>CM024760.1:38374141-39696656 GCA_014218235.1 Colocasia esculenta | reverse complement strand
ACTTTTGGTGCTTAAAGTATTACCAAGTTGATACTTATATCTATAGATAAATGTATTTAGATCTTAACCATGGTTCTACCCAATCTCACATAGGTATGGTTTGACTTAGACACATGTCAGGCATTCACCTAGAACTCCTAAGACCAAAATATCCTCATAAAGGACATCTTAGGCTCTGATACCAACTGTCATGCCCGCCAATTTAGCAGCGAAATAAATCGGTAGGCATGAACACGAGTATTGTAACGTAAATTGCGCATACCACTACAAGAAAATGCGGAATTTTCGACGGATTGACATCCATCGGAAATCCGACGGAATACCGTCGGAAATGAGCCCTTCCGACCGATTTCCGCCTAAAGCCCGTCGGAAATGATCCGTCGGAACTAGATGGTCAAATTTTCAGACGGATAACATATCCGTCGGAATTCGTTCGGTAAACTCCGACGGTTTATCGGTCGGAAACACGGGTCGGTATTTACCGACGGTTTTATCCGTCGGCAAATACGTCGGTATACCGGTTCGTAATGCTGACACATTTTCGGTCGGAAACCATCTGTCAGCATATTCCGACGGAATTACCGACAGATTTGCGGTCGGTAATTCCGACGGATATAAACCGTCGGTAAATCCGTCGGAAATTAACCATATATTTTTTTTTAATTAAGAAATAAAATGGTTTGTGAACCCTGCTGCTACAAGGAAATGTCAAACCTATACAATATTCATAAATTTAACAAATACTCACAATCAACATAATATCATAACATACAATAAATATAAAATCATACAGAATAATGAATACAAATATCAAGATAAATCTGCTGGATCGTCTGCTGTCCCTGCCGTCGTCATCGTCTGGAGCTGGATCCTATATTAAAACAAATTAAAATGAGAAAATTTAATAAAATAAAAGACATACATTATTTTCAATAGTGAAATTTAACTTTGATACAATAGTATTTTTAGATCCGTTATATGAAGTTGGGTGTTTTTAGATCGGTCGTTGAATGGCCAGACCAATCCGGAGATCCAATTGGATTCCGTCAGTTTCTAAACGTCGCTTTAACCCACCCGGTCGTGTCGGACAAAACGGCACGTCGATCCGATCCCTATTTGGGATTTTGGACACCGGGTTGTGTGTGTTAAGGCTTTTATATGAAGTTGGTGTTTTTAGATCGGTCGTTTGAATGGCCAGGCCAATCCGGAGATCCAAATTGGATTCCGTCAGTTTCTACACGTCGCTTTAACCCACCCGTCGTGTCGGAGAAAACGGCACGTCGATCCGATCCCTATTTGGGATTTTGGACCCCCGGGTTGTGTGTGTAAGGCTTTTATATGAAGTTGGGTGTTTTTAGATCGGTCGTTTGAATGGCCAGGCCAATCCGGAATCCAAATTGGATTCCGTCAGTTTCTACACACGTCGCTTTAACCCACGTCGTGTCGGGAGAAAACGGCACTCGATCCGATCCCTATTTGGGATTTTGGACCCCCGGGTTGTGCGTGTTAAGGCTTTTATATGAAGTTGGTGTTTTTAGATCGGTTGTTTGAATGGCCAGGCCAATCCGGAGGTCCAAATTGGATTCCGTCAGTTTCTACACGTCGCTTTAACCCACCCGGTCGTGTCGGAGAAAACGGCACGTCGATCCGATCCCTATTTGGGATTTTGGACCCCCGGGTTGTGCGTGTTAAGGCTTTTTATGAAGTTGGGTGTTTTTAGATCGGTCGTTTGAATGGCCAGGCCAATCCGGAGATCCAAATTGGATTCCGTCAGTTTCTACACGTCGCTTTAACCCACCCGTCGTGTCGGAGAAAACGGCACGTCGATCCGATCCCTATTTGGGATTTTGGACCCCCGGGTTGTGGTGTTAAGGCTTTTATATGAAGTTGGGTGTTTTTAGATCGGTCGTTTGAATGGCCAGGCCAATCCGGAGATCCAAATGGATTCCGTCAGTTTCTACACGTCGCTTTAACCCACCCGGTCGTGTCGGAGAAACGGCACGTCGATCCGATCCCTATTTGGGATTTTGGACCCCCGGGTTGTGTGTGTTAAGGCTTTTATATGAAGTTTGTGTTTTTAGATCGGTCGTTTGAATGGCCGCCAGGCCAATCCGGAGATCCAAATTGGATTCCGTCAGTTTCTACACGTCGCTTTAACCCACCCGGTCGTGTCGGAGAAACGGCACGTCGATCCGATCCCTATTTGGGATTTTGGACCCCCGGGTTGTGTGTGTTAAGGCTTTTATATGAAGTTGGGTGTTTTTAGATCGGTCGTTTGAATGGCCAGGCCAATCCGGAGATCCAAATTGGATTCCGTCAGTTTCTACACGTCGCTTTAACCCACCCGTCGTGTCGGAGAAAACGGCACGTCGATCCGATCCCTATTTGGGATTTTGGACCCCGGTTTGTGCGTGTTAAGGCTTTTATATGAAGTTGGGTGTTTTTTAGATCGGTCGTTTGAATGGCCAGGCCAATCCGGAGATCCAAATTGGATTCCGTCAGTTTCTACACGTCGCTTTAACCCACCCGGTCGTGTCGGAGAGAACGGCACGCGATCCGATCCCTATTTGGGATTTTGGACCCCCGGGTTGTGTGTGTTAAGGCTTTTATATGTTGGGTGTTTTTTAGATCGGTCGTTTGAATGGCCAGGCCAATCCGGAGATCCAAATTGGATTCCGTCAGTTTCTACACGTCGCTTTAACCCACCCGGTCGTGTCGGAGAGAACGGCACGTCGATCCGATCCCTATTTGGGATTTTGGACCCCCGGGTTGTGCGTGTTAAGGCTTTTATATGAAGTTGGGTGTTTTTAGATCGGTCGTTTGAATGGCCAGGCCAATCCGGAGATCCAAATTGGATTCCGTCAGTTTCTACACGTCGCTTAACCCCCCCGGTCGTGTCGGAGAAACGGCACGTCGATCCGATCCCTATTTGGGATTTTGGACCCCCGGGTTGTGTTGTTAAGGCTTTTATATGAAGTTGGGTGTTTTTAGATCGGTCGTTTGAATGGCCAGGCCAATCCGGAGATCCAAATTGGATTCCGTCAGTTTCTACACGTCGCTTTAACCCACCCGGTCGTGTCGGAGAAAACGGCACGTCGATCCGATCCCTATTTGGGATTTTGGACCCCCGGGTTGTGTGTGTTAAGGCTTTTATATGAAGTTGGGTGTTTTTAGATCGGTCGTTTGAATGGCCAGGCCAATCCGGAGATCCAAATTGGATTCCGTCAGTTTTCTACACGTCGCTTTAACCCACCCGGTCGTGTCGGAGAGAACGGCACGTCGATCCGATCCCTATTTGGATTTTGGACCCCCGGGTTGTGCGTGTTAAGGCTTTTATATGAAGTTGGGTGTTTTAGATCGGTCGTTTGAATGGCCAGGCCAATCCGGAGATCCAAATTGGATTCCGTCAGTTTCTACACGTCGCTTTAACCCACCCGGTCGTGTCGGAGAATGCCCAACCCAATCCTAAGTATATGAAATAATACTAATACTGACCTGAGCTGCTGGCTGTGTGGGGCGTACTCCCTGCATTATTGAGAGGAACTGTTGAAGCATATCGCTGAACTGCGTCTGTAGCTGTGCCCGCTGCGTCTCTATGTCTACCCCGCTGCGCCTGCAGCTCTACCCGCTGCGTCTGTAGCTCTTCCCCTGGGTCTGTAGCTCTGTACGTAGCTCCTCCCGAATGATGCCTCTAATGTCCTGTACACCACTGACGGGCGGCGCAGAAGATGAACTCGCGTGTGCCGGAGGAGCGATCGAACTGGCATATGAGGACAACACTGGTTGAGTATCCAGGCTGTCCCCAAAGCCGTACACTCGGCCCTTCCTGGCTCTCCCGCTGCCTCGACCCAAGCCTCTGCATCCAAGTCTGGCTGAGGAGTGCCCTCTGCATAACGCTCCGTCATCGTCCTGTCGTACCTCTCCTGCAAATAAATTAAAATTAAATTAATAAAAATATAATTTAATATCATAATTGAATTCAAATTTATAGTTGACTTACAACGATCGTGCGGGCACTCTCGCTAACATAGTCATCCGTCCCCTTCCGCTTATGAGTCCGATCAAATAACTCGCGAAAGGTAGGGGCACGCTCGAGCTCGTGATGCTTATAATTCAACGGACGTAGTTAGTTTGACAATAATAATCAATGTACTAAACAATTGAACAATATTATGCTTACCAATTTTTGACTGTGGTCGCATAAGATATGGACCCACTAGTATGCACATTCTTCTCCGGATGAGTTGATCTGTTGCGTATGGCCGCCTGTGACCGCTGCTGCCATGGTCCAGCAGCCCATCGCTCACAAAGGGACTGCCAATAATCCTTCCTCAGCAAGAAGGCCGTCATCAAGCCAAGCCCTAGGATCCCTATTGCCTGTGCTCTTTTGCGCCTTGTCCCGGGCCTCCCACATCGACTTTCTTAAATTAGTCTGGGCAGTAGACTCCAGACGGCTCGAGCTCGAGGGAGATCCTCGGGTCTCGTGAATGTGAACCTCCGCTGTAAAGAAATGAAATTACTCAGCTTTCTGCACGAACATGGATAGTATTAAATAAATGACAGATAGTTATCTAAGATTTAAAAATACCGTGAACATGTCAAATAACTGATCCCGGACGGCACCGGAACTCTCTCCATGTGTCCACTGGTCCTGGAATATGTGCATGGACCAGCGTCGTAATATGACGGGAAGCAGAACCGGATCTATCTTCCCCCTGCAATTGCACATTAATTTTGTACATGAATGTAATAACATCATAACAAATAAAGTAAATTTGAACTGATCAACTTTACCCGAGATCCAGCATGGATGTCGTCCCGGTAGCTGAGGGCCCCCCTCATCCGCTGCTGCATGCGGACCCTGGACCTCTGTTGAAGACAATTAAGCACACTATTGTTCGATAAATTGCAAGACAACAAACATACTAATGTATGGAAGCTGACACGTACCTGGTGGTGAGGAAGAAGGGAAAGGTGGCACTGCTCCCGTGCTCGGCGGGAGGCGGTCGCTGAAAATTTTTTTACACATTAGAAAATATGAATTTAACTTGAACAAATATATACGTATACCTGCCGCATGGATGACCGGCGTCGACGGGAGGCAACCCTGCAAAATTGTATGTACGTTATATCTCGTGAATTAAATATGAACATAACGTAAATGTGGTTCTTTCTGTACATATGTATATACCTGTCGCTGGGATGACCGGCGCAGACGGGGAGGCAGACCCTGCAAAATGAGCCTGTACGTTAGATCTGTCGTGAATTTATTATGAACAATAATATATAGAGTATTGTGTTTACATATACATATACCTGTCGTGGACGGGGTCCCGGACCCTCTGCCAACGGACGTAGAAACCGTCCGACTCCGTCCTCCACGTACCATATCTCTCTTGAGATAAATAACATACATCCAAATTGTCATCAGCAATAAATTTTGAAGTAGCAATTTAATATGAAATATAATTAGCAATAACACGAAGTTCTTACAAAATATAGGTATATTATCGTAATTCAACATCAGATGCTTCCGACATGTTTAATTCAGCATCATCTTCTTCATCATCTTGGAATTCATCCTCCTCATGCGGGGAGTCTTCATCCACATCAGACTCCACCTCTCGCTCAAGGGCATTTGGGTCAACTTCTTCCTGTTCGTTATCCTTATGTAAGCAAATTGTTTCATTTATATCATGAATATTGAACTGCGTAGAAACTGCCAACTCTCGTGCGTCACTCCTTTCCGATTGGAAATAATTGTCATTAACACCGTCGAGCTCATCATCAGGCGGCAGAAGCTCATACTCAGGGAATAACCTTGATTTCACTCTACATGCAGCCCACCAATCTCTTAATTTCAGGGATGAATAATTTGAATAATAAACTTGTTGCGCTTGTGCCGCCAGTATGAATGGCTCGTATGTACTCAACTTGGACTTATGCTTGACATCGACAATTCCATATGTTGTGTCATGACGAATAGATGTCGGATCAAACCAATGACACTTGAAGAGAAATATAATGTTGTCTTGTCCCAAAAATTGCAGTTCAATGACTTCTTCGGAATGCCATAATAGTCAATTTCATTTTCATTGTAGGCACTTCCTTTCACACATACGCCGCTGTTCATCGTAGACTTATTGCGTCCATAATCTCTCGTGTGAAATCTGTATCCATTCACAATGTAACCTGGGTAGACACGTACAATCTTCGAGGGTCCATAACTGATCTCTTGTACTCTTAAATCGGTAATAAAACCTTGATCAACCTATTAGCAAAAAAATAGATAGACTTACAACAACTAATTATGCATAAGAACGTAACATATATGATTCAAAATATTTAGACACATACTCGAGATCTTAACCAACTCGGAAAAGACTTCTCCCGTTCCTTTTCAACCTGCACGTCCGTCAGACGTGGATTTCGTTGTAGTATGAACGAGTCAAACTCTCTGCAATGTAAATGTCACACAACCGTTCAGTTTACCAGCATTACATGTAAATGATGTATATCATAAGTGAGCACAACTTACTCAATGTAGGGCTCTAGTTCTGCGCAATTCATGAAGATGTAGATCTCCGCAGCTACCAACTCTCTGTCTTCAAGTGGGCGAGTAGAAGAATATCCGAACGCCCGTCCGGGACACTTGAATATAGAGAGTTGGTCCGACACATAGGATTCTCCACCATCATCATTACGTGGAGGTTGAGTGCGTCGGGTTTGTATTTCCGTGTCAAAGTACATCGAACAGAAGTTCGATATCTCCTCAATGAGGTATGCCTGGGTAATGGAACCCTCAACTTGTGCTTTGTTGCGGACTTTCATCTTAAGATCGTGCATGCACCTACGATAATAATAGATCGAATGAATACATATGAAATATAAATTCGCCGTAATGTGAATAAACTACGGATATAGAAATATACCTCTCAAACGGATACATCCATCGAAATTGTACTGGTCCTCCGACCCTAGCCTCATATGGCAAATGGATGATCAGGTGCTCCATTGAATCAAAGAATGCTGGAGGAAATATCTTCTCTAATTTGCAGACTGTCTGTATTATATTTTGCTCCATATTTTGCAAGTCAAGAAGTCTGAGTTCTGATGCTGTTAAAATTCGGAAGAAATGACTCAGCTCAGTCATTGCTCCCCATATTTGCTTTGGCAACAACTCACGAAAAGCAAGTGGATCAGTCTTTGCATGAAAACATGGCAATCATGACTCTTCATTCCGTATATTTTTTCCCTCATTGATATTTACACAACGGCAATATTCGAGACATATCCATCTGGAAATCTCAATTGCTTCAACCATTGCAACACTTCCTTAATCTGTCTGGCCCCAAGCACATATGCAGCTTTAGGTTGCACCACTTTCCTTGAACATGCTGCAGCTCTAGTTCTGGGCGTCTGCAAAGTACTTTCAAATCCGAACGTGCCTTGACGTTGTCCTTCGTTTTGCCTTTGATGTCCATAACTGTGTTGAACACATTATCAAAAACATTCTTCTCTATATGCATGACGTCAAGGTTATGTCGTATCAAAAGTGTTGACCAATAAGGTAATTCCCAAAAGATGCTTTGCTTCACCCAATTGTGATCCTTCCCGAAGCCAGGGATTTGTCGAGTACTACCAGCCAGTTGTGTTACCGTCGGTACGTTCTGGACCGCCTCGCCATGTTTCCACCAGACACCCGTTCCATATCCACCTGCTCCATCACAGTTGTATTTTTCATAAAAGAATCCTTTTGCTTTCGGAAAGGATGGTCACTCGGTAGAAACCGACGATGACAATCGAACCAACATGATTTTCCCCCAGATTTCAACACAAATGATTTAGAATCCTCCATGCAATAAGGACATGCCAATCTCCCATGTGTGCTCCAACCAGATAACATGCCGTACGCAGGAAAGTCACTTATTGTCCACATTAATGCAGCCTTCAAATTGAAATTCTGTTTTCTGGATGCATCATAACAGAGAACCCCATCTGACCATAACAATTTCAGCTCATCAATCAACGGTCTAAGATATATGTCTATATTTTTTCCTGGAGATTTTGGACCCGGAATGAGTAATGAAAGGAACAGATTCTCACGCTTCATGCACATGCCTGGCGGAAGGTTATACGGTGTTAGGAATACTGGCCAACATGAGTAAGATGCCACCGAGCCTCCGAATGGATTGAAACCGTCTGTGCATAAACCCAGCCGCACGTTGCGTGGATCCCTTGCGAAGTAAGAATGAGTACGACTAAATGAGCCCAAGCTTCACCATCGGCAGGATGACTCATTTCACCTTCGTCACGACGGACTCTTTCTGCATGCCAAGTCATATGTCCAGCTGTCTTCGGGGACATGAACAACCGCTGCAATCTGGGTGTGATCGGAAAATACCGCAATGACTTATACGGAACATCCTTCTGCTTTGACTTGTCCCCTCTCTTGGGCTTGAATCTATCATGATTACAAATACAGCATGATGTCTTATCTGCATCATCTTTGTAGTACAACATACAGTGATTCGGACATGCATCAATTTTCATAAAACCAAGCCCCAGATCATTCACCATCTTCTTCGCACGGTAAAAGTCAGCATGTAACCTCTCTGATTGAGGAAGCATACTCTTGACGAGTAAGAGAAGCCGGTCAAAACAACTCTCGCTTATATGAATTCAGATTTCAAATTCAGTAGCTGCGACACTGCAGACAACCGTGTATGCTTCTCACAACCATCCCATAATGGCTCATCAGCATCTCGAAGTAACTGATAAAATCTCTGAGCTGTATCATTCGGCACTTCTTCATTTGTTTCATCTTCATGCATATTGAACTCTGGACCAGCAGCATCGACAACCATGTCTACGTACGTACTTGTGGACGCAAAGTAATGAGCATGTGCAGACGACTGAATAACATGCTCACCATGACACGACCATATCTCATAATGGGCAACAAATCCTCTCGTATACAAATGATGCTGCACATCCCATGTCGATATCCACTTTATGTTCTTACAAGCCGAACACGGACATCGGATGTTACCCATCGGATCGACTGCTACTGAGGAATTACTCAATGCAAACTGAATAAAACTGTCAACTCCGTCTTTAAACTCCTCGGTGACAACTCCATTCACCATTCCACGGTACATCCATGACCGATTCTCATAAGACATTTTTCCTACACAAATTAAATGTCATGTCACAAGTTAAAATCCAACAGACCCTCACATCGTTCGAGTAGTCAAAATGAATAGGTAGGATATATTATTAAGATTATCACTTTTTACCCATCTGTGAATATTTGATCGCACTCAGATGACCATTTACTATGTGTTTGTATTATTTTGCTGAAAATTTCGGCAGCATCTCCTCACACCTCTCCGATATACCAAAAATTTTTATTGATTTAGATATTTTCTTAAACACTTACTAATAAGTGGTTAAGAAATATTCTAAATCAATAAAGGTATATCAGAGAGGAGTGAGTAGACGCACCCGAAATTTTCAACAAATAATACAATCACATAATAAATGACCACCTAACTCCGATCAAACATTCACAGACTGTCCAAAACGGGACAATTCAAGACTTTGAGTTAGATATACACGTTCTCATTATTGAAAATAAGACTCGTGCACATCAATCTCAAAGTCTTGAACGGGAATGTTCATTGACACGGGCTTAACACGCTCTCGTGATGTGTGTGCAGTGAAAAATTACTATACATGCATAGATCAAATTTAAAACCCAAATAAATATGAAAGGAATATGATAACAAAATCATACATGTGAACAAGTGCAATAATAAACCAAATTCATACATACATGTACATGAATTACATATAAACATGTGCAATACTAAAGAAATACATTAAAATAAGATGTGTAATACTAATCATTAACTGAAAGTGAACAATTAAACATAAAAGAAACTAATATCTAGAAGGAAGAGTTTGTACTATTTTATTTCCTAAATTGGGATGTGTAAATTAAGTTTATTTTGATCTACTCCTCACTTAGTTGTTATGAGGAGTATCTATGTAATTAAACTTCCGCGTTATGACGATATGAATGGATAAGTAAATATTACCTGTTGTGCCTGTTTTTCTGTCACTCCCGATAAATAGCCTTTTATTAGGACGTGACAAATTCTCCCTTCCTTTAGCCTCTCCTCCACATCCAGCAAGCCTCAGCAACGCATTAGGGTCGGCCATGAAGAGGTTAGGGTGTATGTAAGCCTCTAGTGTTTCCAATTCCTACTACAACTTTAATTCCTATTAAATTCTGAGTTTCCCTATTTCTTCCAACCTTCCAAGCTTTCCACCTCCTAATTGGGTTAGGTTGGGTTGCAAATTCGTACCTAGCCAATTTGGGTAGGGTTAGGAGTCCAATTCCAACTCATATTAACTATTTTAATGATTTAATAGCTCTTTTCATTTTAGGAAACATTAAAGATACGAATTTAGGGTATTTTTCTTTTATTCAACTTTTAAAAATACCTCTTTTGACCCAATAACTTTTACATGATCCATTTAGCAAAGCCCATTACTTCTTTTTGTTTAATGAGTTTTAATTAATTAATTTTTTAATTTATTTATTTATTAAAATACCAGGTTGCTACAATGTAAGTGATCTACATGAAGGGTCTGGCTTAGGAGGGGGGAGGGGATGAGGGCATTTCTCCTATGGACAATGTTCATCTTCGGATGCCTTGAACTCTTCACTCCAATGCAAATAAGATGGATGTTGGTTGCTTGTCCTTATGTTTATACTTGTGTTCATGATTAGTTTTTAGTGTACATGCATCCCCTTCAATTCATGGAAATTGAGTGTCAGGGGTCTACTAGGGAAATGTTTAACATGAACTTTAATATTTTCAACATGGTTTATGGTCCATGTACATGCAAAATTTAAATGTGAATGTTGACCTACATTACATCCTTTAAAGGAAACTTGTGTTCAAATGGGTAGGTGGGTTCTTCATTTTTTAGTAACTTCATATGGGGGAGAATTGCTAACATTTGAGGTTGAACAAAACCATGGATTCTATAGCACTTTAACAATAGCAGGTTATTCATACTTTTTTAGCAATTTCATGTTTTTTTAATAGTAGCGTAAAAGGAGCAAACTCTATTCACTAGATAAAACTGATTACATAGCACATTATATGGAAGAAGACTCTTGCTACAAACAATTAAAAGAATTTACAAAGAATTCATAATAAATATATATATATATATATTACAATTATATAATAATGTAAAAATCACACAAATATGACATTATAAACATAATGTGAAAATATTTGACATTACAATAGTGCACCAAAATTTGGGAGGGGGAGTGGGGCACTGTGGAGAGGTAGTAGTGGATATCGCCGGGTCAAGAGGAGGAGCAGTGGAGGGGGAGGCGGTCGCCAGGCCAGGAGGGGAGCAAGGGAGAAAGGGAGCAGTGGAGGGGAGGGGGTCACCGGGAAGGGGAGGAGGCACTGTGGAGAGGTGGAGGGGATCACCGGGTGGGGGGTTGCACAGGAAGGGGGGAGGGCGGTGGCGGTGGGGGCGCAGAAGGGAGAGGGGTAGTGGCAGGGGGGGGGGGGGGTTGCACAGGAAGGGAGGGAGGGTGGTGGCTGTGGGGGGTAGGAGGGGGAGCGGTAGTGGCGGGGTGGGTGGGGGTTGCACAGGAAGGGGGGAGGGCGGTGGCGGTAGGGGCGCAGGAGGGGGAGGGGTAGTGGCGGAGTGGGGGGGGGGCTTGCACAGGAAGGGGGGGAGGGCGGTGGCGGTGGGGGCGCAGAAGGGAGAGGGGTAGTGGCAGGGTGGGGGGGGACTGGGACTGGAGGGGGAGGGGGAGGGGGAGGGGGGTCGCAGGGGTGGGGAAGGGGGAGGGGGGTCGCAGGGGTGGGGAAGGGGGGCTGGCCGGTTGGAGAAGGGAGGGGGAGGGGGGCGGCAGGGGAGGGGGCTGGGACGCCGATGGCGGAGGTGGGGGGTCGCCGGTGGCGGAGGTGGGGAAGGGAGGGGGAGAGGGGCGCGAGGGTGTGTACATACCGGCGGGGAGGGACTTCCGGTGGCAGAGCACGGCGGCGGCGGCGGGGCCGGTCGGGGCGGAGGGCCGGCGGCGGCGCGGCAGGCGGCGAGCGGTGAGGGTCGCGGCGACGAGAGAGAGAGAGAGAGAGAGAGAGAGAGAGAGAGAGAGAGAGAGAGAGAGAGAGAGAGAGAGAGAGAGAGAGAGAGAGAGAGAGAGAGAGAGAGAGAGAGAGAGAGAGAGAGAGGGAGAGGGAAAGAGAGAGAGAGAGAGCGGGAGAGGGAAAGAGGGGGGTTTCGGGGACAAGGTATAGTAGATTTACCGACGGATATTCCGACGGAAATATGTCTGTCGGAATATCCGTCGGTATGTTTTCATTAACGACGGAAATTTCCGACGGAAATATTTCCGTCGGAACGACTGACGGATATTCCGACTAACATATTGCCGTCGGAATATCCGACGGAATTACCGACGGAAAATAATCCGTCGGAAATTTCCGTCAGTAATCCCGCTTTTTCTTGTCCATTGGTCCAAATATCATAATGGGCTATCATCCCATATTATTTAAAGTCTACCCACATGTTTATTTTAATTTATAATCCACTTTGGGTCATAAAATAATGAGTTCTTCGACTTATTCCTTAATTATGCTAATAAGTCGCATAAATTCTTAAACTAAGTTCAAATGATTTTTCTATGCCCAAATTTCATGGTGGGTCATTAGAGAACATTATTTAAAGTATAAGTACAATTTTTACGAAATTTTTATAGGGGTTTATACACATGCAATAATGATGCGTACTGTTTTAACTTGTTGAATTTATTAATCGATAAAATTTCAATTTATCCATAATTTTTAATTAATAGATTTTTGGGGTACTACATCCTCCCCCACTTAAATAGAATTTGGTCTCCAAATTCATATGATATGATACGACTACCAATTTACTCAGAATATTTCTTGCTCCTGCTTGAATCACGTTGTTAAGGGCTTGTGTTAACCCCTGTACGGTGCTTTGCAAGTCTCGCAATTATGCATGCTCACCAGCCATCTCCACTAATCTCCTGCGAGCAATGATACTTAATTTATTTCTTTTTAGACTTTTGGGTGCTTAAAGTATTACCAAGTTGATACTTATATCTATAGATAAATGTATTTAGATCTTAACCATGGTTCTACCCAATCCTCACATAGGTATGGTAGTTGACTTAGACACATGTCAGGGCAGTTCACCTAGAACATCCTAAGACCAAAAATATCCTAATAAGGACATCCTAGGCTCTGATACCAACTGTCATGCCCCGCCAATTTAGCAGCGAAATAAATCGGGGAGGCATGAACAACGAGTATGGTAACGTAAATTGCGCATACATTCGCAAATATCAGAGCATCTAATGAACAATAATTGTAATAAAACTCCTCATTTTATTGATAATTCATCTAAACTATTACAATCACTAATTCAGAGTCAAAATATAGGGCTCAATAACATCATTACATTGGAAATGATAACTAAGCAACTAATTGTCTAGACTCTATGATACTAAAGACATTCCATCATTATAACTTCAGGTCGCTCATCACTCCAGTCCAATCTCGTTGTTGTGTGTAAAGTCATCATCTGACTTACCTGAAACACAATGACAAATAACGAAGGGTGAGCGATAACGCTCAATAGGACTTAATATCTCGTGTAAACAAGCATGCTTTAAATAGTTAATGTCTTAATGGCAGGTTAACTAGAGAGTAAAGTCGTGTAGAGCATGTCACGATAACGAGAGAACAATTGTAATTGGCACAGGGAAAATAGTACAACGAGAACGATAATAGAATGGCCATGTAACGATATAACATGTAAATTGCACAACGGTGCTCTAGTAACGATCACGATTGCACTTGTAGAGATAGCACTTTGATTGTCATAGATTAATCTAGATAGTAAAATGGTGCTGGATGCATGCCATAACACATCCTATGATCATTTTAACTCCCATGGGCACTGGCACTTTTCGGGCGCTCCTCCCAGGACCTGATCGGGCCCTATTGCGCTGGCATTAGTCATTTCTTTTATCTTAGACAATCACACGAATGGCCAATAGAGTACCAAGAAGAGATAAGAGAGTACTAGACGAGATAGATGAGAGTGTAGAGAGAACGTGAACAGATGAGAATAAGAGACTGTAGATGAGAAGGGTACAATCGTAAAATGACGATAAAGACTATAGTAACGGTTGCACAGCACCAGGTCGGGTACTGGCAATATGGTAGAAATCACAACCGCCCCTTCGCCGTGCTGTGTACACGGTTCAGGTGGTCCGGTGTGATCCCAAGATAAGAAGGAATACACTAAGGCTTGGATCGTACTGATCCCTAAGAGTGTAACGGGTTTTGAGGTACAACCAGCTCGTTGACTAAGGACATGCGCCAAAGCCAAGGAGACTTACGGAGGTCTTGACAAGGAGTCCCTAGTCCAGTCGAGAGTATTCCCGGTGGAGAGGTGGTCCAAGTCAATGGAAAGTGCGTAAAAACGGGTCCGTCGTGCCTCGAGTGCTCGAAGGCCGAGGGAAAACGGTAACGATATTTAAAATGCGCGAGTAAAAATGAAGACAATTGTATTTAATAAAATAGGATAATTTAGTCATTTATTTCGCTAAGTTACCAGGTACATTATTGCATAAATTATTAGGGTCAAATGGCAATTAATAAAGTCATGTGTGTGTAAGTGTAAAGAAATCTTGAGGATATGATAAGTCATGCAAATGTCCTTTTAAAATAATTAAATTGATATCATTAATACCATTTATTAACTTGCCAAGTAGGGTTAACTATATCATGGTTTAATCATGACCAATTAGGGGTATACATCTTAAACAGCAGGGCATATGCACAAATTTTCAATTCTGGTCGGATTCATGAAAACGCGGCAGACTTACCCGTCACGGTTCAAGTCGCGACGGGGCGGTCGGGCGCGACACGGGGCCTGGCCGGTCTGGCTCGGTCCGGGGTGAATCGTGGCTGCTTATGCCGTCGCATTCTTGACGCGACGCCATCGGCTGACGCGACCTCACTGATATCGCGGCGGGTCGCGCCGTCGCGATAACAGGTGGGTTTGCTCTTTTTCCCTTTTTCTCAGGACGAGCCTTCTGTGATACATAGACGTTCTAAATTACATATAAAATAGCACGGTGATCCAAAAAGCACGAAACTAGTTTTAAATGAAAGTAGACATGTATATCTATCAACATGTATGATTAATTTGAAAATAGACAAGGTTTAGACATGCATTGATCAGGTTACTTTTCGGTGACCTAAACAGGCGCAGTCAGTGTTCAATGAATTAATTAGAGATGTATACATGATGAAAAATTCTGAAACCATCGGCATTTGAAAGCTAACATGTAGTATTATTTATGATAATTTTAGCATGGAATGATGTCAAGTTTGCATGAGGTTAAAAAGGAAACAAGGAGGGTCGAGTGCACAGGTCTGATAGATATTCAAAGATTTAATTGTCCCTCATGGAAGATCGAAATCAAGCAAGACCAAAGGAGTTTGAAAGCTATTACATGGTAGTATCAATGAGAATTTTCTCATAGCATGGGAACAAGTACGTGCAAGGTATTAGAGAAAACATGAGATTCGGGTTCATGGTGATAGCAGGATTTCACGAATTAAATTCGCCCAAATGGGTGAACAAAATACCACGAAACCATAGGGCTTTTGAAGAGGTACATGACGGCTACCTAGGGTAATTATTTCACGATTTTAGCTTGAGAGATTGCCTACCTTTTTGTGGAGTAAGAAAGCCCTAGTTTGAATAACGAAATTATAAAAACCTTCTTGCTCCAAGCCTTCTCCTTCCTTGCTCCTTGGTCGAGATCTTCTCCTCTTCCTCTCCAAAAGTCTTAGCACGAAATTGTGGGGTGTTAGGGTCAAATGGGGGGTGTTTTGATGGCTTGTAGAGTTCTAAATCACCTAAAACTCTTTCCTCCTCATTTAATTACGAATTTCCATAATTATCACATATTTTTCTTGCTATATCTATCTAATTGGGTAAGGGAGGTCTAATTTCGTGGGTAATGGTTTAGGATAGGATTAGGACTCTTATTAAGATATATATGAGTCATATTAGTACTTTAATGACCCCTTTTTAATTAAGAGATAATATAGTTACGAATTTCCCTATTTAATTTGGGTCTCTTATATTTAACCCAATTGTCTCTCATCTAAATCCCAATTTTAGATTAGGATAGAGTCCTATTGGGTTAGACTAGGGTTATGACTCTTTTTAAGATGATTAAGAGTTAAAATACTCATTATCTTAACCCTTATCTATTTATTAATATTTTAGGTACGAATTTAACTTAATTAGCTCTCATCTCATGATGAATTTTTCATAATTGGGCCCAATAATTCATGTTAGGATCATTAGTAAAACCCATTACTAATTTAACTTAATGGGTATTGCTTTAATTCCAATTATTCACCCTTTATCCTTATGTAAATCTATTTATCACACTTATTCAAGTAATTTCATATTTTTAAATTGATTAAATATTATTCATGCCAATATTTCTAATATTCATCATTTAGGCTCTTACTCTTGGTCCAATAACTCATGTGAGCCTAATTGTACAATCCATGTACTTACTTTTCTTAATGGATTTTTAATTACCCTTTTAGTAGAGAATTTATTCATGGGCCAAGATTGTCCATTGGTCCAAATATCATAATGGGCTATCATCCCATATTATTTAAAGTCTACCCACATGTTTATTTTAATTTATAATCCACTTTGGGTCATAAAATAATGAGTTCTTCGACTTATTCCTTAATTATGCATATAAGTCGCATAAATTCTTAAACTAAGTTCAAAAGATTTTTCTATGCCCAAATTTCATGGTGGGTCATTAGAGAACATTATTTAAAGTATAAGTACTATTTTTACAAAAAAATTTTAGGGGTTTATACACATGCAATAATGATGCGTACCGTTTTAACTTGTTGAATTTATTAATCGATAAAATTTCAATTTATCCATAATTTTTAATTAATAGATTTTCTGGGGTACTACAATCTTACTGCAAGTAGACCAGACATAATGTTCAGTGTTTGTTTATGTGCAAGATTCCAAGCTAATCCTAGAGAATCTCATGTTCATGCTCTTAAAAGAATTTTTAGATATCTTATAAATTCAAGTAATCTAGGTTTATGGTATCCCAGATGCTCAGGATTCAAGTTTATTGGATATAGTGATGCTGACTATGCTGGATGCAAATTAGATAAAAAAAGCACCAGTGGCACTTGTCAACTTCTTGCAGGATGTTTAATATCTTGGTCTTCCAGAAAACAAAATTCAGTAGCTTTATCCACTACAGAAGCTGAATACATTGCAGCTGGAAGTTGCTATACTCAACTGTTATGGATCAAGCATTAATTGGAAGACTATGGTCATTAGCTTCAAGAAATCCAATGCTTTGTGATAATACAAGTGCAATCAATTTGACCAAAAATCCAATCTAGCACTCAAGAACAAAGCACATTGAGGTTAGACATCACTTCATCAGGGACCATGTAAGTAATGGCAATATCTCTCTTGAATTTGTTTCCACAGAAAGTCAATTAGTAGATATTTTAGTAAACCCCTACCTGAAGATAGATTTACATCTATTAGACGAGAAATAGGTATGTGCAATCCTGATTAAATTTGACTAAATTATCATGCTTGAAAAATGCTTGTGTGAAATTGTCTGTGAAAAAGTATCCTAAAAAATTTCTAAGTCCCAGTCCTTCGATTTGTGCAATCGACTCATAAAGAATCAATGCATTCGACTCATATAAAGTTAAGGCAATCGATTCACTTAAATTTCCATGAATCCTCGCTTAATATTCAAATTTCGTAACTAACAACTAATTAAGGCGCGTCTCTTCATGACGTAACGCTCACATCCTTCCATCGCATCCGTTCAGCCTGAGATGAAGGGACGGTTTTCCTCTAACTTTTATATAAACAACTCTTTCACCCCTTTAGAAAGCACCAGTTTGAAATCTCTCTTCGACTCCTCTGTTCTCATCCTTTCTTCGCGCCTTCCTGCGCTCCGGCGAAGAACCTCTAGAAGCCCTCTGCAAAACCTCATCATCTCGAGAAGAAGGTAGGTTCTTCACCTTATTTCAAGTATATCTTCTCCTCCTTTGAAGGTTTTCTAAGTCTCCCTTTCATCTATCGTCTAGATGGCATCTCCTAGGGCTCAAGTTTCCGTCCAACTCACTTCTGACCAACTTTAGAGACTAGCCAAGATCCCCATCTGTTCCTGGAAGTCCGTTGAGTTTTCCCACCTGAGTGGAAACCTAGCTTGGGTAGAAGAGACCCTCACTGCAATGGGATGGACCAAGCTTTGTCAGATTTCTGAACCGTTTGTGGCCAGTGCAGTCAGGTCATTTTATGCTTCCCTGAAAGTCTCAACTGGCAACACTGTAGTGGGGTATGTTAAAGGAACCGAAATCACTATCTCTGAAGAATATCTAGTGGAGCTTTTGGATTGTCCCAACTCCGGCCACTGCCTTAGTGAGTTTATCCCCCTAAAGAAGCAAAAGTTGGGAATTATTGGAAGTCTGGGGACTTTGTGCAAAAGAGGACTGCAAGTAAATGAACTATCAGCAGAAAAGAGGCTAATCCACTCCATCATCTCAAATATCATTACCCCTAGAGCAGGAACCCATTCCTCAATCACAGCTAGAGATGGGAACCTTCTCTTTTGGGCCATTCAGAGGCATAAAGTCAACCTCCCAGCAGTCATCTTGGAGAGAATGATAGCAGCAAAAGACTTACAAGAATCTCTCCCTTATGGATCTTTGATTACCATGATTTTTAAGAAGCTTTATGTAGATCTATCTGGAGATGTGCCTGTGAGCACCAAGGAGAAGATTGGGCTCATTACTCTCAGAAGGAGTCACTACTCCCTGGTTGGAAAGAAGCAAAACTTATCGTATAAGGACTCAGTCCCGGAGTGTGAGCATGAAATTTATCCAGATGAGCCCCTAATCTCTCTGCTAACCCAAGATATTCCTACTTCTAGTGTTCACATTACAACCCTAGCAGTTCCAGCAATTTCAGACGCTTTTGTTCAGCCACCTGAACCCATTATAGAGCAAGTTGCCCAACCAGTTATCCCTCCTGAAGTACCATCTGCAGATGCTCAGCTTCCTGCCTCCTCCTCTCTTCCTGAGCAAGATGCTCCCTCTGAGACTGTGTATGAAGTCTTAAAAGATCTCAGAGGTAAAAGGATTTTATCTGAAGATGTTCCTGAGGAACACTTTTTTGAAGAAAGAGAGACCTCCTACTCCCCATCTCAGTTTGAGACCCGGCCAAGGTCTCAGGGGGAGAGTAGCAACAATCTTAGCACCATTTTAGAGCTTGTCAGAACCCAGCAAGAGAATCTGTCAGTCCTCCATATGCAAGTTGAAGTAATAGATGTCAAGTTTGATAGTTTAGCTGATGAGGTTAAGCAGATTAAAGATCTTATGCTTCAGTTTGTGTGCCAGCAAAGCACTCCCAGGCTAGCAGGGCCAGCTCCCTCTCAGCAGTAAGAAGAAGTTCCCTCTGCTCAAGAGTCGCAGCATCAAGACCAAACCCAATAAAAATTTCCTGAAAATCAAGAGCTTGAGCAGACAAAAGAAAAGGATCAAGAGATCCAGGCTGACCAGCAGCCCATATCTGATGAAATCCACCAGCAACAGCAAGTTTCTGAGCCTCAGTTAGCAGTGGTGATTTATCACCCCGCTGAAGAGCAGCAGCAGCAGCAACAAGAGTCCGTGGCTGATCAGCAGCCAGCAGCAGCAGCAGAAGAAGAAGAGGTGTCCCTAGGCAAGAGACCCCTTGAAGCCTCTCTTGAAGTCCACACCTTCAAGAGAAAAGTTAAGAGAAGGCTGATCAAGAATGGCAATCCTATCCGTCCTTCTCCTTCTTCCAGGCCTAGCTCACCTGCCCCTCCAGTTATTAATCCTCCAGAAATTACTCCTGCAGCACCCTCATCCAGTGCTCCCTCTGCCTCAGTTCTTGAGGTATCCTCTCCAGATATGCCTTCCCCAAGCATCCCAGTAGATCCACACTTCAAAGATATCCAATTCTCTATCTATCCCTTGCAGTACCATCCCAAGCCACTCAAGGAGGTAGCAATAACCCTGTCCACCCAACCTCCACAGTTTTATTCATCTCTACCAACTGTTCCCAAACCGGGTTCTCAGAAAACCCATTTGCAAACAATTGAAATGGTTCCTAGCCTCCAACTACCAGCTTCCCGTGGTCCCAAATTGGGAGACTGTGGACACCTAAAATTTCTAATGGGCCCATCCTCTGGCCGGCCCAACTCTTCTCCACCAAATGAAAATGCCCATTTAAATGATCCACCTAATAGACTTCTAAAAGCCCACCATCCAAGGCCCATTTCTCCCATGCATGGAGGTGAGCCTAAGAGAGCTCAACACCTCCCAAAAGGTGATGCCAAAAATGGCAAAAAGGAGGCCTGCGCATGCAAGGGGGCAGAGGGCTGGCTGAGGCCTTTTGGGGGTCTTTTCTAGAGGCTTCCAAGGAGAAGAAAAAGGCTTCTCTTGGAGTGCCTTGCGGAAGAAGCTGAAAGAGAGGGAGAAGAAAAGAGGTGTGCGGGTTACAAGGGAGAGGAGCTCTTCTCTTCCTCATCTGCTGCTGTTGCTGCTCTCACCCAAAGAGGCCAACCCGTGAAGAGCATCTTCAAGAGGAAGGGAAATAGAAGGAAAAAGGTGAAGAGAAAAGAGAGAAAGAGAGAAAGAGAGGTGGTCATTCCTATGTATGGTCACATCATGTGAATAGAAAAGAGAGAAGAGAGGAGGAGAGGTGGCGATGGGCTTCTTCCCATCCCTATTTCTTTAAGTTTTTTTGTTCTTCCCCCCTCTTCATAGTCATGTGAATGTCTCAACTATATGTACTTCTATTCCTTTTGATGCAAGTGTTTGTCCTTTTTGCATTTAATGCTTCTCCCTCCCTCCATCATGTGCATGATGTTTTTAAACTTTTTTTTGCTTTTGTGCCATGAGAAGGTCACGAATGGGGAGAGACCACCTCTTTGCATGGTGGGTCTCCTCTCATTCCAAGAGCCACACATGAGACCTCCTACCTACCCCTACCCTCCAATGAATGAGGCTACAAGGGAGGTGGAGTTATTGGGCCTTGCCTAAGTCTCCTATAGAGCATGCTCTTCACGGTTTATTCAAGAGGGTTTGAGGTTTTCTCACTGTTTTAGCCCCCTAAAGAGTACAGGTTTTCCTTCTAAATAGTCCCCCTTTGCATTGCTTGGGCCGCCCCTCCCATGGAGCTTACATGGGCCTATGTTTTGTCTCCAAGAGAGGGGGGCTTCCTCACTGTTTGGGCCTCCTTAATGAGATCAGTTTTCACTGTTTTCAACCCTTAAAATGCAGATTTTACTATTAGAACAGCCCCCTATAAGTGCATTTTACCTTGAGGCATGACCTCCTTTGCTAGCAAATGAGTTGGACAACTAATGTCCATGCTCAAAGCTTGGCATTGTGCTACAATTGACCCCCTTAAACTCTTGTTTTGACCCTCCTAAAGGACCGATTTTCACTGTTCTAAACAGTCCCCTCCAAAAGTTTTCTTGATGGGATCATGTCCCTTTTGCAAGCCATGGGTTGAACATTCAATGTTCATGCCCAAAACTTGGTATTTCATGGATTTGGGCCCATTAGATCTCTGTTTTGATCCTCTAAAGGGGGTGCTTCTCACTGTTTGAGCGGCCCATTAAGGGGTATTGGTGAGTGGGGTGGATCTCCCATGCTAGCCAAGGGTTGGACAATTGATGTCCATGCCCCCATGCTTAGCACCCATAGAGAGAGGCCCATTAAGCCCATGGCTGGCCCAAAACCGCCCTCCTCCCAAGAGCGGCCCATTTGCAATCCCGAGTTAGATAATGAAATATCTATACCCGGGTATGTGGGCCCATATGGGTTTTACCCGCTGACCGGTGTTTGTGTGGTCATGGTGCCATTTCCCCCCCTTAAAGGCTTGCCTTGGAGGGTGGTACCATGTGCCATTTGGGTCATGTCGCTATATGACATACACCCTCACTTTTGGTACCATCTCCATTTCGGTGGGCGTGTACCGTGCTCTCCCCTACCAACCAAGATGAGGGGAGATGCTGTCGGATTTTCTCTAGGAGGGTCGAATCGGCAAGGATCTTTTCAAAAATAGAAACCTCCAAAGTCTAATGGAGTGGCGCCGAATCGCGAATAGAACCACGCGGCACACCTTTTAAAATAAGAATAAAAGAATAAGAGAGCCAATAAAAAAAATGTTCTATCATAAAGGCAACAGATGGGCAAATTGAAGAACTTTGCGTTGCACATGTTTTAAAATAACAAGAGCTTAAACCAAAGAGATCTTTTCATGATAAAAGTAAAAAAAATAAGCAAATAGGCTAACCTTCTTTTTACAAGTCTCAAATGAAACAAAAGAATAAGTGAAAACCCTTTTTGACACAAAAGAGCAAATGGGCCACCTTATGTTTTCAAAAGATCAAAATGAAACTCTTTTTTGTGATAAAAGAAAGTAAATAGATCATCTCACCTTTTCAAAAGAACAAAAGACCCGAATGAGAACCTGTTTTGCAATAAAAGAGCAAATGTGTTTTCAAAAGAGCAAGAGACTAATTTGAGAATGTTTTTCATGTCAATGAAAAGAATCAATGGGAAAATGGGTAAAAAGACTCAATCACATCTAATTAAAAGATCCGACAACCTCGAATGGGCATCGTGTCTGCTTATCTCTCCGGCTTAATTTTTGAGCTGCGCTTTGCACTTTTCATCGGATGTCTCCGTATCAAGGCCACAAGGTTTTCTAATTTCTGGCGATTAATCAAGGGTTTTCCCTCCCAGAGGGATGTAATTAACGTCGGTGCGTTTAGGCGGCGGCGGGATTTTGGTCTAGGACCCGACACTTCACTTTCGTTTGACGAAGTCAAACGGCGCGCACAACAGACTTAAAGCCCTCCGACTCTCGGAGGCAAACCATTTGGTTGTCACTTTGGTGACTGGCACGCCCGCCCTGTGCGAATTGCCGATTCATCTCACGTCACTCTTGCTCATGTAGCATTCGACGAGACTTGGATTCGCAATACGCATGCATCCATGAGAAACATGAGAAAACATGATAAAAAAGAACTTAATAGATTTTAGTCTTTTAAATTTTCCATTTCCACAGCGTGGCACGCCCGGTGGGACCAAGCTTCCCTTCATCTCTTCTCCAGAATAGAAAGCCATGTGGCCTCATGTAATTGATATTGACTATCATTTTGAATTGACTAACAGGTACTAATTGACTGATGGCGGGAGTACGTTTCAGACCTCTCGTGGTTCAAGATCATGCTCGGTACGGCTACCTCGCTGTGCCAACCCGTTTCGGGAGCTTCTCTCCCGTCGTCGAGTTCCCCAACTTCTTGGGGGTCGCCTTCGTCAACGTCCTTCACCCGGAGGCTAAGAAAGAAGGTGGAGCTGAAGTTGTTCGTGAAGCTGAACCCAAAGGGACCGCTCAAGAGCTAAGCTGCCACGTGCACCATGTGGGGCGCGGCGACAACAACAAATCCAAGGGAAAAGAGGCCAACCAACAGATCATTGAAGCTGAGAACATCGTCACCTGTCGTGCACGGGTGTCTGCTTCGGGAAAGACTGTGCGGATTGGAGACTTAAGGATCCATCTGCAAGAGAAGAAAATTGAAGCTATAGCAAAACGGGTCGTGCCAGCAGTACCCGTAGAGAACTCCTTCCAAGCTTTGGCTAATAGAGAAGAGATGTACAGTGCATTCAAGGGCACGCTGCCCCAAAAACCAGTCAAATTCAAATAGGTCTGGCGACCTAAGAGAATGCAAAAGCCCAGGCTGGAAGAGCCTGTACCAGAAAAGAACTTTCCAACAAATGTAGCTGAGAAGAAGATCTATGACTACCGTCGCCCACACAGAGGCTTCGAGACCGGCATTCGTCAAGGGGGGGCATATGCTTATGCCCGCTTCCACAACAAAAGATCAGAGCTGCGGAGATGTGCTCACCTACTGCCGATAAGAGAAGACTCCCCCGAGTCGATGATCTCAACCACCTGTGAGCGCCAGGGGGCAACAAGGGTCACATCTGACCATACCCCTCACCTCAGGAACGCCCCTCTGCGGCGTGAAAGGAGGCCAAAAGATCCAAGAGCTCCTCGGACGCCAGCCAGGAGCTTCACTGATGAGAACGATGCTCCATGCGGACATCGGCATGAGCATGCCGGGGGAGCTAAACCCCGAGTATCAGTTTTCAAGAGATTGACCTTCCCTTCCTGGAGGGTTGAAAGAGGTCGGCATGGGAACCTCACAATCTTCTCCTGCCATATGGCCAGTGTGTGGGGCAGATATGGTGCCCTACCTACTGAAAATGAAGAACTGATGGAACTGGCAGAAAGGCCTGGTGTCATCACCAGGAGAAGAGCAGCGGCAACAGCCTTGGCGGCCGCATATGGGCTTGAAGATGTGCCAACAATACAGATGACGGTCAGTGCCAACGTGGTCACTGCCCAGGGCAGTGGGGGCAATGATGATATCCCTCCACCGCCACCACCGCCAGAAGCTTCTGGGGGCACTTCGCAACAGACCCCTTTCGCTGCACCTATAGATCCAGCCATCATGGAATTGTTGCAGCAATATCAAGTAGAGATCGCAGATCTCAAATTCCAGATCAAAGGTAAAGAGACCGAGGGACATGTATCCCGAGCGGCGGAGGGCTCAGGAGAGACCCCCAAGGGGACCGTAGGGTCAATTGAAGCTTTGGCCCAGCGTGCTACTATGCGGACGGCAAATGAACAGCCACAACAATCCCCTGCGGCTACAGCTCAACAGACACGCTCGCAGGCTCAATATCAACTATTGCAGCCGTAGTTCTTCCAGCAACAGCAGTCTCATCTGCAACAAGACCACCTTCTACAACAACAACAGTCCTTGCCTGTTCACATGCCTGAGCAGCAATTTGAAAATCAAGAGCTGCCCCGGTTCCCCCAGTGGCTATCATCAATACACCAAACAACCAGCCGGCCCACTTCTACCCCCAGCAAGTGGACCCCACCACTGTTAGTAAATTGATGTTGGAACAAATGATTGATATGAGACTCGCCGAGCGGGGCGATGGAGAACAGACGGCCTTCGATGCATATAGGGTACCCTACCCTGCGCAGCATGCCGCAAAGAGGCTGCCCCCGGGCATTACTAAACCTCCCAAGTTTGATAAATTCAATGGGCGAGGGTCTCCAAAAGAGCACATCGCATACTATATTAATGTGATGGGTGATTTGGCAACCGATGAATCTTACCTGTTGAAGTTCTTCAGCTCCTCTCTAACAGGCCTGGCATTCGAGTGGTATTCTAGTCTACCAGCAGGGTCCATCTCTGATTGGACCGATATGCAAAAGAAATTCAGAGAGAGATTTTACATTGCTGAGAGGGAGGTGACAGTCGCCGAGCTCTATGCAACCAGGCAAAAGAATGATGAGTCCACACTGGACTATATCCAAAGGTGGAGGAACCTCAGCATGAGGTGCAAACGCCCTCCTCATCAAGAGGATGCAGTTCAGATTTGCAAGCAAAATCTGAAAAGAGAACTACTTGAAAGAATGATCGGAGTAGAGATCCGTTCATTTGACAGGCTGAACAACGTGGTGGCGGAAATAGAGGCCTTCTTGGTCAAATACCCCACTAACCCAGTCTCCAGTCAAAAGACCAAGCCGGCCGATAAGAAGCCTGCGGGGAAGGAGGTCCATGCAGTGGACCTCAAAACATTTGAAAAGCAAAGAGATGAAGGCGAGGCGGTAGCCGGAACCTCTAGCAATAAAACTGAATCAAAAAGAAAGGTCATCCCTTTCCAAGATAAAATGAGGAAGCCATACTCCTTCCCCAAGGAAAAGACCAAAACGCTATTTGATTGGGGGATCAGATATAACAAGATCACCCTCCCAACACCAAAAAGACCAGATCAAGCTGCAAAGAAAGATGACCCCCGGTACTGCCTGTACCACCAGATCCTGGGGCACCCTCTAGAGGATTGCTATGTATTCAAAGACATCGCAGAGTCTCTGATCAAGAAGGGAGAACTGCAGATGGGGGATTACAGGGTTGATCCTCCGCAGCCACATGAGTTGCCTGCCCGGCAAGCTGGAGCTAACATGATCTCTATATATCAACAACTACCAGAAGAGATCTCTGAGGTCAGCACGGAGAACACCTATAAGAGTCTTATCCTCATCCCAAGCAGGGAGTAGGAGGAGTGGCAAAAGGTGCCCACTAAAGCAAAGAAGAAGCCCGAAAAGAAGCCAGCTCCGAAAGTGCACATTTGGGGTGTGACACCTCAGCCACCGGCACCAGTGGTTACCCCAGTTTGGCACCCAATAGAGCCTAGGGTCGTCATTCAGAGGAACCCTGGCAATAGAAGGCGTCGAACACCTCTCCCTCTGTACGGGGGAGGCAGCCCTTCACTCGAGCGTCTGCAGGCGCTAATTGATGAGTTAGATGAATATGAGCAACCGAACAGATACCCTGTTCAATTGCAAGAGTATGTCCCATGGGAGGAGCTAGAGAAGCTGGCCCTGGAGGCACCTGTCGAACAAGAGACATCTCAACCTCGAGAAGATCTGTTCTGGGGGCAAGAGTCAACAAAGAAAAAGAAGAAGAGGAGGTTCAAGAAAAAGAAGATAGCAACAGCCCTCTCATGCAACACTATCTCCTCCCTGTTGGGTTTGGGGGAGCATTATGAAGAAGAGGAGTTCTACCCTTCTCCAAGTGATGTCAATCAAATTGGGGCGTTGGGTCAAGAGTTCGTTACAAGGTCCGGAAAGAAATGGGGGCAGGTTCCTCCGGCCAATCAGAATATCATCTTCCGGGGTGAACCCTCCTACAAGATCCCGGAACCCGAAGTTCGAAGGGCAGAAATTCCGCCTCCTTCGGGGTTCTATCCCAATGAACAGACTGGGGGCACGGTCCCGTCCCTTGCTGAGTTTCTGGCGGCAGAAGAGAAGATCAGGGCACTCTCCAGGCCCCCAATATTGCAAAAGAAGGCCGATGATGAGGAAAACAGCCTGGTCACCAAACCCCACGCCGATAATGGTGAAAATGACAAAGGGAAGTCAAAGATAGATGATGTCGGAGCAAAAGACAAGATCATCATGCTACTGAAGAGGATCCCTACACGATTCAGTGTTTGGGAAATCCTGTCATTGAGTGAAGAGACTAGAAGAGCGTTGATCGCAGCCTTGCAGGCTCCAGCGCAATATGAGACTTGTCTGGCTGAAGTGCAGGTGGAGGCTGCCGTCATCAATGCGGAGTCAATCACATTCACCCCAGAGGACATGCTCCTCCCTACGGCCACTCACAACAGACCCCTGTACATGAGGGGGCAGTTGAATGGACAACCCCTAAATAGAATCCTGGTAGATCCTGGGGCAGCGGTCAACATCCTACCGTACAAAATCTACCAGAAATATCACTTTGATGTGCATCTAACCTCAGTGCACGATGTGAGAATAGCCGGGTTCAATCAAAAGTTCGAGGTACCTCTGGGAATTGTTGAACTAGACTTGATCCTGGGGGACTTCACAACAAAGGTGCAATTTCATGTGATCAATGCAGGTACATCCTACAAGGCTCTGCTGGGCCGGCCCTGGCTCCATCAAAATGGGGTGGTCCCTTCAACATTGCACCAGTGCATCAAATATGTAAGTGAAGGAGAAGAGAAAAGGGTCTTCGCCGATGCTCACCCCTTTGAAGTGCACGAGTGTCATCTCCTTGACGCCAATCTATATATAGAGCACTCAAAAGGCCAGATTCTTCAAAAGGGTGAAGATGAAGAGATTGTCATTGCTGACGAGTGGTTTCCGCCTCCGCCGCCAGGGGCTGACATCGAAGAGCCTGCGTCAATAGAAACAGTGGAGGTCCAATCATGTGACACCTCAGGCTGCGAGCATGACCCAGCTCCACAAATGGGAGATGGGGAAACATAACTTATTCTAGTCCCAAACGGCCTCACAAAGCCGGCCGTTGAAATAGATTGCCAGATCGTGAGAGCTTTGAAGACCTTGGTGATATCTCACCCAGATGGACACTTCACAGTCCTTTGCGCGGATGAAGAACACCCGATGAGAAGGGATGATGATTGTAAAATCCCCGAAGAGACTAGGGACCCCTTTGTGCTGATAATGGGACTTCAGTATGTGGCTGGCACAGTCACTCGGCTGGCCGGAAAACATTACACCCCCTTTCATCAGTGCCTTAGCAAAAGGGAAATGTTCAGAAAATTATGGTACCCTCCAAACCTAGATAGGGAACTGCTGAAAATAACAGAACACCCAGGGCTTGGTTGGTCACCGGGAGGGAGCTATGCAGTTGACATGATCAGCTTGGCTTCCCAAGCAAGGAAAAATCCATCAGGGGTGGTTTATGATGATTACCCTAAGGAAAGAAGCACAATTGAATTGGCCACGAGTACAAGCGACGGCCTTCCCCAGGGGGCAATGGTGTCTCCCTCGCGCACCCTTGTAGAGTTCTTTGCCCCTCAAGTGCCCCCAGTAGTTTGGGAAAATAGATATGTGGAAATGGCCTTGCCGACCTCTGCAAGCGCAGGAGGGGCAAAAGAACAAGAAGCAACAACAGGCATTGCACGGGATTCCAGTCAAAGGGGTCGGCGAGCAAAAGAAATAGAAGAGATCGAAATGGATGCGTCAATTGAAGACCTGCAAAGAGAATGTGTGGAGGTGCTAGAGGCAGAAGCTGATGAAGAGGACTTTGTGGACCTCCAGCCAGCACCGGAAGAGCTTGAAGATGGCAGTCGAGCCACAGTGGATGAGCTAGTAGAAGTGAATCTCGGCACGGAAGATGATTACAGGCCAACCTTCCTAAGTGCCCTCATCCCAGAAGAAGAGAAGCAGCAATATATCATACTGTTAAAAGAGTTCCGGGATTGCTTTGCCTGGACTTACAAAGAGATGCCGGGACTCAGCCCCGATGTGGCACAGCATATCCTGGCAATTGACCCGAAGATAGAACCAGTCAAGCAAGCTCCCAGGAGAATGAGATCGGAATTGATCAACAAGGTATGCACAGAAGTGGACAAATTAATAGACGTGGACTTTGTTGAAGAGAACCAGTATACTACCTGGTTGGCAAACATTGTCCCTGTTAAAAAGAAAAGTGGTCAGATCCGAATCTGTGTGGACTTCCGGGACCTAAACAAGACCTGCCCAAAAGATGATTTTCCAGTGCCAATCACTGAAGTGATGATAGACGCCACCACCGGACATGAAGCTTTGTCATTCATAGACGGATCATCCGGCTATAACCAAATTTGGATAGTCGAACAAGACCGGGTGCACACTGCTTTCCGGTCACCCAAAGGGATCTTCCACTACAAGAGAATGCCCTTCGGTCTCAGAAATGCCGGGGCAACCTATCAAAGAGCAATGATGAAGATCTTTGATGAGCTGCTCTATAAAAAGGTGGAGTGCTACATTGACAACCTGGTGGTCAAAACCAGAAAAAGAAAAGACCATTTGACCGACCTCAGAGTCGTCTTCGAAAGGCTGAGGCGGTATGAGCTGAAAATGAACCCGATGAAGTGCGCCTTCGGGGTATCCAGTGGCAAATTTTTGGGCTTCATTGTCCGATACAGGGGAATAGAAATTGACCCAGTCAAGATCAAGGCAATCCAAGAGCTATCGCTGCCAAAGAATTTGACCGAGCTCAGGTCATTACAAGGATGGCTGGCCTACATTCGTAGGTTCATCTCAAATTTGTCTGGGCGATGTCACCCCTTTCACAAATTAATGGTAAAAGATGTTCCTTTCCAATGGAACCAGGAGTGTCAGCACGCCCTGGATCAACTGAAAATGTACCTGAACACCCCGCCAGTGTTGGGTGCTCCGGTAAAAGGCCGTCCTCTCATCCTGTACATAGCAACTACAGAGCACTCCTTGGGAGCTATGCTAGCGCAAGAGAATGAGGAAGGGAAAGAGCAAGCCCTCTACTACCTCAGTCGAAGGTTAGTGGGGGCAGAAGAGAGATATTCTCCGATTGAGAGGGTATGCCTAGACTTGGTGTTCGCGGCCAAGAAGATGAGACATTACATGCTGTCACACGAGGTTAGGTTGATCTCCAGGGCCGACCCCGTCAAATACATACTCTCCCAACCAGCATTGAAGGGGAGAATAGGCAAATGGGCTGTCATCTTGATGGAATTTGACATCAAATACATCCCCCAAAAGGCAATCAAAGGACAGGCGGTAGCCGACTTCTTTGCAGCTCATCCCGTGCCGAAAAATTCTCCGCTCATCACAGAGCTGCCAGAAGATGAGACCCTCGAAGTGAATCAATTGCAAACGGCGACCTGGCAATTATATTTTGACGGGGCATCCTGAATAGAACCAACTGCTTACGGCAGTGCAAGAGTTCGAGCAGGGGTGGGCATCGTCCTGAGGTCGCCCGAGGGAGAAGTCATGCATACCTCCTGCTCAATTAGCAAGCCATGCACAAACAATGAGGCCGAATATGAGGCCTTGATTATCGGCTTGCAAGTGGCCCTCTTCATGGGCATAAAGGTGCTTCAAGTCTTTGGCGACTCGATGCTAATCGTCAAACAAGTACAAGAAGAGTTTGACGTTAAAAAGCCAAAGTTGCTGCCCTATTATTGAAAGGCCAAGAGATTGATGTCAAAGTTCTATCAAATAGAAATAGAGCATATTAGCAGAAGCAAAAATGCACAAGTAGATGCTCTAGCAAAATTGGCCAGCTCTTTAGCAGTGCCACCAAATGAGAAGCTGGAAATCGTTGTCATGAACCGACGACAGGTTCCCAGTGTAATAGAAGAAGAGTCCGAAAGTGAAGAGAACGGCCAAGAAGAAGTGACCGTGGCTGAAGAGATCAGACAAAAAGACTGGAGAGAACCCTTGCTGCAGTGGTTCGAGCATCAGCAACTGCCGAAGCAAAGAGAAGAAAGGATCAAGTTGATTAGAACAAAAGACTCGTACGAGTTACGAGGAGGTGCTCTATTTAGAGTCATGGTAGATTCCAAAAAGAAGATCTTGCTAAGGTGCCTATCACCTGGAGAGGCCTGGAAGGTCATGAAGGAGGTGCAAGCCGGGGTTGCTGGCGCCCACCAGGCCGGACCGAAAATGAAGATAGAAATAAAAAAGCTCGGCTACTATTGGCCAACCATGTTTGAGGACTGTGGCAATTTTTCCAAGTCATGTCAAAAATGTCAAGAGCATGCGGTCATCCCAAGGAGGCCTCCTATACACCTGCATCCAACCCTCCCGAGTTGGCTGTTTATGCAATGGGGAACAGACGTCGTAGGCCCACTACCACCCTCTTTATCGGGGTGTAAATACATCCTGGCTATCACCGATTATTTCTCAAGGTGGGCCGAGGCTGTGGCATTAAGAGAAGTAACAGGGGAGTTGGTGGCGCGCTTCATCCAGCGGAACGTCATCTTCAGATTCGGGACTCCGGACCGGATTATATTAGACAATGGGACACACTTCAAAAACCAAAAAGTGTCTAAAATGGCCGCCAAATACAGAATAGACTGGAGGACTTCCACTCCGTACAATCCGCAAGCCAATGGTCTAGCGAAAGCTTTCAACAAGACGTTGTGCACTCTGTTAGCCAAAACAGTCAGTGCCAACAAAAGAGACTGGGAGGACCAGATGTATGAAGCTTTATGGGCCTACCGGACCGTTTACAAGACACCAACGGGCTGCTCACCTTTCTCCCTGGTGTACGGTTCAGAAGCTGTGGTCCCGGTAGAGTTGGAAGTGCCATCTCCCAGGGTGGCCATTCAGCATGGGCTGGCTCCTGAGAATCAGACCAATATCGAAAGGAGGCTCGAGGAACTTTCCGATTTTGAAGGGAAAAGATTGCGAGCTCAACAGAACATCCAAGTATACCAGGCCCGCATAGCATGCGCTTTCGACAGGCTTGTCAAGGGTCGTGAATTCAAGAAAGGGGACCTGGTAATGGTCAAGAAGAGAGAAGTCATGGCTGACAACCCAAAGGGGAAGCTGAACGTGAATTGGACTGGGCTGTACGTAGTGCAAAGAGTCTATGAAGGCGGCGCCTACGTCCTGGTTAACCATCGGGGTGAAGTACAATTCTCACCCCTAAATGGAAGACACTTGAAGCTGTATCACGCGTGCCGCCCAGACCTCAGCGCCCAACACCATGAGCAGCAAGAGGCTGAACAAGAGATAGACGTGATCAACTTGTTCGATGAATGAAGAGTTCAGTTACAAAAGAATTGTTGCATTTGCAACAGCAGGGAGTTTCTACCCTCAATTCTCCCATAAAAAAAAAAAAAAAAAAAAAAAACAAAACAAAAACAAAACAAAACAAACAAACAAACAACAAAAAAACCACAAAAAAAGACAAAACACTAAACCCTTAACCCCCCCGGGACGATAGTTTCCGATGACGAAGAGCCAAAAGAAAAATGCAAAAAAATGGCGTGCATTGCATGGCAAAAATAGAAAAAAGAGGCAGCCATACCGCTAGCCGGACTATGGCTCTGAGACAACGAATGTCCCAACCAAATTTATGAGACTTTTGTGATTTCCGCTGATTTCCGAGGGGAGGACAATGAAAGGAGTCTTCTGTTTCGACTAGCATATCGCATATCCGTGAGCGGTGTGGAGTGTGTTCGAGTTTTCCGTACTCCTCCTCGCATGAAAAAGATCTCTTAAAAAGGAGAGAAATAAAAAAATTCGTGTTTCTTAAACACACACAAACAAAAAATAAATAATAATAATAATAAAAATCCAAAGACTTAAATGAGAATTATATGCTTTAGCACGCATAAATAGCCGTCATTTAATTAACCTGACTCGTACCATCTTTTGTGGGCAGGGACCTCTGAAGCTGATGACGGCGACAAGTTTAAGAGATCGACGTCATTTAAAACAATGAAGTCCCACCGGCGTCGCGCCAATCCGACATGAAGCTACACTGATGATGGGTCGCAAAATGGAGAAGCGCCAGCAAGCTCAAGTAGTCAGCGCCGATGAGGACGTCGGCAAATTGCGCCAATGCCCTCACACTCTAAAAAAGGGAAAGAAAAAAGAAAAGAAGGCTAAAAATAGAGATGCCTTGTCGGACTTGTCCACTGGGCAAGGGTAAAAATGGCCAAAACCCAGCTATGGTGAAAACCCGCAAAGGGCGCCATGGGCAAAATCGGGCACCCCGCTACGTGAAAACCCGAAAGGGCGCGTAGGCAAAAGTGAGTGGGGGTCGAATTGGGTGAAAACCCGAAAGGGCGCCCAATCCGATAATGAGAAATCCAAAGAAAAGCAAAGCAAGAAATGATTAGAGACAAGTGTCAAATCCCAATATACACGAAAGTTAGAATAGAAGGTCGTCGCCCTGATGGTAGAATAGAAGGCCGTCGCCCTGACGGTAGAATAGAAGGCCGTCACCCTGACGGTAGAATAGAAGGTCGTCGCCTTGATGGTAGAATAGAAGGCCATCGCCCTGACGGTGGAATAGAAGGCCGTCGCTCTGACGGTAGAATAGAAGGCCATCGCCCTGACGGTAGAATAGAAGGCCGTCACCCTGACGGTAGAATAGAAGGCCGTCACCCTGACGGTAGAATAGAAGGTCGTCGCCCTGAGGGTAGAATAGAAGGCCGTCACCCTGACGGTAGAATAGAAGTCCGTCGCCCTGACGTTAGAATAGAAGGCCGTCGCCCTGATGGTAGAATAGAAGGCCGTCGCCCTGACGGTGGAATAGAAGGCCGTCACCCTGACGGTAGAATAGAAGGCCGTCACCCTGACGGTAGAATAGAAGGCTGTCACCCTGGCGGTAAAATAGAAGGCCGTTAGCTTGATAGCAAAAGTCCCTATCATATTAACGGTTACCAGGCGGCAAAGGATCCCGTCATCCGGATGGCTACCAGGCGGCAAAGGTCCCGTCGTACAGCCAACCAGCAGATAACCTATGGTATTAAAAAAATAAATAAATAAAAAGGAGGCTAAAAATAGAGATGCCTCGTCGGACTCACTTGGGCCACTCTTCCAAGTGAGGGTAAAAAGGACTAAAACCCGGTCATGGTGAAAACCCGCAAAGGGCACCATGGGCAAAATCGGGTACCCGCTACACGAAAACTCGAAAGGGCGTGTAGGCAAAAGCAAGAGGGGGTCGGGTGGGCGAAAACCCGAAAGGGCGTTCGATTCGATAATGTGAAAAATGAATGAAGAAAAAAATAACGGATAAAAATTGTGCAAACGACAATAAAGCACTCAGAAAGAGCATGGTATCCAAAATGAAACATTTCCCATTGATAGCAAAATGGAGCTACAAAGTCATCGAGGCAATGCCCCGGAAATAACAAAAGGCAGCAAAAGTGAATGGAGTACAAAGTGCCTCAGGGAAGATCCTAGAACAGTTCCTCCAACGACAAGATGCCCACGTAGGGGGAGGACATTCTCTCCCTCAGATTCTCTTTCTGGGCTCGAACCTCCAACAGGGTCTTTTCGGCCAAAGAAGCCCTGCCATCGTCAATGGAAATGGCTTGTTCTTGCTTTGCACGAGAATCGGCAAGGGCGTTCCGTTCGGCTCTTGCGGCGGTCAGCTCAACTTCCAGGTCGGCTATCCTGGAATCCAGGATCGCCAATTCTTCATCATATCCTCCGACAAGAGACCGACGATGTTCTCGATCGTCGTGCAGGGGTTTCAACACTGCTTCGCAGTCGATCTATTACACTTCCAGGGCTGCGAGCCTATCAGGCAATTCATTCTGAAGATAAGTGCACCGCTTCAAGAGCTTGAGTAGCAGAGTGACTCTGCTCGCCCAAATGGTCAGTGGGTACCCCATTAGGACCAGAATCCTTGTCATTCGGTCCGCAACAGACTTTACAGTTTCGTAGGGTACGTTCGGGTCTCCTGTACCATCGAACGTAGCCCAGATAACTGTTGCCGGACCATGGCATCAGACTGAAAAGGACCCCCACAAGGCACAGCAGCTGGCACTTGGAATTCCACCTGGGCATCCACGTCCGCCCACAAGCTGGCGTCCACCTCGTTGGAGCAAGAGGGCAGTTCGGCCGAAAGAACACTAACGGTGGTCAAAGAGAGGTCACGTGAGTCGCCCACTGCGGCTGAAGTGATGGCGGTCCCAGCAATAGCCATCCCTCCATCAGAAGAGGTGGGCACAGCTAAAGTAGCCGGCACCTGAGGAGGGGATCCAGGGAGATCACCAGAAGAGACCTGGGGGGAAATTCGCCTCTTCCCTGGGCGCAGACTCCTCAACCGTACATGGCACACCAGGGGTCAATAGAAAATCCGAGTCTGTTTTCTCGATATCTACGAGATCAACGCCAACTGTCGGCGAAGACTCGGGTGCGCGGGCATCTAGATCATGCTCGGATTCCTGCACGAAATGAGGGGGGACTTTGTGAGCCACTCGCATGCAAAAAGGCCTACACCGCAAAAGCAAAAGACTGGTGCTCACAAGGGTAAGCTCATGAAAAGCGGCAACATCCGAGCCAGCACTATCAACGGAGGACTGCTCCACGCTGCTAGCGGAATCTTCCCCTATGTCATCAAGTGCAGATATCCTTTCCTTCCTCAACCCTTTCACTGGGCTCCGTTCAAGTGAAAGGCTGGTGCTCGAAGAAGAAGGAGTGCAAACATTGTCCTTGTCCGAGGAACTGTCTGAAGAAATAGTAACCGGGCTCTGTGACTCCCCCGGTGAAATAGCGCGACTACCTTGGCGAATTTTCATAAGGGCCAGTCTACCGGCGGCACGGCCGCTTACTCGAAAGGGACCGGAGGGTTTCTTAGCCCTCCGAGCTATGGCCTTCGTGGCTGAACACTTGCCCATGGCCTTGGCCTGAGGGGAGGTGGCAGCTGTAGATGACAGAGGGAAAGATAAGTCAGCAGCAAGAAAAGATAAAAGATGGCCCCAGTAAGCGGCCTAGGATGGAAGTTCTTCCGTAACCCTAACCTACCGCCGAGACGGAAGGCATACCCGGGGGCACGGTAGATGGCGTCTGGCAATCCTGCTCTTCAGCGGAACGTTCATCTACCGGAGAGGCGTCACCTGATGTCAACAAAAACAATAGGCAAAGTAAAAGGCAATACCAAAAGGGAAACAAGATAAGTCAAAGGTTACCTGAGGGAACAGCATGTTCTCGCTGCAGCGAGAATTCCTCAAACGAGGGTATCGGCGGACCCTCTGTGGAGCTAGGTTATGGGGGAAATGCTTCCTTCCTCTTCTTTGAAGCCCGCTTAGCCTTGGCAATGCTGGTCGCCATACTGGACCTCCGCTTTGGCGGCTTCTCCACGGAAGGACGGAAGAGAATCTTTTCATCGGCAAAATAGACCGGCTTCTTAACCTTCATTATGAGCTCATGGTATCTCCGTCGTTGGTCACTGGCTGAGGGATCTAAAGGAAAAGAGAAAGGGTAAAAAGACCGAAGAGGCATGATAAGAAAGAAAGGGACAACAAATCCTGAAGGAAAGAGGGATACCCGTTATGCCTCCGTAAAAGCGACTCAGAGGCCAGTATGTGTGCACATTCTGTTGCGCCCGGGAAGCTGCCTCCCGAATCAGCCAGCATACGTCATTGATTCTGCAGCAATCTTTGGCGAAAATGGCCAAGTTGCTTTGGCCAACAGAAGATAGAAATTAATGAAGGCTGTGGGAGTCCATGCCCCAACCGTCTGCATAATGGAAAGCTATGTGTAGTTCTTGCTCCAGAATCATTTCATGATCTGCTTCAACAGTCAGGCTTTGAGAGTGAAGCAGCACAATTAGCCAAGAGGTGTGCTCATAGCGAGTGCGGTCAAGATCAGACTGCACTCGAAATGCTCTGTAGGGGAAAGTGGTATCAACTTTCCCACTCTAAGACACCACGGTCGGGCGGACCTCTTCAATAGGCCACGGTTGCACCACGTCCAACCGTTCCGAACTGACACTGCAAAGACGACGCAGAGTCGCTGAAAATTTATCCTTTGCAACCTTCGGCAGAGTCAGTGAAGGAGGAGTATCCCCTTGCTTAGCTGAAAGCCTTGCCTGTAAGTAGCGGTTAACGGCCTTTGTGTCATTGGATTTCAACCGCATCAAATGGTCCCTGTCTATGTCAATGACCGGTTCAGCCTGCAGCCTCAGGATCTGGCGCTCTGCCACGTCCCAACATTCAGTTTTGCAAGCTCTGTAAAATCCGGTACGGGCATTCCACCATTTCACGTACTCGGAAGTAACGCGGGGCGTGCGACCCGGCATGGGTACCCGGAAGGTGGACGGGTCAAAACGATGAAAGAAGTCCCACCATCTGGGAGCTTGATCAACAATCTGGGCCCCTGCTACCGCCCGAGCCGGCACATCAAACTTGGCTGATGAGGAGGGAATGTGCTGATCATATCCAAAATTTCGGCTAAACCGAAATGGATAATAGGGCTCTAAATAGACAATGCTCCCCCGGCGGAATGTTAATACACTGGGCCGGATAGACAGGGCCCAATCTCTATGCTCTGGCTCCAATAGTGATCTGGTCAACCTCTGGCCACTGGACGGATGCACATAGCTCTCAACCACGCTGTCAGTACACTCTCGATAGCGGTTGACCAATGGACTAGTATGACTAGCCAAATGCCAAAAATAGATTGTCCCGGGAGAATCAGTTGGGATGCTTGTCAGCTTCCCCCAAATCTCAAAAAGCTGAGCAGTAGTGGACTGAGGCTCTGCGCTGGCGAACTCTAACATCCTCGGGAACAACCGAGGAGATTGAAGGGATCTCGGAGCAAACTCCGGAAAGAGGCTGCACGCCCATGCACTGATAAAGTGCCAAGGGCCAATCACGCGGTGATGCCGCGGAAAAGAATGGCGATGCAATTCGCCAAGGGCTCGATATATCAGACATAGGGCAGCTGGGCACAAAGACAATTTCACGCCCCAAGCCATCTGGTAGGCATGGTATATGACTTCTGGGCGGAGAATGGTTTCATCTCCCACTGGCAGAGCGAAAGAACAGATCCAGTACGTCAAATAGGCCGCACAGTGGGTGTGCGGATCAGCATTTGTCGGATTTGGCCCCTCAAGCCGATCTTTAAGAATTGATTCTAGAAGGGTCACCTTCTGACGGCCGGGATTTCTCTTGGCAACGGCCACGCCAGCACAGGCGAAATCTTCGTACCGCTGCTTAGTTGAAAAGAAGTAGGTCAACCATACATGCAGGCTGATCTTCCTCCGCTCGCCTTTCTTCTTTGCCCGGCCGGCACTGCAAGTAAGACTTAGGTGGCGATATGCCTTCATCAGATATCTATATGAGTAGCCCAAAGAGTACTGGCCCTGGCCGTCAGTCCTGTCCTTCACAAGATCTGGGAGGCACACCTCCTCGTAGGGTTCTCCATTGATGGGCAGGCCAGTCAACTGATGCAAACTCCATAGATCTAATGAGGTCTCCCCTTCAGCCGTGTAAAAGGTGTTGAACTCCGGGACAAAAACCTCTACTAGTCCACAACAAAGGCCCTTGGATAAAGGATACCAGTAACGGGCCACAAATATGCTGTGGTAGACGCCCGCAGTCATCAAGATCGGTGCATAATGCTGAAGCACGAACTCAATAGCTTCCACAACAAAAGAACGAAAGTGATGGGCATCCGCTGCTCGCAGGTCCCCGAACCATCCAGCCGTCAGTTGATGTTTGAAATGGATGGCCAGGCAATCCAGTAAAAAGGGCTCATCTCTGTAGCCCCATTTCAACGGACACAGAAACAGCCCAAAAGACGGCCGCTCTCGGTTCACGCGGCCCGTCGAATTGTCCCACCTTGCTGGAGTAAAAGTAGGGGCACGGGTAAGCCTGTTGTCAGCAGGATTCAGGTCCCCAGCCCTAGAATAGCAGCCCGCCGTCGAGGCTCGCCTATCTGATAAATGGGTTCGGAGCGGGGAACGCACTTCGCCAAACTGTCTCGCCCCTCCAGAATAGCCGCCTCCACATCTCGGGTCATGAAAGTGTCTCTTCTACCGCTTGGGGCGTAAGAGTGAAGGCATAGCAGCAGATGTTTGTCCTTTGGGTGGTCGATTCTATAATCTTCACCTCGAATGAAAGAGATTGGCGTCGAGCTAGCATCAAGTCTTGACTCATCCATGGTATCTGCTTCATCATCAGAAGAGTCGGCTATCATGGCCTTGACTTAGCCTGGGAAAGTCCTCCCACGATACCAGTGGGGCACCTTCTAAATGGCCTGCACTGCCAGCATGGGGTTGAGCAGCCATAATGTCTGCAACAGAAAAGAAAAGCTATGTTAATAGATTGAGCAAATAAAATTTCGGCAGCACCTCCCCTTGTCATGCGTACTAGAGGGGGGTTCAGTGGGTACTCATCCACGTACTAAGGCGAGACGGCCCCAAAGCAAGGACATGCTAGCATGTCAAATGGCTCTCCAGGAACCGCTACCATCCCCAAAGGACCAGCCTACGGGGGGGAGCGACCCAGTGCCTGGCGGCAGTAAAAAAGACCGGCCACCTGAAGTGTCAACATGGGAAGAGACCCGTACAAGTGGGAGCCCCGCCGATTTGAATCGGGTCCCCACCAACAAAAAAGACAGCAGGCCTCAGACCTAGAGCGTCCTCCCTGGCTCCCTAGAGGCTCCGGGCCCCGCTAAAGCTACTCTAAAGCGTCATTGTCCCGCGATGACCTTTTAAGCTAAAGGCGACTCTATTTGGGACCCGCCTACTCTAAATGGGCCCCTATTAATAGCTAAAATTCAAAAAAAAAAAAAAAACCTTTTGGCGGTCCTACAAGGGCATTAGGCCCTGCTTTACCGCCCCAATGGAAAGAGACAGAATCGAAACAAAAAAAAACCTCGGACTGGAGGGGCTTTCCTCACGGTCCCCTAGCGGCCCTGAGACCTACTGGGCCTCCCCCTTCGTGTTTGGGTCGGGGAAGACCCCACCAAACTATACACATACACACACAGGCTTTCCCCTGTACAAGAGGGCCCTGGCCTCAAAGAGCACCCAATCACCGGTCCCCCCTCTTGGACCCTGTACCCCTATGCAAAGGAAGACGAATAGGAAAGGGGGGAGATGGGCATGCAAGCCCTACATCGGCCGCCGCCGGCACCCCTCTCACTGGCTCCCGGCCAGAACACCACCCAGCGCCTTGACCCCTCACCGGCGTTACAAAGGGGCAAAACAAAAAAAACCCACATAATGGACTGCCGCCATCATAGCCACAGCCGGCGCTGTGGAAATGGGCCGATGGCCTCACAGGCACCCTACCACTGGTCGGCCGCCGTCCGTCGCCTCCGGGTGCCACCGCCGTGCTGCTCGCCGTCGACGCTCCCTCGCAGATGCCCAGATCTCCGGCGCCCGCCGCCTCTCGTACAGGGGAGCAGCCTCTCGGCCGTGGCAGGAGGCTCCCAAGCCGACCGCCCTGCACCGGCGTTGCCGTCGCTCCCGATGGCGTGGTGGTCCTCCCAACCCGAGGTCGCATTCGCACTGGTACCCGCCGCTGCACTCCACGGCGCCAACGCTGCTACCCCGCGTCGCCGCAAAGCCCCGACCGCCGCAGTCGAGTTCGAGTGCCCACCGCGCACTGCACCGCCGCCGCCGTCGACCACTGCACGAGTCCTCGCCGTCGCCGCGCTCACACACCCTCCTCCGCTGAAGAAGACAGCCAGCCAGCAAACGGAGAAGAGAAGACCGGCGCCCTAAGAAGCAGGGAGAAGAGAAGAGGGAAGAGAAGAAGAGGAAGAAGAAGGGGCGCGGTGCGCCTTTTGAGGGAAAAAGGGGGAAAAGACGGACGGGACCCGCCGGTTCGCGTGGGCCCGCTCGGGCGCCTAAATCGCCGGCCCGCGGTCCGCGCCGGCCCAACGTCCCGCTCGGTTCTCTCAACCCCACTGAGCCGCAACCCTGCCGATTCGACGCAGACGCCGCCGAATCGACGCCCCTCCAACCGGCCCGTAGGCCCTGCCGAATCGCACAGGCCTTGCCGAATCGCCCCGGCCCCGTACAAAAGAAAAAAAGAAGAGGCCCTCAATTGCCCACTAAGAGAGACACGTGTTCGCCATCCATGGGAAACGTCATCAAATTGAAGCAAAAGACCGCGAATAGACTATCGGACCACTGACACGGAAACAAGTCCAAAGACCTGCTTGTGTCAGTATAAATAGTCAAATGAGTTACAGTACACCTGCGGATGTCGCTTCATGTGTCCTCCCGCACCACCCACGGGTGGGGGGCATTGTGGACACCTAAAGTTTCTAATGGGCCCATCCTCTGGCGGCCCAACTCTTCTCCACCAAATGAAAAAGCCCATTTAAATGATCCACCTAATAGACTTCTAAAAGCCCACCATCCAAGGCCCATTTCTCCCATGCATGGAGGTGAGCCTAAGAGAGCTCAATACCTCCCAAAAGGTGATGCCAAAAATGGCAAAAAGGAGGCCTGCGCATGCAAGGGGGCAGAGGGCTGGCTGAGGCCTTTTGGGGGTCTTTTCTAGAGGCTTCCAAGGAGAAGAAAAATGCCTCTCTTGGAGTGCCTTGCGGAAGAAGCAGAAAGAGAGGGAGAAGAAAAGAGGTGTGTGGGTTCCAAAGGAGAGGAGCTCTTCTCTTCCTCATCTGCTGCTGTTGCTGCTCTCACCCAAAGAGGCCAACCCGTGAAGAGCATCTACAAGAGGAAGGGAAATAGAAGGAAAAAGGTGAAGAGAAAAGAGAGAAAGAGAGAAAGAGAGGTGGTCATTCCTATGTATGGTCACATCATGTGAATAGAAAAGAGAGAAGAGAGGAGGAGAGGTGGCGATGGGCTTCTTCCCATCCCTATTTCTTTAAGTTTTTTTGTTCTTCCCCCCTCTTCTTAGTCATGTGAATGTCTCATCCATATGTACTTCTATTCTTTTGATGCAAGTGTTTGTCCTCTTTGCATTTAATGCTTCTCCCGCCCTCCATCATGTGCATGATGTTTTTAAACTTTTTTTTACTTTGTGCCATGAGAAGGTCACGAATGGGGAGAGACTACCTCTTTGCATGGTGGGTCTCCTCTCATTCCAAGAGCCATATATGAGACCTCCTACCTACCCCTACCCTCCAATGAATGAGGCTACAAGGGAGGTGGAGTTATTGGGCCTTGCCTAAGTCTCCTATAGAGCATGCTCTTCACGGTTTATTCAAGAGGGTGTGAGATTTTCTCACTGTTTTAGCCCCCTAAAGAGTACAAGTTTTCCTTCTAAATAGTCCCCCTTTGCATTGCTTGGGCCGCCCCTCCCATGGAGCTTACATGGGCCTATGTTTTGTCTCCAAGAGAGGGGGGCTTCCTCACTGTTTGGGCCTCCTTAACGAGATCAATTTTCACTGTTTTCAACCCTTAAAATGCATATTTTACTGTTAGAACAGCCCCCTATAAGTGCATTTTACCTTGAGGCATGACCTCCTTTGCTAGCAAATGAGTTGGACAACTAATGTCCATGCTGAAAGCTTGGCATTGTGCTACAATTGACCCCCTTAAACTCCTGTTTTGACCCTCTTAAAGGACCGATTTTCATTGTTCTAAATAGTCCCCTCCAAAAGTTTTCATGATGGGATCATGTCCCTTTTGCAAGCCATGGGTTGAACAATCAATGTTCATGCCTAAAACTTGGTATTTCATGGATTTGGGCCCATTAGATCTCTGTTTTGATTCTCTAAAGGGGGCGCTTCTCACTGTTTGAGCGGCCCATTAAGGGGTCTTGGTGAGTGGGGTGGATCTCCCATGCTAGCCAAGGGTTGGACAATTGATGTCCATGCCCCCATGCTTAGCACTCATGGAGAGAGGCCCATTAAGCCCATGGCTGGCCCAAAACCGCCCTCCTCCCAAGAGCGGCCCATTTGCAATCCTGGGTTAGATAATGAAATATCTATACCCGGGTATGTGGGCCCATATGGGTTTTACCCGCCGACCGGTGTTTGTGTGGTCATGGTGCCATTTCCCCCCCTTAAAGGCTTGCCTTGGAGGGTGGTACCATGTGCCATTTGGGTCATGTCGCTATATGACATACACCCTCACTTTTGGTACCGTCTCCATTTCGGTGGGCGTGTACCGTGCTCTCCCCTACCAACCAAGATGAGGGGAGATGTTGTCGGATTTTCTCCAGGAGGGTCGAATCGGCAAGGGTCTTTTCAAAAATAGAAACCTCCAAAGTCTAATGGAGTGGCGCCGAATCGCGAATAGAACCACGCGGCACACCTTTTAAAATAAGAATAAAAGAATAAGAGAGCCAATAAAAAAAATTTTCTATCATAAAGGCAACAAATGGGCAAATCTAAGAACTTTGTGTTGCACATGTTTTAAAATAACAAGAGCTTAAACCAAAGAGATCTTTTCATGATAAAAGTAAAAAAAATAAGCAAATAGGCTAACCCTCTTTTTACAAGTCTCAAATGAAATAAAAGAATAAGTGAAAACCCTTTTGACACAAAAGAGCAAATGGGCCACCTTATGTTTTCAAAAGATCAAAATGAAACTCTTTTTTGTGATAAAAGAAAGTAAATAGATTATCTCGCCTTTTCAAAAGAACAAAAGACCCGAATGAGAACCTGTTTTGCAATAAAAGAGAAATGTGTTTTCAAAAGAGCAAGAGACTGATTTGAGAATGTTTTTCATGTCAATGAAAAGAATCAATGGGCAAATGGGTAAAAAGACTCAATCACATCTAATTAAAAGATCCGACAACCTCGAATGGGCATCGTGTCTGCTTATCTCTCCGGCTTAATTTTTGAGCTGCGCTTTGCACTTTTCATCGGATGTCTCCGTATCAAGGCCACAAGGTTTTCTAATTTCTGGCAATAATCAAGGGTTTCCCTCCCAGAGGGATGTAATTAACGTCGGTGCGTTTAGGCAGCGGCGGGATTTTGGTCCAGGACCCGACACTTCACTTTCGTTTGACGAAGTCAAACGGCGCGCACAACAGACTTAAAGCCCTCCGACTCTCGGAGGCAAACCATTTGGTTGTCACTTTGGTGACTGGCATGCCCGCGCTGTGCGAATTGCCGATTCATCTCACGTCACTCTTGCTCATGTAGCATTCGACGAGACTTGGATTCGCAATACGCATGCATCCATGAGAAACATGAGAAAACATGAAAAAAAAGAACTTAATAGATTTTAGTCTTTTAAATTTTCCATTTCCACAAAGACAAAGTAGCTTTACTTCTTCCTCCATTTTGGTATGCCTTTGTCTACCATTCTCCTCAGTTCATGGCTCTATTCAGATAATATCTTCAAATTAGAGCCTTTCTTGAAATCCATAACATGCCAGGAGTCACTTTTGAACACTGGCTTCCAACCCTGATCAAAACTTCCCAGGTTTCAATCCCTGAACTTCAAATTGTTTCTCAGAAGAGTCACTGTCTGACTCCTCAAGAGTTTGTTGATCTCTACCCTAAGGAAGCCATGAGATTTCAGGAAGCCCAATCCCGGAACCACCACCTGAAAATCTATACACATATCACCCTCCAGTTTCATGACCTCTTTGCCACTCTTCTAGAGATTCTCAGGCCAAATATACTGCAATGAAAGCCTTCAATTTGAAAGGTTCAAACTTGGTCTGCATGATGTCTCAAGAGGCCAATATGATATGCTCATCAGAGGTCAAAGGCCAGTGGTTCCGTCAATGACAGCAGCCTTGTTATCTGATCTCCATCCACCCCTTGTCGGAGCTATTCTCTATAGAGGCCCCTTTGCTGATACCCTCTACAATAGATTCCTTCGGATCTCTACAAGGTTCAAGATCAAGTACAAGTCCAAGCTCAGCTTTCAGAGGTTCATCCTTCTTCACTTACCTAAATTTCAGAAGAACCTTCTTGATCTCCAATTAAGCTTTGCTGAGTCTGAACGGTTCACTCCTGGTCAATGGGAGAAAGCTTATCCAGATCATCATGCTCAGTGCCAGAGAATAAAACTCACTCTCAATGAATATCACTCCAAGAGCATCCTCGACCTGAGAAAGCATATAGGCCTCAAATGGGCACACAGATATTTGTACTACTATCAGGCCAAATATGCAGCTCTCTCACTTGGTCTCCCTGGAACATCACTCTCCATGAGTTCCTCTCCCTGGCAGTTACTAAGAAGTTCACTCCCCTTCAAATCAAATATGTCATGGATCCAGACAAGGCAAGCCTCAAGCACGCTTTTACAGAAGGCGCACATCAAGTCTGAAGAAATTATCTTTCACCAGTCCTACCTACAATGTGGACCTCAAAGTTTGACCACATTTCCCAACCAATGAGCTGAAGCTTTGGAACCTTATTGAGCCTTCCTGGCTAAGATTCCCCCTTTCTCTATCTCCCCAGCTCTACCAGAACATAAAACAATGTATTGTTATCCTTTCGTTTTAACAATTTGCTTCAATATTTGCTTCAGATACTTATTTCTTTTCTGAATGAATGATTTACTGCTTGTCCTCTTCTCTGTGTTTGATTGCTATCCTTTATGTTAATGCCACAAAGGGGGAGAACAGAAAAGGTAGCAGAGGAGAAAAGCAAAGGTAGTAGCGAGAAAAGAAAAGGTAGCAGCCACTCAAGTTTTCTCAAAACTATACTAGAAATTTAATGATATATCAGGCTATCAGCTACCAATAAAGATTTTTGTCATTAACAAAAAAGGGGAGAATTGTTGAGCAACTACCCCTAAGTCTTTAATAATAATTTGCTATGATAAATCTTTAAATACATATTTTGCTTCTACCATGAAAAATCCCTAATATGTATTTCCATAATATAGATATCACAAAAATTTCTAGACAGATGCAATACCCAAAATTTTCTAAGTCCCAAACGTTACACTGAATTCGACTCATGACTTGATCATACAATCGAATGTCTTTTACATTGTATTCGATCATTCAGAAGTTCAGTCACAAGTCTCGAAAATTTTCTAAGTCCACAACGTTACATAATTCGACTCATGACTTCGACTCATACAGTCGAATGTCTTTTACACTGTATTCGACTCATGACTTCGACTCATACAGTCAAATGTCTTTACACTGTATTTGATTATGACTTTGACTCATACAGTCACTACAAGAAGAAAAACTGTTAGCGACGGCCTAGATCCGTCTCTATGCCAACGCTATTCTGTCGCTAAAATGTCTACCGACAGAATAGCGACAAGATGGCGACAGATTTAGGCGGCAGCTATATATTGAACGCTAATTAGGGGCGGGTGGGGGGGGGGGGGGGGGGGGGGGGGGGGCGGGCTACGCTGTCGCTAATCGCGGCGGATTAGCAGCGGCAATGAGCTGTCGCAACGACCGTCGCTAATTTATGTGTCAGCCAATATCAGCGACAGCCCATATCCCGTCGCTAAAAGCCGTCGCTAAATTAGCGACGGCTTTAGTGACTACCGTGCAAGCAACCTGGCACTGAAACAGCGACGGATGTTAGCGATGGACTCAAATTCGTCGCTAAATAAAAAATAAAATAAAATAATATACATATATTGTAAAAATATATTTATTTTTTACACCTATATACAATCATATAACAATTAACTAAAAAATAAAATAGATCACAATCACCATTCACACATAACACATAAGTAAAATTTAAAGTTCACACTAACACAAATATCTGTTAAATGTTTACAACAAATTACAAAAGTATTTACATAGATAATGAAGAAGATAACAATAGAAATGTCAAATGACGAGACTCCTAATCCTCTACAAAATGAGTTTCGTGGTCGTCGCCATCTACATCGCTGCTAGATTGTTCTCCAATGGCCTACAAGCACAAAATAATTATTAGACATGTATTATATGAAAAAGAGATAAGAGATCATTTACAGTATAAGTAAAATTTAAACATTTCACACTAATTTAGATATATGTTAAATATTGCAACAAGTCACAAAGATATTTACATAGATAATGAAGAAGATAAGGAGGGGGAAGCCAAATGAGGTACTCTTAATTGTCTGCAAGATGAGTCTCGTGGTCGTTGCCATCTCCATCTTGCTAGCCGGTCTCCATCAGCCTACATAAAAAATAATTATTAGACATGTATGAATATGAAGAGCAAATAAGAGATCATTTCGGCATTGATGATACCATTGTCAACCGTGAATGATTTTTCATTCAAACTCATTGGCAAATACAATGGGATGAAGCATGGAAATTCAAGGAAGCACTTTCTTTACCATCCATCATGTTAGTAGCTGGACCAACCGAGGTCTATCATGTACCTTGCTGTTGAAGGGAATTAACTTTTTATTTTGCCTATAATTTTACAATTCTATCATAGAAAATAAATAGAAGAGGTACAGTCAATGAATAGGTGAGGAGAGATTCCTCAGCCTAGTTGAAAGCAAAAAACACACAAAAAAATCCTCAGCCTAATCCACAGGTAAGCAAATATAAAGCTCTAAGACATCTCTACTAGTAGGACATGAAACCATGAGATGATCCACATCTCTTCCTATCTGCCACACATGGAGCATATAACATTGAATTACTAACCCACTTTTTTCTATAGATTTTAGTAACCATTTGTTTCTTAAACATGAGCCACATGAAAGCTTACATCTTTAAAGGATGATGACAGCAACAATTATAACCACATCTGAAGCATTTGAAAGGAAAGGGACAATAGATAAGCGCAGTTCAGAAACACCCCTAAAAAAAATACATGAAACTTGTACCTTAAATGCCTCTAATGACTTGAAAAGACATCTTCAAGGCACTTTTATGAAAGTATATTTATTTCGATCAATGAATATGACCAGTTCCACACACAAACATAATTTATGGTATGATATCATGCAAAAGGAAATTACCACAGAAGTATTATCCATATTCCATGTCAACTACACAGTAATTTAACCATGAAAGCAGACAACAACATACATGATGTACAGTCACATAAGCCACCAAAACGAAAAAGAGTACTCTTAAAATTTGGAAGGTTATTAGCACGATTGCTCATTCGGGGTGGTCTACCTTGATCCCACCAGATGCAGAAAGAACTGCAAAAATTTAGCAATATTAAGTCAGAAAGAAAACAGGAAAAAAAACCTCTACAACTTCAGATGTAGTCAATAAAGTTGTAGGAAAATTCCACATACAACTTTCTAAAAATTTAAAGTTATCTCAAAGAAAATGAGACAGCTTAAGTAATAAAGAAATTGCTTACAGTATAGAATGAAAAAAGTGAGATGTCATAAAACCCATTCATTTCTTTGCATTTAGGTGAAAATTTGTATTTAAAAAATATCTGTTAACAACATTTTCAATTTTTTTTTGCATTGAAAGATAATATGTCTATGAAATTAGAATGGCCATTTTCAAAAAAAAAATCAAGAAATCCAAGATCCATCATGCCTGGGAGATAACAGAGAAAATGAGTTACCCACGATGCATCATGCATTCAATTAGAATGAGTTATCCTTGTGAGACCATTCAGATATCAAGAAGGGCGCTTAGAGGAGCCCTTTCCACTTTGAAGACATGGTTCCAAAAGAGTACAAATAGGTGGAATATGCTGCTCATGGGAAAATGCATCAAGCAAAATAGTAAGACATTACATGTGCATACATCCATGAGTACACATGCATATGTATAGTGAAGGAAGAAGAAGAAAGAAAAAATTAATATGAAGAATGAAAAACAAACATGATTAAAGATCTTGCATTGTAATCAGCTTATTTCTCTTAAGATTTTCCCCTATTCAATCTTGATTTGCAATTAGTTTTATACATGATCACTCCATACATGATAGTGAAGCATCAAATGAATGAGATAACATAAGATTGAGTGCAACATAGCACTAGGGAGTAAATGATCCCACCACAAATATGACTTATAAGTGTTTGATCCTGAGAAAACCCTCAGGATGTGCGATCTTATACATACTCTTTAGTATACAATAGACATGTACTAATGAATGAGACTTTAATTACATCTTTTGTTTTGGTGCGTTCAAATGTTCATGGATCCAATTCATTTGTCATAAAATTTGTGTTATCAACCAGAAGATCCAAGATACATCAGAGTCTCAGACCCTAATACAGATAACATGCTCATTCATGGAGTCCTGGGTTTTGGACTTCTCAGATATGATGGACCCTTAGTCTAGGGCCTCTAGGCAAGGGATCCTTGTTCACGAGAGTTTTTGATTCCTTTGTGGCTGTTACATACCACAACCCCCAGGATGTCGATCTTATACATGATTAACCCTGTATACAACTCGACACAACATTCTGGTGGAAAGGAACAAATAGAAGACAAGAAAAATGAAGCTTCTAAAATAAATAAATAATATGCACAAAATAGAAAAATCATGGCATAGAATACAAAAAAGCATAAAATATTGAAACTTCAAAGAAAAGATGAGTAAATGGTGTCAAGGAACCTGATATGGCAGGAGTGAGAATCCCATCTCCAATTACCATAGAAGTGCCAATAAGAACAAGAACAAGAAGTGCATTCTTCTTATATGGATCAGCTTCCAACCATCTCTTGACTTTTGCAGCAAGTGATTTCTAGTCAAATGTATGACGGCTATATGTTGTCAATTCTTCATCAGTACGATGCTGGTTTGGAATTGTGTTTACTTTGGCATGTTGACAAAGTATAGAATAAAGAGCAAACGTCCCACCTGAAATAAAAGTATCGTAGATAGTCAAACCAGAAGATAATAAATCTATACATCAGTGAGGAAACAGCAAAAGAGAATAGAATGGCAAGATTGTAGATTATGCTCATCCTTTGTTTACTCTGGATGATGATCTTCATGGATAGGTGAACTGGAGAAGGAAGTACAAAATTTATTTCTTATGAGACCTAGGGTACAAATTAATGAATGTCTATGAATATTTTAGGAGGAAGGCTATACACTTAACATTTAGGTGGTTATGGGTGAGGGGGCACTAGCGAGAGAGAGGGGATGCAGGGTGCGGGGGGGGGGGGGGGGGGGGGGGGGGTGTGTGCAGAGGGAGGGGGTGCACAGGTCGGAAAATGGGGGAAAAGGGCGATGCGTGTGAGGGGGTGTAGAGGGGCACAGGGGCGGAGGCGAGGACGGAGACGGGTGAGGGGGTGCTGGCGAGGGAGAGGGAGAGAGAGAGAGGAGAGAGAGAGGGTTGTAGGGTCCAGAGGGAGGGGGTGCATAGGCTGGCGGAGGGGAGGAGGGAGACCGTGTGGGGGTGCTGGCGCACGAGTAGGGTTGTCAATAGGCCGGGCCCGGGCTGGGCTTAGATGAGCCTGGCCCAGGCCCGACTCATCAATATGAAAGTTCAAGCCCGGCCCAAGTCCGAGCAATGTCGGGCCGGGCCCAATATTTTTACAAAATTGTAAAGCCCGACTAAGGCCCGGCCCGGCCTGAATACTTAAATAAAAAATAAATAGAATAAAAAATATATTTAATAGTATAAAACTTATAATCTCATTCAATTAAGTAGAGTTTGACGTTCCTTATTTAATTTGTTTTAAAAAGAGAGTTTTTTAATTTTTAAATAAGTAAAATATATAATTTTAACTAAGTAAAATTAAGATTTGAAAAGAAAAAAAAAGAAAAGAGAACGGGTCGGGCCGGCCCATCGGGCCGAACTCAAAGCCGAGTTCGGCCCATGGGCTTAGTCGGGCTGGGCTTTTAGGCCCTACTAAAACCTCATGGGCCGAAAAGAGTCTTGCGGCCCGGCCCAAAATCGGGCCAAGCTCGCGGGCCTGTCGGGCCGGCCCGGCCCATTGACAGCCCTACGCACGAGAGAGAGAGAGAGAGGAGGGTTATAGGGTGCAGAGGGAGGGAACGCACAGGCCGGCGAAGGCTGAGGACGGCGACGGGGTGAGGGGGCGTTGGAGAGAGAGAGACTTACCGGCGATGGCGATGGCAATGGCGACTGGATGCTCGATGGAGGGGTGGTTGCAGGACGCTCGGCGAGCGACGACGGCCGGCGGCGTGTCTCCGGCGACGGGCGAGGGAGCTCCGAGATGGCGGGCTTTGATAGGAGGGAGGGGAAGAACAGAAGGGGCGAATGGGGGAAGAAGCTGTGACAGGAGGGAGGGGAGAAGAGAAGGGGGAAATGGAGGGTTTCGACGGAAGGGCGGGGAAGGGGAAAAAGGTTGTGCGCGGGATTGCAAAACTTAGCGACGGAATAGCGACAACATAAAATCTCGTCGCTATTCCGTCGCTAAGTAGCGGCTCGTATAGCGGCACCCTTTCTGTCGCTAATTGACCGCCGAAACCTGTGGGAGGGACGGAAATGGGCAACCCTTTTCTGTCGCTAATTGGCGACAGATTAGCGACGGAAAAAGAGCTGTCGCTAAATGCCGTCGCTGAAGCATGATTTTCTTATCGAATGTCTTTTTACACTATATTCGACTCATGTTTACAATTCATTCTTTTAGACTGTATTCGATTCAAGACTACAACTCACAGTTAAAGATCATTCGACTCACCACCTCGACTCATAGTCTACACTTCATTCGACTAATGTAGTCGATTTACATAGTTCCTACCATAGTCAAATCATGCTCAAAATACCTACTCTCTGCACTGTTGGTTGTGTACTTGTACCTGTTGTCAAGAAATATTTCTATTTGTTCTTTGTTGAATCTTAAAATTCTTAAGTATAAAATCAGTAACAAATTTCATGATCATTATTTAATATATTATTTCTTCTGACGAATTCAGTACATTCAAATTTCTGCAAAATATTCCTTGCAATTTATTTTAAGTCTTATAGTTTTAGTGTCCTTTCCTCAACCTATATCTTTAAAAGACACAAAGCATTTATGTAAGTTTCAGACGCATGACTTCTGACCATCTCACCTACCATTGTCAGAACCATACTTTACCTTCTAGTCTATCTGCTTTATTTTCTGAAAAGACTAAGAATACTAGGTTCCATACTGTTTGTTGTACTCCACTGACCCACCTACCACAAAGGTATGGAGAGCTTCTGTCTTTGTCTTGTCCTTGCTAAACAGGCATTTATTGGAGCACGTTTTGGCATGGGTTGCTCAGCTCAAGATTTTAAACAGCCTATCTTCTAGCTATAGCAACTGCTCCTATTTCTGAAGACCTTGGAAAGAGACAATTTTCTTGATCCTTCGGATAAAACCTTCAAGATCCAAAGGATCCCCAAAGTCATCTCCAAACGGCTAAAGAACACAACAGCCATCTTACTCCAACGGTTATCTTCTCCAAACGGCTAGTTTTTGAAGACTATAAAAAGATGTAGAAAGCTCTTGAAGAAGATATAGAACAAGGCATAGTGTTCAAGTCAATTCTTTGAAAGCTCACCTTGCATTCTTCAAAGCCTACCTGCTCAAGTTCCTATTTGAGAGAATCTCCTTAGAAATTCCTATTCTGAAGATTTGTCTTTTGGGTGGCTCTGTATTCTCTTTTATTTCAAAGTCCACCCAAGTAGCTTCAGCTAGGATTTAGATTAAACTTCTTATCTTTCAATCCTGCTGGAAAGTGTGTGTTCTGTGCTCATTCTTGAGGCAATCACACAAGAGTTTCTTCCTTCATTTCTGTTGTATTTCTGCAAAGATTTGATTCTGCATTGCCCCTCTTGTGAAGGGATGGCCTTTGTTTGAGGCAGTCTTGTTTACCCCTGTTTTAGGGAAGACTTGCTTTGGAGCAAGTGGGTGTTGTAATTTCCTCTCAAGGGTGAGAGAAGGCCAAGTTGATTGGCGGTTTAGTGAAAAACTCAAGTGGTTGGCTTGAGGACTGGATGTAGGACTTCCTTGTAGGAAGGGCCGAACCAGGATAAATCTCTTGTGCAATTTTCTGTGTGATTGTTTTCCACCAAGTTCACACTTGAATCACACACCACACCAAGTACTAACACATCACTTAGTGTTGTGATTTCAGAAGAATTTTGAAAAGTTACAAAGTCCTATTCACCCCCCTCTAGGACTGTGAATCTGCCATTTCGATCCAACAGGGTCATGGGCACATGATCCAAGGCCGATCCACCCATTCCCTAGGGTGCCACGTGTCCAGGATAGACTTTAAGTCACATGGTTTCCAGAGTGTGTCGACCTGACTTGATCTAGTGTTGACACACTATCCCAGACTGGTAGACTGACTTCCCTGGGAGAGGTCTCTAGTGTCGACACCACTTCATCTCGTGTCGACACACTAGTGAATACTGCAAAACAAGCTTCTGGGAGAAGTCTCTAGTGTCGACACCATCTGGCTTAGTGTCGACACACTGTCCAGGCCTGTTGAGAGGGCTCACTGGGAACTGGGTCTAGTGTCGACCTAACTTGATCTAGTGTCGACACTACTTGACCATTTCTTCATCTTTTGGCTTAGGGCTTGGAGCATTGTGTCGACACCAGTATGGGGTGTGTCGACACTACCCTTGAAGAAATTGTATGTCCCTGAGAAATAAACATATAAATCATTAGTCCATTGATTTATCATGAAATAAATGATAAATATGTTTAGAAACATGCTTTTTAAATGTGGTCATAACATGTGTGGTGCATCTAACATGTTCCATTATTGTGCTTTAAATCACACCTTGTCATCATCAAAATATGAGGGGAAAAGAATTGTCTTCACACTCAACCCAACAATCTCCCTTTTTTTATGATGGCAACATTAAGTTCATATGAAAATTCAAGGTTTCAATGAAATGTGATTTTAAGCTTTTTAGTTACTCAATCACTCAATTTGAAAGACATTGATAAACATGAGCTATGTTTCATTTCCTTTTTATTTATTCACACTTGTCAAAGACCTTTGAAAATATTTTAGTATCATTTGAAATTTGCACACATTAGAGACACATTGTTACTAATGAACTATTTTCACAAAAGGCCAAGCAGCTTGACAAGCATCCATTCATTCATGACACTCATTCAAAATTCAATCACATTTTCATCCAACAAAAGTCATTTCATTCACAAAGAAGGAAACATTTCAAAAGTTTTTTACAATTGACCAAATAGAAAAACATCATTCCAAAATAAACTTTCTATCTTTTTCCCCCTTTGACATCATCAAAATAAGATACATTAGGCAGCAGGAGGAGGAGGAATAGGAAGTAAAATGGCTTCAATGGATTTAAGTCTGGAGTCCATAGTATGAAGGCTTGCATGAAGTTGCTTCTGCATGGTTGATAGTCTAGTGTGAACAATTTCTTCTAGCCGTTGACTATTATCAGACATTGTGTACTGAAGTGTGGATAAGTCAACTGAAGAAGGTTGTGCACTAGAAGATGAACTGCCAAGACCATATTTGTTGATGTTCTTCAGCTCCTTCTTGAGGTCAGTCATTTCACTGTCAATGTGAGCTGACAGATTTTTCATGCTTTCCAAGTCATCAACCAAATGAGCAAATGATAATCTTGTCTTGGAAATCTGGGTCAGTGTCTCCTTGGTGTTGAATACATCAGCCTGGGAATTTGCCAAAATTCCCTGAAGGACCATTTCCAACTTATCTTGGTGTTCTTTCAGCTCAATAGAAGCATCTGCCAGGGTTCCAATCAACCTATTAAACCTTTGGACTGCATGGTCTGAGGCTGCTTTTTGCTCAATGAATTTTGCAGACATTGTATTCTCCAACCTCTGTACCTTCAATTCAAAACTCTCTGTCATGTGCTGAATAGAAGTGTTGAAGGCATCAAATTTTTCATTCAGAAATGAGTATAATTCTGGTGGTACAAAAGGTCCACCAAAAGCATAGGAGGTTTGAACTTGAGATTGGGGAGTAAAAGTAGGAGTATCCTGGGCAAGATGTGTCGGTGAAGAGTTGTGAAATGGAGGAGTGAGAGGTGTATCCTGGGGTAGTTGAAGTTCAGGTTCAATGTGAGGCTGATCCTCAGGAGCTAGAGGCTGTTCCTCTGGAATTTGAGGCTGGTCCTCAGTAGCTTGAGGCTGGTCCTCAGGAGGTGGTATCACTGCCTCTGGAGCCTCAGGAACTTGGGCCTCAACAACTACTGGCCCTCTCCTCACTTGGTCACCCTCAAGCCTAAATCCCATAAACTTTTGAACATGCTTGAAATAGTAGATATTGGATTTGGGAATCGACTGAGATTTCTCATTAACTAGAGACACACCAAAATGCTTAAAAACTGGAGTCAAATGGGCAGCATAGGGAAGAGACCTATGGAGGTCTTTCCTGGTTGTCTCAGAAATAATTTGGTACATGATGACATGGAGATTGACCTTGATGTTCTTTTTCATGCAATAGATGACAAACCGCTGAATATCCGTGAGTCTATCCCTTCCACCACCTTGAGGTGTGATGATAGTGGTGAGAATGTGATGGATAAGTCTCAACACAGGTGGAAAGGTGTTTGTGTTGAACTTGGTGACATGTGTCTGCCTGGGATCAGACTCATCAGCTTGCAATCCAGTCAAGATATTGTAAGCTTCATGAAGATCAAACTCAAAACTGTGGTAATCGGCTCCTTCATCTGGGATTTTAAAGAGGGTGGCTGCTACTGCTGTGGGCATATCAATTACAACGCCTTTGACCTCAGACTTATAACCGTCATCAGTGCATTCCAAATTCATGTAGAATTCTGGTACAAGACGAGGATAAATGATCCGAAATTCAGAGATAAAAGGTAACCAAGTTTGAAATGAGAAGAAACTGTGAATTTCTGGAAATGCAGCTGCTAATGAGTATCCGCCAAATCAACTGCCCTAGGTTTCAAAATCATCTTTCCTTCACTAACCGACTTGGAATGGGTGGCCTCAGAAGATGAAGAGGACGATCCCTCAGAAGCGTCAGGAGAGGAAACCAAAATCCTTCGTCTAGGGTTTGCGGACCCCCTACCTCGAACATAAGATGTTCTACCTCTCTTGGCATAGGAAGGAGATGCAGAAGAAGGCCCTGGCTGCTCTGCAGGGTCATGGCGCCTCTTGCTTCTCCTTTCAGTAGGAGGTGCTTCTTCCGTCGGAATGGGCCTAGCGGTGGCCCTGGACCTTGCTCCACGGCTAGGGGCTTGCTTGGGTGCCATGGAAGCAAGAGAGAGTGGAAGAGTAGAGGATGGAGAGGAAGAAATGAAAGGAAGAAGACAAGGATGGGTTGGAGGATGGAAGAAGGTGGAATGGTTGCCGGATTCAAAGGTGGGGGACGGCCATGGGGTCGACCTGCATAGAAAAAGGGTTTCGAAGGTGCAGTGTCCCGCAGGAACAGGAAAAACCTTAACTGGCGCCCACGCCTTGAATCACCCTGGGAGGGGTATGTGTCGACACTAGAAGAGGTTAGTGTCGACCTGGCTGAAGAGTGTGTCGACACTAGATGGGGTAGTGTCGACCTGGCCTGATGAAAAATTGAGATGTGAAAATGGGAAAATTTGGTGAACTTGGGAACACCTTTAAAATGATAAATAATGGGTGGAATTAACATTTCAAGGATTTTTAAGAGGCTAAAAAATTCATTTGTCATATATTTCAGAAATTCAACACAATTCAAGTTTTACACAACATCTAACAGGATATGATCATTCAGAGACTTGAGCCATTAAAATGATAATTTGAGGGATATAATACATCCAACAATCAACTACAAACTACCATATTCTTCAAATTCAAAGAAATAAAAAATCTTTTAGAGTGAAATCAAGTGTGTTGAAAGTAAACAAGTTTTTGTAAAAACAACTTGATGATGGATAGGGATGATTCTTTCAAGCAATTCTCCTTTGATAGACATTTTTTGTTTTTGAATCAGACTATCAAATGTGATAAATCTTGTTCACTCAAGAACTAATGCTTTTTACACACTAAAGTCCCTGGATACTAAATATTTACCTATTATCAAGTCTCAAGGGGTAAATGATGACATTTTGACATGAAAATATACGTTTATCAAACGCCAATATTTCCAGTTACTCAGTCATCATCAAAAAGCAATATATATATATATATATATATTATATTATATATATATATATAAAGTATTTTGATTTTGAACCCCTTTGAACAGAGATAGCAATAATGCCTCATGACATACATGGCACTTCATTCATTGTGAAGGTGTGTAGTTTCTCAGCATATGTGCCATTGCTCTGTTGAATTATGAATTTTTGGAGAGTTTTGTAAGATTGAAATCATTTATATCCAACATCAGTTGCAAACAAAGAAATGTTTAAATTCAAACACATTATCTTTCAGTCTTTGAAAGAAATTTGAATTTCTGTAGTTTTGAAGAATATAGATGAGAGTTGACAAAAAAATATAGTAGATCACTCAAAGAATCATTTTGAGTCTCTAGTCATCTAAATGAGGACATCATGCAAGGAAATTGATGTAATTCAAGAAGAGTGTTAAATTTTTCAAAAGAAATGACTTGTGAATTCTCTAGCTCCCCCTGAGATGAGGATTCCAAACACTTTTCATCAAACTAAAGATATGCAAGTATTTTGAAATTAGTAATGATTCTCTTTGAACAACAAAAGTTCCCCCTCAACAATTGCATTTTCATTTCTTGGTACTTGGCGGAGACACATACTCTCGCATAGTGAAAGTGTCCAGACAAGCATAACTTGTCCTTCTCCAAGTCACCATTTGATATACCAAGAAATTCAACACAATGTGAGGTGAAGAATCCATTGTCAAAAAGAAATGGAAGTGAAATGGAGATAGATACAAGGACGATGATGATATTAAGAACTCCCCCTCAGAAAATGCCTAACACTCAACCTAAACCCAATGAAAGAGATCAAGAAAATGGATATTTACAAAGGCCAAGCTCTCTCCTCAAACATGAGAATCTGCTGTCAGGAAGAGGTTTGGTGAAGATGTCAGCAATTTGTTTTTCAATTTCTATGAAGTGGAGTTCAAAGGATTTCTTTGCTACTTCATCCCTTAAGAAATGATGCCTGATTTCAACATGTTTTGTTCTTGAATGCTGAATTGGATTTTTAGACAGATTTATGGCACTTGTGTTATCACATAGAATGGGAACACAACCTAACTCTTGGTTATAATCAAGAAGTTGATGTTTCACCCAAAGAATTTGAGTTCCACATCTACCTGCTGCAACATACTCAGCCTCTGCAGTTGATAGAGCAACTGAGTGTTGCTTCTTAGAAGCCCAGAGATTAGACAACCACCTAAGTATAAACACAAGCCACTTGTGCTTTTTCTATCTAATTTACATCCAGCATAATCAGCATCACAATAGGCAATCAAATCTAACTTGCAACCAGCAGGATACCAAATTCCAATATCACATGTTCCAACAAGATACTTGAAAATTCTTTTAACAGCTAATATGTGACTTTCTTTAGGATTTGATTGAAATCTAGCACACAAACACACACTAAACTGAATATTAGGTTTAGAAGTTGTAAGATAGAGTAGAGATCCAATCATACCTCTGTATGTCTTTGGGTCTACTGACTTACCAAGTGAGTCTTCTTCTAGCTTAGCATTAATTGCAATGGGTGTGTTTGAATGCTTGAGGTTCTGGAAGTCAAACCTTTTCAGAAGTTCTTTGACATACTTGGTTTGACTGATGAAGATCCCCTCATGTGTTTGGTTAACCTGCAATCCCAAGAAAAACTGTAAGTCTCCCATTAAGCTCATTTCAAATTCAGTTTTCATTTGATTTGAAAATTCAGTACACAGGCTTTTATTGGTTGATCCAAATATTATGTCATCAACATAAATTTGGACTACAATTATTTGTTTATTAACTATTTTTGTGAACAATTTTTGATCAACATTTCCTCTAGAATATCCTTTTTCAAGGAAAAAGGAACTCAAACGGTCATACCAAGCTCTTGGAGCTTGTTTAAGACCATAAAGAGCCTTATGAAGCTTGAAAACATGATTAGGATGTTTTTCATTTTCAAATCCTGGAGGTTGTTCAACAAAAACTTTTTTCTTTATGTATCCATTTAGAAAAGCACTTTTGACATCAATTTGATAAACTTTAAATTTCATAGAGGATGCAAAAGCAAGGAAAATTCTAACAACTTCTAGTCTAGCTACAGGGGAATATGATTCTTCAAAGTCAATTCCAAATTCTTGATTGTACCCCTTTGCAACTAGCCTAGCTTTATTTCTAATGACTTGACATTTTCATTCAATTATTTTGAAAACCCATCTAGTGCCAATGACTGTTTGGTCACTAGGTCTAGGTACTAATTCCCATACTTGATTTCTTTCAAATTGATGAAGTTCATCATGCATTGCATTGATCCAATCAGAATTTAATAAAGCTTCATCAATTGACTTTGGTTCAATTTGGAAATTAGAGCTAGTGGGTCTTCATCAATAACATGCAGAAATGATGATCTAGTCCTAACTCTATCATGCAAATTGCCAACGACATTTTCCAATGGGTGATCTCTCAAAATTCTATGCTCAGAAATTACCTGTTGAGGGGTACTTAAATCTGGAACAACATTACCTGATCCACTTGAAGATGGTGACTGGATGTTCAAGTTCTCACCAATGTCTTCAAGTTCCCAACAGTTGGTGAAGAGTCCACAATGAAATCATCATCTTCACTGTCTTGACTTTCCCTGCAAGATTTAGAATTGTAGTTGAAAAGGAATTTTCATGAAAGATAACATGTGGAGATTCTTCAACATTTGTTTTTGAGAATGTACACTCTGAAAGCTCTTGACACTTCTGAATAGCCAAGAAAGATGGCTTCCTGACTTTTAGCATCAAACTTGTCAAGATTTTCTTTATTATTGTTGTGTACAAAACATTTACACCCAAAGATTTTGAAGTAAGACACAATTGGCTTTTTATCTTTCAACAATTCATAAGGGTTTTCCTGATTTTTGGTCTGACCAATGCTCTATTGAGAATATAGTTTGCTGTATTTACAGCTTCAGCCCAGAAGGATTTGGGCAACTTGCTTTCAAGGAGCATGGTTCTTGCCATTTCCACAAGAGTTCTATTCTTTCTTTCCACAATTCCATTTTGTTCTGGAGTTCTTGGTGAAGAAAACTTGTGAAATATGTGAAGTTCAGCACATAAATCAGAAAATGATTTGTTTTCAAACTCACCCCCATGATCAGTCAAAATGTTTTTAATTTTATATGAATAATTTGTTAAGGCAGTGGTACAGAAATTCCTGAACTCAAGGCAAGTATCACTTTTGTGGGACAAGAAGATAACCCAAGTAAATCTGGTAAAATCATCAATGATCACAAACCCATATCTCTTGCCACTTAGACTTAGAATTCTTATTGGGCCAAAGAGGTCCATGTGAAGTAATTCTAGTGGCCTAGATATGAGTACCTCAATGAAGGTTTTAAAAGATTTCCTAGTTTGTTTTTCTTGGGCACAAATCCCACAAACTTGATTTTAATATTAGAAAAAGATTCAGGAAGACCCTTAACCAAATTCAGCCTTAACAATTTATTCATTGTTCTGAAACTTGCATGCCAAGTCTTTTGTGCCAAGTCCATGCAATTTCCTCTTTATTGGCAACAAAGTAAAGATTTTAGAAAACGTTTTTATTGAGGTTGATCATGTAAACATTGTTTTCCCTTTTTCCAAAAAAATTATTTTATCAGTTGATGAGTCAATTATCTTACAGAAATCAGATTCAAATACAACTTTGTGACCTTTGTCACATAGTTGACTAATGCTCAGCAAATTGTAATTTAACCTATCAACTAAAAGATATTATCAACAGAGTTTGAGGAAGATTAACCAACCTTTCCAGATCCAATGATCTTTCCTTTATTTTTACCTCTAAAAGTTACTGAACCTCCCTCCTTTTCAATCAGGAATGAAAATTTAGCTTTGTCTCCAGTCATGTGTCGTGAACACCCACTGTCAAGAAACCATACATTTGAATTGGGTGCACGACCTTCCTACAAAATCAATCAGTGGAGAGAAGATTTTGGTACCCAAACAGTGTTGGGACCATCAGAATGTTTGAACATAGTCATCAAATCTTTTCGCACCCAAATTTGATTTGTTTTTTATTTTTGTTTTATTACAGTGGTGTTCTCTGTCTTTTTCAATTTATTCTTTCCCTTAGGAATGAAAACACCAGTGTTCTTGTTTTCAGTAGGAGGTGAGTTTTTCATTTGAACATGAGAGTTTAAGTGAGGAGGTGGAATCCAAGGATTTTGTTGGTACATCAAAAAATTTGGATAGAAGAATTGAGGATGATACCAACATGGATTGTGATACCATTGGTTCCAAGAATTAGTCCATTCAGCTTGATATGCTGTCTTGGAGGTCCAAGGGTTTTTATGAATGACTTCCTTTGAGTTTTTCTTATTTTTCAAATTTTTATTTGAATTTTTGTTTTTGTGGTTTGTGTTTGTTGATGTTGAGCAGGTCGACCTTTCCTTGACTGGTGTCGACACAACAGTCACAGAATCCTTCTTCTTGTGGACTGGTGTCGACCTATCAGGTAATTGTGTCGACCTGATTGACTTCTTTTTGTTCTGATTTTTTGAAATTTTTGTTGTTTTGCTTGATGTTTGCTTAATTTCAGTATTTTCAAGACTAGGACCTTTGACAAATTTAATTAATGGTGTTTTATCCTTTTTCTCACCAGATTTGTCTTTCTTAGATTTTTGCTTATTGAATCCTAGTCCATGAGAAATTGATTTCATTTTAGCTCCCAGCAAGGCCTCCAGATTGTCTTTTCCTTTTGTGAAGGTTTCAATGACTTCATCTTTTTCTTTCAGCTGGTTTTCCAAGGTTTTGATTTCTTCATCCTTTATTGTTTATCTTTGTTTTCCATTTCCAACTTTTCAGACAGTTCTTTGAATTCATGGGTGGCCTTTTGAGAGGCAAGCTTAAGCTCATCAGTTAAGTTCAGTAGATTTTCTTTTTCTTCATTAAGTTCAGCTACCTCATTTTCTAATTCACAAATTCTTTTGTTTGAGGAATAGTTATTCATGATGTTTTTTCCATTTTCTTTTTGAGATGCTTGTTTTCTTTCCTTATTACAGAGTATTTTTCAACAAGCTCAGCATAAGCATCTTGCCAGTCCTCAATTGAATAGTCTTCGAAAGATGTACTTACCTTTCCATCTAAACTATTCGCCATGAAGTAGATTTCCTCACTTTCAGAACTTGAGGATTTTTCTTCTTCTTCCTTCTCACTTGAGTCTTCATCAGACCAAGTGGCTACCATGGCCTTTGGCTTCTTGAACTTGTGAATCTTTTTGTGTTTCTCCTTCTTGTTTTCAGGACATTCTCCCTTCATATGTCCTGGCTTGTTGCACCTGTAACAAATGATAATTTCATCATATTTTTTATTCTTATTGGAGTTAACATTAGAAAAGGAAGTGTTTCTTTTACCTGATGAAAATTTCTTTTTCCCATAAAATTTTCCTTTTCTATATTTTTAGAATTTTCTAAATTGCCTGGTCATGAGGGCAATCTCATCCTCATTGGACTCAGACTCTTCAGAACTGGTTTTCTCCTGATTCTTGTCTTTGTTACTTGAAGAGGCCTTTAGTGCTACTGGCTTGGTTTTAATTATATGTTCTTCATTTCTTTTTAGATTGATTTCATAAGTCATTAAAGATCCTATCAATTCATCCAAAGAGATTTTGGACAAATCTTTAGAATCTTCAATGAGTGTGGCCTTTGTGTGCCAAATTGAAGAAAGAGAGCGTAGAATTTTTCTTACCAAGTCAGCATCTGAATAATCCTTACCTAAGGCCTTCAGTCCATTCACTATGATCATAAACCTAGCAAATATTTCAGAAATTGTCTCATTAGATTTCATCATAAACAATTCATACTCAGAGACAAGAATGTTAGCTTTGGTTTCTTTCACTTGGGATGTTCCCTCATAGAGTAACTCAAGTTTATCCCACATCTCTTTGGCAGATTTGCACATTGAGATTCTTGAGTACTCCTTAGGGTGAACTGCACATTGGATCATGTTCATGGCACTATAATTCAAAGTGGCCCTCCTAATCTGTTCCCTAGTCCAGGTATCTTCCTCCCCCTGATTCTCATAGGGACCTACTTCGACTACCATCCATATTTCATAGTTTTGGGCTCTTAGGAAGACCTGCATTCTATTCTTCCAATAAGTGTAGTCAGTCCTATTGAAAAAGGGTGGCCTATTGATAGAGTGACCCTCAGCCATGAACCCTCATGAATCCATTGAAGCAATTTAAATGGTGCAAGAAGAAATACTCAGCAAACAGACAAGTAAACAATCAAAACACAGAACAATTAGAAACCACTCAAATCAGATCAGATATAAACCAGCTCTGATACCAATTGTAGGATCGAGAAAAGATGCGGACAAGATCTAGAAGGGGGGGGGTTGAATAGATCCAGGCCAACTAATGCAGAAGCTTAATGAATTTAGAAAAACTCTTGAATCAGAGACAAATTGAAAACAGATTTCACAGATCTGAAGAGTGATTAAGTGGGTTGTTCAATCAGAGTGTGTGAACAAGTTAATTAGATATGAATTCGAAGAATCCTATGCATGCATCTAACGCAAATAGAATTCAAACGACAATCAAACCACTGCACAGAGAATTTTAGGTGGTTCGGAAATCACACCATGTGATTCCTACATCCACCCCTCACACAGTGAGGATCCACTAACAAACTTGGGTACACCACACCCACTGGAGCATGACAACTCCAACAACCTGAGTTTACAACTCACACAACCTCTAGAGCAAGACTACTCTAGAAACCTGAGCAAGACTGCTCAACCACAACCTGAGTACACGACTCAGAAACCACTGAGCGCAAAGGCTCACAGACAACTTGCTAGAAAGAAATACAAGATTCAGATCCTCTAGCAATAGGTCTGATCTATCAAGAGTTAATTCATGAGACTTATGCAACAACTCATGCACAATCTCAAAATCACTCAGAAGAGAAAAGGGAAAATGAAGAATTGTATGAATAATCTCTTCTCTTCAGATGTACTCCCTTGTAGAAGGTCGAATTGAAGAATCTTGAATCCTTGAAGTCCCTGGCCCATACTCTACACTTTGAGCATTGGGATCTTCCTTGAAGTCTTCTCAATCGACTGCTTCCACTTGATCTGCTTCCTTGAAGTGATCCAATTGCATCTTCAGTGATCAAACTCCACTTCTCATGCTTGGACAGATGAGAATTGGATTGAGGAATCACCAGGAGAGCAAGAACAGGGAGGAGAACTCTTCTTGCCGCCAAAAGGATTTCTGGAGGGCTCTGAAGTTGGATGGCCAATAGGAGGGTATTTATACCCCAAATAGTCCAAATGTACCCTTGGGGGTCGTGGGCACATGATCCAAGGCCGATCCACCTATTCCCTAGGGTGCCACGTGTCCAGGATAGACTTTAAGTCACATAGTTTCCGGAGTGTGTCGACCTGACTTAATCTAGTGTCGACACACTATCCCAGACTGGCAGACTGACTTCCCTGGGAGAGGTCTCTAGTGTCGACACCACTTCATCTCGTGTCGACACACTAGTGAATACTGCAAAACAAGCCTTCTGGGAGAAGTCTCTAGTGTCGACACCATCTGGCTTAGTGTCGACACACTGTCCAGGCCTGTTGAGAGGGCTCACTGGGAACTGGGTCTAGTGTCGACCTGACTTGATCTAGTGTTGACACTACTTGACCATTTCTTCATCTTTTGGCTTAGGGCTTGGAGCATTGTGTCGACACTAGTATGGGGTGTGTCGACACTACCCATGAAGAAATTGTATGTCCCTGAGAAATAAACATATAAATCATTAGTCCATTGATTTATCATGAATATAAATGATAAATATGTTTGGAAACATGCTTTTTAAATGTGGTCATAACATGTGTGGTGCATCTAACATGTTCCAATTATTGTGCATTAAAATCACACCTTCTCATCATCAAAATATGAGGGGAAAAGAATTGTCTTCACACTCAACCCAACACTAGCTACAGCAGAAAAGGAACACTGTAAAAACAATTTGTCTAGAAAAAAGGAGAGAGACACGATACTGTAGTAGTGAACAACCCATGATTCATCAATGTTTGAGGTAGACACAAGAAATAATGAAAGCTAAATTCATTCTTAGGGTAACATCTGAGTACATTTGCATGTGAGATTATGAAAATCCCTAAGGTAGAGATAAATATACATAAAAAAAAAGACAAAGAAACAACCTACTGAGGCATACATTCAAAACCTCTTTAACATTGATTAAAGAAAGGACAGAAAATGTCAGAAAGAAAATGTAGTGCACATAGGTTTCATGCAATATACCAACTTCACGAATTGTCTTCCTAAGGCCAGAAAGAAAGAGTTCACACTCCGAAGGAAAATGATATCAGACATTCCTGTCCAGACAGTCAACAGAATAAGAGTTACATTGCAGAATGAAATATTATTCGATTCACTCTGTGGTTGATAAGCATTTTTCAATGAATATAAAATTGTGTATCCCTGTTCCCAATATGAAACATGTTCCCCCATTAGTTCATTTTCCAGGGAAAGTCAAGTAGTTCATTAATAATCATATGGATGTAGTGTATTTAATCTAACGAGCTGCTTTCATCTTTAGAATGTGAATGTGTTCGTGAATTTAATTCTTTTTTACAGGATGTGAAAATTTTTCTGTTATAATGTGTGAATGTGTCTCCTTTTTGCATAATACAACTTTATAAGGCACTAGCATGATTCTGAAATGTTTTCATGCAATTAGCACGATTCTGAAATGTTGTCGCATATCTGAAATTAAAATGAAGTTTATCCATGTGTAGAACAATTTCTGCTTGCCCTTGAAGTGTGCACTCCTCAAACTTTTATAAACTTAACTCTTATAGAAGACAATGTCTGACCCTGCACAACTTCTATTTAGTCTTAATTTTTTAGTAAAATTACCTGGAAAAATTCTCAGTAACCATCGACTCTCACTTTATGAAGTAATCGAAGACCATTGGTCGAGCAAAACAGATAGTTAGGTTGACTAATATCCTTCTTCCAATGATGTTTAACCTTCAATTTTTATTAAGCATTTTTGCTTAATCTTGCCAAAAAAATCTGGTTGCTTTCATATTTTGAGGCTCTTTGTTCAGGTAAGATATTTGTAATAAGCTAGATATTTGTAATTAGGCTCTTTGTTCAGGCTCTTCCTCCCTATTAGTATTGTGTTTGAAGGATGGATTTTTTTTTTCTGGAAGCAACAATGTTGCTGCTTGATTAAAATGCCATTCATAATCTATATGGGTTATTGAATGTCATACATGAATGTTAGTGTAGTTATTTTAATCTTGCTCTTTATACAGTAATGTCACTCTTATACATGTATCTTGGCCTGATCAATGTGTTGGACCCATTTTAAATGATGCATCCCATTTCCAAAAATGATGGAGCCATCGAAAGACATTGCCCCTTTGTATGCTAGTAGCTTAATAGACATACCATCACCTTCATAATTTTCTCCCATTTAGAAGTTGAGAACTCCCTAGATGTTTCTATCAATATATAAAATATTCAGCATTCATACTTCAAAAACATAGGTGAGACAATCATCTCAATTTGACCAAAGGAATTTTCAGATCTACCTACTTTACATGGAGATAATGGAACTAATTTGTTAAACATCAATCCTAGTCACAATGTTAAAGCATTATTTCTCCTAATCACACAAATTTACAATGTTAAATTATTTTCTTCTCTGTATGCATGCCCCTAGATGTGTGCATGAAGGAGATTTCTTAGTACTTGGAATGTTGTGTTATGTATTTAATAAATTGTGTTGGCTTACCCATCTTTTTATTAATATATATTTTTTGTAAAATATGATGACAGGTTTTGTTTGGAACACGTGCGAAAATCGAGCTAGTTGCTTTCATCTTTGGACGCTCTTTGTTCAGGTAAGATCCAGCGAGCCTGGGTGGTGGCTCATCTCTATTTAATCCAGCGAGCCTGGGTGGTGGCTCATTTTTATTTAATCCAGCGAGCCTGGGTGGTGGCTCACCTTTTATATTATGTGTGGATGCGTGAATATATTTTTTGCAGGATGTGTGAATGTATTTTAATGCAGGATGCAAACATTGGATGAATGTTTTTCTATTATAAGTATGGAACATTAATAGGTGTTCTGGCAACTAGAAGGAAACTATGGAACATTAATTAGTTCTATATATGAATCCAATATTCTTGAGTCTTTTTTTTTTGAGTTGTGCTACAAGATATTAAGAGACCTCAAGTATTTTAGACACTTTAAGATTATTTGAAGAGCAATCTATATCATGTTTACTATACTCTTTGAAGGGCAATAAATATTTCTCTAATGGGTTCGGTTTACTTGAGGTTCGTCAAAATGTATAATTAAATCGAACTTGACAGATGAATATGCCTCCTTGCAAAATCATAGAGAAATACAACATCATCAAGAACAAGAAACACTAGGTGTGTAAATTTTCTGCAGTTTAACAACCAATAAAGAGTTAGAAGTAGCAGAAAATGACAAACAAGAATCGGAAAATTAAAAGTTGATTCAGTAGGATGATGTCACATTATCTTTAGCACAAAACAAAAACTTCATTATTAATCCTGATACTACATGAATCTTACATTAATTTTAGAAACTTAAATTAATTTGTTGGTACTTACCCAGGAGGAACATAACAATTCCTCCCTTTTTAAAAAGGTTTTGATATCCAACAGGGTTAAAACATATAAGAATCAGGAATATCACATTTGTATATCATATGCGAAACAATGGGACAGAAGGCCTGGTTGGGAGGAGATGGCAACAACCTTTTAGAAACCTGCTAGCAGCCCATTACTGTGGTCAGATTCTCATTAAATTCCAGGACAGTCATATACTAACCTGCTCACAGAGTATATATATAGTCTCCAGCACTCATTATTGCAGTAAATAACCATTCCACCCCCACTCCCTTCTCTGCGCCTTCTCCTTTGCTCTACCATCCCTCCATTAACCAAAAACAACCCAATCTTTTGTTCTATTTTTTTTCCCTTTCTTTTGTCACACACTCTGTTCACTGTCCTGATTTTTTTTTCACTGTCCTATTACATTCTTTTCTTATTGCGGCCTTTCTGTTATTTTCTAAGCCATACAAATGTTATGCAATCACTACCAACTATTTAAAAAAATGATTATTAGAGGATGCCAATAAGGCTAAAGCTGCTATATCTATAAATGAGTATCCTTGAAAGCCTTTGCACTTGCACTGGCAGCTGCACAAAAGCTTGAGTTCACAGTTTATATGTATTGCACTTCTTACTTTAATGCAATTCATTTACATGTATGTGTGAATTTAGTTTATTATTGCACTTGTTTATATGTATGATATTGTTTTTATTTTCTTTTCATATTTATGTGGTTTATTACACTTGTTTATATGTATTGCACTTCTTACTTTAATGCAATTCATTTACATGTATGTGTGAATTTGGTTTATTATTGCACTTGTTTATATTTATGATATTGTTTTTCTTTTCTTTTCATATTTATGTGGTTTATTGCACTTGTTTATATGTATTGCACTTCTTACTTTAATGCAATTCATTTACATGTTAAGCACTTGTTTTTATTTTCTTTTTAACATTGCACACACTTCAGGAGAGCGTGTTAAGCCCGTGTCAATGAACCTCCCATTCAAGACTTTGGGATTGATTTGCACAAATCTTATTTTCAAAGATGAGAAGGTGTATATCTAACTCAAAGTCTTGAATTGTCCCGTTTTGGACAGTCTGTGAATGTTTGATCGCAGTTAGGTGGTCATTTACTATGTGCTTGTATTATTTGTTGAAACTTTCGGGTGCGTCTACTCACTCCTCTCTGATATACCTTTATTGATTTAAAATATTTTCTTAACCACTTATTAGTAAGTGTTTAAGAAAATATCTTAATCAATAAATATTTTTGGTATATCAGAGAGGTGTGGGGAGATGCTGCCGAAATTTTCAGCAAATTATACAAACACATAGTAAATGGTCATTTGAGTGCGATCAAATATTCACAGATGGGTAAAAAGTGATAATCTAAATAATAAATCCTTCCTATTCATTTCGGCTGCGTTGAAGGATGTGTGAGTTTGAATTTTAAAGTTATTTGTTTGTTAATGTTAGTTGGGCGCAGGAAAGAAATGGCTTCAGACCATTCATGGATGAATCATAGAATAGTTGATCATGTGGTGTCTGTGGAGTTTAGGGTTGGAGTTGAGAATTTCATTCAGTTTGCATTGGGGAATCCAAATGCAGTAGTAGACAACAAAGGTGGCATCCGATGTCCTTGTATGATTTGTAAAAATTTGAAGTGGAATTCACCATGGGAGGTTCAACGCCTTTTATACAGAAAAGGGTTTGTTGAAGGTTATATGAATTGGACATGTCATGGTGAGGAGCTCTGGTCGCACGAGCCTAGTAATGTTGAAGGCACAAGTATGTTATGAATGTGAAAGTTCTGATGAGAAGGAGGAATATACCGGTGATGAATGTGAAGATGTTGATGAAGATGGGGTTGAATTAGATATATCGTCATCATCTGAGGAGGGAATGGATATCAATTAAAAATGGGTAGAATTTTTTCACATTTGTTGAGTATATTTAATGTAGCTCACTTTCAATATAAGTAATTGACTAATGAACATTAATATTTTATGTTCCCTATGAAGATATGGTGCGTGGAGCACGATCGGGCGCCAGTTCTGGGAGGGGCCTCCGTGGGAGGGTTTTGTTCCAGGCATCAGGTATGTATATTTTTCTAGTGTAGTTTTCTTTGTGTATTATTTATGCATAGTATTAATGCCATTAAAATTGTTACAGCTTCTAGTTCTCCGTCTGTCCCTCCTTCGGGTGAGATTACACCTCCTCAACCTAGAGGACCAAGTATGTATATTTCAATTTCCAAGTATTTTTGTAGTCATTATTTATACATATTATTAATGTTATTAGAATTGTTACATGTGACATCGCGCATTTTTCGGATCCTCGTGGATCCAGGTTTAGCTAGTTTGGTGGCCAATGTGTGGCCCATTAGCTTGTGTTTTAGGTGTTTGTGCGCATTGTGAGGCTTGGTGGGCCGACCGTTGGGCCCAAAGCGCTCACAGGTTTTCTGCTTGTGAACGCGACAAGGGTGTGCGTCGCGTTTTGAAGGCGACAGCCTTGGGGGTCGCGTTCCTGTTGCCGCCGTTGAGCGTCGACATCTGCATGCGCGCCAAGTGTCGGGCGCTGGGTGGCCTGTTGACGTCAGGAGTAAGAAGGCGACGGCCTTCTACGTCGCGTTCAGGTCGCGACGTAGGGCAGCGTCGCGTTCTTAACTACTGTGCATTTTTAAAGAAGTTTCGGCCGAACAGAGCTTCCACAAGCTCTGCTCGACTAGGAGGGGCTGCTGTGGAGCTCCCTCAGGTGATTCGGACTTCTGGAGGAGTTTTTGGCGCGCTCTCGCCGCGAGGACGTCGCGTGGAGCGGGGGGGATGCCGTGCCGTGCGTGGTTTCCGCGTTCTTCGTGAAGGTAGGGTGTTTCTACCTCGTTTTATTGTGTGAAATGCTCGTGGTGTGGATTTGATTCGTTTAAAGCTTATAGAACATTAGATACCATGCTAGGGTATCCATTAAAGCATGTAAAATGAGAATTAATCGTGGTTTGAATGGTTTGGAATGGTGATCCGTGGAGTTTCTCTCGGATGAGGGTTTGCGCCTGTGAAGGCGACGGCCCAGGGCGTCGCGTCCTGAACGCGACAGCCCGACCGGTCGCGTTCATGTTGTGAACGCGACATGTTGTTCCATCACGATATAGTTATAAAGGCGGCATGTCGGGGTGTCGCGTTCTGAAGGCGACACAGCCCCATGTCGCGACCTCAGCAGAGAGGTCCCGTTATGCATGTTTTCTCTATTTTGAATATCCGGTTAATGGTATCTGTTGTGCATGGCAATGACAAGTGGAGCCAATGCACTTGTTACGCTTATGGAGCGTATAGCTCACGAGGTGGGCGTGTTTTACATGGTTAGTATGTTATGCACATAACGGGCTTGGTGTTTACGTGTAGTGTGTGTGGTGCGTTGGTACCTGTAGCGCTCTTGGAGCGTGCTGTCCATATGTTGGGCATGTTGTTTACGTAAATGACGTATGGTGCACCTAGCTGGTGTATTATACATGTGGTGTCTATGTGGTTTGAATGTCATGCATGGGGTTTGTGTGTGCATGGCACATCGTACATTATTGTGTTCATTGTATTTTACTTATTGTGGTTAGTTCGTGGTATTGTGGCGATGAGGTTCATATCTGAACCTAGCCTCGATCCTTTAGGATCTTTTATAGATTATCCTAGATGGATAATTAGTAAAGTATAAGTGTGATTATCCTGTCCTGTGTTTAGTGTAACCTCCACTGTCACAAGGTGACCGATGGCAGGCCGTCGTGTTATTATTAATATGGTTTATGTGTGTAATTGTGTAGGTTAGCTTATAAGTCACAAGGTGACTGGAACAAGCTATTCCTAACATATGAACCGTGATAGGTAATAGAAAGTGTTTTGTGTATATACTGAGGTTTGAGCTTGCCGAGCGTGGTGGTTCGGCGCCTATTCCGGAATGCCTGTCTAATCGGGTACCCAGGTTCTTTGTGAGCCAGGCACGTGTGTTTGTTGTGCTCGGGGTTTGTCCCGGTACAGTGTGGTACCGTCGAGGTCTGTGTCGTCTGTCCTGGACACCCTCACTCCTGAGTTTGAGTTATACGTCCGACTGAGGGAAAAACGACAGTAGGGCAGCGGCTTGTGTTTGTGGGTGTGCAGTCGCTTGTAGCGCGCTCGTAGTTGGGGGTACTGACGCCAGTAGTCGACACTGGTCCCCAGCTAGTCCTGTTTTCCAGTGCCTCACTTTAGGGTGCTCCGGCCAGAGACCCTAGAGGTGCCAGGCATGGACCTGCAGCTGTGTGTCTGCAGGTGTGGTGTTGGTTGGTCTCCACAGTTGTTTGACTTGTTCTCGTGGAGCGACAGTTAGACCTTTCGTCTGTGACTGCGAGACTGAGAGGTTGTTCTTGTGTTGTGTTGTCTGGGTTGGATACTGGCCTGATCAGCCAATAGTCCATTCCCGTGTGGTGGCGTCGCTCCTTTCTGACTCGAGCTTTGCTACTCGTCAGGGTTCGTGAGTTTGTGACTCGTGGTCGAGGTTTGACCCGTTCGAGGTGTGCCCTGGTGTTGGCACAGTTGTGACTGCGGTTGTAGCTTGTGGTGTGCCCGAGTGGTGGTACAGTTTTGGTTATGGTTGGTGAGTGTTGACTCACTAAAAGTGGTTTAGCTCGCTATGGTGTGCCCTGTTACGGCACTGGTTTACTTACGGTTTTCGTGCTGGTACATTGTGGTAATAGGTACCTGTACCCCGTGTGGGTAATGGTTTGTGGTGGTACGTCGTATACCAGTCTTTTCTGGTGTTGACGTGGAACTGTGTTTCGTGGAGGTCGTGTGGTGTGACCTTCCACTCAATGTGCTTTACCCTTCCTCAGGTAAGCTACCGTATATGGTTTTCATGTGTGATGGATTGGCCCACTGTAGCCGATCATGTTACTTGGTGTGTGTGGTTTCCGACATATTGTGATTTGAGGTATAAAGGACCAGCTTTTGGTTAGTAGTCCTGTTACCCACGTACTTGAGATTTGCCTGTGAAGCTTATAGCCTAGGCAGTGATTTACTTGTGCGGCTTATAGCTTAAATGATTGGTTGAGACTATGGTTTGCCTATGAGGCTTGAGGCCTAGGAGTTACTGTTGTTGAGCGAACTAGTGGTATGAAGCTAGTCCTATTGTTCTCTCTTACTTTCCGAGGTTGTGAATAGTTAATGTGTTTATATTTAATTGCAATATTAAATACAATTGTTGTGAGCATGAAATGGTTTGGTTATATGTGTGGCCAGTGAGACCCATTGAGGTTGAGGTCTCTTCTGTTAGTTGTTGTGTCCTTGGGTGGTCCCTACTGAGCCTGTGACTTGTTGAGGCTCACTCCCCTACAGTTCTTTTCAGGGCTTTCCGAGTGTTTGGCTTGCAGCGGCGTTCTGTCAGACTTATACCACCAGCAGTTGTGTAGTAGTTAGTGTTGTGTGAGCTTGTGCTCCCTCGGGGTATGCCCCAAGTAGTTTACTTTTTTATTTGGACATGTATTAATGTAATGGGACAGTTGTACAAATATGTGAACATATATGAGCACATGTACTTTCTTGTGTCTTATACTGTTGTGGTTTGTCTTTTATACTCTTTCTGGACACATGTGTGAGATATCCCTTGCAAGACTTCGATCCGTTCGCGAGAGGCGGATCTGGATATGGAGTCTTATCGGGCATAAATATCCAGGGCCGTCACAGTTGGTATCAGAGCAATGTCCAGTTAGAATATGGAAAGACATTGAGAATACAATGTCCCAATACATGGATTAATGTCCACTGCTGGTAGTAAGTCTGTGGTTTTGTGTTGGTTAATATGGTATTTATTTGAGTTTTTGTTCTAAAAAATGTGTTTTTGAGTTGAGAATTTGGCAGCTGTTAGCAGTTGTTGAAAGTTAATATGATTATAGGTGGTATAATCTATATGATTATACCAGTGTGTTAGTTTGTGATAGAATGATTTGGTTGTTAAAGATTCGCAGTTAAAGGAATTGAGGAAATTAATAAGTTTGGATATGGAATTCAGTAAGAATACAGAGTTAGCAGAGACAGGTATAGGGTAACAAGGTAATGAGAAACATGTCAATAAGTGTGTCAGAAAATGATTAAATGTGCAAAGTATAGTTGAGAACCTCAGGAGAGGTATTGTGGCATTAGAGATCTGAGTCAGATGATATCAAGAAACAGTGTGGATGAGAATGTGATTAGTGTTATGAAGAGTTTGACATGATTAAGTAAAGCAGATCAGCTTTAGAAGAGGTACTGGTACATAAAAGAGCAATGATTTATGGCAGATAAATTAAGTGTGTCTGAGATCAGAAATTTGAGAAAAGTGTTGTTATGAATAGTGATGGTAATTTGAAGTTTGATATGAGAATTTGTATAAATATGTACAGAAAGGATCAGTTGAATAAAGAGAGAGAGAAAAGAAGAATAAGTGTGCAAAGAGATTTTCTAAGAATCGTATAAGAGAAATATTTAGTTGATGAATGGTAGGTTATGAGGAATTCTTCAGAGAGAGTTAGTAAAGATTGCTGTGCTAAAGAAAAGAGCAGTGAAAGTTAGTAACTATGAGCAGTTTGAGGAAAATCAAAATTAAAGTTAAGTATATTGGAATGAGTTCAAGGCAAATGAAATAGAATGGAAAAAAGCGCATTAATGGAGAAGCAGTTAATAAATATTGAGTTGAGAAAAACAGCAAGGCAGATTGTGATATTTATGTTATTTGAGAAAAGAGCATTTAATGGAATGAGGGAAGCAGGTAGAGCAAGTTGTTATATTTAAAGAAATTGGTCTTTAAATTTGAGTTTTTGCTGTATTTTAAAGAAAAGATATGAATGGTACAACAAGATTAGCCAGGTAGCAGAATGAATAAGAGAAGTATTTTGCGGAAAAGATGTTATGATTAAAATGACTGGCAGTTTAGAAAAAGAAGAAATATGGACCAGAGAAAGGAAGAATTTAGCAAATGATGAAGTGAATAAAATTAGATGAGTCAGAAAATGTCAGTTGAAATTTGCATATCGGTTCAAAGAAATGATTCAATTGAACAGAAGTGAACTGTTATTAAGATATTTCAGGGTTTGATATAAGAGCAGACTAATTAAGGAATACTTGGAAAGTTTATGCAACAGAATTATGAGATTAGCCAGAGAATGTCAGTAAAGCAAGAAAGGTATATGAAGAGTAAAGCATGTTAATAGCAGTTTGGCAGGTCAGAAATTACAGTAATTTCTTCAGCATGAATTAATTCAATAAGATAATTTGAGAAGCAGTTAAAGTTAGAAATGAATTCAGTTAAAGCCAGATGAAAATAATTGAAAGTAATAATGAGAACAGAAATTGAGGAATATTTTGCAAAAGTGTTCAGTGTGATCAGAGTAGCGCAGCGGAAGCTGAAACAAGAAAGATTTAATATCCATAGATTGTTCAAGGTTTGCTGGGATAAGAAGAAAGTGTAAAGTTTTACACAGTGGAATAAAGGAACATAGTTTATTATGGTTTTTAATCAGAGATGACTTAAAACGGTATGAGCAAAATAATATGAAAAGAGCAGGAAATTTAAAGATGGTGATTGGTTTTCTTTGAAGAGGTGACAGTTGCGAATGTAAATGCAGATGAGGCAGAATAACATCAAGCAATGATAAATAGAAAAAGAAAATGGCGGCATGAAAGAGTATTACAGTGTAAGATACTCGAGAAAGATAAAGCGGTCAAGAAAGAAATGTTGCAAACACAGTCGGAAAAATGTGAAAGTAGGTTCAATCCAAGGAGATAAAGCACCACCAGCAAGGTAGAATCGCCTACGGATAAAAGATAAGGAAATAGCAGATTGAAATTACAAAATAAGGCAGTTGTGGAATGAATTGAAAAGAAAGGAAAGGCAGAACAAACATGGGAATGATCAGGTGGATCAGTCAGTGCAGATGGTTAAAAAGGAAGATACAGAGAAAGTGTATCCTACTTGTTATGTATGTGGTTTATTTATTTTTAGGTGATAATCCGGTTTGTTATGATTTGCTTAGCATGTCGAGGATGACATTTCTTTTTAGGTGATAATAATGTGACGTCGCGCGTTTTTCGGATCCTCATGGATCCAGGTTTAGTGGGTCTGGTGGCCAATGTGTGGCCCATTAGCTTGTGTTTTAGGTGTTTGCGGCTTGGTGGGCCGGCCGTTGGGCCCAAAGCGCTCACAGGTTTTCTGCTTGTGAACGCGACAGGGGTGTGCGTCGCATTTTGAACGCGACAGCCCTGGGGGTCGCGTTCCTGTTGCTGCCGTTGAGCGTCGACGTCTACATGCGCGCCAAGTGTCGGGCGTTGGGTGGCCTGTTGACGTCAGGAGTAGGAACGCAACGGCCTCCTACGTCGCGTTCAGGTCGCGACGTAGGGCAGCGTCGCGTTCTTAACCGCTATGCATTTTTAAAGAAGTTTCGGCCGAACAGAGCTTCCACAAGCTCTGCTCGACTAGGAGGGGCTGCTGTGGAGCTCCCTCGGGTGATTCGGACTTCTGGAGGTGTTTTTGGTGCGCTCTCGCCGCGAGGACGTCGCGTGGAGTGGGGGGGATGCCGTGCCATACGTGGTTTCCGCGTTATTCGTGAAGGTAGGGTGTTTCTACCTCGTTTGATTGTGTGAAATGCTCGTGGTGTGGATTTGATTCATTTAAAGCTTATAGAACATTAGATACCATGCTAGGGTATCCATTAAAGCATGTAAAATGAGAATTAATCGTGGTTTGAATGGTTTGGAATGGTGATCCGTGGAGTTTCTCCCGGATGAGGGTTTGCGCCTGTGAAGGCGACGGCCCAGGGCGTCGCGTCCTGAACACGACAGCCCGACTGGTCGCGTTCATGTTGTGAACGCGACATGTTGTTCCGTCGTGATATAGTTATGAAGGCGGCAGGTCGGGGCGTCGCGTTCTGAAGGCGACACAGCCCCATGTCGCGACCTCAGCAGAGAGGTCCCGTTATGCATGTTTTCTCTATTTTGAATATCCGGTTAATGGTATCTGTTGTGCATGGAAATGGCAAGTGGAGCCAATGCACTTGTTACGCTCATGGAGCGTACAGCTCACGAGGTGGGTGTGTTTTACGTGGTTAGTATGTTATGCACGTAACCGGCTCAGTGTTTACGTGTAGTGTGTGTGGTGCGTTGGCACCTGTAGTGCTCTTGGAGCGTGTTGTCCATATGTTGGGCATGTTGTTTATGTAAATGACGTGTGGTGCACCTAGCTGGTGTATTATACATGTGGTGTCTATGTGGTTTGAATGTCATGCATGGGGTTTGTGTGTGCATGGCACATCGTACATTATTGTGTTTATTGTATTTTACTTATTGTGGTTAGTTCGTGGTATTGTGGCGATGAGGTTCATATCTGAACCTAGCCTCGATCCTTTAGGATCTTTTATAGATTATCCTAGATGGATAATTAGTAAAGTATAAGTGTGATTATCGTGTTATGTGTTTAGTGTAACCTCCACTGTCACAAGGTGACCGATGGCAGGCCGTGCTGTTATTATTAATATGGTTTATGTGTGTAATTGTGTAGGTTAGCTTATAAGTCACAAAGTGACTGGAACAAGCTATTCCTAACATATGAACCGTAATAGGTAATAGAAACTGTTTGTATATATACCGAGGTTTGAGCTTGCCGAGCGTGGTGGTCCGGCGCCTATTCCGGAATGCTGTCTAGTCGGGTACCCCAGGTTCTTTGTGAGCCAGGCACGTGTGTTTGTTGTGCTCGGGGTTTGTCCCGGTACAGTGTGGTACCGTCGAGGTCTGTGTCGTCTGTCCTGGACACCCTCACTCCTGAGTTTGAGTTGTACGTCCGGCTGAGGGAAAGACAATAGTAGGGCAGCGGCTTGTGTTTATGGGTGTGCAGTCGCTTGTAGCACGCTCGTAGTTGGGGGTACGAACACCAGTAGTCGACACTGGTCCCCAGCTAGTCCTGTTTTCTAGTGCCTCACTTTAGGGTGCTCCGGCCAGAGACCCTAGAGGTGCCAGGCATGGACCTGCAGCTGTGTGTCTGCAGGTGTGGTGTTGGTTGGTCTCCATAGTTGTTTGACTTGTTCTCGTGGAGCGGCAGTTGGACCTTTCGTCCGTGACTGCGAGACTGAGAGGTTGTTCTTGTGTTGTGTTGTCCGGGTTGGATACTGGCCTGATCAGTCAGTAGTCCGTTCCCATGTGGTGGCGTCATTCCTTTCCTACTCGAGCTTTGCTACTCGTCAGGGTTCGTGAGTTTGTGACTCGTGGTCGAGGTTTGACCCGTTCGAGGTGTGCCCTGGTGTTGGCACAGTTGTGACTGCAGTTGTAGCTTGAGGTGTGCCCGAGTGGTGGTACAGTTTTGGTTATGGTTGGTGAGTGTTGACTCACTAAAAGTGGTTTAGCTCGCTATGGTGTGCCCTGTTACGGCACTGGTTTACTTACGGTTTTCGTGCTGGTACATTGTGGTAATAGGTACCTGTACCCCGTGTGGGTAATGGTTTGTGGTGGTATGTCGTATACCAGTCTTTTCTGGTGTTGACGTGGAACTGTGTTTCGTGGAGGTCGTGTGGTGTGACCTTCCACTCAATGTGCTTTACCGTTCCTCGGGTAAGCTACCGTATATGGTTTTCATGTGTGATGGATTGGCCCACTGTAGCCGATCATGTTACTTGGTGTATGTGGTTTCCGACATATTGTGATTTGAGGTATAAAGGACCAGCTTTTGGTTAGTAGTCCTGTTACCCACGTACTTGAGATTTGCCTGTGAAGCTTATAGCCTAGGCAGTGATTTACTTGTGCGGCTTATAGCTTAAATGATTGGTTGAGACTATGGTTTGCCTATGAGGCTTGAGGCCTAGGCGTTACTGTTGTTGAGCGAACTAGTGGTGTGAAGCTAGTCCTATTGTTCTCTCTTACTTTTTGAGGTTGTGAATAGTTAATGTGTTTATATTTAATTGCAGTATTAAATACAATTGTTGTGAGTATGAAATGGTTTGGTGATATGTGTGGCCAGTGAGACCCATTGAGGTTGAGGTCTCTTCTGTTAGTTGTTGTGTCCTTGGGTGGTCCCTACTAAACCTGTGACTTGTTGAGGCTCACTCCTCTACAGTTCTTTTCAGGGCTTGCCGAGTGTTTGGCTTGCAGCGGCGTTGTGTCAGACTTGTACCACCAGCAGTTGTGTAGTAGTTAGTGTTGTGTGAGCTTGTGCTTCCTCGGGATATGCCCCAAGTAGTTGTACTTTTTATTTAGACATGTATTAATGTAATGGGACAGTTGTACAAATATGTGAACAGATATGAGCACATGTACTTTCTTGTGTCTTATACTATTGTGGTTTGTCTTTTATACTCTTTCTGGACACATGTGTGAGATATCCCTTGCGAGACTTCGGTCCGTTTGCGGGAGGCGGATCTGGATATGGAGCCTTATCGGGCATAAATATCCAGGGCCGTCACATTACAGTTGCTGGTCCTTCCTCTGTGTCTCCTACTGTAGCAGCAGGTTTGTATATTTGGAGATGTACTTTTATTGTGCATTGATCTTTCTGCCATAAAATTCTTACAGGTTCGGGTGAGTTTACACTTGCTCATTACTTATGCCTTCTATTCTTGTTACAACTGTTGGTGCAGCCTCTGTGTCTTCTCCTCTAGCAGCTCCTCCTCTAGCAGCAGGTATGTATATTTAAAGTTATACTTTCATTGTGCATTGATTCTGATGCCATTAAAATGTTACATGCTCGGGTCAGTCTACACATTCTCCATATACAGTAGTAGGTATGTATATTTAAATTTTAGGGTATTTGTATAGTCATTATTAGTAGTTTTGTACATTACTTATGTCGTTCTGCATTTTTGTCCAGGTTCAGTGTCAGAGGATGCTGTTAGTCTCCAGGAGGGGGGAGGCAGTTTTTATGAGAGCACTCTACGGGAGGTGTGGATCAATGGGTATGTAATAAACATGTGTGTATCTTATATGAATGAGGTGAATTTAGTTCATAAATTCATAGTAACTAGTTACATAATTTCAGTGATAAAATAGAGCCTGCTCAAGCATCTCAATTTATCACAAGAACAATACAAGCACACTTTCCTGGGCCTATTCATAGATTCAATGATTTCCCGATGGAGGTCCAGGAGTTGTTGTATCAGATGTTCATGGTATGTAATTTCTTATTATAATTAATTTGTTTTCTTATTCCTACAGTCAGTTAACTAACTCTTATCTATATAGAGCAATCATCGATTCACGCGTCGTTCGGACGAGGCGTGGTCTCGATTAGTATGGACGATGACCGCCTGATCAAATTTTAAGCATTTGCTGTATAATGCGAGGAAAAATGCAGAGAAAGTTTCTCAGAGTGCAGACCCGACTCTTTGGAGGGAGCGGGCACCGAGTTGGATTAGGAGAGACTATTGGGAAACTCTGTGCAACACTTGGGCTGCAGAGAGATAGCAACAAACATCCACAATAATGAAAGTGAATCAGCCGCCAATCTAGAGGCCAACATGCATACTGGTAGGTCCGTCTCCTTTGCGACCCATCAGTCCAAATTGGTAAGTAATTTGTTCGTTTCTGATATCTTTTATTTATATAGGTACTTATTTATGTCATGTTTTTTCTGTCAAATAAGAAAAGAAGCTAAAAAGGCTTCCGACATTTCAGGAGGTGTTTGATAGAACACATAAGAAAAAAGGAACGGATCAATACATTAGCGACAGAGCCCGAGAGGTTGCGGTAAGTATTTACAAGATATTCACTATTTAATTTTTCTCATTACATATGAATATTACATTGTCATTTTTGTTTTTGCAAGAGTCGTATAGTCAACAAATGACAGAGAAGTACGCCGGGGAGGACAAGCAGCCGCAATTAGATCCTGAGGTATGGGTTGCGGCATCTGGTGCCCTAAAGAAAGGCCATGTGTATGGTTTTGGGAACAGTATGGACACGAGCAGGGTGTTATCTGGCGCCTCCAGTTCAGCCTCACATACTAGTGCATTCAACACGGGAGTTGGTGCTCCAGGTACTTCTCCCATTGACATGATGGGCTTCATTACAAATACGATATCTGGTTTGGAGTCTCGTATAGCCCAGACGATGGAGACTCGTCTAGTCCAGATGCAGACGCAGGAGACCGACGCACTCCAGGCCCAGCTCTCCTAGTCCCTCTCCCAGGTCAGCATTCCTCCTCATGTAGCACCATCGACATCAGCACAGGCCTCTCACGTGAGTAAATTCATTTTATTTTACTTTTTTTATTTTAACAGTTAAGTTAGTTTAAGTTTACTTTGGTTTCGTCAACGCACAATTTCATCTTAAGCAAGTTAGATTAGTTAAAAAGGGAGAACTTAGTTACGTTTGGGGGTCCAAAATTTGAAATACTAATTCCATCGACCTGCGGTTTGTTCCGCCATGGTCGGGGCGATGAGTGTGACTTGTGAAAACTGACGGGTTCAATTCGAACACCCGGTTTGAGCTCGACGCTCAAATTCACATTAAGCAAGTTAGTTTAATTTAGAAATGAATAACTTAGCTAGGTTTGGGGGTCCAAAACTAGAAATACTCATCCGATTGGCCTCCAGTTTGTTCCAGCACAGTCGGGGCGATGAGTGTGACTTGTGGAAACCGACGGAGTTCAATTCGGACTCCAGGTTTGAGCTCGACACTCAAATTCACATTAAGCAAGTTAGTTTAGTTTAAAAATGAATAACTTAGCTAGGTTTGGGGGTCCAAAACTAGAAATACTTATCCGATTGGCCTCTGGTTTGTTCCAGCACGGTCGGAGCGATGAGTGTGACTTGTGGAAACTGACGGAGTTCAATTCAGACTCTCAGTTTGAGCTCGATGCTCAAAGTCACAATAAACAAGTTAGTTTAGTTTAAAAATGAAAAACTTAGGTTTGTGGGTCCAAAATTAGAAATACTCATCCGATTGGCCTCCGGTTTGTTCTAGCACGGTCGGGGTGATGAGTGTGACTTGTGGAAATTGACGGAGTTCAATTCGGACTCCCAGTTTGAGCTCGACGATCAAAGTCACAATAAACAAGTTAGTTTAGTTTAAAATGTAAAACTTAGGTTTGGGGGTCCAAAAGTAGAAATATTCATCCGATTGGCCTCTAGTTTGTTCCAGCACGGTCGAGGCGATGAGTGTGACTTGTGGAAACTGACGGAGTTCAATTCGGACTCCCGGTTTGAGCTTGACGCTCAAAGTCACAATAAACAAGTTATTTTAGTTTTAAAATGAAAAACTTAGGTTTATGGGTCCAAAATGATAAATACTCATCTGATTGGCCTCCAGTTTGTTCTAGCACGGTCGGGGCGATGAGTGTGACTTGTGAAAACTGTCGGAGTTCAATTCGGACTCCCAGTTTGAGCTCGACGCTCAAATTCACATTAAACAAGTTAGTTTAGTTTAGAAATGAATAACTTAGCTAGGTTTGAGGGTCCAAAACTAGAAATAGTTATCCGATTGGCCTTCGGTTTGTTCCAGCGCGGTCGGGGCGATGAGTGTGACTTGTGGAAACCGATATAGTTTAATTCGGACTCCCAGTTTGAGCTCGACGCTCAAAGTCACAATAAACAAGTTAGTTTAGTTTAAAAATGAAAAACTTAGATTTGTGGGTCCAAAATTAAAAATACTCATCCGATTGGCCTCCGGTTTGTTCCAGCATGGTCGGGGCGATGAGTGTAACTTGTGAAATTGACGGAGCTCAATTCGGACTCCCTGTTTGAGCTCGACGCTCAAAGTCACAATAAACAAGTTAGTTTAGTTTAAAAATGAAAAACATAGGTTTGTGAGTCCAAAATTAGAAATACTCATCCGATTGGCCTTCGGTTTGTTCCAACATGGTCTGGGCGATGAATGTGACTTGTGGAAACTGACGAAGTTCAATTCGGACTCTCGGTTTGAGCTCGACGCTCAAAGTCACAACAAATAAGTTAGTTTAGTTTAAAAATGAAAAACTTAGGTTTGTGGGTCCAAAATTAGAAATACTCATCTGATTGGCCTCCGGTTTATTCCAGCACGGTCGGGGCGATGAGTGTGACTTGTGGAAACTGACGGAGTTCAATTCGGACTCTCGGTTTGAGCTCGACGCTCAAAGTCACAATAAACAAGTTAGTTTAGTTTAAAAATGAAAAACTTAGGTTTGTGGGTCCAAAATTAGAAATACTCATCCGATTGGCCTCAGATTCATTCCAGCACGGTCGGGGCGATGAGTGTGACTTGTGGAAACTGACGGAGTTCAATTCAGACTCCCAGTTTGAGCTCGACGCTCAAAGTTACAATAAACAAGTTAGTTTAGTTTAAAAATGAAAAACTTAGGTTTGTGGGTCCAAAATTAGAAATACTCATCTGATTGGCCTCTGGTTTGTTCCAGCATGGTCGGGGCGATGAGTGTGACTTGTGGAAACTGACGGAGTTCAATTCGGACTCCAGGTTTGAGCTCGACGCTCAAATTCATCTTAAGTGTGACCAAAATATAAAGTGTGACCAAAATATTGACCGAAAGTGAGTAAATAACAATCTATAAATTTAAATAATTTATTGCTTATAATAGTATTTAATTTATGCTTCTAAAATAAGTTATTACTTATAATAGTATTTGATTTTAACTTATTATTGTTATATATGTATTGTAGGTTCCTTCATCGAGTGGCGTGGGAGGAGACGAGCACGAGGATGAACACTAGGACGAGGATTCATGATTTTCATTTCATTATTATTATTGTTGTACACATTTTTATTATTGTTGTTGGCATTTTATTATTGTGATGTTGTGGACATTTTTATTATTGTTGTGGACATTTTATTATTGTGATGTTGTGGACATTTTTATTATTGTTGTCGATATTTTATTATTATTGTGGACATTTTATTATTGTTGTGTTGTGGATATTTTTATTATTATTGTGTTATAGACATTTTGATTATTTTTATCTTGTGGACATTTATTATTGTTGTGGACAATTTTATTATTGTGATGTTGTGGATATTTTTATTATTGTTGTTGATATTTTATTATTGTTGTGGACATTTTATTGTTGTTGTGTTGTGGATATGTTTATTATTATTGTGTTGTAGCCATTTTTCTTGTGGACAATTATTATTGTGGACATTGTTATTTATTTTACACAGGTTATTTTCCTAAAAATGTATATATTTAAAAAAATATTAAAAAAATAGAGATCGATTAGTAATTGAAGAAATTCGGTCGCTATTCGGTCCCTAAAATAGGGACCGAATAGTGACTGATTTTAATCGGTCACTGATAGTGACCGAAAAATTCGGTCACTGTTCGGTCACTATTTTAGGGACTGAATAGTGACCGATATCAATCGGTCACTGATAGTGACCGATTTCGTTCGGTCACTGTTCGGTCCCTACTTTCTTCGGTTACTGATTGTGACTGAAAAAATTCGGTCACTGTTCAGTCCCTAAATTGGGGACTGAATAGTGACCAAATTTTTCGGTCACTATCAGTGACCGATTTCGTTCGGTCACTGTTCCGTCCCTATGCTAGGGACTGAATAGTGATTGAATTTTTTGGTCACTATCAGTGACCGATTGAAATCGGTCACTATTCGGTCCCTAAAATAGGGATCGAACAGTGAACGAACGAAATCGGTCACTATCAGTGACCGATTGATATCATCACTATTCGGTCCCTAAATAGTGAACGATTAGTGACCGAAACCCTTCAGTCACAGATTTGTGACTAGAAATTCTTCACCGATGAATTCGGTCACTATTCGGTCTCTGAGTCTTTTAGTGACCGATTAGTGACCGAATAGAGACCGAAAATTTCGGTCTCTAAATGCGCATTTTTTTGTAGTGTTAGACCCGTCGCCTTCTGAAGACGACGGAGGTGACCACCGCGTTCTGGATAAGGACGCGCCAGCCGCCCTTATCGCGACCTAGCTTTGACAGCAGCATGCTTCTTTGTTGTTTTGCTGTCGGGACGATTGAGACACCTGTCGTCACGCATGCATGAATGCGACATGCCAGTCTGTCGCGTTCATGATGTCAGGTCTGCATGCACGACGCGTGGTGGGTTTGACCGTCAGGTCTGACAGTCCTTCCAGATCGTGACGTAGGTAACCATCGCTTTAGCGTTGCTAACGCGACAACCAGCTTCGTCGCATTCTAAAGACCGAGGTTTAAGTTTCATAGGTCGCAGAACATCTCTTCTGCTTCCCCTTTCGCCTGTGTTTCTCCTCTCTGACCCCCTCTATGTGCTTCTTCCTCCGTGAGGAGAGTGTGAGGGTGTGTGTGAGATGTGTGGGTGGTTCTTCCTTCTCGGCTTGGCATTCTTCTTCAGCATGGTTTCCTCTTCGCGTTGGTGACTCTTCCTCAGCGTGTAGGATGTTCGTGGCTCATGGACGGATCGTCTTCATGGAGCTTGGAGCGAGGAGGAGGTGGCCATGCACATGAGAAGACCCCAACAGGTTGGCTCTTCGATTTGAGGTAGGGACTCCTTGCCTTCCCCCTAGTTCTATCATGCTAGGATCCAACCCCCTTCTCCAAGCCTTAGACATCATGCTAGGGTGTGCATGTATGAGATTGTGGCTCCATGGAATGTTTTCTTGACTTGATTTGTGCTTGGAATGGGGTATGGGTGTTGAGGGAATTCATGCTTGCATGTGAGATTCTTGAGTGTAGATCTATTTCCTTGGCATTCATGGGTGTGATTGAGGGTGGTTTGAGCTCCTTACATGTGTTTACATCGTTCTACATGCTCCCCTCCCCTTGTGCACACCGAGTTTGTAGTTTTAGGGGCATTAGGCCTCAAGTGGCCTCTGTCTATGATCGCGAAGGGTTTCCTGGTCGCGACCATGTCGCAACCTATCGCCCCGTCACGTCTTGTTGAACGCGTCTCATGTACCCGTCGTGCTCCTAATCGCGATGGGTATGTGTGTCGCGTTCATCAGGTGCCTATTTTATGGCGACGGCCTACCCCGTCGCGTTAGTAACGCGACGGGGGTCTGGGTCGCCTTTTGGACTCTGGTGCATCGCCTCTTTGACAGAGAGGAACTGGCGACCTGTTCAGAGTTCCGTTCCGCTGTGACTCTATTTTTCTTGGCACCTATATTGTTCCTAGCACGGTACTACCCTAGTCTTTCACCCGGTGCTAGGCACTTGAGGACTTGTCCGCGAGACAGGTTGTTACCGTTACCTGGACCCCTAGTCCCGGGCGGCGGGCGAGCTCGAGTCACGGACTCTGGTAGTAGAGGGGAAAACGGTGGGGACAATGACGAAGAGTTGTTTGTAGAGCTCTCTTAGCTGAGTCTGGGATGCCGAGGTGGTTTGGTGCTCTTCAAGCGCAGATCAGCTAGTCTTTTTCTCACTGCCTAACTCTACGTGGTTCCTAAAGCATTTAAAGGGGCCAGGCGTGGAAACGTAGTCCGGCCAGACTACGGCAGTTGTGGTTACTCTAGTTCCGCGTCTCACTCCGATGGGAGGTGCTAGGCATGGACTGTCGGTTGAAGGTAAGGCGCGTGGCGCACCTGACCGGTCGACTAGTGTAGTGTTTCTGTGGCTAGTGTCTCTGTCCAGGAAGTTGTTTACTGTCTGCGTTTACAACCTTGGGTTCTTCCCAATGCTGTGGTTTACACGAGTTTCCGGTCCCGACGTTTAGCTTAGATCGATGACCGTATAGTTACTTTACGCTTCCGCACGTTACTCTGTTAGTATGATAGATTTACTGCTTTATTTACTTATTGTACATATAGATCTTTTCTGCTGTTAGAGCCAGTGGGAGATTGGTAGTCTCTATTGGGCTTCTTCATGAAGCTCATTCCCTCCTTTACAGGTGAGACTTCACAGCAGCACGTTCCGCGGCGGGCTGTGGAGATGGGGCCGTAGTAGACGGCGTCTTCCGTGAACAGTGTTCCCTAGATCTATGTACTTCACCCTCGGGGTATGCCCCTAAGGGACTTGTTATCCCCTTTACTTTCTGCACTTGTACTTTATTACTTGGGACTGTACTAGACTTGTACACTGTGTTGGATTCATTCCTTCACTTGTTGGTACTTTTTAGTACGTTTGTTGTTACTTACTCCCGTTACACATCATGTTAGACTGATCCGTTAGTCTTTCTGGGTCTCTGGATCCGTGGGCGGCGGCGCCGACGGCCGGATTCTCGGTGGAGGTCGGGGACCCGGGCATCGGAGTCGTTACATTATGTGCGATAAAAAATGATAGTGTAGAAATAATTAAAAGACAAAAACACACATGAACACAAAAATTTATTCTAATTCAACTCTTTAAAAAAAAAATTTCTTACGTCCAATAATCAAACAAAAAATCACGGATGGTCGGTGGCCCATATCCCTTCAGATTTCTTATTGTTTAGAACAAGAAAGCATGTCAACAATTTAACATCGAGAACCGCTTTGTGCACGGCTGGCCGTGCAAATAATTTGCACGACCGCCGCGCCATCCCACACCCACATGGATGTGGGCGCACCCACATGCGGGGGTGGGCGCGCGCCCGGGGCGCGGGATGGCGCGGCCGACCGTGCAAATTATTTGCACGGCCAGCCGTGCAAATGACATTTCCCTTTAACATCACCCAGGTCAAAAAGTCTCTCTCGCATGGTCGGGGGGGGGGGGGGGGGGGGGGCGTGGAAAGAATGCAGCTCTCGTGAACACTCGTTGAAACAGCCATGAACTAAAGCATCGTAGTGGCGACGAAATTAGCATTAACAATGCATGAATCCATCGTCGAGTACACTGACTGACCGCCAGTCGCTTCGGTCCGTCCAATTAAATTATCCACACGTCATAGATGAGACTTCCCACATCTCGTGCATGGATGCCCATCCATGCATATCACATCGATCAATCACAATGTAAAGTAAGCAAGACGAAAATGGGAAGTGACCAATGAAATGATCTTACAGGCCAGGGTCATATCGTAAGCAGCATTTTCGAGTACAGAAGACTAAATTATCAGACATCGTTAATGCATCTAAGATCTTGTGAAACCCCTCCTTAAGCAAACAGGTCACAAGCCCGTTCTGACCTGTCTTCTACAGTTGCCACATTTGTGTGTCGCTGAAATCCCAGGGATATGGTCTGGGTTCCGCCAGACCACTGGCATTGGCATTGCTCAGCCAGCTTGGCAAATCATGAACAGCTTCGCCTGCGAAGGAGAGCCCAAAGATGCTGGGAAGCACTCCAAGAACAAAAGGGTCTTGTGGGTTTGCATCAACGAGGCTGAAGGCGGCTTGTTCCGGTGGCCTTGAAGCAAGGGAGTTGCACAGTTCCGAAGCAGGGTTGATCTCCTTTAAAGGATGCTGATGGAAATCGGATTTGGGAAGTGACGAGATGTTGGTCAGTGCGACAGACTGGGTAAAACTGACGGGTGGAAGGTGGCGGTGATACTGGTTGTTGTCCTTGGGAAATATGTAGTGAGGCTGGTCATGGAGAAACTGCATGGGGCTTTCTAGGGTTTGCATCTCCGCAAGTTGGGGGAACGACAGAGGCTGGGCAGGGGTGATTTCTAGTAAGCAGTTGCCATTTTGGAAGAAAGGGCTCTTCTTCTCGCCTGCTGTTTTGTAAAATATTCTGCAGATAAATATTCTGCAAAGAAGAGGGAATAAGCATTGAGCTCTTGACAACTTGGATGTCTGAGTGTGTCATGCCAGATGAAACGCACAAATTTACATGCACCTGTGATGCTATTGCACTAACCTTGCAGGCGTGGCGGCAGGACAAGTCCCCCTCAAGGCGGTATTCGTGGAGCACCCACTTGGTCTTCTCCCCACGGGGAGCTCTACCCTTGTAGAAGACGAGTGTCTTCTTCATACCCACCAGGGTACCAGTGGAGGCGCTGTACACCTCCCTGTCCTTCCCTGTGGCCTTCCAGTAACCAGCTTCAGTCGCCCTGTTGGTCCTCAGTCCTGTTGGGTATTTCCTGTCTCTCAGGCTGTAGAAGTACCACTCCCGCTCGCCCAGCTTGGCTATGTCTTGACCGCCGCAACATGAATGCAGAAAAGAAAAAAAGAAGAGGGAAACAACATCAAATGGTGCTTAGAAAAACCATATATATATACATTTGTTTCAGAAAACGTTTATTTGGGTCTAAGTCACTCGGACAGGACACATATATGCTTATAGTTTCCTTGCAAGCACCTACATCCACCTAACGCACTACAAAATGTAGTTGAACGAGTGGGGTTCAAGATATGGATAGAAACTTGGCTCTGAAACATAGGAAGGGTTGCACCAAAGTGTAATGGAATTGATCAGGTAACGAAGAGATAAGCAAATATATCCTTCTATCTTTTCATTAAGATGGATCAAGAAAAGTGGTTTGATTTTGGGCCCCGTATTATGTACCTAGCTTCTTCGTTATTGTAGTTACCGGCCGATAGCTGGTAGGAGTAGATGTTCCTTTTTCTTCTTTCCCTTTCTCTAGCTTAGAAAATAAACTCGAACACAGAGAGCTAAATAGGTTACAGCCGGCCACCCACCTGGGAGCTCCCATGGCTCGCATCTGTTGAGATCAATCTCCACCATACCCACGCCAGCGAAGCTCCCATTGAACACCTTAGCAGCAAGGTAGAAGGTTACAAGCTCCTCGTCGGTGGGATGAAACCTGAAGCCCGGTGGCAGCCCCTGCTCGTTCGTCTCCTCGCGAAGCAGCTCCCACAGCACATCTTCCATAATTGTGCCCATGCCAAAGACCCACTTGTAGAAAGCGAAGAAATTGCGTAGCAGCAAAGGAGACGAAACCAAATGTTGGAGACTTGGAGCGAAGCAGAAAGCTGGGCTTTCCGGGAACGCAGGACGGCGACCACACGGATGCGCATATCTGTAGTGGAAACACTGAAACCGGCGGAGGGCTGGGCTACTACTACATGGATGTAGATGCTGGCAGTGCTTGTGTTTTCATTAATGGCGAACAGGAGAGCCGTACAGATCAGGCAGCTGCCCATCTGAAGGGTGCCCTAAACTGGAAGAAAAGAAATATATGTGTGTACAAAAAAATGTTTTTGTGTCATCTAATTTTGATACTGAGAAAATAAGTGTTATATGAGTTTATTAATATGACAACTTTATGGGAGATAATTTAACATTTACATTTTATAGATGAAAAACTAAAAGTGGCATAGAAGAGTAGTATACTACCATTAAAATTCGAAGAAACATAACCGGCAAGGAAAGGACGAGAGTTAATGAGCAGCTTGCCACCCTTGTCCTGGTGCCCAAGAGGCCGTTCTGTGCTTAGAACGTTGTGCGGTTGATTCTATATATATATAGAACAAGGCATGTCATTTGGGCACAACAGCATCTCCTCATCATTATTTAATTAGGACCTACCCTTCTCCCGATGATGTCCTGTCACAACTAAGAGTGGTGTCATCATAAGCCACATCCCTTGTAATTTCCACGCTTTGAGCTCCCTATGTATATGCACCAACATCAACTCACTCTTAGCACTCATCAATGGTGGGGCAGATTCGGCAGAAACTGCTGTTTTGGGGAGCTTGGAAGGTGCGGTATCAGCAGTGGAAGGGGGAAAAAGATTTGTAGCAGTGGAGGTGGGAAAGCACACTGGGATGGGCAACCTGCGATGTGGTGTGCCCGAGAGCGAGAGATGGTTGAGGAAGCAAAGTCAGAGGTTATTGTTCGTTTTTTTTTTCTGTTGTTGGCTCTCTGATCTAGAAGACTGCCCATAATTATATAACTTTACGTCAATCATGGACATGATTAGACCCCGGGTCCACCAATTCGTAGTTTCCTCGTCATAAAATCATCATACAGCTCCTGAATTTTGTAGTAGTGATCCCAACACTGTGTTACGTATAGCACATAAAGCTACTCTCCAAGAAACTTAAGAAGTTCATAGCACACAATCCAACTAATTCAAGAAAAAAATAAGCAGCCATGTTATGGGTTATGCATGGTTTAAGTCAGGTGGCCGATCTTTAGTAAAGTCAGTGGGGTCACGTGACTCCACTGATTTAGAAAGGAGTCTTAAAAAGTTCTCTTTTTTTTGTTTATATAGGTCAAAATTTTATGTAGATTATATAAGGTGACCCCACTTAATTTAATGGTGACCCCCTTATAATCAAATGACTCCACTGAACTATTTTTCAGGATCCGCCACTGGTTTAAGTCTGTTCCACAAACAATTGAAGTCCAATAGCCTATCCAAATATCACATTGAAACTTTTCTGTTTAAAATCCTCAATGGATATTAAAGACAACTAGTCTGATCACTCATCTCTTGATTTTGGAGAGGCATGCCAGTGATGTGATCGGAGGAGAGACTAGTACTAGGGGGGTTTGATAACGAGATAAGGGGGTTTATCCCCCTTTTAGCACCGATTTTAAGTTCATAAGTAGTTGATAACTGAGAGAGGATAAACAGTGGTGATAAAATTTATCCAGGATAAAAAGTGATAAAGGGGAGATAACTATCTCTTCCATGTGGGAGTGATAAAAGTTATACTTAGGATAATTATTAATTATTATTATTGTACTCTTAAAATCATGTGTGTACATTTATACACAAATAAATGGTGTCAATTAGAGATAAAAGGATGATAACTATACACACTATGTCACATCACATTACATTAAAGTTATCCCTTACATAACTATCTCTCATTTAAATCATCTCAAACCAAAAAAATCTCCAAACGCAAAAACTTATACCTGATTACTTATATACGGTCCTCTTATCTCGTTATCAAGAGGTCATATTCTTAAATTTTATATGTTGTTAATCCAATAATATGATAAATAATTACAATTGATGTGATCGGTCTGATCTGAAGGGGATCCGAGTAGTGGCCGACTATTGATGGACTCAAGTTTAATTCTTGGATGGTGGAGATGAGAGAGGGAACAAGCACTTGTTTGATGCCAATTTTGCTCCGACCTATATGATAGTCAATTTTGAAAAGAGCTCAAGTTCGACCCTCCAACAATTAACTTAGCATATTTTTGCTCCGACCTATGCTTGACTGACATGTACTTGTCTACCCTTATTTTGCAATTGTTGATCTTCTTTTGAAAATAGTTGGGATATTGGTATGACTATAGAAATATTGGATAAATCTCCCTCCTTAAGTCTTATCTTCTTCCTCTCTTTTCTCTTTCTATAGAGAATTGGGCCTAGACTGAGCCAATTGGATCTAGACTGGGCCTATTCCGGGCAAGTAGGCTCGGCCCAACTGTCTAAGAATAGGAGATCAATGTGTGATCCTTAGTAATAGTCATGCAGTGCACATCAAGTCCATCAATCGTAGTCATCCTATTAATGGATTCATAAATCATCACCCATGTGAGGCGGAAAAGGCCAATAGTAGCGGCCAGTGACCGGTGGTGATATCAATGATCAGTGACAGACCACAACTGATCGAATTTGGGATTATAAATGAAATTTTAGACTCATGAATATTAGTCTTAAGATTTTAAAATATTTAATTAAACTTTTAATAGTAATAAAATTAAACTCATAGATAAGAATGTCGGACTCATAAATCAAAATGTTAGACTCATAATGTATTTTTTTGGCCCCACTTGTCGCTACTGGTCATCGCCTTTGATCAACCACCAGCTATCACCCTATGATCAGCTGGCCACCTCAGCAGCCAGTTAGGAGCCCTCTTGCAAGGGGGCTCTTCCAATAAGTATTACTCAAAAGAAAAATAATTTTTTACATATATATCCCTATTAAAAATATAATTAGATCACAATTTATCTTATATTTGTCCTAAAAACCCTGCTAAATGAAATACTTTTGCATCAAAAATCCTATCATCACAAGTTAGACCTATAGAATATACTTGAAATATAAGAAGGGCATTATGGTCTATTCTATTGGGTAAGGCCATGCCATACATTTTCATTGACAATTTCTAACACAGCAAGCGACGAAAGGATTTTTGATGTAAAAAAAAATGTCTAGCAGAATTTTTTATGTAAATGAAAAGAAAGATAAATGTGACATAATTATACTTCTAATAAAGATATATATGTAAAAAATCGGAAAAAAATAGCTGCAACTTTCGTTAAATGGATACCCCGAGTGTGTCTGCAGTGGAGATCACAAATTCACAATGGCCATTTGCATTGACAAGGAGGGGCCTCCTTCTGAGAGACCCACGTGCGACAAGCAAGCTCTCGAGGTGACCAGACGTCCTCGGGCGCGCTCGTGCACACACGTTTGGCAGCCTTCGCCAAGAGCGCAGAGCCCACACCGCCCTGTCGCCGTCCTCCCCACTTGATGTCTTCAACAGAGGGAGGAGCTACCCCTTCCTGCACTGGTTTCCCCTCCACAACTCTCCTCTGTCACAGACGTAGTCCTCCCTCCCTGTCACTGCCAGTAAACAGGAACCCGCCGCCCCCCCACCCCCTCCCCCACCTACGCCGCATAGGCCAGCAAATCTAAACCGGTAACATGCCACAGCAAGTGATCTCCACCACCGGAGGTCCCATAAATTCCCAACGGTGGCTAAGAATGCACAGAGTTTCACATGTTGCAGGGGTTTGGCGTTGGTGGGAGGGCATTAAATGGGTGCTGCGAGTCGTGTGTGCATGGCCTTGGTCCATATTGGGAGCTCAATTCCGCTGGAGATGGCAGAATGAGCTCTCTGCAGGAGCTGCAGTTTTCCACTTCTGTATTGGATGCACGGGGGGAGGTTCTTCGAAGGGCTTACTGCAGCTTCTCCCCGTTACCCTGTAGATTATACGGCCGGCCGCCCACCTCCTGCTCCTGCCAACCCTTACTTGCCTTGGGCGTTACTCCAAACACCGAAGATACAGAGAGCAACGCAAATTAGTGCTGGATGTGTTGGGGCAGGACACCTTCATCTCGTAATTGGTGAACTCGCCCAAGAATCTACCTTTGCTCAGAGCTGAATCATTAGAACCCGATTAATGATCAACGGAAGCTGAGCCTCATATGGTAATCACACGATCGATCCGTAGTTGATTGGATGCACATCTGATCTGAGGAGGAATGTGCAGAAATGGGGATCGAAGTTCCAGATATATATGCATGGTTGGTGGCCATGTATTGCTCCCTTGCATGCTCATGTATTCGTGGCATCTCAACCCAATTACGGAGAGATCTCTATCTCGTTCCAGCCTAAATGCAGCTGCTTCAAGATCGAAGTTGAACAACTCCAGAAATGACCAACATTTAAAATTTTCAAAAATTTACAAAGTAAAATGCCTATACATTTGTTCCAAGCTTCAGTGTCTCTTTTTTTTTTTTAACAGTTAAATACTAGATTTCATACATAACAGGAACGAGATACATAAGATGTCATAAATTCCATGGAGAAGCTAGAGAACAAACAGAGAAATATTAGTGGATGACACTGAAGAAAGACAAAATAGAGCAACAACAAGCAAATATCTTGCTAGCCACAAAATGGCATCCACACAAAGACATTGACAGCCGCACAACCCAAGAGGGTGAGAGACAGATCCATCAAACCAACTGTAGCCTACTCTGATGGAGAAATAACATTGCACTTTATTTCGCAGCAACAAGGATAACAATAGTTTGGAAGAAGCACAAACACAGGTGATGTGCTGATGAACCACGGGACTCAAGTTGCACCAATGACTCCACACCCCCAAAAAGGGGTCTTTCAGTGACAAAAGACTTGAAATAGAAGAGTTGAAGATCCGAGCTCCCAACGTCGGTGACGAACAATCTAGACAAAGACCACAAGAAATATAAGCACACTAGGAAATGTCGAGGCAAAGCCAACCACACCAAAGAGTAGGTCCAAAAAATAAGAGGAGAAAGGGCAAAGAAGACTAAACATGTGAACGGTGGAGGATGGTGTGAGGCGACCGGGTGAAGGCCGAGCAAGCGGCCAAGGGCGTTGAGAGACAGCTAAGATAGCATGCGGGATGGCAAAGAGGGGGGTCGAGGTGAGGGGGAGGTGGGGGTAACTAATAGGGGTGGATCTGAAGGTCAGGGTGGAGAGGGAGGCAGCGTTGGCAGGAAGACGAGAGCAGGGTCGAGAAAAGGTAGAACTGAAGGTGGACGGCAAGGGAGCAGGAACAGAGGCAAAGGTGGAGGAAAGGGCAGAGCAAGGCTTTGTAAAAGGGGAAGAAAGGAAAACATAGAGGAAAAGAAGACAGGGATGAAGAAGGAAGCAGGGGAGGAAGATGGGAGGAGGGGGCTGGAGAGGCGGTGGGAGGGCCTAAGATGACCCCCCCCCCACACACCACAACCAACACAGAAGGGGGTGACGAGCCTGCCGGCGAGATCGGCGACTCATCCGCTGGAACTGACGACATAATGATGATTAGAATGATGACGAGAATTGCTCTAATAGAAACATAGAGGAAAAGAAGACAGGGATGAAGAAGGAAGCAGGGAGGAAGATGGGAGGAGGGGGCTGGAGAGGCGTGGGAGGGCCTAAGATGACCCCCCCACACACCCACAACCAACACATAATGGGGTGACGAGCCTGCCGGCGAGATCGCGACTCATCCGCTGGAACTGACGACATAATGATGATTAGAATGATGACGAATTGCTCTAATATCAACAGGGCCCTCCGAAAATGGAGGTAGGAAACGCTTGCGAAACCCTAAGACATGTCACCACAGAGAAAAATGGATTTAGAGACCGACCCAACATTTCGGTCTCAATTCGGTCACTATTCGGTCATTAAAAGATTTAGCGACCGAATCGTGACCGAATTGAGACCGAAATTGTCGGTGAAGAATTTTTTGTCACAATTCTGTGACCGACAAATTTCGGTCACTAAGCAGTCACTGATAGTGACTGATTTACTTTGGTCGCTGACAACGACTGAAGCAATTCAGTCACTATTTCGATCACTAAAATAGTGACCGAAAGCAATTCGGTAACTATTTAGGTCGCCATTTTAGTGACCGATATAGTGACTGAAATTATCGGTCGCTGATGGCGACCGAAACAATTCGGTCACTAGTCAGTCCCTATTTTAAGTGACCGAAATAGTTCGGTCGCTATTCGGTCTCTATTTTTTTAATGATTCTTTTAATATATATATATTTTAACAAAATAACCTATGCAAATAAAAACTATAAAATATCCACAACAATAATAAAACATAAAATGTCCACAACAATACATAAAATGTTCATAACACTGAAAATAAAATCACGAATCCTCATCCTCGTCCTCGTCCTCGTCCTCCTCGTCCTCGTCTCTTCGAACGCCACTCGATGAAGGAACCTACAATAGATATATAACAATAATAAGTTAAAATTAAATACTACTATAAGCAATAAATTATTTAAATTTTTAGATTTTATTCACTCACTTTTAAACTAAATTAAAAAGCTTAACGTGAATTCGAGCGTCGAGCTTAAACCGGGAGTCCGAATTGAACTCCGTCAGTTTCCACAAGTTACAATCATCGCCCCGACCGTGTTGGAACAAACAGAGGCTGATCGGATTAGTATTTTTAATTTTGGACCCTCAAACCTAGCTAAGTTATTCCTTTTTAAACAAAACAAAACTAACTAACTTTCTTAAGATGAATTTGAGCGCCGAGCTCAAACCGGGAGTCCAAATTGAACTCCGTCAGTTTTCACAAGTCACAATCATCACCCTGGCCGTGCTGGAAAAAACCGAAGGCCAATCGGATTTGTATTTCTAATTTTGGACCCCCAAACCTAAGTTCTTCATTTTTAAACTAAACTAACTTGCTTAATGTGAATTTGAGCGTCGAGCTCAAACTGGGAGTCTGAATTGAACTCCGTCAGTTTCGACAAGTCACACTCGTCGCCCCGACTATGCTGGAATAAACCAGAGGCTGATCAGATTAGTATTTCTAATTTTGGACCCCCAAACCTAGCTAAGTTCTTCCTTTTTAAACAAAACAAACTAAACTAACTTGTTTAATGTGAATTTGAGCGTCGAGCTCAAACCGAGAGTCCAAATTGAACTCCGTCAGTTTCCACAAGTCACAATTATCGTCTTGGCCATGCTGGAAAAAACCGGAGGCCAATCGGATTAGTATCTCTAATTTTGGACCCCCAAACCTAAGTTCTTCAATTTTAAACTAAACTAACTTGTTTAATGTGAATTTGAGCGTTGAGCTCAAACCAGGAGTCTGAATTGAACTCCGTCAGTTTTCACAAGTCACAATAATCACCCCAACAGTGTTGGAACAAATCGAAGGCCGATTGTAGACATGCCATTTTGGTAACATATTGAGCAAATTTCATGTTATATCGCGATGCCTCAAAGTGGCTCTCTTCAATTAACCTCTTGAGTGATTTTCCTATTTTTCTAAATTTTTAAAAGATTTTTAGGGATTTTTCTAAGGGGTCCAAAGGGGTCTGTTGAACTTCATTGATTCACGTCTAATACAGTAAACACCTTTTAGGAAGATTGATCCGCGGTGGGTCAAACCGATACTTATCATACTTCCTTTTTCTGGCGCTTATCTTGTTTAGATTCGCGTCCAACATCACCGCAGCGATTCATAGTTTCTATTTTCGAATATGGTAATTTTTGAAGTCATTTTTGGAAAGATTTATTGTTAATTAGAATTACATCTACATAGATCGACGCGTTTCTAACCTTCCTCTAAACAAAGATCGATCTCCTTAAAAGATTGATTCTCTTCATATCTACGTCCGGTAAACTAGACGTGATTCATTGTTTCCATTTTTAAATAATTGGAAAGAATCCTTGCAAATCGGAAGGTTTAGAAACGCGGCGGGCATTGCCAACGTGATTCTTAAAATAGCTATAATCGTGGTTTGGAAGGACTCAATCATAGTAAGTGAATCTTAGAAACCGTGGCTATTTAGTCGGACGTGATTTAAGAAAATTTCCCCTATAAATAGACCCCCGAGGCCATTGTTTGGAGCACAACCCAAGCACTACGGCGAAGCCCTGCCGCACCGGAGACTCGACTTCCGAACCAAGGAGAAGCATCCACCATCCCAAGCCATTTCATACACTCAATCCTTGGAGTTCGGAGCCTCTGTCTTCCTTACGCGCATTGGAGCGAGGCGGGAGGCGCTTTCTTCGTCCACTCCGTCCCTTGCAACAGCAGGCTACATCGCCATTTCTTCTTCTTTTCCCTCCACTTCACTTTATTTTGTTTCATATATTACATTTCATCACATCATTTTCTCACACACATCACACATCATTTTCCCTTACCCACACTTTTTTTAGGGGTTTAACACCACACCACGAGGTGTGTTAACGCCTATGCTATCGCTTTTCTTTCATCTTTGCTTGATTTCGGTACTACACCTCAAAGCCTAATATCTCCTTCATTTGTTTTCTTGTTGTCTTTTCTTGCAAGGTAACCCATTTGGAGCTAGATCTTCTTTGTTGACTGGCCGGTGGAAGAAGTAAGAAGAGCCCGCACACTACTGTCCCGCGCTTTTGGGTGAAGGTAAGTACACCCCATGTCCGCCTCTTCGCCTATCTCCTTTGGTGCCAACGTGTACCTAGAGATCGCACACCACAAGAAAAAGCGCTGTTACAGACAGAATTTTGTGACGGAAATATGTCCGTCAGAAAAGCCGTCGGCATTTCTGACGGTTATGTTTTCGTCGAAAATATCAGTCGGGTTTTCCGATGGAACATATTCTGTCGGAAAATCCATCGGTATTTTCGACGGAATATTTCCATCGGACAATTCCGTCGGTAAGACTGACAGATTTGCCGACGGAAATATGTTCCTCGGAAAAGCCAAAATTTCACCCCCCAACCCGCCTTTCGTGCCCCCGCGCTCTCTCTCTCTCTCTCTCTCTCTCTCTCTCTCTTCTCTCTCCTCTCTCTCTCTCTCTCTCTCTCTCATCTCTGGCGTACATGTGCTGCCGCTCTGCCGCCGCCTTCGCGACCCGCCTCCACCGCTACCCACGACCCCGGTCCGCGCCACCGCCGCTACCAACTGCCCGCTCGTGTCGCTGCCGCTACCCTGCCCGCTCCCGTCACCCTGCCGCCACCTCCACCTCACTCTGCCGCCGGAGGTATGCCACCTCTCCCCCTCTTGCTGCCCCCCTCTCCCCCTCCCCTCCGGGCCAGTGACCCCCCTCCCTGCTGCCCTCTCTCCCAGCCCTCCCATCCGGGCCGGCGACCGCCCCGACCCCCTCCTGCTGCCCCTCTCTCCCCCTCCCCTCCAGGCTACCCCCCTGCTGCCCCTCTCTCCCCCTCCCATCTGGGCCGGTGACTGACATATGTCCATATCCATGTCTCAAATATGACTGACATATTTTCCCAAATTTATATCATGCATAGGACACGAATTTAAGTATCAATATATTTAATTTCATGTTCTTGCAAGTCACATGTTCTAGCATTCGCACCTTTTGATTCACCCAACCATATGTCAATTACCTTCTGCTATAGTGTCACCAACATGTCTACATTATTTTCAAATAATTTCTTCAATTTTTATGTCTTAGTTTGCATGTATTAAGCATTTATGTTCATGCTATGATTTAGGATTTTCTATTCATGAAATAACGATTTCTGAGTGCATAGACCAAATTGATCCCAATAAAATATGTAAAAAATTTTATATCTTGTTTACAATAAATTTCATGTTGGGAGTTTTGGCCAAATCCAATTATAACGCATGATTATAGGGCTTTGCACAAAATCGTGATTCTCCATATAGAATGCCAATTTTGCTTGACTTCGCGACCCACTATGTGGATGCCAATTCTGCTTAAATTGGTGACACACACTTTGGACGTCAATTCTAAAGAGATTGGCACCCACTCATTCAGTTGACATTTTAAAAGGGTTTGATTTTCCTTATTTTCTATGCATGATACCTCCTATTAGACTTATTTACACCCTATGGTCATTGAACTAGTAACCTAAAATAGTTAAACCACATGTAAAAGGAATGACATGAATACTCTTCTAATGTTCTTAATGATATGACTATATCTCTCTATTACCATGAGGTTATGCTTGATCATGTCCTCATGGTTCAGTTTATTGTTAAAATGATAATGTGAATTTGAATGAAAATGTCTTGGTGATAATGCCGTACTTATAATCATGCTTAGCCTTTAATTACCTGCTTGTTCTACTTTATACATGAAAAAGTATGTTGCATCCATCCTGATAAACTTGCCTTATTTAGCTACTTTCTTGATTTTTGACCTTGACTTATTTAGTTATTTTTGGTTTTGTCGAGATTGACTTACTAAAATTATCATATGCATAGTTAGGGGAGTTTTTATTATGGCTTTGCCGGCTAAAAGGGCGCAGCTCTTTCTTTTCTGTTAGCAAAAATCCTGTGAACGAATCTACTTCTTTCAGGTACACTTACACGCTTACACAATTAGGCAGCCCTTCTTGATGATTTAAAACCTCTCTGCTTGGATATTCCTTCTAGTGGACTAGGGACATTTTCGTTAAGACCTCCATAAATCTCCGTACTCCGTGGATTCTCTCACGGTGATTGAGTGGGTTATACTATGAAGTACCTGGAGATAATGAACACTCTCGTTCTGATATACGTTCTAACATATGTCATAAATCTTGTCAAAACACTAAATGGTTATGAAACTAAAATGAAACTATAATGTTATACTGCCCGATCAAACAACTTGTTATCGAACTGCGATGATGTCGGATATGAAGCTTCATGTAATCCATTTAAGGGTGAGACATTCTCACCTAAGGGAGTTCATAGAACCCCTAACATGCATAACCTGGCCTGTTGGAAGGAAGAAGCTCTCGCAAACTCCTCTCTAGCGGTATCTACTAGTTATGAGTTCCCTACAAGCCTATTCATATTAGTGATGGCACTTGTAATCTTGTACCAATCTCTTTTGGTAATTAAATGAGGTGTTGCATTGCTCGTTGTTTATTTGTAGTCATTTGATTGATTCTTCCATATTTACCATATTATGATTTAATTTCATATTTTAAATTACTCATGAATAAATTGTTATCAATTTTTTTCTAATTAGTGATGAGAGTTCGCGATTGGAAATTAGACTCAAAGAAGAACAAATGTCCAACGTATCAAAGTACGTGTTTGTTTGAACGAAAGATATTACCGATGGTTATTCGAAGATTGCATGATGGTTTACTTTTGGTGAAAGAGAAGATGAAGAAAATCATAAAGATTATTCGGAAAGAAGATAGACAAAGTTTAGAAAATAAAAGTGGATTATCTGTTATTGTTCAAGATGAAAAAGGACTGCGATATTCTGTAATCTTACGACGCAGTTGGTGTGATAGTATGTACATGTTTAGTGGAAAAGATTGGTCAAAATTTGTGGAAAATAATTGTGTCAAAGAACTTGAAATTCTGAAAGTTATGTCTTCCCATTATGTACGAAGAGATGTATTTGGCAAACTATATTTAGGGATATCAGTGGTTAGTTCAAAACCTAGGAAATCTAATGAGAAGCTGGTGAATAAAGAGCCGATCAAGTGGTGGTGGCCTAATATGAAGACATCACGGTTTGTATGAACAAATAGTCTTTGTGTTCTTTTTAATGTTCAATACCATTAAATATTTATATAGTGCTCAAATTTATTTGATATTCATGTATGCTTACTCTTCATTTATCTTTACGTCAACACTTTGTTTCACCCATTAGCTCTAGGACTCTCCATATAACGTATGTATCATATGTATGGTACTTGAACGATGTGAGGGTGTGTTGGATTTTAACTCGTGACATGACATTTAATCTGTGTAGGAAAAATGTCTTATGAGAATCGGTCATGTATGTACCGTGGAATAGTTAATGGATTTGTGACAGAGGAGTTTAAAGATCGAGTTGACAGTTTCATTCAGTTTGCATTGAGTAATTCATCAGTAGCAGTTGATCCGATGGGTAACATCCGATTTCCGTGTTCGGCTTGTAGGAACAAGAAGTGGATATCGACATGGGATTTGCAACATCATTTGTATACGAGAGGATTTGTTGCCCATTATGAGTTATGGTCGTCTCATGGTGAGTTGAATATTCAGTCGTCTGAACCAGCCAACTTTGTCTACACAAGTACGTACGTAGACATGGTTGTCGATGCTGTTGGTCCAGAGTTCAATATTCCTAATGACCAAAGAAATGAAGAAGTGCCGAATGATACAGCTCAAGATTTTATTAGTTACTTCGAGATGTGGATGAGCCATTATAGGATGGTTGTGAGAAGCATACACGGTTGTCTGCAGTGTCGCAGCTACTGAATTTGAAGTTTGAATTTCATATGAGCGAGAGTTGTTTTGATCGGCTTCTCTCTCTCTCGTCAAGAGTATGCTTCCTCAATCAGAGAGGTTGCCTGATGATTTTTACCGCGCGAAGAAGATGGTGAATGATCTGTGACTTGGTTTTATGAAAATTGATGCATGTCTGAATCACTGTATGCTGTACTACAAAGATGATGCAGATAAGACATCATGTTGTATTTGTAAGCATGATAGATTCTAGCCTAAGAGAGGGGACAAGTTAAAGGAGAAGGATGTTCCATATAAGTCATTGCGGTACTTTTTGATCACACCCAACTACAGCGGTTGTTCTTGTCTCTGAAGACAGCTGGACATATGACTTGGCATGCAGAAAGAGTCCGTCATGATGATGGTGAAATCAGTCATCCTGCTGATGGTGAAGCTTGGGCTAATTTTAGCCGTACTCATCCTTACTTTTCAAGGGATCCACGTAACGTGCAGCTGGGTTTATGTATAGACAGTTTCAATCCATTCAAAGGTTCAGTGGCATCTTACTCATGTTGGCCAGTATTCCTAACACTGTACAACCTTCCGCCAGGCATGTACATGAAGCGTGAGATTTGTTCCTTTCGTTGCTAATTCCAGGTCCAAAAAGTCCAGGAAAAAATATAGACATATATCTCAGACCGTTGATTGATGAGCTGAAATTGTTATGGTCAGATGGGGTTCTCTCTTATGATGCATCCAGAAAATAGAATTTCAGTTTTAAGGCTGCATTAATGTGGACAATAAGTGATTTTCCAGCATACGCCATGTTATCTGGCTGAAGCACACATTGGAGATTGGTATGTCCTTATTGCATGGAGGATTCTAAATCATTCGTATTGAAATCTGGGGGAAAATCATGTTGGTTCGATTGTCATCGTCGGTTTCTACCGAGTGACCATTCTTTCCGAAAGCAAAAGGATTCTTTTATGAAAAATACAATTGTGATGGAGGAGGTAGATATGGAACGGGTGTCTGGTGGAAACATGGCGAGGCGGGTCCAGAACTTACCGACTGTATTACAACTAGCTGGTAGTACCCGACAAATCCCCGACTTTGGGAAGGATCACAATTGGGTGAAGCAAAGCATCTTTTGGGAATTGCCTTATTGGTCAACACTTTTGATACGACATAACCTAGATGTCATGTATATAAAGAAGAATGTTTTTGATAATGTGTTCAACACAATTATGGACGTCAAAGGCAAAACGAAGGATAACGTTAAGGCATGAATGGATTTGAAAGTACTTTGCAGACGTCCAGAACTAGAGCTGCAGCATGTTAGTGGAAAAGTGGTACAACCTAAAGCTTCATATGTGCTTGGGGCTAGACAGATTAAGGAAGTGTTGTAATGGTTGAAGCAATTGAGATTTTCGGATGGATATGTCTCGAATATTGCCTGTTGTGTAAATGTCAACGAGGGGAAAATATACGGAATGAAGAGTCATGACTGCCATGTTTTCATGCAAAGACTGATGCCAATTGCTTTTCGTGAGTTGTTGCCGAAGCAAATATGGGGAGCAATGACTGAGCTGAGTCAATTCTTCAGGATTTTATCTGCATCAGAACTCAGACTTCATGACTTGCAACATATGGAGCAAAATATAATACAGACAGTCTGTAAATTAGAGAAGATATTTCCTCCAACATTCTTTGATTCAATGGAGCACCTGATCATCCATTTGCCATATGAGGCTAGGGTCGGAGGACCAGTACAATTTCAATGGATATATCTGTTTGAGAGGTATATTCCTATGTCTCAATTTATTCACATTACGACGATCTTTTATATTTCATATGTATTCATTTGAATTATTGTCGTAGGTACATGCACGATCTTAAGATGAAAGTCCGCAACAAAGCACAAGTTGAGGGCTCCATTACCTAGGCATACCTTATTGAAGAGATATCGAACTTTTGTTCAATGTACTTTGACACGGAGATCCGAACCCAACGCACTCAACCTCCACGTAATGGTGATGGTGGAGATTCTAATGTGTCTGACCGACTTTCTGTGTTCAAGTGTCCCGGGAGAGCATTTGGATATTCTTCTACTCGCACACTCGAAGACAGAGAGTTGGTAGCTGCAGAGATCTACGTATTTTTGAATTGCGTAGAACTAGACCCCTACATTGAATAAACTCTCAACACTAATGATGTACATCATTTGCGAGTAATACTGCAAAACTTAGAGGCTGTGTGACATTTACATTGCAGAGAGTTTGACTCGGTCATACTGCAACGGAATCAACGTCTGACTGACGTGCAGGTTGAAAAGGAATGGGAGAAGTCTTTTCCTACTTGGTTAAGATCTCGAGTAAGTGTCTAAATATTTTGAAGCATAAGTTTTATGCTCTTATGCATACTTAGTTGGCGTAATTTGTCATTGTCTGTCCCTTTTTTTAATAATAGGTTGAACAAGGTTTGATTACTGATTCAAGAGTACAAGAGATCAGTTATGGGCCCTCGAAGATTGTATGTGTCTATCCAGGATACATTGTGAATGGATACTAATTTCACACGAGAGATTATGGATGGAATAAATCTATGATGAACAACGACGTATGTGTGAAGGGAAGTGCCTACAATGAAAATGAAATAGACTATTATGGCATTCTCGAAGAAGTCATTGAACTCCAATTTTTGGGACAAGACAACAATGTATTTCTCTTCAAGTGTCATTGGTTTGATCTGACCTCTATTCGTAATGACACAACATATGGGATTGTTGATGTCAAGCATAAGTCCAAGTTGAGTACGTATGAGCCATTCATTCTGGCGGCACAAGCCCAACAAGTTTATTATTCAAATTATTCATCCCTCAAATTGAGAGATTGGTGGGCTGCATGTAGAGTGAAATCAAGGCTATTCCCTACGTATGAGCTTCTCTCGGCTGATGATGAGCTCGAAGGTGTTAATGACAATTTTTTCCAATCAGATCGGAGTGACGCACGAGAGTTGGCGGCTTCTACGCAGTTCAGTGTTGATGATATAAATGAAACAATTTGCTTATATAAGGATAACGAACAGGAAGAAGTTGACCTAAATGCCCTTGAGCGGGAGGTGGAGTCTGATGTGGAGGAAGAGTCCCGGCATGATGAGGACAAATTCGAGGAGGATGACGAAGATGACGCTGAATTAAACATATCTTCAGCATCTGATGATGAATATAGATAATATACCCTACATTTTGTAAGAACTTCGTGTTGTTGCTAATTATATGTTATTCAAAAGCTACTTAAAATTTGAGTGCTGATGACATGTTATATCTTTATTTATCTCAATAGAGATATGGTACGTGGAGGACGGAGTCGGACGGTTTCCACCTCCGTAGGCCGAGGGTCCGCGTCCTCATCCACGACAGGTATATGTATATGTAAACATAAAACTTTTTATATTATTGTTCATATTAAATTCATATTTTCTAACGTACATCCAATTTTGCAGGGACTGCCTCCCCGTCCATGCCAGTTGTCCCGGCGATAGGTATATGCATATGTACGCACAAAACTCTATATATTATTGTTCATATTAAATTCACGAGATCTAATGTACATACAATTTTGCAGGGACTGCCTCCCCGTCCACGCCGGTCGTCCCGGTGACAGGTATATGTATATGTAAACACAAAACTCTATATATTAATTTTCACTTTACATTCATATTTTCTAATGTGTATATAATTTTGCAAGGACCACCTCCCCGTCGACCACGCGAGTAGTGCCACCGTTCCCTTCTTCCTCACCACCAGGTATATCTATGTTTCCATAGATTAGTATGTTTCTTGTCTTCCAATTTATACAACAATAGTGTACTTAATTGTTTTCAACAAAGGTGGAGAGCCATCATCCAACAGCGGATGAGGAGGGGCCTTAGCTACTTGGACGACAGCCATGTTGGATTTCAGGGTAAACTTGATCACTTCAAACTTACTGTATTTGTTATTTATGTTATACATTTCATGTACAAAATTAATGTGCAATTGCAGGGGGAAGATAGATCCCGGTTCTACTTCTCGCTATATTACGACGCTGGTCCACGCACATATTCCAGGATCAGTGGATGCATGGAGAGAGTTCCCGGTGCCCATCTGGGATTTATTATTTGACATGTTCACGGTATTATTAATTTTTACTGATTTGAAGTCATTTATTTAATTACTATCTCTGTTAGTGCAAAAAGTTGAGTAATTTTATTTCTTTACAGCGGAGGTACGCGTTCACGAGACCCGAGGATCTCCCTCGAGCTCGAGTCGTCTGGGAGTCTACTACCCAGACTAATTTAAGAAAGTCGATGTGGGAGGCCCGGGACAAGGCAATGAAGACCACAAGCAACCGAGATCCTATGGCTTGGCTAGATTACGACCCTGTTTGGCTAAGGAGGGACTTTTGGGAGTCCCTTTGTGAGCGTTGGGCTACTGGACCATGGCAAGAGCGGTCACTGGCGGCAAAACGCAACCGATCAACTCATCCGGAGAAGAATGTGCATACTAGTGGGTTCGTATCTTATGCGACCCACAGCCAAAAATTGGTAAGCATATTAGTATTCAATTGCTTAATACATTGATTATTATTGTGAAACTAACTAATTTTGTTGAATTGTAAGCATCACGAGCTCGAACGTGCCCCTACTTTTCGTGAGTTATTTGATCAGACTCATAAGCAGAAGGGGACGAATGACTATGTCAGCGAGCGTGCTCACACGATTGCTGTAAGTCAAGATATAATTTTTGAATTCAATTAAGATATTAAAATAATTTATTTTCAATAATTTAGTTTTAATTTGTTCTGCAGGAGACCTATGACAGGACGATGGCGGATCGCTATGCAGAGGGCACTCCCTAGCCAGACTTGGATCCAGAGGCTTGAGTCGACGCAGTGGGAGGGCCGAGGAAGGGTCGAGTGTATGGCTTTGGGGACATCCTGGATACTACTCCAGTGTTGTCCTCATATGCAAGTTCGGTCGCTCCTCCGGCATACGCAAGTTCATCTGCTGCGCCGCCCGTTAGTGGTGTAGAGGAGATTAGAACCCTCATTCAGGAAGAGTTACGGGAAGAGCTACGAACGCACTTTGGCGTTATGGTTGAGCTGTTGATCTCAACCATGCAGGGAGTACGCCCCTCACAGCCAGCCCCTCAGGTCAGTATTACTATTAATTACATATAGTTTGAATGAAATGAAACCACTAAAGAATGTCAAAAGGGAAAAAAAGAAATCTAAATTAATTAACCTAACAAAAGTGTAAAGGGCGTTCAAATGACGGATCTAAAAAAAAACCCAAGTCTAAAGGATTAAAACACACAACTCGGGAGTCCAAAATTCCAAATAGGGATCTGATCGACGTGTCGTTCACTCTGACACGACCGGGTGGGTTAAACCGACGTGTGAGAACTGATGGAATCCGATTTGGATTCCTGGATTGGATTGGGCGTTGAAATGACAGATCTAAAAAAACCCAAGTCTAAAGAATTAAAACACACAACTCGGGGGGTTCAAAATCCCAAATAGGGATCTGATCGGCGTGTCGTTCACTCCGACACGACCGGGTGGGTTAAATTGGCGTGTGCGAACTGACGTAATTCTATTTGGATTCCTGGATTGGGTTGGGCATTGAAATGACGGATCTAAAAAAACCCAAGTCTAAATGATTAAAACACACAACCCGGGGGTCCAAAATTTCAAATAGGGATCTGATCGGCATGTCGTTCACTCTGACACGACCGGGTGGGTTAAATTGATATGTGCAAACTGACGGAATCCGATTTGGATTCCTGGATTGGGTTGGACGTTGAAATGGCAGATCTAAAAAAACCCGTCTAAATGATCAAAACACGCAACCCGGGGGTCCAAAATCCCAAATGGGGATTTGATCGGCGTGCCGTTCACTCCGATACGACCGAGTTGGTTAAATTGACGTGTGCGAACTGACGGAATCCGATTTGGATTCCCGGATTGGGTTGGGCGTTGAAATGACGGATCTAAAAAAACCCAAGTCTAAAAAATCAAAACACACAACCCGGGGGTCTAAAATCACAAATAGGGATCTGATCGGCGTGTCGTTCACTCCGACATGACCGGGTGGGTTAAATTGACGTGTGCGAACAGACGGAATCCAATTTGGATTCCCGGATTGGGTTGGGCGTTGAAATGACAGATCTAAAAAAACCCATCTAAATGATTAAAGCACACAACTCGGGGGTCCAAAATCCCAAATATGGATCTGATCGGCGTGCCGTTCACTCCAACACGACTGGGTGGGTTAAATTGATGTGTGTAAATTGACGGAATCCGATCTGGATTCTCGGATTGGGTTGGGCGTTGAAATGACGGATCTAAAAAAACCCAAGTCTAAAGAATCAAAACACACAACCCAGGGGTCCAAAATCCCAAATAGGGATCTGATCGATGTGTCGTTCACTCCAACATGACTGGGTGGGTTAAATAGACGTGTGTGAACTGACAGAATCCGATTTGGATTCCCGGATTGGGTTGGGCATTGAAATGATGGATCTAAAAAAACGCAAGTCTAAATGATTAAACACACAACCCGGGGGTCCAAAATCCCAAATAGGGAGCTGATCGGTGTGTCGTTCGCTCCGACACGACCGGGTGGGTTAAATTGACATGTGCAAACTGACGGAATCCGATTTGGATTCCCGGATTGGGTTGGGCATTGAAATGATGGATCTAAAAAAACCCAAGTCTAAATGATCAAAACACGCAACCCGAGGGTCCAAAATCCCAAATAGGGATCTGATCGGCGTGCCATTCACTCCGACACGATCGGATGGGTTAGATTGATATGTACGAACTGACGGAATCCGATTTGGATTCCGAGATTGGATTGGGCGTTGAAATGACGGATCTAAAAAAAACCCAAGTCTAAAGGTTCGAAAATATTTTTTTATTAAACTTGAGGAATAATCACATGTTTTAAATTTAAAATTTTGAAAATAATATTTGTATATTAATTTTTATTAATGTTTCTCATATTAATTTTTTTGAATATAGGATCCTCCGGCACCTGACGATCAGGAGACAGGGACGGCGGACGATCCAACAGACTTGTCTTGATTTTTAACATTTTATGATTATGTATGCTTTTGTATTAGTTATGTTTTATGATTTTATGTTTCATTATGAGTACTTTCTATTGTGGAATGCATGAATATTTTAGCAGGTTTTATAATTTACTATTGTTAATTTCTGCAATTTTTTAAAAAAATATTACGTATTTTCGACGGATAGTTTCCGTCGAAAATGTTTAGTTGACCGACGGAATACGTCTGTCGGACGTTCTGACGGATATTCCGACCTCTTTTCGGATGGATTTTAGTCGGATTTCACTGACCAATTTTCTGACAGATGCTTCCGACTAATTTCCGTCGGAACTCACCGACTACTTTTCCAACGGAAAAGTCTGTCGAATTTCCGACGGAATACCGATAGTGTAACATTGCGTGATTTTTCGGATCTTTGTGGATCTCTGCTTAGTGGGTTTGGTGGCGAATGTGTGGCCCATTAGTACGTGTTTCAGGTGTTTACGCGCGTTGTGAGGCTTGGTGGGCCGCCAGGTTGGGCCCAAAGCGCTCACAGGTTTTTTTCCTGTGAACGCGACAGGGGCATGCGTCGCGTTCTGAACGTGACAGCCCAGGGGGTCGCGTTATTGTTACCGTTGTTGAGCGGCGACGTTTGCATGCGTGCCAAGTGTCGTGCGCTAGGTGGCCTGCTGACGTCGGGCTTGAGAAGGCGACGGTCAACTAAGTCGCGATCAGGTCGCGACGGAGGTGCATGTCGCGATCTTAATCGCTGTGTTGTTTTTAAGAACCCCGGCTGAACAGAGCTTCCACAGGCTCTGCTCGACCAGGGGGAAACTGCTGCGAGGTTTGTCTGGGCGATTCAAGGTTCTGGAAGTGTGTGGGGTGTGTTCTCGCCGCGAGGACATCGTGTGGAGCGGGGGAAACGCCGAGGGATCTCTGGTTTTCACGTTCTTCACAAAGGTAGGGTGTTCTACCTTGATTCATGCTGTGGATTGCTTGTTAGTTCGTTTATTGCTTTGGAAACTGTAGATACCATGTTAAGGTATCCATTAAAGTATGGAAAACGTGAATTAATCGTGGTTTGAATGGTCTGGAGTGGTAATCCATAGAGTTCCTCCCGGATTAGGGTTTGCGCCTGCGAAGGCGACAGACTTTGCCGTCGCGACCTCAGCTGAGACAGGTCTGGACATGTATGCTTTTAGTTTTGTGGTTAAATGATTATTTGTATTTATTGTGCATGGCAATGACAGGTGGAGCCTGTGCACTTATTATGCTCAGGGAGCATGTTGCTCACAAGGTGGGCATGTTTTACGTGGTTAATGTGTTATGTGTGGTGCGTTGGCACCCGTATCGCTTTTGGAGCATGTTGTCCATGTGTTGGACATGTTGTTTACGTGAATGACGTGTGGTGCACCTAGCTGGTGTATTATACATGTGGTGTCTACGTGATTTGGATGCCGTGCATGTGGTTTGTGTGTGCATGGCACATTGTACGTTATTATGTTTATTGTATTTTAATTATTATGTTAGTCCGTGGTGTTGTGGCAGTGAGGTTCACGTTTGAACCGAGCCTTGATCATTTAGAATCTTTTATAGATTATCCTAAATGGATAATGAGTAAAGTATAAGTACGATTTTTATGTGATTATCGGGTACTATGTTTAGTGTGGCAGTGGAGGTCACCTTGTGACCGATGACAGGCTATAGTGTTATTATTAATATAGTTTATGTGTGTGATTGTGTAGTTTAGCTTGTAAGTCACAAGGTGACTGGAACAAGCTATTCCTAACATATGTACCGTAATTGGTAATAGAAAGTGTTTGTGTATATACTGTGGCTTGAGCCTGCCGAGTGTGGTGGTCCGGCGCCTATTCTGGAATGTCTCTCTAGTCGGGTAGCCCAGGTTCTTTGTGAGCCAGGCACGTGTGTTTGTTGTGCTCGGGGTTTGTCCCGGTACTTGTGTTGTACCGTCGAGGTCTGTGTCTTCTGTCCTGGACACCCTCGCTCCTGTGTTTGAGTTGTACGTCCGGCTGAGGGAAAGATGACAGTAGGGCAGCGGCTTGTGTTTGTGGGTGTGCAGTCGCTTGTAGTGAGCTCGTAGTTGGGGTATGGACACCAGTAGTCGACACTAGTCCCCAGCTAGTCTTGTTTTCCAGTGCCTCACTTTAGGGTGCTCCGGCCAGAGACCCTAGAGGTGCCAGGCATGGACCTGCAGCGGTGTGTCTGCAGGTGTGGTGTTGGTTGGTCTCCATAGTTGTTTGACTTGTTCTCGTGGAGCGGCAGTTGGACCTTTCATCTGTGACTGCGAGACTGAGAGGTTGTTCTTGTGTTATGTTGGCCGGGTTGGATACTGGCCTGATCAGCCAGTAGTTCGTTCCCATGTGGTGGCGTCGTTCTTTTCCGACTCGTGCTTTGCCACTGGCTGTGGCTCGTGAGTTTGTGACTCGTAGTCGAGGTTTGACCCGTTCGAGGTGTGCCCTAGTGTTGGCACAGTTGTGACTACGGTTGTGGCTTGTGGTGTGCCCGAGTGGTGGCACAATTTTGGTTATAGTTGGTGAGTGTTGACTCACCAAATGTGGTTTAGCTCGCTATGGTGTGCCCTGTTACGGCACTGGTTTACTTACGGTTTCCGTGCTGGTACCTTGTGGTAATAAGTACCTGTACCCCGTATGGGTAATGGTTTGTGGTGGTACGTCGTATACCAGTCTTTTCTGGTGTTGACGTAGAACTGTGTTTCGTGGAGGTCGTGTGGTGTGACCTTCCGCTCAATGTGCTTTGTCTTACCTTCCTTGAGAAAGCTTCCGTATATGGTTTTCATGTGTGAAGGATTGGCCGTTGTAGCCAACCCTGCCATTCGGTGTGTGGCTTCCGACATATTGTGGTTTGGGGTATAAAGGGCCAGCTTTTGGTTAGCAGTCCTATTACCCACATACTTGAGACTCGGTGTGAAGCTTATAGCCTAGATTGTGGTTTGCCTGTGAGGCCTGAGGCTTAGGCGTTACTGTTGTTGAGCGGACTAGTGATGTTGAACTAGTCCTGTTGTTCCCTCTTACTTTCCGAAGTTGTGAATAGTTAATGTGTTCATATTTAATTGCAGCTTAAATTCAATTGTTGTGAGCATGAAATGGTTTGTCTATTAGTGCTGCCAGTGAGACCCTTTGGGGTTGAGATGTCCGTGGTTACGGTGTTGTTTTGGGTAGCCCCTACTGAGCCTGTGACTTGTTGAGACTCACTTCCCTACAGTTCTTTTCAGGGCTTGCCGTGTGTTTAGCTTGTAGCGGCGTTGTGTCAAACTTGTACCACCAGCAGTTGAGTTGTAGTTTTTAGTGTTGGGTGAGCTTGCGCTCCCTCGGGGTATGCCCCAGGTAGTTGTACTTTTTAATTGGACATGTAATAATGTAATGAGACAGTTGTAAATTGTTATATACAGGTATGAGCACATGTACTTTCTTGTGTTTTATACTGTGTAGTTGTCTTTTATATTCCTACTGGACACTTGTGTGAGATATCCCTTGTGAGACTTCGGTCCGTTCACGGGAGGCGGATCTGGATATGGAGCCTTAATGGGCATAAATATCCCGGGCCATCACAGTTGGTATCAGAGCATGGTCCTGTTAGAATATGAAAAGACATTGAGAGTACATTGTCCCAATACATGGTTTAATGTCCACTGCTGGTAGTAAGTTTGTGGTTTTATGTGATTTTTAATGTGGTTTTCACGAGAGCTTTTGCATGAAACATGTGTGTTTTTGTTTGTTAAACTGGCAGTTTTTAGAAATGGCAGAGAAATGGCACGGTTAATGGTGCATAATGAGTGTGGTCACATTGGGGTGCCAGTTTGTGATTAAATTATACTTGTTTAAAGGTTCTCAATTATAGAAACTAAAGAGATTGATGAATTCAGTTATAGAAATCAGTGAAAGTGTTTTAATAAGGACCAGAGTTAGCAGAGGCAGGTATAGAGTAATGATGTGATGGAATGGCAAAGGGAACAGTGCTATGGTGGGAAATAGAGCAGTGTGATCAGGAATGTTAGACATGAATTGTGGCTGAGAATTTTGGCGAAACTAATTAATGTATTTAAGATTTGTGTGGATAGATATTAAGGAAGTGGTGTGATTAAGTGATGTGTCAGGTTTGAAGTGATTAAGTGAGATAGTTCAGTTAAAGATATGATATTAACAAACAGAGGAACAGTAATGCGTGGTAGTCAGATGAAGTGTGTTTTGTGGTTAGAGATGGGTGCATTGAAGAGTTTTAGAATAGTGCTGTTATGAATAAAGATGGTAATAGAAAGTTTGATGCAAAGATTCAGAGTTAAGCAGCTGGGTAAAGAAAGAATAAAGGAAAAGCAGTGGGCAGCCGGACTTGTCTGAGAATTTTATAAGAAAGATAGTTAGTTAGTAAGTAGCAGTGGATAAGGATTTTGCAGAAAGATTTGTACAGAGTCATAGTGTTAAGAATAAGAGCGGTAATGCCAACAATTATGTGCAATTTGGGGGCACAGGAAAATAAAGATTTTGTCAGAAGCAGATTAAAGTCAAGACAAGGCTAATTGTGAATGGATATTTGTGAGTAAATTGCAACAGTGGAATTGTTTTTTTTATTTGGTAGTGGACCAGTAATGTAGAATAGAGAGGCCAGACAGAACCAAATATTGTGTTTGAAGGAAATGGTTTCAGTTTATGACTATGGCAGTGTTTTAATAAGAAAGATTGTAGTGAAAATGGCATAGTGAGATTAATTAGTTAGCAGAATAGTTAAGAGGAATGCTTTACAAAAATGAAAATTATGCTGTTGGTAGTAAAGTTAAAGTTCAGTATTACTAATCAGATGAAAAAAAGAGAGAAGAAAAGAAGAGAATGTGATAGATTATAGAGCAATGATAATCAGATGAATCAAGGAATGTGCAGTGGGAATTTGTGTAAATAGTAAGCAGTAAAGTGATCCAAGTAAATGAAGGAATTTCGTATAAAAATGTCTCCTAAGTTTAATGTAAAAGTTGCAGTAGAATAGTTAAAGAATAGTGAACAGATTAAGAGATGGTAAAGCAAAACAGAAAGGATAAGGAAAGACATGATCGGTTTAGCAATAAGGAATTCTGGATATGATGACATCGAGTAAGTTGTCTTGATAACAGTGTTTCAGCAGTGAGAATAAAAATTGTAAAAAGACATGGGTTTGGTTGCTGAGTCAGCCAGAAAATATTGTGTGAAGGGAGGAAAGTATGTAAAGGGTAAAGTGTGTTAGCAATGATATGATAAAATTCATAATTTAATGTGGCGCAGAAATAATTAAAGATAAAATCCGAGCGTGGTTAGTTAAGCAGTGTAATTATGAGATTAGCCAAAGAATGTCAGTAAAGCAAGAAAGGTATATGAAGAGTATAGTATGTTAACAGCTGTTTGGCAGGTCAGAAATTACAACAATATTTTCAGTTTGAATTAATTGAATAAGATGATTTGGGAAGCAGTTAAAGTTAGAAATGAAAACAGTTGAAGCCAGAAGAAAGTAATTGAAAGTAATAATGAGAACAGAAATTGTGGAATATTTTGCAAAAGTATTCAGTGTGATCAGAGTAGCGCAGCAGAAGCAAGAAAGATTTAATATTCACAGATTGTTCAAGGTTTGCTTGAATAATATATATATATATATATAAAGTTTTATGTAGCGAATAAAGGAACAAAGGTTATTATGGTTTTTAATCAGAAATGATTTAAGTGGTATGGGCAGAATAATATGAAAAGGGATCATGGTGTAAGATACTCGAGACACGTAAAGCAGTCCCGAAAGAAATTTTGCAAACACAGCCGAAAAAATGTGAAAGTAGGTTCAATCCAAGGAGATAAAGCGCCACTAGCAAGGCAGAATCGCCTACAGATAAAAGATAAGGAAATATCAGATTGAAATTATAAAATAAGGCAATTGTGCAATGAATTGAAAAGAAAGGAAAGACAGAACAAACATGGGAATCAACAGATGGATCAGCCATTGCCGATGATTAAAGAAAAAGATACAAAGTAAGCATATCCTACTTGCTCTATATATGGTTTTGTTTCTTTTTAGGTGATAATCCAGTTTGTTGTGATTTATTTTATATGTCGAGGATGCCATTTCTTTTTAGGTGATAATAATGTAACGTTGCGCGATTTTTTGGATCTTTGCAGATCCCTGCTTAGTGGGTTTGGTGGCCAATGTGTGGCCCATTAGTACATGTTTCAGGTGTTTGCGCGCGTTGTGAGGCTTGTTGGGCCGCCAGGTTGGGCCCAAAGCGCTCACAGGTTTTCTGCTTGTGAACGCGATAGGGGCATGCGTCGCGTACTGAACGCGACAGCCCTGGAGGTCGCGTTCTTGTTACCGCTGTTGAGTGGCGACGTCTGCATGCGCACCAAGTGTCGTGCGCTAGGTGGCCTGCTAATGTCGGGCTTGAGAAGGCGACGGTCAACTAAGTCGCGATCAGGTTGCGACGGAGGTGCATGTCCCGATCTTAACTGTTGTGTTGTTTTTAAGAACCCTGGCCGAATAGAGCTTCCACAGGCTCTGCTCGACCAGGGGGAAGCTGCTGCGGGGTTTCTCTGAGCGATTCAAGGTTCTGGAAGTGTGTGGGGCGTGTTCTTGCCGCGAGGACATCGTGTGGAGCGGGGGAAACGCCGAGGGATCTCCGGTTTTCACGTTCTTCGCGAAGGTAGAGTGTTCTTCCTTGATTCATGCTGTGGATTGCTTGTTAGTTCGTTTATTGCTTTGGAAACTGTAGATACCATGTTAAGGTATCCATTAAAGCATGGAAAATGTGAATTAATCATGATTTGAATGGTCTGGAGTGGTAATCAGTGGAGTTCCTCCCGGATTAGGGTTTGCGCCTATGAAGGTGACAGACTTTGCCGTTGCGACAAGGTCGCGACAGGCCGACCCGTCGCGATAGTGTTTCTTATTGCGACAGGTCGGGGCGTCGCGTTCTGAAGGCGACCTGGCCCCTTGTCGCGACCTCAGCTGAGAGGTCTGGACATTTATGCTTTTAGTGTTGTGGTTAAACGATTATTTGTATTTGTTGTGCATGGCAATGATAGGTGGAGCCAGTGCACTTGTTATGCTCACGGAGCGTGTTGCTCACAAGGTGGGCATGTTTTACGAGGTTAATGTGTTATGTGTAGTGCGTTGGCACCCGTATCGCTTTTGGAGTGTGTTGTCCATGTGTTGGACATGTTGTTTACGTGAATGACGTGTGGTGAACCTGGCTGGTGTATTATACATGTGGTGTGTACGTGATTTGGATGCCGTGCATGTGGTTTGTGTGCGCATGGCACATCGTACGTTATTGTGTTTATTATATCTTAATTATTGTGTTAGTCCATGGTGTTATGGTAGTGAGGTTCACGTTTGAACCTAGCCTTGATCATTTAGAATCTTTTATAGATTATCCTAAATGGATAATGAGTAAAGTATAAGTATGATTATTATGTGATTATCGGGTACTGTGTTTAGTGTGGCAGTGGAGGTCACCTTGTGACCGATGACAGGCTGTAGTGTTATTATTAATATAGTTTATGTGTGTGATTGTGTAGGTTAGCTTGTAAGTCACAAGGTGACTGGAACAAGCTATTCCTAACATATGTACCGTAATAGTGTTTGTGTATATACCGTGGTTTGAGCTTGCCGAGTGTGGTGGTTCGGCGCCTATTTCGGAATGCCTCTCTAGTCGGGTAGCCTAGGTTCTTTGTGAGCCAGGCACGTGTGTTTGTTGTGCTCGGGGTTTGTCCGGGTACTTGTGTTGTTCCGTGGAGGTCTGTGTTGTCTGTCCTAGACACCCTCACTCCTGTGTTTGAGTTGTACGTCTGGCTGAGGGAAAGATGACAGTAGGGCAGAGGCTTGTGTTTATGGGTGTGCAGTCGCTTGTAGCGCACTCGTAGTTGGAGGTACGGACACGAGTAGTCGACACTGGTCCCCAGCTAGTCCTGTTTTCCAGTGCCTCACTTTAGGGTGCTCCGGCCAGAGACCCTAGAGGTGCCAGGCATGGACCTGCAACGGTGTGTCTGCAGGTGTGGTGTTGGTTGGTCTCCACAGTTGTTTGACTTGTTCTCGTGGAGCGGCAGTTGGACCTTTCGTCTGTGACTGCGAGACTGAGAGGTTGTTCTTGTGTTGTGTTGTCCGGGTTGGATACTGGCCTGATTAGCCAGTAGTCCATTCCCGTGTGGTGGCGTCGTTCCTTTCCGACTCGTGCTTTGCCACTGGCTGTGGCTTGTGAGTTTGTGACTCGTAGTCGAGGTTTGACCCGTTCGAGGTGTGCCCTGGTGTTGGCACAGTTGTGACTACAGTTGTGGCTTGTGGTGTGCCCGAGTGGTGGCACAGTTTTGGTTATAGTTGGTGAGTGTTGACTCACCAAATGTGGTTTAGCTCGCTATGGTGTGCCCTGTTACGACACTGGTTTACTTACGGTTTCCGTGCTGGTACCTTGTGGTAATAAGTACATGTACCCCGTATTGGTAATGGTTTGTGGTGGTACGTCATATACCAGTTTTTTCTGGTGTTGATGTAGAACTGTGTTTCATGGAGGTCGTGTGGTGTGACCTTCCACTCAATGTGTTTTACCTTACCTTCCTTGAGAAAGCTTCCGTATATGGTTTTCGTGTGTGAAGGATTGGCCGGTGTAGCCAACCCTGCCATTCGGTGTGTGGGTTCCGACATATTGTGGTTTGGGGTATAAAGGGCCAACTTTTGGTTAGCAGTCCTGTTACCCACGTACTTGAGACTCGTTGTGAAGCTTATAGCCTAGACTGTGGTTTGCCTGTGAGGCCTGAGGCTTAGGCGTTACTGTTGTTGAGTGGACTAGTGGTGTGGAACTAGTCCTGTTGTTCCCTCTTACTTTCCGAAGTTGTGAATAGTTAATGTGTTTATATTTAATTGCAGCTTAAATTCAATTGTTGTGAGCATGAAATGGTTTGGCTATTAGTGCCGCCAGTGAGACCCTTTGGGGTTGAGGTGTCCGTGGTTTCGGTGTTGTTTTGGGTAGCCCCTACTGAGCCTGTGACTTGTTGATGCTCACTTCCCTACAGTTCTTTTCAGGGCTTGCCGTGTGTTTGGCTTGCAGCGGCGTTATGTCAGACTTGTACCACCAGCAGTTGAGTTGTAGTTTTTAGTGTTGTGTAAGCTTGCGCTCCCTCAGGGTATGCCCCAGGTAGTTGTACTTTTTAATTGGACATGTAATAATGTAATGGGACAGTTGTAAATTGTTATATATAGGTATGAGCACATGTACTTTCTTGTGTTTTATACTATGTAGTTGTCTTTTATATTCCTATTGGACACTTGTGTGAGATATCCCTTGCGAGACTTCGGTCCGTTCGCGGGAGGCGGATCTAGATATGGAGCCTTAATGGGCATAATATCCAGGGCCGTCAAAAACGGTTAACTAATCTGTCGGTAATTTCTGACCAGAATTTTCCGACGGACGTCTTCCGACGACTGTTCGACGGAAAGTTTTCGGAAGGTGCTGTTTCTGACAGATTACGTCTGTTGGAAACACCGTTTTTCTTGTAGTGGCACTCATCCTCGTGCTCACATGCACGTCTTTGTTTTCTCTTTTTCCCATCCGCCATATTTCCTTTTTATTTAAAAATTTACTTTTTTAATCATCTTTTTGTGGGGTGTGTTTTGAAAAAAAACATGTCTACAAATTGGCGATTACGATGGGACTCTTATCATTTTAGTTCCGGTTACCTTTCTTTCGGCACCCACGTGTGCCTCTTTTTGACACCCACGTGTGTCCCTCCCTTCTTACCCCACGCGGTACACCCCCTCCTTCCGCACCCCACGCAGTGCTTGTTAAGATCTCCCATCGTCATTGCTGGTTTGTGTTTCACTTTTTCTTTACATTCCCCCTCCTTCCGCACCCCACGCGGTGCTTGTTAAGATCTCCCATCGTCATTGCCAGTTTGTGTTTGTGTCTTTTTCTTTACATTGTCCATGAAATTTGATTAAAAAAAATCACCATCTTGTTCCCCTCCCTATTTACTCACCTTCACCTGAAGAAATCATTTGGGTTTGCCTAATATTTCATCCTATTTGAGTGGTTGATAGCATGCTGTATGGATTTACTGCTTTGATAATTGTCCTTGGGTGCTTCTTTTATTCGCGTCGCTTTCAGGCGATGCGATTTGTGGTGTTGTTGTGCGGCGGACATAGCTGACGTGATTTGTGACAGACTCCGGAGGGAGTTGCCACAGCACTTACAACATTTGCGAGCTGTCAGATCCACGGCTGACTGAACGGACGTGATTCATCTGAAGCGCGTCGACTGTAGTCGACGTGATTCAGTTGTCACAAAAATCAGTCGTTTTCTGCCATCTTGCATTTCGCATTGCTTACAGGGCATATCTCGGCCGAGGGACCTCCTTCTCTCCTTACACTAGGATCCAAACACCCTTCTTGGTAAATGTGACCTCTCCATTGGGCATTCCATCTCATTGGACTAGGGGACATTTGCCAAGACCTTCGTAAGTCTCCGTACCCCGTGGATTCCCTTACGGCAGACCGAGCAGGTTGTACCACCTCGGGGACCTGAGTTAGAGCACCCATTGTATGAGAGGGAGGGTGTTAGTGGGCCTGAAGTTCTCATCCTACCCACTTAGGCCCATACCCACTTGGAGTGACACACCTTAATTAAAATCCACAGTGAATCATATGGAATAATTAATTGGACCTAAGCATCTTCAACTGTGTGATTAAAAGCCATTAACATCTTCTCTCAAACTTGTTTGAGTAGTTGTTTGGTAGTTGCTTGTTAATCAATGTACTTTCTTAAGTTTTATGCAGCTTCGTTCAGGCCGATCTCTTCGAATGGCCGAATACGAAGACATGGTCTATCATGAGGATACATATGATGAGGTGCATGACTCCAACCAGCAATTTCCACAAATTCACAACCGACCCTACATTGATCAATCCACATCGCATGTTCACGCGATGGATTAACAACTCCCTCACCTCCCCCCAGGCATACCACTGCAAACGCCTCTACCTCCATTGATCTGTCCCAACTCATGGACATTCTCCAAAGCCTCCAAGCCTCTCAACTCCAGGAGGTCCAGGCTGCCCTCAAGGGGAAATCCATCTCCGATCCTATTCAAGCTCTCCACCCAAACGTGGGTGTTTACACTGAACCTGATCGCGACCCGATGGTTCGAGCCTCTTCTGCCCCCTCGCGAGCCAATTCTGTCATTCATTCTCGCCCCCACAGCCTCGTTGGGAGGCCTTCTCATGCCCGACCAAGCCCTGACGCAGCAAGGCCCACTTATCTTCCTCGAGCCCCCGGCCCATGTTTCCGCGCCCGCTGGCGCACCGCCCCGTTACCATTCTGTTCAATTGAGTGCACCCCAACCTCTTTCCTCTAGGTGCCCCACAAACCATCTTCCGATCAACTCACCCAAGCCCTCCTGGCGAAGGTGAGTCGTTTGGAGCAAGATTTGAAGAGGGTGTCCGCGCCCAAGGATTCCTTTGAACTGGCTCTCCCTTCTATGCCAGTGTTCCACCTCCCTCCTTCCGAACTATCGATCTACTGCCGTTACAATGGCACCGGCAACCCATTCGTGCATATTAAAGAGTTCATGTACGAATCCTCCTTCTGGCAAAATGACAATCGTGCCCTCGCATTCCTTTTCCGTCGGTCCTTGGATGGGCCCGCCCTTGAGTGGTTCTATTCTCTAGAGCCCGCAGATGTCGAAGATTTCGAGGCAGTTTAAAGGAAGTTTCTACAGAGGTACAGGGACAGGGTTGGTCCTGCACTGTCAATCACTGATCTGATGGCTGAAAAGATGAAGGCAGAGGAGGATTTTGTGCACTATGCTGATAGGTGGAGAGCACTGGCTGAGCAGTTGAGAGACCCACTGTCCGAATTAGAGCAAGTTAAGATGATCACGACGAATGCCACGCCGCAGTTCCGACACATCTTGGCAATGAACAAGCTAACTACCATGGAGGAACCATATGAGAGAGCTCACTACATTCAGACCCAATTGAAGGATTCTCCCATTATGGCCATGTTTGAGCTGAAAGCCAGAACATTTAAGAAGAATAATGGTGCTCCCCCTACTGGCAGTCCCACAACCGAGGGGGTCATGCAAAACAAACAAGTGAGTGCCATGAGTAACCCCAGTCCCTCAACCTACCATCCTAGCACTAAAACCCAACAGCCACAGTAGCCAGTTTCTAAGCCAAATAACCCTCCCATGTTTAGGGCACCACCTCAGCAACCCCAATAGCCTCAACAGCCGCAGCAACCCCAGCAGCCCTAGTACCAACAGCCTCTCACCAACCAATATTATTAGGCTCCTCCACTGCCTCCACAATATCGCCAGCCCCAACAACCTCAGTACCGCCAACCTGCTCCTCCTCAGTACCAGCAATAGCAACCTCCTCCTCCTCCTCCCCAATAAAACCAGGTACCCCCTCCAGGCAACTATGAGTCACAATAACCTAGACGTCCCCCTGGACCAAGAAGAACCCACTATCCTCCCTTGCCGAAGACCCTCACTGATATCTTTAATGCTCTCATGGCCGCCAATGCACTCACCTTGCCGAGGGAAAGACAATGGCCTCCCAATGTGGATACATCCCGTTACTGTGCATTCCACCAAGGACCAGGCCACACCTTGGAGGCGTGTTTCCACTTCAAGGATTACATATATGATTTGAATGACAATGGAGGCATAGATTGAAAGGAAATGAGGAAGTACATCACTGAAATGAAGGCAAGGAGGCCACCCATGCAGGACCAGCAACAGTAGCAGCAGCAGCCCCAGGCACCCTAGCAACAGCCCAACATGGGCATAGTACAGAACCCCCTCCCAGAACACCAGGTTTCGAACCGGCAGGTGAATGCCCTCATGGCATCTTCCCGCATTAAAGGAACACCCGGCCGGCCGATGGAAGTATCCGCCGCATCCACCTCCCAATCATCATTCATTGCACCCCCCTTCATCTTTATACCTACCCCTTCCAACCCACTACCCTCCTTTCTATGTATTCCTACTACCGCCACCCATCGTCCCACACCATCTTGCCAACCATCTAACCCGTCCCTCATCTGCCAACCCACCATCACTACGACACTACCACCACCTAGCATACAAGCCCTTCTTACACAACCCCTCCACCATGCAGCCACAACCAAACCGCTCATCTCCTATCACTGCTTCCCCACAACCACCACCATCTAACCCACCTCTCCTATGCACTCCACCAGTCGCGTCCCTCATCACACCTAATTCTCAAGCCTCCTTTCTCCGTGCCTCCAATCCACCTTCGAGTGCGGCAAGTATCCAACTACCACACCAAATGTTCACCCATCAACCCTCCACCTCTCATCCACCTTCTATTTTGTCGGCTGTGGTAATAACAGTGGGAGAGAATTCTGAGGAAACAATGGTGCTCTGGAGTGGGCGTATATTCAACCAGATTTCCCCCAGCAGTAGGAACAGGTATCCGTGCCCCAAGAAGAGGAAACACCAGCAGAGGAGTCTATACTAGGGACCCAATATGATTTACTCAAACATCTACACAAGACACCGGCCCGGATATCCATTTTGGAACTGATCAAGAGATCGACGGTGCAGCATGAGGCCCTCATGTAGTTTCTACCGAAGGTCATGGTCAATGAAGATTTACCAGTAAATCAGATTAGTGTTGTCTTGACTCCGACTGGTCGGCATCCGGCTATTGAATTCCATGAATCAGAATTGGCGCCGGTGGAGTCTCAGTGGTACACCCTATGCTTGACGGTTAACATCAATGGGATCCGCGTGTCTCAATGCCTAGTCGACTCTGGGGAATCAATCAATGTTGTGTCCTTGGATACATTAAATTTCTGCGAAGTTGCACTATAGTCAGTCCGACCCTCGCCCATCACTGTCACGGCTTACGATAACACTAGTAGACCACCAAAAGGGGTTGTTGCATTAAAGGTAGGGCTGGGTCCATCTGTCACGGAGCTAGATTTTCACATTCTAGACATGGACCCGAGCTTTCGCATGATTTTGGGCAGGCCTTTCATTCAGGCACTTAGCGCCGTTATCTCAACCGTTCATCAATGCCTCAAGTTTCCTTACAAGGGGCGAGTCGTCAAGGTTGCCAGCAAGCCTGCTGTCTTGGAAGTGGATGCCATGACTGGTAGTTCAGTCCCTTCCATCTGGCCAGGCAACAAGCCAATGATGTGTGTACTAGACACACCCAGCATGTATCCAGGCCCGACCAGTTCATCCGTTAATGTCACCGAGAGGAGCAAGATCATCACGAAGAAGGGGTGGCACATTATGATGCGCTTGGCGTACCAGCTAGGCAAGGGGCTGGGTGCACATTTACAGGGCAGGACAAAGGCCGTAAAAGATAGAAAGATTAGACCCAAGGTAGGGTTGGGGTACAGACCAAGCAAGACAGATCATCAACAGGGGCAGCCGTTTACATGGACGTTGTATCAACACTTTAAGAGGGGACCGCTACAGCCAGGGAGTGAGCAGACATCCACAATCACTGTAGAACCTATTCACTGTCCGACTCTGGCTACATACATAGTTGTAGACAATCTTAGGCCACCAAAGCAAGTGAAGAGGGACGAGTCCGAGTCAGAATGGGGCCGATGGTTCGAGATGAGCGACATTGCCACCACTTTGGACCAGCTTTTCACAACGACATACACTGAGCAGCTAGCAGTAGCTACCAGTAGTAGGCAAACAAAGCTGAGCAAGGTTCAGAAACTCCCACTTCCCATTCCTCTCCGGGAAATGTGCCCGCTTTCCTTTCCTCTTCGGGCAACGCACCCACCCCTCCTTCTTCTGCGGGCACTGCGCCCACTTCACTCTCCTCTACGAGCAACGCACTCACTCCCAATTCCTCTACGGGCAACGCGCTCGCTTTCCTCTCCTCTCCGGGCAACGCGCTCACTCCCCCTTCCTCTCCGGGCAACGCGCCCGCTTTCCTCTCCTCTTCGAGCAACGCGCTCACTCCTTTCTCCCCTCTGGGCATCGGGCCCACTTCCCATTCCTTTCCAGGCACCGTGCCCATTTCCCTGTCTTCTCCAGGCATCGCGCCTTCCCTCCTATAGGCTACCATGTGGCCCTTGTTCATTTCTCTGAGCATCCCTCGGGCACCGACGCCCCACTTGGCTGTTTCACTACACTCTCCCGAGCAGACACTCACTCTCCAGCTCCCTCTTTCCCCCAGTCTCCCCACTCTTGAGTGCACGCTCATTGCTCAGCTTTCCGGATTGGCAATCTCACCCCGCCTTCTGTCTCTATACATGCTGAGCACCGAGGGGGCCCAAAAAAAAATGCCAAATTCGCAATGGCTGATTCTATCGTCTCCATCGAGGAGACCTCCTTCCTTGTCTCCGAGTGTGCCCCGATCTACGGGCCACTCCTCCCTGGTCCTATGACCAACCTCCTATTTCCCTCAGTGCAGGGACCTCCACTCCCTTCCATGCAGGGGATTTTTACTGCTTTTCCTCCTCCTCCTCCTTCCCCCATGCAGGGAAGTTCTTTTACTATGTTAAACCCATCTCCACCTTCCCCCACGCGGGATCCTTCTTTTACTGCTTTTCCTACTCCTACACCCCTGCTGTAGATTCTGGTAGTTGTAGTGCAAGTCTAGGCCAGGGTAGCAATAAACTAGGAGTAGTCTCCGAGAAGAAATCCAAGGGTAGGAGGGTTTCACACCGATTCATCACTGATCTAGCCCGTAGATGCAGGGCATGTCTAGCAATTCCGGAATTCATCGAGGAGCCTTGCAATTGCCGGATATAAAGTATGAGCAGTCATTGTGCTTGATTGATGATGGGTTAGGAGTCTATGAGATCATGGATGATGATGTCCAGATTGAGGAAGGTGATGAAGAGTTCGAGGACGAGGCTGATGCGTTTGCAAGCGAACTTAAGAGATTTGACGAACCGTTAGCTGCCGTAGAATAAGTCCCCAAGGAGATCAACTTGGGAGCCGAAGAAAACCCTAGGACCATCCTCTTAAGCAGTAATCTGTCACCAACTGAAGAGGAGGCGATCATTGAGGTTCTCAGGGAGTACAAGGAGACGTTCGCATGGAGCTATGAGGATATGCCTGGCTTGGACACCGTGCTTGTTGAACACCGCCTTACACTTAAGCCAGGGTCCATTGCCATTAAGCAGCGGTTGAGGCGTTTCCACCCACAAATGGCTTTGAAAATGACAGATGAGGTCGATAAGCTCCATAAAGCCAGATTCATTAGAGTCGTACTATATCCGAATTGGGTGACAAACATTGTCCCGGTTATGAAGAAGGATGGGAGAGTCAGGATTTGCATTGATTTTCGAGACCTCAACCACGCATGTCTTAAAGATGATTTCCCATTGCCTCATCTCGACGGTCTCATTGATAATACGGCTGGGTATGAAACACTCTCCTTCATGGATGGCTTCTCAGGGTACAACCAAATTAAGCTGGCTGAGGAAGACCAAGAGAAGACCTCTTTCACAACACCATGGGGTATCTATTGCTATGTGGTCATGCCATTCGGACTAAGAATGCTGGAGCTACTTACCAAAGAGCTATGATGGATATTTTTCATGACATGATCTATATTTTCATTAAGGTTTATGTGGACAACCTGGTAGTGAAATCTAAGATGATGGCTGAGCATCCTGGGGTTCTAACTAAGGTCCTGCAAAGGTCAAGAAAGTATCAGCTGAAAATGAATCCCAAGAAGTGTGTGTTTGGTGTCTCATTGGGTAAGTTGTTAGGGTTCATTGTGAGCAAGAGGGGTATAGAGATAGATCCCAACAAGGTGAAGGCAATAAGAAAGATGCCCCCTCCCAAGAATTTGAAGGAAGTTTAAGGACTTATCGGGAGGTTGCAATTTATTCGCCGGTTCGTCTCCCAACATTCGCAGAGGTGTAGACCCTTCTACGACCTCACCAAGCCAGGAGTCGAATTTAATTGGGACGAGAAGTGTTAGGCGGCCTTTGATGGACTTAAGGAATATTTGGCTAATCCCCCTGTCCTGAGGCCGCTGACTCCAGGCAAACCACTTATCCTCTATGTATTTGTCCTGGAAGACTCGATAGGAGCTGTCCTTGCGCAAGTGGATGAAGAAGGCAATGAAAGGGCAGTATACTACTTGTCAAAGCTTTTCAACCCCTACGAGCAGAGGTACACATCAATGGAGAATACGTGCCGCTCTCGTATGGGTAGTGCAAAAATTGAAGCACTACTTTCTTGCTCACGAGGTCCATCTAATCTCCCGCATGAATCCTATCAAGTTCCTCCTCGAAAAATCTGTTCTAACTAATAGGCTAGCATGTTGGCAGAGTTTCCTCTCCTAGTTCGAAATCACCTACATTCAGCAGAAATCCATTAAAGGCTATGCCATAGCAGAACATCTCGCTCATCACCTATTCCACAGTTTGATCCTGTTCGTTCGGAGTTTCCAGATGAAGAATTGATGTCCCTTAGCCAATCTGATCCTATGTGGATGTTATATTTTGATGGAGCTCTGAATTCTCATGGAAAGGGTATCAGTCTATCACCTAAAGGTGTCATCATTCCCCAGATTTATAAGCTGGATTTTCCTACCACCAATAACATCGCCGAATATGAGGCTTTGTTGGCTGGCCTTGAATATGCCCACTTCTACGGTGTCACCCATCTGTGAATTGTAGGTGATAGTCAACTAGTATTGCGCCAAGTGCTCACCAAATATCACACCTATGATCCTAAGCTCAAGCCATGCCAAGAACTCGCCTCAGCCTATGCCAAGCTATTCTCCAAGCTGATCTTTGTCCATATCCTCGTCATCAGAATCTTCTAGCAGATGCTCTTGCCACCATCACTTCAACTCTCAACATGTGTTATCCCAGGGATTTTGATAGCATTCAAGTTGCACGGTGCAATACCCCTACTGTTCAGGACCCATCTTTCTCTGGATCAAAGAGAAGATGTTGAAGAAATTGGAAAGGAAGGGTAAGACTGAAGTTATGTTAATGGAGCTGGAAGGGGAATTGGAGGACGAGGAGAAGCCGTGGTATTATGAGATAGCTAAGTATTGCAGGAATCAGACGTACCTGAGGAAGCCACAGCTGAAGAAAAGAAGGCAATAAGGAGACTGTCCTAGAAGTACACCCTGGTTGGAAATACACTCTATAGAAGGGGACTCACTGGAGCTTTGCTTAGATGCTTGGATGATGATGAGGTATTGAAGGTTGTTGAGGAGGTGCATTCAGGCGTGTGTGGTGGCCATGTGAACAACCAAATGCTTGCCAAGAAGATCCTTAGGCAGGGCTTTTATTGGCACACTCTTAAGGAGGATTGTTCCATCTTTGTCCATCGATGTGTCAAGTGCCAATTGCACGCCGATAAAATCCACTCTCCATCCTCTACACTCTACCCAATATCCTCCCCATGGCCTTTCACTATGTGGGCTTTCGACATTATTGGTCCCCTTGGTGATCCCAACTCCCAAAACAAGACTAAATCATACATCCTCACTGCAACGGAGTATTTCACCAAGTGGGCAGAAGCCGAAGCATATGCGGAGATCAAGGCAACAACCATTTGCAAGTTCATCATGAGAAACATCATCACCAGGTTCGGCATCCCAAGTACCATCATCACCGACAATGGGTCGCAATTCATCTCTCAAGAGCTGCGTGACCTCTACAATAGGTATAAAATCGCATTGCATCATTCATCTCCATACTATCCACAAGGCAACGACCAAGCAGAGGCCACAAATAAAACCTTGATTAAAATTGTTAAGAAAACCTGTGAGTCTAATAAGTTCTTGGATTGGCCAGAAAAGCTTGTAGAAGCTTTATGGGTCTACCGCACTTCAATCCGTACCCCCACGGGGCAGACACTGTTCGCCCTCACTTACGAAATGGAGGCAGTAGTACCATATGAGATTCTCATCCCCTCGTTAAGGGTCCAGCTTGACAAGGACTGGTTAGTCGATGAGCGGCGTGAATCGCTCCTAGCACAACTAGAACTCTTAGATGAGAAGCGTCTGGTCGCCGCAGAAACACAAGATCATATCAAAATAGACTCACTCATTTTCATCAAAAGAAGATAATTGAGAGAAAATTCAAAGTCGGTGAAATGGTGGTAAAAAGAATCTTTGTAAAACCAAATGGTCCCCATTCTAAACTCCAACCAAACTAGGAAGGGTTGTACGTAGTTAAAGAGGCATATCCAGGCAATGCGCACAAGCTAGTGAATGCGGAGGTGAGGAGCTCTCTCATCCTTGGAATGGGCTACATCATAAGAAGTATTACCCCTAATTAGGTATTTGTATTTACATAGTACACGGACCCTAAAATGAAAAGCCGTCATTCCTAATTCATTTCCTATTCTTGATTGGGTTAGCCTGAGGTGTCAACACCCACACACTTACACGCCCACCCTTGGAAGCTAGAGGCATAGAATCTAAGGAAGAACAATGCCTAACCAAGAGTCTAAAAACATTATCCACTTCTTTCCACTCGGTCCGCCAATAGACAGGGCAATATGAGGGATCGACCTTTGAATCCGTCTAAAACTCAAACGGGTGTAGGTCATAGCACAATAAGGGGAAAAAGAAAAAAATCAATGACAATCTAAAGCAAAAGAGCCAAAACCAGGCCAATCAAGTATAAAAGAGCACGTCAAGAGCGGCGAAGTCCCGCAGAGATCTAAATGGACCTGGTCGTAAGTGTGCAAAAATCCCACAAGCCAAAAGACCGAACCCCACTGAGTGTAGGGTAGAGGAATGAGTGTCTCCCCGGTCGCCCAAACTATTGGAAGATTTCCTACACATCTTCTTCCCTTCTTCCCCACGAGTATGTCTTAGAGTCAAGGCAAGGCAACGGTCAACTAAAGAAGATGTCGCCGAAAGCCACCTTGGGTGAAGGCACCATTTAAGCACGTCCAACCTCTGTTTAGGACACCCAAGAATTGTTAATGAACTCTTAATGATAGCCGAGTAATTAAAGGGTCCAAGCACCATGTTTTTCCAATTAGAGCGGATCCCCTTCGTTCCGCGCATCTTCTTAGAAGGGACTATGCCGGGTTGCGGCCTTTATTCTCAAAACCCAAAAAATGGAATATTTCAAAACCAAAAAAAAAATGGAATATTTTAAACCCCCCCCCCCAAAAAAAATTAATATTTAAAAAAAAATTGAATATTTTCAAAATCCCCAAAAATTGAATATTTGCAAAAAAAATTTTGAATATCTTCAGAACCCAAAAAAATTCAATATTTCCAAAAATTCAAAAAATTGAATACTTTCAAAATACAAAAAAATTGAATATCTCAAAAATAAAAATCACATTCCATTTGCTTGGATGCATCAAATGCATGTTCATTTTTAATTTCCTGTTAACATCTACTAGCTTGCATGTTACATTTATTTGTGTCTTTTCATTCCCGCCTTATTTAATAAAGGCTCAGCCCCTTGACAAGATCATGAAGCCTAATCCGCCTACTGTGTAGGGGGTTGAGCCGGAACAGTTACCTAACTTGTTTATTCAAGTGACTTTCAAGCATAAGGAAGAAAGAAGGCAAAGGCACGCATATATGTCATATATCAAGGCTAAAAGGGGGGCCAACCCCAAAGTACATCATAAGTACCCCCCTAGGTACACATCATCAAAAGAAAGGGCAAAAGTACATATCATAGTGGGTGGCCTAGCTCTCGCCACCGCTCTCTGCTAGCCGACTAGGTCTGCTACTCTCTGCCTCGCCAGGGTCCACTGTCAAGCGTGGGGCTGGAGGCCTCATGGAGGCGTGAGAACTGGTAGACCCCTAGGCGACACGCTCCTCATGGACATTCCTCAGGTACTGAGAGAAAGTCACTAAATAGCTCCCGGAGTAGGCGCTGGCTCGCCCCTCCCTCATGGCCTACTCGCGTTCGCACCGGTACCGGTCCTCCACCTCCCTCAGTAGGCACTCGGAGATGCCTAGACTCGTACGGGCATCCACGGCCTGCTGAGTCAGCCGATGGACTGAGTCAAGGGCGTCCGACTCCACCAGTTGACCATCGCGCTGCCAGTCAGCAAACTGGTCGAAGAAGTGCAAGTGCCAGTCCAGCCTTTTTGCTTTCCCCCGTGTCTTCCATCCAACCCCCTTGGGCTCTGTCTCGTCATGCCACGCCTGGTGCAGCCCTAGGGTGCGAGCAACGGGCCGGAGGCGGAGTGGCTCAATCTCGTTCAGGCAATGGACCCAGAGGTCCCGTCCGAACCGAGGACGACCACTCTTAACCCAAGGCTGGTCATCGTCGCCCATGCCCGCATAGGGCTTCCACACAACCTGCACGCATGCATAAGTCAGATAGTTGCATATAACTTTAAACGCATGAAAAGGATTGAAATAGACACATACCAGGAGCGCCAGGAAATCCCGGATGTCTCGACGCAAGGTGTCAAGCTGTAGGCTAAAGGATGCCGTCGTGACGACTAGTAGCCAACTCCATGCGAGGGGCAGTGCGTCAGGACGCACCTCAGTCGCTCTCCCCAAGGGGAGGTAGTAATAGGTCCACACCTGCATACATGCACGCAATGATTAGCTTGACTAACAATTTTAAATACAGGAAATTAAAAGATTGAGGGAACAGAAAAGTACCTAAAGAATGGGCGCAGATCCGCCCAGTGTGGTCTCCCATCCAGTGCCACTGGAGAGGTCGGAAAATGTGTGCTCCAGGAAGGCCGCACCCCATGCATACTTCCCTACCCTCTCCAAGTCCTCCAGTATCTCCAGGAATCGGCAATGGATGTCATCCCCCTTGGTATGTCAGTAGCATCTTCCCTAGGAAGAATACCAAAAACCGCCTCAAATCTCGGTCTGCTCTCTCTTGGTCCTTGGGGTCCTGGCAGTAGACTGCCCTGGCTAGCCCTGCTCCACACTGCATAAACTCCTGCAGCGTCTCCTCACCTCTTTGACTAACCCCTTAAAGGCCTAGCTCTCTAGCAACCCGACTCGGTAGACCATCCTCCGGTCACTGAACTCGTCCTCTCCCATGGGCTCCAAGCCCAGCAAGTCATGAACGTGCTCCGTATAGTCCGAGTAAGTGACACCCGTCAATGCCTCACCATCCACCCGCAATCCCGTGATCCGAGTCACGTCCTCCAGGGACGGCACCATGTGCCCCCATGGGAATAGGAACGCTCTGTTGACCCAGTCCCATCTTTCCCTGATCGCCTGTACCAGGGGGCTGTCCACATAGAAGGGCTCGATCTCCAAGATCGGCCCGAATCCCATCACCTGGATCCTCTCTCTCTGAAAATCTGGCAGCCCTTGGTACGCCGCTGGTACCAATGGCCACTGAGTTATTGGCTTCATGATTCCCTGCACAAAGCGTACACAAGTTAGCGCACATTAAGAGAATTGTAGTTGTGCATAAATCAGACCCAAACCCCCTCCACGGACAGCCTCTTGAATCGCATCCAATATAGTGGCCGCGGTTCAACTTGAATCGCGTTCACTGTATCAGCTGCAGTTCAACCTGAAACGCATCGGCTAAAGCCGCCACGATTCGAACTCGCAAACCGCGACGACTGTAGCCAACGTGATTCGCTCTTTCCCCCCTCTCCGGCGCCGACGGCACCTTTCCCCCTTCCTTCTACCTGAAACAAAAGGGCTAGGTTCTATGGTATTTAACGAGTCCGGCCATGGGGGAGCTTCACAACTGAGACGACCTCGTCTCCACCTCCTCGCTTGTTCTCCTTCATCTGCCGCCTCATCCTCTTCCTCCACTGCCATGGTCTCACCCTCCTCGGCTGCTGGCGCTGCCTCCTCTAGCACCATCTTGGCATCATCGCCTATTCCTAGGAGCTCGGCCACCATGGCCCGAGCTTTTATTCCTGGAGTCTCCACCGGCGCCGCTGCCTCCTCCACCATCTCTTCCGGCGCTGAGCTCCTCTCGCCCCACCGCCGCTTAGTTGACGCCACCTTCTTCATCTTCGGTCGGAGGGTGCAAGGGAAGAGGGAGCAAGAGTGAGAGAGATGAGAGGGCGAGAGTGCAAGAGATGAGAGTGTGAGAGTGGAAAGAGGCGAAAGGGAGAAAAGGAGGCACCCTCGGGCATTTTGTAGCCTCCGGCAGACCTGCAAATTGCATCCACTACAGACGACGTGAATTTGAACTGTCCATGTTAATTGCGTCGGAGGTTGTCGACGCGATTCAGAATGTCATCATTACCTTGGTGCTGAGTTTGAGGCACCTGAAATTCGAATTTTGAAGTACAATTGAAACGCATCGGTGCCAGAAGACGCGATTAAGGAGAAGGGCGTCGACTATGTTGGACGCGGATAAAGAGGTAATACGCGGCGTCTGTACTGGACACGATTCATAAGGCTCACATGAGGATTATTTTTAAGGAGAAAATCAAATCTCTTTGGATGATACAATCATGTCTAAGGGTGCAATTTGGCCGTATAAAGGATGAGATATAATTGTTTTTTAGGAATTAATTACGGCGTTTACAAACGGCCATCTTAGGCCAGAGTTTCCCGAGCTCCCTTACATAACCCATCCAGGCATCCTCCACCTCCTCCACATTTGGGACCAGCCTCCTATAGGAGCAGACTTTCCACAACACCTTTATGGTCTTCATCTCCTCACCATCATTGTTCGTACCGATTTCTCGCCGCTTGATTGGTGGAAGGTGAGACGGTCCTTCAAAGTTGCACCATGAGAGCCCGAGTTAAGAGAGGCAGTGATGTGGATTATAGAGCACAAACTCGGATGCCCCAATCAGTCGCAAGTCCACACCGGGTGCTAGCCGCGTCTGCAGGTCCCTGGTTAGAAGTGGCGTCGGAGTACAAGTAAACACATTTCTGGGCATGCTTCGGAGATGATCACGCCAATCAGCTCGCATCTTGAGTTGTGACACTCGGTTAACCACGCGCCCTTCTAAGCCCACTAGATTGTCCAGGTGGGGGAGCGGACTCTTGGAGAAGATCCGGGACGAGCTAGGTGTTGGATCAAAATGGCACTAATGATGTCTTAGAGGGGGTGAATATGACTTCTTGTACTTTTAAAATTTTATCTAAAATTAAACAACACTAAATAAATCTTTTAGTATTTAGTGTAGTGTGTGATTCAAGTGTAAATTGACGGAAACAATCACACAAATGCACAAGGAGATTTATCCTGGTTCGGCCATTCCCACATGCAAGTCCTACATCCAGTCCTCAAGCCAACCACTTGAGATTTCACTAACTGCCAATAAATTTGGCCTTCTCTCACCCTTGAGAGTAATTACAAGCCCATTTGCTCCCAAGCAAGTCTTCCCTTACTAGGGGTACAAAATCACCTTTCACAAGGTCTTCCCTACACAAGAGGGGAACAACAGGAACAATCCTCCTGCAGGGATTTACACAGGAAGAGAATGTAAAGATTCTTGTGTGTTTGCCTCAAGAATGAGCAAACACCCCTAATTCAGAAAGGATAAAAGATAAGATTTGCAACTCAAATCCTTTCCGAACAAGCAGGGTGGATAGAAAAATATCTGAGTACAATTGCCACCCAAAAACAAGACTTCTGTGAGAATGGGAGAGCTTGGAGAGTTTTTCTGAAAGTGGAGCTCTCAATCTTGTAGCTGGAAGAAGGCTTGTGGAGATCTCTTGCTACTAGCTGGTCTCTGAAAAATTCCAAGTGTTGAGCTCACTTGTTGTTGTATGAGTTGTATCCTCCTTTCAAACTTCAGCTTCTTTTATATTCTTTAGAAGTGTGTAGCTGTTTGAAAATGACTGTTAGAAATATGACCGTTTGAGGAGAGACCTTGGATCCTTTAGATGCTTGTTGAGTTTGTTATCCATAGGTCCTTCTGTTTTTGCTTCTTTCCAATGTTACTTGGACGAGGCTTGCAGCTTCACAGCTAAGAGGTCAACTTCCAATTAAATAGACTGTGAAAGCTCCATTCTGAAAATGTGCTTCAATAAATATTCTGCAGTAAAGACAAGACAAAGAGACAGGGTACCTCCATACTTTCTGAGGTAGGTAAGTCAAAGAAAAATAAAAAGTATGGAAACCTCGGACATATAGCTTTTCAGACTAATAAAAGATGGACAGACAGTTTGCAAACAAAGGTATGGATAAGTTCTAACAGTGGTAGGTGAGCCTCTGTCAGATGCCATGCGCCTGAAAACAATAAATGCAACATATCTTCTATATTGGAAGAAAATCCGGACTACTGTCATAAAGCAAGAGATCAATTTGAACAGATGTATTCAAATATATTCATTTGACAATTTTAGAAGAATATTTTAAGTATAATATATCTTATCATTAAATAATTTATTAGACAGAGAAAATATTCAGTCAATGTAGGTTTTAATGGAAATCATATCAAGGAAGATAAAATGATATGCAATCAAAATTTCATAAGATGATAAAATAGTATCTTCACAGAAAAAGTACAAGTACAAGACTTGTCAGTGAAGTCAAATTCAGAAGAGATTGCAATTCGACTCTAGGAGTCGAAGACAGAAACATGAGAAATAGGCTAATTTGACTTCATCAGAAGTTGCTTTGAGATAATATCATTCGACTTTGCAAGTCGGATAGAAGAGTATTTGTAAGTCATAATTTGACTTCCATAGAGTTAGACAGAACCAGACAAGGGATTCGACTTTAGAAGTCGGATATAAAAGAATTCAAATTTTGAGAGTTGAAGTCCAGAATGAAGTATCCGACTGTAGGAAGTCGGATTCAGAGGAGTTAGATTCTTAAGTATTCGACTGTATGAAGTCGGAGTTGATAGTCGGATAGACTAGACTTAGAAAATTTTAGAGATGATCTAGTGCAGAACTTTTCGATTCTAAAGGAGTCGGAGTCGACAGTCGGATTGTGCCTGTGGTTTTAGAAAATTTTTTGAGATAGAGTTTGTCCAAACTATTTTTCTGTGATATGTATTTTTAATTTGTAGAAAGTCTTTTAAAGGTTTTTTCATAGCAAAAACACAAAGTTAAAATAATCTTAAATTATTTTCTTAGGGGTAGTTGCTCAACAATTCTCCCCCTTTTTGTTAATGAGAAAAACTTTAAATAGACAGTGAAAAACAAATTGTAGATTCAAGCATATGAACTCCTGGAGAGTTGTAGTGATTTGTTTCTTACTTCGTTCTCCCCCTTTGTGACATTAACATAAAAGGTAAGATAGCAAAAGAGAAAGAAAGAGATATATTAACAATAAAAAAAAGAGAAATCAACACATATCTTATATTTTAGAAAATTGAAATATGCAGGTACATGATTGTATCTAAGATCTGGATAAAGAACTTGGTAAATATAATGAGCGGGGGATCTGATCTAGATAAGGCTGGAGAAGGTCCCACAACTTCTTCTCATTGTCAGGGAAGAAGTTCTCAAAAAGACTGATATCAATTTTATAATTGGGACCTCTAGAAGGGAGTTTCCTATGAGATTTAATGTGACGTTTGTGGTACCAAGCAAGCTTGGTATAATAGTGACTCTGCCGTAGAAGATTCTTGAGATGAACGAATTTCCTAGAGGCTGCTAGATGGAGAAAGTCATGCACTGTAATATTCCAGTGCAAGCCTTGGGAGATAGCTACATCGTTAGCCTGATAGTACACCAAGTACCTTTGCTTCCACTTATGAGAAATTGTTTTCCAAAGGTCTTGATATCCTTTGCTTAGATACTCAGAGACAGAAATCTTCAGCTTCTCACAATCTGCATGATCCTCAGGGTAAGCTGTTGCCCATTGATCTTCTGTGAATCTCTCTGACTTTGCAAAACAAAGCTGGAAATCAATCATTTGCTGGGAATTCTTTGGAACTTACATAAGCACAAATCTATGGAGAGATAGTCTCAATTGGTATTTGATTCTGAATCTGGTGGCTATCCGGATGTGCTTGTTGAAGACTGCTTGAGCAAAGTCTTTCCTTGATGAAATGGCACCAACCAAGGATGGATACAAACCAGATGGAAGTCCAACTGTCATGGATGGAGTAATTTGTCTCTAACTTCTGATAAGCATTTCCCATTGGCCTTTAGTGACATCAAGTTGCCCCAATTTGAATCTGGCAAAATTGAATTCTTTCATCATGGTGAACTTGGTCTGAGAGTCTCTAATGTGTGGGCCAAACATGTCAAAGAACCTAAGATTTAGGTCGAGATAAACATCCATAAATTGGTTCCTAGACAAGGTTTTCTGGTACGTGGTGGTTTCTCCAGGATAGATTTCAAGAAAATCGATCAGCCAACACTACTTGAGTGGAATGGATGAGAGTGGGAAGCCAGTCTTCAAAGGTGAAACCTGGCATTTCATGAACTTCAAGGAATGCCTTAATGGATAAAAATTCTCTGAATAGGTTCATATAATGTTTAGAGTGATAGATGAAGCCATACCAGAAGGGAGGAAGTAGCTTGGCAGGATTGTCTTTCAACATCCGCCCACCACTAGATGAAAGTTGTATGCTAGGAAGTATTTCAGAGATAGTGAGGGTGGACTTCCCTGCTACTGGTGTGGAGGCAGTGGGAAGAGAAGAAAAGAAGTTGGGAGGTCTTGTGTGGAGAGGAGGAATGGGTTCTGGGGATTGTTTGAATTTGTATTTCAAAGGATAGATTTTGAGATTCACTTTGTCAAAAGCAAGTGGCTGATCCTCTGGAATAGATGAAGAGGGAGGAGGATCAGATGAAGTGGAGACTAGAGGTTGTTCCAGAATGGAAGGAGTGGGAGCAGTGGGTGCAATAGGAAGAGTTGAGGATGTAGGGGGTTGTTCAGGTTCAGGAGAAGCAGGATCAGTAGTAGTGGTGTGAGCAGAAAGAGTTGGTTCAGAAGAAGGAGGAAGAGGAGATGACATAGGTTTACCATTTTTATGGAGTCTTCTCTTCACCTTCCTCTTAAAGGTCTTGACCTTGGACCTGGCATCAAAAATAGACTCCTAAGACTCTAGAGGTCTTTTAGGCCTAGACTTCTGAGGGGATTTCTGCTTCTGCTCAACTTCCTCTACTACTACTGCTGGAGGCTCCTCTAGCACTGATTGCTGCTTCTGATCCTTCTGCTGAACTTCTACAATAGCCATTTGGGGAAGAACTTCCTCTGGCTCTTGCTCTTGCTGCTGCTGCTTAGATTTCTACTCAAGCTGATGCTCCTTCTCTTGCTCGGGCTGCTACTCAGGTTGTTGCTCAGGCTGATGCTCCTTATCTTACTCTAGCCGCTGCTCAACATGATCAAATAATTGTTGTGCTGGGGTTTCTTGGTGCGGTTGCACTGGTGGCTGCTCTTCTTGATGAGTGGATGGAGGAGCAGAAGGCTGATTAGTGCCCTGTTGGCACACTAACTGAAGTAAGAGGTCTTTCATTTGCCTAACCTCATCAGCCAAACCATCAAACTTTGCATCTACAAATTCCACTTGCAACTGAAGGACTGACAAGCTCTCTTGTTGCTTTGTCAGTAAATCCAAAATGGGCGACAAACTGTTGCTACTCTCCCCGTGAGACCTTGGCCTAGTCTCAAACTAAGAAGGGGAGGAATGGTGATGCCTCTCTTCAAATTCTTGTACTGATGGAGGAGATCTAGGAATATCATCTTGATCTTGTGCTACTCCTTTTCCTCTGAAATCTCTTAGCACCTGATTGATAGTTTCTTCTATTGGTTAACTGCCATCGACTCCCTTAGGGAATCGCTGCCACTATGCTGTTATGGGGCAGCATAGTGACATCGGGGCTGGAAACCCAACCCGCCGCAGGGGTAAAACCCTGTGCGAAGCCCCTCATGCCGACCACAGCGTTGACGTGGTGCTTTGCGCTTCCGCCTTAAAGATTTGGCTACTGCCTTCACTACCAACTCGAGCTTTTGGTGCAACGGTAAGGGGCTCGGTCCAACAAATGGTATCAAAGCCAGGTTGCGGGTTCGATTCCCTCGGGTGCCGCTTGGGGGGGGGGGGGTAGTTTGTTGGTTAACTGCCATCGACTCCCTTAGGGAATCGCTGCCACTATGCTGTTATGGGGTAGCATAGTGACATCGAGGCTGGCAACCCAACCCGCCGCAGGGGTAAAACCCTGTGCGAAGCCCCTCATGCCGACCACAGCGTTGACGTGGTGCTTTGCGCTTCCACCTTAAAGATTTGGCTACCGCCTTCACTACCAGCTCGAGCTTTTGGTGCAACAGTAAGGGGCTCGTTCCAACATCTTCTAGTGCATCTTGTTCTGAAGGGGAGACAGGAACTTGACTTTGCTGAAATTGCTCTTCAAACTGATGAGCTTCTTGTTGCTCTTCTTCTCGAACATTGACTTCCATTCTCTCTTCTTGTCTACCTTATTCTTCTTGCTGATCTGCTGGAATGGATGAGGAAACTTGTGCCTCATCAGGATAAACTTCATGTGTGCACTGGGGCACAGAGTCCTTCAGCCATAAATTCTGACTTCTGTCTACCAAGACATAATGGCTTCTTCTCAAGATAGATAAGCCAATTTTTTCTTTAACTCCAGTAGAAATTTCACCACTCAAATCCACTGAAAATTTCTTGAAAATTAAAGTAAGTAAAGGTCCATAAGGAAGGGACTCCTGCAAATTTTTTGAGGCTATCATTTTCTCTAAAATAACTGCTGGCAAATTTACCCTATGCCTCTGAATGGCCCAAAAAAGCAAACTACCATCCCTGGCAGTTATGGAAGAATGGGTTCCAGCCCTTGGAGTCACAATATTTGAGATGACTGAATGGATGATCCTTTTCTCTACAGATAGCTCATTTACTAATAGACCCTTCTTGCTAATTGTTGCTAGGCTACCAATAATGCCCAATTTCTGCTTGTCCATAGGGACTAACTCACTAAGCTTGTGCCCGGAGTTGGGACAATCTAACAGTTCTACTAACAAGTCTTCAGAAACTGCAACTTTGGTCCCTTTCACATACCCAATGATTGACCTTTCGGAGGAGACTTGGAGGGAAACATAGAAAGCCTTAAGGGCATTATCAACTGTGGGCTCAGAAATCTGACACAATCTAGTCCAACCCATTGCTGCTAGGGTTTCTTCTACCCATAACAGGCTACTATGCAAATGAGAAAAGTCTACAACTTTTCCTGGACAGACTGGAAACTTAGCAGAGGAAATGCGTTGGAGTTGTTCAGGGGTCAACTGAGTTTCTTCTGGAGCCCTAGATGATGCCATCTAGACAGGAAGCAAGGGAGAAGACTCATGAAATTGTCAAAGGAGTGAGAGAAATGCAGTTTAGAGTTCAAAGATCCTACCTTTCTTCAGAGAAAATGAGGGTCTTCGAGTTGCTCTGAAGATGGTTGCCAGAGAAGATGAACAGTGTAGGCACAAAGAGGAGGAAGACGACAAGAGAATTGAAGAGAGAGTTTGAAAGGGTGTCTTCGGATAGGAGAGGGTTCTCCTTATTAAGAGGATGAAAAGTAACTGACTAGAGATTTCAGGGTGAATGGTCGCGATTGATTGATTGAACCGTTGCGTAATAAATATGTCCATTTTAAAAATTAATTTCATTTATTATTTTAAATTAATAAGCACCTTTTCAGACTTTAGCTATGGGAAGTCGAATTATGTCTTCGACTGCAAGAGTCAAATACATTATTTTAACATCAGTTGGATTATGTCTCCGACTGCAAGATTCGAAGTTCTGGGACTTAGAAGAATTCACAGTGAAGATTCAACATACAATTTATACATGAAATATTTTATAGCAATTTTTAATACATGATTCAAGTATGAATACATCTTAGCAATTTAATCAGGATTACACATACCTATTTTTCTTCTAATAGATGTAAATCTATATTCAGGAAGAGGTTTAGTAAAGATATCAGCAAGTTGATTTTCTGTAGAAACAAAATCAAGTAAAATATCACCATTACTTACATGGTCCCTGATGAAGTGATGTCTAACCTCAATGTGCTTTGTCCTTGAGTGCTGGATAGGATTTTTGGTCAAATTAATTGTGCTTGTGTTGTCACACAGCATTGGTATTTCTTGAAGTATGTGACCATAGTCTTCCAATTGGTGTTTGATCCACAGTAATTGAGTACAAAAATTTCCAACTGCAATGCATTCAGCTTCTGTTGTGGATAATGCCACAGAATTCTGCTTTCTGGAAGACCAAGAGATTAAGCACCCTGCAAGTATTTGACAAGTACCACTAGTGCTTTTTCTATCTATTTTGCATCCAGCATAGTCAGCATCACTATATGTAATTAATTTGAAATCTGAACATCTGGGATACCATAATCCTAATTTACTTGTATTTATAATATATCTAAAAATTCTTTTAACAGCATGAACATGAGATTCTTTGGGATCAGCTTGAAATCTTGCACACAAACATACACTTAACATTATATCAGGTCTACTAGCAGTAAGATAGAGTAGTGATTCTATCATGCCTCTATAGATTTTTTGATCTGCCTTCTTACCAAGTGGATCACTATGTAACTTAATTCCTGAGCTCATGGGTGTTCCTAAGGGCTTACACTTGTCAAACCCATATTTAGAAAGTAAATCTGAAATGTATTTGGTTTGACGAATGTGAGTACCTTCCTTGGTCTGCTTAATTTGCAACCCAAAAAAATAATTAAGCTCACCCATCATGCTCATTTTTTTTTTTTTGGTTAGCGGTCCAGTGGCATCCGCCACTGGATAACCCAGCGCATTTCAAACACACTTTGCATAAGGTTTTCAAAGAATTTACAAAGTGATTCATTAGTAGATCCAAAAATAATGTCATCAACATATATTTGTACTATTAACATTCCTTCTGAAAATTTCTTAATAAATAGTGTGCTATCAACTTTATCTCTTATAAAATCATGTGGTATAAGATAAGCACTTAATCTTTCATACCAAGCTTTTGGAGCTTATTTCAGACCATATAGTGTTTTATTTAAACGAAAAATATGATTTGGATATTTAGTATCTTCAAAACCTGGTGGTTGCTCAACATAAACATCTTCTTTTATGAAGCCATTCAAAAAAGCACTTTTAACATCCATTTGAAATAAATTAATATTTAGGGAGCATGCATATGCTAATAAAATTCTAATTGCCTCTAATGTAGCTACTGGGGCATAAGTTTCATCAAAATAAATACCTTCCTCTTGGGAATACCCTTGAGCTACAAGTTTGGCATTGTTCCTGATGATTACTCCTAATTCATCCATTTTGTTTCTGAAGACCCATCTGGTCCCAATAATTGGATGGTCAGAAGTTCTTGAAACAAGAGTCCAAACTTGACTGCGTTGGAACTGATTAAGTTCCTCTTGCATAGCAAGGATCCAAGATTCATCACCCAGTGCATCATTGATTATCCTCGGCTCAATTTGAGAAACTAAGGTAGAAAAATCACAAGGAATGTTCATACCTCTTGTTCTTACCTTATCTTGAGGATCACCTATTATATTTTCTCTTGGATGATCTCTGTGATACCTCAATTCTCTAGGCAGTCCTTCTTGTTGTTCTTCTTGCTGTTGAAGTTCTTCTAGTGGAGGATCTTCCTTTTCTTATTCCTTTTCTTCTTTTTCTTCATCTTCAAGAGATGTTTTCTCTAGATCCCTGCATAAATCTTTAACGCAATCTTCTTCCTCTTCTATTATTTTAATAGAAGGGATAATTTCATCAAATAATATATGCACAGTTTGTTCTATGGTTAAAGTTCTTCTATTAAAAACTTTATATCCCCTAGGTTTTGAAATATATCCTAACAAAAACCCTTCATCACTTTTAGCATCTAATTTTCCTAAATTATCTTTACCATTATTTAAAATAAAACACTTACAACTAAAAGGCCGAAGATGACTGATGTTAGGCTTCTTTTCTTTGTAAAGCTCATATGAAGTCTTCTTTAGTATTGGTCTGATCATACACCTGTTGATAATGTAGCAGGCTATGTTGACTGCTTCTGCCCAGAAATACCTTGGTAGATTATACTCAGTAAGCATAGTTCTGGCCATATCTAGTAGTGTTCTATTTTTCCTTTCTGCTACTCCATTTTTTTGAGGTGTTCTTGGTGCAAAAAAATTAAGTTCAATTCCATTCTTTTCACAGAACTTTATGAACTCTTCATTCTTGAATTCTCCACCATGATCAGATCTGATGCTGACAATCTGAAATTTCTGATTCTTTTGTACTACTTTGCTGAACTTTAGAAAAGCTGAAAAGGTTTCTGATTTGGCTTCCAAGAATGATACCCAAATATATCTTGAGTAGTCATCTACTATTACATAGCCATATACCTTTCCTCCAAGACTGACTGTTCTTAAAGGTCCAAACAAATCCATATGAATGAGCTCTAGTGGCTTGGAAGTTGTAACCACAATTTTGGACTGAAAAGATGTCTTGGTCTACTTTCCTTTTGCACAGGCTAAACATATTCCAGATTTCTTCATCTTAATCTTTGGAAGACCTTCAACTAAGTCATGTTTAATCAACTTCTTAATCACTGTAGTGCTTGCATGCCCCAATCTTCTATGCCACAAATCAGGTTCTTCACTTTTGTAGTTGCAAGACATAAATTTATTTCTTTTAATTTTGCTAATTGTAATGTGTACAGATTCTTCACTCTTTGAGCTTCAAACACAGTCTTTCCATCCTTTTGAATAATACACTTATCATTCTGAAATCTTACTAGATGACCCTTATCACATAATTGACTAATGTTTACGAGGTTGTGCTTTAATCCTTCTACATACATAACATCTTCTATCAAATTCTTTTCTTTGGTTCCAACTGTCCCACATCCTAAGACTTTTCCTTTACCATTATCACCATAAGTGACTTGACCACTTTCATCTCTAAAGCTTGTAAACAACTTCCTATCACCTGTCATATGCCTTGTGCACCCACTATCCAAATACCATTTGGATGCTCTCAGCCGACCCTACAAATAAAATTAAGTTGTAACTTTTGGTACCCAAATTTTCATGGGTCCTTGATGGTTAGTCTTAGGTATACAGTGCAAATGTCTGGTTGTGCAAGTGCTAACAGTGTGTCCTAACTAATTACAGTGACTGCAACATAAATCAAAAGCATTCTTAATATGTACAGTGTTATTAAATTTCTGTTTTTGTTTATAAGCATGCTGATTAACCTTTTTAGGATTTTTAATTTTTTTTTTTTTTACAAATTGAGGTGTTGGATATTTTTCAGGATACACAACATTTTCTTCATTATGAGGAAGTGTATATCCTACTCCATATTTTTTCTTACTTGTTCTAGAGCCTTTTAATTTGACAAACAAGGAAGTTTTATAGTTAGAAATTTTCTCTATAGTAGCTCTTAGGTAATTGTTTTCTTCTTGTAATTTTTCTTCATCCTTAAGTTCTTTTAGGTTTGACTCTAGTTCCAAGATTTTACTGTTTTTATTTTTTAAGTCTTCACATAATAATTCATTTGCTCTTTTGGTTTCACTTAAACTTTGTCCTAACCTTTCTGCTTCATTTTTCAGAAATGTGTTAGCCTTTTCTTGGTTTAGCAAATTTAATTTAACTATTTTCATTTGCTTAACTACTATTTTATATTTTTCATATAGCTCATTGAAAGCATCTTCAAGACTGTCAGAATATGATTCAGAACCAGAAGTAAAAGAGATTTCAGAAGTTACTTGATCTAGTCCTATCATGAGGGCTATATTTGTCTTTTCTTCCTCTTCAGATTTTGAGCGTGAGGAGTCTAAACTGGTGGCTTCTTCATTATCCCATGTTGCTGCCATTACCTTTTTCTTGTATTTTCTGAACTTCTTTTCTTTGCCTTTCTTCTTGTCAGATCTTTCTACTTGATCCTTCTTCTTCAGCTTAGGACATTCAGATTTGTAATGTCCTTGTTGATTGCATTCATAGCATGTTGGCTCCTTCTTCTTATCTTTCTTGAAAAATCTCTTGGAGTCGAACTTCTTCTTCTTAGCAAGAATTGTTTGCAATTTCCTTGATAGCATTGCCTCATCATCACTGTCATCTGATTTTTCTTTGGAGTCTTCAGATGAAGAGGAATCTGCAACCTTCAAAGCATTTGGCATTTTCTTTTTCGAAGAATTTTAAGAAAATCTTTCCATATTAATTTCATGAGCCATGAGGGATCCAATTAGTTTATCAATGGAAAGTTGAGTTAAATCATGTGCTTTCTCAATGGCAGTGACCTTAGGGGTCCAAACATTAGCTAAGGATCTTAAGATTTTTCTTACTGTTTCTTCATTAGTAAGAACTTTTCCTAGAGAGCTTAGACCTACTATTATGTTTGAAAAATGATTATACATTTGAGTAATGTTTTGATTAGGAAGTATTTTAAACTATTCATATTGAGATACAAGAATGTCTATTCTAGTTTGTTTAGCTCTATCAGTTCCTTCATGTAACAGCTCCGGCGCCCGGATCCCCGGCTCCCACCAAGGATCCGAACATGGGCACTTCTGCCCACGGGTCCGGAGACCTGGAAGGGCTAACAGATTGGTCTAACAAGATATGTAATAGAGATAAATAACAACAAATGTACTAAAGTGCACCACAAGTGAACGAAAAGTGTCCAACACTAAGTAACAGTCTAGTATAGTCCCAAAGTAAATAAAGTACAAGTGTTGAATAAAAAAGGGAAAGACAGGTCCCTTAGGGGCATACCCCAAGGGTTAAGTACAACTGCTGGTGGAACACTGCTCACTAGAACGCCGACTACTGCGGGCCCATCTCCTCAGTCAGCCGTGGAGGGAGCTGCTGTGAAGTCTCACCTACAAAATAGGGAGTAAGCTTCACGAAGAAGCCCAGTAGGGACTACCAATCTCCCACTGGTTCTAACAACAGAATAGAACTAAGTGCAATAAATAAATAAAGCAGTAAAGTCTATTCTACTAAACAGAGTCAAGTGCGGAAGCGTGAAAGAAACTACACGGTCATCGGTCTAGGCTACACAGTGGGACCGGAAAACCCGTGTAAACAAAGGCACCACAAGAACCCAGCTATAAACACAGACAGTAGACACTGCCTGGACAAACACACTAGTTACAGTACGATACACTAGTCAGCCGGTCAGGTGCGCCACGAGCCTTACCCTTGACCAACGGTCCATGTCTAGCACCTCCCGTCGAAGTGATTCGCAGAACTAAAAGTAAACACAACCACCGTAGTCTTGCTGGACTATGGCCCCACGCCTGACCCCTCTAAATGGTTCCGGAACCACGTAGAGTGAGGCAGTGAGAAAGGACTAGCTGATCTGCGCCGTACGAGCTACCAACTACCCAGCATCCCAGACTCAGCTAAGGGAGCTCTACAAACGTCTCACGCCGCTCTCCCACCGTTTTCCCCTACTGCTACCAGAGTCAACGACTCGAGCAAACCTCGCCGCCTGGAGCAACCCCCTCTGACACAGGCGCGCGAGGATCGGGGGTCCCAGGTAACAGTAACAACCTGTCTCGCAAACAAGCCCTCAAGTGCCTAGCACCAGGCGAAGAGACTAGAGTAGCACTGCACTAGGAACAACACAGGTGCCAAGAAAACTGAGTCGCAGCGGAAGTAAAACACCAAAGCCTGCTGACAGTCGCTCTCGGTCAGAGAGGCGATGTATCGGTAGGTCGCGACTAGAACACGACCATTCTGCCTGTTGTGACAGGAAACCGGAAGGTGACCCTTAAGCACATCGTGACAAGAATGCGCTAGCTAAGAGTGCCGCAACAACACTGAGTCTTCAGAACGCGACACGTACCCCATCGCGATCTCATCACGATGGAGACGGCGATCGCGATCTGCGAAGACCCCGAACTCCTGAACGCCAGCCACGTACCCCGTCACGTCTGCTAGGCGCGACAGTGTCGGGGTGCGTTCAAAGGAACGCGATGCATCGATACATTATGACCTGGTCGCGACTAGGAAACCCATCGCGACCACAGTCGAGTGCCCAAATAGGGCCACTCAGCCTCCCCAAACTAGACCACACGGTACAAGTGGGGGAGGGGAGCATGTCACACGATGTAAACTGCTCAAAAGGAAACGAACCACCCTTAAATGACCCCATGCATGCCAAGGGAAGCCAACTACACTCATTATCCTCACATGCAACAAGGATCACACTTCATACAAAGCCCTCACAAGCATGAAACCATCCAAGCAACACCATGAATTCATAACACACGAATCAAGGAGCACAATGTACATCCTAAACAGGATTTCTAGGCTTGGAAGGAGGGTTGTGAACCTAGCATGTAGAACTAGGTGGAGGTTTTGGGGTTCCCTACTTCCAAATGAAGAACCACCTCGCTGGGGCCTTCTCGTAGGCTAGTACCCCTCCACCTCCGAGCTCCAAAGCTCCAAGAGCCGCCTCCCACGAGCCGAGCACGTCCTCCTTCTTGAGCCGAGGAAGAGGATCCACACCATGGTGCACAAGAAGAAGGAGAAGGTAGATAGTGAGAGGGAGAAAACACAGGTTTCACACCCAATCCACACATACAAGAACATGCCCATAATACTTACCCAAACCCAAGCTAGCAATCCCCTTCCCAAGCTCCCCACGGAGCACCACAACAAGGAGATCACCGGAGAGGAAGAACACAGGCAAAAGGGCCAAATGGGGGTTCTGTTCTTGACCTGAGCAACTTAAGCACAGACGTTGAGAACGTGGCGGCCCTGGTCGTCACGTTAGCAATGCTAACGCGATGCCCTACTACGTCGTGATCTTAACGTCTGCGACCCTGACGGTCAAACCCACCATGCGGCTTGCATGGAACATTGGCATCTGATCGCGACAGGCCAATATGTCGTGTTCAAGCATGCACGCCGACATGTGTCTACACCGTCCAGACAACAAGACGACAAAAGAACTGTCTACTGTCAGAGTCTTATCGCGACGGGGGCGGCCGGCACGTTCATAATCAGAACGCGACGGTCACCTCCGTCACCTTCAGAAGGCGACGCGTCGCTCTGTCGCGACCTCATCCAAGAGGGTAAACCCACAAAGGGAACGGGATGTTACAATCTAACCAACAAAAAAAAACAATTTCTCCCTTGAAATTAAGGACGAAACTAGGGGAACAAAGAGTAAACAAAGTACTTGTCACTCGAACAAGTAAGGGAACTGCTCCCGCATCTCGTCCTCACGCTCCCAAGTGGCCTCGCCACCAACGCGGTGCTCCCAAACCACCTTGACGAGCGGGATCTATCTCCTGCGAAGCTGCTGCACCCTGCGGTCCACCACGTTGACTGGGTACTCTAGCACGGACAGGTCGGGGGCGACCTCTAGCTGCCAGTAGTCGAGTACGTGCGACGGGTCTGGCATGTATTTCCTCAGCTGCGACACGTGGAAGACGTCGTGGACACTTGCCAACTCGGACAGAAGAGCTAACCTGTAAGCGACCTCGCCAACCCGCTCCAGGATGGGAAAAGGGCCAACAAACCTCGGGCTGAGCTTGCCCCTCTTCCCAAACCTGAGAATGCCCTTGGTGGGTGAGATCCGAAGGAACACACTATCGCCGACCTCAAACTCAAGCAGCCTCTTACGGACGTCGGCGTAGCTCTTTTGCCTGCTCTGCACTATCTGCAACCTCTGCCTGATCAGCCTCATGGTGTCTGCACACTGCTGTACCAACCCTAGACCTAGCAACTGTCTCTCGCCAACCTCGTGCCAGTGCAATGGTGTCCTGCACAGTCGACCATATAGAGCCTCAAAGGGCGCCATCCCGATGCTGGAGTGATAGCTATTATTATACGAAAACTCCACCATGGGAAGGTACAACTCCCACGTGCCGCCCCAGTCTAGGCAACACGCTCTCAACATGTCCTCGATGGTCTGTATGGTCCTCTCCGACTGCCCGTCTGTCTGTGGGTGGTAGGCCGAACTCAACCTCAGCTCAGTGCCAAGTGCCCATTGAAAGCTGCGCCAGAAACGAGAAGTGAACCTCAGATCTCTATCTGAGATAATAGAGACCGGGGTCCCGTGCAAGGGTGCCACTCTGTCCACAAACAACCGAGCCAGTCTATCCATTGACCACGCTGCTCTGACTGGTAGGAAGCGAGCGGTCTTTGTCAGCCTGTCGATGATGACCCAAACACTATCGTTCCCCTGAGAAGTGTGAGGTAAGCCAGGAACAAAGTCCATGGTGACGTGCTCCCACTTCCACACAGGAATGGGAAGCGACTGCAGCTCACCACTAGGACGCTGGTGCTCTGCCTTCACCTGCTGCCAGGTAAGGCAGCGCGAAACAAACTCAGTGATATCTCTCTTCATCCCAGACCACCAAAAGAGTACCCTCAAGTCATGGTACATCTTGGTGGAGCCAGGATGAATAGAGTATTCCGATCGGTGCACCTCAGCAAGTACCTCCTCCCTGACGTCCTCTAGAACGTAGAGTCTATCTCTGAACCGAACCTCGCTGTCCTCATCCAGCACTACCTTAGGCAACAGCAACACGTCTGCCAAGTCTGCGTCTGCACTCTGCGCCTCAAGCACCTGTTGGTATATCAACGGGCGAACTGTCATACTGGCCAACACTGCTCTCTCCCGGAGGCTAGACGGTGTGAACACACCCTGAGTGGCATCCTCCAGAAGTCTTCAGTGTCTAACCAATAAAGAACTCAAGTGGGCTCTCCTACTCAAAGCGTCTGCTATGACATTAGCCTTTCCCGGATGATAGGAAAGGGTAAAGTCGTAGTCCTTCAAGTACTCGAGCCACCTGCGCTGCCTGAGGTTGAGATCTCTCTGGGTGAAGATGTACTGTAAGCTGCGGTGATCTGTGAAAACCTCGAACACCTCACCGTAGAAATAGTGCCTCCACAACCTCAGGGCAAACACGACCGCTGCAAGCTCCAGGTCGTGTGTCGGGTAGTGCTACTCATGCTTCTTCAGCTGATGAGAAGCATAAGCAAGTACTCGACCGTGCTGCATCAACACAGCACCCAAACCAGTCCCTGATGCATCTATGTAGACAACAAAGCCGCCGCTGCCAGAAGGTACCACAAGGATCGGAGCTGAAGTCAGCCAGCTCTTCAGCTCCTGAAAACTGTGCTCGCACTTTGCTGTTCACACAAACCTAGTTTCCCGCCTGGTCAACCGAGTCAAAGGCTCTGCAACTCTAGCGAAGTCCTGCACGAACCTTCTGTAGTAGCCTGCTAGCCTCAGAAAACTGCGAACCTATGCAACTGTAGTGGGCTGGCCCCAAGAAACCACAGCCTCAACCATGGCGGGATCAACTGCCACACCTGTACCAGAAACAACGTGACCCAGGAAGTGCACCTCCTTTAGCCAAAATTCACACTTGCTGAATTTGGCATAAAGTTGGTGACTCCTCAAAGCCTGCAACACCAGCCTCAAGTGGACCTTGTGCTCCTTCGCTGTCACTGAGTTCACCAGGATGTCGTCGATGAACACCACCATGAACCGGTCCTGGTACTATCGAAAAATACTGTGCATCAGCTCCATGAATGCTGTGTTGAGCAACTACCCCAAGGAATTTGAGATTTTCTTAAATTAATATATCTGTTGTTTTGCTATGACAAAACTCTTGAAATAGACCTTTTACAAAGCAAATATATTAGTTACATATCACAAAAATCATACAGATATATTACAGACTATACCTCCATCTCAGAAATTTTTCGAAGTTCACAGCTCTCTCTATGTCCTACTGAATTCGACTATTAACTTCGACTGTTAACTTCGACTCCCTCAAAATGAAGTCAAATAACCTTGAATATTTTCTAAGTCCACAACTTTATATGTAATTCGACTAATGACTCCGACTGTTACAGTCGAATGCCTTTCAAAGTTCGAAATATGATTCGACTGCCATATTCGACTGTCATTTTCGACTACCACAAATATATATAATTCGACTGATGACTCCGATTGCTACAATCAAATGCCTTACAAAATTCAATACCTGATTCGACTGTCGTCTTCGACTGATACAGTCGAATGCTTCAGAATTTTATCTTCATGGTATCCGAATGTTGAAGTCGAATCACCTTTACTTTTTCAATCGAATTTCCTTATTCTCTCTAGTCAAATCATAGTTATTTATTGAATCGAATTGCATGTTATGGATTTATCTTCACTGCTAATTCTGTACTTAACTCTCTTCTGAAAAGGATTAACACTTAGTGTAAGATTACTTCTTAATCTTCTTATACAACCTCTTAATAAACCTTCAATATTTTATCGGTCCATCAAAACTATCATTATCCTATTATTTTATTCTCTGTCAAGACAAGTCATATTAGTCTTAAAATATTCATCTAAATCCTGCGCATGACATTTTCTGATATATTTTAAGAAATAATCCTTGAATTGTTCAATGCCTTTGCTCCGGATTTTGCTGGATTCATTAGACACTATGCATTTATGAATTCTCAGGCGCATGGCATCTGACAGGACTCACCTACCACTGACAGACCCATACTTTGCCTTTTTAGCATATCTGTCTGTCTACTTTTCCTTTCTGAAAGCTTGTACATACGAGGTTTCCATACTTTTGTCTGTACTTATTTGACTTACCTACCTCATAGGTATGGAGTTCTCTTTTCTTTCTGTCTTGTCTTTGTAATAGGCATTTATTGGAGCACTTTTTTTTTTAGCATGACTCCTTCATAGTCTATGTTGATAAGAACTTATCTTCTAGCTATGAACGACTACACCTCCTCTGAAGACTTTGGAAAGATGCACAACTGAAGGACTTCTGGACAATAAGCTCATCAAGATCCAAAGGAAACTAGAGTTCTCTCCAAACGGTTAAATTGCAAACGGTCACAAACTCCAGCGGCTATCTTCTAAACGGCTATATTCTAAAGTGTATAAAAGGAGCTCAAGTTTGAAGAAGGAATATACACATATAACACATGAAGAGAGCATACAAGCTTCTTTCGAATTCCTTCAAGTCTCACAAGCCCTTCTGAAAGCTAAAGTCTGAGAGCTTTTTCCTCCTTAGAAGACTTTCTCTGAAGCTCTCCTAGTAGTGTTGGGTGGCAATTGTAATTGCTTACTTTCTTTAGTCCACCCTTGTATTTCAGATAGGATTCATATCTCATCTCTGAAACATTGAATCCTTCTGAAGTCTTTGTTTGTGCTCAGTTCTGAGACAAACACACAAGTCATTTTATTTTCTCTTGTGTAATTTCTGCAGAAGTCTATTTCTACATTGCCCCTCCTGTGTAGGGAAGGCCTTTGTAAAAGGCAGTTATTGTACTCCTGATTAGGGAAGACTTGCTAAAGGAGCAAGTGGGTTTGTAATTCCTCTCAAGGGTGAGAGAAGGCCAATTCATTGGCAGATAGTGAAAATCTCAAGTGGTTGGCTTGAGGACTGGATGTAGGACTTCCATGTGGGAAGGACCGAACTAGGGTAAACTCTTGTGCATTTCTGTGTGATTGTTTTTCCGCCAAGTTCACACTTGAATCACACACCACACACTAAGTACTAACTCATCTATTTAGTGTTGTGCATTTCAGAAGAAAATTTTAAGAGTTAAGAAGTCCTATTCACCCCCCTCTAGGACATCTAGTTTGCCGTTTCGATCCAACAAGTGGTATCAGAGCGTGGTCTTCTCAGAAGAATCCAAGAAGATTTGAGAAGAAATGACATCCGAAGCTCACAACTATGAAGGCCAATCAGTTACAAGGCCACCATTTTTTGATGGTGAAGATTACCAATACTGGAAGATACAAATGGAGTGCTTCATCAGAGGTACTGATTTTGACTTATGGCAGGTAATAGAACAAGGTGACTATCAAATCCTTGGAGAAGCCTCTTCTTCTGGTCTTTCCATTGCAGATAAGAGAAATATGTCTTTAAATTACAAGACAAAAACTTATCTCTGTTGTGCTTTATCCAAAAGGAAATTTAACAGACTTTCAGCATGTAGAACAGCTAAAGAAATGTGGGATAAGCTTCAAGTAACATATGAAGGTACAGATAAGGTGAAACAAACTAGAATAGATATACTTGTATGTTAATATGAACAGTTCAAAATGCTCCCCAATGAGAACATAACTCAAATGTATAACATATTTCAAATATAATTGTAGGATTAAGTGCTTTAGGGAAGGTCCTAACTAATGAAGAGATAGTTAGAAAAATACTGAGATCTCTAACTAATGTCTGGACTCCTAAAGTTACAGCCATAGAGGAAGCCCATGATCTTACACAATTATCTATTGATAAACTAATTGGATCCCTTATGGCTCATGAAATCAATATGGAAAGATTCTCTTAAAACTCTTCAAAAAAGAAAATATCAAATGCCTTGAAGATTGCAGATTCCTCTTCATCTGAAGACTCCAAAGAAAAGTTAGATGATAGTGATGATGAGGAAATTTGGGTCAAAAAGGTTCTTCAAGAAGGATAAGAAGAAAGAGCCGACTTGTTATGAATGTAATCAGCCAGAACACTATAAATCTAAATGTCTCAAGCTTAAGAAGAAGGATCAAGTTGAAAGATCAGACAAGAAGAAAGGCAAGGAAAAGAAGTTCAGAAAATTCAAGAAGAAGGCAATGGGAGCAACATGGGACAATGAAGAAGCATCTAGTTCAGAATCATCTAGTTCAGAATCAGAAGAAGAAGAGAAGGCAAATCTAGCCCTCATGGCAGGACTAGAACAGGTAAACTTAGAAACCTCATTTACTTCCTGTTCTGAATCCGATTTTGATAGCCTTGAAGATGCTTTTAATGAACTTTATGAAAAATATAAAGCAGTAGTAAAACAAATGAAAATAGTGAAACTAAATCTGCTGAACCAAGAAAAGGCTAACACCTTTCTTAAAAATGAAACAGTAAGGTTAAACAAAAGATTAAGTGAAACTAAAAGAACTAATGAACTATTGTGCGAAGATTTGAAAAATAAAAATAACAAAATTTTGGAAATAGAATCAAATCTTAAGGAACTCACAAATGAAGAAAAGTTGCTAGAGGAAAATAATTATCTAAAAGCCACCATAGAAAAGATTTCTAAATGCAAAACTTCTTTATTCGTCAATATAAAAGGTTCTAGAGTAGGAAAGAAGAAATATGGATTAGGATACACACCTCCTCCAAATGAAGAAGATATTATTCATCATAAAGTGTATCTAACCGCTAAATTTGTGGCAGAAAAAGAAATAAAAATACTAAGAAGGTAAATCAGCATATGTACAAACAAAAACAGAAATCTAACAATTTTGCATATATGAAGAATGCTTTTGATTTATGCTATAGTCACTGTAATCAATTAGGACATACAGTTAGCACATGCACCACTAGACACTTGAGATGGATTCTTAAAACTAACCATCATAGACCCAAGAAAATTTGGGTACCAAAAGTTACAACTTAGCTTTATTTGCAGGGTCGGCTGAGGGCATCCAAATCGTATTTGGACAGTGGATGCTCAAGACACATGACAGGAGATAGGAAGCTATTCACAACATTTAGAAATGAAGTTGGTCAAGTAACTTATGGTGATAATGGGAAAGGAAAAGTACTAGGATGTGGAACAATTGGTACTAAGGAAAAGAATCTAATTGAAGATGTTATGTATGTAGAGGGACTGAAGCATAATCTAATTAGCATCCGTCAGCTATGTGATAAAGGGCATACATTGAATTTTCAGAATGATAAGTGTATCATCCAGAAAGATAACAAGATAATTTTGAAGCTCAAAGGGTAAAGAACCTGTACACTTTGCAGTTGGTAGAATTAAGAGAAGTAAACTTATACCTTGCAACCACCAAAAGTGAAGAGTCTGAGTTGTGGCACAAAAGACTAGGTCATGCAAGTACTTCTGTTATCAAGAAATTGATAAAGCATGATCTGGTTGAAGATCTTTCCAAAATGAGAATCAAGAAATCTGGAATTTGTTCAGCTTGTGCAAAAGGAAAACAGACTAAGACCTCATTTCAGTCCAAGACAATTGTTACAACTTCCAAGCCTTTGGAGTTAATTCACATGGATTTGTTTGGACCTATGAGGACAGTCAGTCTTGTAGGAAAAATATATGGCTATGTATTAGTTGATTACTACTCAAGGTACACTTGGGTGTCTTTTCTAGAAGCCAAGTCAGAAGCATTTCAAGCATTTCTGAAATTCAGTAAGTTAGTTCAGAAAAATCAGAAATTTCAGATTACAAGCTTTAGATCTGATCATGGCGGTGAATTCAAAAATGAAGAATTCATGAACTTCTGTGAAGAAAATGGGATTCAGCATAACTTCTCAGCACCAAGAACACCTCAACAGAATGGAGTAGCAGAAAGAAAGAACAGAACACTGCTGGATATGACCAGAACAATGCTGAATGAGTATAATTTGCCAAAATATTTCTGGGCAGAGGCAGTCAATACAGCCTGCTACATTATCAATAGATGCATGATCAGACCCATTCTAAAGAAGACCCCATATGAACTCTACAAGGGAAAGAAGCCCAACATTAGTCATCTTCGACCTTTTGGCTGTAAGTGCTTTATTTTAAATAATGGTAAGGACAATTTAGGAAAATTAGATGCTAAGAGTGATGAAGGTTTCTCGTTAGGATATATTTCAAAACCTAGAGGTTATAAGGTATTCCATAGGAAAACATTAACTATAGAACAATCTGTTCATGTCTTATTTGATGAAACTAACCCTTCTATCAAAAAGATAGAAGAAGAAGTGTAACGTCGCTTATTTTCGGATCCTTTTTAGATCGTGTGTGTTGTGGTTGTGATGGCTGTTGTAAGGCCAGTGTGGTGTAGACGCGTGGTGTGTGTAGGTGTGGTGCAGGTTAGGTCCCGAAATGAAATAGGACCTGCCGCAGTTGAGTAGGAGTTGGTGGCCAGGGGTGGTCATTGACTTGTTGGCGTCCAGGTAAGTTGCCGTTGACTGCATGATCTTGGCGGCAGGGGATATGGACGTTTAGGGTGGCGGTTGTCTTTGGCAGCAGAGGCGTTGACGCCAACCTGAGAATTCTGCAGGATATAGGGTCACTCGAGAGCAGGTTTCCCACCTATCTCTCTCTTCCCCTTGCCCTAGCTTCGCGTCCTCGTGTTTCTAAAGCTTCCAACAGGTACTGAAGGGTGGTTGGAGGATCGTGGAGCGTGTGGCATTGTCGAATCGGACGAGGAAACGCCATGGCGTGGTGCAATTCCCGTGGGAGCTCACGGAGGGTTCGGTTTGAACCGGGAGAATTCGAAGGGTTTGATCATGTTCTGAGGTAGGGAATGACCCTTGTAGTTCCTGTAGGTCGTGTTAATGTAATTAGATAACATGAATCTGCATGAAAATGGTGATTTCGGGTCATGGCACCCATGCGGGGATAATGGGTGGTTTGATGATTTTATGTAGTAAAGCATGATGTTTTAGTTTAATTATAATGCATGGGAGTTAGAGGAACTATTTCCTCTTATTTTATTAATGGTTTCGGGATCAGGAATGCATGTGGGATCGGTTAGGGTTTCTGCAGTAGTAGAAGCTGAAGATCTTGGCGTCAACATCGTTGGTCGCCAGTTTCATCAGCCGGGATATAGACAGCCAGATCCATTGCCGTCTACTTCCTATAAGCGGCAGTCGATGTTGCCGCCAACTTGTGCATGTATTCATGCAGTGTGGTTTACGTAGCTTTTCTGATTATGAATATTACGTGTTTGTGTGTGCATGGCGATGACCGGTGTGAGCCAGTGCACTTGTTATGCTCTTGGAGCATACTGCTCATGTAATGGGCATGTTTTACGTGAATGATGTGTGATGCACGTAATTGCTTTATGCAGTATGTGTGGTGCGTTGGCACCCGTGGCACTCTTGGAGTGCGTTGTCCATGTGTTGGACATGTGGTTTACGTGGAAGACGTGTGGTACACCAACCAGGGTGTAATATACATGTGTTGTTTACGTGGTTTGAGTGTGTGTATACTACACACTTTGTTGTAATGTAATTCTTATGATTTGTCGTAATAACTGAGCAGTGAGGTTCCTGTGTGAGCCTAGCCATGACTTTGTGGTGTTTGGGCAGTGAAGGTCCACACCGACCTAGCCCTGGTCCGTTGTTGTCTTTCAAATAATATTATATGGATTTATGTATTAAGTGGTGTGTGTGTGTTGCCACGGAGGTCACCTCATGACCAATGATAGGCAAGTTTGTGGTTCAGTTATGTGTTGGTGTGGGATAGCTTTGGGGTCACACGGTGACCGATGTTAAGCTAATCCTAACACTTGTATATTGTGAATTATAAGTAAAGGTTATATGTGTTAGTATCGTGGTTTGAGCTTGCCGAGTGTGGTGGTCCGGCGCTTATTCCGGAATGCCTCTCTAGTCAGGTACCCCAGGTTCTTTGTGAGCCAGGCACGTATGTTTGTTGTGCTCGGGGTTTTGTCCTGGTACTTGTGTTGTACCGTTGAGGTCTGTGTCGTCTTCCTGGACACCTTCACTCCTGTGCTTGAGTTGTACGTCCGGCTGAGGGAAAGACGACAGTAGGGCAGCGGCTTGTGTTTGTGGGTGTGTAGTCGTTTGTAGCGCGCTCGTAGTTGGGGGTACGGACACCAGTAGTCGACACTGGTCCCCAGCTAGTCCTGTTTTCCAGTGCCTCACTTTAGGGTGCTCCGACCAGAGACTCTAGAAGTGCCAGGCATGGGCCTGCAGTTGTGTGTCTGTAGGTGTGGTGTTGGTTGGTCTCCACAGTTGTTTGACTTGTTCTCGTGGAGCGGCAATTGAACCTTTCGTCCGTGACTGCGAGGCTGCGAGGTTGTTCTTGTGTTGTGTTGTCCGGGTTGGATACTGGCCTGATCAGCTAGTAGTCCGTTCCCATGTGGTGGCGTCGTTCTTTCTGAATCGTGCTTAGTTAGCTCCAGTTGTAGTTGTGGTGACGTCGTCCTTCGCGACTCGTACTTTGCCAAGCTCTAGTTGTGGCTTGACTCGTGCTTTGCCACAGGCTGTAGTTCGTGAATTTGTGATTCGTGGTCGAGGTTTGACCAGTTCGAGGTGTGCCCTGGTGTTGGCACAGTTGTGACTGAGTTGTGGTTTGTGTGACTCGTCGATTAAGGTTTCACTTGTAATGTTGTGTCTAAGTGAAGGCACAATATAATTGTGGTTCAGTGTGGTGTTTATCGCCTACATATACCCTTGTTCGGGTGTTTGTGTTGTGGTACCTCAGAGTAGCAGGTACCTATTTCCTTTGTGGGTTACTTTGTAGTTTTGTGGTGGTACATTGTATACCAACCTTTCCGGGTACTTGTGTGTTGTGGAGGTCTTGTGGTTTGACCTGCCACTTGTTGTATCCTAACTGTTTTAAGTAGATCTTTGTTTATATTTTATTATGGATTAGTTTGTGATTATTAATTATGTTACCTTTGTGGGTATTTTGCCGATGAGGCTTGTGGCTTAGGCATATTGTGGTTTAGTAGAGCTATGCTCCGTGGAGGCCGTGTGAGACCATCCACTTGTTGAGTTTTACCCTTCTTGGGCATGGTTCCGATTATGGATTTAGTGTGTGATGGACTAGCTAGCTGTAGCCAGTCCTACCATTTATGTGTGGCTCTCGACGTAGTGTGATTTGGAGTATAAAGGACCAGCTCTTTGTTAGCAGTCTTGTTACTTAAGTGTTCGAGATTTGCATGTGAAGCTTGTAGCCTGGGCAGTGACTTGCCTATGTGGCTTATAGCTTAGGCAACTAGTTGTTGTAGCAGTGTGCCAGTGAGATTGTGGTTTAGGCACTTTAGTAGTTGGGCTGCCTAATGATATTATGTTAGTCCTGTAGTCCTACTTTCCTTCTGAGGACTTTGTGTTTATTATCATGATTATGTTTAATTGTTATTTATTGTCATGATGTGAGCATGAAATGGTTTGGCTATTGGTGTTGCCAGTGAGACCCTTTGGGGTTGAGGAGTATTGTGGTCTCGGTGTTGTTTTGGGTAGCCCCTACTAAGCCAGTGACTTGTTGAGGCTCACTCCCCTACAGTTCTTTTCAGGGCTTGCCGTGTGTTTGGCTTGCAGCGGCGTTGTGTCAGACTTGCACCACCAGCAGTTGTTTAGTAATTAGTGTTGTGTGAGCTTGTGCTCCCTCGGGGTATGCCCCAGGTAGTTGTACTCTTTTAATTGGACATGTATTAATGTAATGGGACAATTGTATAAATTTGTGAGCAGATATGAGCACATGTACTTTCTTGTGTCTTATATTCTTGTGGTTTGTCTTTTATACTCTTACTGGACATGTGTGTAGATATCCCTTGCGAGACTTCGGTCCGTTCGCGGGAGGCGGATCTGGATATGAAGCCTTAATGGGCATAAATACCCCGGTCCGTCACAAGAAGAGTGTGTTGATGATCTTTGCAGGGATTTAGAAAAGACTTCTCTTGAAGAAGGAGGCAAAGATGAAGAAATGGAAGATTCCCCATTAGAAGATCTTCAACAACAAGAAGAACCACAAGAAGGGCTACCTAGGGAATTGAGGTACCATCGGGATCATCCTAGAGAAAATATCATTGGTAATCCTCAAGATAGGGTAGGAAAAAGAGGTATGCAAATTCCTTGTGATTTTTCTGCCTTCGTTTCACAAATTGAGCCTAAGACAATCAATGATGCACTGGGTGATGAATCTTGGATCCTTGCTATGCATGAGGAACTTAATTAGTTCCAACGCAGTGAGGTTTGGACTCTTGTACCTAGACCTACTGACCATCCAGTTATTGGAACCAGATGCGTTTTCAGAAACAAGATGGATGAATCAGGAGTAATCACTAGGAACAAAGCCAGACTTGTAGCTCAAGGATATTCCCAAGAGGAAGGCATAGATTTTGATGAAACCTATGCTCCAGTAGCTAGATTAGAGGCAATCCGAATTTTGCTAGCATATGCATGTTCTCTTAACATAAATTTGTTCCAAATGGATCTTAAAAGTGCATTTCTAAATGTTTTTATTAAAGAAGAAGTATATGTTGAGCAACCACCTGGTTTTGAAGATACTACTTATCCTAATCATGTTTTCCGTTTAAAGAAAGCACTGTATGGTCTGAAACAAGCTCCAAGAGCTTGGTATGAAAGATTAAATGCTTATCTTATATCACATGATTTTATAAGAGGTAAAGTAGATAGCACATTATTTATAAAGAAATTTTCAGATAGAATCTTAATTGTGCAAATCTATGTTGATGACATTATCTTTGGCTCTACTAATGAATCACTTTGTAAATTCTTTGAAAATCTGATGCAAAGTGAATTCGAAATGAGCATGATGGGTGAGCTTAATTATTTTCTTGGATTGCAAATTAAGCAGACCAAGGAAGGAACTCACATTTGTCAAACCAAGTACATTTCAGATTTACTTTCTAAATATGGTTTTGACAAATGTAAGCCACTAGGCACACCCATGAGCTCAGGCATTAAGTTAGATGGTGATCCTCTTGGTAAAAAGGTAGATCAAAAGATCTATAGAGGAATGATAGGTTCACTGCTCTATCTTACTGCTAGTAGACCGGATATAATGTTCAGTGTTTGTTTATGTGTAAGATTCCAAGTTGATCCAAAAGAATCTCATGTTCATGTAGTTAAAAGATTTTTTAGATATCTTATAAATACCAATAAGTTAGGCTTATGGTATCCCAGATGTTTAGATTTCAAGTTAATTAGATATAGTGATGCTGACTATGCGGGATGCAAAATAGATAGGAAAAACACCAGTGGCACTTGTCAAATTCTTGCAGGGTGCTTGATATCATGGTCTTCCAGGAAGCAGAACTCAATGGCTTTATCCACCACAGAAGCTGAATACATTGTAGCTGGAAGTTGCTGTACTCAACTCTTGTGGATCAAGCATCAATTGGAAGGCTATGGGAATCAACTTCAAGAAATTCCAATGCTATGTGACAACACAAGCGCAATAAATTTGACCAAGAACCCTATCCAGCACTCAAGAACAAAGTATATTGAGGTCAGACATCACTTCATCAGGGACCATGTAAGTAATGGTAATATTTTACTTGATTTTGTTTCTACAGAAAATCAGCTTGCAGATATTTTTACAAAACCTCTTCCTGAGGATAGATTCACATCTATAAGAAGAAAAATAGGTATGTGTAATCCTGATTAAGTCATCAAAGCAAAATGATGTTTGAATTTTATAAATATTGTTGTTTGAACTGTCTGTGAAAGACCATCCTAAAAAAATTTCTAAGTCACAGACATTCAACTTATGAAGAAACAGTGCATTCAAATCATATTATAAATCTGGCATTCGAATACATAATTCGACTTATTATGAAATCGTGAAAAGGTGCTTGTAATTTAAATTATATAACTGACACTCTCTTAAGACGCATCCTTTCACGTCTTAACGGTCAAATCATTTAATCCTGACTGTTCATCCTGAAATCTTGGGTCAGTTACTTTTTCCCTCCTTATAAAAGAAAACCCCTTCTCCTTTAGAAGACACCCTCTCAAAATCCATCTTCAAACCTTCCTGTCTTCTTCTGCCTCTTCCCACTCTCACTGTTCTCTGGCAAGGAACTTCCAAGGGAACCTCAAGAACTTCATCCCTCCTCGAAGAAAGGTAAGTTCTTTAGAATCTCATCCTCCATTCCTTGACACCTTTATCAGTTTCCTGAGTCTCTATCCTTTCTCTCTTCTAGATGGACTCATCTAGGGCTCCGGAATCCACCCAGATGACCCCTGAACAGCTTCACAGGCTTGCTAAGATTCCCATTTGTCTAGGGAAGGTTGTAGACTTTTCCCATCTTAGTGGAAACCTATCATGGGTAGAGAACACCCTTGATGCCATGGGCTGGACCAAGTTGTGTCAGATTTCAGAACCAATAGCTGAGAATGCAGTTAGAGCTTTTTATGTTTCCATGGAAATTTCATCAGGAAATACTATTTTTAGTTATGTCAAAGGAACCAAGATCATTATTTCTGAGGAACTATTGGTTGAGATTTTGGAATGTCCTAACTCCGGGCATAAGCTTAATGAGATCATGCCTTTAGAAAAGCAGAAATTGGGCATTATTGGCAGTTTGGCCACCATTAGTAAGAAAGGTCTTTCAGTAAATGAACTTTCAGCCAAAAAAGAGATTAATTCATTCTGTGATATCCAACATCGTGACCCCTAGAGCAAGAACCCACTCATCTATCACCTCTAGAGATGGGAACTTGTTGTTTTGGGCTATTCAGAGCCACAAAGTGAATTTGGCTGGAATCATTTTGGATAGAATGATAGCTGCTAAGAATCTTTTCCCTATGGACCTTTGCTCTCCCTGATCTTTAAGAGATACTCAGTAGATCTGTCAGGAGAAATATCTATTGGAATTAAAGAGAAGATTGGGATCACTACTTTGAGAAGGAGTCACTACTCCTTGGTCAACAAAAAGCAAAATCTTTGGATGAAAGATTCAGTGCCTGATTGTGATCATGAAGTTTATCCTGATGAACCTTATATTGCTTTAGTCTCTCAAGACGTTCAACAAGAGTTAGAGCCACTAGAACCAGTTAGAACTGAAGCTCCAATTCGGACTCAAGATCAAGTTCATGTTTCCTCCTCATTTCCTAAACCAGATGGTCCTGAGGAAACTATTAATGAAGTATTAAGAGATAGTACAGGCAAAGGTATTGCATCTGATGACATTCCTACAGAAACAAATTTTGAAGAAAGAGAGCATCACTTCTCTCCTTCTCAGTTTGAGACCCGGCCAAGGTCTCAGGAGGAGAGTAGCAACAATCTTCACACCATTATGGATTTATTGGGCAAACAACAAGAAAATCTTTTAGTTCTTCAAATGCAGATTGAATTTATAGATGTCAAGTTTGATAGTCTGTCTGATGAGGTTAAGCAAATGAAGGATTTATTGCTCCAGTTAGTGTGCCAGCAGGGCACCTCTCGGCCATCAGGGCCCTCATCCTCTGAGCAGCAAGAAGAACATGTTCAGACTCAAGAGTCTCAAGCACCTGAAAAGCCAACTCAAGAACAGCAGTCCACAGAAGATCTATCTCAGCCAGCTGTGCAGCAATCTGAGCAGAAATCTGATCAAGAGCCAGTACTTGATCAATCTAAGGAGCCTGAGACACAACTAAATTAGCAGAATTCAGAGGAGCAGCCTTCTGAGGAGCAGAAAGATTTAGAGCCTGAGGCACAATTAGCTTTAGTAGTACTTCAACCAGCAGTGGAGCACCAGCAACAGTCTGTGTTAGAAGAGTAGTCAGTGGCTGTGGGAGCAGCAGAGGCTTCCCAGCCCAGGCAGGTTTCCCAAATGGAACTTATGGCTAAGAGACCCCTGGAGTCCACTCCTAATTTGCAAACCTTCAAGAGGAAAGTGAAGCGCAGACTGGTCAAACATGGTGATCCAGTCTTCCCTCCTCCTCCTTCTAGGCCAACTCATCCTACTCTAGCTCCATCTGTTAAGCCTTCTCCTAAGCCAACAAGATCAGCACCAGCTAGATCTCAACCCTCTGCACCCACAGCACCCACCACTGAAACCCCTTCACAGTCTACTTCTTCGGATCCTCCACCACTTGCAACTATTCCTATGGATCCATTTTATCAAGATATCAAATTCTCCATCTATCCCACCAAGTATCAATTCAAGCCTCCCAAAGCAACTTCTCTAAATCTTTCCACTCAACCCCCTCATTACTTTTCTTGTCTTCCTACAGCCTCCAAAACAGATTCCAAGAAAACACTCCTTCATCTAGCAGAAATACTTCCTAGTATCCAGCTTTCTTCTGCGAGTGGACCCAACTTGGGAGACAGTCCTTCAAAACTCCTTCCACCATTTTGGTATAGTTTTGTCAATCACTCTTAACATCACATGAATCTGTTCAGAGAATATCTGGCTATTCGAGCCTTTCTTGAAGATCATGACATGCCAGGGTTCACTTTTGAACATTAGCTACCTACTCTTCTCAGGGCTACACAAATCTCTATGGAGGAACTTCAATTTATCTCCCAGAAAAGTCATTGCTTAACTCCCAAGGAGTTCCTTGGTCTCTATCCTGATGAAGCAGCCAGATATCAACAAAATCAGTCTAGAAACCAATTTTTGACAGTCCTACATCACATATCTCTAAGGTTTCATGACATGTTCGGACTACTTCTCCGAGACTTACAGGAAAAATGCAATAGAATGAAAACTTTCAATTTTGAAAGATTCAAGTTGGGTCTGCCTGATGTCTCTAAGGGCCAATGGGAAAATCTTTTAAGAGGCCAGAGAGAGATTGTTCCTTCCATGACTGTGGCTTTACCTTCTGGCTTGCATCCTCCCCTCATAGGAGCAGTTTCCTACAGAAAAGATTTTGCAGAGGCAGTCTTCAATAGATATATTCGCATTGCCATCAGATTCAAAATCAAGTATAAGTTGAAACTGTCCTTTCAGCGATTTGTCTTTCTACAATTATCCAAGCACCATTATCATCTTCTGGACTTTCAACTATGTTTTGCTCAATCTGAAAGATTCAATGATGACCAATGGGTTGCAGCATACCCTTCATATCATTCAGATTGTGAAAAGATGAAACTTTCTCTACATGAATTTCATTATAAGAGTCTTAAGGATTTGAGGAAGAACATTGGGCATAAATGGGCTCAGAGACTTCTCATATATTATCAAGCTAAAGATGCAGCTGTGTCTAGAGGACTGCATTGGAATATCACTGCTCATGAATTTCTCTTGCTTGCTACCTCCAAGAAGTTTGCTCCCCTCAAGTATAGGGTTAATAGCCATAAGTATCATGATAGGATGTCTTGGTTCCGGAGGCGCCACATCAAATCCCATTGGAAGTTACCCTCCAATAATCCTTCCTACAACATTGATGGAGCTCTCTTTCACTACTTCTTCGATGAGAATGAGAAGAAGCTCTGGGATCTCATTCAACCTTTTCTTGCCCAAATTCCCAGATCTCTATACTTACCCAGCTCTCTATCTAGGTCATGAACAATATTTTTTTTTTTGGAACTATATAGTTTATAAACAATTTTTGTTATAATTTTTAGCTCTTTGTTATGTAATTTCTAACTTTCTATTATGTTTTCTTAAATGAATGCAATTTTCGGCTAAATACCATATCTTATGATGGAATCATTTCTATTAATGCCACAAAGGGGGAGAGATATTAGTCAAGAAAAAGAAGCATATGCATACTCATATTTCAAATATTTGCCTTTTTCACTATCTATTTAAAGATTTTTGTCATTAACAAAAAGAGGGAGAATCGTTGAGCAACTACCCCCAGGAATTTAAGATTTTCTTAAATTAATATATCTGTTGTTTTGCTATGACAAAACTCTTGAAATAGACCTTTTATAAAGCGAATATATTACTTGCATATCACAAAAATCATACAGATATATTATAGGACTATACCTCCATCTCAGAAATTTTTCTAAGTCCACAGCTCTCTCTATGTCCTACTGAATTCGGCTGTTAACTTCGACTCCCTCAGAAACGAAGTCAAATAACCTTGAATATTTTCTAAGTCCACAACTTTATATGTAATTCGACTGATGACTCTGACTATTACAGTCGAATGCCTTTCAAAGTTCAAAACATGATTCGACTGTCATATTCGACTGTCATCTTCGACTACCATAGATATATATAATTCGACTGATGACTCCGATTGCTACAATCGAATGCCTTACAAAATTCAATACCTGATTCGACTGTCGTCTTCGACTGATACAATCGAATGCTTCAGTATTTGATCTTCATGGTATCCGACTGCTGAAGTCGAATCACATTTACTTTTTCAATGGAATTGCTTATTCTTTCTAGTCGAATCATAGTTATTTATTGAATCAAATTGCATGTTATGGATTTATCTTCACTGCTAATTCTGTACTTAACTCTCTTCTGAAAAGGATTAACACTTAGTGTAAGATTACTTCTTAATCTTCTTATACAACCTCTTAATAAACCTTCAATATTTTATCAGTCCATCAAAACTATCATTATCCTATTATTTTATTCTCTGTCAGGAAAAGTCATATTAGTCTTAAAATATTCATCTAAATCCTGCGCATGACATTTCTAATATATTTTAAGAAATAATCCTTGAATTGTTCAATGCCTTTGCTCCAGATTTTGATGGATACATTAGACACTATGCATTTATGAATTCTCAGGCGCATGGCATCTGACAGGACTCACCTACCACTAACAGACCCATACTTTTCTTTTTAGCATATCTGTCTGCCTACTTTTCCTTTCTGAAAGCTTGTGCATACGAGGTTTCCATACCTTTGTCTGTACTTATCTGACTTACCTACCTCATAGGTATGGAGTTCTCTTTTCTTTTTGTCTTGCTTTTGTAACAGGCATTTATTAGAGCACATTTTTTTTAGCATGACTCCTTCATAGTCTATGTTCATAAGAGCTTATCTTCTAGCTGTGAACGACTACACCTCCTCTGAAGACTTTGGATAGATGCAAAACTGAAGGACTTCTGGACAATAAGCTCATCAAGATCCAAAGGAAACTAGTGCTCTCTCCAAACGGTCAAATTGCAAATGGTCACAAACTCCAGCGGCTATTTTCTAAACGGCTATATTCTGAAGTGTATAAAAGGAGCTTAAGTTTGAAGAAGGAATATACACATATAACACAAGAAGAGAGCATACAAGCTTCATTCGAATTCCTTCTAGTCTCACAAGCCCTTCTGAAAGCTAAAGTCTGAGAGCTTTTACCTCCTTAAAAGACTTTCTCTGAAGCTCTCCTAGTAGTGTTGGGTGGCAATTGTAATTGCTTACTTTCTTTAGTCCACCCTTGTATTTCAGATAGGATTCGTATCTCATCTCTGATCCATTGAATCCTTCTGAAGTCTGTGTTTGTGCTCAGTTCTGAGACAAACACACAAGTCATTTTATTTTCTCTTGTGTAATTTCTGCAGAAGTCTGTTTCTGCATTGCCCCTCCTGTGTAGGGAAGGTCTTTGTAAAAGGTAGTTGTTGTACCGCTGATTAGGGAAGACTTGCTAAGGGAGCAAGTGGGTTTGTAATTCCTCTCAAGGGTGAGAGAAGGCCAATTCATTGGAAGATAGTGAAAATCTCAAGTGGTTGGCTTGAGGACTGGATGTAGGACATCCATGTGGGAAGGACCGAACCAGGATAAACTCTTGTGCATTTCTATGTGATTGTTTTTCCGCCAAGTTCACACTTGAATCACACACCACACACTAAGTACTAACTCATCTATTTAGTGTTGTGCATTTCAGAAGAAAATTTTAAGAGTTAAGAAGTCCTATTCACCCCCCCTCTAGGACATCTAGTTTGCCATTTTGATCCAACATGTTGCAGGTGCATTCGTGAGCCTAAAAGGAATCACGACAAACTCGAAGTGGCCGTAGCGGGTACGAAAAGCTGATCTGGCGATGTCTGACTCGTGGATCCACAACTGGTAGTAACCCGACCTCAAGTCGATCTTCGAGAACACTGAAGCTCACTGCAACTGGTTGAACAAGTCATCAATCCTGGGCAAAGGATACTTGTTCTTCACGGTCACCTGATTCAGCTGCCAATAATCAATACACATTCTGAGGCTGCCATCTTTCTTCCTCACAAACAGAACAGGCGCTCCCCATGGTGAACGACTCGGACGAATGAAGCCCAACGCAAGCAACTCCTCTAGTTGGTGCTTCAACTCCCGCAGCTCCGCCGGCGCCATCCGGTACGGTGCCTTGGATGTAGGCATCGTCCCCGGAAGTAACTCAATGGAGAAATCTACCTCTCGCTCAGGCGGTAGGCCAGGTAGATCCTCCGGAAACACGTCGGCAAACTCACAAACCACAGGCATGTCTGAAACAACAATCTCACCAGAATCCGAGACACACACAGAAGCCAAGAAAGCAACACAACCATCTCGGATGAGGCGCCGAGCTCTACAGAAAGAGACAAAGGGTTGGCGGATAGACCGGGTACCTCGGAAGCAAAGCATAGGTGCTCCCGGTATTTCGAACCTCACGGTCTTCCGCTGACAATCTACCAGTGCAGAGTGCGCCTCTAACCAGTCCATGCCGAGAATGGCATCAAAGTCGTGGAGCTGCAAGGCAAACAGTCTGGCTGGTAGCTGGTGGCCCTGTACCTCGACGGTGACACCCTCCAAGTAACCAAGGGTACGCACAAAGTCACCTGTCGGCAGCTCAACTGTAAGGTCACAGGCTCGCTCCGGAGCAAACTCAGACAAGGAAGCAAAGAACTCCTTAGAAGCAAAACAGTGTGTGGCACCCGAATCAATCAAAACTCTACCAGCCCTACCAAGGATGGGAACCGTACCGACGATTAGATTAGAGGCCTTCGCCTCCTCTCTGGTGATGTTCATCACCCGACTGCGTCCTCGTCCTCGCTGAGGCTGCTGCTGCTGGTGCTGCTGCTGCGGCTGCTGGTACTGACCCTGGTGCTGTTGCTGGCGTTGCGCTGGCTGGGGTGGACGGTACTGAGCCTGAGGTTCTTGCTGCTGCTGCTTCCTCAACAGACACTCTTGCCTGTAGTGACCAAGCTGCCCACAGTGGTAACAACCCGAGCCCTGCTGGCTCTGCTCTGCTCCCTGCTACATAGACTGCTCCACTGGCTGCTCCTGCTGACGTCGCTGCTGCTGCTTGTAGTGGTGCCTGCCTCCACGAGTGAACATCTTCTTCAGCTTCGAGGTCAGGCCAGCACCGTCTGTCCCCAAAGAAGAAGAAGTGGAAACACTCTCTCGACTGCCCGAGGGGCGCTGGTATGGAGAAGACCTCCCCGAGTCCCCACTCTGCTGCAACTAAAACCGACACTCCCTCTCCATGGCCGTAGCTCTCGCCACTGCCACTGCCAAGGTGTTACAGAGGTGACCAGCCATGGCTCACCTGAAGTCTGAATGTAGCCCGCTAATGAACCGCTCGGTACGAGCCTGGTCACTAGCTGCCACGTGGGGAACGTGTCGAAGTAGCTACAGAAACCTCTGGTGGTACTGCCCCACTGTCAAGTCTCCCTGCACTAACTCGTGGAACAGGTCCCTCAACTCATGGAAAACGTAGTCGGGGAGGAACTCGCCATGAAAAGCCACTAGGAACTCTGCCCAAGTGATCTTGTCCAGCCTCCTGCCCTGAAAACTGGTCTGCCTAACTGCTCTCCACTATTCGTGGGCTGACCCCTTCAGCTAATACACTGCTAACCTGACCTGATCCAGCTCTGCACAATACATGGTCTCGAAGGTGCGCTCGAGCTCAAGGACCCAACTCTCTGCCCTGTCTGGATCATAGTCGCCAGAAAACGTCGGAGGCCGAAGATGAAGAAACCTCTCCAGAAGCATCGTGCGGTCCTCGGGTGCTGTCTCTGTAACTAGAGTCTACTGTCGTACCGCTGGGGTACCTCTGGCTGAACCGGTGCTACCTGCGAGGTCAGTGGTGGCTGCACCTCTACTGCCATCTCTTTGAACTGCTGACCTCCTGCCGACATCTGCTGGTACAGCTGGTACTGAGGGTACTGGGGGTACTGCTGGCACTGCGGGTACTGCCAAGGACCCTAGAACATCGCTCCCTACCACTGCTCCATGACAGCCGGCGGGGGCTGGGGCGGAAACCACTACTGCTGCTGCTACTGCTGTGGCTCTCCCTGCCGCAACGGAACACCCTGCGGAAATGGGTCCCCAGGCTGCTCGAACTGCTGGGGCTGAGCGTCGATTGGCACGTGCTCAGTTGCAACCGACCCGTCCGACTCGAACTCCTGACGCTCTACCAGCTCACGAACCTACCTGCGAGTCCGTGGAGGCATGTTCTATAAAAAAGACATAATAAGAAGTTAATAGATAAACTCCAGTGGCTTAGAAGTGTTACTTGTACTTCCTAAGGGACTTTACGTTATTACTTATTTCCACTACAAGTCTTGATAGACCCCTTTCTCTAATACCACTGTAACAGCCCCGGCGCCTTAATCCCCGGCTCCCACCAAGGATCTGAACATCGGCACTGCCGCCCACAGGTCCGGAGACCTGGAAGGGCTAACGGAGCGGTCTAACAAGATATGTAATAGAGATAAATAACAACAAACGTACTAAAGTGCACCACAAGTGAACGAAAATTGTCCAACACTAAGTAACTGTCTAGTACAGTCCCAAAGTAAATAAAGTACAAGTGCTGAATAAAAAAGGGAAAGACAGGTCCCTTAGGGGCATAGCCTTAGGGGCATACCTGGAGGGTGATGTACAACTGCTGGGGGAGCACTGCTCACTAGAGATGTCGACTACTGCGGGCCCATCTACAAGACTGCTGTTGTGAAGTCTCACCTACAAAACAGGGAGTGAGCTTCACGAAGAAGCCCAGTAGGGTCTACCAATCTCCCACTTGTTCTAATAGTAGAATAGAACTAAGTGCAATAAATAAATAAAGCCTATTCTACTAAACGGAGTCAAGTGCAGAAGCGTGAAAGAAACTACACGGTTGTCGGTCTAGGCTACACAGCGTGACCGGAAAACCTGTGTAAACCAAGGCACCACAAGAACCCAGCCGTAAACACAGATAGTAGACACTGGCTGGACAAACACACTAGCTACAGTACGCTACACTAGTCAGCCGGTCAGGTGCGCCATGCGCCTTACCCTCGACCAACGGTCCATGTCTAGCACCTCTCGTCAGAGTAAGACGCGGAACTAAAAGTAAACACAACCGCCGTAGTCTGACTGGACTATGGTCCCATGCCTGACCCCTCTAAATAGTTCCGGAACCACATAGAGTGAGGCAGTAAGAAAAGACTAGCTGATCTGCGTCGTACGAGCTACCAACTACTCGGCGTCCCAGACTCAGCTAAGAGAGCTCTATAAACAACTCGAGCAAATCCCGCCACCCGGAGCAACCCCCTCTGACACAAGCGCACGAGGACCGGGGATCCGGGCGCCGGGGCTGTTACACTTCATATGTAACTTGTAGTTTATCCCACATTTCTTTTGCAGTTCTACAAGCAGATAATCTATTGAATTCCTTTTCAAAAAGGGCACAACAAAGATAATTTTTAGCCTTATAATTTAAAGACATGTTTCTTTTATCAACTATTAAAAGACTAGATGTGGATTCACAATTGATTCGAAAATCACCTTGTTCTATTACCTGCCACAAATCAAAATCTGTGCCTCTGATGAAGCACTCCATCTGCATCTTCCAATACTAATAATCTTCACCATCAAAGAATGGTGGCCTTGTAACAGACTGGCCTTCATAGTTGTGAGCTTCAGGTGCCATCTCTTCTCACAGCTTTAGATTCTTCTTAGAAGACCTCACTCTGATACCACTTGTTGGATCGAAATGACACTAATAATGTCCTAGAGGGAGGTGAACAGGACTTCTTGTGCTTTTAAAATTTTATCTGAAATTAAACAACACTAAATAAATTTGTTAGTATTTAGTGTAGTGTGTGATTCAAGTGTAAATTGGCGGAAACAATCACACAAATGCACAAGGAGATTTATCCTGGTTCGGTCCTTCCCACATGGAAGTCCTATATCTAGTACTCAAGCCAACCACTTGAGATTTCACTAACTGCCAATAAATTTGGTCTTCTCTCACCCTTAAGAGGAATTACAAGCCCACTTGCTCCCAAGCAAGTCTTCCCTTACTAGGGGTACAAAACTACCTTTCACAAGGTCTTCCCTACACAAGAGGGGAACAGCAGGAACAATCCTCTTGCAGGAATTTACATAGGAAGAGAATGTAAAGATTCTTGTGTGTTTGCCTCAAGAATGAGCAAACACACCTAATTCAGAAAGGATAAAAGATAAGAGTTGCAACTCAAATCCTTTCTGAACAAGCAGGGTGGATAGAAAAATATTTGAGTACAATTGCCACAAAAAAACAAGACTTCTGTGAGAATGGGAGAGCTTGGAGAGTTTTTATGAAAGTGAAGCTCTCAATCTTGTAGCTTGGAAGAAGGCTTGTGGAGATCTCTTGCTGCTAGCTGGTCTCTGAAAAATTCTAAGTGTTGAGCTCACTTGCTGTTGTATGAGTTGTATCCTCCTTTGAAACTTTGGCTTCTTTTATATTCTTTAGAATTGTGTAGCCGTTTGAAAATGGCCGTTAGAAATATGGCCGTTTGAGGAGAGACCTTGGATCTTTTGGATGCTTGCTGAGTTTGTTATCCATAGGTCCTTCTATTTTTGCTTCTTTCCAATGTTTCTTGGACGAGGCTTGCAGCTTCATAGATAAGAGGTCAACTTCTAATTAAATGGACTGTGAAAGCTCCATGCTGAAAACATGCTTCAATAAATATCCTGCAGCAAAGGCAAGACAAAGAGACAAGGTTCCTCCATACTTTCTGAGGTAGGTAAGTCAATGAAAAATAAAAAGTATGGAAACCTCGGACAGATAGCTTTTCAGACTAATAAAAGATGGACAGACAGTTTGCAAACAAAGGTATGGACAAGTTCTGACAGTGGTAGGTGAGCCTCTATCGGATGCCATGCTCCTAAAAACAATAAATGCAACATATCTTATGTATTGGAAGAAAATCCGGAGAACAGTCATAAAGAAAGAGATCAATTTGAACAGATGTATTGAAACTTATTCATTTGACAATTTTAGAAGAATATTTTAAGTATAATATGTCTTATCATTAAATAATTTATTAGACAGAGAAAATATTCAGTCAATGTAGGTTTTAATGGAAATCATATCAAGGAAGATAAAATGATATGCAATCAAAATTTCATAAGATGATAAAATAGTATCTTCACAGAAAAAGTACAAGTACATGACTTGTCAATGAAGTCGAATTCAGAAGAGAGTGCAATTCGACAATAGGAGTCGAAGATAGAAACATGAGAAATAGGCTAATTCGACTTCATCAGAAGTTGCTTTGAGATAATATCATTCGACTTTGCAAGTCGGATAGAAGAGTATTTATAAGTCATAGTTCGACTTCCATGGAGTTAGACAGAACCAGACAAGGGATGCGACTTTAGATGTCGAATATAGAAGAATTCAAATTCTGAGAGTTGAAGTCTAGAATGAAGTATCCGACTGTAGGAAGTCGGATTCAGAGGAATTAGATTCTGAAGTATTTGACTGTATGAAGTTGGAGTTGATAGTCGGATAGAAATTTTAGAGATGATCTAGTGCAGAACTTTTCGATTCTAAAGGAGTTGTAGTCGACAGTCGGATTGTGTCTGTAGACATAGAAAATTTGTTGAGATAGAGTTTGTCCAAACTATTTTTCTATGATATGTATATTTAATTTGTAGAAAGTCTTTTAAAGGTGTTGTCATAGCAAAAACACAAAGTTAAAATAATCTTAAATTATTTTCTTAGGGGTAGTTGCTCAACCCTAGGGACTTCATTGCTCAAATCAAACTTGAAGTGCAGGTCAGTCCAACAAGTAAATAAGAGCATATAACCATAAGGAGGCCTACCCAAGCTCGCTGCCGTGAGTCCACTATTGAGGAAGGCTAGCACTGCCGGTCCCAGTCTCTCACCCTCCCATATGCCACACACCGCGCTCAGCTGATCCTCCTCTAGGATGTTGTCAATCGAGGGGAAGAGGAGTGCGCCCGCCATGCAGATGGCGAACCCTCCCATTACCTTTTCCAGCCCTGCATCATCTTCCACTCTCGGTATTTCCCTTGTGGTCCAGGCTGCTAGTTTCTGTAGGACAATTCCTTTCTCGGTCCGGAGGTCTTGGGCCTCCTTTTCATCCATGAAGCTTTCAAGCACTACCCTGCTTGTATAGCTCCTCGGTATGACCGCCATCTCATCTTTTCGCCTTGCTTCATCCTCTTCAAGCCTAATAATAATTCGACCTCTTCTAATAGGATGGTGGCCTCAAAGGTCTTGAAGAGGAAGGTATGGGTTTGGGGATGCCATAGTTCTACTAATGCTCCCATAGCCGCCCAATCAAGGTGGATTTCGCGGTATCTTTTGGCATGGACAACAAGATTGTTCATTCCCCACCGCTTAAGGATGTTGGTCATGTCAAGGCTAATGGAGGCAGTCATTTTCTGGAGCCATGGGAGATGAATATAGCTCCAGTTGCCCAGGAAAAGGGGATAGTCTTATGGCATGGGTAGGTATGTGAATGGATGACGTGATCATGGGCATGGGTAGTATTGGCCATGAGAGGGTGGCGCATGGTGATGATGGTGCATGGGTCATAGGGAGTTGAGGGGGTCGACCATAGCAGTGGAGAAGAGGGAGAAAAGAAATAGGAAAAGAAGAAAGAGAGAAAGAAGAACACATCAAGCACATCATGAGCACATCAAGAACAAGCCAAAATCAATGAACAAGATCAATCTACTCACCAATTTAGCCTGAACAAGCTTACAAATATGTCCTTCCACCTTGCTCAATCGTTGAAATCCCTCGATTCTTGGCTTCTTGGACGGGGGAGCATCACCATGCTCCATTGCTCCAAGCTTCTTCTTCTCCTTCTCTCCTTCCTCTCCTTGCTTCAACTGATGAATTCTGCACTTTGGGGAGTTCAAATGCATGAAGAGAGCATGAAGAGAGGTGTTTTATAAACTCTTAAGTCACATTAGCCGGAGGCAAGCACCAAAGAGAGGAAAGGGATGAAAATAGGTAAGAAAATCAAGTCTCGGTGGAAAGTTTAAATCACGTCCAACGCAGCCGCCGCGATTGAAGGTGCCATGTCCAACTTCCATTACGACAGGTAGGGTCAAATTGCGTCCGACTAAGTCGACGCGATTTAGGTAAGTGAAAGGAGTCTAGGATACCTGCCGCGATTTACAAGTAACATTATTTTTACATTCCGCTATATTATTTGTTGCTTGTCAATGCTGATAAGCCTTTGAGCATAGGTTCTGGATGCATTTCTCGCCGTATAATTCATGCTCATTTTCGGCGACCCCAGTCTGGTATTGTATATATTGCATTCTACTATATGGTATACTCTAGTAGATCACATCAAGGACCTCGAGGTTCTGATGAATCTGGAATTTGAGTTCCCATCCTTCGCAAAAAATAGTGATGATTCCAGAGGATTCTTATGACTTGAGGATAGGCCGTTGTGTTGCAAAAGGACGACAGATTCCATCCGGTCTCTTGGCTTCGGCACCGTAGCAATATTATCCTTGATTATTCTATATTTTTGTTTGTTTTATTCTTTTTCTTTTAGCCTAGCTAGGACTTTGAGCATAATTCCGGATAATCACTCTCGTGCTTAATTAAAGAGAATCATTTGTTTCTCTTTTCTCATTAACATGAAATATTCCACTCCGAGTCAAGTAGTCAGCTCACTTTGTTGATGTTTGAAGATCATCTTTTGAAAAACTCATTGTTTTGGATTCCTATTTCATATCATCCTTATTTCCCTAAGATCCACTAGAGGCAGTGGCAGATGCCCCCAATGGTGCAACCTAACGGATTGTGTCTTTAGGTGCTTCCCCGACGCTGGAAGTTGATCTTTCTCCTTTCCATGCCCACGTGCACAACCTTCTTCTTTCGTCCAAGCATTGAGTTATCTCTTGAGGTTTTCTGCAAGCCGCTTCATCCTAAATTGACAAATAGCTCCTGTCATATGTTTTTGAGGCGTGTCTCATCACACCTTGGTATCTACTTTTCAGTCACTCCCCTTCGTTTCGCTTCATTCACCCCATTTCATTGCCTTCATTTCACTCCACTTCGTTCCATTTCCTTGCAAAGCAGACACTAAGGTGAGGTAGCTGTAGACACGCCATTTTGGCAACATATTGAGCAAATTTCATGTTATACTGCAATGCCTCAAAGTGGTTCTCTTCAATTAACCTCTTGAGTGATTTTCCTATTTTTCTAGATTTTTCTAAGATTTTTAGGGATTTTTATATGGGGTCCAAAGGGGTCTGTTGAACTTCATTGATTTGCGTCTGATACAGTGGATGCCTTTTAGGCAGATTGATCCGCGGCGGGTCAAACCGACGCGTATCATACTTCCTTTTTCTGGCGCTTACCTTGTTTAGATTCGCGTCCAACATCGCCGCCGCGATTCATAGTTTCCACTTTCGAATTATGGCAATTTCCAAAATCATTTTTGGAAAGATTTATTGTTAATTAGAATTGCATCTACATAGATCGACATGTTTCTAACCTTCCTCTAAACAAAGATCAATCTCCTTAAAAGATTGATTCTCTTCATATCCACATTCGGTAAACCAGATGCGATTCATTGTTTCCATTTTTAAATAATTGGAAAGAATCCTTGCAAATCGGAAGGTTTAGAAATGCGGCGGGCATTGCCGACGCGATTCTTAAAATAGCTATAATCGAGGTTTGGAAGGGCTCAATCGAAGCAAGTGAATCTTGGAAACCGCGACTGTTTAGTTGGATGTGATTCATCAGATAGGCGTCCACTGTGTCGGACGTGATTTAAGGAATTTTTCCCTATAAATAGACCCCCGAGGCCATTGTTTGGAGCACAACTCAAGTACTACGGCGAAGCCCTTTTGCACTGGAGACTCGACTTCCGAACCGAGGAGAAGCATCCACCATCCCAAGCCATTTCATACACTAAATCCTTAGAGTTTGGAGCCTCTGTCTTCCTCATACGCATTGGAGCAAGGCGGGAGGCGCTTTCTTCGTCCGCTCCGTCCCTTGCAACAACAGACTACATCACCATTTCTTCTTCTTTTCCCTCCACTTCACTTTATTTTGTTTCATATATTGGATTTCATCACATCATGTTCTCACACACAACACACATCATTTTCCCATACCCACACTTTTTTTAGGGGTTTAACACCACCCCACGAGGTGTGTTAACGCCCTTTCTATCGCCTTTCTTTCATCTTTGCTAGATTTCAGTGCTACACCTCAAAGCCTAATATCTCCTTCATTTGTTTTCTTGTTGTCTTTTCTTGCAAGGTAACCCATTTGGAGCTAAATCTTCTTTGTTGGTCGGCTGGTGGACGAAGTAAAAAGAGCCCACACACTACTCTCCCGCACTTTTGGGTGAAGGTAAGTACCCCCTATGTCCGCCTCTTCGCCCGTCTCCTTTGGTACCTACGTGTACCTGGCGATCGCACTCATCCTCGTGCACACACGCACGTCTTTGTTTTCTCTTTTTCCCATCCGCCATATTTCCTTTTTATTTAAAAATATGTTTTTTTTAATCATCTCTTTGTGGGGTGTGTTTTGAAAAAAACACGTCTACACCGATCAGATTAGTATTCCTAATTTTGGACCCCCAAACCTAACTTCTTCATTTTAAAACTAAACTATCTTGCTTAATGTGAATTTGAGCGTCGAGCTCAAACCGGGAGTCCGAATTTAACTCCGTCAGTTTCCACAAGTCACACTCATTGCCCCGACCATGTTGGAATAAATCGGAGGTCAATCGGATTAGTATTTCTATTTTTGGACCCCCAAACCTAGCTAAGTTCTTCCTTTTTAAACAAAACAAAACTAACTTGTTTAATGTGTATTTGAGTGTCGAGCTCAAACCGGGAGTCCGGATTGAACTCCGTCAGCTTTCACAAGTCACAATCATCGTCTTGGCCCTGTTGGAAAAAACCAGAGGCCAATCGGAGTAGTATTTCTAATTTTGGCCCCCCAAACCTAAGTTCTTCGATTTTAAACTAAACTAACTTATTTAATCTGAATTTGAGCATTGTGCTCAAACCGGGAGTCCGAATTGAACTCTGTCAGTTTTCACAAGTCACAAACATCGCCCCGACTGTGCTGTAACAATCCAAAGGCCAAACGGATTAGTACTTCTAATTTTGGACCACCCAAACCTATGTTCTTCATTTTTAAACTAAACTAACTTGCTTAATGTGAATTTGAACGTCGAGTCAATTTGGGAGTTCAAATTGAACTCCGTTAGCTTCCACAAGTCACACTCATCGCCCCCGACTATGCTCGAACAAACTGGAGGCCAATCGAATTAGTATTTCTAATTTTCGACCCCCAACCCTAGCTATGTTCTTCCTTTTTAAATAAAACAAAACTAAACTAACTTGCTTAATGTGACTTTGAGCATCGAGCTCAAACCGGGAGTCTGAATTGAACTCCGTTAGTCTCCACAAGTCGCAATCATCGCCTTGGCTGTGCTGGAAAAAACTGGAGGCCAATCGGATTAGTATTTCTAATGTTGGACCCCAAACCTAAGTTCTTCATTTTTAAACTAAACTAACTTGCTTAATGTGAATTTTAGCGTCGAGATCAAACCGGGAGTCCGAATTGAACTCTGTCAGTTTTCACAAGTTACAAACATTACCCAGACCGTGTTGGAACAAGCCGAATGCCAATCGGATTAATATTTCTACTTTTGGACCCCCAAACCTAGCTAAGTTCTTCCTTTTTAAACAAAACAAAACAAAACTAACTTGCTTAATGTCAATTTGAGCGTCGAGCTCAAACCGGAAGTCCGAATTGAACTCCGTCAGTTTTCATGAGTCGCAATCATCACCCTAGCCGTGTTGGGAAAAATCAGAGGCCAATCGGATTAGTAATTCTAATTTTGGACCCCCAAACTTAAGTTCTTCATTTTTAAACTAAACTAACTTGCTTAATGTGAATTTAAGCGTCGAGCACAAACTGGGAGTCCAAAATATAACTCCATCAGTTTCCACAAGTCACACTCATCGCCCCGACCATGCTGGAAAAAACTGGAGGCCGATCAGATTAGTATTTCTAATTTTGGACCCCCAAACCTAGCTAAGTTCTTCCTTTTTAAACAAAACAAACTAAACTAACTTGTTTAATGTGAATTTGAGTGTCGAGCTCAAACTGGGAGTCCAAATTGAACTCCGTCAGTTTCCATAAGTCACAATCATCGTCCTGGCCGTGCTACAAAAAATCAGAGGCCAATCAGATTAGTATTTCTAATTTTGGACTCCCAAACCTAAGTTCTTCATTTTTAAACAAAACTAACTTGTTAAATGTGAATTTGAGCGTCGAGCTCAAACTGGGAGTCCAAATTGAACTACGTCAGTTTTCACAAGTCACAATCATCGCCCCGACTGTGCTGGAACAAACCGGAGGCCGATCGGATTAGTATTTCTAATTTTGGACCCCTAAATCTAACTTCTTCATTTTTAAACTAAACTAACTTGCTTAATGTGAATTTGAGCATCGAGCTCAAACCGGGAATCCGGATTGAACTCTGTTAGTTTCTACAAGTCACACTCATTGCCCCAATAGTGCTGGAACAAACTAGAGGCCAATCGGATTAGTATTTCTAATTTTGGACCCCCAAACCTAGCTTAATTCTTCCTTTTTAAACAAAACAAAACAAAACTAACTTGTTTAATGTGAATTTGAGTGTCGAGCTCAAATCGGGAGTCCAAATTAAACTCCGTCAATTTCCACAAGTCACAATCATTGCCCTGGCTGTGCTGGAAAAAACCAGAGGCCAAGCGGATTAGAATTTCTAAATTTGGACCCATAAACCTAAGTTCTACATTTTAAAACTAAACTAACTTGTTTAATGGGAATTTGAGCGTCGAGCTCAAACCGGGAGTCTGAATTGAACTCCGTCAGTTTCCACAAGTCACAATCATTGCCCTGACCGTGTTGGAACAAACCAGAGGCCGACTAGATTAGTATTTCTAATTTTGGACCCCCCAAACCTAAGTTCTTAATTTTTAAACTAAACTAACTTTCTTAATGTGAATTTGAGCATCGAGCTCAAACCGGGAGTTCGAATTGAACTCTGTCAGTTTCCACAAGTCACACTCATCGCCCCGACCATGCTGGAACAAATCAGAGGCCGATCGGATTAGAATTTCTAATTTTGGACTCCCAAACTTAACTAAGTTCTTCCTTTTTAAAGAAAACCAACTAAACTAACTTGTTTAATGTGAATTTGAGTGTCGAGCTCAAACTGGGAGTCTAAATTAAACTCCGTCAATTTCCACAAGTCACAATCATCGTCCTGGCCGTGCTGGAGAAAATCGGAGGCCAATCAGATTAGTATTTCTAATTTTGGACCCCAAAACCTAAGTTCTTCATTTTTAAACTAAACTAACTTGTTTAAGGTGAATTTGAGCGTCGAGCTCAAACTGGGAGTCCAAATTGAACTCCGTAAGTTTCCACAAGTCACAATCATTGGCCTAGCCATGTTGGAAAAAATATGAGGCCAATCGAATTAGTATTTCTAATTTTGGACCCCAAACCTAAGTTCTTCATTTTTAAACTAAACTAACTTGTTTAATGTGAATTTGAGCGTCGAGCTCAAACTGGGAGTCCGTATTGAACTCCGTCAGTTTCCACAAGTCACAATCATCGCACTGGCCATGCTAGAAAAAAACAGAGGCCAATCGGATTAGTATATCTAATTTTGGACCCTCAAACCTAAGTTCTTCATTTTCAAACTAAACTAACTTGTTTAATGTGAATTTGAACGTCGAGCTCAAACCGGGAATCTAAATTGAACTCCATCAGTTTCCACAATTCACACTCATCACCCTGACCGTGCTGGAACAAACTGGAGGCCGATCGGATTAGTATTTTTAATTTTGAACCCCCAAACCTAATTAAGTTCTTCCTTTTTAAACAAAACAAAACTAAAATTGACTGTTAAAATAGAATAGCTAAAATAAAATCAATTTACTCATATGAGGGGTGCGTTCTGATGTCGATGGTGCTGCCTGAGGAGGAATGTTGACCTGGGAGAGGGCCTGGGAGATAGCCTGGGAGAGGGCCTGGGAGAGCTAGGCCTGGACAACATCGACACCTGCATCTACATCATCTTGGCCAGACGAGACTCCAAACCAGAGATCTCATCTCGAATGAAGCCCATAATCTCACTAGAAGAAATACCTGGAGCACTAGGTGTGGTGAATGCACTAGTTTGTGAGGCTGAACTCGAGGTGCCAGATAACACCCTGCTCGTGACCATATTGTGCCCAAAACTATACACATGGCCTTTCTTTGGAGCACCAGATGCCGCAACCCATACCTCAGGATCTAACTGCGGCTGCTCCTCCTCCCCGACATACTTCTCTGTCATCTGTTGGCTATATGACTCGTGCAAAAAATAAAATTGAAAATGTAATATTAATCTGTAACGAGAAAAAATAAATAGTGAATAGACTGTAAATACTTACCGCAACCTCTCGGGCTCTGTCGCTAATGTACTGATCCGTTCCCTTTTTCTTATGTGTCTTATCAAACACCTCCTGAAATGTCAAGGCTGTTTTAGCTCCTTTTCCTATTTCACAGAAAAACATTACATAAATGAGTACCTATATAAATAAAATATATCACAAATGAACATATGACTTACCAATCTGGACTGATGGGTCGCAAAGGAGACGAACCCACTTGTATGCATATTGGCCTCTGGATTGGTAGCCCGATTCACTTTCATTGTTGTGGAGGTTTGTTGCCATCTCTCCGTGGCCCATATGTTGCATAGACCTTCCCAGTAGTCTCTCCTCATCCATGTCGGTATGCGCTCCCTCCAAAGAGTTAGGTCTGCACTCTGACAAACTTTCTGTGCATTTTTCCTCGCATTATACAATAAATGTTTAAAATTTGATCGGGCGGTGGTCGTCCATACTAATCGAGACCGCGCCTCGTCCGAACGATGCGTGAATCGATGATTGCTCCGTACATATAAGAGTTAGTTAACTGAATGTAGGAATAAGAAAACAAATAAATTATAATAAGAAATTACATACCATGAACATCTGATACAACAACTCCTGGACCTCCATCGGGAAATTATTGAATCTTTGAATAGGCCTAAGAAAGTGTGCCTGAATTGATCTTGTGATGAATTGAGACGCTTGGGCAGGCTCTATTTTATCCCTATAATTATGTAACTTGTTGCAATGAATTTATGAACTAAATATACCTCCTTAATAAAAGAAACATATAAGTTTATTACGTACCCATTTATCCACACCTCCCGCAGAGTGCTTTCATAAAAACTGCCTCCCCCCTCCTGTAAACTGATAGCATCCTCTACCTCTGGCACTGTAAATGCACCAGCCAAAAAAGTTGGAGGTGCGGAAACACTCGGTCCTAGACAAAAATGCACAACGACATAAGCAATGTATAAGAATATAATAATGACTATACAAATACTTACAAATTTAATTATACATACCTACTACTGTAGGGGGAGAAGGTGTACACTGACCCGAGCCTGTAACATTTTAATGGCATAAGAATCAATGCACAATGAAAGTACAACTTTAAATATACATACCTACTACTAGAGGAGGAGGCACAGAGTAAGGACCAGAAGCTGTAACAATTTAAATGGCATAAATAATATGTATAAATAATGCACAAAGAAAAATACAACTTTAAATATACAATGTACAAGAATATAAATAATGACTATACAAATACTTACAAATTTAAATATACATACCTGGTACTCTAGGAGGAGGAGGTGTAAACTCACCCGAACTTGTAAGAATTTAAATGGCATAAGAATCAATGCATAATGAATGTACAACTTTAAATATACATACCTGCTACTAGAGGAGGAAGCACAGAGGGAGGACCAAAAGCTGTAACAATTTAAATGGCATAAACAATATGTATAAATAATACACAAAGAAAAATATAACTTTAAATATAAAATGTACAAGAATTTAAATAATGACTATACAAATACTTACAAATTTAAATATACATACCTGGTACTGTAGGAGGAGGTGTAAACTCACCCGAACCTATAAGAATTTTAATGACATAAAAAATCAATGCACAATGAAAGTACAACTTTAAATATACATACGTGCTGCTAAAGGAGGAGGCACAGAGGAAGGACTAAAATATGTAACAATTTAAATGGCATAAATAATATATATATATATATATAGTGCACAAAGAAAAATACAACTTTAAATATACAATGTACAAGAATATAAATAATGACTATATAAATACTTACAAATTCAAATATACATACTTGGTACTCTAGGAGGGGGTGTAAACTACTCACTCGAACCTGTAAGAATTTTAATGGCATAAGAATCAATGCACAATGAAAGTACAACTTTAAATATACATACCTCCTGCTAGAGGAGGAGACATAGAGGAAGGACTAGAAGCTGTAACAACTTAAATGACATAAATAATATGAATAAATAATGCACAAAGAAAAATATACATACTTGATGCCGCAAGCAAACCCCTCCCATGGCTGCTCCTCCCAGAACTTGAGCCCGATCGTGCTCCACGCACAATATCTTTATAGGGAACCTAAAAAATTAATATTCATTAGCCAATTGCTTATATTGAAAGTGGGCAACTTTCAATATGCTGAACGGATGTGAAATAATTCTACCCATTTTTAAATGATATCCATTTCCTCCTCAGATGATGACGATATATCTAATTCAGCCCCATCTTCATCATCATCTACACATTCATCATTTGTATATTCCTCTTCCTCATCATAACCTTCACATTCAATATTTGTTCGCCTTCCACTACTCCCTTTTATCTCATGTGGATCGACATCTTCGACCTCATTTCCTTTAGACAAGCAAATTGACGCTTCAGATTCGTCTTCTCCAGTATGAGCTGTCAACTCTACATCTTCAATCAAATCTTCTTGAAAGAATTCAGCGTTGACCTCTTCAGGTGTCTGATCAGTCATGTCCAGGTCATAATCAGAGAATAGTCTTGACTTAACTCTGCAAACTGCCCACCAATCATTTCGTTCTTTTTTCGTAGATGATGGATAGCTTGTATAGTACACCTGCTGGGCTTGTATGGCTAAAATGAATGGCTCATAAGTATTCAATTTCGACTTATTTTTAAGCTCGACAATACCAAGCGTTAAGTCATTTTGAATGGAATTAGGATCAAACCAATGACACTTGAACAAGAATATATGATTGTCTTGTCCTAGATATTGCAACTATAAGATCTCCTCTACAATACCATAGTAGTCATATTCATTGTCATTGTATGTATTTCGTTTAACACATACACCATTGTTCATGGTAGACTTACTCTGCCCATAGTCTTTTGTATGAAATCTATACCCATTCATAATAAATCCAGGATAGTTCTATACAATTTTTGATGGGCCATAGGCTATCTGACGAACTCTTTCATTAGTAATTAAACCTTGTTCAACCTATGTATAGAGAAGACTAGTTAAAAGGTGAACATAACTTATCTTTCGTACTCTTTGAGCATGTACACTTACGCATTTTCTTAGCCATAAGGCCAATGACTTTTCTCGTTCTTTTACAACCTCATAATCACTGAGATGTGGATTTCTTTGAATTATTTCTGAATCAAATTGTCTGCAATATGAATGGAAGACCACCTTCAATAGCTAGAATAAGGGCAAAGAAGTTATATACACAATAAATTATGAGTTCAGCACTTACTCAACATAACACTGTAGCTCAGCACAATTTAAAAGAATATATATCTCTACGGCGCATAACTCTCTGTCATCCAGCATGCGAGTTGAAGAATGTCTGAAGGCACGTCTAGGATGATTAAATATGGAGAGTGGGAGTGGAGAGTCGATCTTAACACATATCCCCCCCCCCCCCCCAATCATCATTACGTAGAGGTTGAGTACGACAAGTTTTTATGTCTGCTTCAAAGTACATCGAACAAAAGTTTGAGATTTCCTCCATAATGTATGCCTCAGCAATAGAACCCTCCACTTTTGATTTATTTCGGACTGTCATTTTGAGGTCATGCATACACCTACATCAACAATGTACAAGACAAATGGGAAGAATATCATATATGAGATGCAATTCTAAGAAGAAAAAAGTTAATATTCGCATATACCTCTCAAATGGATACATCCATCTATATTGTACTAGCCCTCCGACTTTAGCTTCATATGGTAGATGTAAGACTAAATGCTCCATCGAATCGAAGAATGCAGGCGGAAATATCTTCTCCAACTTGCATACGATGGTGACCACATTCTATTCGATAGTTTACACTTCCTCAAGCCTGAGTTCTGATACACACAGAATCGTGAAAAATTAACTCAGGACAACATATCACGAAATGCAATAGGTAGCAACCTTTGCATGAACACATGGCAGTCATGACTCTTCATTCCATATATTTTTCCCTCACTAACGTTGACAGAATGAGCAATATTAGACACATAACCATCAGGAAATCTCAACTGTTGCAACCAATGACACACTTCCTTTACATGTTGTCCTTCAAGCACATAAACTGCTTTTGATTTAATTGATTTCCCATTTACTTCAACAAGTTCTAACTCTGGACGTTTACAAAGCATGGACAAGTCCAAATGTGCATTCCCGTTGTCCTTTATTTTACCTTTTATGTCCATAACGGTGTTAAACATATTATCAAAGACATTTTTCTCGATATGCATCACGTCTAGATTGTGCCGCACAAGAAGAGTCGACCAATAAGGTAGCTCCCAGAAAATGCTTCTCTTCACCCAGTTGTGCTCCTTCCCAAGACCTGAAAGGTGTCGGGTACTGCCCATCAGTTGTGTGATATCTGGAAAATTTTCTACACGTGCTGCCATATGATGACCGGACAACCTCTCGAATATAACTTCATCTCGTTCCATTCTGTTCTTTAGGAATGCATCTTTTTGTCTTCTGAAAGGGTAATCAGCTATTAAAAACTGTCGATGGCAATCAAACCAGCAGGACTTCCCACCATGTTTAAGTACAAATGATTTGGTATTATCCATACAGTAAGGACATGCTAGCCTCCCATGTGTGCTCCAACCAGATAGCATTCCATATGCAGGAAAATCACTTATCATCCACATCAATGCTGCCCTCATGATGAAATTTTTCTTTCTGGATATATCATAAGTATTGACCCCCTCAGTCCATAATAATTTCAATTCATCAATCAATGGTTTGAGATAGATGTCTATATTTTTTATAGGACTTTTAGGACCAGAATCAATAAAGATCGAAACAAATTCTCTTGCTTCATGCACATGCTCGGAGGAAGGTTGTATGGTGTCACGAATACTGGCCAGCTGGAGTAGGAAGCCACTGAACCTTCAAATGGATTGAATTTGTCAGTGCACAAACCATGCCTCACATTACGTGGCACCTTTGGGAAGATAGGATGAGCATGGTTGAAATGAGTCGAAGCTTCACCATCTACAGGATGACTCATAATATCCTCGTCCTGATGTACTCTTTCTGCATGCCACCTCATATGTCTAGCTATCTTTGAAGACATATATTTCTGCTGCAGTCGGGGGTGTAAGGGGGAAATATCGCAATGACGCATAAGATATATCCTTTTTCCTAGAATTGGCCCCTCTTTTAGGTTTAAACCTATCATGATGGCAAATAGAACATTATACCTTATCTGCATCCTCTTTGTGACACAATATACAAAGAGGATGCATGTTTAGGACATGCATCTATTTTCACATATCCAAGTCCTAAATCATTGACCATCTTCTTGGCACGATAAAAATTTGGAGGTTGCTTCTCATCTCGAGGTAACATACTCTTGATGATGAGGAGGAGACGATCAAAACATTTCTCACTTATATGAAATTCAGGTTTCAAGTTCAGCAATTGTGACACTGCTGACAACCGAGTGTGTTTTTGACAACCATCCCACAATGGCTCATCAGCATCCTTAAGTAATTGATAGAATCTTTCGGCTCCCTTGTTTGGCACGTCTTTAGCGTATACAGGATCCTCATGTACATTGAATGTGGGACCAGCAACATCTATAACCATATCCACGTACGTACTTGTGCCTTACACATGATTAATAGTCTCGTGCGACCAGAGCTCCTCACCATGATATATCCAATTCATATAACCTTCAACAAACCCTTTTTTGTATAAATGGCGTTGAACCTCCCATGGTGAATTCCACTTCAATTTTTTATAAATCATACAAGGACATAGGATGCAACCTTCACTATCTACTGCTGCATTTGGATTCCCCAATGCAAACTGAATGAAAGTCTCAACTCCGACCCTAAACTCCACAGACACCACATGATCAACTGTTCTACGATATATCCATGAACGGTCTGAAGCCAATTTTTTTCTTGCGCCCAACCAATATTAACAGACAAAAAACTATAAAATTCAAACTCAGAAAAAACTAAATTTGACCATTTTCACACATCTTCGACGCAACCGAGAAATGAATAGGAAGGATATATTATTTAGATTATCACTTTTTACCCATATGTGAATATTTGATCACACTCAGATAGCCATTTACTGTGTTTGTATAATTTGCTAAAAATTTCGACAACATCTCCCCACACCTCTTTGATATACCAAAAATATTTATTGATTAAGATATTTTCTTAAACACTTACTAATAAGTGGTTAATACAATATTCTAAATCAATAAACATATATCAGAGAGGAGTGAGTAGTCGCACCCAAAATTTTCAACAAATAATACAAACATATAGTAAATGACCACCTAACTGCGATCAAACATTCACAGACTGTCTAAAACGAGACAATTCAAGACTTTGAGTTAGATATACACATTCTCATCATTGAAAATAAGACTGGTGCACATCAATCCCAAAGTCTTGAACTGGAATGTTCTTTAACACGGGCTTAACACACTCTCGTGAGGTGTGTGTAGTGTTAAATTGCTATGCATGCATAGATTAAATTGAAATGTCACACAAATATGAAAGCAAATGAAAACAAAATCATACATGTGAACAAGTGCAATGCTAAACAATTACATTAAAATAAGAAGTGCAATACTAATCATTAAACTAAAAGTAAACAATTAAACGTAAACTAAACTAATGTCTAGAAGGAAAAGTTTGTACTATTTTTTTTTCCTAAATTGGGATGTACACCTCAATGGTTCCAAGGGAGTTGGGGAGGGGAGAGGATTGTGACTTCCTGGACATTAAACTAACGCCTATCCCATGGCTCCAAGGGAGTTGGGGAGGGGAGAGGATTGTGACTTCCTGCACATTAAAAATTCACAATGACCTTGAACCAGTTGAGTGGGGGTTGTGTCCTCTTCCTACATGCCATTAATTCACTCATATTGGGGGTTGTGTCCTCTAACAAAAACCCACTTTATAGGGGATAAAACTTTTGTTTACTTAGTTTGTTATTTCTATGGGTGTAACTATCTGAATCAAATAAGAACTTCTCTATTAAAGTGAAAAAAAAAACTTAAAGTTTTATATCTAATCATACTCTAACTTATATCATATATATAAGAAGCCTATTAAATAGTTACGCTCTCCTATAAAAATTTACAGAGAAATATACTATTTATTAAACTGGTTAGATAAATCACTTATTTAGTCAAGCAGAAAACTGGTCGATTGCCTATGCGTCATAGTTGATCAATTCCATGCTTGGTTGAGTAACTTTATTTCCAAGACCCTAGTAAGTAAATTGAATTCAGGTCCAAAAAATCAACTTAGTTTTTGTTTTCTTTTGTTTCTTCTATTGATTTCTTCTTATATTCTTATGGACATATGACTCCTTAGAAATTGTTAATTCTAGAATCTTCTTAAGACTAATATAAATCTATTAAAATACGTGTTGTTGAAATTGTGGCCCCGACTTCTTCTTTTTTTCATCCACATTGAACTGGTGGCAGTTTATTGAATTTGTCTTTCATTTAATTTTCCGTGATCAGGCGTATGGTATATGTTATCTATGTTGTTTGTAGAGAATTTTCTTTTCTAATTTTTGAAAATTTTGTTTTCTTGATTGCAAAAATTTATTTATGTTATATATCTTCTTTTCAGATACTTCCTTCTCATATCTTGGAACTTTCCTACTGGGTTGGGGAGCACATATTTGTTGTTGTTTTTTATATTTTTAGAAGCTTTAGTGATGTATATTGCTTATAGTTTTTTATCTATATTTCTAATTTGCAACTCATTTACCTTTTTTTTCCCTTGACCTGGCTGCTTTACCTATTAGATTGAGAAATATGTATCTAAACTTCTAATCTGGGTTGTGATATATATTGACCATACGTTAGTATATTAAATGCAGAAATAGGAATTGTATTCTATAATTTCTATTCAACAAAAGTCCCTAGATTTAATATATTTTTAATTTTCTCATTAATCAATGTATTAAGAACATACTGTGTCCACTTAAACAAACAAAAAAATACAATCTACAAATGTAACAAATATTTGTCATGCCAGATTAATGGAAGTACTATTCATATCTCTTTTTTCTTCCTAGAGGAAGTTAACCCAATGACATATCTGCAATATTTTCAATTTACCAGGGCATTGTTAAGAATATCTTAACAACCATGATGACACATTTGTAAATTTTCATGTAAGAATAGTCTATAGACAAGAAACCCCTTTCTTTTTCTTCCATAAAATCTCCAGTAAGTTTCCCACACTTGGGATGACTAAGGTCAAGTTTAATATTAGGATAGATTGGGAATAAAGTGAAAATATCTTCAATATTATTTAACAAAAATCAATTTATTATCAATCTATTCTAAATTAAAGCAAATTCCTGATAATATGACCCCCTTCATCATTGTGTAGCCAACACTCAACACATTTCAGGTGTATTCTATGCTACTAAATTTTGGAATCCTCCTCTAATTAGCTCCCAAAAGAGCAGGGAGACAAGTAAATGATTGCTCTTCAGGTTGAGAATTTGTAGTTCTTTTTAATTCTTCTCTTTTTTTGGGTGGGGATGCCGCTGAGCAAAGAGACTAGCTAGCTAGGCACCAACCATCTTTGTTTTTCAGCTTCTCAAGTTCAAATTCAAAAGCTTAATTGGCCAGTCGATCACCATCCTGTTCTCAATGTTCTAGATGATCCTCTCCCCCTACACTAAACCAGACAAATAACACAACTGGTTTATAATTAGATGGGCAGTTTTTATCACTTCAAAGATCCATACCAAATGTTTATATACAAAGCTAAGGTTTAAGATGAAGCAACAACCATCTAGGTATCATTGTAAAATAAAATGAAAATGAAAAAGAACAACCATCTGGGTAGGTTACAGTTTGAAATTTAACTGCCCCAGTGTTGAGCACAGGACTAACTACCCTTAGCAATGGAGTCAGTCAGATAGTGTGCCATGGACTGGCCATGAACATGTGTGGAGGAAAAAGCATATCAATAATGTGTCATATGCAGGAAAAAATCAATTTATTCACAAGGACCCCCTCCCGCCTGGACAGTGAGAAAGAGAGAGAGAGAGCCCCCCCACCCCCGGTTGTCTACCCCCCCTCCCACCGCGGCCCTCCCTGCAGCCCAACACAACCCACACACACACACACGCATGCACAGAGAGAGAGAGAGAGATCAGAGACCCCCCCCTCCCACCGCGGCCCTCCCTGCAGCCCAACACAACCTACCCACCCACACACACACAGCAAACACACACACACACACACACACACACACACACACACAGAGAGAGAGAGAGAGAGAGAGAGATCAGAGACCCCCATCCCCGGCTATCTACCCCCCTCCCACCGCGGCCCTCTCTGCAACCCAACACACACACACACACACACACACACACAGAGAGAGAGAGAGAGAGAGAGCTTACCAGCAGCGACGTCGACGTGGAGGTCCGGCGGTGAGGGAAAGACGATGAAGACATGGATGATGATGGCGACGCAGACGACTGCGGCAGTGGTGGCAACGGCGGTGGCGACGGCGACGACAATGTGGCGTCTCGGCGGGGTGATCCGCTGGAGGTGTCGACGGAGTGAGAGGGAAGAGACACAGCGAGAGAGGAGAAAAGATAAGGGGGGGGGGGGAAGAGGTGCGATGACAGTGGAGGTAAAAGGTGTGTAGAGACCGAATTACAATCGAAATATTTTGGTTGCTATGCGGTCGCTAAACTCGCATAAATTTTGTGACCGAATGACTGTCGACCACAATTCGATCTCATATTTGAGACTGAATTTGTGACCGAAATACTTAGTCAAAAATTTTACTCCCAAGGCCGCCAGGAGTTAGTGTTAGTGACCGAAGTTTCTTCAGTCACTATTCGGTCTCAAATCTGAGACCGAATAGTGACCGAAATTTTTTTCGGTCACTAATCTAAAAGTTAGTGACCAATATCTCTTAGTCAATATTCGGTCTCAAATCTGAGACCGAATAGTGACTGAATAATTCGGTCTCAGATTCGGTCTCTATTGCCGCAATTTCTTGTAGTGACAATACGACGACGAAACAGACGAGGTGCAAAACATTTTCCCAGAGCTTCTCTCTCTAGAAAAGTCTAGGGAGGGAAGCTCGGTCCCCACAATTATTGCACCAACCTTCAATGTAGCAACCTGGATTTATATATCTATATATGAATATATAATCCAATAAACAAAAGACTTACTTTTTTTTGGAAAAATAATTGTTGTCAAATAATGTTATAAAGAACACTAAGAACTCCAATCAGAAGGATACTAGACCTTTTATTCAGTAATCGGAAGATTATAACTTCAATCGGAACCTTTTATTCACTAATTGATAGGTTCGCAACACTTAAGTCACCAATCAGGATAGGTTCGCAACACTTAAGTCACCAATCAGAACCCTTAAAATGCCAATCGGAATGTGTTCAGTAATCGATTATTAGCCAGTTGAAGTGTCTATTGCTTGCTAGTTGAAGTGTCTATTGCTTGCTAGATGAAGTGTCCATTGCTTATTAGTCTAAGTGTCTATTACTTGTCGGTCAAAGTGTCTAATGCTTTCCAGTCAAAGTGTCTATTGCTTATCACTCGAAGTGTCTATTGCTTGCCAATCGAAGGGTCTACTGCATGCCAATCGAAGTATCTATTGCTTATCACTCAAAGTTCTAGGTGAAGTTAGATTTCTTCTTTTTTAGTCAAAGCTCTAGTCGAAGTTAGATTTCTTCTTTGTCAGTTGAAATTGTTGCCACGTGAAGTCAAAATCCTTGTTCGTCAGTCAAAATTAGATCTTCTTCTTCAGTCGAAGTTGTTGCCAGTCGAAGTCCAAATTCTTCTTCGTCGATCGAAGTTAGTTTTTTCTTCATCAGTCGAAGTTGCTGCCAATCAAAGTCCAAATTCTTCTTCTTCAGTTGAAGTCAATTTCTTCTTCGTCAGTCAAAATTGTTGCTAGTCGAAGTTTCCCTTCGTGGGGTTTTTCATATCAGTCGAAGTGTTACTTTATATACAATGAAGCGTTAGGAATTTTAAGTGTTCAGTAATCATTGGGACACTTAAACATCAATTGATTGGAGACATTTTTTTGATCATAGTAGAAAATTACTAAAATTAGAAATCGATTAGAGATTTCGTTTTAAATCCTACTTGAACTACTTGGACACCTGTCTGTTAGGAACTCAAGCTTCCCAATTCAATCAGGACTGCTTGGGGTCTTTGATATAATTATGGAAACAAGTGGGAAATAGGAAATATTAGGTGGATTACGTGGAATCTTGAATGCTTTGGGATCCAAAATTCCTTGAAAATATGGCAGGAGACCTAGAACCCTTAAACCTAAAACAGAATAGGACTCTAGTATTTTCTTTCTTCTGTTGGGAGGAACTTATGTAAGTTCCAAAATATGGTAGGACCCTATCATGGGAATTAGAAACCCAGATCCACGAAACCTAACTTTCCTAAACCTATTAGGAAGTGCAACTAGCTTTCCTGTAGAGTCAGGATAGACTTAAGGAAGTTCTTGATATAGCAAGGCTTCTGTCATGACAAGAAGAAACCTTGTACCCGAAGTCTAACTTCCTACCCCTATATAAACCCTTATGATGTCACTTTGGCTGGTGACTTCATTCATCCCTTTCTGTTGCTGGGCGCGAGAATAACCTTCAAGAGCAAGAAGGAAGAACCAGAAGCTTGGAGCTTGAGGAGTCATTCTCCCTGCTTTGTTCACTAGGAACCAAGAACTAGGAAGAAACAATCAAGGGTAGGTGTTCTTAGGCCAAACTAAACAAATTCCTGTTAATCCTTCTTTTTCTCATAAGATCTGTGATCGTGGCTTCTAACTTATGTTTTTTACCATAATCGGTCAACATAATTCTGGACTTCGGTAGATTGACCATTCTTCTCCTTGTGCTTTTGAGAGTATGTAAAGTTTTCAAAATATATCGTGCAAAATTCTTGACTTTTCTCATACCTTAATAGGGAATATGCATCTCTTGGTGCCTTGATCGTGACTAGATCTTAGAACCTCATCGCTTTTGATTTATTTGGTCTTTAATAGTATTGTCTGTCGACACTTGACTCATATCTATCAATGTTGAGTTACTCCACCAGTCTACGTGCATGCTTCACACAACAATTCGGTTAATAGGATTGTCTAGTTAGCATTTGTACGGACGTGCCTGCAAAACCCTACAAATTGACACATGTTAAACTATAAGTACTTGAATATTATCCTAACGCTCGTAATATTCTTGACTGAATTCATGTCATCTCATCAATCGAAGTCTCTCATGATAATCCGACCTAACTTGTTAGTGAAAGCTTACACTTTTAAAGTATGGATTAAACACCTGAAATCTTCATCTTGTCTTGTTATCATTGACATGTTTTTCTGCAAGAGATATTTTGTAGTTTCCATTATGTTTTTTGGAGGTCACTTTCTATTCTTACCTACTGATTATAATATCATCTTTACACCTGAAAGCAAGCTACTAATGTGACAAAGTAATTAAAGAAAGTTGTACTGATTGATCTCTGAAATCTCTTGATTGCTATCCTACAAACTTGCTTCCTGACATGGAAAATCTTGCCCTATTACTGCACTATCCCCTTGAAATTCGTGTTACTGACCATGATTGACTGTGGGTATCTAATTTCTATTTTACTGAGATTGTTGGATCAGGCACAGAGAGTGTCGAAGGGCTATAATCTTGTCCTCATGGTAGAGAGTCAAAAATATGTTGTAAATCATGGGGTATGATGACACTAACATTGCATCTGCATTGGGAGTACTTGTGTGAGAGTGATAGATACAACAACCACATGACACCTGTTCATGATATGCAGTCCAAGGTGGCATAGATCCTCAGTGCATGTTATGACTAGTGATGATTATTTATGAAGTGCTTAATACATGAGTGCTTGAGTGATTGACCATCATGTATTCTTGTTACTTACTGCTTTTGATAATTCCCTACTCAACTTGATTAGTTCTTGCACTCTTGAAGCCTTACTTGTTCTTGTCATGTTTCTCTTGTTTTAGTGGATCTATGTACTCTTGTATTCTGATTTACTCATGTCTGCCTAATCTTAAATGGTTAATTACTTATATCTTTCTAACAAATTGAGGAGTAAATCCTACTGGACAATGTTTTTCTCATAGATGCTTCTTAACATTTTAGGTAGCATTGATCAAGAGGAAGAACCCCAAGCCAATGATGGGTATGCAACATAGTGAATAGAGTATTGTACCTTTAGAGTTGTCTTGTTGTCTTTTGAGAGTAGTGGGTTGTAGTAGGCAGTGAGATAGAGGAGTTTCTATGTATTTTTCTTAATTGAATTCGTGTTGTGTATTGGAGTTTATTTATGGACAATGTATTAGATTTGATGCTATCTATGAAATGAAGAAGTTTAAGGATTTTAACCTTCATCTTATTAAGGTTATGTGTGATTGCTGGCTAGCTAGAAACTATTCTACCTACTGCCCACGTCCTGTTGGCCTATTCTATGCAAACTCGTGCATGCAAAGCCATGCATGCAGTAGCATTGAATACGTTCCTTTCTTTTTGTTGTAAGTTGTTCGGGGCATGACAATTTTAGTGGTATGAGAGCCTAGGAAACAAATAGGATTGTAAGTCTTAGAATTTTGGGTTACCTATGAAACTTAGGTCATGGAATTCATATGTAGTACCTGGGAGATTACGTAGTGACTAGGATTAGGCTAGCTTAAGATCTAGCATCTATAATAACATTATATAAAGACTTTTAGAACCCTAATAATTAGTTGTTGTCCTTGGTTAAGGAATCAATTGTTCCTCAAGCAATGGCAGGCAACCGGGTTCACTGGAAAGCCATGCAAGACACTGTGACTAGTCTGACTCATGCATTACAGAAAGTAGGACTCAAGCGGGATCTAGAACAGGGGCTGGCGATCTGCATTCGTAGTTTTCGGAGCCTAAACCCACCCAACTTCTCTAGATCACCTGATCCAGACGAGGCAGAGAACTGGCTACAAGAGATGGAGAGAATCTTCCAAGTCATGTTGTGCACAGAATGCGAGAAAGTCTTGGTGGTGACCTTTTAGTTGAACAAAGACGCTAGGACTTGGTGGAAGGCTATATAGGCTCAACTATCAAATGTGAGTGGACTTGAGTGGGAAGCATTCCTAAAGATATTTCGAGAGAAATATTTATCTAAATGGGTACAATAGATGAAGGAAACAAAGTTTGCCTCATTGCATCAGAGGAGTATGACCGTGGTTGAGTATGAGTCTTAATTTTCACACCTGTCTCAGTACGCCTCACATCTAATGGCCACTAAGAAATCGAAGGTAAGCCTAGGCCCGTGTTTATTAAAAAACTAAGAATTCATGACATCTGCACTTATGCGGAGATGGTCCAAGCAGCCCAACGAGCCGAATATATTTTGCCCAACTATAAAGTTTTAAAAGGAAGGAGGTGGTGAAGCCTATTTTCATATGAAGGGGATCACCAGTACGACAACTATCGTCATACCCAGTGATAATCGTAAATGAACTATAGGAGGGAGAGACTTCAGTCATGAAAAGAAGATCAAGGTAGCTGGAAAATGCCGTTTCTACAACAGATCGAGACACCAAGCAGATGAATGCTGGAAGAAGCGTGGGGCATGCTTACACTATGGGGGTCGTGACCATCGCATCCCTAACTATCCCATGCTGAAAGACCAACTTGGAAGAGCTCAAGCTGTGTCCAGGCATCAACGACGTCTGAATGTTGTGATGGAGACCAATCTTCCTGAAGAGGGAGGCATGGTGGAAGGTACCATCTTGATCCATTCTCAACCTGTCTTCATTTTGATTGATATTGAAATAGCCTTCTCTTTCATTTCTTCTTCTTTTGCAGCTACCCTACATGTAAAACTAGTGCCCTTAAAGTCCACATGTAGAAACCTGGATTTTTCAGAAAATAAAATTTAATAATATAAAAAAGAAAACTAATTAAATTTATTAGAAAATCAAATAGAAGAAATAAATTAAATAAGAAATTAGTGGAAAGAGAAATTACTAAAACCCATTAAAAGAAAAGAAGTAATGGGCTTTATTAAATTGACCCAATAGAATTTAGTGGGCCAAACTAGGAATTTTTAAAAGGGGAATAATGCAAAAATACCATAAATTCGTAACTAAAATATTACTTAAATAAAAAGAGGGTATTTAATGCATTAAAATAAGTGGTTTGAGTTGGATTTGGAATCCTAAACCTACCCCAATTGCTTGGCCACGAAATCCCCTCTCTCTCAACCCAATTAGGAGAACTCTTGCTTAAAAAGGGGAGAGGAAAATAGGAAACTCAGAATTAAATGGGAATTAGAATTAAACTAGAAAATGGAATTAGGGGGAGCTTAAATACTTCTCTAAAACCCTCATGGCCGGCCCTAGCTCGTGCCAAGAGGTTGTTAGACCAGAAGGAGAAGCCAAAAGGAGGAGAAATCGTGGAGCGGAAGATCTATCAAAGCTTCTTCTCGAGTTCTTCATCTTCAAACCCTAGAAGAGGAAAAACGTGAAAGGTAGGCATTCTCACGAGCATAAACCATGAAAATTTTTCTGTAAGATGTCTCGTCCGTCTGGAACAAAAGTCCTTTGATTTCATATTTTTCCATCGAGCAAATCTTTAGTTTTCAATTTTCAAAGTTCTGTGAACTTCATGACCCCGAACCCTCTTATTAAATTCCTATCTTCATGTATACTCGTCCTCATGCCATGAGATTTTTACTGTAAGAACTGAAGGATGTTAGGCTTCTTTTGCCCCTGAAAGCCTTAATTTCCATCCATCCTATCATGTGAATTAATTCGTTGATCTCATCTGTGTAATGTCCTAAGTACTTCATGAATACCATGACTAAAGCATGTCGAAACCCTGTTTATTTTCCAATTCCTATTTGTTGGAAGTACCCATATATGTCTGGATCTATTTAAAACTAGTTTTGTAATTTTTCATGTACTATACAATTTGTTCTTAATTTTAAAACAACCCTGTGTCAAAACTTGGAAAGTCTGGTCCATAATCCAATGCTCTGTACTCTCCCTGTCGGACTCGGGCACAGATCTTGTGAACGCGATGGCCCGATTGGCCACGTTCACAGGGGCATCGCGACAGAGCACCCCATCACGATCTGATCACGACAGGACCGGTCGTCGCGATCTGGCTGCCCAGTCTGTTGACCCCGTCGCGACCCTCACATGACCCCGTCGCGACCTGCCTATCCGAAAAGTCAAGCCCATCGCGACCTGTACAAGATCCCGTCGCAATCTGCCCAAACCCCGTCGTGACCCTTACAAGGGTGCGTCGCGTTCTAGCCTTTTTGCATAAAAACCCCAAATTATGATGTTCTGACTCTCCATAATACTTGTACTCTTGTTTAACAGTCATACACACAGAAGATTACACTTGTTATAAACTAAACATTTGTGTGATTAAAATACATGCACATGATCTTTTCTATCTACAATTTCATGACACTTACACACACTTTGAACCATCCAAATATGGCTTAATTGGCATGAACATGTTACATAAATCATCTGGCAAATTATGTCATTAAATTTCCTCATTCTTAAATATACTTGTGTACGTATTCTCGCGATGTTTTGGAACACCAATATCGACGCTCCACTGTTCTAGAACTCCTCTAGAATGTCGAGCACTTGTTTCTATATTTACACTCTCTCTTGACTTGGACGAACTATCCGTCGGATACTCCTTCTGCCGGACTAGTGAGTCTATGTTCAAGGCCTCCATAAGTCTCCTCTATCCATGGATTTCCACATGGTCGACGAGCCGGTTGTACCCTAACACCTATGATACCCTTTAGGGATCAACATGATCCAAACGGCTATTAGAAGTTCGCTCTTATCTTGAAACACGCCGGACCTCTGGACCTGTGCATAATATGGCCAGTGGAAAGGTAGTGAGTTCCACCTGACTGCCAACACCACGTGTGCGTGTTGTGAAACTATTACTATCGCCTATTACTCGACGTGTTACGTGCAATGTCCACTAGCTCTCATCTATACTCTAGTCGCTCATCTGTTCACGTTCACTCTACTATCTCGTCTATTCATCTAGTACTCTCATCTTTTCTTGGTACTCTATATTGGCCATTGACTGATTGTCTAAAAGATAAACAATATAACCAATGTCTGGCAATATATAAAGGGCCCGATCTGGTCTTGGGATGTGCGCCCAAAAGTGCTAGTGCCCATGGGAGTTAAATGATCAGAGTGTTTGGCATTACACTCGAGTGCTATCTATCTCGACTATCTAAATGACAATCGAAAGTGCTATGTTCTCTTGTTGTCTATTGACAAAAGTGCTATACTACACCTGTTGTGTTATTGCTATACTTTGTGCTATTTGTGCTATGGCCATCTTGCTACTTGTGCTATACTCGACACTTGTGTTACACTTAGAAATCTTGTGCTATTTCCATCATGCGCTATCCTGCTATCTCTTGTTTGACTCTCTCGCTCTATCATTAGTTACTCTGCCTTTTAAGACATTAATCATTTAAAGCCTGCGTGACTATTGAGCTTTAAGTCCTATTGGGCGTTATCGCTCATCCTACGTTATTTGTCGTTGTGTTCTCAGGTGAGACTGAGGATGAACTATACACTTAAGAGGACGGGAACGACCAGGAGTGACGTCACGAGTACCCTAGTGCCCTAGCAATATGTTAAGAGTCATAGTTAGTCTTTTGCTTTTATTTCAATGTAATTGGGCCCTATAGAATGGCTCTAATATTAGTGGTTGTAACTAGACATTTGAAAGTTATTAATGAGAAGGATTATCTTTAGTATTATTCATTGTGCAATGGTTTGATGTCTAGTACTTGCTCTGTACCCGTTTACTTGCAACTGGCTCACGTTCCGATATTCCACATCGGGGTGTGACAATTTTGTGGTATCAGAGCCTAGGATATTCTTAAGTATCGGATGATCTAGGTTGACCAGCCTCGACTAGAGTCAATTATCCTACCTATGTGAGTTGTGGTTAGAGCTGAGGGTAACTAGCTAAACTAAACTCACACACGCACACATTAAATTTCACATCAATATCATGACAATAAGTATTATTTTTGTAGGAACTAAGCAATAAAGATGACTGTTGAATGTGCTTAAATGAGGGGCATGCAAGAAACCATCCAGGAACTGACGCGTGCCATTGTGTAAGCTACCCAAGGTGGTGGCAATCGTGGTGCAGGCGACTTGCATCGTAACTTCCGCAGTCTGAACCCACCTAGGTTTAGTGGATCCACGGATCCGAATGAAGTAGAGCACTGGATCAAAGAAACGAAAAGAATCTTCTATGTCATGCAATGCGCAGCGGGGGATAGGCTGCTGCTAGCCACATTCCAACTTGAAAAGGACGCCCGCGCTTGGTGGGAGTCTGTTGAAGCGACCAGAGCTAATGGTCAGTTCACCTGGACCGAGTTCAAAGAAGCCTTCAATTCCAAATACTTCTCGAAGCGTGTCCAAGAAAGGAAGGCTACGGAATTCATTGCTCTTAAATAGCGGAGCTCGACTGTGGCCGTGTATGAAGCCCAGTTTTCAAGACTGACACGATATGCTGAACACCTGGTGAATACGGAGAGAATGAAGGCTAAGCGCTTCCTCAACGGCCTTAAGCCTCAGTATATTACTCAACTGGCACCTCTCGACATCCAGACCTACGCCGAGATGGTGAAGAAGGCTCAACTGCTGGAAGATGCTACGGACTTCACTGACCATATAAAAGGGAAGTTCGTGAAAAAGGAAATGACCTCGGGTCAGTCATCTGCTAAGCCGAACATTGGCAAGAAGCGTCCCTTCAACATCACAGAGGGATCCAGCCAAGAAAGGAAACCGAAGGTCTTCATGCCCAACACTCTAGCCAAGAGCAACTGCAAGCACTGTGACAAGCCCGGTCACACCGCTGATGAGTGTTGGAGGAAAGTCAGCGCATGCTTGCACTGCGGAAGTCGCGAGCACCACATTCCCCAGTGCCCGCTTCTGAAAGAACATGAGATGCGCTCTAATGCGCCTAAGAAACAGGGCCGACTGCAATCCCTGTAGGATGAGGAACCCGCTACGGGCGGTGGCGTGGTAGAAGGTACTCTACAAGTTTTCTCCTTATCTGCATTTGTCTTATTTGATACTGGAGCAACTCATTCATTTTTATCTCAATACTTTGCTGATACCCTGACTGCAAAACCTATATCCATGGGTTGTGAGTTCTCTGTCACAACGCTGTAGACACGCCAATTTGGCTTCACATTGAGCAAATTTCATGTTATACTGCGATGCCTCAAAGTGGATCTTTTTAATTAATTTCTGGAGTGGCAGTCCTATTTTCTTACAAAAGTTTAGTTTTCTCCGTAAGTGTCTGTTAAATAATTTGCGTCTGTATAAGTGGACGCCCTTTTGTTACTAATCCGCGCCTTTTAGACCGACGCGGAAAACATTTGATTTTCGGCACATGGCCTATTTTAATATGCGTCTAGCTGAGTAGCTGCGAATTAAAAGTCAAAATTCCCACCTATCCGTTAAGCGCAGCATTAAATGGGCCACGTTTCCAATTCATGATGTTTTATAAGAAAAGCGTCTGTCATACTGGACGTGATTATAAAGTCAAACTCAGAATTTTGCGTCGGCGAGGTGCAGCATTTATGAGCCCATAACGGTCATCATGGCAAATCTTGTAATTGCGTCCAGGCCGAGCACCGCATTTTATAAAGGTCAAATCAGATACAAATTTGTCAAAAATACAATCTTTGACTTTGTAAAAGCGGCTGATGGACCAGACGCAATTCATAGGCATGGTCACAAGCTTCGCCAACAGCCGTTTGTCACATCAGTTTGACTTTATTAAGCGCACCTTACGAGAGGGCGTGTTTCAATTTCAAAGGCGCCCAACTAATTGGACGCGATTCTGCCTAAAAATACAGACCCGAGGGTCCCTCATTTGGCATCCATTCCCAACTATGGCGAAGCCCTGCCAAATTTGTCTCTTAGCCTCCGAACCTCAACTCTCCATCCTCTTGAGGTGTGGATTCTGGCGGACTGAATGCTAGAGCACCGGGGCCGGAGTGGGAACGTGCGTCACCCTCCCATCGCCATTTTCACGTGAAGGAGCCTTCCAAGCGTGGGGTGCGGCACGAGGAGCTCCGCCGATGTTCATTGCGCCGCCTCCATTCCACGTCACATGCTGGGCTATGCCATCATTTTTTCCTCACCTCCTCCATCTTTCATTTTTCATTAGGCATGCATGGCACACTTCTACACATACATTCATAACATCCCTCCCATCCACTTTTAGGGGTTTAACTCCACCCCCACGAGGTGTGTTACTCTCCATTTACATATTTTCTTATGCGTCGTTACTTTTACGCTTACTACACCCTCCAGACTAATCCCCCCCTTTGCGTGTTTTTGTTGTTGTTTGCATTTTGCAAGGTAACCGGAATTGGATCTTCTCCGTCGGCTAGCCGATTGGTGAAGGAAAGAGAACCCACCATGGGACTCCCGCTTCCTTTCGGGTAAAGAGGTAAGTCCATTGTACCCCCTTTTTGCCCGTTACTTTTGGCACCCTCATGTGCCTGGCGATCACGTTTTCTTTTATTTTATTTGTCACTCCATATCCACATACTCACCATCCATACGTATAATCCACCCCCTTCCCCCCATTTCTCTTTGTAGAGGACCGCGTCCCTTGAAAAAGGACGAGACTCCGTATCTACAATTTGGCGATCACGGTGGGACTTTTCTTTTTCTGACTCCGATTACCCATCACTTGGCATGCACATGTGCCCTTCCTTCGTACCCCACGTGCTACACTTCCCTTCCTTTCTTCACCCCGCGAGGTGCCGCTTCACAGTCCTGTCGTTGTTACCAAGTTGTAGTCGTATCTTCTTCCATTGCTTATTTACACTCCTTTGCGGAATTTGTGATATAAATATATATATATATATATATATATATATATATATATATATATATATATATATATATATATATATGCCATCTTGTTCCCCACCCCATGCACTTATTTTCACATGAAGGAAGCATTTTCATTTGAATTTTACTCCTTCCTCCATAATTGCTAGAAAGCATGTTAGGTTAATTTCCTACGTTTTTGTCTGTTCTCGGATTGCATGTTTGATACGTGTCCAGTGTGGTGGACGCTTTTATGTTCTTGATTTGCTCGGCGGTGTATCTGGACGTGATTTTGTGACAGAAGTCCGGAGGGAGTCGCCTCGGCTCTTACGGCTTTTAGGAGTCGTCAGATCTGCGGCTGACAGAACGGACACCTTTACTGAACCGCACCCACTGTACTGGACGCGATTATGTTCTATCACAGAGCACCAGTTTTTTTGCCATCTCTGTTATGTGTACATTATTATTTGCATTTGCAGGGCATTTCGGCCGAGAGACCTCCTTCCCTCCCCCCTTAGGATCCACTCATCCTCTCGGTGAGGGCTATCTCCCCATTGGGCATTCCATCTCATTAGGCTAGAGAATCCTCATCGGGACCTCCGTACGTCTCCGTACCCCGTGGATTCCCTTATGGAGGACCGAGCCAGTTGTACCACCCCGGTGACCCGAGTTAGAGTACCCATCACATGCGAGGGAGCCGCTTAGTTGAGCCCGAAGTTGTCATCCTGCCCATTCTAGGTCCGCACCTATTTGGAGAGACAAGCGATCATTAAAACCCATGTTGGAATATTGAACATATTAAGTGGACGTAATCATTTCCAAGACTGTGATTTAAAAGCCGATTAACTCCTTCTCTCAAACTTGTTTGAGTAGTTGTCCGTTAGTTGCTTGTTAAATTGTAGTCTGTCTTTAGGATTCGTGCATGCAGCTTCGTTCCGGTCGATCCCTTACAATGGACGAATACGAGGACTATGAGAAAATGTATGATGAGATGTATGATACCAATCAACAACTCCCTCAGCTTCAAAGTCAAGCCCACACCGATCCGTCTGGCCCGCATGTCGATGTGGTGGACACTAATGCTCCCCATGTCTCGCCAAGGCGTGACGCCGGGAATACCCCTTCCCCATTTGATACAGCAAAAATTGTAGACATTCTCTAGGGTCTCCCAGCTGCTCAGCTTCAAGAGGTCCAGACTGATCTTAGGGGTAAATCTCTTGCTGATCCAATCCTTCCTTCCTACCGAGACACCAGTGCTCAAATTCAGCCCACTCGTGACACGACGGCTCGAGCTTCTCCTGCCCCCTCGCGGGCTCATTCCATTATCCAATCTCGCCCCCACAGCCCTGTTGGGAGGCATTCTCTTCCCCATGACAGACCAAGCCATGACATGGTGCGGCCCATTCACCAACCCCGGATCCCAGCCCAAGGTTCTACGCCCGCAAGCATCGTCACTCATTACCCCATCCAGGTAGACGTCCCTCGTCGTCTCCTCTCAGGGGCACCTCCTAAATCTTCCACTAATCCGCTCACTCAAGCGCTTTTGGCAAAAGTGAGCAAGTTAGAGCAAGAAGTTAGGAGGATGTCCGCACCCAAGGAATCTGTTGACTTGGCACTCCCCGCGATGCCGGTCTTCCATCTTCCTCCTTCTGAAATGCCGGTTTACTATCGTTACAACAGCACTGGCAACCCCTTTGTTCATATCAAAGAATTCATGTATGAATCATCCTTCTGGCAAGGTGACAGTCGTGCCCTTGTCTTCCTGTTTCGCCGATCCCTGGACGGGCCCGCCCTTGAGTGGTTCTACTCTTTGGAACCCACCGATGCTGAGGATTTCGAGACAGTACAAAGGAAGTTCTTGCAGAGGTACAGGGACAGAGTGGGCCCGGTGTTGTCAATTACTGATCTAATGTCTGAGAAGATGAGGGCAGATGAGGATTTCACTCACTATGCTGATAGATGGAGAGGCCTGGCCGAAAGACTGAGGGACCCACTATCTGAGGCAAAGCAGGTTAAAATGATCACAGCTAATGCCACGCCTCAGTTTAGACACATCCTGGCCATGAACAAGTTGATAACAATGGAAGAGCTGTATGAAAGAGCACGATACATCCAGACCCAGTTGAAAGACTCCCCCATTATGGCTATGTTCGAGCCCAAAACTCGGACGTTCAAGAAGGCCAGTGGCGCCCCGGTTGGCTGTCCCATGACCGAGGGGGTGATAAACAATGAGCAGGTGAGCGCGATGGGCAACCCCCCCCCCCCCCCCCCACTTACCGATCCGGCCTCAACACCCGACCACCGCAAACCCATCCACTCGCTCCCAGAGCCAACAATCCCTGTTATTCAGAATGCCACCTCAACAACCTAATCAACCCCACCAACTTGCCAATTACCAACAACCCCAGCACCCACAATACCAGCAACCTCTGCATGCTCAACACCCTCAACCTCCATAAAACCAGTGTCAGCCACACCAGCCCCCACAGTACCAGCCCCAACAACCTCCCCTTGCACCCTACCAGCATCACCAAGTCCCTCCTCCCAGTCAATATGACGCGCAACAGTTCAGATGTCCCCCACGCCCAAGGAGGACCCATTACCCTCCGTTTCCAGAAACCCTCCCTGACATCTTCGGTGCCCTAATGGCCGCCGACGCGCTCACCTTGCCTAGGGAAAGGCTATAATGGCCTCCCAATGTTGACACCTCACTGTATTGTGAATTCCACCGAGGGCCGGGCCACACCTTGGAGGCCTGTTTTCACTTCAAAGACTATCTTCACAACCTAAATGACAGTGGAGGCATCGACTGGGCAGAAATGAAGAAGTACATCGTAGATATGAAGGCAAGAAGGCCAACCAGGCAGGATCAGCAGCCACCCCATCACCGCACCATGCCCAAGTGTTTTCACTTCAAAGACTATATTCACACCCTCGGCTGCCCCCATCATTAATCCCAACCACCGAGCCCCATTTCTCCGTTCCCCCACGCGATCGCCCTGTGCAGCAACTACCCCATCACCGCACCAAAAATCCTCTGACCAACCCTCCACCTCCTACACAAATCTAACCCTGTCAGCTTCAACAGTAATACCCGGAAATGGCCCCGAGGCGACCATGGCACTCCGGAGCGGGCGCATGTTTAATAGGATGTTTCCCCAACAGCAAGAACAAATGTTGACACCCCAGGAAGAGGAGGAAATTTAGCCAGAAGAGTCCGCACCGGGGATGCAGTACGATCTATTAAAGCATTTGGACAAAACCCCGGCCAGAATCTCTATCCTGGAACTAATCAAGAGGTCGCCAGTTCATCAAGAGGCACTTATGTAGTACCTACAGAAGGTAATGGTGAACGAAGATGTGCCGATGAACCAGATTAGTGCGGTCCTAGCACCCACAAGCACTCGCCCCGCCATTACATTTCATGAAGAAGAGATAGCATCGAGCGAATCCCAGAAGTGTGCTCTATGCCTGGAAATCTATGTTAACGGCTTATGTGTGAATCGTTGCTTGGTCGATTCTGGTGCATCCATCAACGTTGTGTCCCCTGACACGTTACAACTCTGCGGGGTGCCAGCTCAAGCAATTTTAACCTCAGCCATCATAGTCACATCCTTCGACAACACTAGCAGGCGGCCGAAGGGGTTTGTCACTCTGAGGGTCAGGCTGGGTCCATCTTATAATGAAACAGATTTTCATGTCCTGGACATGGATCCGAATTTCCGTATGATCCTAGGAAGGCCATTCGTAAAAGCTCTTGGCACCGTTATTTCCACTGTTCATCAATGTCTCAAGTTCCCATTCAACGGGCAGATCGTCAAGGTGCCTAATACGCCGATCATCGCAGAAGTGAATGTCGTAACAGATGACTCGGTTCCCTCCATTTGGCCCAGCAATCAGCCTCTAATGTCAATATCAGGTATGACAAACATGCGCCCGAGATCGAGTAATCTGACTGTTGAAGCCAATGGAAGAAGCAGGATTATCACAAAGAAGGGCTGGCACATCATGAAGCAGATGGGATATCGACCGGACAAAGGACTGGGGGCACGATTGCAAGGAAGAACAGAGGCCGTGAAAAGCTGCAAGAAAAGGTCCAAAATGGGGCTAGGCTACAAGCCGGGTAAGGTCAAGCAACAACCAACGGAACCCCTCACCTGGACTTTGCACCAACATTTCAAGAGAGGGCCGCTGCAGCTAGGAAATGAACAAACACCAGTCGTCACAACAGAATTTGTGCGTCAGTTATCGCAAGATCTGTACAAGACAGCCGGCAACCCCAATCCACCCAAGCGGGCCAAGATTGGTGAGTTCAAAACAGAATGGGACAAATGGTTTGACATGAACGATGTCGCCACTTCCTTGGGTCAGCTTTTCAGCCTGACAGAAGAAGAACAGCCAACGGCAATCAACGTCAGCACAGAGGTAGTCCAAGGCACCAAAGCAACTCCAGCAGCTACAAGGTCCAGTACTGGCGCCAACTCCTCAAGCATCGTCCTAGCCACAACTTCGGGCATCACACCGATTTCAGAATCCACCCCGGGTATCACACCCGTCCCAACTTCTGGTCGAGGTATCATGCCCACACAGCATTATTTTGGGCACCGTGCCCGCTTTAAATTTTGCCCCGGGCACCATGCCCATTCCAACCCTTGCTTCAGGTATCACGCCTTCCCCCTCCTCGTCAAGCATTCCCTCCCTTCCAGGCAGTGCACCCACCTTTGTCCTTTCGCCAAGCAATGCACCTTCTCTCCTGCAAGCCGCGGCCAGGTCCTTATTCTCTTCTATAAGCATTCCCCGGGCGCCGACGCCCTGCTTCACGATCTCCCTACTGCCTTCCGAGCAGACATGCGTTCCCCTGCTCTCCAACCCCTCACCCTCAGAACTTGCACTCTCCTCTCAACTTTCACAATTGGCAGTCTCGCCTCGATCTCCGTCACCCCCGCTCTGAGTCCCCTTGAGAGTTTAAAATTCTCGTCAAGCGATCTCGCCCCGTTCTTTCAAGGCAGGCCATCCGATGCCTCCTTCCCTATCTAGCAATGTGTCCCCCACCATCCTCTTGGGCTCTACGCCCACCATATCCCCTTTTCCTCCATTCTTCTGAGCATCACTGCCTCCCTGCCTTCGAATAGCCCTCCCAATCTCCCCCCTCGTCTCCAAAGCACTACGTCCCCAGAACAAACACTTACTCTCAATTACACTCCCCGATCTTGCGAGCCCCTGGCGCTCACGCTTCGTTCCCTCCTTTTGCACACACCAGCAAGGAGGGGGCCCTCAAGGTCATAGCCTCACAATGGCCGACTCTTTCGAGGAAACTTCTTTCCTCGTTCCCGAGTGTGCCCTGACCGATGGGCCGCTCCTCCCCGGTCCTCTGACTGGGTCCCCGCCCCCTTTCGTGCAGGGGGTGTTTCCTACTTTCAATAGTCCTCCCTCCGCATAGAGGAATGTCACTTTTTTCTCTCTGCCAGTTCCCCCTCCAAGGGACCTTTCCTTTATTGCTTCCCCAGATTCCCCAACGCGGGACTCTGTTTCTGTTCCTTTCCCTAAATCCCCCTCACGGGACGTTATTTTTTCTGCTTTTCCTCTTGTAAATCCTTTACTACCCTCCCCCGTGCTGGGAAGTCCTTCTACTGCCTTCAGTAACTCCCTCGCGTGGGATTCTGCTTTCCCTGCTCCACCTGCTGTGAATTCTCCTACACCCCCCCCCCCTCCGCGGGATTCCTTCACCGCTTTAAATCCCCTTCCACCCTCCTCTTCGCAGGATTCAGCTTTCACCGCTTCCCCTCTTGCTGTAGATTCCAGTAGTTGTAGCTCAAGTCTTGGCAAGGGTAGTGGCAAACTAGGGGCAGTTTCAGAGAAGAAGTTCAAGGGTAGAAGGGTTCCACACTGCTTCTTAGCAGACCTAGCCCGTAGGTGCAAGGCCTGCTTAGCAATTCCAGAATTCATAGAAGAGCCTTTGTAGTTGCCAGAGCTGGAATATGAGCAATATGTGTGCTTCATTGACGATGGGTTTGGAGTCTATGAAATCATGGATGATGATGACCCGATTGAGGAAGGTGACGAAGAGTTTGGGGATGAGGCCGACGCGTTCGCGAGATGATTGAAGAAATTTGACGAACCGTCGACTGCAGTAGAGGAAATCACCAAGGAAGTCAATCTGGGAACCGAGGAAGAACCTAGGACCATCCTCATAAGCGGCAGTCTGTCACCAAAAGAAGAGGAGGCGATCATTGAGGTTCTTCAAGAATACAAGGACACGTTCGCATGGAGCTACGAGGATATGCTAGGCTTGGATCTCGTGCTAGTTGAACATCATCTTACTATTAAGCCGGGTTCCGTTGCCATTAAGCAGTGGTTAGGGCGTTTCCACCCCCAGTTGGCTTTGCAAATGAAGAGTGAAGTCGACCAGCTCCACAAAGCTAGGTTTATTAGAGTCGTACTTTTTCCTAATTGGGTGGCAAACATCGTCCCGGTCATGAAGAAAGACGGAAGAGTTAGAATTTGCATCGATTTTCAGGACCTTAACCGCGCATGTCCTAAGGATGACTTCCCATTGCCTCATTTGGACGTGCTCATAGACAATACGGCTGGGTATGAGACCCTCTCCTTCATGGACGGCTTCTCAGGGTACAACCAGATTAAATTGGCTGAGGAAGACCAGGAAACAACTTCGTTCACTACGCCTTGGGGAACTTATTGCTATGTGGTCATGCCATTTGGACTCAAGAATGCTGGAGCCACTTACCAGAGGTTCATGATGGCTATATTCCATGACATGATCCATATCTTCATCGAGGTATATGTGGATGACCTAGTAGTAAAATCGAAGACTTTGGCTGAGCATCCTGGGGTTCTATCTAAAGTGTTGCAAAGATCAAGAGAATATCGTTTGAAGATGAATCCCAAGAAGTGCGTATTCGGTGTGTCATCTGGTAAGCTCCTAGGTTTCATCGTGAGCAAGAGGGGTATCAAGATAGATCCCAACAAGGCGAAGGCAATAAGAGAAATGCCCCCTCCCAAGAATTTGAAAAAACTTCGAGGATTAATTGGGAGGTTGCAGTTTATCCGCCGATTCGTCTCCCAAGATTCACAGAGGTGTAGACCCTTCTACGACCTCACCAAGCTGGGAGTCGAATTCTGTTGGGATGAGAAATGCCAGGCAGCTTTTGATGGACTTAAGGATTATTTGACTAGTCCACCAGTCTTGAGACCGCTGACTCCAGGCAAACCTCTCATTCTTTATGTATCTGTCCTAGAAGACTCAGTAGGAGCTGTCCTCATGCAAATGGATGAAGAAGGCAAGGAGAGGGCAGCATACTACCTGTCTAAACTTCTCAACCCCTGCGAGTAGAGGTACATGGCAATGGAGAAAACTTGTGCCGCGCTCGTGTCAGTAGTGCAGAAATTGAAGCACTACTTTCTTGCTAATGAAGTTCATCTTATCGCTCGAATGAATCCTATCAAATTTCTTCTTGAAAAATCTATTCTAACTGATAGGTTAGCACGTTGGCAGAGCTTCCTTTCTCAGTTCGAAATCACCTACGTCCAGCAGAAATCCATCAAGGGCTATGCGATAGCAGAGCACCTCGCCCATCACCCTATCCCTCGATTCGATCCTGTCCGTTTAGAGTTTCCGGATGAGGAATTAATGTCCCTTAGACAATCTGATCCTATGTGGACGTTGTATTTCGACGGAGCTATGAACTCTCATGGAAAGGGTGTTGGAATTGCTCTCCTATCACCTGAGGGTGTAACCTTCCCAAAGGCTTACAAACTAGAATTCCCAGCTACCAACAACATTGTCGAATATGAAGCTTTGATAGATGGTCTAGAGGATGCCCACTTCTATGGTGTCACCCATCTGCGGATTGTAGGTGATAGTCAGCTTGTTTTACGCCAGGTGCTCACCAAGTACGAAACTCATGATCCTAAGCTCAATCCGTATCAAGAGCTCGCCTCAGCCTATGCTAAGCTATCCTCTAAACTTGTTTTCGTCCACATCCCTCGTCATCAGAATCTTCTAGCAGATGCTCTTGCCATGATTGGCGCAACCATGACCATGAATTATCTCGAGGATTTTGACAGCATTCAGATTGAACATCATCAGGTTCCCGTCATTCAAGACCTGTCTTTCTCTATATTAAAGAAAAGATGTTCGAAAAGTTAGAGAGAAAGGGTAAAGCTGAAGTCATGTTAGCAGAGCAAGAAGAGGAGGTAGAAGATGAGGAGAAACCGTGGTATTATGAGATAGCTCGATATTGCAGAGACCAGTCATACCCTGAGGAAGCAACAGCAGAAGAGAAAAAGCTGATTAGGAGACTAGCCCAGAAGTATACCTTGGTTGGAAACACAGTTTATAAAAGAGGATTTTTCGGTATTTTGCTTAGATGCTTGGAAGAAGATGAGGCTTCGAGAGTTGTTGAGGAGGCCCATTCAGGTGTCTGCGGTGGCCATGTGAATAGTCAGATGCTAGCTAAGAAGATTCTTAGGCTAGGGTTCTATTGGCCCACTCTAGAAGAGGACTGCTCTATCTTCGTTCGTCGGTGTGTCAAGTGCCAACTACACGCCGAAAAATCCATTCTCCACCCTCTTCGCTTCACCCGATATCATCCCCATGGCCTTTCGCTATGTGGGCTTTTGACGTCATTGGACACCTTGGTGATCCCAACTCCCAGAACAAGGTCAAATTGTACATGCTTACAGCCACAGAGTACTTCATCAAGTGGACAGAAGCCGAAGCATACGCGGAGGTCAAGGCAACAACTATTTGCAAGTTTATCATAAAGAACATAATCACCAGGTTTGGCATTCTGGACACCATCGTCACTGACAACGGGCCTCAATTCATCTCTCAAGAATTGCGCGACCTCTGCGGCAGGTATAAGATTGCATTGCATCATTCATCTCCTTACTATCCGCAAGGCAATGGCCAAGCAGAGGCCACTAATAAAACCATGATTAAAATTATTAAGAAAACATGCGAGGCTAACAGATTCTCGGACTGGCCTGGAAAGCTTACAAAAGCTCTATGGGCCTACCGCACTTCAATTCGTACTCCTACAAGGCAAACACCCTTCGCTCTCACTTACGGAATGGAGGCAGTAGTACCATATGAGATTCTCATCCCCTCGTTAAGGATCCATCTTGACAAGGACTTGTTAATTGATGAGCGGCGCGAATCGGTCCTAGCACAACTGGAACTCCTAGACGAGAAGCGTCTGGTCGCCGCAGAACACGCGAAAGCCTATAGACTCGCACGTTTTCATCAAAAGAAGGATATTGAGAGAAATTCAAGGTTGGCAAAATGGTGGTCAAAATAATCTTTGTAAAAACTGGAGGTCCGCAGTCAAAACTTCAACCAAACTGGGAAGGGCCGTTTATAATCAAAAAGGTAAGTCCAGGCAATGCATATAGGTTGGTCAACGCGGAAGGTGAGGAGCTCTCTCACCCTTGGAATGGACTTCACCTTAAGAAATACTACCCTTAATTTTGGCTCTTCATGGCATGAGGACTCCGCACTGAAAGGAGGTCATCTCGAATTCACCTTGATCCCTAATGGTTTTCCAGAGGTGTCGACACTCACACACAAACACGCCTACCCTCGGAAACCAGAAGCGCAGAGTCCAAGAGAGATCAATGTCGAACTAAGGTCCCAGGGCATTATCCATTCCCTCCCTTTTCGGTCTACTAATAGACAAGGGAATCTGAGAGGCTGACCTCACAAATTCGTCCAAAACTCAACGGGCACAGGTCAAGGCAAAAGGGGAAAAAGAAAGGAAAACCAGCATCAAATCCAAACCAAAAGAGCCACAAAACAGGCAAATCAAATTAATAAAAGCATGACAAGAGTGGCAAAGTCCCCGTAGGGATCCAAATGGACCTGGACGTAAGCGTGCAGCACGACAAGAGTGGCAAAGTCCCCGCAGGGATCCAAATGGACCTGGACGTAAGCGTGCTAAACCCCATAAGCCTAAAGAATACTGAAATCCGCTAAGTCCAGGATAAAGAAGTGAACATCCCCCAAGTTCCCAAGTCTACTGGCAGAATTCCTAAATATCTCTTCCCTCCTACTCTTTGGGTATGCCTTAAAGATCCAGGTAAGGCAACGGTCAATTAAGGAGGATGTTGCCGAAGGCAACCCTGGGTAAAGGCACCACTTAAGCACGTCCCATCACTGGCTAACGCATCAAAGAGTCACCAATGAATTCTTAGTGACAACCAAGTAATTGAGGGGTCCAAATGCCATGAACTTCCAAAACTAAGCAATTTCCCTTCGTCCCACCCACCTTTTTGGAAAGGATCATGCCAGGTTGTGGTTAGGGCTGAACACGGTTCGGTTCGGTCCGGGTTGGTCCATTTTTTGGTCAAACCGAACCGAACCGAACCGAACCGAATTCCAAGGTCAAACCGAACCAGTTCAGTTCGGTTTAAACCGAAATCTAATACATGTTATATTGCCTCAGCGCACCTGCTGCAATGGCCAAGGTGCTGACCCTCCCACCCAAGGTTCTGGGTTCGAAACCCAGGTTTGCTCTAGGTTTTGGCCAAAAATTGATTATTTTGAGAAAATAACCCTTCCGAAGAAACCTAGTTTCGAACCCGCGCCAACAAGAAAGGCTCCCGCCTGGGCCGCCCATGCGTTAACCAACTGTGCTAACTTTTGTTTGAGTAAATAATATATATATTATATATATAATCGGTTTATTCGGTTTCAAAAATTGAAAACGAACTGAACTACATAGGGACCCAACCCGAACCGAACCGAACCGGTCGGTTCGGTTTGAACCGAAGTTTGAACAGCCCTAGCTGTGGTAAATATTTCCAAACCCAAAAAAAAATCATATATTTTCAAACCCCAAAAAATCATATATTTCCAAAACCAAAAAAATAATATATTTCCAAACCAAAGAAATCATATATTTCCAAAACCAAAAAAATCATATATTTCTAAAACAAAAAAAAATCATATATTTCCAAACCCAAAAAAATCATATGTTTTCAAACAAAAAAAATCATATATTTCCAAACCCAAAAAAATCATATATTTCCAAAACAAAAAAAATCATATATTTCCAAACCCAAAAAAATTCATATATTTCCAAACAAAAAAAAATCATATATTTCCAAACCCAAAAAAATCATATATTTCCAAACAAAAAAAATCATATATTTCCAAAACACAAAAAATCATATATTCTAAATCCAAAAAAATCATATATTTCCAAAAAAAATCATATATTTCAAAATACAAGAAAAATCAGACATTTTTCAAAACCTCTAAAGAAATCATTTCTGCTTACAACGTGTACGTTCATCCTTGTAAATTCTGACTGACTTCTACCTGCTTGTATATTGTGCACATTCATCTCTTACTCGCATTTGTAAATACTTTGCATTCATCCCTTGCATATCGTCATTTTATTTATCTTATGCCTTGTTTAATTAAAGGCTCAGCCCCTTGACAAAAATCTCAAAGATGAAGCGTTACTCGTATGCAAGGTGTTGGGGATCGGATAGGTGACCTTGACAGAAGAACTACGAAATTGTGTGTATGGCAGCAAAATTAAAATAAGTAAAACACACAATTCGATCAGACCCAAGTGTGGTGTGTGAGAATAGTGAATAAGTACAACAAACCACACATCAAACCACAGTGCACTGAAGATTTTTAAGGTAGTTAGGAGAACACAACTTGTGTCTCCTATGTCCACCTCCTCACAACGGAGGAACCACTAGCACAAGTACAGTACAAACTAGAGCACGACGACTCTGACCTCTTTGAGTGCACCGACTAAAAGAAAACCAGGAGATAGGCACAACAACCTACTCCAAAGACTACTTGTGAATTCAGCAAATTCACAAGCCCTTGAGCACTACGGCTCAAGCACCAGAGCACAATGGCTCCAAACCAGAGTACCAAGTACTCAAACCTATGGATCACAATAGATCCAAGTTCTGCTAGAAGAAGCACACTTAGAGAATAGATCCTCTAGCACGATCTACCTCAATATAATAGAAATGCTAGACACAAATAGGATTGGGAGATCTGTGTAGAACACATGCACAGATTCCCTAGAGAAATTGACACTCTGACTAAATACAGACTCGACTAGATCTCCTTCTGGACCAGCACTGCTGCAATCACGAGCTCTTCCTCTTCTTCTCCTTTATCTTCTCCTTCTTCTTTCCTTGGCGGTGCTACTCTGCTCCTCTGGATGCAGATCCCTTTTTCCTGCTCTGCTTCCCTTCTTCCAGAATGCTCTGGGCCTTGTCTTGCGTGGCATGCCTTTGGAGTACCAAACACATGGGTATTTATAGTCCCATATGTCCATAAGGAGCCTTAGGGTACGAGGACACATGATCCAAGACCAATCCCATTGATCCCTAGGAGGCCACGTTTCCAGATGGATCTTAAGATGAAAATTCAGCTGGAGTGTGTCGACACTACCACTGAGTGTGTCGACACACTGTCCAATTTGCACAAAAAGGGTCTTTTGGAAGCTGGGTCTAGTGTCGACACTACTAGGGGCTGTGTTGACACACTTGACCTTGTTTTCATGAAAAAGCTTCAGGGACTCTGACTCAGTGTCGACACCATCAATGGGTGTGTCGACACTATCAATGACAAGAGCTGTATACACCTGCAAATTTAACACATAAATCATTAGTACAAGATATTATCATAAAAATATGAGATATTAAACATCAAAAACATGTTGTTTAAGCATTATTGTGATATGTATAAAATGTATAACATGTTCAACATATCATCATCAAAATCACAATATGTCATCATCAAAATCAATGTATGAGTGATGTTCATTGGTCATCATTAAAATACAACTTTAGGAAATTCCAAAACACACTCAACCCAAGAATCTCCCCCTTTTTGATGATGACAAAACATATGCTCAATCTCCCAATATCTTGACTCCCTTGACTGCAATAACTCCCCTTGACCATATACACCCTTTGAACTTTCTCCCCATGACGAACTTTCTCCCCCTAGTCTCCCCCTAGAAACTTTTACTTTCTCCTCCTTTAAGGAACTTTCTCCCCCTTTTTGACAGCGTCAAAAAGATAGATAAGAGAGAGAAACAAAGATTGAAAGAGATCAAGACATGAAATGTTGGAAATGAATGGTCAGAAATGATCAAAATAAATGAGGCAAAGTGATATTTGCATATGAGAGAAATTATTATGTTCTTTGTATTGTGCAATAAAGTTTGATCACACAGACACACTCAACACAAAGTATAGTAAAATATAATGATCTGAATGTAGTTAAAATAAGGATGCAAATGTGAAGAAAAGTGACCTATAGGAATGAGCAGAAATATTTAACAAGGATGTTAGGAGCTTTAAGTTTAACACAATGTAAAATAATAGGTCTAAACTCAGTATACATGAACTTTATGAAGGTCTTAAGCTTTTCCATCCTGTCAATTTGATTTTCTTTCATTTTTAACTAGGAAAGAATACAAGAATAAATTAGTTAAATCTCACTTTTCAGTGCAAGAGATCACATTGATCAGATGCAAGATCTCTTGATTACTCAGTGGTTTAACTTTCATTATCTTAATTATACAGAGTTGAAAACTTTGATTTCCACTTTTTGACGTGAAACAAATCACTTTTTAGGTGAAATGGCCTGGTTACTCAGTGGTTTAAGAATTTGCATTGCTCTGTTTGTATCTTTCCAGATTGTTGATCATTTTCTTTTGATGTTTTGTAGGAATATGTTTGCTTTGACCAAAAAAGTCATGACTACGAATTTAGAAAAATTATTCTTAACATGTGGTAAAAATGAAGCTTAAACATACACATGTGAAATATTAAAGCCACTCATGTGCCTATAATAGTGTTTTGTAAATCATTTTAAAAATATTCAGTATTAAGATTGCTTAACCTTGAAATGATAATGAATCTTTGAAATTAAACTAAATGCACAATGAGTTTAGTTACAACGTTTTAATTCTCTCATAAGAAAATAGCACAAGGACTCAAAAATTCTGATGACTTTGAGGTTCAAAATAGACAAGTAAGTTCAAGAAATATGACAATGATTCCCCCTTTCATGTATCTCCCCCTCACAAGGTGAACATGAAAATTATTGGAGAAATAGGAATGAAGTGAAAACAGAATGAACAAGAATGTTTTATTGAAAGGCAAGGACTCCCCCTCAACAATTGCATAGGAGGCTCTTGATACTTGGCGGAGACATATACTCACGCATAGTGAAAGTGTCCAGACAAGCCAAACTTTTCTTTCTTCAAATCACTATTTGATATACCAAGAATTTCAATGCAACAGAGAAGTAGGAATTTATTTGCAAGATAGAATGGCCTTTATTTGCACAAGAAATGAGATGAAGATATCAGACAAGTGAAAACTTGCATAAACCAAGTTCCCTTCTAAGAGAAGTGAATCTAGGTTCTGCAAGAGGCTTAGTGAAAATGTCTGCAATTTGTTTTTCTGTGTTAATGAAGTGGAGTTCAAAAGAATTCTTTGAGACTTCATCTCGAAGGAAATGATGCCGAATGTCAATGTGTTTTGTGCGGGAATGCTGAATAGGATTTTTGGATAGATCTATAACACTTGTGTTGTCACAAAGAATGGGAATGCAACCTAATGTGTGATTATAATCTAGAAGTTCATGTTTGACCAAAAGGACTTGGGTACCACAGCTACCAGTGGCAACATACTCAGCTTCTGCAGTTGAAAGAGCTACAGAATGTTGCTTTTTGGAAGCCCAAGAAATAAGACACCCTCCTAGATATAAACACAACCGACTAGTACTTTTTCTATCAAGTTTGCACCCGGCATAATCAGCATCACTATATGAAATCAAGTCCAATTTACATCCAGCAGGATACCAAAGACCTAAATCACATGAAGAAAGAAGATATTTGAAGATTCTTTTAACGGCAGACATGTGACTATCTTTAGGATTTGCTTGAAATCTTTAGCACATGCAGACACTGAATTGAATATCTGGCCTAGTGGTAGTTAAATAAAGAAGAGATCCAATCATACCTCTGTAAAGTGTAGCATTAACAGGCTTACCAGAAGTATCACTCTCAAGTCTTACACTTGTGGCCATTGGTGTGTTGGATGGCTTGATGTTTTGGAAGTCAAACCTCTTGAGCAACTCTTTGAAATTTTTTTTTTGACTCAGAAAAATTCCTTCAGCAGTTTGATGTACTTGCAGACCTAAAAAGAATGTAAGTTCACCCATGAGACTCATTTCAAATTCAGATTGCATCAGATGGGCAAACTCATTGCATAAAGTATTATCTGTTGATCTAAAAATGATATCATCAACATAAACTTGAACAACAATGAAATGATTTTTTGTAGTTTTTGTAAACAAGGTTTGATCAATGTTTCCTCATATGTAACCTTTATTTACAAGAAAGGAGCTCAACCGGTCATACCAAGCTCTTGGAGCTTGTTTAAGATCATAAAGAGCCTTATTAAGTTTAAAAGCATGATTGGGAAATTTTCATTTTCAAAACCAGGGGGTTGTTTGACAAAAATATTTTCTTTTATGTATCCATTTAAAAATACACTCTTGACATCCATTTGAAAGACTTTGAATTTCAAAGAAGCAGCAAATGCAAAGAATATTCGAACAACTTCAAGTCTTGGTACAGGGGCATAAGACTCTTCAAAATCAATACCAAGTTCTTGGTTATACCCTTGAGCAACAAGTCTAGCTTTATTTCTAATAATTTAACCAGATTCATTCAAGTTATTTATGAAAATCCATCTAGTTCCAATGACAGAAGTTAAATCTGAAGGTTTTGGTACTAAATCCCAAACTTGATTTCTTTCAAATTGATGAGGCTCTTCATGCATAGCATTTATCCAGTTTTCACAAGATAAAGCTTTATCAACATTTTGGGGTTCAATTTGGGAAAGTAGTGCCAAAGAATCTTCAACTATGACAAAATGAAAAGATGATCTGGTTCTTATTCCATCTTGCAAATTACCAACAATGCTTTCAAGTGGATGGTCTCTTAAAAATCTGGGTTTAGAAATTACCTCAGGATTTGCATGATTTTCAGGAACATGATTACCTGAATCACTTGAAGTTGGCAATTCAAGAACCTCATGTGCATTTGGTACTCCTTGCTCTTCAAGATTTGTAGATGGATGTTCAAGAAAATCATCCTCATCATCACATAATGGAGTTCTGCATGAAGTAGGAATGTCAATCTTTTGGAAGTTTTCATCAAAAATGACATGTGAAGATTCTTCCACAGTCTTATTTTTCAAAATATAAACTCTGTAAGCTCTTGAAGTTTCAGAATAACCTAAGAAGATTGATTCAAAACTTTTACATCAAATTTATCATGATTTTCTTTGTTGTTATTGTGAACAAAATATTTGCAACCAAAATTTTTGAAATATGACACACTTGGCTTTTTATTCTTGAACAACTCATAAGGGGTTTTTCTGATCTTTGGTCTTACTAATGCTCTATTCAAAATGAAATTAGCTGTATTTATAGCTTCTGCCCAAAAAGATTTAGACAGTTTACTTTCAATGAGCATAGTTCTAGCCATTTCCACAAGAGTTCTATTTTTCCTTTCTACAACTCCATTTTGTTCTGGAGTTCTAGGGGAAGAAAATTTATGGAGAATGTTCAGTTCAGTACAAAGATCAGAAAATGATTTATTTTCAAATTCACCCTCATGATCTGTCAAAATGGAATTCAGTTTGAAAGATAAACCCACTAAGGCAGAATTGTAAAATCTCCTGAATTCTGAACATGCATCACTTTTATGGGATAAGAATAAGACCCAAGTATATCTTGTAAAGTCATCAATGATCACAAAGTCATATCTATTACCACTGAGACTTTGAGTTCTGGTTGGACCCAAAAAATCCATATAAAGCAACTCAAGTGGTTTAGATGTAAGTACGTCATTGAACACTTTAAAAGATTTTCTTGTTTGTTTTCCTTGAGCACATATCCCACAAACAGGATTATCAATGGCTGGGAAAGATTCAGGTAGACCTTTTACAAGATTCATTCTTATGAGTTTACTAATGGTTGTGAAACTTGCATGACCCAACCTTTTGTGCCACAACCAAGTAGTGTCATTTTTATTTGCAATCAAGCAAACATTTAAAGAGGAATTATCACACAAATCAATCATGTAGACATTATTTTCTCTTTTTCCAATCAATTTAATTTTCTCAAAAGAGCAGTCAATTATTTTGCATGAATCATGTTCAAAAAGAATCGTGTGACCATTGTCACACAATTGACTAATACTAAGCAAGTTGTAATTCAAACCCTCAAGTAAACAAACATCATCACTTAAGGTAATGCAAGACTTACCAATTATTTTCCCTTTATTCTTACCTCCAAAGGTGACTGATCCACCTTCTTTTTTAATCAAGCATGAAAATTTATTTCTGTCTCCTGTCATGTGCCGTGAACATCCACTGTCAAGAATCCAGATGTTGTTGGAATTAGATGCACGGCTTTCCTGCACATAACAAATTAGACAAGAAAAGTTTTTGGTACCCACATGAGATTGGTACCAACATCCTTAGTGAGAAGAGATAACATATCCTTTCTAACCCAAATTTGTGTATTTTTCTTCACAGTGTTTTTTGAAACAGAAGATTCAACTTTTTATTTTTCAATTTTCTGAACATTCTGCCTCTTAGTTGGTTTGTTCCATTGTGAAAAACTTGGTATGTATTGCTGTTGATATGCAGGAAAAGATGAATGATAAAAATAAGGATTGAACCATTGGGTACCATTGTACCTTTGGTTCCAAGACTTATTCCATCTTGAATTGTAAGATGAGAAAACATTCCAATTTCCATGAGAAAGATGATTATTGATTAGTTTGAAGTTTTTGTGATTTTTATGAGAAGGATAGGTCGACCTCTGACAAGGATAGGTTGACCTGTGCATAGTGTGTGTCGACTGGGGTAGGGTATGTGTTGACCTCTCAGGTTCTTTTTATTTTTGTATTTTTCCTTTGTTTTCAGAAGAGCTTGCCTTGATAAATTTTATTAAAGGAGTTTTTGATGGTTTTATTTTCTTTGGAGATGATTCAGTTTTCTTTGAATTTTGTGGTTCAAAACCTAAGCTATGCTTATTTGAATTCATCTGAACTCCAAGTAGAGCATTCAATTTGTCTTTCCCTTGAGTGAAGTTCTTGATGATATCTTCTTTTTCTTTAATGCAAAGATTGAGTTTTTCAATTTAATTCAAATTTTCATGATTTTCCTTTTCTTTTTCTTCAAATTTCTTGATAGAATTGATGAGTTCTTTGTTCAATTTTTGAATTTTCAATTTCAGATCATCAAAAAAAATCAACAATTCATCATTTTCTTTCATTTGGTCTGAAATTTGAGCTTCCAATTCAGAAATCTTTACAGATGATGAAGTATCATGAAGAATGCTTTCAATTTTTCTTTTCAAGTATTTATTTTCTTTTCTAATTTCAGACATACTTTCAACTAAGTTACCATATACTTCTTGCCAATCTTCAATGGTAAATAGTTCAAAGGATATATCCACCTGTTCTTCGCTGCTTCCAGCCATGAAGCAGATTTCATTCCCTTCTGAACTTGAGGATTCTTCATTGCAGCCTGAGCTTTCATCATCTGACCATGTAGCCACCATGGCCTTGTTCTTCTTTTTGTGGAACTCCTTCTTGTGGTTTATGTGCTTTTCCTTCATACCTTCTGGACAATCAACCTTCATATGTCCAGATTTGTTACACCTATAACACACAGGAATTTCATCAATTTTCTTATGATCAACATGGGAGAAATGTTTCTTTTTACTAGACATGGCATTTTGCTTATTACCAAAATTCTTCTTGTTTGATTTCAGAAATGCCTTAAATTGTCTGGTGATGAAAGCAAGATTATCATAATCAGATTAAGATTTCTTAGACTCAGAATTTTCTTTAGATTTTCCTTTATTACTTGATGAAGCTTTAAGAGCATTGGTTTTTGTTTTTAGCATGTGTTCTTCTGACCTCTTAAGGTTTAACTCATATGTCATTAATGATCCAATGAGTTCATCCAATGTGATTTTGGATAAATCCTTTGAATCTTCAATGATAGTTGCTTTAGTGTACCATACAGGAGATAAGGAACGCAAGATTTTTCTTACCAATTCTTCATTTGAGTATTCCTTACCCAAGGCTCGAAGTCCATTTATAATAACCATGAACTTAGCAAACATCTCAGATATAGTTTCATTAGATTTCATGATAAACAACTCATAATCAGAAACTAACATGTTAGCCTTAGTCTCCCTGACCTGAGATGTGCCCTCATAAAGCAATTCCAATTTATCCCACAACCCCTTGGCAGACTTACACATAGAGATTCTGGAATACTCCTTCGGATGGATGGCACATTGCAGTATGTTCATGGCACTGTAGTTCAGGGTGACCCTTTTGATCTGCTCCCTGGTCCATTGATATTCATCTCCAGTGACTTCAATTGGTCCTTTTTCAACAATTCTCCATACTTCATAGTTCTGCTCTCTAAGAAAAACCATCATCCTATTCTTCCAGTAAGGATAGTCAGTACCATAAAAAATGGAGGCCTATTGATTGAATAACCTTCAGTAACAAAACCTTTAAAGTCCATGATAAAGACAATCAAACCAAAACACCTAGCAATTTGAGCAAGTGATCGAAATCTGAAATACAAAAAATTCACCAAAGCACCCCAGAGTATAGAATTGACTCTGATACTAGGTATATAGGATCTCAGGCATTGTCGTTACGCTAAAACTCGAGTTGTTGTGTAAGGATACAATCCTTCCTTATAAACCACCACAGGGTACAGTCCCCCTGCTGGACAACTCAGCAACACCCGCAGGCAGGTCCACACCCGGACCTAGGCATGACTTGGCCAATCCGACCTCCGCCACACCCTCATTCTCAGGTCGCCCCAGGGTGAGACGCTGGCACGCGCACCTACCTCGCAGCATGCCACCCAACACAAGGGGCTGAGCCGGAACAGACATTTAACTTGTTTGTTCGAATGGTTTACAGGCACGTAAAAGAAGCACATATGTATATATACAGCCAAAGGGGGGGGGGGGGGGGACAGCCCCGAGTACAATATCATGAAACGCCTAAGCAGGCGCATGTCATCGAGAAGGGTAAAGAAAAAAGGGGCACATGTCATAATGGTGGCCTAACACTCGCCACCTCCCTCTGCAGGATGGTCACTCTCGTCTGCGCCCTCTGGTGGTCGCTACTGCTGGCTGCTCTGTGCCCCGCCCGCATCCTCTGCAACCACGGGCGAAGACGGGGGCCTCATAGAAGCACGTGAACCAGTGGACCTCTGGGCAGCAGCGGCCTCCTGAATGTTCCTCTCGTACTAAGAGGAAGTCGCGGTGTAGCTCTCGGTGAAAATACCGTTGCGCCCCAGCTACCTCGCGTGATCACGCCCACGCTGGTACCGATCCTCCGCCGCCTGCCGCAAGCGCTCGGTGACACCCAGGCTCGTGCGCGCCTCCACCAATTACTGTGTCAGCTGGCTCCGCTCTGTCATCCAGAGGGCCCGCTCCCTCTCCCGGTCCTCGCGCTCCAGAGAGAGCCTCATTTGCGCCTCTAGAGCGTCCCGAGGCAGGTCTGTGCTCTGCTAGGTCTCCTGCGACTGTAGCTCCAACAGCCACTGAGACGCCTCGGTCAAGTCAGCGCGGGTCTCCGTCTCCCGTGCAAGAGCATCCTGGAGCTCACACGACTGCAAGAAACAAGGCACAAGGTGAATACAAAAGCACAATTCAATTCCTATATATACCTGGTTGAGCTACTTACCCGTGTAGCGAGGTCACGCTCCGCCTCCTCTGCTCTGGCCTCTACCGCCGCCAACTGCGATCAGAGAGAGGTCACCTCTGGGTCAAGAACGCTCTGGCTCGAAGAAGCGCTAGCGGTAGCGGTACCCTCCATCGATGTCCTAGCAGCACGCTGCACACATTCCAATGGCAGATCAGCACATGGTAAGGTAAACAACAAAGGTATGCTTTCCTAAGACTTACCAGTGTCTCGAGATCCGCTCGTGCCTCGGTCAGCTGAGCCTCCGTGCCCGCCAGCTGAACACAGAGCTGATCGATCAGCTCGTCGCGGGCATCCTGCATATGCATCCATTTCAATATAATGTCATACATGCCTTGTGAGAGAAAAGTCAAGTTGGGAGAAATGCATACGCTGGCAGGCCTCATGAAATCTCGGCCCCCGTACTCCTCTCGGAAATGGCAGAGGTAGGCAAGGCTGTCGATCGCGTCTGACTCTACGACCTGGTCGCCCTGCTGCCAGTCCGTGTACTGATCTGGGAATCGAAGGCACCAGTTGACTGCCTTCGCCTTCCCACGCGTCTTCCGGCCGATCCTCCGGGGCACCTCCACCTCAAGCCATGCCTGATGCAGGCCTAGGGTCCGAGCGGCCAACCGCAAGTGGAGCTGCTCGATCTCGTTCAGGCAATGGACCCACAGGTCCCACCTGAACCGAGGCCGGCCACTCTCCACCCACGGTTGGCCTTCGTCACCCATGCCTACATAAGGCTCCCAAACAACATGCATGCATTTAAGTCAATTACACATACATTTCATTTCACGATGCTCAATTCAAGGGAACATGTGTAGCATGTACCAGAAGTGCAGGAAAATCTTGAATCTCCCGGCTGAGGATCTCCAGCTAAAAAGAGTACGTGGCCGTCGTCACTCTCGGGAGCCACCTCCAAGCAAGGGGTACCGCATCCGGGCAGATCTGAGTCGCCCTCCCCACTGGGAGGTAGTAATAACTCCACACTTGCATACACACACCAGTCAGTCACAATTAAAAAATAATAATTAATGCAGGTAATTTAAAGCAAGCTTGAACCTTCATACCTGTAATAAGGGCGCAAAACCACACACTGTCATCTCTCACCCAGTACCGGAGGAGAGATCTGTGAAGGTGTGGGTCAGGAGGGCCGCACCCCACGCATAGCCACCCACTCTGTCCAAGTCCTCGAGCAGCTCTATGAATCGGCAGTGGATGTTGTCACCCTTCGTGGTGAACAGCATCTTGGCGAAGAGGAAAACCAGGAAACGTCGGAGGTCCCGATCTGCTCGGTCTCTATCCTCAGGGTCCTGGTCGTACGCCGCGCGCGCCAACCCTGTCGCTCACTGCACGAACTCCTGCAGCATCTCCTCCAACCGCTGGCGCACTCCAGCTAGCCCCAGAGTCTCCAGGAGGGTAACACGCCCTACCATCCTCCTATCTTCTGCCTCGTCTCCGTAAGGGTCCAAACCTAGGAGACCTTGTGCCTGCTCGATGTAGTCGGCGTATGTCACGCCACTCACCGCCTCCCCGTCAACTCATAACCCGGTGATCTGGGTCACGTCCTCTAAGCTCGGGACCATGTGCCCATGGGAATAGGAAGGCCTTGCTAGTCCTGTCCCACCTCTCCCTCAGAACCTGGATTAGGGGAGGGTCCACAAAAAAGGGCTCGATCTCCAAGATCGGCCCAAAACCCATCCCCCGGACCCTCTCTCTCTAAAAGTCGGGGAGCCCCTGATATGCTCCCAGGACGAGAGGCCACATAGTCCTCGCCTTCATCACTCCCTGCAATGCACAAGCAAATCAAGCATAAGTCCCAAAGATCAAGGAATAACCATGCAATGCGAAACAAGCAACCTTCGGATAGCCTTTGAAAACCGTCCAAAGTAGGGGGCACATTTCAATTCCCATTTTGCACCCAGTTTGTGGGTGCATTTCATCCCCCAATTCATGCCCACCAGCCGGCTACATTTCATTCATCGTTTCGCGCAACCATAGTGGCCGCATTTCGAAGTGCGAACCGCATCCCCTACTTTGGACGCGGTTCGCACCCTCCTCTTCCCGGCAATGACCGCCTACCTTTCCTTCCCCTTTCTACTTGGAAACAAGAGAGAAAGGGAGGGGCTTACCATTTCTGGCTAAGGGGGGATTACCCGGTCGTACCGTCCTCGCCGGCGCTCCTCCCAGTCTTCCTCCAGCACTGCCTCGTCGTCCTCCTCCTCCTCGTCTTCCTCCGCCATTTCCGTCGGCGCCGCCTCCTCCGGAAGGATCAGGGGGAGCTCGCTCGGCGCCGCCATGGCCACTGCCGCCGTCCCCGTCGCGTCTTCGGTCACCACCTCCACCATCTCCTCTGACGCCCCTTCCTCCTCCACCCTACATCGCTTCACCATCGCCACCGGATTAGAAGTGGGGAAAGAGAGAGGGAGAGTTTAGATGAGATTAGGAGAGAAAGAGAGAGATTATGAAGAGAGAAGAAGAAGGGACTAGAGAGGGGTTGAGTGGCTGGAATAGTCCCCTTCGGGCTGTTTTTACTGTTTCGACGACGTCCTGAAATCGCATCCTCATCAGTAGCTATAATTCATGAAGAGATGCTTCAGAAATGCACCCTGAGGGCTAGCCGCAATTAAAGAAGTCATCATTACATCTGGCACGGGTGTCGAGGTTCAAATTTGAAATAATAAGCGTCCATTTGTTTAGACGCGGAATTTGAGAAGTCGTTATGAACTGCGTTTGAGAGTCTGGCCGCGATTCACAGGTAATCATTGCTCGGCACAGAACCCGGGAAGGCGCACCTTTTGAAATGTGGAAGGATGGTCTGAAAAGCGTCCAATGTAGAAGTCGCGGTTACGGCTCATTTTGGCGGCCTGTTGGGTCGCCGCGATTTTGAAGAAGGGCTCTTTGGGCCTCCTAGGCTTGTCCTTGTGTGTGGAGAGCACCCTGCAACAAGCTGTGTAGATGAAGCGAGGGCAGCAGGTCACTAAAATCTGTCGTCGCCCGTCTAAACTCCATCAGGATGCTACTTCCTGGCTTCATCATCCAATTGGCGATGCCACTTAAGAGTCAATTACTTTATCAGAATGTGGGTTCCTGCCCATTTTGATCCCTCTTAGCCCCTTTGACCCTCTCATCAAACACTGTAGGAAGTGGATTGGCCAAGTGGTGGGGTCTGGTTGGATATTTTAAATCGTAGCTAAAATTCAGGCGCCTTTCGGTTTTTGAACGCGTCCTCTATCTTGGACGCTGTTTAAAGTGTCAACCGAGGCTTTGTTGTTTCAAGGAGAAATTTCAAGCAGTTTGGATGAAGCAATCTCATTTAAAGGGACATTCTTGAAGCATTCCGATTACCATTGATAATTTAATCTCGTCGTTTGCAAACGACCACTCTGGGCCACAATTTCCTAAGCTCCCTAACATAATTCATCCAATCATATTCAATCTCTGTTACATTCAGGGTCGGCCTCCTAAAGGTGCAGATCTTCCATATAGCCTTTATTGTGTTCACCTCCTCACCATCATCGCTAGTGCCAACGTTGCGTCGTTTGAATGGCGGGAGGTGAGATGGCCCCTCGAAGATGCATCTTGGAATGCCAAGCTGAGGGAGGCAGCGGTGTGGGTTGTAAAGGACAAATTCGGATGCTCCAATCAGTCATAAATCCACAGCGGGTGCTAGCCGAGTCTGCACGTCTCGGGCAAGGAGTGGCGCTGGAATGAAAGAAAAGGCGCTCTCGGGCACGTCTCGAAAGTAATCACGCCAATCCGCCCGCGTCTTGAGTTGTGGTGCTCGGTTCGCCACCCGCCCCTCTAAGCCCACAAGATGATCCAAGTATTTAAGCAGACTCTTGGAGAAGGTCTTGGACGAGCTTGCAACATCATTACTCAAAGAAAACTTAAAGTGCAGGTCAGACCAACAAGTTAACAAAAGCATGGATCCATAAGGAGGCCTACCCAAGCTCATGGCCGTGAGCCCGCTGTACAGGAAGGCCAGAACCGACGGCCCCAATCTCTCCCCTTCCCAGATGGCGCACACCACGCCGAGCTGATCTTCCTCTAGAATGCTGTCAACCGAAGGGAAGAGTAGTATGCCCTCCACGCAGATGGCGAACCCCCGCATCACTAGCTCAAGCCTCTCATCATCCCTCGTTCTCAAAATCTCTCCCATCGTCCAGGCCACGAGTTTTTTGAGGTTTATCCCTTACGGAGCCTGGATGCTTTGTGCTTCCCTCGGATCCATGAAGGTCTCGAGCACCACCTTGCTCGTATAATACCGTGTCATGGTCGCCATTCCATCCTCTTCACCTCGCTTCATCCTTTTCAAACCTAATAGAAGTTCAACCTCTTCCAGAAGGACAGTGGCTTCAAAGGTTTGGAAGGGAAATGTGTTGGTTTGAGGGTGCCATAATTCAATTAGAGCCCCGAGGGCTGCCCAATCTAGGAGGATTTCATGGTACCTTTTAGCATGGACGGTGAGGTTACTAAGCCCCCATTGTCTAAGGATGGCGGACATGTTAGGAGTGATGTTAGAGGTCAAGTGGTGGAGCCAAGGAAGGCGCATGAAACGTTGGTTACCTGGGAATAATGGGAAATCCTACAGTAGGTGGGTATGATTTAGAAGGGAAGAGGTAGGGAAGAAAGAAAGAAAAGGAAGCAACAAGGAAGACCACCAAATCAAAGATTAGTAACAAGTAAAAGCAAAGCTAATCAAAAGCAAAAACAACTTACCATCTTTGCTTGAACTAGTTTGCAAATGTGGCCTTCTATTTGATTCAATCTTTGGAAGCCCCCTCCTCTTGCACCCATGGAAGAAGAGCCACCATGTTCCATCCCCCCAAAGCCTCAATCTCTCCCCAAAGCCTCAATTTCTCTCCTCCAAGCTCCCACAAAACTCCAACTCCCCCTCCCCTCCAAGTTTCAAATCCCTTTAGAATCTTACCTTGGGGGAAAGGGAGACATCAAAGGAGAGAGGTAAGAAGGACCAAGGCAAGACGGCCTTCTACCCCCCTTGACCCGTGGGAATACTCACATGCACATAGTAAAAGGGGGGAGGAAGGACAAAGCATCAAATCAACTGACAGATGTGAACCGCGTCCGTATCAGTGGGCGACTTTTGTTTGTTTTAAAAAAAAAAAAAACGGCGGCGTCCAGACTAGACGCTAATTTAAGGAGATGCAAAAAGTGCCCTGAAAGGATTCAAAGACAAAGATGCACTCTGATACCATGATCAGTAAGAAGGACTTAAGGCCCTCACTGACACGTGAGTGAGAAAATTTGAAAAAAGTCCCTATTACCCATAGTGACCCCTTTCGCACCACAAAAATTGCTTCATCAAGCTCTATGATATTCTTTTTTAGATGAAGTTCAGTCCATATGATGGGTCATTCTATCATCGCTATAACTGAAGAATGAACATGTCCGGCCTCGGAAGTTCAAGTTCTTTAGAGTTTTACTTCCGGCTTCGCCACATATGGCGAGGGCTCACCAAGTGCTTCACTAGAGAAAATTTAACAAGAGTCACACTCTTGAGCCCTCTTTAGAAGCCAGAGGCATTAGATTGGCAATGATAGCAAAAGTTTGCACTTTGCAGAAGGTTGGGAGAGATTTGCAGCCGCTCACGAATTGAGCATCAGAGGCCTCTTGGTGTTCAAGGGCGTGTGCGGCCTAAACTTTGACAAGTAGCTGCAAAGTACACACCATACTAAAGGGATTCCCAATGATAAAATTCATTTTCAAACCCTTCCGAATAGTGTCCAACATCTTGGACATTTTTTAATAATGATTGGCGTCCGCCGTCCCAGCCGCAATTTCACCATTTTCATTGTCATTCACTCTATTATCTGTTGCTTGTCAATGCTAATCAATCTTTGAGCGCAGGTTCTGGGCACCCTTCTTGCCACATGATTCACGAATATCCTCGACAGCCACCATCGCCCGGTATTGTATATATCCTACATGTTTACTATATGATATACGCTACTAGAGCACATTAAGGACCTTGAGGCTCTGATGAAACTAGAGTTTGAGTTCCCCTCCTCTGCCAAAAATAGTGATAATTCCAGAGAATTCCTACGCCTTGAGGATAAGTCGTCATGCTGTAGAAGGACAACAGTTCCTCACGGTATCTTGACTTCCGCAACATAACAATGTTATCCTTGATTATTTTATATTTTGCTTTGTCTTATGATTTTCTTTTAGCTCAGCATGCATCATATAGGACTTTGAGCATAACTTTGGATAACTACTCTGGCCTTTAACTAAAGAGAGTCACTTGTCCCTCAATTACAAAATAACATGGAATATTCCATTCTAAGCCAAGTACTCAGGTCATTGTGTTGTTGTTTAAAGATCGTCCTTTTGAGAAACACAGTTGCTTTGAACTTTGGATACCTACTTTATTTTCAGTTACTCCCAGAGATCCACATGCGGCAGTGGCAGACGCCTCCAATGGTGCAACCTAATAGATTGTGTCCTTAGGTACTTCCCCGACGTTGGAAGTTGATCTCCCTCCTTCCCGTGCCCACGCACACACTTCCTTTTTTCCGTCCAAAGCATCCAGTTTTCTCTTAAATTTTTCCCCAAACAACTTCACTCTGAATCGACGAAGAGCCCCTATCGTGTGTTGCTGAGGCGTGTCTCATCACACCTTGGTGTCTACTTTTCAGTCTGGCCCCACTACACTCCACTCCACTACGCTTCATCTCACTTCGCTCCATTACACTCCATTCTGTGTCCCTTCACTTCGCTCCCCTACAAAGTAGACACCCAGGCGAGGCAGTTGTAGACACGCCAATTTGGCTTCACATTAAGCAAATTTCATGTTATACCGCGATGCCTCAAAGTGGCTCTTTTTAATTAATATCTAGAGTGGTAGTCCTATTTTCTTACAAAAGTTCAGTTTTCTCCGTAAGTGTCTGTTAAATAATTCGCATCTGTATAAGTGGACGCGCTTTTGGTACTGATCCGCGCCTTTTAGACCGATGTGGAAAACATTTGATTTTCGGCACATGGCCTATTTTAATACGCGTCTAGCTGAGTAGCCGCGAATTAAAAGTCAAAATTCCCACCTACCCATTAAGCGCACCATTAAATGGGCCACATTTCGAAATCATGATGTTTTCTAAGAAAAGCGTCTGTCGGACTGGAAGCGATTATAAAGTCAAACTCAGAATTTTACGTCGGTGAGGTGCAGCATTTATGAGCCCATAACGGTCATCATGGCAAATCTTGTAATTGCGTCCAGGCCGAGCACCACGTTTTATAAAGGTCAAATCAGATACAAATTTGTCAAAAATACAATCTTTGACTTTGTAAAAGCGGCTGATGGACTAGACACGATTCATAGGCATGGTCACAAGCTTCGCCGACAGCTATTTGTCACATCAGTTTGACTTTATTAAGCACGCCTTGCCAGAGGATGCGTTTCAATTTCAAAAGGCGCCCAACTGATTGGACGCGATTCTGCCTATAGAGGGTCCCTCATTTGGCATCCATTCCCAACTACGGCGAAGCCCTGCCGAATTTGTCTCTCAACCTCTGAACCTCAACTCTCCAACCTCTTGAGGTGTGGATTCCGACGGACCGAAAGCTAGAGCACCGGCGCCAGAGTGGGAACGCGCATCGCCCTCCCGTCGCCATTTTCATGTGAAGGAGCCTTCCAAGCGTGGGGTGCGGCACGAGGAGCTCCGTCGACGTTCATTGTGCCACCGCCATTCCATGTCACATGCCGGGCTATGCCATCATTTCTTCCTCACCTCCTCCATCTTTCATTTTTCATTAGGCATGCATGGCACACTTCTACACATACATTCATAACATCCCTCCCATCCACTTTTAGGGGTTTAACACCACCCCCACGAGGTGTGTTACTCTCAATTTACATATTTTCTTATGCGCCGTTACTTTTACGCTTACTACACCCTCCAGACTAATCCCCCCCCTTTACGTGTTTTTTTGTTGTTTGCATTTTGTAAGGTAACCAAAATTGGATCTTCTCCGTCGGCCGGCCGATTGGTGAAGGAAAGAGAACCCACCACGGGACTCCCGCTTCCTTTTGGGTAAAGAGGTAAGTCCATCGTATCCCCTTTTTGCCCATTACTTTTGGCACCCTCGTGTGCCTGGCGATCACGTTTTCTTTTATTTTATTTGTCACTCCATATCCACACACTCACCATCCACACGTATAATCCACCCCCCTTTCCCCCATTTCTCTTTGTAGAGGACCGCGTCCCTTGAAAAAGGACGAGATTCCGTATCTATAAACACCACTAGGGGAAAAGGAGAAATTGAACAAATACTTTCCATCTGCTGATGTAATGATCGGAGACCATAACCTAAAAGCCGACCTGGTGTGTATGCCCATGGAAGGGTATGATGTAATTTTGAGAGCCGACTGGTTATCCACTTATGGGGCAAGTGTCGATTGTAAGAAAGGAAGAGTGACCTTTAGTAACTTTCCTAAATTGGCATTCTCTAGGATTAGACATAAGAGACAGATGTCTCTAATCTCCGCCATAAAAGCCCATAACATGATAAGGAAAGGTTGTATTGCTTTCCTAGCAGTCGTAGTTGTGGAAAAGAAGGGTTCTAAGATAGAAGACATCCACATAGTCCAGGACTTCTCCGATGTGTTTCCTAAAGATTTGCCAAGGATTCATCGGAACGAGATGTCAACTTCGCCATAGAGTTGATCCCTGGAGATGCCCCGGTATCACGACAACCATACTGGATGTCACCAGCCGAGCTCAAGGAATTGAAGATGCAACTGATGGAGCTATTAGAGAAGGGGTTCATTAGACCAAGTATCTCCCCATGGGGAGCACCTGTGCTATTTGTCAAGAAGAAAGATGGATCGATGAGGTTATGCATCGACTATCGTCAACTCAATCAGCTGACCATCAAGAACAAATACCCATTGCCCAAGGTCGATGAGCTATTCGACCAAATCTCTGGTGCTCAATATTTCTCGAAGATCGACCTTCGATCTAGCTACCATCAAATGAGGATCAAGGATGACAATATCTTCAAAACGGCTTTCAGGAGCAGGTATGGACACTATGAATTTGTTGTTATGCCTTTTGGTTAAACCAATGCTCCTACAGCCTTTATGCAACTCATGAACAGCATCTATCGGCCATACCTTGACAAGTTCGTGGTCGTCTTCATCGACGACATCCTCATTTATTCAATGACGAAAGAAGAGCATGAAGAACACCTGAAGATTGCATTGCAAGTCTTGCGAGACAACAAACTATACGCAAAGCTTAGCAAGTGTGAATTCTAGCTCGAAGAAGTGTCCTTCTTGAGCCATGTCATCTCCAAGGATGGCATCTCTGTTGATCCCTCCAAAGTCGAAGCTGTACTCAATTGGGAGAGACCAACTAATGTCACCAAGATAAGAAGCTTCTTAGGACTGGCTGGCTACTACAGGCGGTTCATCAAGGACTTCTCAAAGATCATCGTTCCTCTCACGCGTCTGACACGAAAGGAGAATCCCTACTCCTGGAGTAAAGAGTGTGAGAAAAGTTTCCAAACTCTTAATGATTGCCTGACCTCAGTACCTGTTCTCGCTCTGCCAACAGAGGGAGAAGGTTTCTATGTTTACACCAATGCCTCAAGAATTGGGCTAGGGTGTGTACGATGTAAAAGGAGAAAGTCATCGCCTACTCTTCTCGACAACTAAAGACTCATGATGTCAACTACCCCGTGCATGATCTTGAGTTGGCTGCCGTGGTCTTCGCTTTGAAAATCTGGAGACATTACCTCTACGAAGAAAAGTTCACTGTCTACTCAGACCATAAAATTCTGAAGTATTTATTCTCCCAGAAAGAACTCAACATGAGACACAGAAGATGGCTAGAATATCTAAAGGATTTCGACTTCAACATCCAATACCATCTAGGCAAGGGTAATGTCGTGGCTGATGCTCTTAGTAGGAAGCCAATGGCGTCTGTTTCGAGTCTAGTCCTTGGCGAGATGCAACTACTGGAACAATTCACAAGGTTAGACTTAAATATTGAACATAGGGATGATCGAGTCTTGGTTGCCAATATCAAGATTCAATCGGATCTGCTGGAGGAGAACAAAGCTCAACAAGATGATGATCCATTCTCATTTTGTGTCAAGGAAACTCTAGCCAAAAGGCCGGACTTTGCTATGACTGAAGATGGAAGGCTTGTCTTTCAAGGGAGGACATGCGTCCCCGATAATGAAGAACTGAAGAGGAAGGTAATGGATGAAGCTCACAAGACAAAGTACACTATTCATTCAGGAGATACCAAAATGTATCAAGACATGAAAAGAACATTTTGGTGGCCGAACATGAAGAGAGAGGTAGCCGAGCATGCTGCTCACTGCCTTACTTGCCAATAAGTAAAAGCGGAACACCTGCACCCTACTGGTGTACTTAGACTACTTGACATTCAAGAATGGAAATGGGAAAGCATTGACATGGACTTCATCATGGGTTTACCCTAAGACTCGTGGTGGACTCGACGCCATATGGGTCATTGTGGACCGACTAACCAAATCCGCCCATTTTCTGCCTATAAAGAGTAGGTGGTCCGTGGAGGTACTAGCTGCCCTATATGTCAAGGAGATAGTAAGACTGCACGGAGTACCATCATCTATTGTCTCGGATCGAGATCTGAGATTTACATCACATTTTTGGAAAGGACTGCAAGGTGCACTAGGTACTAAACTCAACTTTAGTACCGCACTCCATCCACAAACTGAAAAAACCAACCAAATAGTGGAAGACATGTTGAGAGCTTGCACTATAGACTTCCAAGGATATTGGAACGAACACCTATCTCTTATCGAGTTCGCCTATAACAACAGTTACCAGGCGAGCATCAAGATGGCACCGCTCGAAGCACTCTACGGAAGGAATTGTAAATCTCCTGCATGCTGTAATAAGGTTGGAGAACAGCAATGGCTAGGCCCAGACATGGTGCAACGTACCACAAAGGACATACAAGTGATTAGAGACCGGCTTAAGACTGCTCAGTCCAGATAAAAGAGCTATGCCGACAAAAGAAGGCGAGACTTAGAATTCCAAGTCAGTGATCATGTGTCCTTAAAGGTGTCACCTACACGTGGCATCCAAAGATTTGGAGTGAAAGGAAAGCGCAGTCCTAGATTCATTGGCCCTTTCAAAGTACTCGAAAGGATTGGTGAGGTTGCACACCGACTGACATTGCCACCGGATCTGGCATGTGTACACAATGTGTTCCATGTCTCTATACTCAGAAAATATGTCTATGACCCTACCCACATCATTCGCCATGAGAAGTTGGTGTTAAACAAAGATGTGACATACGAAGAGAAGCTAGTCATGATACTGGAACGAAAGGTACAACAGCTCAGGAATCGTCCCATCCACGTGGTTAAAGTCTTATGGAATAACCGCGGAATGGAAAAATCCACATGGGAACCGGAAGGAATCATCATACGGAACTACCCTGGTCTTTTCGGTAAGACATTTCCTCCCTTACGATTATATGAATTTGGGGACCAAATTCTTTTAAGAGGGGGAGGATGTAGCAACCTAGAATTTTCAGAAAATAAAAATTTAATAATATAAAAAATAAAACTAATTAAATTTATTAGAAAATCAAATAGAAGAAAATAAATTAAATAGGAAATTAGTGGAAAGAGAAATTACCAAAACCCATTAAAAGAAAAGAAGTAATGGGCTTTATTAAATTGACCCAATAGAATTTAGTGGGCCAAATTAGGAATTTTTAAAAGGGGAATAATGCTAAAATACTCTAAATTCGTAACTAAAATATTACTAAAATAAAAAGAGGGTATTTAATGCATTAAAATAAGTGGCTTGAGTTGGATTTGGAATCCTAAACCTACCTCAATTGCTTAGCCATGAAATCCCCTCTCTCTCAACCCAATTAGGAGATCTCTTGCTTAAAAAGGGGAGAGGAAAATAGGAAACTCAGAATTAAATAGGAATTAGACTTAAACTAGGAAATGGAATTAGGGGGAGCTTAAATACTTCTCTAAAACCCTCATGGCCGGCCCTAGCTCGTGCCAAGTGGTTGTTGGACCAGAAGGAGAAGCCAAGAGGTGGAGAAATCATGGAGAGGAAGATCTATCCAAGCTTCTTCCCGAGTTCTTCATCTTCAAACCCTAGAAGAGGAAAATTGTGAAAGGTAGGCATTCTCATGAGCATAAACCATGAAAATTTTTCTGTAGGATGTCTCGTCCATCAGGAACAAAAGCCCTTTGATTTCATATTTTTCCATTGAGTAAATCTTTAGTTCTCAATTTTCAAAATTTTGTGAACTTCATGACCCCTAACCCTCTTATTAAATTCTTATCTTCATGTATATGCATCCTCATGCCATGAGATTTTTACTGTAAGAATTGAAGGATGTTAGGCTTCTTTTGCCTCTGAAAGCCGTAATTTCCATCCATCCTATCAGGCGAATTAATTCATTGATCTTATCTGTGTACTGTTCTAAGTACTTCATGAATACCATGACCAAAGCATGTCGAAACCCTGTTTGTTTTCCAATTCCTATTTACTGGAAGTACCTATATATGTCTACATCTGTTTAAAACTAGTTTCGCAATTTTTCATGTAATGTACAGTTTGTTCTTAATTTTAGAACAACCCTATGTCAAAACCTAGAAAGTTTGGTCCGCAATCCAATGCTATGTACTCTCCCTGTCGAACTCGGGCACAGATCCTGTGAACGCGATGGCCCGATAGGCCGCGTTCACAGGGGCGTCGTGACAGAGCACCCTGTCGCGATCTGATCGCGACAAGACCGGTCGTCGCGATCTGGCTGCCCGGTCTGTTGACCCCGTCGCAACCCTCACATGACCCCGTTGCGACCTGCCTATCTGAAAAGTCAAACCCGTTGTGACCTGTACAAGACCCCATCACGATCTGCCCAAACCCTGTCGCGACCCTTACAAGGGTGCGTCGTGTTCTGGCCTTTTTGCATAAAAACCCCAAATTATGATGTTCTAACTCTCCATAATGCTTGTACTCTTGTTTAACAGTCATACACACAGAAGATTACACTTGTTATAAACTAAACATTTATGTGTGATTAAAATACAAGCACATGATCTTTTCTATCTACAATTTCATGACACTTACACACACTTTGAACCATCCAAATATGGCTTAATTGGCATGAACATGTTACATAAATCATCTGGCAAATTATGTCATTAAATTGCCTCATTCTTAAATATACGTGTGTACGTATTCTCGTGATGTTTTGGAACACCGATACTGGCGCTCCACTGTTCTAGAACTCCTCTAGAACATCGAGCACTTGTTTCTATATGTACACTCTCTGTTGACTTGGACGAACTCTTCGTCGGATACTCCTTCTGCCGGACTAGTGAGTCTATGTTCAAGGCTTCTGTAAGTCTCCTCTGTCCATGGATTCCCACATGGTCGATGAGCCGGTTGTACCCTAACACCTATGATACCCTTTAGGGATCAACATGATCCAAATGGCTATTAGAAGTTCGCTCTTATCTTGAATCATGCCGGACCTCTGGACCTGTGCATAACATGGCCAGCGGAAAGGTAGTGAGTTCCACCTGACTGCCAACACCACGTGCGCGTGTTGTGCAACTGTTACTATCACCTGTTACTCGACGTGTTACGTGCAATGTTCACCAGCTCTCATCTATACTATACTCGCTCATCTGTTCATGTTCACTCTACTATCTCATCTATTCATCTAGTACTCTCATCTTTTCTTGGTACTCTATATTGGCCATTGACTGATTGTCTAAAAGATAAACAATATAACAAATGCCTGGCAATATATAAAAGGCCCGATCTGGTCCTGGGATGTGCGCCCGAAAGTGCTAGTGCCCATGGGAGTTAAATGATCAGAGTGTTTGGCATTACACTCGAGTGCTATCTATCTCGACTATCTAAATGACAATAAAAAAGTGCTATATTCTCTCGTTGTCTACAAGAGAAACAAAGTGCTATACTATACTCGTTGTGCTATTGCTATACTTTGTGCTATTGTGCTATGGCCATCCTGCTATTTTGTACTATACTCGACACTTGTGCTATATTTAGAAAGTTGTACTATTTCATTCACATGCTATCATGCTATCTCTCACTTTACTTGACTCTCTTGCTCTATCATTGGTTACTCTGCCTTTTAAGACATTAATCATTTAAAGTCTGCTTGACTATTGAGATTTAAGTCCTATTGGGCGTTATCGCTCACCCTGCGTTATTTGTCGTTGTGTTCTTAGGTGAGACCGAGGATGAACTATACACTCAAGAGGACGGGAACGATCAGGAGTGACGTCACGAGTACCCTAGTGTCCTAGCAATATGTTAAGAGTCATAGTTACTCTTTTGCTTTTATTTCAATGTAATTGGGCCCTATAGAATGGCTCTGTTATTAGTGGTTGTAACTAGACATTTGAAAGTTATTAATGAGAAGGATTATCTTTAGTATTATTTATTGTGCAATGGTTTGATGTCTAGTACTTGCTCTGTACCCATTTACTTGCAACTGCCTCGCGTTCCGATATTCCGCATCGAGGCATGACACCACACTCACTGTGGCCTCACCTCTAGGCTCGGAGTCAAAACTGACCTATTACTTCCCCGCTAATGAGACCATAATAGGAGGACATAACCTTCCTGCTGATCTCATGCTTAAACATGCGAGGGTATGATGCTATCCTTGGCGTCCATTGGTTAATGAAATATGATGCTGATGTGAATTGTCGGCATAAAAGAGTCACCTTTTCAAAGCTCGAACTCCCCAAGTTCTCATTCCTTGGCACACGATATCATAAACATCTTGTTCTTATATCTTCTTTAAAAGCCATCAAGCTGATCAACCAAGATTGTGATACTTTCCTTGTCTTCAATATAATAACGGAACAGAAGAAACCAAGTTTAGAAGAAATACCTATTATAAAAGATTACCCTAATGTTTTTCCTGAAGACATACCTGGTGTACCACCTGAGAGGGAGGTAAACTTCTCTATTAACTTGTTTCCAGGAGTAGCTTTTGTATCCAAAGTTCTGTATCACATGTCACCCACAGAGCTACAAGAATTGAAGAGACAGATACAAGACTTACTAGACAACATTTTCATTTGACCTAGCACATCCCCTTGGGGTGCGCCTATGTTATTTTCTAGAAAGAAGGATGGTTCTATGAGGATATGCATCGACTATCATCAATTGAACTAGTTAACCATCAAGAACAAATACCTACTGCCACCCAAAGATGAACTGTTCGATCAGGTCATTGGTGTGCAATACTTCACCAAGATTGATCTAAGATCTGGTTATAACTAGCTAAGGATCAAGGAGAAGGATATATACAAGTTTGCATTCCTTAGTAGGTATGGACACTACGAGTTTGTTGTCATGCCGTTTAGCTTGACAAATTCTCCAGCGACCTTCATGCATTTGATGAATAATATTTATCGACCATACTTGGACTAATTTGTAGTGGCATTCATAGATGACATCCTTATATACTCTAAAATCAAGGAAGAACACACAGAACACTTGAAGCTTTCTCTACAAGTGCTTAGAGATCATCAACTCTATGCAAAATTTAGCAAGTGTGACTTCTGGCTGGAAGAAGTATCTTTCCTTGGGCACATTATATCCAAGGGAGGTATCTCTGTAGATCCATCTAATGTTGAAGCAGTAAGGAACTAGGGAAGGTCAACGACTGTTTCAGAAATTAAGAGTTTTCTTGGTCTTGCTGGTTACTATCATCGCTTCATCAAGGATTTCTCCAAGATAGCAGTACCTTTGACTAGGCTAACAAGGAAGGAGTTCTCTTGGAAAGTTGATTATGAAATCAATTTCCAAACTTTGAAGGAACACCTAACCTCTGCTCCAGTACTAGCATTGCATGTAGCTAGAGGAGGTTTCAAAGTGGACACTGATGCATCTGGAATAGATCTTGGTTGTGCTCTGATGCAAAATAGAAAATAATATGTTATGCTTCTAGGCAGTTAAAGAGACATGAAGACAACTACCTCATACATGACCTAGAGCTAGCTACTGTTGTCTTTGCTCTTACGATCTAGCGACACTATCTTTATGGTGAGAAATTCCTAGTATTTTCTGACCATAAAAGTTTGAAGTATCTATTCTCACAACAAGAGTTAAACATGACGCAAAGGAGATGGATGGAATATATCAAGGATTTGATTTCTCAATTCAATACCGTTCTAGAAAGGCAAATGTTGTGGCAGATGCACTCAATCGAAAGCCTATGGCAATTTTGTCCAATCTCATGGTGAGTGAATGGGAGTTGATAGAAGAGTTTGCTCAAATGAAGGTTAGTGCAGAACTGACTAGAGATGGGTGCATGATAGCTAACCTTAGTGCACAACTAGCATTACTAGAAGAGATATCACAACTACAAGAGAGTGATCCTGCACTGGTGGAAATCAAGGCAAACCTCGATCATGGAGTTGGACTTTCTTTTGCTACTGATGGAAGGTTACTTTTCAAGAAAAGAAGTTGTACACCTGATCATGTATAAACAAGAAGAAAATCATGGAAGAAGCACACAGGACCAGGTATGCCATCCACCCAGAAGCTATCAAGATCTAGAAAGGAGTTTCTAGTGGCCAAACATTAAAAGGGAAGTAACAGAATTTGTGTCTCACTACTTAACGTGCCAACATGTGAAGGTAGAACACCTCAGTGGAAGTGGGAAGAATAGGTATGGATTTTATAATGGGATTGTCAAAAATAAGAGGTGGTTTCAATGGAATATGGGTGGTCGTGGACTGTTTGACTAAGTCTGCACACTTTCTCCCCATTAAAGCAAATGGTATGTTGATATTTTAGCAGCACTGTACGTCAAGGAGATAGTTAGACTACATGGCATCCTTGTGTCCATTGTGTCTGATCATGACCCCAGGTTTACTTCTCATTTCTAGAGAGAATTGCACAGTGCCCTAGGGAGCAGATTAAACTTTAGTACAACTTTTTATCCCCAGACAGATGGTCAAACAGAAAGGACCAACTAAATAATTGAAGATATGCTTAGGGCTTGTATCATAGATTTTGGTGGAGGTTGGCATGAACATCTATTGTTGGTAGACTTTACTTATAATAACAACTATCAAGCTAGTATTTAAATGGCACCCTTTGAGGCACTCTATGGAAGGAGTTGTAGATCACTTATATGCTGGAATAAAATTGATGAAAAAAAATTGTTGCGACTAGATATGGTTCGTGAAACCACATAAAAGATAAAGATCATTAAAGAAAGAATGGCCATAGCACAAGATAGACAAAAGACTTATGCAGATACCACAATAAGAGACTTGGAGTTTCAAGTGGGAGACTATGTATTCCTAAAGGTTTCTGCAAATCGTGGAATCAGGAGATTTGGCATCAAGGGAAAGCTTACTCCAATATTTATTGAAATATTAGAGAGAGTTGGAGAAGTGCCATACCATCTTACTTTACCACCATAGCTAGATGGAGTACATAATATATTCTTTGTGTCTATGCTCAAAAACTATGTATATGACCCTTATCACATCATTACAATGATGACTTAGTAGTATACAAAAGGACTTGACCTACGAGCAGAAGCCGCACAAGATACTCGATAGAGAGGTATGGTAATTGTGGAATAAGACTATCCCTATGGTCAAGGTTCAAGAGAATGTCTGGAGCATGAAGCAACATGGGAACTAGAAGAAGCCATGCAGAAAAGTTTCCATGAATTATTCACAAGTAAGTGGACCTTTTCTCACCTTGTCTATGAATTTGGGGACCAAATTCTATTAAGTGGGAGAGGATGTAGCAACCTAGAATTATATATCAATATATGAATATATAATCCAATAAACAAAGACTTATTTTTTTAGGGATAAATAGTTATTGTGAAATAATGTTATAAAGAACACTAATAACTCCAATCAGAATGTTATTAGACCTTTTGTTCAGTAATGGGAAGATTATAACTTCAATCGGAACCTTTTCTTCACCAACTAATAGGTTCGGAATACTTAAGTCACCAATCGGAATGATTATTCACTAATCAGAACCTTCATAACTCCAATAGGAATGTGTTCAGTAAGTGATTGCTTTCCACCCAAAGTGTCTATTGCTTGCCAGTCGAAGTGTCTACTACTTTCTAGTGGAAGTATCTATTGCTTATCGGTCGAAGTGTCTATTGCTTATCAGTCGAAGTGTCTATTGCTTGCCAATCGAAGTGTATATTGCTTCTCAGTCAAAGTTCCAATCGAAGTTAGATTTCTTCTTCATCAGTTGAAGTTGTTGCTAGTCGAAGTCAAAATTCTTCTTCATCGTCGAAGTTAGTTCTTCTTCGTCAGTCGAAGTTGTTGCCAGTCGAAGTCCAAGTTCTTCTTCATCAGTTGAAGTCCATTTCTTCTTCGTCAGTCGAAGTTGCTTCCAGTCGAACTCCAAATTCTTCTTCGTCAGTCGAAGTTAGTTTCTTCTTCGGCAGTTGAAGTTGTTGCCAGTCTAAGTTTCCCTTCGTGTTAGTTGAAGCTTTTTCTTGTCAGTCGAAGTGTTACTTCATATACAACGAAGCATGAGGAATTTTAAGTGTTCAGTAATCGTTGGGACACTTAAACATCAATCGATTGGAGACATGTTTTCCGATCATAGTAGGAAATTACTAAAATTAGAAATTGATTAGAGATTTTGTTCCAAATCCTACTTGGAGTACTTGGACACTTGTCTGTTAGGAACTCAAGCTTCCCAATTCAAGCACGACTGCTTGGGGTCTTTGATCTAATTATGAAAATAGGTGGGAAATAGGAAATATTAGGTGGATTACATAGAATCCTGAATGCTTTGGGATCCAAATTTCCTTGAAAATATGGCAGGAGACCAAGAACCCTTAAAACCAAAACACAGTAGGACTTTGGTCTTTCCTTTCTTCTATTGGGAGAAACTTATGTAAGTTCCAAAATGTAGTAGGACTTTATCTTGGGAATTAAAAACCCATATCCATGAAACCTAGCTTCCATAAACCTATTAGGAAGTGCAACTGGCTTTCCTGTAGAGTTAGGATAGACATAAGGAAGTTCTTGATATAGCAAGACTTCTGCCATGACAAGAAGAAGCCCCGCACCCAGAGTCTAACTTCCTACCCCTATATAAACCCTTCTGATGTCTCTTTGGCTGGTGACTTCATTCATCCGTTTCTGTTGCTGGGCGCGAGAACAACCTGCAGGAGCAAGAAGGAAGAACCAGAAGCTTGGAGCTTGAGGAGTCATCGTCTTCTCTCTGCTTTGATCACTAGGAACCAAGAACTAGGAAGAAACAATCAAGGGTAGGTGTTCTCGGGCCAAACTAAACAAATTCCTGTTAATCTTTCTTTTCTCATAAGACCTACGATCGTGGCTTCTAACTTTTGTTCTTGACCGTAATCGGTCAACCTAATTCTGGACTTCGGTAGATTGGCCATTCTTCTCCTTGTGTTTTCGAGAGTATGAAAAGTCTTCAAATATATCGTGCAGAATCTTAACATTTCTCATACCTTAATAGGGAATATGTGTCTCTTGCTGTCTTGATCATGACTAGATCTTAGAAACTCATTGCTTTTGATTTATTTGGCCATTGATAGTATTGTCTGTCGGCACTTGACTCATATTTGTCGACACTTTCTTATTGTTTTGTTTGCAAGTTGAGTTATTCCACCAATCTACGAGCATGTTTCGTACAACAATTGGGTTTAATAGGTCTGTCTAGTCAACATCTTTACAAACTTACCTACAAAACCCTAAAAATGGATTAACCACGTGTTAAACCATAAGTACTTAAATATTATCCTAACACTCATAATATTCTTGACTGGATTCTTGTCATCTTATCAATCGAAGTCTCTCATGATAATCCGGCCTAACTTGTTAGTGAAAACTTACACTTTTAAAGTATGGATCAAACACTTGAAATCTTCATCTTATTTTGTTATCACTGACATGTTTTTTCGCAAGAGATAATCTGGAGTTTCCATTATGTTTTTTAGAGGTCACTTTCTATTCTTAGCTATTGACCATAGTATCATATTTACACCTGAAAGCAAGCTACTAATGCAATAGAGTAATTAAATAAAGTTGTATATTGATTGATCTCTAAAATCTCTTGATTGTTATCATGCAAACTTACTTCCCGACGTGGAAGATCTTGCCCTATTACTGCATTGACCCCTTGAAATTCTTGTTACTAGCCATAATTAACTATGGGTATCTACTTTCTATTTTACTGAGATGCTGAATAGGGTACAGAGAGTATCCAGGGGCTATAGTTTAGTCCTTACGGTAGAGAGCTGAAAATATAATGTAAACCATAAGGTATAATGACATTGGCATTGCATTTGCGTTCGGAGTACTTACGTGAGATTGATAGATACAACCACATGACACTTGTTCATGATATGCATTCCAAGGTGGCATAGATCCTTAGTGCATGTTATGACTGGTGATGATTATTGATGAAGTGCTTGATACATGCTTGCTTGCTTGCTTTAGTGATTGACCATCATACATTCTTGTTACTTACTGCTTTTGATAATTCCCAAATCGACTTGATTAGTTCTTGCACTCTTGAAGCCTTACTTGTTCCTGTCATGTTTCTCTTGTTTTAATGGATATGTGTACTCATGTATTCTGATTTACTCTTGTCTACCTAATCTTCAATGGTTAATTACTTATATCTTGCCTGCACATTGAGGAGTAAGTCGTACTGGGCAATGTTTTGTTCAAACCTACTTCTTAACATTTAGGTAGCACTGATCAAGAGGACGAACCCCAAGCCAGTGATGGATATGCAATAGAGTGTAGAGAGTATTGTACCTCTAGAGTTGTCTTGTCATCTTTTGAGAGTAGTGGTTTGTAGTGGGCAGTGAGATAGAGGAGATTCTATGTATTTTTCTTAATTGAATTTGTGGTATGTATTGGAGTTTATTTATGGACAATATATTAGATTTGATGCTATCTATGAAATGAAGAAGTTTGAAGATTTTAACCTTTATCTTATTAAGATTATGTGTGATTGCTTGCTATTTAGAGACTATTCTGTCGGCTGCCCACGTCCCGTTGGCCTATTCCATATAAACTCGTGCTTGCACAGTCATGCATGTAGTATTATTAAATACCTCTCTCTCTTTCCGCTGCGAGTTGTTCAGGCGTGACATTCAGTGTCTCGACCACTTGGAAGTACAACTCAAAATATATCAAAGAAAACTGACTAATAGCTTTTGCACACTCATCAACCTTTGGTTTTTTAAAATCTTTTTGAATGCCTTTGTTTTCCATACATGATGGTTGATGTAGCATAGAGAAGCCGCATTCCTCTATTCCATCTTTTTGATATGGAGGTGTACTGATGAGTCCCGATCACAGACTTGCTTCTGTTGATTAATTGAATCCAGGAGACGATCGAGTTCATGACATTTTTCTTGGATGCCCAATCCAGATTCAGTCCAAAGAAGCCTTTTTATGTTCGTGTATGCAATTATGCTTCCATATTCCCCAACCATGTGCATGTGAAATTCCACGACCAATATATCCATTTCCAACTGTTAAAGGGAAATTGGATAACTTCGCCTCTTCTCTTGTATTACCATCTATGTATGCAATATGCAAGCACAATAGCCCCAAAGGAAGGCAAGGACATCAGCCAACTTCCTATTATTAATATAATACAAAATATAGAAAGGAGAAGGGGACGTGGTTGTACAAAGGTGGATCGATCCTCGTAAGATCTAGAGAATTCTCTTCATACCTCCCCTCAAACTCATGGGGACCATACACCATTGTTAATAAATTCTCTGAAGTGCGGAGTCGTTTGAAACTTTAGAAAAAAAAATAGTAAGCTGCTTAGCAAAAGAAAATGTGTGGAAGTGACAAAATGCTAAAGAGATAATGTTGAAGGACAAAATGACAATTAATATATATTAAGCAGAATTGGCCCCAAAGAGAGGACAATACCCAATATTCCTAATATAATACAAAATATAGAAAGAAGATAGGTATACCTCTGTACAAAGGTGGTCATAACATTCAGAGAATCCAGAGATTAATCCTCCTAACTCCAGCAGAGTATTAAGGACAAATAAGGGAACAGAGACATATGGTGCACGCTTGATAATTTTGACGTTCTCCAGTTTCAATGTCATACGGGAGAATGGGATTATGCCCTGGTTGGAAGTTTTGACGTTCTCTAATTTCATTTTACATATTGTTGATAAATTGAAATAAGTAAATAATTCATATCTTATTTGGCTCCCACAACACTAAGACCCAAAAAGCAATCCTCTCCCAGTAGGAAGCAAAGATTATCTAACAAAAGGTCATGACTAACTATGACAATTTCAAATTAGACGGGGAATAATACTTGATGTACATCATCTTTTAATAGTGTGTCTGCAAATTCGATAGTTATTGACTGTCCATCCCCTCAGCTTGATGGCCCAACTAATCACACTATGGCTTGCGCGCACAGTGTGCGCCAAGTATTTCTCTTAGACGGGTCTCGCCACTATGTAGATAGGATGCAAGGGCAGGGGGAGTACAAGGCTTCGAGTTCAAATCTGGGGCTGTGTTAGGGTTCCAGTAGGAATATTATTAGGCTATAATTAAAAAAATTCAAATTAGACACAGACTACTATGCTCAGTGTGCTAAATAACATAACCACCCCACAGGGACTCGCTTCCCCCATATCTAAGTCCCCGTTAATAAATGTAATTGAGAGCAAATTGCTTTTTTATTTAAGAAAAATATTTATTATACCAAAGGTGCGTCACATCTCACATTGTCTTAGGGGTCGGATAAGGCAGGCTCTATTCTCTTTGGTTTAGTATCTTATGCGGTGTTTAGGAACATTTTTTTTAAAGTTATTTTTACTTAAAAATTATATTGTGTTTATTTTTAATTAAAATTAAAATTATAAAAATTTGATGTTATTTATTTGACAAGAATATTATTTTTTTAATTCATATTGATATATTTGGTAGAGAAAATAGGAGGGGCTTCTTGAAGGGGGGGGGGCTGGGCTTCACATAGAGTGTGGGGTGGGCTGTTTGCAAGAGGAGGGGGGAGGTTCCCGAAGGGGGGGAAGGAGAGAGGAGGGGTGCGGGGGAGGGGGGGATTCCCATAGCCATAGGGAGAGGGGGTGCAGTCGGGAGAGGAGGGAGTCGTATGTGTGGTTTTTTTTAAAAAATATTTCATACTTATTTTTATTTGAAAGAGATTTATATAAGATAAAATTTTTACTCAAATAAAAAAATTACTTACCAAATGTGGGGTTGGGCTTCATAGGGAGTGGGGGGGGGATTCGCATATGGGAGGGGGGTGCAGTTGGGAGAGGAGGGAGTCGTGTGTGCGGTTTTTTTAAAAAAAAAAATTATACTTATTTTTACTTTGAGAGAGATTTATATAAGATAAATTTTTTACTCTAAATTAAAAAAATTACTTACCCAATGTGTTTATGTGCCGGTCTTTTCTTTTAATTTAAGAGAAAAAATAATAAAAATTATAACCAAACACCTTATTAGTGGTTGCATCTCTTTTTTAAGAAAGCGCCGCAACGGTAGCCGGGCCTATTTGGTATGGGATTAAAATAAATGGGGATATGGGTAAATTAATTTAGCAATACATTATCCTTATTCCCAATCTGCCTCTTGTTTGGTATTTTTAAGATTAAAAAATAGGGATAAATTATCTCACTAAAAAGGTGGGATGAACTATCCCCAATTTACCCTCATTTTTTGAGGATATCTCCAAAATATTTAAACCATATTTATCTTCATGTTTTTAAGCACCAAACATGGATGAGATTAATTTATCTTTTATCCACTATTTAATTCCATATCAATAAACATATAAAAAATTTGATATATCTTTGGGGGCGTTTGGAAACTTATTCAGAATGAACGATTCTTTGAGGAGGTATATATTTATTCTTGGGGAAGCGGATTTCTTTCGCTTTATTATTAGTTTATGTGGAGGTATTTTCCTGTTTGGGCTGGAACCAAACAGGCCTACACTTGGAGACAGGGAAGACGACTGCCGATAGCGAGCGAATGCCTGCAAAACCAGAACCAGATAAGGGGGGAGCCCAGTTGAAGAACCGGGGAGAACCATCCGATGCCTAAGTCAGTTGACTGTAAATGAGGCTTAGAGAAGAAGAGTTCAGTGTTGTGTGAGAGCGGTGTGAGTAAGATCACGTACCTTTGCATGGAGATCACCTGGGCCTTTTATAGGCGAAGGTGTTGAAGGGGTAAAGGGAAACGTCCCCCCGACGGTTACCGAAAAGGGCGTGCCAGTTGGCGCCCTTCGAGTTAGTGCTGTTCGGCAGGAGATGCCTGGGCCGTATAGGCCACAGGGTGTTCGGGGATCACCCCTGGGGCCTGAAGATGCTCTGCTTGGGGCTCCTGTTCGGAGTCAGCAGGTTGTGCTCGGGGACACATGACGCCTGCGAGGAGTGTCGTGTAGGGCTGTATTGGGCCATGATGGGCCCTAGGGGTCTAAGTGGTTTAGAAATAGCCACCACACTTGCCCCCCACACCCTCGAGCTTGTTTGAGAACCGAAGCACTCGAGGATGGATGACTTCTCGAACATCTTTCTGGCATTTAATGCGATGCCCCTCGGACGTGCAAACGACGGTGAGGTAATGTCGTCCGACACTCCTCCTCGGGGTGAGAGGAAATCTCATGATGAACAGGCGACGTGTTAGGCCAGGAACTTCACGCGGTACACCCGAACGTTCGCTTGGAGCAAGGGGAACACCATTTTGGCTCCTCGAATTTCGTGTCGCCTTTTCCTTATAAGTGAGAGGAAGGGAGAAAGTGGGAGCCCATACCTTCCACCCATTTTGAAAAAGCTCACTTGCCCCCCAAGCCTTCTCATCATCTTCTTCTTCGCACTTCTCCGCCTCCTGCTCTGTTTGCCATTTCTTCTACTTCGGACGATGGCATCCAAGGGAAAGGCTACTGCGGTTGCCGAAGTGAGTGGCATGACGTCGGCGAGAGCTCGAGGGCCAAGGTGCTGCCACTATGAAGGCCTCTGGGAGCGATTTCGGATCGGTGTCGATTACGAAATCGTCATGGCGAAGGAGGAGGAGTCGCACCTGGTGAACAAACCAGGTTGCTTCGCCCTCTCCGTCAACCATATGGAAGCAGGGTTTCGGCTACCATTGTCGGATGTGGCGAAGGCGCTGCTGAACAGATCAGGAATCGCGCCCATCCAGCTCATGCCTAATTCATGGAGGACGATATGCATCTTCTGTATCGTCTGCCGACTTCGGAAGGTTCGCGGCTCGGCAGAGGTCTTCAGGGCTCAGTTCGGTCTCAGGGCCTCACCAACTGGGGCCATTATTTATTATACCAAGTATCGTGCAGATAGGATGCAGATCGCCCTATCAAAGAAGCATTCCAACAACAAAGGTTGGATGCACAGACTTTTCTTCGTCAGGCGTCGCGACGGTGCGTCGGAGTTTGGGTTTCCGACCAGAATCCAGACGCCAAGGAAGGAAGCTTATCCCTTCCTAATCTAAGACGAGGTGAAAGCTTCAGATAGCCTGAACCGAGCTGCCATGCGAACGGCGACAATTATCGGACGGAGTTCCAACTCGTCGAGCATGGTTTAAGCAGACCATGGAGTAAGTATTCAAACGTGTCCCGCTCGTTGGTCCGTCAGGGGGCTATTTTCTGATGATTTCTTTTTCTGTTTGCCAGCTGCTGAGGAATTGGCTGCTGGTCGGGATACGGAGGCCATGGAGGATTACGCCGAGAAGATAGCTGTCACCGCGCACCTATTATATGAAGGTGATGATGTTGCTGCCGTGGTGAGGATTCCCACTGCGGTGAGGGTTCCCACTGTGGTGACAACGGCAGTTGTGGCACCGTCCATCGCCATGGGGCAGCCCGTGCCTAGCCCTCAGGTCCCTGAAGAGAGGCCCAAAAAGATCGGCTGAAGAAGAAGGCCGCAAAGGTGGCGGTGTGACCCCTGGTCAAGGAAGGGGAAACAACAGGCGAATCTTCGACCAGGAAGAAGGGGACGGCAACCGACAGGCAGTGGTCAACCACGGAGGATGCCAAAGAAGGAGAGGCGGAAGACCAGCCTTGGGCGCCGAAGAGGAGGAGGCTGGTAAAGAATACGCACCAAGCGGCCGAAGATGAGGCCAAAGAAGAGGTCGAAGAAGAGGCCGAAGAAGAGGCGGCTCTGCAACTTGTAATGCGGCGGCGGCGTGAAGTCGAAAGGATGGCCGAATAGACCAAGCCACAGATTATGGGACAAGCACGGCCCCCATCACAGGAAGGGGTCTATTCCGAGTTCGGACTCGTCATGGTGAGCGACGGGTCCGAGAGCTCCACTGGGGAGCTAGCGAGGACATCAACACCTCAAGGCCCTGCTGAAGGGCGAATTGAAGAGGAAGCTGGGATGAGGGCTTCAAACACTACAGCCACCATGCAGACTGCAGAAGAAGGCGTATCTATCGCCGCCCAAGGACCGGCCTCCGAAGGGGCCTATGAGGTGGCCCAAGAAGTGGGCGTGCCAGAGGAGAGCACAACCCTCTATCCCCCCAACGCAGCATCAGTTGAGATTCCAACGCAAACGGCTGCTGCAGGTTCTTATGAAGCCGAGGGGACGGCCGAGACCGAGGAGGGTGGACCTAAGGAGTCCCCTGCCCCCACGGAAAGCACTGAGAGGGCGACTGCGGCGGGCGTCTTTAAGGCGGTCGGAGGGGAGGAGACTGTCGTTGGGCAGACCGACACCACCATGGAGGCCCAAACTACCTCTGAAGATGACCGCCTTCCGCTGTCGAAATCGTTGAAGGCTAAGGCCCTGTTTCCGCCTTCAGTGTCAGCACTGGAAGTAGCCCTGGAGCGCTTTGAAGGAATTACAGCCAGAGACCTCCCCCCGCATCCCTCCGCATCACAGCTGGAAGTGTTGGCGCCATGCCAGGGGTTGAGCCCGGAGGACACTCCCGAAGGCTCAAGGGAAGTCTACCGGGCGAGGAGCCGCGCCGAGGAGGAGACTGAAGAGGACGTCGACGTAGAAGCGCTATCGGCCAGCATTTTAAAATCGATGGCCGTGCTGAAGCAGCTTGCCATGCAAGGCCGAAACCACAAGCAGATGTGGGAGGCTGAATATGCATTCTGTAAGGATCTCGAAGCACAGCACCAAGCCCAGCGAGCCGTGCTACAGAAGGAAGTGGAGAGTTTGTGAATGGCGCTGCGTGCCTTCGAGTTGGAACGGGAGGTTGCTCAGGTGGAGAAGGAGGCACTTTCCAAAGTGCTAGCCAAAGCCGAGACGTGAGGTGTTGCCAAGTATAAAGCGGGGCCAGACTTCAAGGAAGACTTGGAGCAATACGGCGCGCTTTGCTACAAGGTCGGTCTCGAAGCTGGAGAAGACCGAGGACGCTGCCTAGCCACATCCGAGCATGCCCGTGAGGCCATTCAAGCTGCCATTCAGGAGTGCCAGCGCCGGACCCAAGATCTGCGCCTAGACGAAGTGCAGTTTGTGCACTTCCAGTCGGGGCGGATGACTTCTGGGGGCGCTGGTCCCTCCGAACAAGCCCCTTGAATGTATCTACACTTTTATAGCTTGGCTCCAAAGAGCCTCTTGTAAAAAGTCTGAATAGATCTTTCCACTTTAATGGCTTTCCTTTTTCTATCTCCTTCCCTTACACTTGTTCTGTCTGAATCGGAATTCGTTCGGTCGTTTGGAAAGGTTTGCAGTTACTGCGTAGGCCGTTAGGGACAATCGAAGTCCCGACCAGGGGTGTACACGGAACACTTTCTTGGAGGCGTCACTATATCCTTGTGAGCTGAAGGGCTTGAAGTAAGGATATTTTGGACATCACCTTAAGCTGACCAAGAGAACGGGAAAAAGAGAAGTAGGATGCCGATCATGAGGCTTTTACAGATAGTAAGTCTTTAAGTTAGATACGTGCCAGGTCCTGGGTAGGGCTTCGCCACTAGGAGTAGTAAGCTTATAGGAGCCTTTCTCAAGGACCTGAGTGACCTGATAAGGTCCTTCCCATTTCGGGGCGAGCTTGCCGACTGCTCATCAGGGGTCCGATGCCGAGCAGCGGTGCATGACCAGGTTACCTTCGAAGAAGCACCGTTCCCGAACTCGGGCATTGTAATATTGCGTGAGTCGTTGTTGATAGGAGACCAGTCGAATGCTGGCGTCGCCTTGACGTTCGCCAAGCAAGTCTAGGTTCTCCCTAAGTGCGTGGTTGTTGGCGGCTTCATCGAAGTGAGTTGTCCGGATCATAGGGAGAGCTACTTCCATAGGCACAACAGCTTCAGAGCCGTAGGCCAAATGGAAGGGAGTTTCACCGGTTGCCACTCGCGCTGTTATTCGGTGGCACCATAATGCGTTAGGGAGCTCGTCGATCCACGAACCTCTTGTAGCTTCAACTCTTGTGCGGATCCCATGCAACAGTGTTCGATTGGCATTTTCAACCAACCCGTTTGCCTGGGGATGTGCGACGGAGGTGAAATAGTTTTAAATACCTAGCTGGGAGCATCTCTGCTTAAAGAAGGTGTTGTCGAACTGCTTTCCGTTGTCTGAAGTGATCACTCTTGGGACGCCGAATTAGCACAAAATGTTCTTCTAGACGAACTTTCAAGCAGCTTGCTCGGTGATCGAGGCCACAGGTTCTGCTTCGATCCACTTGGTGAAGTAGTCGATAGCCACGAACAAGAACTTCTTTCATCCTTGGGCCTCCGGGAAAGGACCCAAGATGTCGATGCCCCATCTAGTGAAAGGGCGAGGTTTGAACAGGGTGTGAAGTTGTTCGGCAGGCTGTTTGATAAGTTGTCCGAACTTCTGACATTCCGAGCACCTTCTGACAAAGGACATGCAATCCTTCTGCAGAGAAGGCCACCAAAATCCTACTCGGATAATGCTGCGCGCTAGCGTTCTGCCCCCCAAATGGCTTCCACACAACCCCTCGTGAACCTCTTCGGTAGTCAAAAGCGCCTGTTCGGGGCTGAGGCACCGTAAGGGAGGTCTTGAGAGCGACCGTCGGTACAATATGCCTTCAATACTGGTGAACCGCTGGGAACGCAGCCTAATCTTCCGGGCTTCGCCTTAGTCAGGAGGAAGCTCGCCTCGAAGTAAATAGGCTAGGAGAGAGTCCATCCAGCTTGGAGCTGAACGGCTAGACTCAATGGCTGCTACATCTACTTCGGTGCTCGGTGAAGCGAGCTCTTTGATAAATACGGAGCGGGAAGGGGCGATGTCTCCTGAGGACGCCAACTTAGCAAGTGCATCGGCTCGCGCATTTTGCTCCCGAGGGACATGTATGAGTTCGAAGTAGAGGAGGCCTTCTGCTCGACTCTTAACCTGCTGGAGGTATTGGGCCATGCGTGGCTCCCTTGCTTCGAAGAGTCCGTTCATCTGGCTAGCGACCAATTGCGAGCCATTCACATTCCGGACAGCAGTGCTTCGTACTTGGCAACGTTGTTAGAGGCTGAAAAGCGGAACCTGAGGGCGTATTGGAACTCTAAACCCTCCGGGGAGGTGAGGACCAAGTCAGCTCCACTCCCTGTGTCACAAGAGGACCCATCCATGTACAGCTCCCATGGAGGCTCGTCGGCCAATGGAGGGTCCTGCTCGGTAGGGAGAGTGCATTCTGTGACAAAATCAGCCAGCGCCTGTGCCTTGATGGCCGTCCTTGGATGGTAGCTGATGTCAAACTCACCTAGCTCAATGGCCCATTTGATGAGTCGGCCGGAAGCCTCTGGTTGCTGAAGGATGAGCTTCAGCAGCTGGTCGGTGAGAACTGTGACGGAATGGGCTTGGAAATAAGGCCTAAGCTTCCGCACAGCTGTGACCAGAGTAAGGGTGAGCTTCTCTGCTCGAGGGTACCTTCTTTCAGTTTCTTGAAGGACCTTGCTGATGTAGTAGACATGATGTTGTGCCACCATCTCTTCTCTAATTAGCACTTCACTGATGGAGTGTTCGGTGACCGAAAGGTACACGAACAACAGTTCTCCAAGCACAAGTTTTGAGAGAACATGTGGGGCCTCTAAATACGCCTTCAGCTCGGTGAAGGCAGCTTCGCAGTCCTTGGTCCACCGTACATGCCCCCCTTGCTGTGAGATGCCCTTGGGGCCTCGCGGCAACCTAAAGAAGTTGAAACTCCTCTCGGCTGCTCGAGACATGAACCGGTTGAGTGCGGGGAGGCGTCCAGTGAGCCGCTGGATGTCACAGACCGTCTTTGGACTGTTCATCTCCAGGATGGCTAGGATTTTATCAAGGTTGGCCTCTATTCCTCTATTGGATACAAGGAAACCGAGGAACTTACCCGAGCGTACTCTGAACGCGCACTTAGAGGGGTTGAGCTTCATGTTATACCTTCGCAAAGTTGCAAAAGTCTCTACGAGGTCGGAAATGTGGTCAGTGCTCAGAAGCGTTTTGACCAGCATGTCGTCGACGTAGACCTCCATATTGCGCTCGATCTGCTGCTCGAACATCTTGTTGACCAACCGCTGGTACGTCGCGCCTGCGTTCTTTAGACCAAAGGGCATCCTGGTGAAACAGTATAAGCCCAGGTCAGTGACGAATGTAGTGGCATCTTGATCTGGTTGATGCATGTTGATCTGGTTGTACCCAGAATATCTCGTGCTCGAACGTAGCGTCTACCAGCTGGTCAATCCTTGGCAGAGGGAAGTTGTCTTTGGGCGTGGCTTTGTTAAGATCTTTGTAGTCCACACATACGCGCCATTTCCCATTAGCTTTATGTACGAGGACCACATTGGAGATCCACCTTGGGTAGTGGGCTTCCCGGAGGAGCCCAACTGTTCGGCTTTTGACGACGTGATCATGGATCACGGTCTGCTGTTCTCGGTTGACGGGTCGCCGCCGTTGCTGAACTGGGGGGACCCGGGGGTCCAAGCGGAGGTGATGCACCATCACGTTTGGAGAGATGCCTAGTAGTTCATCATCCGACCACGCGAACACGTCCAAATTTGCTAGCAAGAAAGCCTTGCAGCGTTGTTGCTCGGCTTCTGAAACCAAAGCACCAATGTATAGGACATGCTCAAAGTCGTCATCTACTTGAACCGGAAGGAGATCTTCGGTAGGAGTTCCTCGGCTGGTCAAAGGCTGATCTGCTGGCAGTGCCATAGGCGTTAGAGCCGTGAGAGGCTGCTTGTCCCTAAGGGAAAGGACATAGCACCGCCGGGACTCGCGCTGGTCACCGAGAACCTCACCGACCACACAGGGGGTGGGAAACTTATTCTGATGGAGAGACGAATGTACCGCCTTAAGTCTTCCGATCAAGCCCATGCCAAGGATAGCGTTGTAACCAGGCATATTCTGGATGACCAAGAATTCCACCATCTTGGTCATGCTTCTTGGGGCCGTCCCAAGAGTTATTGGGAGGCTAGCTCGTCCCATGGGCTGAACCGAGACCCCTGAGAAGCCGAACAAAGGTGACTGAACACGGGTGAGTTGGTCGATTTTCAGACCCATAAGCAAAAAGCAGTCGTAGGCCAACACGTCTGGTGCACTTCCATTATCCACCAGGATCCGGCACACATTACAATGGTTGATGGTGGTTGAAACAACCAGTGCATCAGCGTGTGGAGTAGTAACTCCTACAAGATCTTCGTCCGAGAAGGTTATAACCTCCTCGGACTGTGCGCGTGCGGGATTAGGGGGATAAGGGGCTGGTCAGGGCATTGAGGGCCTATCCACTGTATGCACTCGTCGAGCGTAGTCGCGTCGGCTTTGAATGATTTCTCCTCCCGCGCCGAAGCCTCCCGCGACCACATTGATTTCCTGCCTGTTAGGCTTGTTGTTGATCGGCTGCTCGGGAGTCCGCTCTCAACGTCGGGGGGGGGGGGGGGGGGGGGGGGGGGGATCTTCATTGCGGGGCATGAATCATCCAAGGTAGCCGCGCTTGATGAGGGACTCAATCTCGTCCTTGAGCTAGCGGCATTCGAAGGTGTCGTGGCCATGGTCGCGGTGGAAGCGATAGTACTTGTCTTGGTTGCGCCTTCGGGGGTCAGAGCGCATCCTCAGTGGCCACCGAACATATGGCTCATCCTGGATTTCCGCCAGGATTTGTTCGGGTGCCACCGTGAGCGGGGTGTAGTCGGTGAAGGGGCATGGTTGGCGCGGTGAGTCCTCGTTGCGCCGCCCTTTCTTACGATCATGGTCGGAACCGTTGTCGGAAGGCCTCTTCTTGTCCGATGATTTGCCCTGCTCTGCTCAACCGGCAGCCAAGCTCTCCTTGCAGGTCGCGTGGCGTTGGGCGATGGAGAGCAGCTCGGCCAGAGTGGAGGTGTAACGTTGCGCATTTTCCGGATCCCCGTGGATCCAGGTTTAGTGGGTTTAGTGGCCCATGTGAGGCCCATTAGTGTGGTGTGTTTCTTACTAGATCCTTACCGGGTTTGGTTTGGGTCCGTGTTGGTGTTCAGCTTGCTGGACACAGTGTGTTGGCGTCCAGGTGGTGACGTCGACTGTGTGTTGACGACAGTGGTGTGCCGTTAACATGGTGTTAACGTCCATCGATGAGGACGTTGACTGTTGAACTTGGCGTCAAGCTTTGTGGACGTCTAGTTGTGGCGGTCTGGTTAAAAGCCAAAGGGTTGACGTTAACCTGACATGTCTGTGTTTTTATGGCAGACCCGAGCTCTGTTCTTTCCCCTCTCTCCCTTCCTCTTCCCCCACCTTCACCCTTGAGCTTCTTCGCGAGTTCTGACGGTCGGCGGGAGCTCGTGGGAAGGCCGTGGTGCGCGTGGTAGCGACAGATCGGGCGGGGAATGATGGATTGGAGCGCGGTGTTCGTGGGACGTTTCTCGGGTTTCGGCGTGATTCGAGATTCTTCGGGAGTTTAATTGCGTTCTGAGGTAGGGGTCGAGCCCTGTTAGCTTGTTAGAAACATTAAACACGACTTAATCACTTGAACCAGCATTTTTATTGTACTTTCGGATTAAGTTGCACCATGCGGTGTTAAAAGGGTGGTTTGATGAATTTAATGTGTAAAGCATGTTGTGATGGGTTGTTCCGGGTTCTAGTATGTTAAAGGAACCATTTTTATATGTTTTTCTGTAGTTTAAATGGTTGGAAAACCTGTAGAGCTGGATTAGGGTTTCTGGAGGGTTTTAGGCCGGAGAACTTGACGTCAAGATCTCTTGTCGCCAAGCTCACCCGCCGAGATATAAACGGCTAGATCACTTGCCGTTTACTTCTTATAAGCGGCAGTCGATGTTGCCGCCAACTGTGCATGTATCATGCAGTGTTGTTTACGTAGTTTTCCTGGTTATGAATATTGTGTAATTGTGTGTGCATGGCGATGACCGGTGTGAGCCAGTGCACTTGTTATGCTCTTGGAGTATACTGCTCATGTAAAGGGGCATGTTTTACGTAAATGATATGTGATGTACGTAATCGCTTTCCGTGGTATGTGTGGTGCGTTGGCACCCGTGGCACTCTTGGAGTGCGTTGTCCATGTGTTGGACATGTGGTTTACGTGGAAGACGTGTGGTACACCATCCATGGTGTAATATACACGTATTGCCTACGTGGTTTGAGTGTGTGTGTGCTACACACTCTGTTGTAATGTAATTCTGGTGATTTGTCGTAGTAATCGGGCAATGAGGTTCCTGTGTGAGCCTAGCCATGACTTTATGGTGTTTGGGCAGTGAAGGTCCATACTGACCTAGCCCTGGTCCGTTGTTGTCTTCGAATAAATTATATGGATTTATGAAGTAAGTAAATGGTGTGTGTACGAAGGTCATCTCATGACCGATGATAGGCCAAATATGATTGGCTATCGTGATTTATATATGTATTAGTGTGAGCTAGCTTGGAGGTTACAAGATGACCAATGATAGGCAAGTTAGTGGTTCAGGTATGTGTTGGTGTGGGATAGCTTTGGGGTCACACGGTGACCGATGTTAAGCTAATCCTAACACTTGTATATTGTGAATTATAAGTAAAGGCTATATGTGTAAGTATCGTGGTTTGTGCTAGCCGAGTGTGGTGGTCCGGTGCCTATTCCGGAATGCCTCTCCAGTCGGGTACCCCAAGTTCTTTGTGAGCCAGGCACGTGTGTTTGTTGTGCTCGGGGTTTTGTCCCGGTACTTGTGTTGTACCGTCGAGGTCTGTGTCGTCTTCCTGGACACCTCAATCCTGAGTTTGAGTTGTACGTCCGGCTGAGGGAAAGACGGCAGTAGGACAGCGACTTCCCAGAGTTTGTTCTTTGTCGCTTGTAGCGCGCTCGTAGTTGGGGGTACGGACACCAGTAGTCGACACTGGTCCCCAACTAGTCCTGTTTTCCAGTGCCTCACTTTAGAGTGCTCCGGCCAGAGACTCTAGAGGTGCCAGGCATGGGCCTGCAGTTGTGTGTCTGCAGGTGTGGTGTTGGTTGGTCTCCACAGTTGTTTGACTTCTTCCTAGTGGAGCAGCAGTTGGACCTTTCGTCCGTGACTGCGAGGCTGAGAGGTAGTTCTTGTGTTGTGTTGTCCGGGTTGGATATTGGCCTGATCAGCCAGTAGTCCGTTCCCGTGTGGTGGCGTCGTTCTTTCTGACTCGTGCTTAGTTAGCTCCAATTGTGGTTGTGGTGGCGTTGTTCCCTTCCGACTCGTGCTTTGCTACTTGTCGTAGTTTGTGAGTTTATGACTCGTGGTCGAGGTTTGACCAGTTCGAGGTGTGCCCTAGTGTTGGCACAGCTGTGACTGAGTTGTGGTTTGTGTGACTCGTCGATTAAGGTTTCACTTGTAATGTTGTGTCTAATTGAGGGCACAATATAATCGTGGTTCAGTGTGGTGTTTATCACCTACCTATACCCTTGTTCGGGTGTTTGTGTTGTGGTACCTCAGAGTAGCAGGTACCTATTTTCCTTCGTGGGTTACTTTATAGTTTTGTGGTGGTACATTGTATACCAACCTTTCCAGGTACTTGTGTGTTGAGGAGGTCTTGTGGTTGACCTGCCACTTGTTGTATCCTAACTGTTTTAGGTAAATCTTTGTTTATAATTTATTGTGGATTAGTTTGTGATTATTAATTATGTTACCTTTGTGGGTAATTTGCCGATGAGGCTTATGGCCTAGGCATATTGTGGTTTAGTTAAGCTATGTTCGTGGAGGCCGTGTGGAACCTTCCACTTGTTGAGTTTTATTCTTCTTGGATATGATTCCAATTATAATTTTAGGTGTTATGGATTGGCTTCGTGGTAGCTAGTCCTATTGCTTGGTGTGTAGTTTCCGACGTAGTGAGGTTTGGAGTATAAAGGACCAACTCTTTCTTAGCAGTCCTATTACTCAAGTGTTTGAGGTTCGCCTGTGAAGCTTGTAGCCTGGGCAGTGACTTGCCTGTGTGGCTTATAGTTTAGGCAACCCGTTGTCGTGGCAGTGTGCCAGTGAGACTGTGGTTTAGGCACTTTAGTAGTTGGGCTGACTAATGACATTATGTTAGTCCTGTAGTCCTACTTTTCTTTGAGGACTTTATGTTTATTATCATGAGCATGTTTAATTGTTATTTATTGTAATGATGTGAGCATGAAATGGTTTGGCTATTGTCTTTGCCAGTGAAACCCATTGGGGTCGAGGTGTCTGTGGTTACAGTGTTGTTTTGGGTAGCCCCTACTGAGCCAGTGACTTGTTGAGGCTCACTCCCCTACAGTTCTTTTCAGGGCTTTCCGTGTGTTTGGCTTGCAGCGGTGTTGTGACAGACTTGTACCACCAGCAGTTGAGTAGTAGTTAGAGTTCTGTGAGCCTGTGCTCCCTCGGGGTATGCCCCAGGTAGTTGTACTCTTTTAATTGGACATGTATTATGTAATGGGACAGTTGTACAAATTTGTGAACAGATATGAGCACATGTACTTTCTTGTGTCTTATATTCTTGTGGTTTGTCTTTTTATACTCTTACTGGACTCGTGTGTGAGATATCCCTTGCGACACTTCGGTGCGTTCGCGGGAGGCGGATCTGGATATGCAGCCTTAATGGGCATAAATACCCCGGTCCGTTACAAGTTGGTATCAGAGCAATGTCCAGTTAGAATATGAAAAGACATTGAAAGTACAATGTCCCAATACATGGATTAATGTCCACTGCTAGTAGTAAGTCTGCGGTTTTGTGTAATATGAAGTAGTTTTTACGTTTGCTTTTGCACGTAAAACGTGAGTTTTGTTTGTTAGATTGGTAATTGTGAGCAGCTGTTGTGCCATAATGTGAATAGTGGCATAAGTTGTGTGGTAGTATCCTGGCACTAGTGCAGTTAAAGCAGTTAAAGTATAGTACTTAAAAGTTTTCAGTTGCAGAGATTAGAGAAGAAAGGTAAACTAATGCTCTGAGATATGTCAATAAAGTGCAAAGTTAGCAGAGATAAGTATAGAGTATTTCTGTGATAGACCAGTTTGGTTGTTAAAGATTTGCAGTTAAAGGAATTGAAAAGATTAGCAAGTTTGGATATGGAATTCAGTAAGTAAGTTATAATGAGATAGAAAGTTGGCAGAGACAGATGCATGGTAACAAGGTGATAAGGAACAGGTCAGTTTGTGTGATAAGTTGCAGTTGAGAACCTCAGTAGAGGTATTGTGGCATTAGAGACTGAGTCAGTGGATATTAAGAAACAGTGCGGATGAAAATGTGATTAGAGTTATGAAGAGTTTGATATGATCAAGAAAGGCAGACCAGCTTTAAAAGAAGTATCATACATAAAAGAGCAGTGATTTATGGCAGATAGATTACATATGTCTTTGGTCAGAAATTTGAGGAAAAGTATTGTTATGAAATATGATGACAGCAGGAAGCTAGTGTGATATGAAGATTTGTATAAATAAGTATAGAAATGATCAGTTGAATAAAGAAAGAGAGAAGATAAGGATTAATGTGCAATAAGGATTTGTGAAATTTGCACAAGAGGGATATTTAGTTGATGATTGGCAGTTCAGATAAAGAAAAGATATAGATTAGAGAAAGAAGAAATTTAGCAAATGATGGAGTGAATAAGATCAGATGAGTCACAAATGTCAATTAGAGTTTGCATATTGGTGCAAGAAATGATTTATTGAGCAAAAAGGAATTGTTATTAAAATATTTTCAGGGTTTAAATGCTGGAGCAGATTGACTAAAAATTCGAAAAGTTTATGCCCCAGAATTATGGGAATTAGCAGAGGAATGTAGTAAGCAGGAAAGATATATGAAAAGCGCAATATATGTCATAGTGATTTGGCAGATCAGAAATTACAGTAATTTCTTCAGCAGGAAATAATTGAATAGGATGATTGAGAAGCAGTTGAAGTCAGAAGAAGTAATTGAAAGTAATAAGTAAGCAAAAATTGTGGAATATTGCAAAGTGTTCAGTGTGATCAGAGTTAGCGCAGCGGAAGTAGAAGTAAGAAAGATTTAATATTCATAAATGTTCAAGCTTGCTGAGATAAGAAGAAATTGTAAGTTTTGCGCAGTGGAATAAAGGAACAGAGTTTATTATGATTTTTAATCAGAAATTAGCTTTAAGCGGTATGAGCAGAATAATATGAAAAAGCAGGAAATTCAAAGATAGTGATTGGTTTTCTTTGAAGAGGTGTCAGTTGTGAATATAAATGCAGATGAGGTAGGATAATAGTTGGCAGTGATAAATAGAAAAGGAAATGCAACCGGAAAGTTTAATAATTTGGAAATATTATGGCATGAAAGAATATTACAGATAGAGTATTTGAGAAAGATAAAGTGGTCTCGAAAGAAATATTGCAAACACAGCTGGGAAATTGTGGAAGTAGGTTCGGTCCAAGGAGATAAAGCGCCATTGGCAAGCAGAATCGCCTACGGTTAAAAGCTAAAGAAAGGCAATGGAATTGGCAGAACAGAGTAAGTGTAAGATGAATTGAAAAGCTAAACAGAGAAAGAGTATCCTACTTGTTCTGTGTTTGACTTTATTTGTTTTTAGGTGATAATTTGGTTTATTGTGATTTGTTTTATATGTCGAGGACGACATTTGTTTTTAGGTGATAATAATGTAACGTTGCGCGTTTTCCGGATCCCCGTGGATCCAGGTTTAGTGGGTTTAGTGGCCCATGTGAGGCCCATTAGTGTGGTGTGTTTCTTACTAGATCCTTACCGGGTTTGGTTTGGGTCCGTGTTGGTGTTCAGCTTGCTGGACACAGTGTGTTGGCGTCCAGGTGGTGACGTCGACTGTGTGTTGACGACAGTGGTGTGCCGTAACATGGTGTTAATGTCCATCGATGAGGACGTTGACTGTTGAACTTGGCGTCAAGCTTTGTGGACGTCTAGTTGTGGCGGTCTGGTTAAACGGCCAAAGGGTTGACGTTAACCTGACATGTCTGTGTTTTTATGGCAGACCCGAGCTCTGTTCTTTCCCCTCTCTCTCCCTTCCTCTTCCCCACCTTCACCCTTGAGCTTCTTCGCGAGTTCTAACGGTCGGCGGGAGCTCGTGGGAAGGCCGTGGTGCGCGTGGTAGCGACAGATCGGGCGGGGAATGACGGATTGGAGCGCGGTGTTCGTGGGACGTTTCTCGGGTTTCGGCGTGATTCGAGATTCTTCGGGAGTTTAATTGCGTTTCTGAGGTAGGGGTCGAGCCCTATTAGCTTGTTAGAAACATTAAAACACGACTTAATCACTTGAACCAGCATTTTTATTGTATTTTCGGATTAAGTTGCACCATGCGGGGTTAAGGGTGGTTTGATGAATTTAATGTGTAAAGCATGTTGTGATGGGTTGTTCCGGGTTCTAGTATGTTAAAGGAACCATTTTTATATGTTTTTCTGTAGTTTAAATGGTTGGAAAACCTGTAGAGCTGGATTAGGGTTTCTGGAGGGTTTTAGGCCGGAGAACTTGACGTCAAGATCTCTTGTCGCCAAGCTCACCCGCCGAGATATATACGGCTAGATCGCTTGCCGTTTACTTCTTATAAGCGGCAGTCGATGTTGCCGCCAACCTATGCATGTATCCATGTAGTGTTCTTTACGTAGTTTTCCTGGTTATGAATATTGTGTAATTGTGTGTGCATGGCGATGACCGGTGTGAGCCAGTGCACTTGTTATGCTCTTGGAGTATACTGCTCATGTAAAGGGGCATGTTTTACGTAAATGATATGTGATGTACGTAATCGCTTTCCGTGGTATGTGTGGTGCGTTGGCACCCGTGGCACTCTTGGAGTGCGTTGTCCATGTGTTGGACATGTGGTTTACGTGGAAGACGTGTGGTACACCATCCATGGTGTAATATACACGTATTGCCTACGTGGTTTGAGTGTGTGTGTGCTACACACTCTGTTGTAATGTAATTCTGGTGATTTGTCGTAGTAATCGGGCAGTGAGGTTCCTGTGTGAGCCTAGCCATGACTTTATGGTGTTTGGGCAGTGAAGGTCCATACTGACCTAGCCCTGGTCCGTTGTTGTCTTTCGAATAATATTATATGGATTTATGAAGTAAGTAAATGGTGTGTTGTTACGAAGGTCATCTCATGACCGATGATAGGCCAAATATGATTGGCTATCGTGATTATATATGTATTAGTGTGAGCTAGCTTGGAGGTTACAAGATGACCAATGATAGGCAAGTTAGTGGTTCAGGTATGTGTTGGTGTGGGATAGCTTTGGGGTCACACGGTGACCGATGTTAAGCTAATCCTAACACTTGTATATTGTGAATTATAAGTAAAGGCTATATGTGTAAGTATCGTGGTTTGTGCTAGCCGAGTGTGGTGGTCCGGCGCCTATTTCGGAATGCCTCTCCAGTCGGGTACCCCAGGTTCTTTATGAGCCAGGCACGTGTGTTTGTTGTGCTCGGGGTTTTGTCCCGGTACTTGTGTTGTACCGTCGAGGTCTGTGTCGTCTTCCTGGACACCCTCACTCCTGAGTTTGAGTTGTACGTCCGGCTGAGGGAAAGACGGCAGTAGGACAGCGACTTCCCAGAGTTTGTTCTTTTGTCGCTTGTAGCGCGTTCGTAGTTGGGGGTACGGACACCAGTAGTCGACACTGGTCCCCAGCTAGTCCTGTTTTCCAGTGCCTCACTTTAGAGTGCTCCGGCCAGAGACTCTAGAAGTGCCAGGCATGGGCCTGCAGTTGTGTGTCTGCAGGTGTGGTGTTGGTTGGTCTCCACAGTTGTTTGACTTCTTCCTAGTGGAGCAGCAGTTGAACCTTTCGTCCGTGACTGCGAGGCTGAGAGGTAGTTGTTGTGTTGTGTTGTCCGGGTTGGATATTGGCCTGATCAGCCAGTAGTCCGTTCCCGTGTGGTGGCGTCGTTCTTTCTGACTTGTGCTTAGTTAGCTCCAGTTGTGGTTGTGGTGGCGTTGTTCCCTTCCGACTCGTGCTTTGCTACTTGTCGTAGTTTGTGAGTTTATGACTCGTGGTCGAGGTTTGACCAGTTCGAGGTGTGCCCTGGTGTTGGCACAGCTGTGACTGAGTTGTGGTTTGTGTGACTCGTCGATTAAGGTTTCACTTTGTAATGTTGTGTCTAAGTGAGGGCACAATATAATCGTGGTTCAGTGTGGTGTTTATCACCTACCTATACCCTTGTTCGGGTGTTTGTGTTGTGGTACCTCAGAGTAGCAGGTACCTATTTTCCTTCGTGGGTTACTTTATAGTTTTGTGGTGGTACATTGTATACCAACCTTTCCAGGTACTTGTGTGTTGAGGAGGTCTTGTGGTTTGACCTGCCACTTGTTTTATCCTAACTGTTTTAGGTAAATCTTTGTTTATAATTTATTGTGGATTAGTTTGTGATTATTAATTATGTTACCTTTGTGGGTAATTTGCCGATGAGGCTTATGGCCTAGGCATATTGTGGTTTAGTTAAGCTATGTTCCGTGGAGGCCGTGTGGAACCTTCCACTTGTTGAGTTTTATTCTTCTTGGATATGATTCCAATTATAATTTTAGTGTGTTATGGATTGGCTTCGTAGTAGCTAGTCCTATTGCTTGGTGTGTAGTTTCCGACGTAGTGAGGTTTGGAGTATAAAGGACCAACTCTTTCTTAGCAGTCCTATTACTCAAGTGTTTGAGGTTCGCCTGTGAAGCTTGTAGCCTGGGCAGTGACTTGCCTGTGTGGCTTATTGTTTCGGCAACCCGTTGTCGTAGCAGTGTGCCAGTGAGACTGTGGTTTAGGCACTTTAGTAGTTGGGCTGACTAATGACATTATGTTAGTCCTATAGTCCTACTTTTCTTCTGAGGACTTTATGTTTATTATCATGAGCATGTTTAATTGTTATTTATTGTAATGATGTGAGCATGAAATGGTTTGGCTATTGTCTTTGCCAGTGAGACCCATTGGGGTCGATGTGTCTGTGGTTATAGTGTTGTTTTGGGTAGCCCCTACTGAGTCAGTGACTTGTTGAGGCTCACTCCCCTACAGTTCTTTTCAGGGCTTGCCGTGTGTTTGGCTTTCAGCGGTGTTGTGACAGACTTGTACCACCAGCAGTTGAGTAGTAGTTAGAGTTCTGTGAGCCTGTGCTCCCTCGAGGTATGCCCCAGGTAGTTGTACTCTTTTAATTGGACATGTATTATTGTAATGGGACAGTTGTACAAATTTGTGAACAGATATGAGCACATGTACTTTCTTGTGTCTTATATTCTTGTGGTTTGTCTTTTTATACTCTTACTGGACTCGTGTGTGAGATATCCCTTGCGACACTTCGGTGCGTTTGCGGGAGGCGGATCTGGATATGCAGCCTTAATGGGCATAAATACCCCGGTCCGTTACAGGAGGGCTGCTGTACACCTAGCGTCCTCTGATGGAAGCCATCGCGAGTGCCCTGGATAAGTGCACTAGTGGCCATAGGAACGTCCAGGCGAGGGATTCGAAGCGTCCCCATCTGGAACCTCTTGACGAAGTCCCATAGCACCTCGCGCTTCTTTTGCCGAACAGCGAAGAGGGATGCCGCGGTGCGCGGCTGCGATCTTCCACCGAGAAAGTTGTCCCGAAAGGACTTCTTCAATTGGTGCAAAGAAGAAATGGAACCGGCAGGTAGGGCCTCAAACCATGCCCTGGCGGTTTCCTTGAGAGTGGCTGGGAAGGCCCGGCACATGGCCACGTCGGACGCTCCATGGAACAGCATGTGTGACTCGAACCCGTGGATGTGGTCCTCCAGGTCGGTTGTGCCGTCGTACGGCACGATGGTGGGCAGAGGGAGCTTGGGGGAGACCCGAGCTTCCAAGATCTCTGCCGTGAAGGAGGAGCGGAAGGCCAGATCTTCATCCATTGGAGCCTTGCCCTCTGCCCGCTGGACCATCGCGTCCACACGACGCTCCAGGTCGACGACGCGGCGCAGGCGCCTAGCCAACTCCTGTTCGAAGTCGGTCGAATCTGCACGCCCGGCCCTGTGGGAGTTGGCTCCCACGACCGAGCGCAGAGGGAGCGGGGCCACCGTGGAGCGACGGGGTGAATGACCGCGGCGCTCTGGTGCCCGCTTATCAGACGGGGCGCGGTGTGACCTCTGCAGTGAATCCGCATGCTACTCCTGAAGTGTAGGGGGAGTGCGAGATCGTCGGTGAGACGACTCCGCCTAAAGTTCCTGCAGCAGGGAGGCCGCCAGGGCCGGTTGCCTGGCCAACTGGGTCTGAAGGCCCAGGCATATGCCCGTCAAGTGATGCATTTGCCCCCAGAGTTCTGCTACCTCCAGGGCAGTTGCAGGCACAGCGATGGCGAGCGTAGGGACGTCGCCAGTCGCTAGGGGCTATGGCGACGTCGACAGGGGGGGGCACGCTAACGGGAGTCCGCTCTCGACTAGTGGGAGCTCATCATATAGCTTCCAACGTTCTGGTATGAACATTGCCCGCGAGCCATGGCTGTCTTCGATTCCCACAGACGGCGCCAAAAGTGTGGAGGTATTTTCCTGTTTGGGCTAGAACCAAACGGGCCTACACTTGGAGACAGGGAAGACGGCCGCCGGTAGCGAGCGAATGCCTGCAAAACTAGAACCATATCAGGGGGGAAGCCTGGTTGAAGAACCGAGGAGAACCCTCCGATGCCTAAGTCAGTTGACTGTAAATGAGGCTTAGAGAAGAAGGGTTCAATGTTGTGTGAGAGCGGTGTGAGTAAGATCACGTACCTTTGCATAGAGATCACCTGGGCCTTTTATAAGCGAAGGTGTCGAAGGGGTAAAGGAAAACGTCCCCCCAACGGTTACCGAAAAGGGCATGCCAGTTGGCGCCCTTGGAGGGGAGTCATGCGTTGAGGTGCCCTTTGAGGGACCCTGCAGTTAACGCACAACTTGATCGTGGGATGCGTGCCGCATCGTGGGCGTAACCGTTGCTGATTAGGGACGAATTTCACCACCCCTCATGCTTGGGAGGTATCGAGCAGGGGGACTGCTCGGTCACCGGACCACCAGCTCAGTGCTTGGAGTTGACGAAGTTGAGGCATGCTTCGAGTTAGTGTTGTTCGGCAGGAGATGCCTGGGCCATATAGGCCACAGGGTGTTCGGAGATCACCCCTGGGGCCTGAAGATGCTCTACTCGGGACTCTTGTTCGGAGTCAGCAGGTTGTGATCGGGGACACTGGCGCCTGCGAGGAGTGCCGTGTAGGACTGTATTGGGCCATGATGGGCCCTAGGGGTTTAGGTGGTTTAAAAATAGCCACCACAGTTTAAGATATAGCTTTCGATGAAATATTGATAGAGAGCCCCATATCTCCACTTCCCTCGATCATGTACTGACCAACCACAAGACAAACGCATACAAAATATGTTATGTACGCAATATTTCTCTTCGTTCGTAAGAGTTAGATAATTGATGGGAAAGGGCGACGCTAACCAGCGCACGCTTTCTAACCGATGCGGGCCCAACATGTCAACGGGTCCATGTCTGCCCGACCGTTGACGGTGTGAGGCTAGTCAAAAAGAGAACAGACGGTATGTATTGTATGTATTCGTTACGACTCCACCGCGCAACCGAATCCGAATTCTCCCAGAACATATCTGATGTCTGAACTGTTCGACAGAGATAAGAGATCTGATTGAAAGGAACAACACAATTTTCGTCGACTAACATGGGTGATGCTAGATTAAAAAATTTCCACCTTTCACAAAAAAAAAAGAAAACAGGAAGATAAGAATCTTTCAATCATCTTTTAAACCTTGACATGTTATTCTATCCTAAATTAATTAATCTCAGTCGTGGAGGTGGAATTTCATGTGTATGCAAAATGGTGCTTTAAGATGTTCCATTAGCATATTCATTAATATGCTAGTTTATATTTTTTTGCCTTGTTCGGCGTGGGCTACCCTCATTTTTGCTCATACAAATTCGTCCTGTTGCTATTAAACAGGATTGTTGGTTCAAACATGTCACGTATTTGATAAATTTCTTTACCGAAGCAAGTGCTAACAGTGATTGGCATTGGATGCCATTTGCATCGATATCCCTACTTGTGGCATCAAACGGTGTCCAATCAAGAAGGTAAAACTCCTTTCTAGTGGCACGTGAACGGCAGGAGGGCCGTGCTTGAAACGACCACGGTTTTCATGGCTGGCCGGTGCTATTGAAATGGCAGCTCCCTTTTCTTATGAAATGGAAAGAAATAGAGAATAATTAAGGTAGACGCAATGTGGTCTTAGAAAAACCAAATTTTCATGATCCAAAAAGTGAACTTTAATAGAATCTGCATTTTATCCTGATCTCAAGGTCATCTACCTTAGCAGTTAAGCAGGTCAAGTAATTATATATATATATATATATATATATAGAGAGAGAGAGAGAGAGAGAGAGAGAAAGAGAGAGAAATATATTATGATACGACGGATTCTCTTAGTACTACCCATTACATGAGCATTGAGTACCGAATATCATGACATTGAACACCTCAACATTGGTTGTCAGAACAGATATTAAATTTTAATCTAAAACTCACGTTATATTACGACAAGGTCATACCAAGAGGTCTCGCCGTACCATAACACTTTCATATATATATATATATATATATATATATATATATATATATATATAAGACTCTCTCTCTCAACTTTTGGGGGGCTGATTGGTAAACGATTTCAAGTATAGGGACAAACTTGAGAGGACATAATTAAGTCATAATGTAAATATATAAAGAATGTTTGTCTAACATAGAACAATAAATTTATTGGTCATGAAGAGAGACAATATGGTTATAGTCCATTAGAGCCTAATTCTTCATACCAAATCTATTGAGAATATGGCCGAAGGTCACTACCACGATTCTTCAAGTCAGCAAGGTCTATGTTGGTTCATCCATTGATGAATGTTTCATTTGTAATTGGGCCCACTAGTATGCTCTCCCAGCTGTTAAGAGATTAGTCTTCAGAGCCGCACAACTATGAGACCATATTAGTAGTAGCAAGACACGTCTCCAAGACCCTAGAGTATTGTGATAGTGTGAGGAACATCCTTACAACTTTAGAGCATAGTGATGGGAATTACAAGACACACTCTGTGATATATAGTAGGCATTGTTAGAAGTTATGTCGAGGGTTTTCTTTTAAAATAGCATTGTTTAAAAGAAAAAATTAGTTGAATAGTAACCTTAAATTTTTAATTAGAAAACTAACACATTTTTAACCATCAACGGCCACCCCAGTACTACACGCTTTTGCGCAGCCATTCAAAAAAATTATAAAATGCTGCAATTGATCTTGGCATGACCGATTTAGTTGAAATCAACCACGCCCTAGCTTATTTTCCTAAAATGAGGCAAATTGATCTCTCAAAAATCGATTTCTAACATTTGTGGAGGCTATTTCTAGCCCCCTAGGCTTGTAGGGCCCATTATGGCCCAACACGGCCCATCATGATCCAACAGGCAAACGCGGCTTCCCAGCAGGGCGCCACGTGTCCTTAGTCTTTTGGACACCCTGTCTCCTGTTCGGTCTAGGTGCCCCCTGCTCGAAGCACGCTACAGCTCCATTAGCGCAAGCTATGCCTCCGGGCACCAGTCACTGAGCAGACCCCCTATTTGATACTATCCGACCAAAGAGAGGCAGGGAAGCACTTCACCTACCAGCGATAGTTACTAAAATGGCGCAATGCGCGCCCCACGATCAAGGGGAGCATTAAGCGCAGGGCCCCTCAACAGGCACCTCAATGGGTAACTCCCCACTAAGGACGCCAACCGACGCGCCCTTTCCGGTGTCATCAAAGGGTGGCACGTCCAACCTCTTCAGAACCTTCGCCTATAAAAGGCACAGGTGCCTCCCATGCAAAGGTACGTAACCCTGGCCATACACTCACCTCCACGCGAGGCACACACTAGCGAACTCTTCTTCCTCAAGCCTTTCTACAGTCACCTGACTTAGGCATCAGAGGGTTTCCCCCCGTTCTTCAACCGGGCCCCCTGATCCTGTTCTGGTTTTTGCAGGCTACTGTCTGCACCGGCGATCGTTTCCCTTCATCCCTTAGTGGAGGCCCGTTTGTCTCCAGCCCAAACAGGAAAACACCACCACATTTTGGCTCCATCTGTGGGAATAACGTCAGCCATGGCTTGCAGACGTTCCTCTCACCAGAATCCCGACAGCAGGGCAATGAGGTCTCAACAGTCGCGTGCGGACTCACGCGACAGAGTCCCCCCTGTCGACGTTGCTGTCACCCCCACCGGTGCAACCGGTGATGTTCCTGCTGCTGCTATGCCAGCAACCGCCCTGGAGATAGCGGAGCTCCGAGGGCAGATGCATCATCTGGTAGGGATCTGCCAAGGCCTCCATGCCCAGTTGGCAGCACAGCGGGCCCTGACGGTTCCCCCGCCACTGGAGCAGCACGCAGAATCATCTCATCGACGATCCCCCGCCCCTCCAGCGCCGCAGGAGCAACATGCAGAATTGCCCTGATGATCACGCCGAGCCCCGTCGGCATGTTGGACACCGGAGTGGCATGACAACTCACCCCGCCACTCCGCGGTGGTTCTGCCTCCCCCGTGTTCCGTCGTGGGCACCAACTCCCACAGGTCCAGACGCGAGGGCTCCGTGCACTCCGACCAGGAGTTAGCCAGACGCCTCCTTCGCGTCATCGACCTGAAGTACCATGTGGATGCAATGGTCCAAAGGGTGGAGGGCAAAACTGCGGTAGATGATGACCTGGACTTCCACTCCCTGTTCACCGTGGAGATCTTGGAAGCCTGGGTCTCACCGAAGCTACCACTGCCTACCATCGCACCTTACGACGGTACTTCCGACCCAGCAGATCACGTTCACGGCTTTGAGTCGCACATGGTGTTCCACAGAGCATCAGATGCGGCCAAATGTCGGGCCTTCCTGGCCACCTTAAAGGAGACTGTTCGCGTATGGTTTGAAGCCCTCCCCGTAGGCTCCATCTCCTCCTTCCACCAGTTGAAGAAGTCCTTTCGGGACAACTTCCTGGGTGGAAGATCGCAGTCGCACACTGCGGCTTCTCTTCTATCTATTCGGCAGAGGAAGGGCGAAGCGCTCTAGGACTACGTCAAAAGGTTTCGGGCTGAAGCGCTGTGCATCTCATGCCTCGACGTCCCCTTAGCCACCAGTGCCCTCATCCAAGGCACTCGCGATGGTTTCCTCCAAAGGACGTTGGGAGTATAGCAGCCCTCCACCCTCGCCGAGCTCCTCTCTACAGCCTAGCGACATGTCGCATGTGAGGAGAGCCTGGCCGCCAGACGAACAGAGCAGGGCGAGCAATCGGACAAGAAGAGGCTTTCTGACAATGGTTCCGATCGTGATCAAAAGAAGGGTCGGCGCAACGGGGACTCGCCGCGCCGACCATGGCCCTTCACCGAGTACACCCCGCTCACCGTGGCTCCCGAATAGATCCTGGCCGAAATCCGGGACGAGCAGTATGTTCGGTGGCCACCAAGGATGCGCTCTGACCCCCACAGGCACAACCAGGATAAGTATTTTCGCTTCCATCACGACCAAGGCCACGACACCTCCGAGTGCCGCCAGCTCAAGGACGAGATCGAGTCTCTGATCAAGTGCGGTTACCTTGGACAGTACGTGCACCGCAATGAAGACCGCCCGAGATGTCGAGAACGGACCCTCGAGCAGCCCATCAACAACGAGCCCAATGGGTAAGAGATAAACGTGATCGCGGGAGGTTTTGGTGCAAGCGGAGAAAGCAACCAGAGCCGACGCAACTACGCTCGGCGGGTGCACTTGGTGGACAGGCCCCCGACACCTCGCCCCACCCCTTATCCCTCAGTCCTGTACGCGCACAGTCCGAGGAGGATATAACCTTCTCGGATGAAGACCTTGTAGGAGTTTCGACTCTGCACACTGATGCGTTGGTCGTTTCGGCCACCATCAATCACTGTACTATGCGCTGGATTTTGGTGGATAATGGAAGCGCCCCAGATGCGTTGGCTTATGATTGCTTCTTAATGATGGGATTGAAAACCGACCAGCTCACCCCAGTTGAGTCGCATCTGTTTGGCTTTTTGTGGGTTTCGATTCAACCCATGGGACGAGTGCGCCTCCCAATCATGCTTGGGTCGACTCTGAAAAATGTGACCAAGATAGTAGACTTCTTGGTTATCTAAAGCATGCCCGGATACAATGCCATCCTCGGCAGGGGCCTGATTGGTCGGATCAAGGCAGTACCTTCATCTCTCCATCAAAGATGAAGTTCCCCACCCCATGTGGCATCGGCAAGGTGCTCGGTAGTCAGCGTGAGTCGCGACGGTGCTATGTCTTCTCTTTGAGAGACAAACAGCCCCTCTCAGCTCCGAAAGTCACACTCCCTCCAGCTGATCAACCTTCCACTAGCTGGGAAACTCCTCCAGAAGACCTGCTTCCTGTTCGGGTGGACAATGATCCCGAACATGTCCTCTATATTGGCACACTATTGCCAGAAGCCGAACAACAGCGTTACAAGGCTTTCCTGCTAGCCAATTTGGACGTGTTCACATGATCAGACGGAGATCTACCCGGTATTTCTCCAGAAGTGATGGTGCATCATCTACGCTTGGACCCAAGGGTGCCCCTGATCCAGCAAAGGCAGAGACTCGTCAATCGCGAATGGCAGACCGTGATCCAGGATCACGTGGTTAAAAGCCGAACTGTTAAGCTCCTCCGTGAAGCTCAATGCCCAAGATGGATTTCCAACGTAGTCCTTGTATACAAAGCAAATGGAAAATGGCAAGTGTGCATGGATTACAAGGATCTCAACAAAGCCACGCCCAAGGACAACTTCCCCTTGCCGCGCATCGAGTAGCTGGTGGACGCCACATCCGGACACGAGCTCCTCAGCTTCTTAGACGCTTATTCTGGTTACCACCAGATTTGCATGCATCCTCTGGACCAGGACGCCACCACGTTTGTCACCGACCTGGGCCTCTACTGTTTTACTAGGATGCCTTTTGGTCTGAAGAACGTAGATGCAACGTACTAGCGGCTGGTCAACAAGATGTTTGAGCAACAAATTGGGTGTAATATGGAGGTCTACGTCGATGATATGTTAGTCAAAACGCTCCTGAGCACCGACCACATCACCGACCTCCAAGAAACCTTCGCAACCCTACGAGGGTATAATATGAAGCTTGATCCCTCGAAGTGTGTGTTCGGAGTGCGCTCGGATAAGTTCCTCGGTTTCCTCTTTTCTAACAGAGGAATAGAGACCAACCCCGAAAAAATCTGAGCTATACTAGAGATGAGCAGTCCCAAAATAGTACGCGATGTCCAGCGGCTCACTAGACGCCTCGCCGTGCTCAACCGTTTCATGTCCCGAGTAGAAGAAAGAAGTTTTAACTTCTTCAAGTTTCTGCGAGTCCCCAAAGGTGCCTCACAGCAAGGGGGCATGTACGGTGGACCGAGGACTGTGAAGCAGCCTTCACCGAGTTGAAGGCATACTTGGCAGCCCCACTTGTTGTCTCAAAACCTGTGCTCGGGGAGCCCTTGTTCATGTACCTTTCAGTCACCGAACACTCTACCAGCGCGGTGTTGATTAGGGAAGAGGCAACAGTGCAGCATCCTGTCTACTACATCAACAAGGTCCTTCAAGAGGCTGAAAGAAGGTACCCTCGAGCAGAGAAGCTCTCTTTGTCACTGGTAACAGCCGCACGGAAGCTCAGGCCTTACTTTCAGGCCCATCCGATCACGGTTCTCACCGACCGGCCATTGAAGCTCATCCTTCAGTGACTGGAGGCTTCTTGCAGGCTCATTAAATGGGCCATAGAGCTTGGAGAATTCGACATCAGCTACCATCCAAGGACGGCCATTAAGGCGCAAGCGTTGACGGACTTCGTTGCGGAGTGCACCCTTCCGACCGAGCAGGATCCCCCATTGGCAGACGAACCCCCATGGGAGCTCTACGTCGATGGATCATCCTGTGTTACGGGAAGTGGAGTAGGCTTAGTTCTTACTTCCCCAGAAGGTCTGGGGTTCCAGTATGCCCTCAGGTTCTGCTTCACTGCCTCCATCAACGTAGCTAAGTACGAAGCACTTCTATCCGGAATTCGAATGGCTAGGCACCTTGGAGCACTCCGACTACGGGTCTTCTGTGATTCGTAGTTGGTCGCCAGCCAAGTAAGCAGACTCTTTGAAGTGAGGGAGCCCCGCATGGCACAGTACCTTCAGCAGGTCAAGAGCCAAGCAGAGGGCCTCCTCTACTTCGAAGTTATACATGTTCCACGAGAGCAGAACGCGTGGGCTGATGCACTCGCCAAACTGGGATCTTCAGGCGACATTGCCCACTCTCGCTCTGTATTCATAGAAGAGCTCACTTCAACAAGCACCTCCGAGCTGGATGGACCCCCTCATGGCCTATCTGCTTTGTGGAGAGCTTCTTCCTGATCAAAGCGAAGCTCGCAAGATCAGGCTATACTGCCAAAAGTTCACTCTCATTGAAGGACATCTGTGCAGACGACCCCTCTCAAGACCTCTTCTGCGGTGCCTTAGCCCTATAGAGGCAACGCCGGCCATCGAAGAGGTCCACGAAGGCCTGTGCGGAAGCCACTTGGAGGGCAGAACACTGGCGCGAAGCATCCTTCGAGTAGGGTTCTGGTGGCCTTCTCTGCAAAAGGACTGCATGTCCTATGCAAGGAAGTGTCTGAGGTGCCAGAAGTTTGAACAGCTCATCAAGCAGCCAGCCGAACAGCTGCACACCCTGTTCGAGCCCCGTCCTTTCACCAGATGGGGAATTGACATCTTGGGACCTTTCCCAGAAGCTCAAGGGCAGAAGAAATTCTTGTTCATTGCCATTTACTACTTCACCAAGTGGATCGAGGGTGAAGCTATTGCTGCAATCACCGACCAGGCCGCATGGAAGTTCGTATGGAAGAACATCCTTTATTGGTTTGGCATCCCAAAGGTGATCACCTCCAACATCTGAAAGCAGTTCGACAGCACATTCTTCAAGCAAAAATGTTCTGAGCTCGGCATCTACAACCACTTCACTTCAGTAACGTAGCCCCAGGCAAACAGTCTGGTTAAAAATGTCAACCAAACACTGCTGCACAAGATACGCACAAGGGTTGAAGCTGCAGGCGGTTCGTGGATCGAAGAGCTCCCCAACGTGCTATGGTGTCACCGAACAATTGCTCGGGTTGCCACCGGGGAGACTCCATTCCATTTGGCCTACGGCACAGATGCTGTCGTGCCATTAGAAGTTGCTCTCCCTACCATTCGAACAACACTCTTCGATGAAGCAGCTAACAACCGCTCGCTCAGGGAGAACCTAGACATGCTCGGTGAACATCAGAGTGACGCTAGCATTAGACTAGTCTCCTACCAACAGCTGCTCATGCAATACTACAGCTCCCGAGTTTGGGAGTGCCGCTTCTTTGAAGGAGACCTTGTTCTGTGCTGATGCTCGACATCTAATCCCCGAGGAGTAATCGGCAAGCTAGCCCTGAAGTGGGAAGGGCCTTATCAGGTCACCCGAGTTCTTGGAAAAGGCTCTTATAAGCTAATTACTCCTAGTGGCCAAGCCATACCCAGAAGCTAGCATGTATCTAATCTGAAGGCTTATTACTTATAAAAGCCTCCTATTCGGCACTTGACCTCTCTTCCTCCTGTTCTTCTAGTCTAAAAAAAAAAGGGGTTGTTTGGGCCGTCTCTAGTCCAAGATCTTCAGCTCGAAAAGACTAGCATGATGCCCAAAGAAACCTTAAACAGAGACGTCAAATACAAACCCCAGGTCGGAACTTGTCAGTTCCCAAAAGATCTGCGTGGTGTCCCTAAGCCTCTGAACGACCAGCGAATCCCGATTCGAGCAGAACATAATAAGGGAAGAAGATAAGAGAGCCATGCATTCACCAAAAGGGTACTTTTCATTTTTTCAAAAGATGTACAAGGCCTCCGCAGCCACGAAAAGAAAAAAGAGAGTGAAGAGGAAAGAAAAATACAAGTTAAGGGGCCTGCTTGGAAGGTCCGGCCTCGTCGCTCGACGGAGGCATCCGTCCTGCCCGAAAGGTGGAGAAACGGACCACATCCAGACAAGCGTCCCCTGTGCCGCGACGACACTCCCGGACTACTGCTCCGAAGACTTCCTCGACATATTCGACGGTTTCTAGCAACCGCCCCCGATCCTCGCCGACCCTGAGGCCGACCTTGTAACAAATCGCGCCATATAGCTCCAAGTCCTCCATGAAGTCTGGCCCTGATTTGTATGTGGCCACTCGATGGGCCTCGGCCTCGGCCAGCACCTTGGCGAGCGCCTCCTTTTCTGCCCGAGCGACAGCTAGGTTGAGATCAGAAGTCCAGAGTCCATCCTGGAGGTCCTTAACCTCCTTCTGCAGCTTGGCTTCTTCGGCCTTGTGCTGCGCCTCGAGCTCCTCGCAGAAGGCGAACTTGACATCCCACATCTGCTTGTGGTTTCGAGCATGCACAGCACGCTGCTTCAGCACTGCCAGCGACTTAAGGATGCCATCTGTTAGTGCCTCCTCATCGACGTCCCCATCGTCGTCGCCTTTGGCGTGATGTCCTACTCGGTAGACCTCCCCTAAGTTCTCGAGAGTGTCCTCTAGGCATAACACCTGGCACCGCGCCAGCACTTCTAACTGTTGCCCAGCTAGCAAGCCCAGAGGGGGGGGGGGTGAATGGGATTCTTAAAAATTGAGAACATAAAATCTATTCACAAAACAGTCACACAAAACACACTTCGATAGTTGTTAGTGTTAGTAAAGATAAACAGCAAACACGCAAAGGCAATCACACTACACAAGAATTTATCCTGGTTCGGATCTCCTCTCCTTAGGAGTCCTACGTCTAGTCCCTGAGCAATATCTCAGGATTTCACTACCTAAGGGTACAGTCCCCCTTATGGACCCTTACACACCCAGCCGTAGCTGGTCTTCTCTTCTCAACCTGAAGAGGAATTACAACACCCTGGATACCACCCGGTCTTCCTTCTACGTGAAGGGAACACGCACCCTGGAACCCCCAGGTCTTCCTTCAACATGAAGCGAAAGATCACAGGAATGAGAAAATGAAAACAAGCCCCTAGATCAAGCTTATACAAATGCTAGATCTAAAGCTAAGACTGAGAAAGAAAGGATCTGCAGAATTGATCTCTCTCAGTACAAGAGGCTCTCTCAAGGATCTTCACTAATCTCAGAGAGCAAGATCTAGAACAGATGTGAATGAAAAACTTGGCTCTTCAGTTTTCTCACAGAAGACTTGAAAATTTGTTGAAAGCGTTGTCTCCCTGTACAAGGTGTCTTCTTCTGGAGCTTCAGTCTTCTTTATATATCTTCTATTTGAAATTTGAACGTTGAAGTGCCGTTGTCTCTAAGCTTTTGTTTACGTTAGACTGCATGTCACTGTAGAACAGTCTTTAGCTTTCCATGCACGCAACAGGAGAAAGGATCTTCTCTGATATCCGTTATCTTCCATGTTGTCCAACATTGTATTGAGGTGCAGAGACCTGCACGCATTAAATGCTAAAATAATAGACAGCTAGGCTGTCTCTTGTTGTCAGTCAACGTTAGATTGATTTTATATCAAAAAGGAAGTTCCATTCTGTTCTTCTAAAAAGATGTTTACAGTGTAAGCATGGAAATAGAAGATATCGTTTTGCATGTCTTGCAGTAATACGTTCAATCATAATAAATGCATGGTTGTCAGAAATATATACGTGAAGACTTTGCTTTTCAACATACTAAAAAATGAGTTAAAATATCAAATCATTATAGTCCATGAAATCGTTACATGCATGACTTATGAAATCGTTATGCAAATGAATTGATATTCATGTAAATCATTGTGCACTTATAAGCAAATTGATGCACATACAAATCGTTATAACTCTTTAATCAAATCGTTATAAGTGAGTTGTCAGAGACAAAATGATGTGAGCAAATCGTTGTTTGCTGTATCGAATCGTTACGGTGACTGAGTCGTTATGTAACTAAGTGAATCGTTACAGTGACAGAGTCATTGTGTAACTTATCGAATCGTTACAAGGATCAAATCGTTATGACGGTATAGGCAAATCATTGTTTCACTTAAGAAATTGATGTGAGAGAGAATCGTTGTTCTCACTTAAGAAATTGTTGTGAGAGCAAATCGTTGTTCTCACTTAAGAAATCGATGTGAGAGCAAATCGTTGTTCTCACTTAAGAAATCGATGAGAGAGCAAATCGTTGTTCTCACTTATCAAATCAATGCGAAGACCAAATCGTTGTGAGAGCAAATCGTTGTTCTCACTTAAGAAATCGATGTGAGAGCAAATCGTTGTTCTCACTTAAGAAATCATTGTGAGAGCATATCATTGTTCTCACTTAAGAAATCGATGTGAGAGCAAATCGTTGTTCTCACTTAAGAAATCGATGAGAGAGCAAATCCTTGTGAACCAAGTCGTTATGCTTTCTTAGCGAATCGTTGTGAGATCGATGCGATCACTTAGCGAATCGTTACGGAAGCAAATCGTTATGCTTTCTTAGAGAATTGTTGTGATAGTAAGGAAATCATTATGAATCTATTGAAGTCGATATAATAGAGAAGGAAGTAGTTACAATATGCAGAAAATCGATGTGTACTTAGAGAAATTTCATTCTTTGAACTTATATTGCTATAGAGTAAATAATACTTACCCATTTAGCTTGATATTTCTTGTTTCATTTCCTGTACTCAAATCTCATAGAAAATATGTTAGATTAAACTTTGTTTTAGTTTTGTTAATCATCAAAATGAATATTTAGTTAATTTAAATTACATGGGGATAAACTGATCATCAATCTCCCCCTTTTTGGTGATGACAAAACTTAACAATAAGCATAGATGATCTGAGATGAATCTAAATGAAATTGCTGAAATATAAGAGATATATTTCAGAAGTACTAGATTTCTCCCCTTTTTTGTCATAAAGCAAAAAGATACCACAAGGTGATAAAGATAGACAGAAAAGATAGTGAGAAAACAAGAGAGATAGATTTAGTTGCCTTGAGGAGGTACATCAATGTAGAAAGCAAGAGACAAGAGAGAGGCATGCCGTCGAATAATTGGCAAGGCCTGGCATTCCTACTCCTCAAAATAAGCCTGAAAAGCCCCAAAAGATATGGAGTAAGATGGTCCCATGTCAGGTAACATCCTTTGAATATGAAGCTGCCGCTGAGTATGCAGAAAAATGTCATATTCATCGATGTCAAGTGAAAGTTTGTAGGTACTGAATGAACCAAAGCTGGCAAATCGAAGAAATTGGTTGATCTTTATAGGATAGTGTAACTGATGCTGCAGAATATCTTTCTTCAAGGCCAAAAATGGCTTGTACCACTCGACCCATTGAACATACAGTTCCTGAACGGGATTGATGGAATTCGAATCCAAGAAGGCTTCAGCAGAGAGAGGTGGCTTGCCTGACCTGACCAATGATGAATTTAACGATTCCAACTGAAGAGCAGATTGATTGTAATGCTTTGCCCAATCTGTTGGAGAAAGCCGCTCACATTCTGACATCAGAGGAGCAAGAACTTTAGAGGTGATGTGACCTAGATGAAATTCTCTGAAAAGGAATCTGTGGAAGGAAGGGAGGCGACCCTGCTGAGCGGAGATTCTTCCCATTACACGAGCAAACCTCTCAAACATATGAGAACCAATAGAGGAGTCCAAGACCAAAGAGTGTAATTTAGGAAGGAAGACTATTTTAGGCAAGTTTAAGGTGGTAAAGTCCACTGTGAAGGAGCAATTGATTGGATGTTCAGTTCGAAGAGTGGCAATAGCTCCATAGAATTGGCCAAACTGTACTTCGGGTAGCTTGTTGAGAAATCAAAAATCATTATATAGCTGGAAGTACCTTGCGATCCTTATTTCTTTGAGAATGAAAGTAGCCCAAAGTGCTTGATGGTGAAACACAAACCACTCAGAGAGGGTGAGTAGGTGATCCTGGGGAGGAGTGCTATCTGACTTGGAAAGAAGATATTTGCTGTAGAGAGCCTTGTGCCCTTTAGGCCACTGATCCTCAATCTTGCACTCAGCCATTTGGAAGATTTTTGATTGGTCGGGATTGGAAATATGGCAATAAGGAAGGACAATGTTGAGGTGATCAGTTAGGTTGAGAAAGGGAATGTCAAAAGTGGTGGAAAGAATGCACTTTTGGAGATACAATAAATTTGTCTCCTTCGATTTTCAATAGTGAGGGAGTACCAAAGAGGAGGAAACTTAGGTTCGGAAGGAAGAGCTAGGGTGGATGAGAGTTTCCTCTTTTTCTGAACAGGACTAGAGGAATCAGTCCTGTGAACATGAGTGGCAACTGCCAGGACTGAGATGAGTGTGGTGCGCTCCAACTCATCCTCACAATTGTTTAGAAAAGCACTGGAAAGTTGTGGATTTTTCAAGAATGAATGTGATAGAGGAAGGTGGAGTAGAAGGATGAAGGAAGGAACTTGGAGAAAAATGGGTGGATGATCTGGCTGATGAGGGGCCAGAAGAGGAAGATGCACCACTAATGAGGAAGCTGGAGGATCTTCACAGACATGTGAAGGTGGAGAAATGATTTGAGAGATAGTAGGAGATGAAATGGATTGAGATGGAAAAGGAGTTGGGGAAGAGATGGTGCGAGGCATAGGTTGTTTGAAGGTGAGGGGTGCTGGAGGTGCTGTGGATGAAGAGGATGGTGAAGGAGGGGCTGGTGTTGCAGGTGATGAAGACTCATGGGCTTCGGGAGCAGCTGCAGGCTCTTCTACTCTTGGATTCACACCTTAGGAAATCATTGGCCCTGGTGGCCCAATCACAACCTCAGATAGCCCTGGTGGCCCAGACTTCACGGCTTCAGCAACAGGTGCTTCCTTCTCAATAGTCTGAGGCTCGGATGGCCCTGTTGGTTCTACTACAATTGGCCCTGATGGCCCTGCATTTTCTTCTACTGGCCTTGGCCCTGATGGCCCTGCATTTTCTTCTGCTGGCCTTGGCCCTGAACTACTAACCGATTCAGCAGGAGGGTGAGCTGGAGAGGCAGAGGTGGATTGCACCCTCAAAGAGATAAGCTTCTTGACACTGTCAAACTTACCTTTCATCCATCTTCCTAATTGCTTGAACATTTTAAAATCATCTCTCAAGTTATGTACCTCAGTGGACAAGGCTCCAATCTCGTTTGCTGCTGAGGTCTGGCTGATAAGGATAGACTGAATATCAGACTACAGAGATGTGAGAGTCTTGCCTTGCTCATTCAGCCTTTTAATAATGGGCTTCAACTGAATCTTCAGCTGCTTCTCCTTGGGCTTCCTATGTGCTACTCTTTTCCTTTTGTTATGTGCCCTTGCAATAGGCTCCTCGATTTCAACATGCTCTTCATTATTCATAGGGACACTTTCAGTGTGCTCCCCCTGAGGAGTTGCCTCCTCATCAATAGATTGCTCCCCCTCAATAGGAGCATCTTCCACTGTTACACTTTCATGAGCAACTACTTGCTCCCCCTGACTGGGAGCTTCCTCCATCACCATTTCTACAGTGTGGCCTGATGCAACAGCTTCTGCTACTTGATCATTACTAATTACTGGCTCCCCTAGAGTGCTTTGGATGGAGTCCAGTACATCCCTGAGTACTGAGGCTACTCGAGAAGAAGGAGGAACAACTTCTGAACATTGCCTAACGGGCTCAATCAATTCTTGGGGAATGTCTTCTACCCTATTGCTGGAATCTGCTGCTGCTAGCTCCTCTTGAGCTACTAGGACAGCTGCTGCTGCTGCTGGTACTTCTACTTCTACTGCTGGACCTTGTTCTTCTACTTCCGGTGCTGCTGCTGGTGCTGTTGCTGTTGCTTCATCCTGGACTTCTTGGGCTTTGCTAATAACGGCTTCACCCTCCGCCATAGAAGTCTTTGTCCATACACCATTTACAACTGAAAATCCGCTCTTCCTTAAATTTCTAATGCAAATTGACTGCCCCATTTTCTCTACAACTGCTCCAAACAGATTAATGCCAAAATGTTTAAAGATCTTGGTGAGCAGATGAGCATAAGGCAGGGACACATTTAATTTGCTCTTCATGTCCCAAATCTGAGCATGGGCAAACCTCATTCGCTCCAAGATAACCTCGGCCATGTTTATCTCCTGGTTCTGAATGGCCCAGAACATCATGTCCGAATCTGCTTTGGTGCAGGTTGAGAAGGTAGTACTCCTCGGAAACAAGATTTGACAAACAATAAAGTGCAGTAAGCAGTTGAACGGATTCATCTGGTTAATATCCAACTTCCCATCCTTCAGCTTGAACTCGGGACCAACAATACCTAGCCCCTTTGCCTGGGTGTCAATAGTGTGTACCCCACTGTGACCGGTGGTGCAAACTCCAAATAAAGACTTCAAAAGATCATAAGTGATTCTTATTGGGGTTCCTTTGACAGACGAAGTCAATGATCCATCCTCCTCAGTCCTCAAACAAATGAAGAAAGCCTTCACCAAATCCGGATAGCTTACCTTAGAGAAAGTTGCGATTTCTCTCCATTTCATCCTATCCATGGCTGCCACGATGCTGTGCATCCCATATTTATCCAAATCTGTAATATCCACAACTTTATTTTCACAGAGCTTCGTCTTCACATAGGTAAATCTTTCCTACTACTCTACTGTCAGGAACTCAATTCCGTAGCCCCCGACACTCCCGGAAACACCAGAAGAGGCCATGAAGTTGAATGGGAAAAGTTTCTGGAGGATTGGAAAGAGGATTGGAATAGAAACCCTCAAGAAATTTCCGGCGGGAAGTACTTGAAAGCTTGAAATCTCAGGGAGTTGATGTCAGAGTCGATAGGGTATCGCCTCAGGCAGGTAGAAGGAGATGAAGGCGGGATGTGAATCGTTGCCACACAGATTTCGGGATGTATTAAAAGAGTAAAGTAACTTTTTCAAAATGTAGGCGGTATGATGGCAGAAAAGTACAAAATGACCAGTTCGATGGAAATAAATTCTTTTAAAATTACGAACCGTCAAGGATATTTAAACGAGCAGGCAACATTTGGAATTTTGCTTAAATTCAAGGAGGAAAAATAATTTATATTCTGAATATTAATATCTCAGTTTTATACAGATGATTCTTTCACAATTTACATATGCCTAATTCCCTTCTAAGAGAAGTAAATCTCTCTTTAATATGCCTAATTCCCTTCTAAGAGAAGTAAATCTCTCTTCAAGTAAAGCCTTTGTGAAGATATCTGCTAACTGATTATTAGTATCAATGAAAGAAATATCTATGTTACCATTAGCTACATGATCACGAATAAAATGATATCTAACCTCAATGTGCTTAGTCCTTGAATGTTGTACTGGATTCTTGGTTAGATTTATTGCACTGGTGTTGTCGCATGATAGGGGAATTGTCTTCATCTGGAGTCCATAATCCTCAAGTTGTTGCTTAATCCATAGGAGTTGTGTACAGCAACTTCCAGCAACTACGTACTCAGCTTCTGCTGTAGATAATGCCACTGAATTGTGTTTCTTTGAGGACCACGAGATCAGACATCCTGCAAGAAATTGATAACAGCCACTGGTGTTTTTTCTATCTATTTTGCATCCAGCGTGGTCAGCATCAGAGTAACCTACTAAGTTGATTTCACATGACTTTGGATACCATAAACCTAAATCATGGGTTTTAGCTAAATATCTAAAAATTCTTTTGATACTAATTAAATAAGATTCTTTAGGGTCTACCTGAAACCTAACACACATACATACACTAAACAGTATGTCAGGTCTACTGGCAGTTAAATATAGTAGTGAACCTATCATACTTCTGTAGATCTTTTCGTCTACTTTCTTACCATCCTTATCACTGTCCATTCTTGTTGATGTGCTCATAGGCGTTGACAGTGGCTTGCTATTTTCGAATCCAATTTTCTTTAGCAACTCCTTGGTGTACTTGGCTTGACAGATGTGAGTTCCTTCCTTTCCTTGTTTGATTTGCAATCCAAGGAAGTAGTTGAGCTCCCCCATCATGCTCATCTAGAATTCTCCCTGCATGAGTTTTTCAAAATACTTGCAAAGGGATTCCTCAGTAGAACCAAATATTATATCATCAATATATATTTGAGCAAGCAAAATATGTTTAACTTTAGACTTAACAAATAATGTACTATCTACTTGACCTCTAATGAAACCATGGTTTAATAGAAATACACTTAAATGTTCATACCATGCTCTTGGTGTTTGTTTTAATCCATATAATGCTTTGTGCAATTTAAATGCATGATCGGAAAATCAATGTCATCAAAATCTGAAGATTGTTCTACATAAACTTCCTTCTTAATAAAACTATTTAGAAAAGCTGATTTAACATCAATTTGAAATAACATTAAGTCTAATGCGGATGCATAGGCAAGTAGAATCCTAATAGCCTCAAGTCTAGCTACAGGTGCATAGATTTCATCAAAATCTATGCCTTCCTCTTGGGAATAGCCTTGAGCTACCAATCTGGCCTTGTTTCTTATGATCACACCAGCTTCATCCAATTTATTTCTGAACACCAATTTGGTGCCAATCACTGGATGATCTGATGGTCTAGGAACAAGTGACCATACATGGTTTCTCTTGATCTGATTCAGTTCATCTTGCATGGCCAAAATCCAAGATTCATCAGTGAGAGCTTCATTGACTGTCCTAGGCTCTATTTGCGAGACAAAAAGCTAAATAATCACATGGAATTACATTACCTCTTGTCCTTACCCCTACAGATGGATCACCAATGATATTTTCTGGTGGGTGATCTTTCTTATATCTCCATTCCTTCGGAAGATTTTCATGTAAAATGTCCTTTTGTTGCAGGTCTTCCAGAGGTGGATCTTCCTTGTCCTCGATAGATGTATTCTTTAGCTTCTTGGACAATTTTTCTGCATCATCAATATCACTATCTTCTTCCTCTCTCAAGGAATGGTTGGTTTCATCAAAAATGATGTGTACTAATTGTTCAATTAATAAAGTACGCTTATTAAATACTCTATAGCCTTTAGGTTTATAAGCATATCCCATGAATATACCTTCATCCGATTTTGCATCTAACTTACCGATGTCTCTTTTACCGTTGTTGTGGATGAAACATGGACATCCGAATGTCCTGAAATGACTGATCTTTGGCTTCTTTCCCTTGTACAGTTCATATGTTGTTTTCTTCAAGATAGGCTTGATCATCACTCTGTTGATAATGTAACATACCGTGTTGACTGGTTCAGCCCAAAAATACCTTGGCAAATCATATTCTAATAACATTGTCCTTGCCATATCCAACATGGTTCTGTTCTTCCTCTCAGCAACTCCATTTTGATGTGGTGTCCTTGGTGCTGAGAAATTGTGTTCTATCCCTTGGTCATCACAGAACTTGGCAAATTTTTCATTTTGGAATTCTCCTCCATGATCTGACCGGATCCCAACAATGCTGAACTTTTTGTCTTTCTGTACCTTCTTGCTGAAGCTTACAAAACTGTCAAATGTATTATCTTTGTGCTCCAAGAAGGATATCCAAGTGAATCTGGAGTAATCGTCTATAATGACAAATCCAAAATTCTTTCCTCCAAGACTTGTGGTCCTCATTGGCCTAAATAAGTCCATATGAAAGAGTTCTAAAGGTTTAGAGGTTGTTACCATAGTTTTCGACTTGAAGGATGACTTGGTGTGCTTTCCTTTTGCACATGGTCCGCAGATACTATTCAATTTTGTACTTACTTTAGGTAGGCCTTCCACTAAGCTTCTCTTGATCAATTTTCTCATGCCATCAAGACTGTAGTGACCTAGTCTTCAGTGCCATAGTTCTGTTGACTGCTCTTTATTTGCTGCCAAACAAATGTCCTGATCTTTTAGTTCCTCTAGATAGAGCACGTACAGGTTCTTTTCTCTGTTGGCTTCAAAGATGTTTGCACCATCCTTCATAATGCTGCACTTTGACTCTTGAAATCTGATTTGATGTCCTTTGTCGCACAACTGGCTGATACTGATAAGGTTGTGCTTCAGTCCCTTAACGCATAGAACTTCTTCAATGACTGTCTTGCCTTTGCTGCCTACTGAACCACTGCCTATCACAGTCCCTTTTCCATTATCTCCATAGGTGACTGTACCTTCTTCAGCTTCTAAATAGGAAAATAGCTTCCTGTTCCCTGACATGTGCCTTGAGCAACCACTATCCAAGTACCACTTGGATGCTCGAAGGTTTCCCTGCATTAAAAACATTAAGCTTTAGGTACCCATGTTCTTTTGGGTCTTGGTTGGTTAGTGTTATCATTTTCTTTTTTGATTACCCATATTTTATGTTTAATAGGACATGATACTTTAATATGATCTAGCTTATTGCAATGACTACAACAAGACATCTTAGTTACTTTTTCAGTTGGTATGCATTTAAGATTTGCCTTGTATGTTGTGTCTTGTTCAGGTACAAATTTAGGTGTAGGATATATTTTAGGATAAACTTTAGTTTCTTCATTATTGGGGGGTGTATAACCTAATCCATGTTTCTTTTTACCTAACCGTCTAGCACCTTTCAATATTAATCTAGTTTTACCGTTTGTAAATTTTTCTAGAGTGCTTGATAATTTTTCATTTTCTGTGGTTAACGTGTTGACTTCTTGTTTTAAATTATTTACTATTTCTTGATTTTCTAAATTTGCTAATTGTTCATTTTTATTTTTTAAGTCGTCATACAGTAATTCATTTCTCCTTTTTAGTTCATTAATTTGTTTTTCCAGTTGCTCATTTTCAGATTTTAAATCTGAATTAGTATTTTCTAGGCATGCAATGTTTTTCTTGCTTGCTTTTAGTAATTTAGATACTTCTCTATATTTACAATATAGTTCATTGAAGGCTTCTTCTAAGTTATCTGAATCATAATCATTACAAGATGTAAAGGATGAGTCTGAAATTACCTTGTCTTCTGTGTTGGCCATGAAAGCCAAGTTGGCTTCTTCTTTTTCTTCATTGCTTGAGCTTGACTCACTGTCTGAGTCACTACTATTGTCCCAGGCCGCTGCCATAGCTTTCTTCTTGAATCTTCTTGGTTTTCTTGAACTTTCCTTCTTTCTGTACTCAGGTTTCTTGAGCCTTGGACACTCTGCCTTGATATGTCCGGGGTTCTTACATTCATAGCAAATTGGCTCACCTTTCTTCATGTCCTTTGCTTCAGTTTTCGTGAAATATTTACCCTTTTTGAAGTAACGTCTTCCAGATTGATATTTTTTCTTCTTGGCTAAGATGCGTTGTAGTCTTCTTGATAAAAATGCTTCTTCATCTTCACTGTTTTCACTACTGTCTTCGTTCTTAGATTCTTCCTCAGAGTTATCTTCTGCTGCTTTGAGGGCATTGGTGTGCTTCATTTTATTTGATGATTCTCCCAATCTTTCCATGTTTATCTCATGAGCCATGAGGGACCCAATGAGTTTCCCCAATGACATTCTCTTCAAGTCATTGGCTTCTTCTATAGATGTTACCTTGGGAGTCCAAGAAGATGGAAAAGATCTCACAATCTTCCTTACCATGTCTCCTATTTCATAGATCTTTCCAAGACTAGCTAACCCATTCATGATGTCTGTAAATCTGCTAAACATTTGGGTTATTAACTCTCCTGGCTGCATCTGAAACCTTTCATACTGAGTCACCAGAATGTCTATTCTAGTTGTTTTACTTTATCTGTGCCTTCGTAGGTAATACTCAGCTTTTCCCACATTTCCATGGTAGACTTGCAGGCGGAAATTCTATTGAATTCCTTCCTACTAAGGGCACAGCATAATATGCTCTTAGCTTGTGGTTTCGAGCATGCGCGGTAAGCTCAGCACTGCCAGCGACTTAAGGATGCCATCTGTTAGCGCCTACTCGTCTACGTCCCCGTCGTCATCCCCTTCGGCGTGATGTCCTACTCGGTAGACCTCCCCCGAGTTCTCGGGATTGTTCTCTGGGCTTAACACCTGGCACCATGCCAGCACTTCTAACTGTTTCCCAGCTAGCAAGACCAGAGGGGGGGGGGTGAATGGGATTCTTAAAAATTGAGAACCTAAAATCTGTTCAAAAAACAGTCACACAAAACACACTTCGATAGTTGTTAGTGTTAGTAAAGATAAACAGCAAGCACACAAAGGCAATCACACTACACAAGGATTTATCCTGGTTCGGATCTCCTCTCCTTAGGAGTCCTACGTCCAGTCCCTGAGCAATATCTCAGGATTTCACTACCCAAGGGTACAGTCCCCCTTATGGACCCTTACACACCCAGCCGCAGCTGGTCTTCTCTTCTCAACTTGAAGAGGAATTACAACACCCTGGATACCACCAGTTCTTCCTTCTACGTGAAGGGAACACACACCCTGGAACCCCCAGGTCTTCCTTTAACACGAAGGGAAAGATCACAGGAATGAGGAAATGAAAATAAGTCCCTAAATCAAGCTTATACAAATGCTAGATCTGAAGCTAAGACTGAGAAAGAAAGGATCTGCATAATTGATCTCTCTCAGTACAAGAGGCTCTCTCAAGGATCTTCACTAATCTCAGAGAGCAAGAGCTAGAACAGATGTGAGTGAAAAACTTGGCTCTTCTATTTTCTCACAAAAGACTTGAAAATTTGTTGAAAGCGTTGTCTCCCTGTACAAGGTGTCTTCTTCTGGAGCTTCAGTCTTCTTTATATATCTTCTATTTGAAATTTGAACATTGAAGTGTTCGTTGTCTCTAAGCTTTTGTTTACGTTAGACTGCATGTCACTGTAGAACAGTCTTTAGCTTTCCATGCACGCAACAGGAGAAAGGATCCTCTCTAATATCTGTCATCTTCCATGTTATCCAACGTTGTATTGAGGTGCGCTGTCAGAGATCTGCACGCATTAAATGCTAAAACAATAGACACCTAGGCTGTCTCTTGTTTTTAGTCAACGTTAGATTGATTTTATATTAAAAAGGAAGTTCAATTCTGTTCTTCAAAAAGATGCTCACAGTGTAAGCATGGAAATAGAAGATATCGTTTTGCATGGACTGCAGTGATACGTTCAGTCATAATAAATGCATGGTTGTTAGAAATATATACGTGAAGACTTTGACTTTTCAACGTACTAAAAAATGACTGAAAATATCAAATCGTTATAGTGCATGAAATCGTTACATGCATGACTTATGAAATCGTTATGCAAATGAGTTGATATTCATGTAAATCGTTGTGCACTTATAAGCAAACTGATGCACATACAAATCGTTATAACTCTATAATCAAATTTTTATGAGTAAGTTGTCATAGACAAAATGATGTGAGCAAATCGTTGTTTGCTGTATCGAATCATTACGGCGACTGAGTCGTTATGTAACTAAGCGAATCATTACAGTGATAGAGTTGTTGTGTAACTTATCGAATCGTTACAAGGATCAAATCGTTATGACGGTATAGGCAAATCGTTGTTTCACTTAAGAAATTGATGTGAGAGCGAATCGTTGTTCTCACTTAAGAAATAGTTGTGAGAGCAAATTGTTGTTCTCACTTAAGAAATCGATGTGAGAGTAAATCGTTGTTCTCACTTAAGAAATCGATGAGAGAGCAAATCGTTGTTCTCACTTATCAAATCAATGCGAAGACCAAATCGTTGTGAGAGCAAATCATTGTTCTCATTTAAGAAATCGATGTGAGAGCAAATTATTGTTCTCACTTAAGAAATCGTTGTTAGAGCAAATCGTTGTTCTCACTTAAGAAATCGATGTGAGAGCAAATCGTTGTTCTCACTTAAGAAATCGATGTGAGAGCAAATCGTTGTTCTCACTTAAGAAATCGATGAGAGAGCAAATCGTTGTGAACCAAGTCATTATGCTTTCTTAGCGAATCGTTGTGAGATCTATGCGATCACTTAATGAATCGTTATGGAAGCAAATCGTTATGCTTTCTTAGTGAATCGTTGTGATAGTAAGGACATCATGATGAATCAATTGAAGTCGATATAATAGAGAAGGAAGTCGTTACAACATGCAGAAAATCGATGTGTACTTATAGAAATTTCATGCTTTGAACTTACATTGCTATAGAGTAAATAATACTTACCCATTTAGCTTGATATTTCTTGTTTCATTTCCTATACTCAAATCTCATAGAAAATATGTTAGATTAAACTTTGTTTTAGTTTTGTTAATCACCAAAATGAATATGTAATTAATTTAAATTACATGGGGATAAACTGATCATCACTAACTGGGACGCGGAGGGACATGGGGGAAGAACCCTGGAGGCATTTCCCTGGGGCGCTCCAAGGCAGCTTCCATCATCGCCTCCGAAGGACGCACTGGTAACTTCCTCCCCAGCACTTGTGTCAGCGACCTTCAGTTCTCTTCGGAGCCAGCTCGGTCCTCGTCTGCGACGTTTGCTTGCTCTGCAGAAGGACCCTCTCCTCCAGCAGCTTCAAGGACGTCTGCAGCAACTGTCGTTCCCTGGTCTCTCACTACGACTAGCCCCAGCTCGGTCCTCGTCTGCGACGTTTGCTTGCTCTGCCGAAGGACCCTCTCCTCCAGCAGCTTCAAGGATGTCTGCGGCAACTGTCATTCCCTGGTCTCTCACTACGACTAGCCCCAGCTCGGAGATGACCCCTGCAGCGGTCAAAGGTCTAGACTCGATCACCGTCTTCGGCATCCTCTGCTCGGCCGCCTTCACCAGCTTCCTCTTCTTCTGTGTCTGAAGCTGGCTGACTTCCTCTTCTTCCTTCTCCTCTTCGGTCGCCTGCTCGGCCACCCTCTTCACTGCCTTCTTTGCAGCTTTGGGACTAGGTCCCCCCTAAAGACTGATCTTCGGGGGCCTCTTCTCGGTAGGTCGCCCTCCTGCAGAGTGGTTCGGCACAGGGGAAACCCTAGGTGGACCTTCATCAATAACCGTTACGTACAATGTGACGGTGATCTGCTCGGCATAAAGGCCCATCTCCTCTGTATCGCGGCCAGCAGCCAGCTCTTCCGTGCCTGTAAGAGGAAAAAAGAGTCAGAAGAACGGCTTCTCGGCAAATAAATGAATCTCTAAAAAATGGGGATTTCACTTACTCCATGCTCGACTGAGCTCGTGTTTTACAAGCTGAGCCTTCGTCAGGTACTCCTCGGCCTTGTCGACGAAGATGTTGTTGAGGCGGTCGGAAATTTTAGCCGCCTCCCAAATCATCGTAGGGACCATCTCCCTGTTGCGGGGATCACTCACCCAAGTAGGGAAGCCCCACTCTGTTGCTCCTTGGTTCCTACCAACGAAGAATATCCGGTGCGTCCACCCCTTGTTGTTAGAATACTTAGGGGAGAAGTGGATGCGCATCCGGTTGGCTCGGTGCTTGGTGTAGAAAATGTCGGCGTCGGTTGTTGGGGATGATGCCAGGCTGAAATGCGCCCTGAAGAGGTCCGCCGTCGGCACGATATCCCACACCTTGCAGGAGAGGCAGAAGATGTAGATGGTGCGCCATGAATTTGGCGTCAGTTGAATGGGGGCAACCCCCCATGCATTCAAAATGTCCCTTAAGATCACCAAAACCAGCAGCCGGAACCCTGCCTCCATTAGCTCCAGCGACATGGCGATGCAGCCAAGCTTCTGCAGTAGATATGACTCTTCTTCCTTTGCCATGACAAGGTCGTATTCCTCCCTGATCCAGTATCGCTCACGGAGACCCTCGAAGAATCGATACCTCGTCACCTAAGGTGCTGCTGGGACTACTTCATTCACCCTAGCGGCTGCAACGGCTTTTCCCTTATGCGCCAATACTAGAAGTAGCAGAGGGAGCAGCGAAGGGAAGAAGGAGAACAACGACAGAATGTTGCAAGGAGGAAGACGACTATGGAGGCTTGGAGAACAAGGAAGGTCTTTGAATGTAGAAGGCGTGAGTCCCCGCCCTCACCCCTCCTCTTCCTTATAAGGAAAGAGGGTGCGGAATTCAAAAAGTGGAAGTGGCATTTCTCCTGCTCCAGCTGACCGTTCGAACGTGCTGTGCAAGGTTCGTTGCTCAACACGTCACCTCTGTCGTCATCGGATTTCTTCCATCCCTGAGGAGAAGCTTCAAACGATGTCGCTCTGATACCGTTTGCACCTTCGAGGTCAGCATCGCATTTAATGCGAATGACAAACCGAACAGTCCTCCTCTCTCAAAGTACTCTAGAATTCGAGCAAGCTTGAGAGAGTGGGGGGCAAGTGTGGAGGCTATTTCTAACCCCCTAGGCTTGCAGGGCCCATTATGGCCTAGCACGGCCCATCATGATCCAGCAGGAAAATGCGGCTTCCCTACAGAGCGCCATGTGTCCTCAGTCTTTTGGATACCCTATCTCCTATTCGGTCCAGGCGCCCCCTGCTCGAAGCACGCTACGGCTCCATTAGCGCAAGCTGTGCCTCCGGGCACCAGTCACTGAGCAGACCCCCTATTTGATACTATCCAACCAGGGAGAGGTAGGGAAGCCCTTCACTTGCCAGCGGCGGTTACTGAAATGGTGCAGTGCGCACCCCACGATCAAGGGGAGCATTAACCACAGGGCCCCTCAACGGGCACCTCAATGGGTAACTCCCCAGTAAGGATGCCAACCAACGCGCCCATTCCGGCGTCATCAAAGGGTGGCATGTCCAACCTCATCAGAACCTTCGCCTATAAAAGGCACAGGTGACTCCCATGCAAAGGTACACAACCCTGGCCATACACTCACCTCCATGCGAGGCACACACTAGTGAACTCTTCTTCCTCAAGCCTTTCTTCAGTCACCTGACTTAGGCATCGGAGGGCTCCCCCTGGTTCTTCAACTAGGCCCCCTGATCCTGTTCTGGTTTTTACAGGCTACTGTCCGCTCCGGCGATCGTTTCCCTTCATCCCTTAGTGGAGGCCCGTTTGGCTCCAGCGCAAACAGGAAAACACCACCACAACATCCAAGAAAAAAGAGTGTGTAGAGACCAATTTTTTTAGCTTTTTTGTTTAATCTTTCTCTCTCCCACTCCTTATGCTTCCTCATCCTCTCCTTCTTCTTCTTTCTCCTCTTTCTCCATTTTCTTCTCCTCTCTCGCGGCTCCTTCCTCTCCTTTCTCTCGGTTATCTCGTTGGTGATGGCTCCTCCAAGGTGCATCGATAAAGGGAAGGCCGTCGCCTCTGCTACACCTTCCAAGTGCTCTCGTCCCAGTAGTGGTTCTCATGGTGAAGGTTTTGATGGTACCCTCTTCCACAGTCCTGAAGCATTTCAGTTCTATTCCTCGGATATCATTGCTAGGAAAGTTCTTTTGGGCCAGAGAATCGATTTTGATTTCTTTGGTGGTGCTAGGTATGATCTCCATGGTTTGTTTGAGCCCTTGGGCTGGGTTCCCTATGTCTCTATGAATGAGATGGTCTACCCCCATCTAGTAAATCTCTTTTATGCAAATATGGTGGTAGATGTAGATAAGAGGCTAGAACTTATGTGAAGGGGGTTTATATCCCTATTAAAGTATCTATGTTGTCTGAGGTGATGAAAATTCCCATTAAGAAAGGAGTTCAGTATATTCAGATGTTGGAACATCGGTCTGATGCATACCGACGTATTTTAGAATCAGATGTAGACCTGCATTCCATTGAGAAAGTCAATGCCAACTTATTTCCTGCACTTCATCGTTTTCTGCACAAGTTAGTTTGTTCTATTTTAGTCCCTAGAAGTGGTAGCATGGACGGTGTGACCGATGATCACATCCTTCTTATTCAAGCTCTTCTTGATGAGACTCATGTGGATCTGCCGAACATCACATTAAATTATATTCGAGAGGTTATTGGTGTGCCTAAGAGATCGCTCATTTATGGAATGTTCATTACTCGGATTCTTCGCAAGTTCAAGGTCAGTTTCTCTGGTGAAGAAGGTAAGAGTTTGACTGTGTTTGATATTATTGATGGCAGCACTCTGCCTCGTATGAGGATGTTGATTCAAGATGGTGTGTTTATTCTCACTGGCTCTCATACTCCTCAGATGGGACAGGGTCCCCCGGATGATGATGGTGATGAGTTTGTTCTATCCACTTCAGGCACTTCTAGACCTCATGCCCCTATTGTTTAGATGTCTCAGCTATTCTCTGATTTCAGTGCTGCTATGACCGCTCATTTTGATTCCCTGGATACCCAGTTTGATTCATTGGAAACAAAGGTAGAGGAGCTTTGCACAGATGTTCATTTTCTCAAGATGCAGTAAGATCAGAATGAGAATTTCATGCAGTAAATTGCCAAGAGTCAAGATGTGATGCTAGACAATCAGCAAGATCTAAAGAAGATTTTGAAGACCTTGCCGGAGCCAGAAACTACATGTGGGGTACCTTCTCTCGGAGTCATCCTTGACTTCCTTTCCCTTGATCCTTTTCTTGAACAACTTTTATGACTCTCTTCTTCTTGTCCTATTTTTTGACCAGGGCTACATTCCCTCCTCTCTTTTTGATGATGACAAAAATGTTGGCTTTTTTGGTGCGGCAGCAAGATAACCTAGAGGGGGTGGGGTGGGGTGGGGTGAATAGGTTGTCTGAAATCTGAAACAGAAACTTAAACATAGAAAATTATCACTTCAAACTTTGGTAAGTTGAGTGTGATAGAGAGTAGCAGTGCGGAAGCAAATAAACAATCACACAAAGGACACAAGAAATTTATCTTGGTTCGGCCCTTCCCACATGGAAGTCCTACGTCCAGTCCCCAAGCAACCTCTTGAGATTTTACTAACCAGGGGTATAGTCCCCCTCAAGGACAATACAACACCCAGCACCCCAGCTGGTCTTCTTCTCTTTCCCGGGCAAGAAGGCAGCCCACTTCTTTTACAGGTCAAAAAGCCAACCTCTTGGTACAAACCCCAGTGCGGTTCTACTAGACTTAAACCCCCAGCTAGGTTCTACACTGTATACAGTCCTACAGTTGGACAAATATCTTTCTTAGAAAAGAAAGAACAATGCTGAGAGTTAGAACAGATGAAAACCAACTAAAAGAAACTCTCAGCAAAAAGACTATCTCCCCCAAATTACAAAGTTGCACACAGAGAGAGTAAAGAGAGGAGAAGGAGCTTGAATGCTTGAGTGCTTCAGTTGCTTGAACACTTCTTCTTGGGCTCGGGCTCTTTCTCTCTTTTCCTTTAAGTGTATGTGGAGTTTTTGGTTACTCACAGGATGTACACTCCTTTAAAGATCTTCAGGAAAGCTCTTCTCTTGTTCTTCAGCCTTGCTTCATCTTTTATATGAGTAATTTGAATAAATCCATTGGAGTTCTAGCCGTTGCTCATCTTCTCTTTCTTCTAATATTTATGTGGTCTACGAGGTCTACAAGCATAGAAGAAAGTGTTTAGATAAAAGAGTGTTTCTGTCAAAAAGGCTCATACCTCTATGTTTTTGCTGTCATCCAGAAGTGGTAGGTAAGCTCTTTTTGTTCTAACAAGAGAGAAGAGATCTGGAAAGATAAAAGAGATCTTCTATCAAAAATATATTTGACTTTTCACTAGATGCCAAAAATATTTTGAAATATAAAGAAATCGATGTTTAAGTGAAATCCATGTTTTACAAGCGAATTCATGTTTCACTTATGAAATCCATGTGAGAAGCAAATCCATGTTTGAGGCAAATTTATGTTTTCAAGTGAATCCATGTTTCACTTATCAAATCCTTATGAGAGAAAATCGATGTGAGAGGCAAATCGATGTTTCACTTATCAAATCGATGTGAGAGGCAAATCGATGTTTCACTTATCAAATCTATGTGAGAGGCAAATCGACGTTTCACTTATCAAATTGATGTGAGAGGCAAATCGATGTTTTCAAGTAAATCGATGTTGCAATGAAATCCATGTTTTCAAGCAAATCGATGTGGCACTTTGTGAACTGAAATCGATGTGTATTGAATGGACATCGATTTAGCTTTTTAGTGCAAAACACATAGCGATAACCCCATAAATTTATATTTATTAGGAAAAACATAATATTTAATAATATTTAATTAATCATAAGTTTTGTTATCACCAAAAATATCATAAATTTATATTTATTAGGAAAACATGATATTAAATGTATTTAATAATATTTAATTAATCATAAATTTTATTATCACAAAATATAATAAATTTATATTTATTAGGAAAACATGATATTAAATGTATTTAATAATATTTAATTAATCATAAATTTTGTTATCACCAAAATATAATAAATTTATATTTATTAGGAAAACATGATATTAAATGTATTAAATAATATTTAATGAATCATAAATTTTGTTATCACCAAAATATAAGGGTAAAATATATAGTGGTTCAACAATCTCCCCCTTTTTGGTGATGACAAATTTTATGAGAATTTTCTGACAAAAATATTTAAAGCATAAAAAGACAAAAAAATTCATAGATAATGCATACTCTCCCCCTTTTTGTCACTAACTAAAAAGGAAAGATCTTACCATGCATTCTCTCCCCTTTGAGAAAATTTCTTACTATTGAGGGGTTCAACAATGATTGACATTAATGAATAACTCCCCCTTAGTCTGTGCTCCCCCTGAATGAGACTTGCAAATAGTTGTTAGTAATACTAAAATTTAAAAATAAATTAGTGACTACTTCCCTCTTCAGATATGAGTTGGATGAAGAACTGGCAACCATCAATGCCTTGAGCATCCTTTGTTCCTAATGCTCTAAGGCTATCCTGCAAACAACTTATTCAGAAGTAGGTATCCAAATCTTTTTGGGTCCTTGATGGTTAGATGCATAAAAATATCCTTTAGGAATCCATACTAGGTGCCTTGTTGTACAGGTGTTTACTGTGTGTCCTAATTTATTGCAATGTGAACAACATTGAATATAATTTGTTTTGCAGTTCTTATTTTCTTTATAATGTCTGTCTAGAACACAATTTTTGGAGACCTTTACTTTTACAGGTGCCTTTTTCTGAGGCAACTTGGTTTCTTTTACAAATGTTGGTATTGGATATTTTCCTGGAATTATGACTTGTTTTATTTTTTCCGGAGGTATGTAACCAAGACCTTGTTTATTGTTTCCTAATTTTAATCCTTTTAAACATAGAGCTAGAGATGTTTTTCCTTTAATTAACTTCCTAACTGATTCTTTTAAATAAAGATTTTCTTCAGTTAGAATTTTTAATTTTTCATCTAACTCTAACTTCTCATTATTCTTACTTTTCAAATCTTCATTAAAAAGATAATTATTATCTTTACATTCTTTTAGTTGTTCTTCTAATTGTTCCATTTATAATTTAAGATCAGAATTAGGGTTTTCCAAAACAAGTAAGGTTCTTCTTGATATTTTTCAATTCTTTTACAACAACCTTGTGTTTATCATAAAGTTCATTAAAAACTTGTTCTAAATCTTCAGATTCGAATTCTTAATCTGTACAAGAATCAAAAGATGAGTTAAAATGTACCTCATCTAGTCCTACCATGAGAGCTAGACTTACCTACTCCTTTTCGGGATCAGAGCTTGATGATTCTGAAGTTGTGGCTTCATCATTTTCCCAAGCAGCCGCCATGGCTTTTCTTTTGAATTTCTTGTGCTGCTCCTTGGACTTTTCGATTTGACCAGTCTTCTTGAGTCTTGGACAATCTGGTCTCAGATGTCCAGGTTTTCTGCATTCATAGCAGACTGGTTCTTTTTCCTTTTTCTCTTTCCTTTGGATCCTTCTTGATCTATTTTTCTTCTTCTTTAAAATCTTCTGAAGCTTGGACGGTACTTCATCTACGTCACTGTCTTCATAATCTGCATTTTTAGAACTAGAAGAAGAAGAAGTGGAAGGAGCAGCTGTAGCTGCAGCTTTAAGAGCATTAGTGCTTTTTTTCTTTGATGAGCTTTCAGATAGTCGCTCCATATTAATCATGTCCCATGAGGGAACCTATTAAGTTATCAATAGAAAGTTTGGTTAAGTCATGGGCTTCTTCAATAGTAGTTACTTTAGGAGTCCATGAAAGAGTTAAAGACCTAAGTATCTTTCTAACGATTTCTTCATTAGAAAGAGTTTTACCAAGAGAATTTAAACCCACTACTATGCTTGAAAATCTATAATACATAGTAGTAATGTTTTCGTTTAGAAGCATTTTAAATTGTTCGTGTTGTAAAACAAGAATATCTATCCTAGTTTGTTTCACTTTATCTGTTCCTTCATAAGTTATCTGCAATTTATCCCATATTTCTTTAGCAGATACTCTACTGAATTCTCTTTTAGATAAAGCGCAACATAGATAGTTCTTAGCCTTAAAGTTTAAAGATAATTTAATTTTACCTGCTGCTGTAATAGCAGAACTACCTGGAATAGGAACAATAACATAATCATCTACCTCTATTACCTGCGACAGATCAAAGTTTGTGCCTCGAATGAAGCATTCCATTCGCATCTTCCAATATTGGTAATCCTCTCCATCGAAGAATGGGGGTCTGGTGACTGATTGGCCTTCAACAAATCCTTGAGCTGCCATGGTTCTTCTCTAAGATCGTTGGATCTTCTTAAATGATCAGAGAACCTCGCTTTGATACCACTTGTTGGTTCTTTTGGTATGGCAACAAGCTAACCTAGGGGGGGGGGGGTGAATAGGTTGTCTGAAATCTGAAACAGAAATTTAAACACAGAAAATTATCACTTCAAAGTTTGGTTAGTTGAGTGTGATAGAGAGTAGTAGTGCGGAAGCAAATAAACAATCACACAAAAGACACAAGAAATTTATCTTGGTTCGGCCCTTCCCACATAGAAGTCCTACGTCCAGTCCCCAAGCAACCTCTTGAGATTTTACTAACCAAGGGTACAGTCCCCCTCAAGGACAATACAACACCCAGCACCCCAGCTGGTCTTCTTCTCTTTCCCGGGCAAGAAGGCAGCCCACTTCTTTTACAGGTCAAAAAGCCAACCTCCTGGTACAAACCCCAGTGCGGTTCTGCTATACTTAAACCCCCAGCTAGGTTCTACATTGTATACAGTCCTACAGCTAGACAAAGATCTTTCTTAGAAAAGAAAGAACAAAGCTGAGAGTTAGAACAGATGAAAACCAACTAAAAGAAACTCTCAGCAAAAATACTCTCTCCCCCAAATTACAAAGTTGCACACAGAGAGAGTAAAGAGAGGAAAAGGAGCTTGAATGCTTGAGTGCTTCAGTTGCTTGAACACTTCTTCTTGGGCTCGGGCTCTTTCTCTCTTTTTCTTTAAGTGTATGTGGAGTTTTTGGTTCCTCACAGGATGTACACTCCTTTAAAGATCTTCAGGAAAGCTCTTCTCTTGTTCTTCAGCCTTGCTTCATCTTTTATATGAGCAATTTGAATAAATCCGTTGGAGTTCTAGACGTTGCTCATCTTCTCTTTCTTCTGATATTTATGTGGTCTATGAGGTCTGCAAACATAGAAGAAAGTGTTTAGATAAAAAAGTGTTTCTGTCAAAAAGACTCATACCTCTATGTTTTTGCCGTCATCTAGAAGTGGTAGGTTAGCTCTTTTTGTTCTGACAAGAGAGAAGAGATCTGGAAAGATAAAAGAGATCTTCTGTCAAAAATATATTTGACTTTTCACTAGATGCCAAAAACATTTTGAAATATAAAGAAATCGATGTTTAAGTGAAATCCATGTTTTACAAGCGAATTCATGTTTCACTTATGAAATCTATGTGAGAAGCAAATCCATGTTTGAAGCAAATCCATGTTTGAGGCAAATCCATGTTTTCAAGCGAATCCATGATTCACTTATCAAACCCTTATGAGAGAAAATCTATGTTTCATTTATCAAATCCTTATGATAGCAAATCGATGTTTCGCTTATCAAATCCTTATGAGAGCAAATCGATGTTTCACTTATCAAATCGATGTGAGAGGCAAATCGATGTTTCACTTATCAAATCGATGTGAGAGGCAAATCGATGTTTCACTTATCAAATTGATGTGAGAGGCAAATCGATGTTTCACTTATCAAATCGATGTGAGATGCAAATCGATGTTTCACTTATCAAATCGATGTTAGCGTAAAATCGATGTTTTCAAGCAAATCGATGTATATTGAATGGACATCGATTTAGTTTTTTAGTGCAAAACGCACAGCGATAATTCCATAAATTTATATTTATTAGGAAAAAGATAATATTAAATATATTAAATAATATTTATTTAATCATAAATTTTGTTATCACCAAAAATATCATAAATTTATATTTATTAGCAAAATATGATATTAAATGTATTTAATAATATTTAATTAATCATAAATTTTGTTATCACCAAAATATAATAAATTTATATTTATTAGGAAGACATGATATTAAATGTATTTAATAATATTTAATTAATCATAAATTTTATTATCACCAAATTATAATAAATTTATATTTATTAGGAAAATATGATATTAAATATATTTAATAATATTTAATTAATCATAAATTTTGTTATCACCAAAATATAAGGGTAAATTATATAGTGGTTCAACAAAAAAGGGGGAGAACTTCTGTAAAGTGAAAGTGATAGTACTTAAGCTTCTTTTTGCGAATGTTTTTTGGGTGCTTATAGTCAGGGGGAGAAACATACAAAACCTTTGGTGAATTGACTTCTTATGAATGTATATCTTTTATGAATGGATTGATATGACTATATTTTGATCAATGTGAATGGATTGCTTGTTGTGATTGAATAGACTAATATTTTGATTTATGTGCCTTGATGTGTTGAGGATATTGTGCCGGTATCAGTGATCGGTTAAGAAAAATGTTTGTTCCTGTGTAGGTGTTTTGTCATCATCAAAAAAGGGGAAATTGTTGGATCCCTTAGAATTTTGATGATCACAAAACACTCATTATGTTTGCTAACATGTTTGCAAGTTGAATGCAGAAAACATGTAATTTCATTAGGGCAAGAGGGCTTTCAAAGAAGTCCATTTTGGTTCTTGGCTAAAGGAGTCGACCTTAGGATATGAAGGAGTCGACCCCAACTATTCTCAGGTATTCAGAGTCGACCCCAGAGTTATGAAGGAGTCGACATCACAAGAAAGAAGATGGAATGGCCTATGCAAAGTCGACCTCGGCGTTCTAAAGGAGTCGACCCCAGTTCTGCTCGACTGTTTGGAGTCGACCTCGAGTTTGTGAAGGAGTCGACCTCTGTTGAAATGCTTGTCAAGCTGCTGAAGCAGAGTCGACCCCGACCTTTAAAGGGAGTCGACCCCGATTAGGCTCAGCTATTCATAGTCGACCCCAGCTCTCAAAAGGAGTCGACCTCTGTCCAGTATAATCTCTTATGTCCAAGAGGAGTCAACCTCAACTTTCATTGGAGTCGACCTCGAGCTGAACTGAAGTCGACCCTAGTAAAAGGTGAAGTCGACCCGGACATGCAGATCTGTTCAAAAAAGCAATTTTGAACACCTTTTTGACCAAGACCACTTTCCACATTCTCCTAAATGGATACTTCTTTGGAAAGGCTATAAAAAGGTCACCTGGGGGAAACCCTAGGCAGGGAATTTCTTGGAGAAGAGAGCCACCCTCAAGAGTTTGATCTACAGCTTCTTCCTCCAAGCTTTTTCACCTTCTAGGGCTTCCACCTACTGCATCCTTGAAGAAGGGTCTCTTTGGAGGAGATCTTTTTTGCTTTAGAGCTTCAACAACATCTGGAGATCTTCCTCACAAGCTTTGCATCTGCTTTTGCTTGATTTATCTTTCTCTCATTATGCTTCTTGCTTTGTGTTTGTTGGTGAGCTGGGCACCGCATCAACCAGCTGTTTGTTGGTGAGCTAGGCACCATGTTAACTAGCGGAGTGTTGGTGAGCTAGGCACCGCATAAACTAGTGGGTGTGTTCATTTCTTTGAGTGGGAAAATCTCACCGTGTTGGTGAGGACAGAACATAGGATTACCGAACCAGGATAAATCGGTGTCTCTTTGTGTGCTTGCCTCCTTCTTCCCTCTCAGTTCTCTCTACTTTCCACCATATTTTAATTTCTGCATTAGTTTCCATTGGACATTCAAGACAAATTTTTAATAGCCCTATTCACCCCCCTCTAGGGCTAGTCATAATCTTGATCATTTCGTTTGGTATCAGAGCCTGGTCGCTAGTTTAAAGGGTTTTACAACCTCTAGTGTGGATTGACTATGTTGCCCAGATAGCAAGTCCAGAGAGGGGGGGGGGGGTAAATGGATTGCTAAAAATTCGTCTTCGAAAAATACCTGTAAATAAAAACACTTGACAACAACCACTACGTTGGGCAGTTAGTGCGGAATAAAGAAAGACAAGCAATCACACATAGACCCAGGGAATTATCCTGGTTCGGATCTCCTATCCCAAGTAGTCTTACGTCCAGTCCCCAAGCAATCACTTGGGATTTCACTATACAAAGGTACAGTCCCCCTTAAGGACACTTATACATTCAGCCGCAGCTGGCCTTCTCTTCTCAACCAGAAGAGGAAGAACAACACCTGTACCAATAGGTCTTCCTTCTTACCAAAGGGAAACAACCACCTGTTCAACAACAGGTCTTCTCTTCACAACTGAAGAGGAACACAGAAAGAATGTGAGTAAAAAGGCGAATGGCCCCTAGACCAAGCTTATAGGAATTTGCTTGATCTGAGGCAATGTCTGAGAGACAAAGATTTGCAATAACAAAATCTCTCAGAACAACAAGAGCTCTTGAAAGACTAGGCAAGTGAAAGCTGAGAGCTAAGAGCTGAAAGTTGGTGACTGAAGTGAATGAGCTCTCTATGACTAAAGTGAATGAGCTCTCCTTTCTGAAGCTAACAAGTTGTTGGAGGATCTATCTGTCTCTCAGTGTATATATCTTCATGGAGTCATCAATCTTCTATTTATCTTCTGCGAATTATTTTGACCATTGTAGTAACTGTTCAGATGTCTGTTATCTCACAACTTCATGCACATTAGAGAGATTGGTCCTAGGCATAGAGAGGTGAGCCTGCAGCTATAAGCTCTTGGATTGATCCTTACACCCTCAGGAAAATATTTTTTGAATCTTTTATCCTTTCAACAAGTTGACAGATCCATCTTTGACGTTCTTTACTACAAAAAACCCTGCATGCAATAAACACGGATACCGAGACAACTTCTTTTTGTCTACATTGTCAGTTAACCTTGGTATTCGTGCAGTATGAAGATATGCTTAAACAGGAAAGGTTATTCTGACATCACACAAATCAAGACTCTATGCGATACATGAAGTAAGCAAAAATATTTCGTGTGGAATAATCAAGATCTTAGTATGCGCGAGAAGGTTTTTGAAGTCCACAGAATCTTAAGCATATGCATATTTAAATAATCTAAGAAGATAAAGCAAGACTGTTCATGAGCTATATAAAGAGCATTCTGTATAGAAATAATATTGATATCACATTGGTGATATAATTATGTGAGAATATAATCCTTGTTGAAACCAAGTCCATGTGAATATAGTCCATGTATTAATATAATGAGACTGATGTTCTGTACAAAGTTATTAGTTAACAAAAATCGATGAGTAGATGCAATCGTTGTTTCAATAATGAAATCGTTGTGAGACCTAAATCGTTGTTTAAGTGAAGACAAATCATTGTTTGTGATCAAATCGTTGTTTAAATGAAGGTAAATTGTTGTTTTTATAAAATTGTTGTTTTAGTACACGCGAATCGTTGTTTACAATCAAATCGTTGTTTAAGTACAGGCGAATCGTTGTTTTTTATCAAATCATTATTTAAGTACAAGCGAATCGTTGTTTTCGACCAAATCGTTGTTCAAGTACAAGCGAATCGTTATTTCACTTATGAAATCGTTATAGCGATGGAAATCATTGTTTCACTTTTGAAATCATTGTAGCGATGGAAATCGTTGTTTCACATATGAAATTGTTGTAGCGATGGAAATCGTTGTTTCACTTATGAAATCGATAAAGTGACTGAATCATTATTTCACTTGTGAAACTGATGTTCTATCAAGGAAATCGATGTGTGCTTAGAATGAATACATGCTTTGAACTTCAAGTAATAGTGAGTGAGGATTACTTACAGATTTTGCTTGACTTATTTCCTGTGGATGAACTTCACAAAAGGTTGTTAGAAAATATTTATTAAGGTTTTGTTAATCACAAAAAATTACATATAATAAATAAAATTATATGGGGATGGACTGATCATTAGACTATGGCTGGTTTTAGAGAGCAGAGTGCATTCACTGAAGGCAACTCTACAAATAGGCCACCTCTGTTCAATGGCAAAAACTATAGCTATTGGAAAGCTAGGATGACCATCTTTCTGAAAGCTATGGATTATGAGCTGTGGAATATTGTGGAAAAAGGTCCTTATGCTCTAAAGGAACCTGAAAAGGAGTGGACTCCTGAAATCTATAAAAAGTTGTCTATGAATGCCAAGGCAATTAATGCTTTATTTTGTGCTCTAGATGCTAACGAATTTAATTGTGTTTCTATGTGTAGCAATGCAAAAGAGATTTGGGACAAGCTTCTGCAGATGGCCCTGGTGGCCTGACTGCTTCTTCAGATGGCCCTGGTGGCTGGACTTCCTCTTCAGCAATTAGCCTTGAAGGCCCTGAACTACTCTCTGGCATGGATTAAGTGGGAGCAGGAGGGGCAGGAGTAGATAGATTCACCCTCACAAAATTTGATAGGTCTGTCATTAATTTCGTCAAGCTTCCCAGCTCATTTTTCATTCTCTGGAGCTCAGCTTTGACTGCTCCAATTTCCTTTGCTCCAGTGCTTTGACTAAGAAATATGGAAGTGATGTCTGACTGCACTGAGCATAAAATCTCTCCTTGAGCATTTAATGTAGCAACATGAATTTTAGAGAAAATAAAAATATAAATAATAAATTAAAAACTCAGCTAAAGGGATATTCAATGAAAAGAGTATTAAATAAAACCCATTAAATGGAAAAGAGTAATGGACTTTGCTTAATGGATCCTCTAGAACTTATTGGGTCAAAATATGAATTTACAAATAGGAAATAAAAAGAAAATACCCTAAATTCGGAGTCTTAATATCTCCTAAATAGAAAAGGATTCTTTAAGTATTAAAAGAGGCAATAAGTGTTGGAATTGGATTCCTACACCTACCCCATATAGTCTAGCACGAATTTAGATCCCATCCTAACCTAAATAGAGGTTGGAAAGCAAGAAAGGAAGGTTGAAGTTAGGAAATCTCGTAATTAAGAGGAATTTGATTAGTAGTAGGAATAGGAACTTATATTTATATAAATACATCTCTTAAACCCTCTTGGCCGACCCTAGCTCATTGCCAAAGGTTGTTGGACGTGGAGAAGAGGCCAAGGAGGAGAGGATCTCGTGGGGAGAAGGAGTTCTTGGAGCTTCTTCCTTCGTTCTTGGAGTTCTAAGCCCTAGAAGATAAATCGAGTCAAAGGTAGGCATTCTCACGAGCATAAACCATGAAACTTTTTCTGTAGGATGTCTCATCTATCAGGAGCAAAAACCCTTTGGTTTCGTAATTTTCCAACGAGCATATCTTTTGTTCTTGATTTTTCATGTTCTGCAATTTACATGACCCCGAACCCTCTTCTTAACTCTTGATCTCCTTGTATACTCAACCCCATGCTACGAGATTTTTACTATAAGAACTAATGCATGTTAGGCATCGTTTGCCCCTAAAAGCCCTAAATTTGATTCATCCTATCATGCGAATTTAATCGTTCATCTCAACTATGTACTGTCTCATGTTCATCATGAATACTTGTGGTTAAAACATGTCTAAACCCTGATTGTATTCCAATTTCTATTTATTGTAAGTACCCATGTATGTCTAGGTCGTTTTGCAACTGGTTTCATGATTTTTCGTTGACTATACAATTAGTTATGATTTTCTGAACTACCCTATGTCAAAAAGACAAGTTTCTGGACCGCAATCCAAGACAGATCAGAACCCTGTCCGGTTCAGGCGCAGACCCTGTGAACGCGATGGCCCGATAGGCCGCGTTCACAAGGGCCATCGCGATAGAGCACTCTGTCATGATCTGATCGCGACAGCGCCTGTCGTCGCGAACTGCTGACCAGGCCGTCGTGACCCTCATGCAACCCCGTCGCGACCTGACTGCCCAAACCGACATGCCTATCGCGACCTGTACAAGCAACTGTCGTGATCTGCCCTGACCCTGTTGCTACCCTTACTGGCCTACGTCGCGTTCACAGGATTTTTGATGAAAACCCATAAAATTTGTTTTAAAATGGAGTAAAAATATCGTTTTAAAATGGAGCTATATTGAATGCTTTAAAAGACATATTCACGACTTCTTTTCTATCTATGATTTATCTCTCACATGCACACACATGAACCATCCATATATGGCTGAATATGGCATACAATACCTCATAATGTATCTGGTAATTTATTGTAATAAAGTATATTAATTGCCCTATTTTAAAGGACTTGTATTTGTTTCTTGCGTTGTTTATATACCGATATCGATGATCCACTGTTCTAGAATTCCTCTAGAACGTCGAGTACTTGTTTTTATATACACACTTTACTTGGCTTGTGGTGAACTCTCCATCGGATATTCCTTTCGCCGGACTAGTGAACCCTTGCACAAGGCCTCCGTAAGTCTCCTCTGTCCATGGATTCCCACATGGTCGACGAGCAGGTTGTACCCTAACACCTATTACACCCTTTAGGGATCAATATGGTCCAAACGGCTATTAGAAGTTCGCTCTCATCTCGAATCACGTCGGACCTCTGGACCTGTGCTTAACATGGCCCGTGATAGGGTCGTGAGTTCCACCTGACTGCCAACACTATGTGCGTCTGTTGTGCAACTGTTACTATCGCCTGTTTACTCAGAGAGTTACGTGCATTGTCCCTTAGCCCTCATCTATACTCTACTCGCTCATCTATTCCCGTTCACTCTACTATCTCATCTATTCATCTAGTACTCTCATCTATTTCTTGGTACTCTATTTGACCATTAAATTGATTGTCTACGATAAAAACATGACTATGCTAGGCAACATTATAAGGGCCTGGTCTGGTCCTTGGGAGGAGCACCTGAAAGGCTATAACTCGCGAGGGTCTAATGATCTGGGTGATGGCATACACCTAATGCACGAACACGCAAGATTTGATCTGTGGCAATCAATTAATCAAACAGTCAATTATTGGTTTACTTGAAACTCGTGGTTGAAAGAATATCAACCAACACTTGCTATCGTGACTTGTGCACTGAAGTGCAACTTTACTTGTTATCTTGTTATACGGCCAATTCGATATCAAAACTTGTCGTGCTATACTCTCGTGCATTGTGCTATTGTCCCTCGTTATCGTGTACCAGTATTTTCTATATGTTTCTCGTTATTCTCTCTAGTTATCCTACTTTGTAAGACATTAATCACTTAAAGCATGCTTGATCCTGAGATTTAAGTCCTACTGGGCATTATCGCTCACCCTGCGTTATTTGTCGTTGTGTTCTCAGGTGAGACCGAGGATGAACCATACACTCAAGAGGACGGGAACGACCTGGAGTGATGTCTTGAGTACCCTAGTGTCCTATTACTATGTTTAGCGTTGTAATAGTTAGGTTTGAAAGTTTAGTCTTTTACTTTCTTTCAATGTAATTGGGCCCTATAGATTGGATCTGATATTAGTGGTTGTAACTAGGCATTGGAATGTATTAATGAAATGAATTTGCTTTAGTATTATTCATTGTGCAATGGTTTGATGTCTAACGCTCGCTCTATACCCGTTCACTTGCAACTGCCTCGCGTTCCGATATTCCGCGTCAGGGCATGACAGTTTTGTGGTATCAGAGCCTAGGTTATTCTTAAGTATAGGATGATCTAGGTTAACCTGCCTCGACTAGAGTCAATTATCCACCTATGTGAGTTGAGGTTAGAGCCAAGGGTAACTAGCTAAAATAAACTCACACACACACCAACTTAGTGCAATCATGATATCTTATATTAAAATTTCTCTTTTGATGGAACTTAAAACATAGCAATGGCAGCAGAGCGTGCACAACTCCGTGACATGCAACAAACTATCCAGCAGCTCACTCAAGCTCTACTTCAGGCTGCTGGAGCTCGGGGAAACCAAGGAGCCGGAGATCTGTATAGGAATTTCCGCAACTTGAACCCGCCCCGTTTTAGTGGGACTACTGCTCCCGACGAGGCAGAAAACTGGATGAAGGAGATAGAACGCATCTTCTGCGTCATGCAATGCGTGGATGGTGATAAGATACTACTAGCAACTTTTCAATTAGAAAGAGACGCCTGTGCATGGTGGGAGTCTATGGAGGCCACCAGGGCCGATGCACAATTCACCTGGGCAGAATTCAAGGAGCATTTTAACTCCAAATACTTCTCTGAAAGGATCCAGGAGAGGAAGGCCTCCGAATTTGCTGCACTGAAACAGAGGCACCTTACGATCGCGAAGTATGAAGCGCAATTCTCCCGATTGGTGCATTATGCCAATCATCTAGTCAACATAGAGAAGATGAAGGCGAGGAGATTTATTAATGAACTCAAGCCTTCATATATTACACAGCTTTCTCCACTCGACATCCAGACTTATGCCAAGATGGTAAAGAAGGCACAGCTGCTGGAGGATGCGACCGACCTTACCGATCGCATTAAGGGTGGACTAGTCAAGAAGGAACCAGCATCGGGTTCCTCAAGCAAGCCCACAAATGACAAAAAGCAGCCGTTCAACATCACGGGAGGGCCGAATCAAGAAAGGAAGCTCAAGATACCTACTACCCCAAACACCGACAAGATCAAGTGCGAGCATTGTGACAAACCTGGTCATACTGCTGTTGAGTGCTGGAGAAAAGCAGGCGCTTGCCTATGCTGCGGGAATTGCAATCATCACATTTCCGAGTGCCCTGTGCTGAAGGAGCAGGAGAAAGAGAAACGCCCTAATGGGCAAAAGAAGCCTGGCCGACTGCAAGCTGTCCAGGAAGTGGAGCCCACCGAGGAGGGTGGAATCGTAGATGTATTCCCCAGATGTATTCCCCGAAGACCTGTGAGGGATTCCCCCTGAACGAGATGTCAACTTCGCCATTGAGCTGATTCCTGGAGCCGCACCGGTATCACGTCAACCATACCGGATGTCACCTGCCGAGCTAAAGGAATTGAAGGCGCAACTGATGGAGCTACTAGAAAAGGGGTTTATCAGACCTAGTACTTCACCATGGGGAGCTCCTGTGCTATTCATAAAGAAGAAAGATGGATCGATGAGGCTGTGCATCGACTATCGACAACTCAGTCAGCTTACCATCAAGAACAAATACCCATTGCCTAGGGTCGATGAACTATTCGACCAAATTTCTAGAGCGCAGTATTTCTCCAAGATCGATCTTCGATTTGGCTATCACCAAACGAGGATCAACGATGACAATATTTTTAAAACGGCTTTCAGGAGCAGGTATAGACATTATGAATTGGTCGTTATGCCTTTTGGTCTAACCAATGCTCCTGCAGCCTTTATGCAACTCATGAACATCATATATCGGCCATACCTCGACAAGTTCGTGGTCGTCTTTATCGACGATATCCTCATATACTCCAAGACCAAGAAGGAGCATGAAGAACACCTGAAGACAACACTACAAGTTTTGCGGGACAACAAGCTATACGCAAAGCTTAGTAAGTGTGAATTCTGGCTCGAAGATGTATCCTTCTTGGGCCATGTCATCTCAAAGAACGGCATCTCCGTTGATCCCTCGAAAGTCGAAGTTGTACTCAACTGGGAGAGACCAACTAACATCACCGAGATCAAAAGCTTCCTAGGACTGACTGGCTATTACAGGCGGTTCATCAAGGACTTCTCAAGGATCGCCGTTCCTCTCACACGTCTGACACGAAAGGAAAATCCATACTCCTGGAGTAAAGAGTGTGAGAGAAGTTTCCAAACTCTCAAAGACTGTCTTACCTCAGCACCTGTTCTCGCTTTGCCAATAGAGGGAGAAGGTTTCTCTATCTTCATCGATGCCTCAGGAATTGGGCAAGGGTGTGTACTCATGCAAAAGGAGAAGGTCATCGCCTATTCTTCAAGACAACTGAAGACACATGAAGTCAACTACCCTGTACATGATCTCGAGCTAGCTGCTGTGGTCTTCGCCTTGAAGATTTGGAGACATTATCTATATGGCGAGCAATTCACTGTCTACTCAAACCATAAAAGTCTAAAGTATTTATTCTCTCAGAAGGAACTCAACATAAGACAAAGAAGATGGCTAGAATACCTAAAAGATTTCGACTTCGGCGTCCAGTTCCATCCAGGAAAGGGAAATGCCGTGGCTGACGCTCTTAGTAGGAAGCCGATGGCATCTGTTGCGAGTCTAGTCCTTGGCGAGATGCAACTACTAGAACAATTCACAAGGTTAGACTTAACCATTGAACATAGTGATGATCGAGTCTTGGTTGCTAATATCAAGATTCAATTCGACTTTCTAGAAGAGATCAAAGCCCAATAAGACAATGATCCGTCCTTAGTCCGCATCAAGGAAACTCTATCCGAAAGGCCAGACTTTGCTATGACCGAAGATGGAAGGCTTGTCTTTCAAGGAAGGACATGCGTTCCTGACAATGAAGAATTGAAGAGAAAGCTAATGGATGAAGCCCACAAGACAAAGTACACCATTCATCCTGGAGGTACCAAAATGTATCAAGACATGAAAAGAACATTTTGGTGGCCGAACATGAAGAGAGAGGTAGCTGAGCATGCTGCTCACTGTCTTACTTGCCAACAAGTAAAAGTGGAACACCTGCGCCCTACGGGTGTACTTAGACCACTCGATATTCCAGAATGGAAATGGGAAAGCATTGGCATGGACTTCATCATGGGTTTACCCAAGACTCGTGGTGGGCTCGACGCCATATGGGTCATAGTGGACCGACTAACCAAATCCGCCCACTTTCTGCCTATAAAGAGTAAGTGGTCAGTGGAGGTACTAGCTGCCTTATATGTCAAAGAGATTGTAAGACTACATGGCATTCCATCATCTATTGTTTCGAATCGAGATCCGAGATTCACATCTCACTTTTGGAAAGGGCTGCAAGGTGCACTGGGTACTAAACTCAACTTTAGTACCGCATTCCATCCACAAACCGATGGGCAAACTGAAAGAACCAACCAGATAGTAGAAGACATGTTGAGAGCTTGCACTATAGATTTTCAAGGTTATTGGAATGAGCACCTACCAATAATCGAATTCGCCTATAACAACACTTATCAGGCGAGCATTAAGATGGCACCATTCGAAGCGCTCTACGGAAGGAACTGTAGATCTCTTGCATGTTGCAATGAGGTTGGAGAGCAACAATGGCTAGGCCCAGACATGGTGCAACGGACAACAAAGGACATTCAGGTAATCAGAGATCGGCTCAAGATTGCCCAATCCAGACAGAAGAGCTATGCCGACAAAAGAAGGCGAGATCTGGAATTTCAAGTAGGTGATCATGTATTTCTAAAAGTGTCACCTACTCGCGACATCCAAAGATTCGGTGTAAAGGGAAAGCTCAGCCCTAGATTCATCGGTCCTTTTGAAGTACTCGAAAGGGTTGGTGAGGTTGCATACCGGCTGGCGTTGCCATCGGATCTATCGTGTGTACATAATGTGTTCCATGTTTCCATGCTTAGGAAATATGTGTACGACCCCACACACATCATTCACCATGAGAAATTGGTATTGAACAAGGATGTGACATACGAAGAGAAGCCAGTCAAGATACTGGAACGGAAGGTACAACTACTATGAAATCGTCCCAATCACGTGGTGAAGGTCTTATGGAATAACCGCGGAGTGGAAGAAGCCACATAGGAACCAGAAGGAATTATCAGACGCAACTACCCTGATCTATTCGGTAAGCCATTCTCTCCTGTAAGGTCACATGAATTTGGGGACCAAATTCTTTTAAGAGGGGGAGGATGTAGCAACTTGAATTTTTGAGAAAATAAAAATTTAAATAATAAATTAAAAACTCAGCTAAAGGGATATTCAATGAAAAGAGTATTAAATAAAACCCATTAAATGGAAAAGAGTAATGGACTTTGCTTAATGGATCCTCTAGAACTTATTGGGTCAAAATATGAATTTACAAATAGGAAATAAAAAGCAAATACCCTAAATTCGGAGTCTTAATATCTCCTACATAGAAAAGGATTCTTTAAGCATTAAAAGAGGCAATAAGAGTTGGAATTGGATTCCTAAACCTACCCCATATAGTCTAGCACGAATTTAGATCCCATCCTAACCTAAATAGAGGTTGGAAAGCAAGAAAGGAAGGTTGGAGTTAGGAAATCTCGTAATTAAGAGGAATTTGAGTAGTAGTAGGAATAGGACTTGTATTTATATAAATACATCTCTTAAACCCTCTTGGCCAACCCTAGCTTGTTGCCAAAGGTTGTTGGACGTGGAGAAGAGGCCAAGGAGGAGAGGATCTCGTGGGGAGAAGGAGTTCATGGAGCTTTTTCCTTCGTTCTGGAGTTCTAAGCCCTAGAAGATAAATCGAGTCAAAGGTAGGCATTCTCACGAGCATAAACCATGAAACTTTTTCTGTAGGATGTCTCATCTATTAGGAGCAAAAGCCCTTTGGTTTCGTAATTTTCCAACGAGCATATCTTTTGTTCTTGATTTTTCATGTTCTGTAATTTACATGACCCCGAACCCTCTTCTTAACTCTTGATCTCCTTGTATACTCAACCCCATGCTACGAGATTTTTACTGTAGGAATTGATGCATGTTAGGCATCGTTTGCCCCTAAAAGCCCTAAATTTGATTCATCCTATCTTGCGAATTTAATCATTCATCTCAACTATGTACTGTCTCATGTTCATCATGAATACCTATGGTTAAAACATGTCTAAACCCTGATTGTTTTCCAATTCCTATTTATTGTAAGTACCCATGTATGTCTAGTGAAGGATCGAAAATGTGATGGACAAGATCTAGAAGGGGGGGGTTGAATAGATCTAGGCCAACTATTACGGAAGCTTAGCCAATTTTAAAAACAATGCATAGAATCAGAGGCAATTTGAAAGAGCAATTTAGATCTGATGAGTGATTGTGTGAATTAGATGATTGAAGTGTGGAACAAGTTGATTAAAGGTGAATTTGAAAAACCCTTTGCATACATCTAGCGTAATGTGAATTTAAGTCACACATAAATCACTGCACAGAGAAATTTTAGGTGGTTCAGAAATCACACCATGTGATTCCTACATCCACCCCTCACACAGTGAGGATCCACTATCAACTTGGATACACACACACTAGAGCCTGACAACTCCACCAAAAAGAGTTCTACAACTCAACACAACACCTAGAGCAAGACTACTCTAGACACTTGAGCACAATTACTCAACCAAACTTGAGTGCGACGACTCAACACTGAGCAAACAGGCTCACAAACCATTGAGCACAACGACTCACAAACACTTTGCTAGACAACAACAAAAGATCCAGATCCTCTAGCTAAGATCTGATCTTAAAAGGCTCATTCAACAGAATTGATGCAATAGACACTGCACAATCTCTAGAACAACCAAGAAGACACAAGGGAGAAATAAGAAATTGATTGAAATATCCTTGTTCTTTAGAAGACTCCCTTGTAGATGTCGAATTGTGAAGGGGCTTGATCTCTTGAAGTCCCTGGGCGATGCTCTGTAATTTGATCTTCAGGATCTTCCTTGAATTCTTCACAAAAGATTGCTTCTACTTGATCTGCACCTTAGAAGTTGATCCTACTGCTCCATCTTGGATCAGATCTTCCTTCTTGTGCTTGGAGATGTGGGAATAGGGTTGAAGAAGCAGAAGGGGAGCAAGAACAGGGAGGAGAGCTCTCACTACCGCCAAAAGGATTTCTGGAAGGCTCTTGGAGGCTCTCTTGGGTTTGGATGGCCAATTAGGAGAGTATTTATACCTAAAATGTCCAAAAGTACCCTTGGGGGTCGTGGGCACATGATCCAAGGCCGATCCACCAAATCCCTAGGGTGTCACGTGTCCAGGAGAAACTTTAAGTCACAAACTTTCCGGAGTGTGTCGACCTGACTTGGTCTAGTGTCGACACACTGTCCCAGACTAGCAGAAAAACTTCCCTGGGAGAGGTCTCTAGTGTCGACACCACTTCATCTCGTGTCGACACACTGGAGATAACTGCAAAACAGGCCTTCTGGGAAGGCTCTCTAGTGTCGACACCATCTGGTTTAGTGTCGACACACTATCCAGACCTGTTGACAGGGTTCACTGGGAGCTGGGTCTAGTGTCGACCTGACTTGGTTTAGTGTCGACACTACTTGACCATTTCTTCATATTTTGGCTTAGGGCTTGGAGCATTGTGTCGACACCAGTATGGGGTGTGTCGACACTACCCTTGCTAGAAATGTTGTGTCCCTGAGAAATAAACACATATTTCATTAGTCCAATGTATTATCATGAAAATAAATGATAAATGTGTTTGAAAACATACTTTTTGAATATGGTCATTACATGTGTGGTGCATTTAACATGTTCCAATTATTGTGCATTAAAATCACAACTTGTCATCATCAAAATATGAGGGGAAATGAATTGTCTTCACACTCAACCCAACAATCTCCCCCTTTTTGATGATGGCAACATTAAGTTCATATGAAAATTCGAAGTTTCAATGAAATGTGATTTTAAGCTTTTTATTTACTCAATCACTTAATTTGAAAAGCATTGATAGACACTGAGCTATGTTTCATTTCTTTTTTATTCACACTTGTCAAAGACCTTTGAACATATTTTAGTAACATTTGAAATTTGCACACATGAGGAACACAATGTTACTAGTGATGAGCTATTTTCACAAATGGCCAAGCAGCTTGACAAGCATCCATTCATTCACATTCACATTCATGACATTCATTCAAAACTCAATCACATTCAAGCCAAAGATGTTTCTTTTCATTTCAACCAACAAGTGTCATTTCATTCATAAGGATATGTTCATTACAATCTTTCAAAATGTTTCAGAAAACTTTCTTTCTTTCTTTACAATCATCCAAGAGAAAAACATCATTCCAAAAGAAGAATTTTCTTTCTTTCTATCTTTCTCCCCCTTTGACATCATCAAAAGAAGATACATAAAGCAGAAGGAGGAGGAGGAATTGGAAGGAGAATGGCTTCGATGGACTTAAGTCTGGATTCCATGGCATGAAGGTTTGAATGAAGTTGCTTCTGTATGGTGGAGAGTCTAGTGTGAACAATGTCTTCCAGCCGTTGACTATTATCAGACATGGTATACTGAAGTGAGGACAAGTCAACTGAAGAAGGTTGTGCACTAGAAGATGAACTGCCATGTCCATACTTGTTGATGTTCTTCAGCTCCATCTTGAGGGTAGTCATTTCACTGTCAATGTGAGCTGACAGGTTTTTCATGCTTTCTAGGTCATCAACTAGATGAGCAAAAGATAATCTTGTCTTGGAAATTTGAGTGAGTGTTTCCTTAGTGTTGAACACATCAGCCTGGGAATTTGCCAAAATTCCCTGAAGAATCTTTTCCAACTTATCTTGATGCTCCTTCAGCTCAACAGAAGCATCGACAAGGTTCCAATCAACCTATTAAATCTTTGTGCTGCATGGTCTGAAGCTGCTTTCTGCTCAATGAATTTGGCAGTCATTGTATTCTCAAGCCTTTGTACTTTCAAATTGAAGCTTTCTGACATTTCTTGAACTGTTGAGGTGAAGGCTTCAAACTTCTCATTCAAAAAAGAGTACAACTCTGGTGGAACAGAAGGTCCACCAAAGACATTAGAGGATTGAGCTTGAGTTGGAGCTTGAGTGGTGAAGGTAGGTAAATCCATTGAGGGGTGAATAGGTGAAGAGGCTTGAAATGGAGGAATGAGAGGTGCATCCTGGGGTAAATGACTGGCAGTTTCAATTTGAGGCTGATCCTCAGGAGAAAAAGGCTATTCCTCTGGAATGTGAGGCTGGTCCTCATTAGCTTGAGGCTGGTCCTCATGAGCTTGAGGCTAGTCCTCATTAGCTTGAGGCTGGTCCTCACTAGCTTGAGGCTGGTCCTCAGGAGGTGCCACTACCTTAGGTGCCTCAATAGCTGGTCCCCTTCTGACATGGTCACCCTCAAGTCTAAATCCCATAAATTTTTGCAGATGTTTGAAGCAATAGATATTTGACTTGGGAATTGTCTTAGATTTTTCATTTTCTAGAGACACACCAAAGTGCTCAAAAATAGGAGTGAGATGAGCTGCATAGGGAAGAGATCTATGGAGATCTTTCCTAGTGGTCTTACAAATTATTTGGTACAAGATCACATGGATGTTGATTTTGAGGTTCTTCTTCATGCAGTAAAGCACATATCTCTGGATATCAGTAAGTCTGTCCCTGCCACCACCCTGGGGAGTGATAATAGTGGTGACGATGTGGTGAGTGAGTCTTAACACTGGAGGAAAGTGGTTAGTGTTGAATTTTGTAACATGAGTTTGTTTGGGATCAGACTCATCAGATGGAAGACCAGTCAAAATGGAATAAGCTTCATGAAGATCAAACTCAAAATTATGATAATTTGTACCCTCATCAGGAACTTTGAACAATGTAGCAGCCAAAGCAATAGGCATGTCTATGTCAACACCTTTAACCACAGACTTGTACCCCTCATCAGTGCATTCCAAATTAGAGTAAAAATTCTTGGACAAGTCTGGGGTACATGATTCTAAACTCAGATATGAAAGGCAGCCAAGACTGAAACTTGAAGAATTCTATGACTTCAGGAAATGCAGCAATCAATTCACTGTCTTCCAAGTCCACTGCCCTGGGTTTCAGAATGGTCTTCCCTTCAAAGACTAATTTAGAAGGGGTTGCCTCATATGGATGGGAAGATCCAGATGATGGAGAGGATGACTCCGCAGATGCTTCAGGAGAAAAAATTCATTTGTCATATTTTGCAGAAATTCAACACAATTCAAGTTTTACACAACATCCAACAAGATATGATCATTCAGTGACCTGAGCCATTAAAATGATGATTTGAGGGATATAATACATCCAACAATCAACTACAAACTACCATATTCTTCAAATCCAAACAAATAAAAAAATATCTTTTAGATTGAAATCAAGTGTGTTGAAAGTAAACATTTTTTTTGTAAAAACAACTTGATGATGGATAAGGATGATTCTTTTAAACAATTCTCCTTTGATAGACATTTTTTTTTAAAATCAAACTATCAAATGTGATAAATCTTGTTCACTCAAGAACTAATGCTTTTTATACACCATAGTCCCTGGATACTAAAGATTTACCTATTATCAAGTCTCAAAGGATAAATGATGACCTTTTGACATGAAAATATATGTTTATCAGACGCCAATATTTCCAGTTACTCAGTCATCATCAAAAAGTATAGAGCATTTTTTTCATGGATTTTTTATTGAGAACCCCTTTGAACAGAGATAGCAGTAATGCCTCATGACATACATGGCACTTCAATCATTGTGAAGGTGTGTAGTTTCTCAGCATATGTGCCATTGCTCTGTTGAATTATCAGTTTGTGGAAAGTTTTGTAAAATTGAAATCATTTATATCCAACATCAGTTGCAAACAAAGAAATGTTTAAATTCAAGGTACACATTATCCTTCAGTCTTTGAAAGAGATTTGAATTTCTGTAGTTTTGAAGAATATAGGTGAGAGTTGACTAATAAAAAATATAGTAGGTCACTCAAATAATCATTTTGAGGTTCTAGACAACTCAGTGAGGACATCATGGAAGGAAGTTGAAGTAATTCAAGAAGAGTTTTGAATTTTGCAAAAGAAATGAATTGTGAATTCTCTAGCTCCCCCTGAGATGAGGATTCCAACCACTTTTCATCAAAATAAAGATATGCAAGTATTTTGAAATCAGAAATGATTCTCTTTGAACAACAAAAGCTCCCCCTCAACGATTGCATATTCATTTCTTGGTACTTGGCGGAGACATACACTCTCGCATAGTGAAAGTGTCCAGACAAGCAGAACTTGTCCTTCTTCAAATCACCATTTGATATACCAAGAAGTTCAACATAATGTGAGTTGAAGAATTCATTGTCAAAAAGAAATAGAATTTGAATAATGAGAGATGTGAACAATATGAATCAAGGAAGCAAAGAAGAAAGATGAAACAATGACTCCCCCTCAAAATATGCCTAAACACTCAACCCAAATGAGAGAGATTCAAGAAGATGGACATTTGCAAAGACCAAGCTCTCTCCTCAAAGTTGAAAATCTACTGTAGGAAGAGGTTTGGTAAAGATGTCGGCAATTTGTTTTTCAGTTTCAATGAAGTGGAGTTCAAAGGATTTCTTTGCTACTTCACCCCTTAAGAAATGATGCCTAATTTCAATATGTTTTGTTCTGGAATGCTGAATTGGGTTTTTAGACATATTTATGGCACTCGTGTTGTCACAAAGAATGGGAACACAACCTAACTCTTGGTTCTAATCAAGAAGTTGATGTTTCATCCAAAGAATTTGAGTGCCACATCTACCAGCTGCAACATACTCAGCCTCTGCAGTTGACAGAGCAACTGAATGTTGCTTTTTAGAAGCCCAAGAGATTAGACACCCACCTAAGTATAAACACAAGCCACTTGTGCTTTTTCTATCTAACTTACATCCAGCATAATCAGCATCACAATAGGCAATCAAATCTAACTTGCAACCAGCAGGATACCAAACTCCAAGATCACATGTTCCAACAAGATACTTGAAAATTCTTTTAACAGCTAACATGTGACTTTCCTTAGGATTTGATAGAAATCTAGCACACAAACACACACTAAACTGAATATCAGGTCTAGAAGTTGTAAGATAGAGTAGAGAACCAATCATACCTCTGTATATCTTTGGGTCTACTGACTTACCAAGTGAATCTTCTTCTAATTTAGCATTAATTACAATGGGTGTGCTTGAATACTTGAGGTTCTGAAAGTCAAACCTTTTCAGAAGTTCCTTGACATATTTGGTTTGACTTATGAAGATCCCTTCATTTGTTTGGTTAACCTGCAATCCCAAGAAAAACTTTAAGTCTCCCATTAAACTCATTTCAAATTCAGTTTTCATTCGATTTGCAAATTCAGTACACAGACTCTTATTGGTTGATCCAAATATTCACTACAAGAAAAAGCGCATATAGAGACCGATTTAGAGACCGAAATTTTCGGTCCCTATTCGGTCTCAAAATAGGGACCGAATAGAGACTGAAAATTTCAGTCCCAAATATAGAGACCGAATAATTCCGGTCCCTATTCGGTCCCTGAATAGGGACCGAATAGGGACCGAAATTATTCGGTCCCAAATATAGAGACCGAATAATTTCGGTCCCCATTCAGTCCCTGAATAGGGACCGAATAGGGACTGAAATAATTCGGTCACTATTCGAGTCCCTATTCAGGGACCGAATAGTGACCGCTTTCATTTTAGTCACAAATGTTTACGTGGTGGCGGGATGTGAAAAAATTTGTGACCGATTATGGTTGGTCACTATTCGGTCACTATATAGTGACCGAATAGTGACTGATTGTAATCGGTCTCTATTCTGTAGAGACCGAATAAGGACCGCTCGGTCGCTATAGCCGCGTCTTCCCCCATTCATCCCCCTTTCGCGCACTCTCTCTCCCTCCTCCGTCCGAACGCGCTCTCTCTTTCTCTCCTCCATCCCTGCTTGCTCTCTCTCTCTCTCGTTCGCCGGACTCCATCGCCATGCGCCGCCTACGCCAGACGCCGTGCGCTGCCATCGCCGGAGGCTGCTGCTGTCGCCGGACGCCGCCGCCATCGCCGCCGCCGTCGTCTTCTCCTGTCGCCTCCAGACGTCAGGGCCGGTCCCCACCATGACCATTCCGACACTGTCCCACCACCGTCGACGCCCCACCGCACCGCACAACCGACGCTGACGCCGCACCGTGGGTTTCCTCTCTCCCTGTGCGACCCCCCCTCCTCCAACACCCCCAGACCGGCCCCCTCCGCCTCCACCCCCCCTGCCAACACCCCACCCTGAATCCCTTGCTCCCTGCACACGCCCTCCTCCCACACCCCCACCACAGATCCCTCGCTTCCTGCGCACCCCCTCCGCCAACACCCCCACCCCATGCGCACCCCCCTCTACCATCACCCCCAACCCAGGTCCCCTCCCTCCCTGCGAAACCCCACCACCCTGGCCCCCTCCCTCCCCGCGCAACTCCATCGGCGGGCGCTCGCCAACGCCAACTCCTCCGTCCCCTAGCCCGGTCGTTCTCCTCCGATCCTCCTCAGGGGAAGAGCCCAAAGAGGGCGACGTCGTCGGCGCGCCGCGTCGCTCCCGGGACCCGCCCCCGGTCGTCGTCACGCTCCGCGGGCGCGGCGAGGAGGATGCATTCCGCGGCGGCCCGCAGCAGCCATATGCACAGGTCCAGCCTCCCCGGCATCCTCCCCACCTCAAACTCCAATGGATATAGGTGATCGCGACTTGCTCCCCAACTCTTCCAGCGTTTATCCGATTTTGGGTTCACGGCGAGCTTTTAAGGTAAACCGTCGATGTTTTCTCTTGTTGCCTGTGGTAAGGTGGGCGGCCTTTGGGAGTATCCAAGGGGCAGGGCTCTCAATACCCAAGTTTTTTTTTGTCTTCCTTTTCTTTTTGGTGGGGGTGGGGGCTGTTGAAGATGGAGATAAGTAACTGATGCCCAAGTTAACACTATCTTCAGTTTTATTCTGTGGACTGTTGTGTAGTTAAAGAGTTTGGTAAGACGGGTATTCTTGAATTGAGAAGTGCTATCTATCTGTGTTGCTTTTGATATATTTTGAATTCTTTAATGCTATAGATGTTCTCAAGAAGAGGAACTTGCAGGTCTCTAGGATGCTGCTGGGGGGTATGCACGTCGTCGGGATCTACGTGTGGGCTTCGGAAGGCTCGTTCAAGGCATCCAATTTGGTGCTTTGGCAGGTTAAATAGCATCTCATGCGCAATTCTGCCATGTCCTTCTTCTCCTTGTGCTAAACAGTCTACTCTCCTGTTCTTGTCTACCAAGCGAACATGGTATTTTTTTCCCCCATTGCAGACAATCAAGAGTGTAGCGCAAGCAGCACCTTTTTATGACGGCGACCCGCTGGAGCGGCTGCTTGTTCATGCCTCGTACAGCCCAAGAAGATGCTCACTCTGACCCTACTAGAGAGATGGCAAGAACCTTTTAGAAACATGCTAGCAGCCCATTACTGTAGTCAGTTTCTCATTAAATTCCAGGACAGCCATATACTAACCTGATGACAGAGATTATAGTCTCGAACACTGATTATATTTTGTTCATTCATTTATTTTGTTGATTCATTCTCTATCTCTTCACTCTCCCACACACTCTTTGTGCACTGACCCGGAATTTAGTATATTGATTGTTTTATTTTTTTCAATACCAACTTCAATGGGGATGACTTGATCAATGGGGATATTTCAAACACCAAGCCATTTCTGATGAAGAACAGCAGAGATGGAAAAAGCTACAGTACCAATCTGGCTTTCACACCCCAGGAGTACCTAAGAACTGGTAATCTGGATATGATGATTGTCAATAAAAAATTATTTATTGATGGCAACATTTCTCTCACGGTCTCACCTTCCCTCTGTTTCTCATGAGTCTGTCTCTATCCCCAATTTATACATGTCTATCTTCTTCCCTCATCTCTCTCGTGTCTCCAGCAGTTCCATCATCATTCTTTTGTTCCCCACACTTAGATACCTGCCATGTTCCAATGCATTCTCATATCATTCTTTACCTCAGGAGCAGAACACATGCATATGCTTTCTGCCCTTCTCCTATCACAGCCTTGAAGACTTGGAGTCTTTGAACAATGTACATAGAGACATTCATGTAGAGGTCTAATTGACATTGTAGGGAGATCATCACAATGCTTACACAATAATTTCAGTTAATAGAGAAGAGATAGATGCATATATAGTAGTTTGTTATTTGTATGATAGATAGAGAGTTGTTGTGCTATATCATTTTTTTCTTCAAGTTTTGGCATATAGCTATGCCATATGATTTGTTTAGATGTCCACTCGGCAAGGTCCGAAACCAGCTTGTTCAGACTGGAACTGGTCCAGATCTGGTCCAGTTCTGGTGGCCAGTTTTAGAAAAGAAACGTCCAGGGGACTAGAATGAATTGACCTGAAATCATTCGATTGAAAGAGATGTGCTTAAAATTTGTTGCAAATGCAGTGTGGAAATGAAATAAACTCAATTTTACTAGTCAAGTGTGCTTAATGAGGATCCAGCCAGGCTGGCGATTGGGGTTTTGGGTGCTGATTGATAGCCCTACTTTAATCAAGAAATATCTCATTGAGTGGGAACCTGATGACTTGTTTTCTAAGAGGCTAGTTTTTTTGTTGAAAGGTGTTTTCTAACAGGCTAGTTACTAGTTAGTCATTCCTTGATGTGCTTTAAGTGTTCTTCTTGGTTCATTCCTTATTTTCCTTTGTCCATCTGCAATCTGATCTCAATTTCATACTGACATCTAAACATTCATTTTTCTGCATGAAGAGATTCTGAATGCAAATGAATATTTCTCATAAAATAATGTTACAAAAAAGATTTTTTTTTTTTAGTTTACTCATTAGTTTGCTGTTGAAAAGGTTCCAATCTTCATAGCTGAAATAGCACCCAAGCATCTACGTGGTGGGCTTACTACTATAAATCAGGTGAGGATATTATATATTATTCATGTTTAATTAAGCTAGCTACTTCAATCTAAATGAAATATGATGTCTTTGATCTATTTCTTCGATTATTTCTTTAACGCAGCATAAGAATATGATGGAGCTCAATTTCTGTTTTCTACAGCTATTGATATGCGCAGGAGTATCTTTAAGCTTCATAGTTGGAACATTTGTTACATGGAGGACATTAGTACTACTCGGTAATTGATTTATAATATCATTATGCATGCCTGTGTTTTAAAGACAAAGTTCTAATTATAAGAATAGAGGAAAGTTAATAATTCAAGAAATGACTTTTGTAGCATCCTGCATGCTTGTACGCTGATTTGTTATATCGTATTCATTATTTCAGATTCACCCTCTTATTCTTTGTGCACTAGATATAGAGATTTTGATTCCACCTAATGCTATAAATCATGCTTTTTCTTATCTCTTTCATCTATAACAAGACTTGGATAAAATTTTATTGCCTATCCATAATAAGACATAGCTGTTCAATGGAACTTATATCCCAGTGACGTCAAACTAGTGGTATTGTGCAGGATTGTCCCCTTGTGTTCTCCTCCTTCTGGGCCTATTCTTTATTCCAGAATCTCCAAGGTGGCTGGTGGGTTATCTTTTCTTAAGTTATGACTTGTTTGATCTAAAGCGGTGACAACATGTGGATTATATGAAACTACTATAAATTTCAGGCCAAAGTTGGACGTCAAAAGGAATTCAAAGTTGCACTACAGAGACTTCGTGGGGAAGACACTGATGTTTCTGAGGAGGCATTAGAAATTCAAGTATGTAAAATAAGACTTTAATCACTAGATTTTAGTTGTCATAATAGCACAGTACAAAACAATATGAGCTGACACTGATGAAATGGTTTCAATCTGATGGCAGGAATACTTAGAAACACTGCAAATTCTTCCCAAAGCTAGATGCTTGGACCTCTTTCAAAGGAGATATATTCGACCAGTAGTTGTAAGTTACATGTCTAATTAATTAATGATCGTCTGAAGCTAGCTTGACTTCTTTAATCTGCATATTTACTTTTCTTTAATTTCCAGGTTGCTGTTGGACTAATGGCATTTCAGCAACTTGGTGGTATTAATGGTATTGGATTCTATGCTAGCCAAATATTTGTGTCTGCAGGTTAGTGGTGATTCATCATATGTATGCATAAATAATTCAGAATTTATTTCATGCATACTTGAAGGAGATCATCATCAATTTTAACTGTTCAAATTTCAGGTTTTCCATCAGGGGATCTTGGAACCATTATGATGGGAGTTATTCAGGTAACTTAAGTTTTCTCAATATATATTGACAAGAGGTATGGCTGTGTCTTGTGGGCCACTAAAATTAACAAATGGAACTGCAACTATTAAGTATTGCCCAATCGATGGTTCGGTCACTAATAATTTAATAAGATATAATTATTTTAATTTTTTTTATAAAAAAACCCTATCTTAATTAATGCTTCCTTTTCTTTCTCCTTTTTACTTTAGGATAACTTATGTCCACTTCAATAAAGAAGATCTAACTATGAGTACTATATATATATATATATATTCTGCGATAGCTAAATCAATGAGCAGTTCGTTGTGGCAAAATGATTAATTATGACTAATTGTGATTTGATCACACATGTATGTCCAGTTCATCAAGTAAGCATGCATGATTCTCTTTTGGAGAGTGGCATGCAACTAGTGAATCACATCATAATTAATCAATTCTGATATAGATAATATGGGTTGGATGTCTTCCATATATATGCATTAATTAGATATATAAGAACTTCCATTCATTATATCATGTTAGCAGCAAAAGAAATCATCCAATCTCATGACTTTTGGGGACGAACGAGTGATTACTGGCCTGGGAAAGAACTACCATGTCGTGCATCATCTTCAGGTCCTTAATTTGTGAGCATATTTATAAACTTGCTTTCTGGCTAGTTAAAATTAAACTTAATATTTAGAAGCTGTTCTTTTGACTTTACTATATACAGATGGATAAGAGATCGATCTTGATAGATGCAGCAGAATATCTACAAGGAATTCACTGCAAAATTGAAATGTTGGAAAAAGAAATGTCTGAGGGGGAATTGACTAGTCTAAATGATCCAAATTTGTCACTCAGCTCTTCAGAAGTTCCGGAGCATAATTCCAGATCTAGTACTATTCCATACAAGATTCTTGAGGTATTACTTAATTCTCACATATATAGTACTTCATGCTTTTGCCAATAAGTTTTTTTTTTGAATTTATATATCCTTCCCATAAAGATGTTCTTGTTTGTCATTCTTGTTAGAATAATAATAATAATAATAAAAAGGTAATCTATAGGATAATAAATTAGCTAGAAACAATTATCATGCATATTCATGTTGCACGATGCAAAAGTTCTCAATATTTTTAGGATTTGAGGATATTAAGAATGCATGTGCATTAAATCTTACAAATGCAAACTGTCTTATTTGATTTCAAAAAAAAAAAAAAAAAGAATGCGTACTGTTTAACGTAGGTTGATGTTATAATTTGTTTAATCAAGATTATTGAAGATGGATGTGCTATGACATACTCATCATCATGGTATTCCACCACTTCACCGAGCTTGAGAGCGATTCTTGATGTCGTCATGTCTTTGCAGATTGACATAGAGAAGATCAATGATCGACTATTTAGTATAAAGGTGATCTTTGAAAGGGCAAAAGGAATACAAGCTCAAATACAACGTGTGACAGAGTCACTTGGATTTGATATCTCTAACACAATGATTCACCATCACGATAATAGGTGCTTTTCTGATGGATAAAAGTGGAAGAAGGCCTTGTAATGGTATGCAATGATAAAAGAGAGCGTTTACAAACAGGCTGAAGCTATTGTTGGTTATCGACCGGACATCTTTGCTCATACTGTTCTTTTTTTTTTCCTACCATTGTTTCCTCCCATAATTATGATGTTGGTGCGCTTTTTTGATTCAGGTCTCTGGCGAGTATGCCATGATAAAAGCTGGTGCGGTCCTGAAAATGATCGATGAGGAGAAAGTCATGATGGAGGCATTGATGTGCATAAAACGGGCCGGCGCAGACATCATCCTCACATACTTCGCTCGCCAAGCTGCCAATATTCTGTGTGGGACGAAGCCCTGAGGGCGAGATGAAGAATCCCGCACTAACTTTACTTTCTTTCTTTCCTTGTGTTTTGTTTTTATTTTTTCTTCCTTTGAGGTTTTGTAATTTAGAATCTACTGAGGGCTTGAATAGTTTGTGATGGCCACATTTGGAGTTGAACAATGTTTCCTATGGCCCCAGTTTGTCCATGAACAGTCGTAAGTAATAGAGCTCGTTATTGCACAATCAATCACGCGTTCCCAACATCTCAAATAAAAATGTTCAAGTCCAATTAAGACCTGATCCTGAGGGGTGCCCCCACCTAAGTTCGGTCCCTAAAATAGGGACCGAATTATTTCGGTCCCTAATAGTGACCGATTTTATTCGGTCCCTATTCGGTCCCTATTGTTAGGGACTGAATAGGGACCGAATCAGTTCGGTCCCTAAATAGGGACCGAATATTCGGTCCCCATTCGGTCCCTAAAATAGGGACCGAATAGTGACCGACTCAGTTCAGTCTCTAAATAGGGACCGAATATTCGGTCCCTATTCGGTCTCTATTTTAGGGACCGAATAAGTTCGGTCCCTAAATAGGGACCGACCTGATTCGGTCCCTATTCGGTCCCTATTTAGTGACCGAATAGGGACCGAATTTAGGCGGTCACAGATTTGTGACCAGAAGTTCTTGACCGACAAATTCGGTCACTATTCGGTCACTATTCGGTCTCTGAGCAGTTTAGGGACCGAATAGAGACCGAATATTTCGGTCTCTATTCCCGTTTTTTCTTGTAGTGATTATGTCATCAACATAAATTTGGACTGCAATTATTTGATTATTGACAGTTTTTGTGAACAATGTTTGATCAACATTTCCTCTAGAATATCCTTTTTCAAGCAAAAAGGAACTCAAACGGTCATACCAAGCTCTTGGAGCTTGTTTAAGACCATAGAGAGCCTTATGAAGCTTAAAAACATGGTTATGATGTTTTTCATTTTCAAATCCAAGAGGTTGTTCAACAAAAATATTTTCCTTTATGTATCCATTTAGAAATGCACTTTTGACATCCATTTGATAAACTTTAAATTTCATGGAGGATGTAGAAGCCAGGAAAATTCTAACAGCTTCTAGTCTAGCTACAGGGGCATAAGATTCTTCAAAGTCAATTCCAAATTCCTGGTTGTACCCCTTTGCAACTAGCCTAGCTTTATTTCTAATGACTTGACCATTTTCATTCAACTTATTTCTAGATACCCATCTAGTGCCAATAACTATTTGGTCACTAGGTCTAGGTACTAATTCTCATACTTGATTTCTTTCAAATTGATGAAGTTCATCATGCATTGCATTGATCCAATCAGAACTCAACAGAGCTTCATCAATTGACTTTGGTTCAATTTGGGAAATTAGAGCTAGTGGGTCTTCTTCAATAACATTCAGGAATGATGATCTAGTCCTTACCCTATCATTCACATTGCCAACCACATTTTCTAATGGGTGATCTCTCAAAAATCTATGTTCAGAAGTTACCTGTTGAGATGCACTTAAGTCTGGAACAACATTACCTGATCCACTTGGAGTAGGTGAATGAATGTTCAAGTTCTCACCAATGTCTTCATTTTCCTCAACAGTTGGTGAAGAGTCCACAATGAAATCATCCTCTTCATTGTCTTGCCTGTTCCTACAAGATTTAGAACCATGAGTTGAAAAGGAATTTTCATCAAAAATAACATGTGGAGATTCTTCAACAGTTTTGTTTTTGAGAATGTACACTCTGAAAGCTCTTGACACTTCAGAATAGCCAAGAAAGATTGCTTCCTGACTTTTAGCATCAAACTTGTCAAGATTTTCTTTATTATTGTTGTGTACAAAACATTTGCACCCAAAGATTTTAAAATAGGAGATTGTTGGCTTTTTATTTTTCACTAATTCATAGGGGGTTTTTCTGATTTTTGGTCTGACCAATGCTCTATTAAGAATGTAGTTTGCTGTATTTACAGCTTCAGCCCAGAAGGATTTGGGCAAATTGCTTTCTAGGAGCATGGATCTAGCCATTTCCACAAGAGTTCTATTCTTTCTTTCCACAACTCCATTTTGTTCTGGAGTTCTTGGTGAAAAAAACTTGTGAAATATGTGAAATTCAGCACATAAATCAGAAAATGATTTGTTTTCAAACTCACCCCCATGATCAGTCAAGATGTTTTTGATTTTATATGGAAAATTTGTTAAGGAAGTGGTACATAAATTCCTGAACTCAAGGCAAGCATCACTTTTGTGGGACAAGAAGATAACCCATGTAAATCTGGTAAAATCATCAATGATCACAAACCCATATCTATTGCCACTTAGACTTAGAATTCTTGTTGGGCCAAAGAGGTCCATGTGAAGTAATTCTAGTGGCCTAGATGTGAGTACCTCATTGAAGGTTTTAAAAGATTTCCTGGTTTGTTTTCCTTGGGCACAAATCCCACAAACTTGATTTTCAATATTAGAAAAAGATTCAGGAAGACCCTTAACAAAATTCAGCCTTAACAATTTATTTATTATTCTGAAACTTGCATGGCCAAGACTTTTGTGCCAAGTCCATGCAATTTCATCTTTATTGGCAACAAAGCAAAGATTTTCAGAAAAGTTTTTATTGAGATTGATCATGTAAACATTGTTTTCCCTCTTTCCAAAGAATTTTACTTTATCAGTTGATGAGTCAATTATCTTGCAAAAATCAGATTCAAACACAACTTTGTGACCTTTGTCACATAGTTGGCTAATGCTCAGCAAATTGTAATCTAGACCATCAACTAACAAAATATTATCAACAGAATTTGAGGAAGATTTACCAACCTTTCCAGATCCAATGATCTTTCCTTTATTTTTACCTCCAAAAGTTACAGAACCTCCCTCCTTCTCAATCAGGAATGAAAATTTGGCTTTGTCTCCAGTCATGTGTCGTGAACACCCACTATCAAGAAACCATACGTTTGAATTGGGTGCACGACCTTCCTGCAAAATCAATCAGTGGAGAGAAGATTTTGATACCCAAACAGTGTTGGGACCATCAGAATGTTTGAACACAGTCATCAAATCTTTTCTCACCCAAATCTGATTTGTTTTTTATTTTTGTTTTGTTTCAGTGGTGTTCTTTGTCTTTTTCAATTTATTCTTTCCCTTAGGAATGAAAACACCAGTGTTCTTGTTTTCAGTAGGAGGGGAATTTTTTATTTGAATATGAGAGTTTAGTTGAGGAGGTGGAATCCAAGGATTTTGTTGGTACATCAAAAAATTTGGATAGAAGAATTGGGGATGATACCAAAATGGGTTGTGATACCATTGGTTCCAAGAATTGGTCCAATCAGCTTGATATGTTGTCTTGGAGGTCCAAGGTTTTTCATGAATGACTTCCTTTGACTTTTTCTTATTTTTCAAATTTTTATTTGAATTTTTGGTTTTATGGTTTGCGTTTGTTGAGGTTGAGCAGGTCGACCTTTCCTTGACTGGTGTCGACACAGCAGTCACAGAATCCTTCTTCTTGTGGACTGGTGTCGACCTGTCAGGTAACTGTGTCGACCTGGTTGACTTCTTTTTATTCTGAGTTTTTGAAATTTTTGTTGTTTTGCTTGATGTTTGCTTAATTTTAGTGTTCTCAAGACTAGGACCTTTGACAAATTTAATCAATGGTGCTTTATCCATTTTCTCACCAGATTTGTCTTTCTTAGATTTTTGTTTATTGAATCCTAGTCCATGAGAAACTGATTTCATTTTAGCTCCCAACAAGGCCTCTAAATTGTCTTTACCTTTTGTGAAGGTTTCAATGACTTCATCCTTTTCTTTTAGCTGGTTTTCTAAGGTTTTGATTTCTTCAACCTTTTATTGTTTATCTTTGTTTTCCATTTCCAGCTTTTCAGACAGTTCTTTAAATTCATGGGTGGCCTTTTGGGATGCAAGCTTAAGTTCATCAATTATGTTTAGAAGGTTTTCCTTTTCTTCATTGATTTCAGCTATTTCATTTTCCAGTTCACAAGTTCTTTTATTGAAGGATTGGTTATGCAAGAGGTTTTTAATTTTCTTTTTGAGATGTTTGTTTTCTTTCCTTATTTCAGAGTATTTTTCAACATGCTTAGCATATGCATCTTGCCAATCCTCAATTGAATAGTCTTCGAAGGATGTACTTACCTTTCCATCTGAACTATTCACCATGAAGCAGATTTCCTCACTTTCAGAACTTGATGAATTTTCTTCTTCTTCCTTTTGACTTGAGTCTTCATCAGACCAAGTGGCTACCATGGCCTTGGGCTTTTTGAACTTGTGAATCTTTTTGTGTTTTTCCTTCTTGTTTTCAGGACATTCTCCCTTCATATGTCCTTGCTTGTTGCACCTGTAACAAATGACAATTTCGTCAGATTTTAGATTCTTATTGGAATTAGCATTAGAAAAGGAAGTGTTTCTTTTACCTGATGAAAAAAAAATTTTCCCAGAAAATTTTCCTTTTCTATATTTTAAGAATTTTCTGAATTGCCTGGTCATAAGGGCAAGCTCATCCTCATTGGACTCAGACTCATCAGAACTTGTTTTCTCCTATTTTTTGTCTTTGTTACTAGAAGAGGCCTTTAATGCTACTGGCTTGGTCTTAATTATGTGTTCTTCATTTCTTCTTAAATTGATTTCATAAGTCATTAAGGACCCTATCAATTCATCCAAAGAAATTTTGGACAAATCTTTAGAGTCTTCAATGACTGTGGCCTTAGTGTGCCAAATTGAAGAAAGAGAGCGCAGAATTTTCCTTACCAAGTCAGCATATGTGTAATCCTAACCTAAGGCCTTCAGTCCATTCACAATAATCATGAACCTGGTAAACATTTCAGAAATTGTCTCATCAGACTTCATCATAAACAATTTATACTCAGAGACAAGAATGTTAGCCTTGGTTTCTTTTACTTAAGATGTTCCCTCATAGAGTAACTCAAGTTTATCCCACATCTCTTTGGCAGATTTGCACATTGAGATTCTTGAGTACTCCTTAGGGTGGACTGCACATTGGATCATGTTCATGGCACTATAATTCAAAGTGGCCCTCCTAATTTGTTCCCTAGTCCAGGTCTCTTCCTCCCCTTGATTCTCATAGGGACCTACTTCGACTACCTTCCATATCTCATAGTTTTGGGCTCTAAGGAAGACCTACATTCTATTCTTCCAATAAGTGTAGTCAGTCCCATTGAAAAAGGGTGGCCTATTAATAGAGTGACCCTCAGCCATGAAGCCTCTTGAATCCATTGAAGCAATTAAATGGTGCAATGAAGAGGTACTCAGCAAATAGATAAGCAAACAATCAAAACACACAGAACAATCAGAAAGCACTCAGATCAGATCAGATCAAGAGTAAACCCGCTCAGATACCAATTGAAGGATCGAAGATGTGATGGACAAGATCTAGAAGCGGGGGGGGGGGTTGAATAGATCTAGGCCAACTATTGTGGAAGCTTAGCCAATTTTAAAAACAATGCATAGAATCAGAGGCAATTTGAAAGAGCAATTTAGATCTGATGAGTGATTGTGTGAATTAAATGATTGAAGTGTGGAACAAGTTGATTAAAGGTGAATTTGAAAAACCCTATGCATACATCTAGCGCAATGTGAATTTAAGTCACACACAAACCACTGCACAGAGAAATTTTAGGTGGTTCGGAAATCACACCATGTGATTCCTACATCCACCCCTTACACAGTGAGGATCCACTATCAACTTGGATACACACACACTGGAGCCTGACAACTCCACCACAAAGAGTTCTACAACTCAACACAACACCTAGAGCAAGACTACTCTAGACACTTGAGCACAATTGCTCAACCAAACTTGAGTGCGACGACTCAACACTAAGCAAACAGGCTCACAAACCACTGAGTACAACGACTCACAAACACTTTGCTAGACAACAACAAAAGATCCAGATCCTCTAGCTAAGATCTGATCTCAAAAGGCTCATTCAAGAGAATTGATGCAATAGACACTGCACAATCTCTAGAACAACCAAGAAGACACAGGGGAGAAATAAGAAATTGATTGAAATATCCTTGTTCTTCAGAAGACTCCCTTGTAGATGTCGAATTGTGAAGGGGCTTGATCTCTTGAAGTCCCTGGGCGATGCTCTGTAATTTGATCTTCAGGATCTTCCTCGAATTCTTCACAAAAGACTGCTTCTACTTGATATGGACCTTGGAATTGATCCTACGGCTCCATCTTGGATCAGATCTTCCTTCTTGTGCTTGGAGATGTGGGAATTGGGTTGAAGAAGCACAAGGGGAGCAAGAACAGGGAGGAGAGCTCTCACTGCCGCCAAAAGGATTTTTGGAAGGCTCTTGGAGGCTCTCTTGGGTTTGGATGGCCAATTAGGATAGTATTTATACCTAAAATGTCCAAAAGTACCCTTGGGGGTCGTGGGCACATGATCCAAGGCCGATCCACCAAATCCCTAGGGTGCCACATGTCCAGAAGAAACTTTAAGTCACAAACTTTCCGGAGTGTGTCGACCTGACTTGGTCTAGTGTCGACACACTGTCCCAGACTGGTAGAAAAACTTCCCTGGGAGAGGTCTCTAGTGTCGACACCACTTCATCTCGTGTCGACACACTGGAGATAACTGCAAAACAGGCCTTCTGGGAAGGCTCTCTAGTGTTGACACCATCTGGTTTAGTGTCAACACACTATCTAGGCCTGTTGACAGGGTTCACTGGGAGCTGGGTCTAGTGTCGACCTGACTTGGTTTAGTGTCGACACTACTTGACCATTTCTTCATCTTCTGGCTTAGGGCTTGGAGCATTGTGTCGACACCAGTATGGGGTGTGTCGACACTACCCTTGCAAGAAATGTTGTGTCCCTGAGAAATAAACACATATTTCATTAGTCCAATGTATTATCATGAAAATAAATGATAAATGTGTTTGAAAACAAGCTTTTTGAATATGGTCATTACATGTGTGGTGCATTTAACATGTTCCAATTATTGTGCATTAAAATCACAACTTGTCATCATCAAAATATGAGGGGAAATGAATTGTCTTCACACTCAACCCAACATCTAGGTCATTTTGCAACTGGTGTCATGAACTTTCGTTGACTATACAATTAGTTATGATTTTATGAACTACCCTGTGTCAAAAATGCATGTTTTTGGACCGCAATCCAAGACAGATCAGAACCCTGTCCGGCTCAGGCGCAGACCCTGTGAACGCGACGGCCCGATAGGCCGCATTCACAAGGGTCGTCGCGACAGAGCGCTCTGTCATGATTTGATCGCGACAGCGCCTGTCGTCGCGATCTGCTGACTAGGCCGTCGCGACCTGACTGCCCGAACCGACATGCCTGTCGCGACCTGTACAAGCCACTGTCGTGATCTGCCCTAACCCTGCCGCTACCCTTACTGGCCTACGTCGCGTTCACAGGATTTTTGATTAACACCCATAAAATTTGTTACTCTCACTTTCAAAAATATTCTTACACCTTTTTAACAGTCATACACGCAGTAAAAATATCATTTTAAAATGGAGCTATATTGAATGCTTTAAAAGACATATTCACGATTTCTTTTCTATCTATGATTTCTCTCTCACATGAACCATCCATATATGGCTGAATATGGCATACAATACCTCATAATGTATCTGGTAATTTATTACAATAAAGTATATTAATTACCCTATTTTAAAGGACTTGTATTTGTTTCTTGTGTTGTTTATATACCGATATCGGCACTCCACTGTTCTAGAATTCCTCTAGGACGTCGAGTACTTGTTTTTATATACACACTTTACTTGGCTTGTGGTGAACTCTCCGTCGGATATTCCTTTCGCTGGACTAGTGAACCCTTGCACAAGGCCTCCGTAAGTCTCCTCTGTCCATGGATTCCCACATGGTCGACGAGCAGGTTGTACCCTAACACCTATTACACCCTTTAGGGATCAATATGGTCCAAACGGCTATTAGAAGTTCGCTCTCATCTCGAATCACGCCGGACCTCTAGACCTGTGCTTAACATGGCCCGTGATAGGGTCGTGAGTTCCACCTGACTGCCAACACCATGTGCGCGTGCTGTGCAACTGTAACTATCGCCTGTTTACTCGAAGAGTTACGTGCATTGTCCCTTAGCCCTCATCTATACTCTACTCGCTCATCTATTCACGTTCACTATACTATCTCGTCTATTCATCTAGTACTCTCATCTATTTCTTGGTACTCTATTTGGCCATTAAATTGATTGTCTACGATAAAAATATGACTATGCTAGGCAACATTATAAGGGCCCGGTCTGGTCCTTGGGAGGAGCACCTGAAAGGCTATAACTCGTGAGGGTCTAATGATCTGGGTGATGGCATACACCTAACGCATGAACAGGCAAGATTTGATCTATGGCAATCAATTAATCAAATAGTCAATTATTGGTTTACTTGAAACTCATGGTTGAAAGAATATCGACCAACACTTGCTATCGTGACTTGTGCACTGAAGTGCAACTTTACTTGTTATCTTGTTATACCGCCAATCCGATATCAAAACTTGTCGTGCTATACTCTCGTGCATTGTGCTATTGTCCCTTGTTATCGTGTACCAGTACTTTCTATATGTTTCTCGTTATTCTCTCTAGTTATCCTACTTTAGAAGACATTAATCACTTAAAGCATGCTTGATCCTGAGATTTAAGTCCTACTGGGCGTTATCGCTCACCCTGCGTTATTTGTCGTTGTGTTCTCAGTGAGACCGAGGATGAACCATACACTCAAGAGGACGGGAACGACCTGGAGTGATGTCTTGAGTACCCTAGCGTCCTATTACTATGTTTAGCGTTGTAGTAGTTAGGTTTGAAAGTTTAGTCTTTTACTTTCTTTCAATGTAATTGGGCCCTATAGATTGGCTCTGATATTAGTGGTTGTAACTAGGCATTGGAATGTATTAATGAAATGAATTTGCTTTAGTATTATTCACTGTTGAATGGTTTGATGTCTAGCGCTCGCTCTATACCCGTTCACTTGCAACTGCCTCGCGTTCCGATATTCCGCGTCGGGGCATGACATTTAATCTTTCAATAATTGGCTTTAGGTGCACACGAATCTTCTTTTTCTTGGATCTTCGGTGTGCCTTCCTGGTAAGCAATGGAATTTTAGATGCAAGACCTTTCCCTTTCTTTCCTGAGCCACGAGCTGGCTCCACAACAACATCATCATCATCACTATCAGAAATACTCCCCACAAGACCTTCTTGATATTTATCAGTAGGAGGATTTACTGTGGGCTCCCCCTAAACAACTGCTTCCTCTTGAATCACAGGCTCCCCCTGAAATGGAGCATCTTTCACTTGCACATCCTCACTGAGGCCTGTTCCCACAACTTCTGGAATAACTACTTCCTGAATTTCTTCTATAATAACATCTTCAGAAGGAATATTTAGGATGATTTCTTCATGAGTCTCTTCCTGCTCCCCCTCAATATGAGCAACAGTCTCTAAGACTTCTTCAATAGCAGATGCAATGACTGTTGAGGGGGTCTCAATTTTAGATGAATGCCCAACAGGCTCAATATGTTTAGGAATAATTTCCTCTATCCTTCTTGCACTGGCAACAGTTTCTATAACTCTGACTGTTGCTTCTTCCTCTTGAACTTGTTGACTTTCTGGGGCTGCACCAATTATTGCTTCTCCTTCTGCCACTTAAGTCTTAGTCCAAACGTTTCCAACAAGAGAGAAACCGCTTTTCTTTAGATTTCTGGACCGAATGGGTTGGCCCATGTTCTCCATCACTTCTCCCTTCAAATCAATGCCATACTCCTTGAAAATCCTTGTCAGCAAATGTGCATACGGAAGTGATGCATTCAGCTTGTTCTTCTTATCACATATCATCTCTGCAACAAGTCTCATTCTTTCAATTATCACTTGAGCCATATTGATGTCCTGATTTTGGATTGCCCAAAACATCATGTCAGAGTCGGCTTTAGGGCAGGTTGAGAATGTGGCGCTCCTTGGCACTAGAATCTGACAGACTATGAAGTGAAGGATTCTGTTGAATGCATTCAACTGGTTGATATCTATTTTACCATCTTTCAGCTTGTACCCTATCCTGATGATGCCTAAACCCTTAGCATGAATATCCACATTGTCTACCCCACTACGACCAACTATAGATACACCAAACAGACTTTCTAGTAGATCATAGGTGATATCGATAGGCGTACCGTTAACTGAGGAGGTGAGGGACCCATCTTCTTCTATCTTCAGGCAAGTGTAGAATGCCTTGGCTAGGTCCGAATAGCTTGGCTCAGAAACTGTGACCATTGTCGTCCATTTCATCCTTTCTATGACTTCCACAATACTGTGCATCCCATTCTTCTCTAAATCTGCAATATCCACTGCCTTGTTACCACACAACTTGATCTTGACTGCTGCAAATCTTTCCTGCTACTCTGCTGTGAGGAAGGCGACGTTGTATCCACCTACGGTGCCGGAACTCCCAGAAGCAGCCATGGATTTGAACAAGGAGAGTTTCTGGATGATCGTGGGGAGAAATGGAACAGAAGCCCTCAATAATTTTTTTGCGGGAATAGAGAGAACTTTCAAAATCACACAGAGAGTATTCTAGAATCGATAGGGTTTTATCACTCTAGGCAAATCGGAAGAGATATAAGAGAGAGATGGAATCAATAAGACATGACTTACGAATTTAACGGCAGGACATAAAGGCATTTTTAAAATGCCAGAATAATAAATGCAGATAACGACAAAAGAGGAGAAGATAACACAAACAATAAAGAATTCATCTTGAAAAGTCATAGCATTTTATGATGCAAGCAATAAAGAATTTTCTTAAGTTCAGCGGTAGGATATTATTCTGAAAATTATTATTTCAGTTACATGCAGTCATATCATTTACACATTGCACATGCCCAGTTCCCTTCTAAGAGACGTAAATCTCTCTTCAGGTAAGGCTTTTGTAAAGATATCTGCTAACTGATTTAAAGTATCTATAAAAGAAATATTTATATTTCCATTAGCTACATGATCTCTAATAAAATGATATCTGACCTCTATGTGTTTTGTTCTAGAGTGCTGAACAGGATTTTTGGTGAGATTTATCGCACTTGTGTTGTCACACAACAATGGAATGGTCTTGATGTGCAATCCATAGTCCTCAAGTTGTTGTTTTATCCATAAGAGTTGAGTGTAAAAACTCGCAGCAGCTACGTATTTAGCTTCATCTATTGATAGTGCCACTGAATTTTGTTTCTTTGAAAACCATGAAATCAATCATCCTGCAAGAAATTGGCAACTACCACTGGTGCTTTTTCTATCTACCTTGCAACCAACATAGTCAGCATCAAAATATCCAACTAAACTAATTTCACATGACTTTGGATACCACAAATCTAGATCATGAGTTTTAGTTAATATCTAAAAATCCTTTTAACAGATATTAAGTTGGATTCCTTATGATCAGCCTGATATCTTGCACACATGCATACACTAAATAAAATATCAGGTCTACTAGCTGTCAAGTAAAGCAGCAATCCTATCATGCCTCGATAGAGTTTTTGATCCACTTTCTTACCATCATTATTACTGTCTAACCTGGTGGATGTGCTCATTGGAGTGGACAGTGGTTTAGCATTGTCGAACCCGAATTTCTTCAATAATTCTTTGGTATATTTTGCTTGGCAAATATGTGTACCTTCTTTGTCTTGCTTGATTTGCAGTCCAAGAAAGTAGTTGAGCTCTCTCATCATGCTCATCTCAAATTCTTCCTGCATGAGCTTTTCAAAATACTTGCACAATGATTCATCAGTAGATCCGAATATGATATCATCTACATAAATTTGCACAAGTAATATATTTTTGACTTTTGATTTAATAAACAATGTATTGTCTACTTGTCCTTTGATAAAACCATGGTTTAACAATAATGCACTAAGTCTTTCATACCATGCTCTAGGTGCTTGCTTTAAACCATATAATGCTTTGTGCAATTTAAAAACATGATTTGAAAATTCTACATCATCAAAACTAGGAGGTTGTTCTACATAGACTTCCTCCTTTATATATCCATTCAAAAATGTAGATTTTACATCCATTTGAAAAAGTTTTAAATCCAATGCACATGCATAAGCAAGTAAAATTCGAATAGCCTCTAGTCTAGCTACTGGTGCATAGGTTTCATAGAAATCTTTGTCTTCCTCTTGAGAATAGCCTTGAGCAACCAGTCTAGCCATGTTTCTAGTGATAACACTAGCTTCATCCAATTTGTTCCTGAACGCCATTTTGGTGTCAATCACAGGATGATTTGATGGTCTTGGAACAAGGGACCAAACTTGGTTTCTCTTGAACTGCTTAAGTTCATCTTGCATGGCTAAAATCTAAGATTCATTAAACAGTGCTTCATTGACTATCTTTGGCTCAATTTGAGATACAAATGCTAAGTAATCGCAAGGTATAACATTACATGTTGTTCTTACCCCAACTGATGAATCTCCAATGATGTTGTCTCTTGGATGATCCTTCTTGTATCTCCATTCTTTTGGAAGATCATTATGAATTACTTCTTTCTGTTGTAGTTCTTTCAAGGGTGGATCTTCTTGATCTTTGATGGATGTTTCCTTTAGTTTCTTGGAGAGATTTTCTGCATTTTCATCATCACTATCGACTTCCTTTGTCAAGGAAGGGTTAGACTCATCAAAAATAATATGAACAGTTTGCTCAATTAGTAAACTTTGTTTTTAAAAACTCTATAGCCCTTGGGTTTGGAAGCATACCCCATAAAGATTCCTTCATCGGATTTGGAATCCAACTTACCTATGTCTCTCTTACCATTGTTATGAATGAAGTATGGGCATCCAAACGTTTTGAAGTGACTGATCTTGGGCTTCCTTTGCTTATACAGTTCATATGCTGTCTTCTTCAGGATTGGTCTGATCATAACTCTATTTATAATATAACAAGTTGTGTTGATAGCTTCTGCCCAGAAATATCTTAGAAGGTTGTATTCTGATAGCATAGTTCTGGCCATATCCAACAAGGTTTTATTCTTCCTCTCGGCTACTCCATTTTACTGAGGTGTCCTTGGTGCTCAGAAGTTGTGCTCTATACCTTGATCATCACAAAATTCTGTAAATTTGTCATTTTGGAATTCTCCTCCATGATTTGAGCAAATACTTATTATGTTGAACTTCTTATCCTTTTGAACTAGCTTACTGAACTTCACAAAACTTTCGAATGTGTCATCTTTGTGTTCTAGGAAAGATACCCATGTAAATCTTGAATAATCATCAACTATCACAAATCCAAAATTCTTTTCTCCCAGGCTAGTTGTTCTCATTGGTCCAAACAAAACCATGTGTAGCAATTCTAGTGGTTTGGAGGTAGTGACCACTGTCTTTGATTTGAAGGAGGATTTTGCATGCTTCCCTTTTACACATGGTCTACAGATGCTATCCAATCTTACATTTATTTTCGGCAGTCCTTCCACTAGATCATGTTTGACAAGCTTTCTTATTCCATCCAAGCTGCAGTGACCTAACCTTCTATGCCATAATTCTACATTTTGATCTTTACTTGCTGCTAGACAAATGTCTTGATCCTTCAGTTCTTCTAGATGTAGTACATACAGGTTCTTTTCTCTGCTGGCTTCGAACACAGTTACACCATCCTTCATAATAAGGCACTTAGACTCCTGAAATTTGATTTGGTGACCTTTGTCACACAACTGGCTAATGCTTATGAGATTGTGCTTGAGTCCTTTGATGCATAGGACATCTTCTATGATGGTTCTGTCTTGACTTCCAATGGATCCACAATCTATTACTGATCCTTTTCCATTATCGCCATAGGTTACTGTCCCTTCTTCTTCTTTGATGTGCGAGAACAATCTTCTGTTGCCAATCATGTGCCTTGAGCACCCGCTGTCCAGGTACCACTTTGATGCTCTAAGGCTTTCCTGCAATAGATCACTAAGATTTAAGTACTCAAGTTCTTTTGGGTCCTTTCTGGTTAGTTTCCTCACTTTTTCTTTTAGGAATCCACTTTAAGTGTTTTGTTGTACAAGTTACTTTAGTGTGTTCTAATTTATTGCAATGACTACAACATGATATATTATTTGTTGTTTTAATTGGCCTATATTTAATGTTAGATTTATAGTCAGTATTTTGTTCGGTTATAAATTTTGGCGTTGGGTAGATTTTAGGATGAATGATTGTTTCCTCATTGTCTGGTGGAATGTATCCTAAACCATGCTTTTTCTTACCTGATCTTCTTGCTCCTTTTAATATTAGAGATGATTTACCATTTGTGAATTTTCCAATTGTATTAGTTAGATATTCATTGTCTTTTGTTAGTGTGACAATTTCCTTCTTAAGCTTACTTATAGTTTCCTAGTTTTCCAAGTTTGTTATCTGTTCATTTTTAACTTTTAGATCTTCACATAACAGTTCATTTCTTCTTTTTAATTTAGAGATTTATTTTTCTAGTTGCCCAGTTTTAGATTTTAAATCTGAGTTGGTGATCTCTAAGCATGCATAATTTTTCTTGGTGGTTTTTAATAGCTTACATACATCTTTATACTTACTGTACAATTCATTGAATGCATCTTCTAGACTATTTGAATCTGATTCATTGCATGAAGTGAAAGATGAGTTAGGGGTTACCTTGTCTTCAATGCTTGCCATGAAAGCCAGATTGGCCTTTTCTTCTTCTTCATCACTGGAGCTTGACTCATTGTCTGGGTCACTCTCATTGTTCCATGATGCTGCCATGGCTTTCTTTTTGTACTTTTTGAACTTCTTTGAGTTGTCCTTCTTCTTGAACTCTGTCTTCTTCAGTTTTGGACACTCAGCCTTAATGTGTCAGGCTTCTTACATTCATAGTATATGGGTTCTGATTTCTTAACATCCTTGACTTCGGACTTCTTGAAGTCTTTTCCTTTCTTGAAGTACCTTCTCCCTGACTGATACTTTTTCTTGGCTAGAATACGTTGCAGTCTTCTAAAGAGAAATGCTTCCTCATCTTTGCTGCTCCCATTGCTTTTCTCACTATATGATTCGCCATCAGATGTGTCTTCTGTGGCTTTGAGAGCATTGTTGTGCTTCTTCTTGCTGGAGGATTCTCCTAGCCTTTCCATATTTATCTCATGAGCCATTAAAGACCCAATTAGTTTCTCAAGTGACATTCTTCTAAGGTCGTTGGCTTCTTCTATAGCTATCACTTTTGTAGTCCATGAGGCTGGCAGGGATCTTAATATCTTTCTCACCATGTCTCCTATCTCATAAGTTTTTCCAAGCCCTGCAAACTGTTGGTGATATCTATGAATCTACTGTACATTTGAGTGATGGACTCTCTTGCTTGCATTTAAAATCTTTCATATTGTGTAACTAGAATGTCTATTCTTGTCTCCTTTACCTTGTCTGTTCCTTCATATGTGAGCCTAAGCTTTTCCCACATTTCCATAGCAGATTTGCAGGTGGAAATCCTATTGAACTCTTTCTTACTAAGAGCACAACACAATATACTCTTTGCTTTGTTGTTAAGACATATTTTCTTCTTGTCTTCATCTGTCCATTTGTCTTTTTCATTGGTTAACAAGTGATCTCCTTCTTCAATGATTGACCATCATTGGAAGTCGAGACCTTGAAGGAAGAACTCCATTCGAGTCTTCCAGTAGTTGTAATCTTCACTGTCGCATACAGAAGGTCTGTTGACAGACTGTCCTTTAGCATATCCTTGAGCTGCCATTTATCTTTGCTCTTAAGATCGTGAGGTCTTCTTCTTGAAGAGACTTGGCTCTGATACCACTTGTTGCCCAGATAGAAAGCCCAGAGGGGGGGGGGGGGGGTGAATGGATTGCTAAAAATTCATCTTCAAAAAATACCTGTAAATAAAAACACTTGACAACAACCACTACATTGGGCAGTTAGTGGGGAATAAAGAAAGACAAGCAATCACACATAGACACAGGGAATTATCCTGGTTCAGATCTTCTATCCCAAGGAGTCCTACGTCCAGTCCCCAAGCAATCACTTAGGATTTCACTATACAAGGGTATAGTCCCCCTTAAGGACACTTACACATTCAGCCACAGTTGGCCTTCTCTTCTCAACCAGAAGAGGAAGAACAACACATGTACCAACAGGTCTTCCTTCTTACCAAAGGTAAACAGCCACCTATTCAACAACAGGTCTTCTCTTCACAATTGAAGAGGAACACAGAAAGAATGTGAGTAAAACGGCGAATGGCCCCTAGACCAAGCTTATAGGAATTTGCTTGATCTGAGGCAATGTCTAAGAGACAAAGATTTGCAACAACAAAATCTCTCAGAACAATAAGAGCTCTCGAAAGACTAGGCAAGTGAAAGCTGAGAGCTAAGAGCTGAAAGTTGGTGACTGAAGTGAATGAGCTCTCCTTTTTGATGCTAACAAGTTGTTGGAGGATTTGTGTGTCTCTCAGTGTATATCTCTTCATGAAGTCATCAGTCTTCTATTTATCTTCTGCGAATTATTTTGACCGTTGTTGTAGTCGTTCAGATGTCCATTGTCTCACAGCTTCATGCACGTTAGAGAGATTGGTCCTAGGCATGGAGAGGTGAACCTGCAGCTATAAGCACTTGGATTGATCCTTACACCCTCAGGAAAAGATTTTCTGAATCTTTTATCTTTTCGAAAAGTTGACAGATCCATCTTTGACGTGCTTTACTACAAAAAGCCCTGCATGCAATAAACACGGATACCTACACAACTTCTTTTTGTCTACGTTGTTAGTCAAACTTGGTAGTCGTGCAGTATGAAGATATGCTTAAACAGGAAAGGTTATTATGACATCACACAAATCAAGACTCTATGCGATACATCAAGTAAGCAAGAATATTTCGTGTGGAATGATCAAGATCTTAGTATGCCCGGGAAGGTTTTTGAAGTCCACAGAATCATAAGCATATGCATATTTAAATGTTCTAAGAAGATAAAGCAAGACTGTTTATGAGTTATATAAACAGCATTTTGTATAGAAATGATATTGATATCAAATTGATGATATAATTATGTGAGAATGTAATCCTTGTTGAAACAAAGTCCATGTGAATATAGTCCATGTATTAATATAATGAGATTGATGTTCTGTACAAAGTTATTGTTGAACCATTTTATGGTTGTTCTTATATTTTGGTGATAACAAAACTTATGATGATTTCATATATATCTTTGTTGATTAAATACTATTGAATATTTTGTTTCATCCGAGTCGCATCAATCTCATAGCAAAATGCTGAGTCTCACATTGATGCAATATGGCGCACTAAAATGATAAAATCGATATTTAATCAATATACATTGATTTCAGTTCAAGTGCAAAAATTAATAAGCGCTACATCGATTTGTTTTTAATTGATTTTTTAACGCGCTACAACGACTTCGCTAAGTGGCCATAACGATTTGTTAAGAAATCGATCTTAGAATGATTCGCTAAGTGGCCTTAACGATTTGTTAAGAAATCGATCTCACAACGATTTGCTAAGTGGCCTTAACGATTTGTTAAGAAATCGATCTCACAACAATTCGCTAAATGGCTTTAACGATTTGTTAAGAAATCGATCTCGGAACGATTCGCTAAGTGGCCACAACGATTTGTTAAGAAATCGATCTCAGAACGATTCCTTTTATAGCCACAACGATTTGCCCTCATATCGATTTTGTTCTCATAACGATTTGATAAGTTTCACATTGATTTGGGTCTCGTAACGATTTCATGTGATCACATCGATTTCTTCAGGTGATCACAACGATTTGCTTGCATAACGATTTCATAAGTGATCACATCGATTTGTTCATAATTTTGCAACGATTTTATAAGTCATATTCACATCGATTTCTCTTGTATGTTCAAGTGTTTTTGGCACCTAAATGAAAAGTCAAATATCTTCTGACAAAAAGCTGCATGCGTAACTTCTCAGTCCTGTCAGAAAAAGATATGACTTATCAGTTTTAGCATGTTAAGAAAAAACACAATAGCATGCACAGCTTTCATGTAAACACTCTTTTATGCTAACACTTTCTTCCATGCTCACAGACCTCGAAGACCACAAGAGTGATCAAGACAAGAGATGAGCAACGGGTAGAACTCCAACGGATCTCTTCAACGGATCCTTTTCAAAAGCCTCTCATATAAAAGATGAAGCATGGCTGAAGAATGACAAGAGCCTTCCTGAAAATCCTTCAAGGAGTGTACAACTGTGAGAAGAACCTTCACGCCATAAGCACTCAGAGAAAGAGAGAAGAGCTCGAGCCAAAAATCTACAGAAGCTTTCAAAGCAGAAGTCTTCATCGCCTTCAAGCCTTCTTCTCTTCCATTCTCCCTGTGCTCATTGTAATCTTGGGGGAGAGTCTGTGACTATGAGCTAAGTCCTGAGTGTTCATCTTGTAATAGCTCTCAGGTTGTTCTTTCTTTTCTAAGAAAGACCCTTGTCCAGCTGTAGGACTGTATACAGTGTGTAACCTAGCTAGAGGTTAGTGTCTAGCAGAACCTTGTTGGGGTTTGTACCAACAGGACCTAGCTGGGGGTTTAAGTCTAGCAAAACCGCACTGGGGTTCGTTCCAGGAGGTTTACTTCTGAACCTATAAAAGAAGTAGGTTTGCTTCTGAGCCTAGAAAAGAAGTGGGCTGCCTTCTTGCCCGGGAAAGAGAAGAAGACTTGGTGGGGTATCCAGGGTGTTGTAGTGTCCTTGAAGGGGACTGTACCTTTGGTTAGTGAAATCTCAAGAGTTTGCTTGGGGACTGGACCTAGGACTTCCATATGGGAAGGGCCGAACCAGGATAAATCTCCTGTGTCCTTTTGTGTGATTGTTCTTTTGCTTCCGCACTGCCACTCTTCATCACACTAACACTAACCAAACTTTTAAGTGTTCACGTTTTGATTTCAGATTTCAGAAAAAACCTATTCACCCCCCTCTAGGTTATCTTGTTGTTGTACATAAAGGGCCAACAAGTGGTATCAGAGCGGGTCTCTGATCAATCAAAGAATATCCAACGATCTTAGAGTAAAGATCCATGGTAGCTCAAGGATATGCTGAAGGTCAATCAGTCACCAGACCTCCATTCTTTGATGGAGAGGACTACCAATATTGGAAGATGAGAATGGAATGCTTCATTCGAGGCACAAACTTTGATCTGTGGCAGGTAATCGAGGTAGGTGATTTTGTTATTGTTCCTACTGAAGGCACTACTGCTATTACAACAGCAGATAAGCACAAATTATCCCTAAATTTTAAAGCTAAGAACTTTTTATGTTGTGCTTTATCTAAAAAGGGATTTAGTAGAGTATCTGCTTGTAAATCTGCCAAAGAAATATGGGATAAGCTGCAGATAACTTATGAAGGAACAGATAAAGTGAAACAAACTAGGATAGATATTCTTGTTTCATAATACGAACAATTTAAAATGCTTCAAAACGAAAATATCACTACTATGTATAATAGATTTTCAAGCATAGTAGTAGGTTTAAATTCTCTTGGAAAAATTCTTTCTAATGAAGAAACCGTTAGAAAAATACTTAGGTCCTTAACTATTTCATGGACACCTAAAGTAATTGCTATTGAAGAGGCCCATGATTTAACCAAATTGTTGATTGATAATTTAATAGGTTCTCTCATGGTACATGAAATTAATATGGAGCGACTATCTTAAAGCCCATTAAAGAAAAAATGTACTAATGCTCTTAAAGTTGCAGCTGCTCCTTCCACTTCTTCTTCATCTAGTTCAAAAGATGCAGATTCTGAAGACAGTGATGTAGATGATGTACTGTCCAAGCTTCAGAAAATTCTCAAGAAGAAGAAAAATGGATCAAGAAGGATTCAAAAGAAAGAGAGAAAAGAAAAAGAACCAGTCTGCTATGAATGCAAAAAACTTGGACATCTAAGACCAGATTGTCCTAGACTAAAGAAGACTGGTCAACCAGAAAAGTCCAAAATAAAGCACAAGAAATTCAAAAGAAAAGCCATGGCGGCTGCTTGGGAAAATGAAGAGACCACATGCTCAGAATCATCAAGCTCAGAATCAGAGAAAGAGCTGGTAAATCTAGCCCTCATGGTAGGACTAGATGAGGTACATCCTAACTCATCTTTTGATTCTTGCACAGATTCAGGATCAGAATCTGAAGATTTGATCATGTTTTTAATGAACTTTATGATAAACACAAGGTTGTTGTAAAAGAACTAAAAAATCTCAAGAACAACCTTACCTGTTTGGAAAATACTAATTCTGATCTCACATCAGAAATGGAGCAATTAGAAAGAGAATTAAAAGATAGTAAAGAAAATAATCATCTTTTGAATGAAGATTTGAAAAGAAAAAATAATGAAAAGTTAGAGTTAGAAGAAAAATTAAAGACTCTAACTGAAGAAAATCTCTACCTAAAAGAATTAGTTAGAAAATTAACAAAAGGAAAAACTTCTTTAGCTCTATGCTTAAAAGGATCAAAATCTGGAAATAACAAATAAGGGCTTGGATACATACCTCCAGAAAAAGGAAAACAAGCCATGATTCCAGAAAAAATATCCCCTACCAAAATTTGTAAAAGAAACCAAGATGCCCCAGAAAAAGGCCCCTGTAAAAGAAAAAGTCTACAGAAATCACGTTCTAAAAACTCAGCACAAAAAAAATAAGAACAACAAAACAATCTATATTCATTGTTGTTCTCATTGCAATAAACTAGGACACATTGTAAACACCTACACAACAAGGCACTTAGTTTGGATCTCTAAAGGATATTTTCATGCTTCTAACCATCAAGGACCCAAAAGGATTTGGGTACCTACCTTTGAGTAATTTTCTTGCAGGTTAGCCTTGGAGCATCAAAAACCAAGGATGTTCAAGGCAGGAGTGACTACAGACTCTTCATTCAAATCTCATCTGAAGAAAGAGTATTCACAAAAATTGAATTGGTCTTTATTACTAACAATTATTTGCAAGTTTCATTCAGGTGGAGTCTCTCATTCAGGGGGAGCACAGACTAAGGGGGAGTTATTCATTTTTGTCAATCATTGTTGAACCCCTCAATGGTAAGAATTCTCTCAAAGGGGGAGAGAAATGCATGGTAAGATCCTTCCTTTTTGGTTTGTGACAAAAGGGGGAGAGTTTGTATGAATTTTCTGAAACCTCTATGTTTTATATATTTTTATCAGAAAATTCACATAAATTTTGTCATCACCAAAAAGGGGGAGATTGTTGAACCACTTTATGGTTGTCCTTATATTTTGGTGATAACAAAACTTATGATGATTTCATATATATCTTTGTTGATTAAATACTATTGAATATTTTGTTTCATCTAAGTCGCATCAATCTCATAGCAAAATGCTGAGTCTCACATTGATGCAATATGGCGCACTAAAATGATAAAATCGATGTTTAATCAATATACATCGATTTCAGTTCAAGTGCAAAAATTAATAAGCGCTACATCGATTTGTTTTTAATTGATTTTTTAAAGCACTACAACGACTTCGCTAAGTGGCCATAATGATTTGTTAAGAAATCGATCTCAGAACGATTAGCTAAGTGGCCTTAATGATTTGTTAAGAAATCGATCTCAGAACGATTCGCTAAGTGGCCTTAACGATTTGTTAAGAAATCGATCTCACAACGATTCGCTAAGTGGCCTTAACGATTTGTTAAGAAATTGATCTCAGAATGATTCGCTAAGTGGCCATAACGATTTGTTAAGAAATCGATCTCAGAACGATTCCTTTTATAGCCACAACGCTTTGCCCTCATATCGATTTCGTTCTCATAACGATTTGATAAGTTTCACATCGATTTGGGTCTCGTAACGATTTCATGTGATCACATCGATTTCTTCAGGTGATCACAACGATTTGCTTGCGTAACGATTTCATAAGTAATCACATCGATTTGTTCATAATCTTGCAATGATTTTCTTATAAATAAACAACGATTTTATAAGTCATATTCACATCGATTTCTCTTGTATGTTCAAGTGTTTTTGGCGCCTAAATGAAAAGTCAAATATCTTCTGACAAAAAGCTGCATGCGTAACTTCTCAGTCCTGTCAGAAAAAGATATGACTTATCAGTTTTAGCATGTTAAGAAAAAACACAGTAGCATGCACAGCTTTCATGTAAACACTCTTTTATGCTAACACTTTCTTCCATGCTCACAGACCTCGAAGACCACAAGAGTGATCAAGACAAGAGATGAGCAACGGGTAGAACTCCAACGGATCTCTTCAACGGATCCTTTTCAAAAGCCTCTCATATAAAAGATGAAGCATGGCTGAAGAAAGACAAGGGCCTTCCTAAAAATCCTTCAAGGAGTGTACAACTGTGAGAAGAACCTTCACGCCATAAACACTCAGAGAAAGAGAGAAGAGCTCGAGCCAAAAATCTACAGAAGCTTTCAAAGCAGAAGTCTTCAAGCCTTCTTCTCTTCCATTCTCCCTGTGCTCATTGTAATCTTAGGGGAGAGTCTGTGACTGTGAGCTAAGTCCTAAGTGTTCATCTTATAATAGCTCTCAGTTTGTTCTTTCTTTTCTAAGAAAGACCCTTGTCCAGCTGTAGGACTGTATACAGTGTGTAACCTAGCTAGAGGTTAGTGTCTAGCAGAACCTTGTTGGGGTTTGTACCAACAGGACCTAGCTGGGATTTAAGTCTAGCAGAACCGCACTGGGGTTCGTTCCAGGAGGTTTACTTCTGAACCTATAAAAGAAGTAGGTTTGCTTCTGAGCCTAGAAAAGAAGTGGGCTGCCTTCTTGCCCGGGAAAGAGAAGAAGACCTGGTGGGGTATCCAGAGTGTTGTAGTGTCCTTGAAGGGGACTGTACCTTCGGTTAGTGAAATTCCAAGAGTTTGCTTGGGGACTGGACGTAGGACTTCCATGTGGGAAGGTCCGAACCAGGATAAATCTCCTGTGTCCTTTTGTGTGATTGTTCTTTTGCTTCCGCACTACCACTCTTCATCACACTAACACTAACCAAACTTTTAAGTGTTCACGTTTTGATTTCAGATTTCAGAAAAAACCTATTCACCCCCCCTCTAGGTTACCTTGCTGCCGTACATAAAGGGCCAACAGTTATTACTTAACAGAAATGGATGAGTAGATGCAATCATTGTTTCAATAATGAAATTATTTTGAGACCTAAATCGTTGTTCAAGTGAAGACAAATTGTTGTTTGTGATCAAATCATTGTTTAAATGAAGGTAAATCGTTGTTTTCAATCAAATCGTTGTTTTAGTACAAGCGAATCATTGTTTACGATCAAATCGTTGTTTAATTACAGACGAATCATTGTTTTCGATCAAATCGTTGTTTAAGTACAAGAGAATTGTTGTTTTCGACCAAATCATTGTTTAAGTACAAGCGAATCGTTGTTTCACTTATGAAATCGTTGCAGCGATGGAAATCGTTGTTTCACTTATGAAATCGTTGTAGTGATGGAAATCGTTGTTTACTTATGAAATCGATAAAATGACCGAATCATTATTTCACTTATGAAACCGATGTTCTATCAAGGAAATCGATGTGTGCTTAGAATGAATACATGCTTTGAACTTCAAGTAATAGTTAGTGAGGATTACTTACAAATTTTGCTTGACTTATTTCCTGTGGATGAACTTCACAAAAGGTTGTTAGAAAATATTTATTAAGGTTTTTTTAATCACCAAAAATTACATATAATAAATAAAATTATATGGGGATGGACTGATCATTAGACTATGGCTGGTTTTACAGAGCAGAGTGCATTCACTGAAGGCATCTCTACAAATAGGCCACCTCTGTTCAATGGCAATAACTATAGCTATTGGAAAACTAGGATGACCATCTTTCTAAAAGCTATGGATTATGAGCTGTGGAATATTGTGGAAAAAGGTCCTTATGCTCCAAAGGAACCTGAAATGGAGTGGACTCCTGAAATCTATAAAAAGTTGTCTATGAATGCCAAGGTAATTAATGCTTTATTTTGTGCTCTGGATGCTAACGAATTTAATCGTGTTTCTATGTGTAGCAGTGCAAAAGAGATTTGGGACAAGCTTCAAGTGACCTATGAAGGAACCTCTCAGATTACAGAAACGAAGATCAACCTTCTAGTTCACAAATATGAGTTGTTCAAGATGGAAGAAAGTGAGACCATAAGTGAGATGTTCAAGCGGTTCACAGACATCACGAATGGGCTTAAAGCCCTTGGTATGGAATACTATATCCCTAAACTTAATAGAAAACTTTTACGATCTTTGCCTATGTCTTGGAATCCCAAGGTGACAGCTATTGACGAGGCAAAAGACCTCTCAAGAATCTCCTTGGATGCACTCATAGGATCTCTAATGACTTATGAGATTAATATATCGAGGGACGTGGATGACTCTAAGAAGAAAAAGAGTCTTGCCCTCAAGGCTACTAATGTGCTGAATGAGTGTGACAGTGACAATAACGATGAAGAGATCGATGATGAAGAAATTGCCTTAATGACAAGGCAATTCAAGAAGTTTCTGAACAGGCGTCGATCAAACTTCAACCCCAGAAATAGAAGATTTCAGAAGAACGTTCAAGCTAAAGGGGAAACTTCCAAGAGTGAGGAAGTCACATGCTTTGAATGCCGAAAACCTGGACATATTCGTCCTGAATGTCCAGAACTGAAAAAGAAAAAGGCATACACTAAGGGAAATAGAAAGATAGCAAAGAAGAAGGCTCTTGCAACATGGAGTGATGAAGATATCTCTACAGAAGAAGAAAGTGAAGAAGAAATTGCAAATTTATGTCTCATGGCAAAATCTTACCATGAGAAGGTAAATTCTGAAATTTTTACATTTGAAGAACTTCATGATGCCTTCAATGGGCTATATGAAAATTTTATTGAATGCAAACTTGAAAATAAATGTCTGAAGAAGAACATTGATTCAATGACTCATGAATTGAATGTGTTTCGTTTACATGAATGTGAAAATGTTGATACTGTAGTAAACGAGAATATATTGCTTAAGAAAAAGATTGAAACATTAGATGAACAAATTCCTATTTTGAAAAACAATTATTCTAACCTTCAAAAGGAAATAGACAAATTATAAAGTACCCTGTCTACATTTGTGCGTGGTCGTGATAATTTAGATGTTATTCTTGCTAGCACAAAAGGGATTTTTAGAAAAGAAGGAATTGGATTCATCCCTCACAAGTGAAAATCTAAAACTAAAACTTCTTTTGTTGGAGCTAAGTTATCTAGTACTCCTTTTGCAACAAGCAACTATTGCGGCAAAAAAGGGCACAAAATTCAGAGTTGTTGGTTCCGAAAGAACATCCACAAGCTCAAAACCATGTGGGTGCCAAAGGAAACAACCAAAAGTTGGACCAACATAAATGGACCCAAGCAAGTCTGGGTACCAAGAAATCAAGTGTAAAATTCTTTATCTTTGTAGGGCTACAGTGGTTCGATGAATAAAAATGGTATTTGGATAGTGGGTGCTCTCGGCACATGACAGGAGATAAATCACAATTTTCCAGTCTTGAAAAGAAAAATGGTGGAAACGTCACTTTTGGAGACAACAACAAAGGAAGGGTAACAGGCATTGGAAACATTGGTAAAACACCCTCCACTAGCATTGAGCATGTGTTATTTGTAGATGGATTAAAACATAATTTGCTCAGCATTCGTCAACTTTGTGATAAATGGTTTAAGGTTATTTTTGATGCATCTCATTGTATGCTAACTGATAGTACCTCAAATGAAATCAAGTTTGTAGGCAATCGAAATGGAAATGTTTATACTGTTAATTTAGATGAATTGAATGAAAAGGAGATTTTCTTTGTAGCAAAAAACTCCAACCCATGGCTTTGGCACCGAAGGCTAGGCCATGCTAGCTTTGGAATCATTTCCAAATTATCTAGATGTGAGCTTGTAGTCGGCTTGCCTAAAATGAACTTTGATTCGAATGGGGTTTGTGATGCTTGTGCCAAAGGTAAGCAAACTCGAACTTCATTCAAACCCAAGAACATTGTTTCTACCTCTCGCCCTTTACAACTCTTGCATCTTGATTTGTTTGGTCCGACAAGAACTACTAGTTTAGGCGGTAAGTGCTATGGTTTTGTGATCGTTGATGATTTCTCTCGATTTACATGGGTTTTGTATTTAGTTCACAAGAGTGATGCATTAGCTGAATTTATAAAATTCTGGAAGAAGGTTCAAAATGATAAGGGTTATGTTATTAATGCTATTCGTAGTGATCATGGTAAGGAATTTGAAAATCTACAATTTAATTCTTTTTGTGATGATGAAGGGTTCAGTCATAATTTCTCAGCTCCAAGAACTCCTCAGTAAAATGGTGTAGCTGAGAGGATAAATTGGACTTTGATCGATATGGCCCGAACAATGCTATGTGAATCTGTCTTGCCTAGATATTTTTTGGGCTGAAGCTATTAATACTGCATGCTATATCACTAACTATTGTTTGATTAGACCTTTGTTGCATAAGACTCCATATGAGCTTTATAAAGGCAGACAACCAAACATCTCCTACTTCAAGCCATTCGGTTGCAAATGCTTCATCTTGGTAAATGGCATAGAGGACATAGGTAAGTTTGATCCTCAAAGTGACGAAGGTATATTTGTTGGCTATTCATCTCATTCTAAAGATTTTCGTGTATTTAACAAGAAAACATTAGTTGTAGAAGAATCCATTCATGTAATCTTTGATGAGACTAACCACAATGCTAGAAAAAGAAATGATGATGGTGATGCAGAAATCATGATGGATAAGGATTTAACCATACATGATTTAGATCTCAAGGAGCCAAGTGCAGAAGCAATGGATGATCCTACCCAACTTGTTGGTGAAGAAAAGGAAAAGGAAGATCCTCCACTTGAAGAACTTCAAGTATCTTCTACAAATGATGAATTACCCCGAGTATGGAAGATCATGTCAAGTCACCCAATCGGTAATGTAATAGGTGATCCTTCATCCAGTATGCGAACTTAAAAAACTCAATATCAGTGTGATTATATTGCTTTTATTTCTCAATTTGAAAAAAAAATGTTAATGAAGCCCTTCTTGATGAACATTGGTCTATTGCTATGCCTGATGAACTAAACCAATTTGAAAGGAACAAAGTGTGGACCATGTCTCCTCGTCCGAATGACCATCCGATAATCAGAACCAAGTGGGTTTTTCGAAACAAACTTGATGAATCCGGTGTGGTAACTCGGAACAAAGCTCATTTAGTTGCCCAAGGATACTTTCAAGAAGAAGGGATCGATTATGATGAGACCTTTGCACCAGTTGCTAGACTTGAAGCCATTAGGATTCTATTAGCATTCGCTTGCTCCATAAATTTTAAATTATTTCAAATGGATGTTAAAAGTGTGTTTCTTAATGGTTTCATAAAAGAGAAAGTATATGTAGAGCAACCACCTGGGTTTGAGGATCTAAATTTCTCAAACCATGTCTTTTGTCTTCATAAAGCTCTATATGGTCTTAAGCAAGCACCGCATGCATGGTATGAGAGATTGAGTCAATTTCTTGTTCAACATGATTTTAAGTATGTGTTTGTTGACTTAACTCTATTTATAAAGTGTGTTGGTTTAGATATTTTACTTGTTCAAATTTATGTGGATGATATTGTGTTTGGCGCTACTAAAGAAAAATTGTGCAAGGAATTTTCTGAGTTAATGCAGGGGGAATTCGAGATGAGCATGATGGGTGAGCTCAACTTCTTTCTCGGACTTCAAATAAAACAAGGTCAAGATAGCATCTTTGTAAGTCAATCAAAGTACACAAAGGAACTGCTAAAGAAATATGGGTTCAAAAACACAAAGCCTCTTCCAACGCCTATGTCTACAACAACAAAATTAGATAATGATAAGCTTGGTATCCCTGTTGATTCTAAGCTTTATCGAGGTATGATCGGATCTCTACTCTATTTAACTGCAAGTAGGCCCGATATATTATTTAGTGTTTGCATGTGTGCGCGATTTCAAAGCTCGCCCAAACAATCACACTTAATTGCTGTTAAACAAATTTTTCAGTATCTTGCTTCCTCGATTGACATTGGGTTATGGTATCCTAAATGTTGTTCCTTTGACTTGGTGGGTTACACCTATGCGGACTATGCTGGGTGTAAAGTTGATCAAAAGAGCACAAGCATGACTTGTCATTTCTTGGGAGGTTGCCTCATTTGGTGGTCCTCCAAGAAACAAAATTCTGTTGTTCTATCGACAGTTGAAGCCGAGTATATCGCAGTCGGGAGTTGTTGCACACAAGCACTTTGGATTAAACACCAAGTAGAAGACTATGGGATGTGTTTATCTAAAATTCCGTTGCTTTGCGATAATACAAGTGCCATAAATTTATCTAAAAATCCTGTTCAACATTCTTACACTAAGCATATTGAAGTACGCCATCATTTTATTAGAGATCATGTCTCTAAGGGTGATATTGAATTAAATTTTATTGACACCACACACCAATTGGCTGATATTTTTACTAAACCGTTGTGTGAAGACCGATTTACTTCTTTGCGCCGAGAATTAGGTATGTGTTCTATTTCTACATAAATATATACAGAAATTTGCCCAACTCAAAAGTCGATAAGCTAAGAGTCTTTGGGATTGTTCACATACTCTCTGTCTACACAGCCTTCTGTGCAGAGATAATTAAAAAAAAAAATTGCTCTTTGCAGTGAGGTCGACTCCACCTTTTGTGGGAGTCGACTCCCTTGCGGCCGAGGTCGACCTCCACTTTTCCAGAGTCCACCCCGTGAGGCTAGGGCTTCTTTTAAAAAGGGGGCCCTACCTTTTTTCTTCTCCCCTTTCTTCTTTCAAACCCACTGCCGCAACCTTCCTCCTCCTCTTCTCTCTTTCCCGCGTAAGGGAGAAACCTGTCGTGGCTTCGGGCCAACCCCATCCTCGACTCCTTTTGCTTCCTCATCCTCTCCTTCTTCTTCTTTCTCCTCTTTCTCCATTTTCTTCTCCTCTCTCATGGCTCCTTCATTTCCCTTCTCTCAGTCATCTGGTTGGTGATGGCTCCTCCAAGGCGCAGCGACAAAGGGAAGGTCGCCGCCTCTGCTACACCCACCAAGCACTCTCGTCCCAACAGTGGTTCTCATGGTAAAGGTTTTGATGGTACCCTCTTTCGCAGTCCTAAAGCATTTCAGTTCTATTCCTGGAATATCATTGCTAGGAAAGTTCTTTTGGGCAAGAGAATCAATTTTGAGTTCTTTCGTGGTGCTGGGTGTGATCTCCATGGTTTGTTTGAGCCCTTGGGCTAGGTTCCCTATGTCTCTATGAATGAGATAGTCTACCCCCATCTATTAAATCTCTTTTATACAAATCTTGTGGTAGATGCGGATAAGAGGCTTAGCACTTATGTGAAGGGGGTTCACATCCCTCTTAAAGTATCTATGTTATCTGAGGTGATGGAATTTCCCATTAAGCAAGGAGTTCAGTATATTTAGATGTTGGACATCGGTCTGATGCATACCGACGTATTTTAGAATCAGATGTAGACCCACATTCCATTGAGAAAGTCAATGCCAACTCATTTCCTACACTTCATCGTTTTCTACACAAGTTAGTTTGTTCTATTTTAGTCCGTAGAAGTGGTTGTTGGGTTTTTATGTGCTTAAATGTTTTTGATGATGTGAACTTAATGAATGTTGCAATTAATGTGTGTACAATGACATATTTTCTAAAGACATGAATGACATAACCAAGTGCAAAAAATGATCACATATGTATTCAATCTATCTCATTTAGAATGTTTTCTTATGTAGGTGTGGATGCATTCAAAACAAGTACCCAAAGTCAACCTCAAAAGATCTTGAAAAAGGCTTCAAGTTAACACCTGTCGATAGCCATGAAAGCCCTTGTCGACAGATGGACCATCCAGGAACATCAAAGCCACTGGAACAACAATTGGGACAGTAGTTGTCGACAGTAGCAAGTCGGCTATCGACAGATCCAGTCTTCTAGCAACTTGAAGTGTTCTGGAAACCAGAAATCACTAGTAGCTGTCGACAGCTATGAAGGGCCTGTTGACAGACGTAGTTTTGGAAAGATCCGATAGTCAGGATATAATCTATATTTGGGTGATTCTTTTAAGCACGACTCTCCATGTTTGGACACCCATATATATAGATCATATGAAGCTAATTTCGCAGCAAGAAGCCACAATACCAAAACCCTAAGCAAAAACCCAAGAGAAAAAGCTTCTCCCTGCTGCTCTGCTTCAACCCTCCATCCAGAGCTCAGAAGATCCATCTTCCGAGAGGTGTTGAAGATGGTTCGTTCATGGCTTAAGCTTCTACATCATCTGGGGATCATCAAAGTGAAGCTTGGAGTTCTTCTGGACGACCAGCAACAAGAGTTCTACTTTGGGATTTGTTCTTTCATCTCAGAACTCCTATCTTTTCATACTTTTCATACTCTGTGTGTGTGGCAGTGGATCAAGTGTCTCTTGTGCTTGATCTACGTGTGTGGTGTTGTTCTGATTGCTTGTTTGCATCAGACAACGTGGTGTGTGTGTGTTGTAGTGATTGAACTTGCTAAAAAGCAGTCCTTCTGCGTGTGTGTGTGTGGACGGTGGACCTAGGATACACAAGTTGTGTACTCCGAACCACCTTAAATCTTCGTGTTTTGTGGTTTGCTATGTTTGCACAGTACATGATTGGTAGGCACGTTGATTCTACACACTCTAGATAGGTTGTTCCTGTTTTGTTCACAACAAACACACACATCCTTGTTCGAATTTAATTCAACTCTTTTTGAGATATTGATAAGTCTGTGTCTCCATTGAAAAGAACGTCATAATCTTTTAATTGACAGTAATCTATTCAACCCCCCCCCCCTTCTAGATTACCATAATAGATAATTCCGCACATCTTTCAATTGGTATCAGAGCCTGGTTTCTCCGATTTACTGCTTTTGAAGCTTGATCTTACGATCAGGAGAAGCTCGATCTCATGGAATCTAACAAGGGGCTTATGGATGAGGACATTTAGTGTCCAAGCCACCCTTCTTTGATGGCACTAACTATACGTATTGGAAAAATCGTATGCAGGTTTTTCTAAGAGCTCAGAACTTTGAGCTGTGGAAGATCGTCAGCAAAGGAGCATACGTGCTGCCCGAGGATGAAGATACTTGGACAAAGAACCAAATTGCTAAGGGAACTCTCAATTGGAGTGCATTGAATATGATGTAGTGCGCAGTGCATCCCAAGGAGTACTAAAGAGTCTCCATGTGTTCTTCGGCAAAAGAAATGTGGGACAAGCTTGAACTCATCTATGAAGGTACGTCTGAGGTAAGGGAAACCAAAGCAAGCATGCTAGTATCTGAATATGAAATGTTTAAAATGAAAAATGATGAAACCATATCAGATATGTTTGCAAGGTTCATGCTAATAATCAATGGGTTAAAAGGTCTTAAGAAAGAATACTCAGAAAGTGACTTAGTTAGGAAGATACTTCGGTCTCTTCCATCCTCTTGGAATACTAAGGCCACCGTCATTAAGGATTCTAAGGATCATTCAAAAATGAAATTAGATGAGCTAATTGGTTCTTTGATGACCTATGAAATAAATGTAAAGAGGAAAGAAACAAAAGAAAATTCAAGAAAGTCAATTGCTCTAAAAGCTTCCAACAAAAACTCTTCAAGTTCCAAAAAGGATGTTCAACAGGAATGTGATGACAATGAACCGTCTAGTGATAGTGAGAATGATGAAATGGCCATGCTCACTAGACAGTTCAAGAAATTCCTTAAGCTCAAAAGGAGAGGCTCAGGTAACTTCAAATCTATTCCAAAGAAGGATTTCTCAAACAAATTTGATTCTAACAAAAAATCTGACATTGTATGCTATGAGTGTAAAAAACAAGGGCACATGAGAGGAGAGTGCCCGGAGCTCAAGACGAAATTGAAGAAGGAGAAATTCACCTTCAAGAAAGCCAAGGCAATGTCGGCAACTTGGACTGATGAAAACGAAGACGAGGACACACAAGCAACCTCTGGAGATGAAGAAATACAATGCTTAATGGCAAGAAGTGATGACTCCACTGAGGTAAATTCTTCTTTTGAAAACTACACTGCTGATGAATGGGAAGAAGCATACATTGTCTTATTTGAAAATTTTTGTGATTTCAAGTCTGAAAACAAAGCACTGAAAAAGAAAATCAACTCAATTATTCATAATCCATCCAATGATGAACAAATTGCAATACTAAACAAAGAAATTGAAATGATGGAAATTGATGTGGAAGCTCACAGTAAGGAAATGGACTGCATAAAAGAAAAACTGCAAGAAAATGAAAAAGAAAAAAAAAAGAGCTTAATTGATTCACTTGAAAGTCTTCAAAATGAATATCAAGAAATTAAGAAAAAAGTTGGAACAAACTGAAAGAGAGTTAAAAGATAAAACTGAAGATCTTGCAAGATTTGTTAAGGGAAAACAAAATCTTGATGTTGTTTTGGGAGCAAAAGTTCATGTAACAAAGCATGGGCTTGGATACCTACCAGTAAAACAAAAGAAAATTGGAGAGACTTTAATAACATCCTTTGTTGATTGTAGTCCAAGCACTAGTAAATAAGTACCACCCAAGAGCAAGAACATTCAATCTAAGGGTAAGCGACAACAACCCAACCAAAAGACTTCAGTTGTTCAAACAGTTAAGAAGTCTGTCGACAGACCCAAAGAGAGTTGTCGACAGGCCTGGAAATATGCTGCCAAGGGACAGACATCCAGGCAACCAAAGGGTAAAGTACAAATGAATGTTCATCAAAATAATAAAACAACAGTTTTAAAAAAATCTCCATCATGCAATGTGTGTAAGAAGTCTGGCCATGATGAAAAACTATGCTGGAATAATTCAAATAAACTGAAATGCAAGCAAGTTTGGATTCCAAAGCATTTAATTTTTGGCATGAATGAAAAATTGGAACCCAAAGTAATTTGGGTACCAAAACCTCTTGTCTGATCCATCTATATAAGAATGCCTAGCAGCCCAAAATCAAAATAGATGGTATTTGGATAGTGGCTGCTCAAGGCACATGACGGGCGACAAAGACAAATTATGTCTGCTAGTGGAGAAAGACGGAGGTCAAGTTGTCTTTGGAGCTAACAATAAGAGTCAAATAATTGGCACAGGTAAGGTTGGTAAGTATGCCTCTAATTCAATAGACAACGTGTTGTTGGTTGATGGTCTTAATCACAACTTGCTTAGCATAAGCCAACTGTGTGATAAAGGTCATAAAGTTGTTTTTGAATCAAATGCATGCCAAATTGTTGATAAAGAATCAGGAAGTCTTAAGTTTTCTGGAAAGAGAGTGAACAACATCTATCTAGTTGATTTAGATGAACCAGAAAACAAAAATCTGTGTCTTGTAGCAAATAAACAGGATGATTTGACTTTGTGGCATCGTAGGCTTGGTCATGAGAGCTACAATGTCTTGCACAAGATCATGAGGCTGAAATTGGTAAGTGGACTCCCTGACATTTCTTTTAATAAAAATGAAAGTTTTTGTGATGCATGTGCATAGGGAAAACAAACCAGAAAATCCTTCAAATCCAAAGCACCGGTAATTACTTCAAAACCTTATGAACTATTGCACATAGACCTTTTTGGACCTACTAGAACTCTAAGTCTCAATGGCAAACGTTTTGGTTTTGTCATTGTAGATGACTTTTCTAGGTTCACTTGGGTCAAATTCTTGGCTTACAAAAATAAAGCACTTAAAGACTTTGAAGAATTCTTTAATAAGATTGAGCATATGAACGTTCATAAAATATGCTCAATCCGCACCGATCATGGGGGAGAGTTTGATAACAACTCTTTTTCTGACTTTTGCAGGCTCTACGGGATAGATCACCAGTTCTCCTCTCCAAGAACTCCGGAACAAAATGGCGTGGTGGAGAGAAAGAACAGGACATTGGTGGAAATGGCTCGCACTCTTCTGGTCGAAAGCCGACTCTCAAGGAGCTTTTGGGTAGAAGCGGTGAACACTTCATGTTATATTCTCAACAGAGCCATGGTAAGACCTGTGATGAAGAAAACACCCTATGAACTGTTAAAAGGTAAGAGACCCAATATTGGGTATTTTAGGGTCTTTGGCTCCAAAGTGTTTATACATAACAATGATAAAGTTGACTTAGACAAGTTTGAAGACAAAATTAATCCAGGTATATTTCTGGGATACTCAGAACACTCTAGAGCATATAGAGTGTTTAATAATAAAAATCGCACTGTGGAAGAAACTCCACATGTTGTTTTTGATGAGTATCATGACAATACTAGCAATTCAAATTTACACAGGTATGATGATGGAGATGAAGGATCAATACTTGGGAAACAACATGAGAAAATCAAAGGAAATCCTCAAGTAAAAATAAAAAACTAACAATGCATATTTTCACAGGTACGATGATGATGATGAAGGGATATTCTTCAGAAAACAAGATGATGGAAATCCTCATGAAGATGATCCTCAACAGGAAGATACTCAAGATGAAAATCCTCAAGAACACCCTCCTGAAGAACAAGTCATGCAAGACCCAATTCCTCAAATCCAAGATCAACCAAGTCCTTCAACAATAACAAATGTCAGGTACTCAAAAGACCACCCACTTGATAATGTAATTGGAAATATAAATGATAAAGTTCAAACTAGGTCTAAAGTTAGATAAATAGTTGAACAAGATTATTTAGCTTTTGTCTCTCAAGTGGAACCTAAAAATGTTGAAGAGGCACTAAAAGAGAATTTGTGGATAGATGCCATGCATGAGGAACTTGGTCAATTTGAAAGAAATATTGTCTGGAGTTTAGTTCCTAGAACCCTTGAAATTATTGTCATTGGTACAATATGGGTGTTTAGGAATAAACTAAATGAAGAGGGTAAAGTGGTGAGAAACAAAACTAGACTAGTAGCAAAAGGGTATAACCAAGAATTTGGGATAGACTTTGAAGAGTCCTTTGCACCTGTAGCTAGACTTGAAGCAGATAGGATTTTGTTAGCATATGCATGTTCAAACAAGTTCAAACTTTTTCAAATGGATGTTAAAATTGCTTTCTTGAATGGCTACATAAAAGAGGAAGTCTATGTTTCTCAACCACCTGGTTTTGAGGATAATGAAAAACCTAATCATGTTTATAAGTTGCACAAAGCCTTTTACGGTTTGAAGCAGGCACCTCGAGCTTGGTATGACAAGTTAAGCAACTTCTTGGTGAGTAAAAACTACTCAAGAGGTAAAGTGGACCAAACTCTCTTCACTAAACATGTTTGCAATCACATTATTGTTGTTCAAGTTTATGTGGACGACATCATCTTTGGTTCCACTAACTCAGCATTGTGTGAAAAGTTCTCTAAACACATGCACAGTGAATTTGAGATGAGTCTAATGGGGTATCTTCAATTCTTTCTTGGCTTGCAGGTAAAGCAACATGAAGACGGCTTCTTCATTAATCAAGAAAAATATGTTAATGAGATTCTCAAAAGATTTCATTTTGAACAAGCCAAACCCGCCTCAACCCCAATGAGCACAAGCATCAAAATGGAAAATGATGAGAAAGGTAAACTGGTAGATGCAAAGCACTTCCGAGGTATGATTTGCTCTCTCTTTTATCTTACTGCAAGTAGGCCAGACATACAATTCAGCGTTTGCCTTTGTGCTAGATACCAATCTAGTCCAAAGGAAAGCCACTTGGTTGCAGTCAAAAGGATTTTCTGATATCTCTCAGGTACACAAGAATTGGGTTTATGGTATCCAGCAGGTAGTAATTTTAACTTGATTTCATATTCTGATGCTGACTATGCTGGATGCAAAATTGATAGAAAAAGCACTAGTGGGTACTGTCAATTCCTTGGTGGTTGCATGGTTTCGTGGGCATCCAAGAAGCAACACTCGGTCGCACTCTCCGCTGCAGAGGCAGAATATGTTGCTACAGGGAGTTGTGCGGCACAAGTGTTGTGGATCAAAAGTCAATTGTGTGACTATAATATTGATATTGGATGCACACCAATCCTATGTGACAACACTAGTGCCATCAAACTTTCAAAAAACCCAATCCAATACTCAAGGACAAAACACATAGAAATAAGATATTTTTTTTTGAGAGATGAGGTAGCCAACAAGTCCTTGGAGCTTAGCTTCATACCCACTAACAAGCGACTGGCTGACATCTTCACCAAACCTTTGTCAGAAGATAGGTTCACATCCCTAAGAAGAGAATTGGGCTTATGCAAAATTCAATGAAACCAATACTAAATTGAGGGGTAAATAATCTTTGTGTGGAGTGACTATGAGTTATATCAAATGGTGATATGTGAAAGAACAAGTTAAGCTTGTTCGAAAACTATCTTTATGCGTGAGGAAACATCCTCCGCCAAGTATCTATAGTCTTCTCTTACATGAAGGTCATTCACTTCACAATAAGGTATTCGGTGTTCTTTAATTTTGTCATATACATCTCCTCAAAATAATGAATCTTTGGTGCTCATATGTTTATGGATGTTGTTTTGTGTGCAAATTGTTAGGATCGGTTATTCGGTAACGACAAAGCTAGAAGGGGGGGTTGAATAGATTTGCAGCGGAAACTTAAGCAATTTAAAAATTACTTAGAATTAAAAGATCTACTCAATTAAAACCCCTCTGATCTGATGCAATGTGTGTGAGCAAACTAACAGTTAGTGTGTAGACGAAATCCCTATGCATGCATCTAGCGCAATACAATGCAAACCACAAATCAAACCACAGTGCACAAGGGATTTTTTAGGTGGTTCGGAGATCACACCACGTGACTCCTACGTCCACCCCTCACACAGTGAGGAGACACTACTCAAGAACTGAGTACAACACACACACGAGCACAATGGCTCAACCACACACACACACGCTAGATCAAGTCCACAATAGATCAGATCCTCTAGCCTTGATCTGACCAACACACCACACACATTGTCTGATGCAAACACACAATCAGAACAACAATCCACACGTGGATCAAGCACAAGGAACGCTTGAACCACTACCACACACACAAAGATATGAAAGGTAGAATAAAAGAAGAGTTCTGAGTTGAAGATCAAATCCAAATGAAGAACTCCTCATGGTGATCATCTAGAAGAACTTCAAGCTTTGTCTTGACAGGTATCAGTTGATGGAGAAACTTGAAAGATGGACAAACCAACTTCAACTCCGCTCGTGATATGGATCTTCCTCGGGCCGGATGGAGAGTTGAAGTAGAAAACAGGGGAACCTTCTTCTTCTTGTTCTTGGCTTAGGGTTTTTTGTGTGGAGGCTCCCTTTCTGCAAAAATACCTCTATATGGTCTATATATAGTGGTGTCCAAGCATAGAGAGTCGTGCTAAAAGGAAACACCCAAATATAGATCATATCCTGGCCATTAAATCTTCCCAAACCTCCGTCTGTCGACAGCCGACTTGTTGTTGTCGACAGGTGGTGACAGGTTTGCAAAATCCAGAAGACTGGCCTTCCGGGAAACCATTTTCTGTGTGTATCTGTCGACAGGTTGTTGAATCACTCTTTATTACCTTCATATTTTGGTGCTAACAAAATTTATGATGTAACTTAAATTGAATATTTTGTTTCATCTGTGTCGCATCAATCTCATAGCAAAATGCTGAGTCTCTCATTGATGCAATATTGGCGCACTAAAATGATAAAATCGTTGTCTAATCTATATATACATCGATTTCAGTTCAAGTGCCAAAATTAATAAGCGCTGTAACGATTTGTTAAGAAATCAATCTCACAACGATTTCTTAAATGGACTTTACGATTTGCTAAGAAATCGATCTCACAAGGATTTCTTAAATGGCCTTAACAATTTGTTAAGAAATCGATCTCAGAACGATTCGCTAAGTGGCCATAACTATTTGTTAAGAAATCGATCTCACAACGATTTCTTAAGTGGCCTTAACGATTTGTTAAGAAATCGATCTCACAACGATTTTCTTAAGTGGCCTTAACGATTTGTTAAGAAATCGATCTGCAAACGATTCGCTAAGTGGCCATAACGATTTGTTAAGAAAACGATCTCACAACGATTTCTTAAGTGGCCTTAACGATTTGTTAAGAAATTGATCTCAGAACGATTCCTTTTATAGCCACAACGATTTGCCCTGATATCGATTTCGTTCTTATAACGATTTGATAAGTTTCACATCGATTTGGGTCTCGTAACGATTTCATAAGTGATCACATCGACTTCTTTATTGATCATAACGATTCGCTTCTCACATCGATTTGCTTATGATTGAACATCGATTTTGTCCAAACATCGACTTCAAGTAAACATCGATTTTCTTTATATTCAGATGTTTTAAATATGTTTGGCGCCTAATGAAAAGTCAAAATATCTTCTGACAGATAAAGCTGCATGCATGTTTCAGAGCTTTGTCAGAAAAGATCTTTGACCTATCAGTTTTAGCATGTTAAGAGAAATACAACAATGTGCACTGCTATCGTGTAAACACTATTTTGTGCTAACACACTGCTCCATGCTCACAGATCTCAAAGACCACCAAAGGTTGATTAAGACAAATGAAGAGCAACGGCTAGAACTCCAACGGATCCATTCAAAAGCTATTCTTATAAAAGATGAAGCATTGCTGAAGAACATAAGAGAGCTTTTCCGAAAAATCTTTGAAGGAGTGTACAACCAGTGAGGAACCTCATCGCCACATACACTCAAAGGAAAAGAGAGAAAGAGCCTGAGCCCAGAAGAAGTGTTCAAGCATCTGATGCATTCAAGCCTTCAAGCTTTCCTTTCTCTCTTCATTCTCTCTCTGCGCTCATTAAAAATTTAGGGGAGAGTCTGTGACTGTGAGCTAAGTCCTGAGTGTTCATCTTGTAATAGCTCTCAGTCTGATCTTTCTTTTCTAAGAAGGATTTCTGTCCAGCTGTAGGACTGTATACAGTGTGTAACCCAGCTAGGGGTTTGTGTCTAGCAGAACCGGACTGGGGTTTGTACCAGTAGGTTTGCTTCTGAGCCTAGAAAAGAAGTGGGCTGCCTTCTTGCCCGGGAAAGAGAAGAAGACTAGCTGGGGTGCTGGGTGTTGTAGTGTCCTTAAGGGGGACTGTACCCTTGGTTAGTGAAATCCCAAGAGGTTGCTTGGGGACTGGACGTAGGACTTCCATGTGGGAAGGGCCGAACCATGATAAATTCCTTGTGTTTTTATGTGATTTATTTGCTTCCGCACTGCTACTCTTTATCACACTAAACTAACCAAACTTTGAAGTGTTAATTTTCTGTGTTTAAGTTTCTATTTCCGACTTCAGAAAAACCTATTCACCTCCCCCTCTAGGTTAGCTTGCTGCCGTACCGAAAGGGCCAACACAGGTCACTATTCATCTGTCGACAGGTGCACTATTCATATGTTGACAACACACTATTCATCTGTTGATAGGTGCACTATTCATCTGTTGACAGCACACTATTCATCTGTTGACAACTACTTGTTCCATCAGCTTGTCTTGTTCTTTTGCACTTGGATTTTGTTGCTTGTCTTGTGTACATTCACACCTACATTAAAAGACATTCTAAGTGAGATATAATGAATACATAAGTGACCATAATAGCATTTTTTTCACTTGATCATTTGATTCATGTCTTTGTCTTTGTCATCATGTTTGAACCATTGACATAACATGAATTAGTATTGCTCATCATCAAAAACATTTAAGCATCATCAAAAACATTTAAACATCATCAAAAACATTTAAGCACTTGTTATATTCTCCCACATGAGAACCCAATATTCTCCCCCTTTTTGATGATGACAAAACTTACTATTGATACAATTGATGTTTCTCCCCCTTTTGGCAACATCCAAAAAGATAGTGAGTGCACACATGGGTAAGAATGAAGCAAAGAACTACTTGACCCCGAACTGAATTGAAGGATCTGAGTGGGGTATGAGTGTTCAAATGGAATTTGAAGGTTGAGAACCGGTTTATATCCATTGCAAAATGTCATAAACACTAGTATTAAAACACATAAAAATTCTACAATGGTTAAGAGATAATATTTTGGGAATCTTAAGTTATGGCATTTAGAAAACACCGTTCAAGAATATATGAACATAAGATAACCCCTTTGGATAAAACCGTTGTAGAGAAACATGTTCCTTTGTGGGTGATGTTCAGATGGTACTTGAAAGTAATGTCTACATGAGCGATTAACAATAAACAACACATTGCCTTTGATGTAAAAGCATGGAGGCTACACTCTATTTCTTGCGTTGAATTTTTTCTGTGTCAAGTTAATGTGGGAAAAGTAGTAATTAGGATCACTTTCACCTTTTGACGTGAAGGTAGACATTTGGGATGCCCGTACCACCAGTTACTCAGTGTTAGTGACCATCATACAATTGTGCAGAGATAATGAAAGGACTTTTTGATGCGAAGACAGACATTTGTGATGCCCATGTCCCCGGTTACTCAGTGATACTCATCATTGCTCTGTCTTTGTCCCATTTCAAATACTTTTTATGAACTTTTGAGTGTTTGAAATAGGTAGCTTTTCTCCTTTTTTTTTTATATTTTAACAATCAAGGTCAATGATTATTTATGGTCAATGGTTAATGTAAAACATTACGTTCAAAAACCTTCTTACTTATCAAACCATTTTAGAAACATGATAATCCACAAGGGAGTTATTCAAGTGATTTAGGTTAAAATCATTAGATTTGATCAATGTTTTCTAGATGACACAACCTAGACTCAAGCACAAAATATTATATCAAAATCATTGTGATTAATTCAATGTCTTTGATACTATGTGAATATGAAAGATTGCAATGAATAGTAAGTCCCTATTCTCCCCTTGCATCAATAATATGAACATACTCATAAAGAAAGGATTATAAAAGATGAAGATTTATGGATGAAGTGAGTATCTGTCGACAGCAAACATGAGCCTATCGACAGATGCATACAGTTGTGAAGTTCTGGGTTCAGGCAAGGTATGGGCTGTCGACAGTTGGGGTGCTGGCTGTCGACAGATGCACACAGGGTGCAATTTCTGGGTTCTGTGAAGGCATATCTGTCGATAGGTTGTTTGGGGCTATCGACAAGGGCTTTGAAACTTCAGCTTTAAGGCTTTGAATTGAGAGTGATTTGAACCATAAGATTGAAGGATAAAGACACATTGAATATGAATGGTATCCCTTATGAATTTCACTCACCTAGCCTTAACTTACTCCCCCATAGAGTGTGCATATGATGACTCATCATTCAAGCAAATCAATCAATGAGATACACAAACATACCAAGCATTTGCACACAAAAAAATATCCATAAGTATAAAAGCACCAACATTCATTCTTTTAAAGAGATACATGTGGCAAGATTGATGTGAAAGAATGTCCCTCAAACAACTCACTGAAAAACGCTTTTTGACTTACTCCCCCATAATGTATGCATGGTATTGAATGAGCATTCAATCAATTCAAACACATTCTTCTCAAGCAATTTGCACAAGGAGAGTACAAACATGATCAATTGAGATTCTTGAGATTATGATTTTTTTGATAATCTTTATGTAGTAGAAGACTATTGATACTTGGCGGAGAATATTTCTCACGCATAATGATAGTTTTCAGACAAGCAGGACTTGTTCTTCCACATTTCACCATTTAATATACCAAATAGTCACTACATAAAAGATCCATTTTTCCTCAAATTTAGCATGACTCCAATTGCTAAGAAGCATTGTCATTTGGGGATAGCATCAAAAACACATTTTTCATTGCTCAAATGGAATTAAAAATCCATTTCAATTCCAACAGTTCAAATCCAAAGTGATAAGGAGATTTTACCTGGACAGTCTTCAATTACAAAAATTTACCTTTGTTCTCCAATCATTTCTTGCCTTGCACAGCCAATGTCATGAATCCATTTCTAATTTTTGGCTGCAAGACATCTCAGCTTGTTCATTAAGCTATTTTTGGGACCCACACTTGCTTGGGTCCTGCGATGACGTCACTGTTAGAATTCAACAATGATTTCTGAATCCAAAGTGATTTTATTTTTTGAATAGATGTATTTCTTTCATTAGTGGAATTATGAGCATGGAGCTTGGGAACATGCACAAAATCATGATTCTTATGCCAACAGTTCTTAGACAAATGTCCATGTTCATGACATGTAAAGCATTGGACAAACTTGGCATTTTTGTGAGAGTGTTGATTTTTCTTCCAACAGAATTTAGCAAGATGACCAAGTCTATTGCATTTGAAGCAAACAAGTTGAGTACTTACCTGGAGCTTACCATAGTGTGATTGCATTTGCTGGAATCTCTGAGGTCCTTTAGAGTACCTTTCATCACCCTTGGGTTGAGAAGAAGGAGGTGGTACCCTTTGGTATCTCTTGGCATGATGTGGAGTTGGAGATTTCCTTGAAACATTTTGGGCTGCTGGAGGAGGTGTGGAGACCTTGTGGACTCTTGTTTTCTTTTCCATTTTCTTTTTCTAGTTTTGAATTGAGACATGATTCTTCCTTTTTGTAGTATTTTTATTCAATTTTTCATTTTGTTCTTGAACATTTTTCTGAACATGAATCTGAACAAATTTTTCTTTAGGTGCAACCAAATTCTTGTTCTTAGAGACACTTTGAACAATTTGATTTTTCAAGACAGCAATTTTCTTCTTAGAATTGTTCCATTCATCATTTAATGGTCTATCATGACACAAGTATTCAATCTTATTTTTCAGATGTCTGTTTTCCTCAACCAATTGATTGCATTTTTCTTTTATTTGGTGGTCATGAGCCATGTTGGAGATTTGTTTGTTCAGTTGATCATTATCAAATTTGATATTCTCATTATGATCAATCAATTTTTCATTTTCAATTTTCAAATCAGAATTTTCAGATTCCACCTGATCATGATCTTCTTTTAGCTTAGAAAACATGATTCCATAGTTCTTTACTTCATTTTCTAATTTTTCATTCCCCATTTTCAATTTTTCATTTTCTTCATAGAATGCTTGAGCATTATCAATTCTCATTTCATTCTTATCGAATTTTTCTTTTAGCTTCTTGTTTTGAGCTTTTACCTTCTTATGTTGATTGGACAAGTGCTCATAGCCTTCTATCAATTCATCATAGGAAATATCATCCTCTGAATCAGAATTAGATATTGATGCATCAAATGGATCTGAATTGGATTTACCTGACCTTTGAGAGTTTCTTGACTTCTCTGACAGATGTCATCCTTCAGATTCATCTGAACGGGAAGAGCCTCTTGAGCTGCCATGAGCCATGTAGCATTTTTCTTCCGTTCCCTTTCTAGACTTGCATGTTTTCTTAGAGGAGACCTGCATTTCATCAACCTTGTCATCAAACTCAATTATCATAGGTCTATTTATGATGCTTGAGAACTTAGCCATATTTCTGAATATGTTTCAGATGATTAGACCAATTAACAAAATATTGAGTGAGATCAAAAGGCAATCAATCAGTTATCAAGTCAGATTTAGAATCAATTGTTAGGAATCAGAGTGGTAAAGCACACAAGGACAGATCTCCTAAAATACAACCGATGAACAGAGAACCTACTCTGATACCAATTGTTAGGATCAGTTATTCGGTAATGGCAAAGCTAGAAGGGGGGGGGGGGTTAAATAGATTTGCAGCGGAAACTTAAGCAATTTAAAAATTACTTCGAATTAAAAGATCTACTCAATTAAAACCCCTCTGATCTGATACAATGTGTGTGAGCAAACTAACAGTTAGTGTGTAGATGAAATCCCTATGCATGCATCTAGCGCAATACAATGCAAACCACAAATCAAACCATAGTGCTCAAGGGATTTTTTAGGTGGTTCGGAGATCACACCATGTGACTCCTACGTCCACCCCTCACACAGTGAGGAGACACTACTCAAGAACTGAGTACAACACACACACGAGCACAACGGCTCAACCACACACACACACGCTAGATCAAGTCCACAATAGATCAGATCCTATAGCCTTGATTTGACCAACACACCACACACGTTGTCTGATGCAAACACGCAATCAGAACAACAATCCACACGTGGATCAAGCACAAGGAACGCTTGAACCACTACCACACACACAAAGATATGAAAGGTAGAATAAAAGAAGAGTTCTGAGTTGAAGATCAAATCCAAATGAAGAACTCCTCGTGGTGATCGTTCAGAAGAACTTCAAGCTTTGTCTTGACAGGTATCAGTTGATGGAGAAGCTTGAAAGACGGACAAACCAACTTCAACTCCCCTCGTGAGATGGATCTTCCTCGGGCTGGATGGAGAGTTGAAGTAGAAAACAGGGGAACCTTCTTCTTCTTGTTCTTGGCTTAGGGTTTTTTGTATGGAGGCTCCCTTGCTGCGAAAATACCTCTATATGGTCTATATATAGTGGTGTCCAAGCATAGAGAGTCGTGCTAACAGGAAACACCCAAATATAGATCATATCCTGGCCATTAAATCTTCCCAAAACCTCCGTCTGTCGACAGCCGACTTGCTGCTGTCGACAGGTGCTGACAGGTTTGCAAAATCCAGAAGACTGGCCTTCCGGGAAACCATTTTCTATGTGTATCTGTCGACAGGTCACTATTCATCTGTCGACAGGTGCACTATTCATTTGTTGACAGCACACTATTCATTTGTTGACAGCTACTTGTTCCAGCAGCTTGTCTTGTTCTTTTACACTTGGATTTTGTTGCTTGTCGTGTGTACATTCACACCTACATTAAAAGACATTCTAAGTGAGATATAATGAATACATAAGTAACCATAATAGCATTTTTTTCACTTGATCATTTGATTCATGTCTTTGTCTTTGTCATCATGTTTGAACCATTCACATGACATGAATTAGTATTGCTCATCATTAAAAACATTTAAGCATCATCAAAAACATTTAAGCACTTGTTACATTCTCCCACATGAGAACCCAACACAAATGTTGTGTATGATTGTGCATCTCTTTGTTTGTTTAGCTTGATTGGTGAGTCAACACATGCACACACTATGGGGGAGCAAGGTAAGGCTAGGTGAGTGAAGTTGTTAAGGGATACCCCTCATCTTCCATGTATTTTAAATCCCTTACTCATTGGGTGCCAAATTTTTCACTAATCAAAGCTTCAACACTAATTTTCTAAGTGCCTGTCGACAGCCACCATCCCAGCTGTCGACAGCCAAGCCTTCCCAGAACACATATTCTGAAAAATTTTAGTATCTGTTGAAAGGATCCATCTATCTGTCGACAGATAGACTCTCCCAAAACCATCATTTCAAAAGCATTCAGTATCTGTCGACAGATCCCCCTCTGCCTGTCGACAGATGCCCTTTCCCAGAAACACTATTTCACTGGAATTTAGTACCTGTCGATAGGCCAATCCCTGCTGTCGACAGATACCCTCCTTATGTCCATCCTTCAATATTTCTCATCCTTTCTCAATGAGTATGTTCACAATCCTTGTATAAGGGGAGAATATGGACTTAATGTTCATTACCATTTATCATACTCACATAGTATCCAAGACATTAATTTACTCTCAATGGTTTTGACATAATATTTTGTGCTTGGATCTAGGCTTTGTCCTCTAGACAACATTGAGCAACTCAAGTGAACTTAACTTAATTCAATTGAATAACTCCTTTGTGGTTGATCATGTATCTAAAATGGATTGATAAGTAAGATGGTTGTTGAACTTAATGTTTCACATTGGCCTTTGACCTTAAATAACCATTGACCTTGACTGTTAAACAAATGAAAAAAAGAGGAGAAAAGCTATCTATTTCACAAATTAGAAGTAAGAAATCAAATGGGATAATAGGCAGAGCAATGATGTTTATTACTGAGTAACCGGGGACATGGGCTTCACAAATGTCTGCCTTCACGTCAAAAAGTTATTTCATTAACTCTGTACAATGGTATGATGGTCACTCACACTGAGTAACTGGGGGTACAGGCATCTCAAATGTCTATCTTCACGTCAAAAGGTGTAAGTGAACCTAATTATCACTTTTCTCATGTTAATTGAACAAAAGAAAATCCCACATTGCAAGAAATAGAGTGAAGCCTCCATTATCTTAACTCAAGGGAAAAGGTTGTCTATTGTCAATGGCTCATGTAGATGGTGTCTTCAATTACCAAATGAACATCACCACTCGGACATATGATTTTCTTCAATGGTTTCATTCAATGGGATTATCTTTCTTTCATTTGAGTTTGTGAAAAGTTCTCTAAATGCCATAACTTAAGATTCCCGAAGTTTTATCTCTTAACCATTGTAGAATTTTTTATGTGCCTTCAAACTAGTGACTATGACACTTAGTAGTGAGTATAAAACCTTCTCTCATCCTTAGAATCACAAGTGCATGCTCATTTCCATCAAAATCCTTTGAAAAATCAGATCTGGCACACAGCTGCTCAGCAGCTGTCGACAGCTGCAAGTCTGCTGTCGACAACCGGCGGCCCAGGGTGGTTCAGAAGCCCAAACGACATGCATTAAGCCGGATTTTGTGGGGCCCTAACCTTTCAACTTCAAACCCAAACTCCTTAAAAGGGCACCCACGTCTTCTAAACCCTTCCTTTTCTTCTACAATTCCTTTCCTCTCCTCCTCCACCCTAACCTTTTTGTCCAGGGCGCCAACCCCAGATTCCCCTCCTGATTCTTTTCCTTCTTCCCATCGTCTCCTTCTCATTAGAGTTCTACTCTTCTCCGTTCTCTACTACTCCATGGCTCCTCCAACAAAACGCCTTGCTTCTCGTCGACCTCCCATCTCGCTAGATGTTGGAGAAGGCTCCGAGGGGCCGGGGCTCCTACAGAGCACCGAAGCAAGCGCCGGGATGACCGTCTGCTGGAGCTTCTTGTTCCACCCAACCGCCACACCTCTAAGGTCCGGAGCTCCTTCACGAAGTTTTTCCATCCACGGTTCATGGATTTTGTGTCCCTGGAAGACATGTTTCTCGGTCTCCAGCCCCTGTTCGACTCCCAGAGCTGGACGTAGTTTCTCTACTCTCACAAGCAGTACTCCCCTGCCATTGTGACCAAGTTCTTTGACAACTTGGAGAAGTCGGTCGTTGATGAGGAGTTCTACACCACGGTAAAGGGTACTACTTTCAAGATATCCCCAAATCCTCTTTGCCGTACTTTTCAAATTCCAAAATCAGGGGCCAATATACTTCCAAATCCTTCTTCTTCCTCTGATTACTACACTTTGATCACCCATGAGCTATATCATCCCAGTGTGGACCACTTGAAGCTTAATGCCAATTCTTTTCCTCCACTAAATCGTCTCATCCACCACATTTTCACTACTCTCATCATTCCTAAGAATGGAAGTAGGGAACTTGTTACCATAGTCCACAAGTCCCTCTTCTACTATTTTCTTCGGACTGAGCAAATCAATCTCCCTTTACTCATGCTTGATCTCATTAATCAATGCTTTCACAATTCAAAGAGGTCAATGCCATATGCTTGCCCTATCACTTCATTTCCTCTCTTCATTGGCATCCACATTCCTGATAGTGAACTTGTCACCCTTAAATCCCGCAGTGCATTTGATCTTATAACTGTCATACATCGGATGGGATACAAGTTTGTGGATGGGATAGTCAGTAGGGCCCTCAATGGTCAGGCACCTAATGTTGCGGAAGAGTCTGATGATGATGATGGTGAAGACTCCCACGATGAGCCAATGGATGCTTAGGGAGATGATGAAGTTGCTGAAGACCAAGATCCACAGACTCCAGCACTTTCCCTTCATGATTTTATCACTGATCAGATGGCTCAGTTGCACAATCAAATCACTACAGGCTTTGAACTTCTCAACGCTCATCTTGATCATGTTGACACACGGATGGATGCACTGGCTGACACTCAAGTGGCAATGCAGCATCGGCTGACCAAGCTCTCTACAGAGTTTTGGGAGTTTCGTCATCCCACTGCTCCTGGGAATGACGATGCTTAGAGAGTCTAGTCTCTTGTTTCTCATTTATAGCATTGGGTCCTGGGTCACTTGGTCTATCGAGTCAGTCATGTACTTTTCCTTCTTCCTTATGTCATGCAATGGAACTCCTTTGTAACTGAGTGTAATGAATGATCAATGAATGAAGTCTCAGTTATTTTGCTTAACTCTTATCCATGTGTGCATAAATTGCCTTTTTGAGTGTTGTCAAAAGGGGGAGAAACATTAATGTGCATCAATTGAAATTTTTTCATCATCAAAAAGGGGGAGAATGTTGGGTTTTTATGTGCTTAAATGTTTTTGATGATGTGAACTTAATGAATGTTGCAATTAATGTGTGTACAATGACATATTTTCTAAAGACATGAATGACATAACCAAGTGCAAAAAATGATCACATATGTATTCAATCTATCTCATTTAGAATGTTTTCTTATGTAGGTGTGGATGCATTCAAAACAAGTACCCAAAGTCAACCTCAAAAGATCTTGAAAAAGGCTTCAAGTTAACACCTATCGACAGCCATGAAAGCCCTTGTCGACAGATGGACCATCCAGGAACATCAAAGCCACTGGAACAACAATTGGGATAGTAGCTGTCAACAGCAACAAGTCGGCTGTCGACAGATCCAGTCTTCCAGCAACTTGAAGTGTTCTGGAAACCAGAAATCACCAGTAGCTGTCGACAACTATGAAGGGCCTGTCGACAGACGTAGAGATCCGATGTTCAGGATATGATCTATATTTGGGTGATTTTTTTAAGCACGACTCTCCATGTTTGGACACCCATATATATAGATCATATGAAGCTAATTTCGCAGCAAGAAGCCACAATACCAAAACCCTAAGCAAAAAACCAAGAGAAAAAGCTTCTCCCTGCTGCTCTGCTTCAACCCTCAATCCAGAGCTCAGAAGATCCATCTTCCGAGAGGAGTTGAAGATAGTTCATCCACAGCTCAAGCTTCTACATCATCTGGGGATCATCAAAGTGAAGCTTGGAGTTCTTATGGACGACCAGCGACAAGAGTTCTACTTTGGGATTTGTTCTTTCATCTCAGAACTCATATCTTTTCATACTTTTCATACTCTGTGTGTGTAGCAGTGGACCAAGCGTCTCTTGTGCTTGATCTGCATGTTTGGTGTTGTTCTGATTGCTTGTTTGCATCAGACAATATGGTATGTGTGTGTTGTAGTGATTGAACTCGCTCATAAGCAGTCCTTCTGTGTGTGTGTGTGGACGGTGGACGTAGGATACACAAGTTGTGTACTCCGAACCACCTTAAATCTTCGTGTCCTGTGGTTTGCTACGTTTTCACGGTACATGATTGGTAGGTGATGATCAGTCTGTCCCCATGTAATTTTAATGTATTTTGGTGATTAACAAAACTAAACTAGTTCTTATAAATAATATCTAATGAATATTTCATAAGTCTTAAAGTACAGGAAAAATACCAAGGTCAATCAAGCCAATAAAGGTATGCATTACTTCTCTAAAGCTTTAATCTTTTCAACATGATATTTTTCTAAGTTCATATCGATTTCTGTTGAAATTCATAACGATTTCCTTATAAGACCGAAAAGTCATGTTGTTTCAATCAAGTCGATGTCATAACGACTCTATAAGTTATCGCAACGATTTCTTTAGAAAGCGCAACGACTTGCCTGTCAGAACGACTCTATAAGTTATCACAACGATTTCTTTAGAAAGTGCAACGACTTGCCTGTCATAACGACTCTATAAGTTATCGCAATGATTTCTTTAAAATTCGCAACGACTTGCTTGTTGTAACGATTTCATAAGTTACCGTAACGATTTCTTTAGAACTCGCAACGACTTGCTTGTTGTAACGATTCTATAAGTTATCATAACGATTTCTTTAGAACTCGCAACGACTTGCTTGTTGTAACGATTTCATAAGTTATCGTAACGATTTCTTTAGAACTCGCAACGACTTGCTTGTTGTAACGATTTCATAAGTTACCGTAATGATTTCTTTAGAACTCGCAACGACTTGCTTGTTGTAACGATTTCATAAGTTATCGTAACGATTTCTTTAGAACTCGCAACGACTTGCTTGTTGTAACGATTTCATAAGTTACCGTAATGATTTCTTTAGAACTCGCAACGACTTGCTTGTTGTAACGATTTCATAAGTTACCATAACGATTTCTTTAGAACTCGCAATGACTTACTCGTTCATAACGATTTGCTTTGCACAAAGATTTCTTTAAGCGCTCACAATGATTTGCTTTGCACAATGATTTCTTTAGAGCTCATAACGACTTGATAAGTGTTCATAACGATTTGCTCTCTATAATGACTTGTTTGTATTCATAACGACTTGATAAGTGTTCATAACGATTTGCTCTCTATAATGACTTGTTAGTATTCATAACGACTTGATAAGTATTCATAACGATTTGCTTTCTATAATGACTTGTTAGTATTCATAACGATTTCATAAGTCATATAGACATCAACTTTACAGTTTATATCAACTTGATTTTTATCTTATCTCTTGAAGCATTGACTAGTTAAAGTCACACATATATCTATCTGTCACTCCTGCATTTATGAATTCTGAACGTATCTCTGCATGCATGCATGCAGACAATATCGTCCATTATTATGCTTACTCTGTATACATCCTTTAAAACAACCTATTTGGGATTGCTACTCTAGTGAATACTTACATCAACGTATACTGACAACAAGAGACATTTTGAGTTGTCTACTGTCTAGCATTTAATGTGTGCAGGGTCCTGAAGACTTTTTATCATACAACGTTGGACCTAGACATCAGAAGGCCCTATCTCTTTGCGTGCTCAAATGGATAAAAGATAGTTGAACCTTCCAAATGTCAAACAGTCTAACGACTACTCAAGAGAGAGACACAACGGTTACTTCAACGGACATATTTCAAAAGAAGAATAAATACAAGAGAAGTGAAGAAAAGATTAGAAGAATTCAAGCATTCAAACTCTTCTGCAAGAAGTCCAGAGCCACGAACCTCATTCCTCTTAGCTTTTTGCTCTTTGCTCTCCACTAGTTTGTGAAAATCTTGAGAGAGCCTGTGTAGTTCTGAGAGTGTGCTTAGCTTAAATCTCTTTCTCTCAGTTCTAGTTGCTTCAGATCCTTGCTTATCAAAAGCTTGATCTAGGGGCTTGAATTTCATTCGATTCTCTTTGAGGAGTTGTTTCCCTTCGGTTGTGAAGGAAGACCTGGTGGTATCCAGGGTGCTGTTTCCCTTCGGTTGTGAAGGAAGACCTGGTGGGGTATCCAGGGTGGTGTTGTTTCCCTTCGGGTGTGAAGGAAGACCAGCTGAGCTGGGTGTTGTAGCGTCCTTAGGGGGACTGTACCCTAGTAGTGGAATCCTGAGTTGTTGCTCAGGGACTGGACGTAGGACTCCTAAGGAAAGGAGGTCCGAACCAGGATAATTCTTGTGTTGTGTGATTGTTTTCCTTATGTGATTCCCTTACAAACTAACTGCTACTAATCTCTATCGAAGAATGTTGTTGTGTGAATGTTTTTGATTTACAGGTATTAATAGATTAATTTTAAAAGACCCATTCACCCCCCCCCCTCTGGGCTCGTCAATTGGGCAACAAGTGGTATCAGAGGAAGTCTCTTCGACAAAGAAAGGATCCAACGATCTGAAGAGTAAAGATCCATGGCAGCCCAAGGTAACATTGAAGGTCAGTCTGTCAACCGACCCCCTCTCTTTGATGGTGAAGATTATCCTTACTGAAAGACCAGAATGGAATACTTTCTACAAGGCCACGACTATCAAATTTGGTCCATAGTAGAAGAAGGTGATCTGGTAGTCACAAATTAGAAAGCTCAATGGACAGATGATGATAGAAAGAAGATCTCCTTGAATTGCAAAGCAAAGAGCATCTTATGCTGTGCTCTAAGTAAGAAGGAGTTCAACAGAGTTTCTGCCTGCAAATCCTCAATGGAAATGTGGGAAAAGCTCAGGATCACATATGAAGGCACAGACAAGGTAAAGGAAACAAGAATCGACATTCTTGTCACTCAGTATGAGAGATTTCATATGCAATCAGGTGAATCCATAACTCAAATGTTCAGCCGGTTTACTAACATCACAAATGGACTAGATGGTCTGGGGAAAACTTATGAGATTGGAGACATGGTGAGAAAAATACTTAGATCCTTACCATCCTCGTGGACCCCAAAGGTCACAGCAATAGAAGAGATAATGACCTGAAGAGAATGTCAGTAGAAAAGCTCATTGGGTCCCTCATGGCCCATGAGATCAACATGGAAAGGCTGGGAGAGTCTTCTAGCAGAAAGAAGCACTCCAATGCCTTAAAAGCTGGAGAAGATTCACCAGAAGCAAGTTCAGCTGAGAGTGAAAGTAACGCAGACAGCGAGAATGAGGAAGCAATGCTATCTAAAAGATTGCAGCGGATTTTGGCTAAGAAGAAGAAGTTCCAATCAGGTAGAAGGCACTTCAAAAGGAATAAGGACTTCAAGAAGCCAGATGGAAAAGAGATGAAGAAAGCAGAACCCATCTGCTATGAGTGTAAGAAGCCTGGACACATTAAAGCTGAGTGTTCAAAATTTAAGAAGCCGGAGTTCAGAAAGAAAGACAGCTCCAAGAAGTTCATAAAGTACAAAAAGAAAGCGATGACAGCAGCATGGGAAAACAGTAGCGACTCAGACAGTGAGTCAAGCTCCTGCAGCGATGAAGAAGAAGCCAACTTGGCCTTCATGGCTAATACTGAAGAAAAGGTAACCTCTGACTCTTCTTTTGATTCATGCAATGGTTCAGATTCCGATAGTTTAGAAGAGGCTTTCAACGAACTATATGAAAAATATAAAGAAGTAACAAAACTATTGAAAGCAAGCATGAAAAACATAGTTTGTATAGAAAAATACAAACTCAGATCTAAAATCAGAAAATGATCAATTAGAAAGTCAAATAACTGAACTTAAAAGAAGAAATGAACTGTTATGTGAAGACTTAAAAGCTAAGAATGAACAAATAATTAAACTTGAAAAACAGGAAAATGTAGATGAACTAAGAACTGAAATTAAAATACTAACAGAAGAAAATATACAGTTATCTAGCACATTAGAAAAATTCACCAATGGTAAAAACTTCCTCATATTAAAAGGTGCTAGAAGATCAGGTAAGAAGAAAAATGGATTAGGATATACACCCCCAGATAATGAGGAAACCATAGTTTATCCTGAAACATATCCAACACCAAAATTTGTACCTGAACAAGATATAACATACAAAGCTGATTTCAAATATATAGAAAAAGTAACCAAATTATCCAGCTGTAGTCACTGCAACAAGTTAGGACATATCATAACGACATGCCCAACAAGACATAAGAAATGGATAATAAAAAGTAAAATAAATGACACTAACCCATCAGGACCCAAAAGAATTTGGGTACCTAAAATTTGATGTTTTTATTTCAGGTTATCCCTCGAGCATCCAAATGGTATTTGGATAGTGGATGCTCAAGACACATGTCAGGAAACCAGAAGTTATTCTCTCATCTCCAAGCTGAAGAAGGAACAGTCACTTATGGAGATAATGGGAAAGGAACAGTGATAGGCAGTGGCTCTGTGAATAACAAAGGAAAAACAGTCATAGAAGATGTGTTATTAGTCAAGGGATTGAAGCACAACCTTATTAGCATCAGCCAGCTGTGTGACAGAGGCCATCAGATCAAGTTTCAAGAGTCAAAGTGCAGCATACTGAAGGATGGAGCAGTCATCTTTGAAGCTAATAGAGAAAAGAATTTGTATGTGCTCTATCTTGAGGAACTCAAGGAACAAGACGTCTGTCTGGCAGCAAATAAGGATAAATCTACTGAATTATGGCACAGACGACTAGGTCATTGCAGTATAGATGGCATGAGAAAATTGCTGAAGAAGAATCTTGTGGAAGGTCTACCTAAGGTCAGTGCAAAAATGGATGGTGTCTGTAGACCTTGTGCTAAGGGAAAGCACACCAAGAGCTCCTTCAAGTCAAAGACGGTGGTGACCACCTCAAAACCCTTAGAGCTCCTTCATATGGATCTATTTGGGCCAATGAGGACTACCAGTCTTGGAGGAAAGAACTTTGGATTTGTCATAGTTGATGACTACTCAAGATTCACATGGGTATCATTCCTAGAGCATAAAGATGACACTTTCGAAAATTTTGTCAGTTTCAGCAAGAAAGTCCAGAAAAATCAGAAGTTCAGCATTGTGTCTATCCGATCAGATCATGGTGGTGAATTTCAGAATGAAAAGTTTGCTAGATTCTGTGATGATCAGGGAATTGAGCATAATTTCTCAGCACCAAGAACACCACAGCAAAACGGTATCGCTGAAAGAAAGAATAGAACCCTATTGGATATGGCAAGAACTATGCTCTCAGAATATGATCTGCCAAGATACTTCTGGGCGGAAGCAGTCAACACAGCAAGCTACATTATCAACCGAGTAATGATCAGGCCAATCCTGAAGAAGACTGCATATGAACTGTTCAAAGGAAAGAAGCCAAAGATCAGCCACTTTAGGACTTTTGGATGTCCTTGTTTCATCCACAATAATGGAAAAAGAGACATTGGTAAGTTGGATGCCAAATCAGATGAAGGCATCTTCATGGGGTACACCTCTAAACCCAAAGGCTATAGAGTATTTAACAAACGTACTTTATTAATTGAACAGTCTGTACACATTATTTTTGATGAAACTAACCCTTCTTTGAGAAAGGAAGTAGATAGTGATAATGATGAAATAGATGAACTGTCCAAGAAACTAAAAGACTCATCAATTGAGGACAAGGATGATCCACCTCTGGAAGACCTGCAACAAGAAGAACTTACTCATGAAAATCTTCCAAAGGAGTGGAGATACAAGAAAGATCACCCACTTGAGAATATTATTGGTGATCCATCCATAGGGGTAAGAACAAGAGGTAATGTTATTCCTTGTGATTACCTAGCTTTTGTTTCTCAAATAGAGCCTAGGACAGTCAATGAAGCTCTTTGTGATGAATCTTGGATAGTAGCCATGCAAGATGAATTAAATCAATTCAAGAGAAACCAAGTATGGTCACTTGTTCCTAGACCATCAGACCATCCAGTCATTGGCACCAAATGGGTGTTCAGAAATAAACTGGATGAAACTGGTGCAATCTTAAGAAACAAGGCCAGATTGGTAGCTCAAGGCTATTCTCAAGAGGAAGGCATAGATTTCGATGAAACCTATGCACCTGTAGCTAGACTTGAGGCCATTAGAATATTACTTGCATATGCATCCGCATTAGATTTGAAATTATTTCAAATGGATGTTAAGTCTGCATTCTTGAATGGTTTTATTAAGGAGGAAGTCTATGTAGAACAACCTCCAGGTTTTGATGATACTGATTTTCCGGATCACGTTTTCAAATTACACAAAGTATTATATGGTTTAAAGCAAGCACCTAGAGCCTGGTATGAAAGGCTTAGTTCTTTTCTTTTAAACCATGGTTTCAGTAGAGGTCAAGTAGATAGTACTCTTTTCATAAAGTCAAAGGTCAAACACATTCTACTAGTCCAAATTTATGTAGATGATATTATTTTTGTTCTACTGATGAATCCCTTTGCAAGTACTTTGAAAAGTTGATGCAGGGAGAATTTGAAATGAGCATGATGGGAGAACTAATTATTTCCTTGGACTACAAATCAAACAAGGAAAGGAAGGAACTCACATCTGTCAAGCAAAGTACACAAAAGAACTCTTAAAGAAATTTGGATTCAATAATACCAAACCACTGTCAACACCAATGAGTACATCAACAAGAATGGACAGTGATAAAGATGGTAAGAAAGTAGATCAAAAGACCTACAGAGGTATGATAGGTTCACTTCTTTATTTAGCAGTTAGCAGACCCGATATTCTATTTAGTGTATGCATATGTGCTAGGTATCAGGCCGATCCTAGAGAATCACATTTAATTTCTGTGAAAAGAATATTTAGATATTTAGCAAGAACTTATGACTTAGGTCTGTGGTATCCAAAATGTTGTGAAATTAACTTAGTAGGTTATTCTGATGTTGACTATGCTGGATGAAAATTAGATAGAAAAAGCACCAGTGGTTATTGTCAATTTCTTGCAGGATGTTTGATATCTTAGTCTTCAAAGAAACAAAATTCAGTGGCACTATCTACAGCTGAAGCTGAATACGTAGCTGCTGGAAGTTGCTGTACACAACTCTTATGGATAAAGCAACAACTTGAAGATTTCGGATTAAACATCAAATCCATCCCACTGTTGTGTGACAACACCAGTGCCATTAATCTCACCAAGAATCCAGTTCAACATTCAAGGACCAAGCATATTGAGGTTAGATATCATTTTATTCGTGATCATGTAGCAAATGGTAATATTGAAATATCTTTTATTGATACAAATGGTCAGTTAGCAGACATTTTCACAAAAGCCTTACCCGAGGAGAGATTCACATCTCTTAGAAGGGAATTAGGCATGTGCAATTTGTGAAAAAGATTTTGTTTAAACTGGCACATTAAATTTCAGAATTAAGTAATTTTTCCCTCCATGGCTTTAAGCAAAAGAAATTCAAATTATCCTTTGTAACCGCTCTCTCATTGAAGTCGGTTTGAATAGTCAAACTCTTTTGTCTTCTTCTGCCGCCTTTTGGCGCCTCACTTTCCACAACGCATTAATTTATTCATAAAATCAATGACAGAACGATTCGTATCTCATCGTCTACCTTTTCCCCTTTTCATCCTGTCGCATGAGCCGATGCCCTAACAACTCATATCTCAACCCTCTGCAAATTTGAACCTTCCTCCTCCTTCCCGCAAAATTTCTTGAGGGTTCCTTCTCTTCTCCTTCCGTTTCAACCCTCCAGAGTCTTTCCCACCTGAATCCATGGCCGCACCAGTCATCGCCGGCAGTTTGGGTGGCTACAGCGCCGAGTTTCTCACTCCTGAGCAGCAGGAGAGGTTTAACTTTGTGAAGACGAAGCTCTGTGGCAATAAAGAAGTCGATGTTGCTAATCTGAGGAAAAATGGAATGAGCAGCGTGGCAGACTTGATCAATCAGATGCAGTGGACGGGAGTTACCACCTTTTCGGAGGTTAGTTATCCGGACCTGGTAAAAGCACTCTTCGTTTGTATGAGAACAGAGGAATATGGGTCCCTAGTTTCTTCAGTAAAGGGAACCCTGATTAGAATAGACCCTGAGTTGCTGAAGATATTGTTTGATGTGAAGACTTTCGGGTTTAGTGGGGTTCACACTGTGGACGCCCAAGTGAAAGATTTGGGAATTATAGGGCCGGGCTTCAAGCTAAGGGATGGCAAGCTGGATATAAGTCAACTACCTGCTTTCAACCGCCTCCTTCATTTTATTGTATGTCAAATCTTAGTTCCAGAAGTGCAACATTTTCATCTTGCACAAAGGCCGACTCTGACATGATGTACTGGGCCATTCAAAATAAGGAGATAAATATGGCCGCAGTGATGATGGAAAGAATGAAATTTTCAGAGATCAGATTTGGGACACCAAGAGCAAGTTAAATGTGTCCCTGCCCTATGCCCACCTACTTACCAAGATCTTCAAACACTTCGGTGTTGATCTTTCTGGGGCAGTTGTAGAGAAAATGGGCCAAGCAATCAGGTCCAGGAACCTGAAGAAGAGTGGCTTCTCTGTGGAAAATGGTGTCTGGTTCAAGGCTTCAGTTGCTGAAGGCGAAGCCATCATTGACGACGCCTCAGTTGTTCATCAGGAAATGGGATCAGAGGCTATGATTCCAGAATTGCCAGTGGAGTCAGTTTCAGTTCCAGCAGTTGTAGCAGCAGAATCATCAGGCCCCTCTATAGCAGAAGTTCAGCCTGAAATTGCAGTAGAAGAAGAAAGAGTATCAGTAGCAGCTTCAGAATTTCCAGAAGAATTAGCTCTAAATTTTGCAGAAAGGAGAATTGAGGATATTCTCCCAGAGGATATTGTTCAAGTTGAGGACCCACTACCCTCAACTGTCGTTGCATCTATTCTCTCAAATATTATTGATTCGATTCCTTCCACCTCTAGTGCTCCAGAAAATAGTGGCAAAGTTGCTGAAGAGGCAGTGGCATCAGGCCACATTGATGTACCAATGGAAGATATTCCAGTAGAGCTAGAGCACCCAGCTGCTCAGGGTGACTCTGTGATGGCGGATGCTCCCATTCAGGGGGAGCAAGTATCAAATGAAGAAGATGCTCCTATTGAGGGGGAGCTATCAAAAGAAGGTTCAGTAGAAGCAACTCCTGTTGTTGATGATCAGGAGGAAAGGCATAAAGATTCTCCAAATTTGGATGACAGAGAAGGGGAGACTGCAAGCTCTTCGAGCTCAGATGATGATCAACCTCCTCCAGCAAAAGAAGGCAAGAAGAAAGGAAAAGAAGTTGCCTCTGAAGTTCCTCTCCTGGCTGATTCACCTTTTGAGAGGCAGGTCAAACAGAAAATTGTTATAAATTTAAAGCCTGTGATTGAGAGGCTTGATGCTCAAGGCACAATCCTGTGCTCTCTCCAATCAGATGTTAGTTCAATCTTCATGAGCCAAGCTTCAACTTCAAAGGATATCTCCAACATAAGAAATGACATGAAGTGGTTTAACCAGGAAATGGGGTCTATGAAAAGTTTGCTGGGAGAAATTCTCAAAGTGGTTGGAGCTCAAGTTTCTCCTCCTCCACCTCCTGCAGCCCAAGTTCCACAGTCAGGGCCATCAGCTCAAGAAGCAGGGCCAACAGGGCCAGAAGCAGCAGCAGCACCAGCAGAGGCAGCAGTGAATGTTGAAGGGCCATCTGGGCCGGATGATCAGGTTAAAGGGCCTCCAGGGCCAGCTGAGCAAGGGTCAGGGCCATCAGGGCCATTGGAGAGTGAGTCTGTGCAGAAAGAGGCAGAAGAATCCTTGGCACCCAAGCCCCCAACTCCCTCTTCTCCCTCTCACACACCTATCCCTCCAACTCCACCCTCAGCTCCTACAGCTCCTCCTGCTCCACAAACATTCAAGAAGCCTCAATCCAGACCAATCTCTTCTCCTACTCCATTTCCTCCTCAGTCCACCTCATCTCCTACCTCCTCTACTACAATTCCTTCTCCTTCTCCTACTGAGGCCCCTCCAGCATCCTCAGCTGGAGCCTCCTCCTCCTCCTCTGGTCCCTCCCTTGGACCAGTTGATGATTTCCCAACTACTTCCCACTCTTTTCTTCATCCTACTCCTCCACCCTCTTTCATCACTATCATACCTGAAAGAGCCCAACTTAACTCTCCCTTTATGGAAAAGATAAAGGATGAGTTTGAGGAAGGCATTCTCAGGTCTGTGCTGAAGGTTGGGGAGCACATTCACAGGGCAGACCCTTCTAGTCCTGCCCCAAGAAGAGGAAACTCACTTCTACTTCCTCCCTTTCCTCTGAACCCAAATACCCACCTTTGTGGTTTTCTCTCACAGTGGACAACAAACATAACCCACTGTATAGGGAATACCTTTCCAAAGTTGTTCTTGCCACCATCATTAACCTTCCTTTTCAAAATCTTTCAGATCATTTGAACACCATTCTACCCTACACTTCTCTTTCAAAATCCGAAAAGTCCAAAATCTTCTCTCTTGCCCACTCCAAAACTGAAGATCAATGGGGCAAAGGTCACAAGGATCTCCTAAAGAAATTCATTCTTGCCAAATCTGCCAGATTTCCTCCAAGGGACCACTCCCTGACCTTGTCTGAGTGGTTCAGGATGTATCACCAAGAACTTTGGGCACCCTTCATTCAAAAGGAAATCAAGATGGTCAGACACTATGTGTTGTTCAACAACTACAGATATGTCCATCGACTTCCTGAAGTCCAGCTCAGCCAATTCAGAAAGGCTATTTCAGCTCTATCTCCGGATATCTCTCAAACTTCAGATGTTCAGGTAGATTTTGCTACCCTCCAAGTGCCTGAAGAGATAGCCCTTCCTCAAATCCATTTCCTTGTCATGGAATCCTCTGTAGGATCCATCATCTTTGAGCGTTTTGCCAGAGTAATGGGCAGAATTAAAGTACAGAAAGGCTGCCTGGTTGCTTTTCCTAGATTCCTATTTAGGGAATATCACCAGGGGCATGTAAGTGCTGAAGTTCTAGCCCCCATTCTGTCTGAATGTGAAAGGCTGACATCCTCAGAATGGTCCAAGTTCTACCCCTTGTCAGCTCAGCAGTTGTTTGAAATCAATGAAGCTCAGGCCAGGGAAGGCAAACCAGCCATTTCTCCAGCTACTTTCCTAGATATGAACTCCATTCATCTTGTTGATGACCCCTTCAAAGTCTGGGAGGAAAGATACAAAGTTTATGTAGCCCTGCATAAGGCTCTCAGAGACAACCACAATCACTATCCTGTGACCATGGACCAATTCCTCACCTGTGCCAGCTTTGGGACTCGTCGTTTCCTCAAGATGAGCATGGACAAGAATACATATGCTGATCTTCTCTATCAGCACCTAGATCTTCATCTCAAAAGGATGGCTTCCTCCATGGGACCATCCTACTCTTTATCTTTTGGAGTTTTTAAAACTCATTTTGAAGAGCAGGAAGCACAGGCATGGGAAACCATTTCTCATTTTGCCTCTCTTTTGTCTCCTACCTTCTATTTACCTGTACCACCTCAAAGTTAATGAAAATTCCCTTGGTCATCTGCCTCTATCTTTTCTCTTCTTTTTTTGTCTCCGATTGTCTTTTCGCTCAATGACAAAAAGGGGGAGAAAATTAGCATGTTTGAAATACATTCCTCCAATAATTTTTAAAGAAGAAAATTAGCATGTCTTATCTTCAGATTGATTTCAGATATTTTCATCCATGCTTATTGTTCAGTTTTGTCATCACCAAAAAGGGGGAGATTGATGATCAGTCTGTCCCCATGTAATTTTAATGTATTTTGGTGATTAACAAAACTAAACTAGTTTTATAAATAATATCTAATGAATATTTCATAAGTCTTAAAGTACAGGAAAAATACCAAGGTCAATCAAGCCAATAAAGGTATGCATTACTTCTCTGAAGCTTTAATCTTTTAACATGATATTTTTCTAAGTTCATATCGATTTCTGTTGAAATTCATAATGATTTCCTTATAAGACCGAAAAGTCATGTTGTTTCAATCAAGTCGATGTCATAACGACTCTATAAGTTATCGCAACGATTTCTTTAGAAAGCGCAACGACTTGCCTGTCATAACGACTCTATAAGTTATCACAATGATTTCTTTAGAACTCGCAACGACATGCTTGCTGTAACGATTTCATAAGTTACCGTAACGATTTCTTTAGAACTCGCAACGACTTGCTTGTTGTAACGATTCTATAAGTTATCATAACGATTTCTTTAGAACTCGCAACGACTTGCTTGTTGTAACGATTTCATAAGTTACCGTAACGATTTCTTTAGAACTCGCAACGACTTGCTTGTTGTAACGATTTCATAAGTTACCGTAACGATTTCTTTAGAACTCGCAACGACTTTCTTGTTGTAACGATTTCATAAGTTACCATAACGATTTCTTTAGAACTCGCAATGACTTGCTCGTTCATAACGATTTGCTTTGCACAAAGATTTCTTTAAGCGCTTACAACGATTTGCTTTGCGCAACGATTTCTTTAGAGCTCATAATGACTTGATAAGTGTTCATAACAATTTGCTCTCTATAATGACTTGTTAGTATTCATAACGACTTGATAAGTGTTCATAACGATTTGCTCTCTATAATGACTTGTTAGTATTCATAACGACTTGATAAGTATTCATAACGATTTGCTCTCTATAATGACTTGTTAGTATTCATAATGATTTCATAAGTCATATAGACATCAACTTTACAGTTTATATCAACTTGATTTTTATCTTATCTCTTGAAGCATTGACTCGTCAAAGTCATGCATATATCTATCTGTCACTCCTGCATTTATGAGTTCTGAACGTATCTCTGCATGCATGCAAACAATATCGTCCATTATTGTGCTTACTCTGTATACATCCTTTAAAACAAGCTATTTGGGATTGCTACTCTAGTGAATACTCACATCAACGTATACTGACAACAAGAGACAGTTTGAGTTGTTTACTGTCTAGCATTTAATGTGTGCAAGGTCCTGAAGACTTTCTATCATACAACGTTGGACCTAGACGTCAGAAGACCCTATCTCTTTGGGTGCTCAAATGGATAAAAAATAGTTGAAGCTTCCAAATGTCAAATAGTCTAATGACTACTCAAGAGAGAGACACAACGGTTACTTCAACGAACATATTTCAAAAGAAGAATAAATACAAGAGAAGTGAAGAAAAGATTAGAAGAATTTAAGCATTCAAGCATTCAAACTCTTCTGCAAGAAGTCCAGAGCCACGAACCTCATTCCTCTTAGCTTTTTGCTCTTTGCTCTCCACTAGTTTGTGAAAATCTTGAGAGAGCCTGTGTAGTTCTGAGAGTGTGCTTAGCTTAAATCTCTTTCTCTCAGTTCTAGTTGCTTCAGATCCTTGCTTGTCAAAAGCTTGATCTAGGGGCTTGAATTTCATTCGATTCTCTTTGTGAAGTTGTTTCCCTTCGGTTGTAAAGGAAGACCTGGTGGTATCCAGAGTGCTGTTTCCCTTCAGTTGTGAAGGAAGACCTGGTGGGGTATCCAGGGTGGTGTTGTTTCCCTGCGGGTGTAAAGGAAGACCAGTTGAGCTGGGTGTTGTAGCGTCCTTAAGGGGACTGTACCCTAGTAGTGGAATCATGAGTTGTTGCTCAGGGACTGGACGTAGGACTCCTAAGGAAAGTAGGTCCGAACCAGGATAATTCTTGTGTTGTGTGATTATTTTCCTTGTGTGATTCCCTTACGAACTAACTGCTACTAATCTCTATCGAAGAACGTTGTTGTGTGAATGTTTTTGATTTACAGGTATTAATAGATTAATTTTAAAAGACCCATTCACCCCCCCCCCTCCGGGCTCGTCAACTGGGCAACAGTAGGCACGTTGATTCTACACACGCTAGATAGGTTGTTCCTGTTTTGTTCACAACAAACACACACATCCTGGTTCGAATTTAATTCAACTCTATTTGAGATATTGATAAGTCTATGTCTCCATTAAAAAGAAGGTCATAATCTTTTAATTGACAGTAATCTATTCACCCCCCCCCCTTCTAGATTACCATAATAGATAATTCTGCGCATCTTTCAGTGGTAGCATGGACGGTGTGACCGATGATCACATCCTTCTTATTCAAGCTCTTCTTGATGGGACTCATGTGGATCTCCCAAACATCATGTTAAAATTATATTCAGGATGTTATTGGTGTGCCTAAGAGATCGCTCATTTATGGAATGCTTATTACTCGGATTCTTCGCAAGTTCAAGGTCAGTTTCTCTGGTGAAGAAGGTAAGAGTTTGATTGGGTTTGATGTTATTGATGGCAGCACTCTGGCTCGTATGAGGATGTCGATTCAGGATGGTGTATTTATTCGCACTGGCTCTCGTACTCCTCAGAAGAGACAGGGTCCCCAGGATGATGATGGTGATGAGTTTGTTCTATCCACTACGGGCACTTCTAGACCTTGTGCCCCTGTTGCTCAGATGTCTCAGCTATTCTCTGATTTCAGTGCTGGTATGACTGCTCGTTTTGATTCCCTGGATACCCAGTTTGATTCATTGGAAACAAAGGTAAAGGAGCTTTGCACAAATGTTCAATTTCTCAAGATGCATCAAGATCGTGATGAGAATTTCTTGCAATCAATCGCCAAACGTCAAGATGTGATGCTAGACAATCATCAGGATCTAAAGAAGAATTTGAAAGACCTTGCTGGAGCCGGAAACTACATGTGGGATACCTTCTCTCGGAGTCATCCTTGACTTCCTTTACCTTGATCCTTTCCTTGAACATCTCTTATGACTCTCTTCTTCTTGCCCTCTTTTTTGAGCCAGGCTACATTCCCTCCTCTCTTTTTCATGATGACAAAAAGGGGGAGAACTTCTGTAAAGTGAAAGTGATAGTACTTAAGCTTCTTTTTGTGAATGTTTTTTGGGTGCTTATAGTAAGGGTGAGAAACATACAAAACCTTTTGTGAATTGACTTCTTATGAATGGATATCTTTTATGAATGGATAGATATGACTATATTTTGATCAATGCGAATGGATTGTTTGTTGTGATTGAATAGACTGATATTTTGATTTATGTGCCTTGATGTGTTGAGGATATTGTGCCGGTATCAGTGATCGGTTAAGAAAAATGTTTATTCCTATGTAGGTGTTTTGTCGTCATCAAAAAGGGGGAGATTGTTGGATCCCTTAGAATTTTGATGATCACAAAACACTCATTATGTTTGCTAACAAGTTTGCAAGTTTAATGCAGAAAACAAGTAATTTCATAAGGGCGAGAGGGCTTTCAAAGAAGTCCATTTTAGTTCCTGGCTGAAGGAGTCGACCTCAGGATATGAAGGAGTCGACCCCAACTATTCTCAGGTATTCAGAGTCGACCCCAGAGTTATGAAGGAGTCGACCTCTCAAGAAAGAAGATGGAATGACCTGTGCAGAGTTGACCTCGACGTTCTAAAGGAGTCGACCCCGGTTCTACTCGGCTGTTTGGAGTCGACCTCCAGTTTGTGAAGGAGTCGACCTCTGTTCAAATGCTTGTCAAGTTGCTGAAGCAGAGTCGACCCCGACCTTTAAAGGGAGTCGACCCCGATCAGGCTCAGCTGTTCAGAGTCGACCCCAGCTCTCTAAAGGAGTCGACCTCTGTCCAGTATAAGCTCTTTTGTCCAAGAGGAGTCGACCTCAACTTTCATTGGAGTCGACCTCGAGCTGAACTGAAGTCCACTCCAACAAAAGGTGAAGTCGACACTGACATGCAGATCTATTCAAAAAAGTAAGTTTGAACACCTTTTTAACCAAGACCACTTTCCACACTCTCCCAAACGGATACTTCTTTGGAAAGGCTGGTCACCTGGGGGAAACCCTAGGCAGGGAATTTCGTGGAGAAGAGTGCCACCCTCAAGAGTTTGATCTACAGCTTCTTCTTCCAAGCTTTTTCACCTTCTAGAGCTTCCACCTGCGGCATCCTTGAAGAAGGGTCTCTTTGGAGGAGATCTTTTTTGCTTCAGAGCTTCAACAACATTTGGAGATCTTCCTCACGAGCTTTGCATCTGTTTTTGCTTGATTTATCTTTCTCTCATTAAGCTTCTTGCTTTGTGTCTGTTGGTGAGCTGGGCACCGCGTCAACCAGTTGTTTGTTGGTGAGCTAGGCACCGTGTTCACTAGCGGAGTGTTGGTGAGCTGGGCACCGCATAAACCAGCGGGTGTGTTCATTTCTTTGAGTGAAAAAATCTCACCGTGTTGGTGAGGATTGGACGTAGGTAGACCAAAGGGGGTCTTACCGAACCGGGATAAATCGATGTCTCTTTCTATGCTTGCCTCCTTCTTCCCTCTCAGTTCTCTCTGCTTTGCACCATATTTTTATTTCTACATTAGTTTCCATTGGCCATTCAAGATACATTTTTAATAGCCCTATTCACCCCTCTCTAGGGCTAGTCATAGTCTTGATCCTTTCACATCTCCTACGACACTAGCACCACCAACCGAAGCATCTTCTTGCAAGGGAGCAGCATCTTTCGGAACTTGTTACATGCCATCGACCTGAGTAAGCTATTGTTGAATGAACCATATATATCCTATCATAAGTATGGAAATTAATACTACAATTATACATATTATACATAACTTATTATAAGTATTATACATATTATACATAAAACGGGTAGAACCGACCCATGTATAGCCCAATGCATACATAAGTTGAACACCTAAATGTATTTTTATTACACAGTTGTTACATTTTTATGTTCTTTTCTAATTCTCTTGAAACAACATTAGATGAGAATTAAGTTGATGGTGTTTATAGATTCTTTAAGAAGAGGAAAAAAGACAAATTAATAAGAGGAGAGAGACTTAAAGAAGGAGAAGAAGAGAGAGTGAGTGGGAGAGATTTAAAAAAGAAAAGAAAGCTAAAAGAAATCGGTCTCTACATGACTGATTTCACTCTTTTATTTATATACATATATAATACTATTTTAATGCTAGAAATCGGTCTCCACAAAACCTATTTACCTTAGATGAGGCAAACTAAACCGGTCATGTTAAGATCAATTTTAATATTTTATAAATTTTTTTAAATGGCCGCATTAGCGCACACGTTGATGCGGTTGTTGACAGTAAAAAATGTGTTAGTTTGTTAATTAAAATTTTAAGACTACTATTTAACTAAAAAAATTTAAACAATACTATTTAAAAAAAACCGTTGTCCTGGCCTATATCCATGATGAGCCGCCAACTATCCCGCAAAACCATGTCAATGGAAAAGAGAGAAGATGGTAGAGGTCTACGAAAACCCGAAGGGTGCTGATAATAGAATCGATCGATGGAGAGACCAAACATGGGAGGGGGCTCTCACAATATATGCTTTCTCAAATGCACATCTGATTCTCTGCTTGTCTCTCTACTGTCTACGTTTCCCCACCTCTACCGATTTATGAATTGGAGGAATTTTTTTTTGGGACAACACCTGTGGTTCCCTTAATTACTTGTTCCTTTTTGCGAGGCCTTCGCAACATTTCTTTCTTTGCAAATGTGAAAAAAGTGCATAGGTCGAACGCATTTGACTGACGTTAACCGTTTTCCCACCTGATCAACATGTCCTATAAGTATTCTTGAGCTCAAAGTACTTGGAACAACTATTCCAGAAAATAATATTTTCATAATTTAGAAAACCTACCATTTTAAAAAACATATAAATACGACTTGAACTCATAATCTCACTCTCACACAGAAGGTATTGACACTTTATACTGCCGATGAAAGAATCAATACTTCGATTAATTAGTAGGCAACAGGAATCCACATCAATATTATATGCTCCAAATAAGGTTTGCATAAGTACTTTTCCACTCCGATGGCGACAGTCTCTTTGATTCCAACATTATAAGGCATGCAGGACATCCCAATCCGTCTCTATTAATTCTCACCTCTCAATTCCCTTCCGTCTCTCGCTGCATGCCTCCCATTGGCTTCTTTGACCCGGCCCTTGGGATCTCACACCTGCAAACATAGTTCTCTACCAAGAAAGTCTGTAACTCTTTAATTAGATACCTAGACGTCCATCCATTCCAAATTTAGAGCATATCCGGAAAAGTTACTGTTATATTAATTGACTTAGGGTCCATTTGGATGTAAGTAAACTATTTTCATTGGAAAATCATTTTTCATGGAATAATTTTTACATGAAAATAAAAATCTTAATTATCCATTTGGTTGTTAGGGAAATGTTTTCACTGGTTATTTGTGTAAATAGAATATTAAAAAAAAGTGAAAAGTCAACAGTATTAAATGTAAGTTTTTGTTAGAGAGTTACATTTGAGCACATGGAATATTATGACGAGGTAATAACTTCCAAGACCATGTGCTCAAATGCCCCCGGAAAATGGCTTCCACACTTTTGGTGCGGATGCCAAAATCTAGAATTTTGAAGATGTAGTTTTACCTATTTTACTTTTCAAGGATGCCAAATACTTACAAAAATGAAGTTTTACTTGAAACGATTTTCCTACGTGAACTTTTACCTCTAAACAAACAGACCCTTAGTCAAAATCCCTTTTGTAATGGGCATGGGTTTGGTAACCCACGACCCATTATCCCACCCACCATGTTAATATGGAGGAGGAGATCCAACGCAAGGACGTGCTGGGTATTAAGTTGGGATTTTTTTCTTTTGCCGTGTTGTACGCAAGGACGTATTTTTGTGAGGCAACAGGGTGTTCTGGCAGCTACTGCAGGCATGTGATCGTGGCGGCCGGTTTTTTCTCTTTCTCTTCCTCATTCTCAATTGTGGGAATGTGGAGTTTGTGGTGCTGCCTTCTTGAAGTCCTGTGGGACTATTTAAAAGGGCACCTTCTACAGAAAAGAGTCAGAGATTTGAAGTTTGCTTCATTTGGAGAAAGATTGTTCTGAGTCGTTGTAAGGGCATCTTTTTATTTTGTACTGCTTTTACAAGTTAATAAAATCTCTCTTCAAACAAGATAGCCCCTCTCCCTGGAGCCTTCACACCTCAGCAATCACAAACATTTGCCAAGTCCAGGCAATGCTGAAACTTGACGGTTGAGAGCGGCTTGGTCATCATATATGCAGTGTTCTCCTGAGTTGGAACTTTCACAAGTTGAATGTCACCACTTGCAACTAACTCTCTGAGCTTATGATATCTGATGTCGATGTGCTTCGTTCTTGCATGATACACAAGATCTTTCGTAAGGCAAATAGCACTTTGACTATCACAATTCAGACAAACACTCTTCTGAAAGATGCCAAGTTCCTTCACCAAACCTTCTAGCCAAACTGCCTCTTGGCAACTTCCACTGCAGCAATGTATTTAGCTTCTATTGTTGACAAAGCAACTATGTCTTGTAGCATGGCCTTCCAACTGATAGGGCCTCCACCTAAAGTATAAATATATCTTGTAGTGGATCTCTTCCTGTCAAGGTCACCTGCATAATCTGAGTCAACAAAATCAACTAAAACATCAATACTGTTAGTGCCCTTCTGAAACAACAAACCAACATATGTTTTCCCCTTGTGGTTTGTTTTATCTTGCATAATTTCTCGGGTTGATCTTTGTTGCGCAAATTACTGCTGATTCACATGTTTGTCTGCTGCATGAGTGCATCGGCACTCCAATATTCTAACATCTGGTATCAGAGCTAGGTTGTTCTGTGTGATTCTGTCAAGTTCACGTGTTGCAAAGATGTTAGGCATGAAGTTTGATGTGCAAAAATTCGACGGCAAGATTGATTTCAGTCTGTGGCAAAAATAGGTAAAAGTGATTTTGGTACATAACAATTTGCACAAGGGGCTTCTCGGCAAGGAGAAGTCTGGGAAGAACGATGAGGATTGGTATGAGCTAGATTTGAAAGCAATAAGTACAATACAATTGTGTCTTGCAGATGAGGTAATGTACAATGTTGCTGATGTTCATACTACTGTTGATTTCTGGAAGAAATTAGAAAGCTCTATATGTCTAAATCATTGACGAACAAGCTTTATTTAAAGAAGCAATTGTATAGCCTCGTATGTCTGATGGGACTGACCTCTTAGAATATATGAATGCTTTCAATAAGTTGATTTTGCAGCTTCGCAGTGTCGATGTTAAGGTGGAGGAGGAAGACCAGGCTCTTCTTCTCCTTTCATCTTTGCTGAAGTCCTACGACCACTTGGTGACCACGATTCTTTATGGGAAAGAAACCTTGAAGATGGAAGAGGTCAAGTATACTTTGCTGTCAAATGAAGTCAGAAACAAATCAACCAGTGCTAGTGATGAAAGTTTGATGGTAAAGAGTTCGGGTCAGGACAGAGGATGTAAGAAGCAGAAAGAAGGCAAGAAAAATCGGTCCAGATCAAAGTCAAAAGCAAAGAACAACAGGCGTTGTTACTGCAAAGAAGGAGGACACTGGAAATCTGATTGCCCCAAGTTGAAGGAAAAATCTAAAAATAAAGAAAAGGAGCAAGTTGAGGCCAACGTTGCTTCCGATTTAGAAAAGGAAGGAGACGTTCTTACCATCTCCTCAGGTATGGATTTTTTTGACACATGGATTCTTGATTCTGGATGTTCCTATCATATGTGCCCATATACAGACTGGTTTCATGCTTATAAGTCATATGATGGGGGTAGAGTTCTCATGGGAAATAACTCCGAGTGCAGAACTGTTGGGATAGGAACTATCAAAATCAAGACGTTTGATGGGGTTGTTAGGACTTTAACTGAGGTCAGACATGTCCCAGATTTGAGGAAGAGTCTAATCTCCCTTGGTGCTCTTGATGCTTGTGGATATACCTTTAGTGGTGCTAATAGCATATTAAAAGTGACACGTGGTGCTTTAGTTGTTATGAAGGGAGAAAAAATAGGTTATTTGTATAAGTTGATTGGTAAAACTGTTACAGGTGATGCTGCTATTTCCTCCTCTTCTGATGATGACAACACCTTGTTGTGGCATGTTAGGCTTGGCCATATGAGTGAGAGAGGATTGATAGAATTGCATAATAGAAATTTACTCAAGGGTATAAAATCATGCAAACTTGATTTCTGTGAATCATGTGTTCTTGTCAAACAGTGCAGAGTTAAATTTGTTACTTCTAACAAGCAAAGTAAAAACATTCTTGAGTATATTCATTCTGATGTTTGGGGTGCATCGCCAGTAACATCTTATGGTGGAGCTCGATATTTTGTCACTTTTATCGATGACTTCTCTAAGAAAGCTTGGATCTACTTTTTGAAGCACAAGTCAGAGGTGTTCGAGAAGTTTAGAAGCTGGAAAGTCAGAGTTGAGAAGGACATAGGCAAACAAGTGAACGTCCTCCGAACTAACAATGGTGGTGAGTACACCTCAAAGGAATTTGAGGATCTCTATAAGCATGAAGGCATTGCTCGACATTTCACTATTCTTGGTAAAGCACAGCAGAATGGTGTAGCTGAAAGAATGAACAGAACTCTGCTAGAGAAACCTCGTTGTATGAGGTTGTTTGCCAACCTACCAAAGCCGTTTTGGGCCGAAGTAGTTAACATGGCTTGTTATATTGTTAACAGGTCACCTTCAACATCGTTGGGACTCAAGACACCAAATGAAGTTTGGTCTGGTAAGCCAACTGATTATTCTGAGCATGGATTTTCTGGACATGAAAGAAAAGAGGGATTTTAAGCACGAAGAAAGGAGGTAGGTAGGGCGGCGAAGTCATGTCACGACGTAGGGATCCATATGTAAACATGCATATTTTTGTTGTCCTGCTTTTGTCTTGTTGCAGGATGGAGAGAGGACAAAGCTTGATGTAATGTCCTAGAACTGTATCTTTTCTGGATACAGGTCTGGTGTGAAAGGGTACAAATTCTGGAATCTTGACACAAAGAAGGTGGAGCTCAGTAGAGATGTTGTAATATCCTCAAACTTTAAATATCGTGATTTACTTAGAAATTCTTGTTTATGCAAACCAATTAGACTTAAATTGAGATATTTAGGATTAAGAGTATGCTTATGACACATTATCATGCACCGGTACTATTTTCGTCGTGTACACCCCGACAGAGCGACACCAGAATTCTGTAACAAAAATGAAATCCGAGAACACCATAATTCTTAAAAAAATATGGTGATATCAAAAATGTAAATATTCGGAATTTTTTACGTGCGGATCTTGAGATTTAGCCGACGCAACTATTTTTCGGGCGATTTTTCACCCAGTGAAAAATAAATTCTAAAAATTAAACTAAAATCACCATAATTTATAAAACTTTCCTATTAGTCTATGGTTGAAATTTCAACTTAAATGGACATCATTTGAACATGTTTACATGAGGATCTTTGGGTCAACTGAATTATGGGTTATTTATGATAACTAATTTTCTTGGAATTATTGGTTGCTTATGTGCTGGGAGTTGGGTGAGCCACTTCACCTGGTTATAAGCTTACACATCTTACCATAGGTGTAAGTTGGGGAAGCCATGCATGGTAAAGGTGTCGATGGTAAGAACTCCATTGCTTTTACTGTGACACCTTATGGGTTGACGTGCCGTTGTGCATGGGTCACTTTGAAGCTATAAAAACTTCCCAGTGGCAGATGTCCAAACTTTTCCTTCTTCCATTTCTGTTGCACTTTGCGATTCTCACCTTGAGGAGCGTTGATGGCGCTGTCGCCTTGAGGAAGGTGCTTCTATTGGGTTGCTGCTTCCTCTATCTGTACTAGAAAGGATACAAATTGTAACTGCCGTGGACTGAAATGACTGTATCCCGTTCTTCTGTTAGCTATGAATCTTCGAGGAAAAGATTTTATCCTCCAAGATTAGGTAGGTTCCTTTCTCTAATTTCTCTCCAGTCTTCTATTTTCATACTTGTAGCTTCTTCATCCTTGGAAACCCATGTTTTTCTATTTGTCTCTGGTTCTGTGGAAAATTCTTCTCTTCTTGTTCCTTCTTCTACTAGAACCTTGGAGTTTGAGTGTCTACTTTGGTTCTGTCATGAGGGTCAGTGAAGCTTTCATGAGACTCTAGTCATTATTCATGTCTTAAGAAGTAGATTTTGTATTTAGTATGAATTTTGTTACAGCTTGGAGAAAGAATTGCATGAGGGAGTAGATATGTTCCTACAAAGTCTTTTCCTACAAGTTCCCAATTTTATGCCATTCATATGAAAAGCTTGGACTCCTATTGTCTATGCTTCCTTTCTTCATATAAGTGATGTGCAGAACTATGTACAAGACCCTCTTTGATGTGTTAAACATATTTGGATGCATAGGAATTATTAAAAGAGTCTTTAGAGTTGTGTAGATCTATTTCTGGAAGCTGGACTTGCAGCTGTCGACAGTTAGAACTCATCTGTCGATAGGCCTCAAGCTTCCAGAACCCAAAACTTCTGAAAAATCAGTAGCTGTCAACAGATAGCTCTCATCTGTTGTAATGACCCCCTTTATACCGGTACGATTATACCAATCCCCATCGGTACAAAGAGCATCGTCACAGTGGGATAGTAACCCAACACTAAGCGATAAGGTTGATATGTCCATGAATAATAAAAGAGTATAGCAGAATTAAGAGAAATATATTACTTCATTATCACCACACATTCCACAGTCTATGTAGTAAAAGAAAGTATTAGAGTCCACATTATTACAACTTGAAAAGAACTATATTGACCATACATTGTCCATATGAATTACATCATTCAAACTATAGATTAAAGCAACTACCAAAAATAAAATCTCCTCAAGTGCTATTTCTTGTATGTGGTATCAATCCTCACTGTTCTCTCCTCAGCTACTGGATAACTTGTCACACATATATGCCGAAGCAAGTATGAGTCTTACAAGACTCAGCAAGTAATCTAAACATCAAACTTATACATATCACATGCACATTATACTACCAACCATAATGAGACACATGCTATCATACTAATTACAATAATTCATATAGTACAAGCTTTAATGATTAACAACACATAGGTCTCCCAAACACATTCCAAATTAACACATGCTCATATTAAATTATAAAATAACATACATCTACACAAGTTCTCTACACATGATATATTCTATGATACATAGTTCAAATCCTTATCATATCATTGCACAATTTAATCAAATTTGAACACAAGGTTATGTACAAGATGACGAATACTTTTACCATAGTATTTAGTCAATTTCACATGCATTCATATCACTTTATCATAAAACTAACTTGCTGTTTTAAGGTAAGATTTATCATACACTCATGACACTTGTACATGGTTTCTAGTGAACTTCATAATATGATACTAATCTTTCTATCGTAGTTAAGCATAATCCAATTAATACATACATGACATGAACATATGCACTCTTAAACACCTACCATGTAACATGATATATTAGTCTAAACATTTTTCCTTATTGTGTAACAGCTCTACCAATTAGAACATGCAATTATGCATAATGTAGATAACAACCTAACATGATCTCTATTTATTTTGCACATGCACTTTTCTTATTTATTTACACATTTCATTTGCTATTTTAAATATGAATAATTACCATGATATCACCTTTATTAAACATGGAATGAAGATTGAATACACATTCAAATCGGATGGCAGTCATCTACAAATTAAGCATGAAACTACATACTAAATGAGTAGCAATTCTATCATGGAACTTAGACATTATTTCGTGTGTTTATCAAAAACAAAATCTCATTTACCTTGCTGTTTTGACATGAATTAAACTTAATTACATGGATTTACACTTATTCTCACGCTATCTTATTCATTGTCAAATTTACCTACTCGTTCTTTTACATTGCATTTCTTTACATGTTTACATGCACATATTCATACATACCACCATATGGAGATTATTAAACTATATTACATAACATTTAACATGGTACAAAACATGATATTATAAATATGATAGTAACACATGAATGACATAAATAAATAAACATGTAATGATACATTGGTTTTCACCTACACTTGTACCTTTGCTATCTTTTACTCTTCCTTACATATTAATTTTCACTCCTTCCATTGCACTTACTCTTGCATTCACATTTATCACATTACACCATGTTCACCTTTAATCTCTTAAGTTGTCATGACACATAGTCCTAACTACCAAGTAGAGGAAAATAATCACTTTAGCACTTAGCGCTTATCACTTAGCACTCACTTTCACATATTCATCACCTAGGCAATGCGGTGACAAATATAGATAACTGCGCAGAACCGGGAGAAGCCCTCTCCACCCTAACCAGCGGTACTTGTCCACCTCCAAGATTTTATCCTAATGCCCTTAGGATTTATGTCATAACGTTGAGCCTTCTATAGGGACTTTTCTATGGTACAGCACTCAGACCCCTATGGTAGCAGTGTCACTCTTGGCACACATTTTATCTTAACCACATTCTCATTCTCATCACATTATTACTCATGCTTATACACAACTTTCATTCAAATTCTACGATCACTTCGCTTAATACTCACATTCCCATTTACAGAAATTCACATTGTTGTATAACAGTGATAAATCACTCAAGATAAGGCATTAACTTGCTGCTAACTTTCCATTTATACTATATTACTCTAACATGCACAACATGGTTATTTTCACATTTAAAACCATGAAAATACCTAATGTCATTAGAACTTTATGAAAATTTTATCATAAGTTAAAGACAGTAAACAAAACACATGCTCAATTTTTCAGATTTTTATGAACAGAAAATGTAATTATAGCAATTAATCTAAACTGCAGGTGCATTTCTCACAAATTTCTTAAAACAGAGATTTCCAATAAAATAGTCTAATTTGACAGTGTCAATGTGTTTATACTATAATCATATCATTACAGAAAATTCACCATGCTCGAACTCACAACCGTTCTAATTATACAGATTAAACATGTTCATCTTATGTTCATAATTCGAACTCCAGAATTTTAATAAATAACATAAATCATGAAAATTCAATAAAATCTCATGATATGACCTACTAATCACCCTTGACCCCTCATAAAAATTTTAGCAGGAAAACATACCCAGAAATCATTTAAATATATTAAACAACATTTTTCAGAACACTGACGAACTTAACTGCATGGTCCTGGCTGCCAACTGGGTTAACTGTGACATCTCTTGCCATCAACTGATGAACTTAACGGCAAGGGATGTTGCCGTCCACTTCCAGACAGCAATATGCACAGACACATTCACATGTACGGAGAAGTTTGAGGGTACAGGACGCGAGGAAAAATCCGTAAAAATCATAGGACCTAGGGGACATGTATAGGAAAGATGTACATAGGTTACTTGCCTCTAATAAAATCCTAGAAGATCAAATCTTTGTCGTTGAAGCCTCCTCGGCCAGAGCAAGAGGGTGCTCAGAAACTCCTTGAATCTTGTTCTCCTGTCGATGTAGATCATTCTCGGGTTGGGGATGCCTCCTTGATAGTTAGACTACGCTCCAGTCGTCGTAGATCTCCCAGAAAATCCTCCAGTCGCCGGATCAGAGCTTGGGAAGTTCAGCTTTTCTCACAAGGAAAACTAGGGTTTCACAATGACAAAAGGGCTTTGTGCGGCCAGAAATGGGTTTTATAAAGTTGGATAGGTTGGGTACGCACTGGGGTAGCTTACCCAAGGTTTAGGAAGGGTTTCCTAAACTGGAACCGGCCATAAAGCAGCATTAACAAATCTAGAACGTTACGCAGGAGGATATTGACGTCAACATCGGTTGTAGTCAACTACACAGTTGACGTCAAGGGTCTGGCCGCCAACTTGAGGTTGGCGTCCAGGGGGTGGTCGCCTACCTGGGGTTGGCGTCCAGGGATGTGGACGCCAACCACTCTAGCGTCCAGGCCTTGGCCGCCAACTCCCCAGTGCAATCATGACCCTGATAAACTCCGAAATAAATGCGTAAAAACACTAGAATAATTTAATATATATAAAAATAATCATATATACCCTTACCACATGAAGTACACTCATTCCAATTTTTTTTTAAATATAACTTATACTAATCATAATTAAGGATAATATACATCAATACAAGCACATAAGCACATATACATTAACATTACATGACTACATACATCGCATGTATTTATAATGAAATGTGTTCATCATTATTCAAATTCTACATATACATTATCTTTCAAGCACCTTACACATCATAAATAATTTAACATGCTTAAAGTAATTAAGTGTCATTTAAACAAGATTAGCATATATATGTACACCTGTATACACCATGGTTACTTACAACATGTTTAAAATAACCAAATGCCATAGATACATTAATAATTAAATAATGCCTACATTGATAGCTAGATAATGCATGCACACTCATGTTTATATTTATACTTGTACAGAAATAACTCTCATGATCCTACATGGCCTATATCATTATTTACTTATCACATGCACAATATTACTTAACTATTTTATGCCTCAGATTTTTGGTATACACCTTATACATAAATTTAACTAATTGCCTATTATTACCTAACTATCCTGTATATACATGCATGAACTAATGAGAAAGCATAGAAATGATAATATGCACAATTGAATACACACGCTACTCACGCGACAAGTAAAGACATATGCACCATATAAAAGAAAGAAAATTTTGCGGTATCACATTCTCCCCCCCCTTGAAAAAGATCTTCGTCCTCGAAGATCGATTCGAGTACCTCTGGTGACATCATCGGTGCCATCTCCGGAAAAAGAATGAAATCCTCCTTCTCTTTGGCTGGTGCTTGAAATTCTACTACTGGCTCTTTTGATGTCGATGTTGTAGTACCTCGGGGATCAAACTTCTTCAACCTCGAACATTCTTTAGTCCGATGGTCGTTGCTGCCGCATTTGAGGCACCTTCCCTCCTTTGCCCAACACTGATTCCCGCAATCGGGTTTATTGCAGTGCATACACATGGGTTTCCCGCTAGCTGTAGAGGCCGCAAACCTTGTCGTACTAAGAAGCTCGTCCAGAGTGCGGGGATCGCATTCCAAAAGTCTCGCTCTCACTGCTGGTCTAAGTCTCATTATGAAGTTTCTCACCTTGCGTTTCTCTTCATGCTCCCTAGCCCTAGCCTCACGCTTTCCTTGACTCACCATTATCTACAAAACAATTCAATCTAGTTACAGTCTAACTTATTAAATCCTATCTACCTTTCTTACTATCTTTCATTCATTATTATTACTTCCTACACATATGGACAAATTCCTATAAATACTTTGCAATATTGTGAGATGATGGTTTATTCATGTACAGTCTCAACCTTGATGCTCTGATATCAATCTCTGTAATGACCCCCTTTATACCGGTACGATTATACCAATCCCCATCGGTACAAAGAGCATCGTCACAGTGGGATAGTAACCCAACACTAAGCGATAAGGTTAATATGTCCATGAATAATAAAAGAGTACATCGGAATTAAAAGAAATATATTACTTCATTCCATCATCACCACACATTCCACAGTCTATGTAATAAAAGAAAGTATTAGAGTCCACATTATTACAACTTGAAAAGAACTACATTGACCATACATTGTCCATATGAATTACATCATTCAAACTATAAATTAAAGCAACTACCAAAAATAAAATCTCCTCAAGTGCTATTTCTTATATGTGGTATCAATCTTCACTGTTCTCTCCTCAGCTACTAGATAACCTATCACACCTGTGCGCCGAAGCAAGTATGAGTCTTATAAGACTCAACAAGTAATCTAAACATCAAACTTATACATATCACATGCACATTATACTACCAACCATAATGAGACACATGCTATCATACTAATTGCAATAATTCATATAGTACAAGCTTTAATGATTAACAACACATAGGTCTCCCAAACACATTCCAAATTAACACATGCTCATATTAAATTATAAAATAAAATACATCTACACAAGTTTTCTACACATGATATATTCTATGATACATAGTTTAAATCCTTATCATATCATTGCACAATTTAATCAAATTTGAACACAAGGTTATGTACAAGATGACGAATACTTTTACCATAGTATTTAGTCAACTTCACATGCATTCATATCACTTTATCATAAAACTAACTTGTTGTTTTAAGGTAAGATTTATCATACACTCATGACACTTACACATATGGTTTCTAGTGAACTTCATAATATGATGCTAATCTTTCTATCGTAGTTAAGCATAATCCAATCAATACATACATGACATGAACATATGCACTCTTAAACACCTATCATGTAACATGATATATTAGTCTAAATATTTTTCCTTATTGTGTAACAGCTCTACCAATTAGAACATGCAATTATGCATAACGTAGATAACAACCTAACATGATCTCTATTTATTTTGCACATGCACTTTTCTCATTTATTTACATTTTATTTGCTGTTTTAAATATGAATAATTCACCATGATATCACCTTTATTAAACATGGAATGATGATTGAATACACATTCAAATCGGATGGCAATTATCTACAAATTAAGCATGAAACTACATACTAAATGAGTAGCAATTCTATCATGGAACTTAGACATTATTTCGTGTGTTTATCAAAAACAAAATCTCATTTACCTTGCTGTTTTGACATGAATTAAACTTAATTACATGGATTTACACTTATTCTCATGCTATCTTATTCATTGTCAAATTTACCTACTCGTTCTTCTACATTGCATTTCTTTACATGTTTACATGCATATATTCATACATACCGCCATATGGAGATTATTAAACTATATTACATAACATTTAACATGGTACAAAACATGATATTATAAATATGATAGTAACACATGAATGACATAAATTAATAAACATGTAATGATACATTGGTTTTCACCTACACTTGTACCTTTGCTATCTTTAACTCTTCCTTACATATTATTTTTCACTCCTTCCATTGCACTTACTCTTGCATTCACATTTATCACTTTACACTATGTTCACATTTAATCTCTTAAGTTTCTGTGACACATAGTCCTAACTACCAAGTAGAGGAAAACAATCACTTAGCACTTAGCACTTAGTACTCACTTTCACATATTCATCACCTAGGCAATGCGGTGACAAATCTTGGTAACTGCGCAGAACCAGGAGAAGCTTTCTCCACCCTAACCAGCGGTACATGTCCACCTCCAGGATTTTATCCTAATGCCCTTAGGATTTATCTCATAACGTTGAGCCTTCCATAGGGACTTTTCTATGGTACAGCTCTCAGACCCCTATGGTAGCAGTGTCACTCTTGGCACACATTTTACCTTAACCACATTCTCATTCTCATCACATTATAACTCATGCTTATACACAACTTTCATTCAAATTCTACGTTCACTTCACTTAATACTCACATTCCCATTTATAGAAATTCACATTACTGTTTAACAGTGATAAATCACTCAAGATAAGGCATTAACATGCTGCTAACTTTCCATTTATACTATATTACTCTAACATGCACAACATGGTTATTTTCACATTTAAAACCATGAAAATACCTACTGTCATTAGAACTTTATGAAAATTTTATCATAAGTTAAAGACAGTAAACAAAACACATGCTCAATTTTTCGGATTTTTATGAACAGAAAATGTAATTATAACAATTAATCTAAACTACAGGTGCATTTCTCACAAATTTCTTAAAACAGAGATTTCCAATAAAATAGTCTAATTTGACAGTGTCAATGTGTTTATACTATAATCATATCATTACAAAAAATTCACCATGCTCGAACTCACAACCGTTCTAATCATACAGATTAAACATGCACATCTTATGTTCATAATTCGAACTCCAGAATTTTAATAAATAACATAAATCATGAAAATTCACGAAACCTCATGATATGACCTACTAATCACCCTTGACCCCTCATAAAAATTTCAGAAGGAAAACATACCCAGAAATCATTTAAATATATTAAACAACATTTTTCAGAACACTAACGAACTTAACTGCATGGTCCTGGCCGCCAACTGGGTTAACTGCGACATCTCTTGCCATCAACTGATGAACTTAACGGCAAGGGATGTTGCCGTCAACTTCCAGACAGCAATATGCACAGACACATTCACATGTATGGGGAAGTTTGAGGGTCCAGGACCAGAGGAAAAATCCGTAAAAATCATAGGACCTAGGGGACATGTATAGGAAAGATGTACATAGGTTACTTGCCTCTAATAAAATCCTAGAAGATCAAATCTTTGTCGTTGAAGGCCTCCTCGGCCAGAGCAAGAGGGTGCTCAGAAACTCCTTGAATCTTGTTCTCCTGTCGATGTAGATCATTCCTCGGGGTTGGGGATGCCTCCTTGATAGTTAGACTATGCTCTAGTCGTCGTAGATCTCCCAGAAAATCCTCCAATCGCCGGATCAGAGCTTGGGAAGTTCAGCTTTTCTCATAGAGAAAACTAGGGTTTCACAATGACCAAAAGGGCTTTGTGCGGCCAGAAAATGGGTTTTTATAAAGTTGGATAGGTTGGGTACGCACTGGGGTAGGTTACCCAAGGTTTAGGAAGGGTTTCCTAAACTGGAACTGGCCATAAAGCGAGCATTAACAAATCTGGAACTGTTACGCAGGAGGATATAGACGTCAACATCGGTTTTAGTCAACTACACAGTTGACGTCAAGGGTCTGGCCGCCAACTTGAGGTTGGCGTCCACGGGGTGGTCGCCTACCTGGGGTTGGCATCCAGGGATGTGGACGCCAACCACTCTGGCGTCCAGGCCTTGGCCGCCAACTCCCCAGTGCAATCAAGACCCTAATAAACTCCGAAATAAATGCGTAAAAACACTAGAATAATTTAATATATATAAAAATAATCACATATACCCTTACCACATGAAGTACACTCATTCCAAAATTTTATTTAAATATAACTTATACTAATCATAATTAAGGATAATATACATCAATAACATGCACATAAGCACATATACATTAACATTACATGACTACATACATCGCATGTATTTATAATGAAATGCGTTCATCATTATTCAAATTCTACATATACATTATCATTCAAGCACCTTACACATCATAAATAATTTAACATGCTTAAAGTAATTAAGTATCATTTAAACAAGATTAGCATATATATATGTACACCTATATACACCATGGTTACTTACAACATGTTTAAAATAACTAAATGCCATAGATACATTAATAATTAAATAATGCCTACATTGATAGCTAGATAATGCATGCACACTCATGTTTATATTTATACTTGTACAAAAATAGCTCTCATGATCCTACATGGCCTATATCATTATTTACTTATCACATGCACAATATTACTTAACTATTTTATGCCTCAGATTTTTGGTATACACCTTATACATAATTTTAACTAATTGCTTATTCTTACCTAACTATCATGTATATACATGCATGAACTAATGAGAAAGCATAGAAATGATAATATGCACAATTGAATATACACGTTACTCACGCGACAAGTAAAGACATATGCACAATATAAAAGAAAGAAAATTTCGGGGTATCACATCTGTCGACAGACGACCCTGACCTATCGACAGATGACCCTTGCCTGTCGACAGGCATAGTCCAAATCCCAGAAACATGGTTCTGGAAATCAGTACCTGTCGACAGGCACCTTCTAGTTGTCGACAGACATTGCCCTGTTGTGTTCCCAGCACCAATTCTTATCCCATCCTTTAAAGAATCACTATACTATTGACCCCACAAGTTGTTTATCTCATTTTCTTGGACTCTAAACTACTTGATCATCAAGATGAATTGATTAATCATCAATCAACCTATCCTTGAATTTCTAACCCTATTGTGCTCATGAAATGTAACTTATGATTTGAAGACAGTGTTTTCTTTAAAGAGGGATTAGGATCACTTGTGGTAGCACCAGTCACTTGTGATCAGCTGTGGGCGACAATTTGTAGGTAAATCCAAGTCAATGGATTGATGATGGTGGGTAATAAACCCCGTTCTTACACAATAAACAAGATCCAAGGTGCTGGAATCGCCTAGGCATTGAGGATATATTTATGTTATTTAGTAACCTCTTGAGAGCAGTATGATGCCTGTCGAATTCGTTTCCAAATCAAGTTATGATCTGAATTTTGAAAGACATATATGACTCTTGTTCTGAAATTTGTTTGAGCTAGTTATGAAATCAAATTGTGCTATATGTTTCTGTTAAGTATGAAATTCACGAGCAAATATGTTTTTGATCTATATACGCTTACTTTCACCTACTGAGTCCTCCGACTCACACTTTTGTTTCCTCCACCCCCGCTTTCAGATTAAAGGTGAGTGCAATCTCAGATTTAGATGATTCCCAATTCCTCTGTTGATGAAGAAGACAAGAAGAAGAATAGCGTAGTTTTAGTAGTTTTGTAGACGTTTTGTTGTATTATTAAAGGTCTAGAGAGAGAAGATTTGGCTTTGTGTAAATAATGAGTATTAATACTTTGTACTTTATTGATATATAATACGTTGAAAGATGCCTTTGTGGAATATTTTGCCGGTCATGCGCATTACACGGATTTGTCTGCCATAATGAAATTTGTCAGTGTAATCCTCTCTTCCGATCAAAAGTCATGTGATAATGTATATATGTGTGTGTGCGGTCGGAAAAGGGTGTTACAGATGTTGTATTTGATGAAGACTCTATGTTGAAGATTTTTCAGCAACAGGTGAAGAAGCCCAATACCTTGGTTCAGGTGGAGCTGAGAAATGATGAGTCTGCTATGAACACTAATTTTGGGGAGTCTTCACATCAGGATGAGAAAAGTATAGAACCTATTGAGGAGGAGCCTTACTCTATTTCGCAGGGTAGAACCAGAAGGGAAATTAAAGTGCCATTAAGATTTCAGGATACAGTTGCTTATGCTTTTCCTGTTTTGTCTACTGACCCTTCTAGTTTTCAGAAGGCTATAGAGAATAAGGACAGTGGTATGTGGATGAATGCTATGAAGGAAGAGATGAATTCTGTTCAAAAGAATTAGACTTGGGAGCTAATCATGCTTCCCAAGGGCAAGAAGGCTATCAGCTGCAAATGGGTGTATAAGAAGAAAGAGGCTTCATCAGATAAAGAACCATCTAAGTACAAGGCAAGGTTGGTAGCCAAGGGCTATGCTCAAGGAAAAAGTATTGATTTTACAGAGATTTTTTCTCCAGTGGTAAAACACTGGCGATTCATGTTATGCTTGCTATGGTAGGTATGTGGGATTTAGAGTTGGAGCAGCTTGATGTGAAGACTGCCTTTTTGCATGGCAGTCTGGATGAGGAGATTTACTTGTTGCAGCCAGAAGGATTTGTTTAGAAAGGCAATGAAAAGTTGGTTTGTAGGTTGAAAAGATCTCTAGATGGTTTGAAGTAGGCTCCACAACAATGGTATAAAAGGTTTGACACTTCTATGTTGGCACATGGTTACAGTAGAAGCAAGTATGACAACTGTGTTTATTACCATTTCCTTGATGATGGTTCAATTATCTTACTAATGATTATGCTGATGATATGCTTATTGCCTATAAGCATATGTTGGAAATTCCTAAGCTGAAGCAGGAACTCAGTTCGGAGATTGAAATGAAAGACCTAGGAGGTGCCATAAAAATCCTAGGCATAGAGATCCATAGGGATCGAAAAGCTGGCAAGTTGTGGCTGACACAAAAGGGCTATATTCAGAAGGTGTTGGCTAAATTCAATATGAATGAAGCCAAGGTAGTTAGTACACCTCTTTGCTTAGCACTTTAGATTTTTCATTGCAGCAGTGTCCACAGTCAGAGGAAGAACATCAGGAAATGCTCAAAGTGCCATATGCAAATGCAATTGGTTGTCTAATGTATGCTATGGTTTGCACTAGGCCAGATCTATCTCAAGCAGTTAGTGTAGTAAGAAGGTACATGGGGAATCTAGGAAAAGTGTAACATCCTTCTTTCATTGGTCAGCCACCTTCTGATGAAGGTAGTGACGTATCGGGCCATCGCCTTCTGAAGACGATAGGATGGCTGTCGCGTTCTGTTTAGGAACGTGACAGGCATGTCGTTGTGTTCATCCTTCTGACCCTAGCATGCAGTTTTGTCATTTTGCTGTTGGGACAGTTGGGCCAAGTGTCGAATGCTGACAGATGAAGGCGACATGTCAGGTATCGCGTTCATGGTGTCAGGACTGCGAGGATGACATGTGGCGGTTCCGTTGGTCAGGTCTGACCATGATTTTGAGGTCGCGACAGGTTAGCCGTCGCGTTCAGTAAGTTAACGCGACAGGTAAGTTGTCGCATTCTCAAGTCTGTGGCCTATTTGTGCAAGGCCAGCAGACCAGCCCTCTTCTTCCCCTTTTTTTCTTCTTCCTCCCTTCCTCCAGCCCCTTTGTGTGCATTCTTCCATGGGGGAGTTTTTGAGGGTGTGGGTGGGGAAGTTTATACCTTTCTCCCTGGCGTGATGTCCTCTCTGGTGTGGCGTTTACCTCCTCGATGTGTGACGTCTTCTCCGACTTGTAGGAGGACAATCGTGGCTCATGGGCGGCGTGACTGTGGAGCTTGGAGCGAGGAGGAGGTGGCCATGCACACAAGAAGACCCCAACGGGTTGGCTCTTCATTTTGAGGTAGGGACCCTTGCCTTCCCCCTAGTTCTATCATGCTAGGACCTCCATTCCCCTCCTCCAAGCCATTAGAATCCACGCTAGGATTGTGCATGTGTGATTTGTGTTCCCTTGGAGCTTGGTTTGGGGTTTGGGTGATGAGGGTTGTTAGGATCGGTTATTCGGTAATGGCAAAGCTAGAAGGGGGGGTTGAATAGATTTGCAACGGAAACTTAAGCAATTTAAAAATTACTTCGGATTAAAAGATCTACTCAATTAAAACCCCTTTGATCAGATGCAATGTGTGTGAGAAAAATAACAGTTAGTGTGTAGACGAAATCCCTAGGCATGCATCTAGCGCAACACAATGCAAACCACAAGTCAAACCACAGTGCACAAGGGATTTTTTAGGTGGTTCGGAGATCACACCACGTGACTCCTACGTCCACCCCCCACACAGTGAGAACACACTACTCAACAATTGAGTACAACACACACACACGAGCACAACGGCTCAACCACACACACACACACACACACACGCTAGGTCAATTCCAGAATAGATCAGATCCTCTAGCCTTGATCTGAACAAGACACCACACACTATGATCTGTACACAACCCTTGTACAGATCGCAAACCACACACACTTCCACAAACACCACGTACTGACCTCCAATCAGTACACACACACACAGACATATGAAGGTAGAAAGAAAGAAGAGTTCTGAGTTGTAGAACAAATACGGAGATGAAGAACTCTTCGTGTGGTCGTCCAGAAGAACTCCAAGCTTCGTGTTGATGATGATCAGATGATGTAGACGAAGCTTGATTCGTGGACAAACTGACTTCAACTCCTCTCGTGAGATGGATCTTCCTTGAGCAGAATAGAGAGTTGAAGCAGAGCAGCAGGAAGAAGCCTTCTTCTTGACCTTTGCTTAGGGTTTTGGTATGGTGGCTCCTTGCTGCGAAAATAGCCTCATATGATCCATATATAGTGGTGTCCAAGCATAGAGAGTCGTGCTAAAAGGAAACACCAAAATATAGATCACATCCCGGCCATTAGATCTTCAGAAAACTCCGTCTGTCGATAGCCGACTTGCTGCTGTCGACAGGAACAGACAATGTTGCAAGATCCAGAGGACTAGGCTTTCTGGAAACAGATTTCTGTGTGTATCTGTCGTCAAGGCACTATTCATCTGTCGACAGGGCACTATTCATCTGTTGACAGGGCACTATTCCAACAGCTTGTCTTGTTCTTTTGCACTTGGATTTTGGGCTTTGTCTTGCATGGAATCTCACCTACATTTAAGAACATTATTAGTGAGATATAATGAACATTTAAATGAACAAGTTACACATGTTTTTCTTAATTAGCATTTGCTTTTCTTGATTAGCATTTGCTTTTCTTGATTAGCATTTGCTTAACTTAACATTCTCAATATGTTTCACACATTTATAACACATCAATTTTGTCATGTTCATGAAATGTTCATCATCAAAAACAAACATAACATCAATTAGTATTGCTCATCATCAAAAACATTTAAACACTTGTTGTAACCCAACATTCTCCAATATGAGAACCCAACATTCTCCCCCTTTTTGATGATGACAAACAGTTCAATTTTTGCACAATTGATGTTTCTCCCCCTTTTGGAAACATCCAAAAAGATAAGTCATGCACAAATGGATAAGAATGAAGCAAGGAACTGTGTTTCCAGTCAGTGATCAATAAGTACACACAATTACAAAAAGGGCATCCATTGCATGAAACAACAAAAGCAAAAGTGAGGGGTAAAGAGATGATGAAGTTAACAGATGGATGACTCAAGGAAGTGGAGGGAAATGAAGCAAAGAACTACTTGACTCCGAACTGAATTGTGAAGGATTTGAGTGGGGAATGAGTGTTCAAATGGGATTGCAAGGTTGAGAATAAGTTTAAACCCATTACAAAGTGTCATACCCATTAGCGTTAAGACACATACAATATCTACAATGGTTAAGAGATAATACTCCGGGAATCTCAAGTTATAGCATTTAGGATACATCGTCCAAAAACATATGAAAGTAAGATAACCCCTTGAATAAAACCATTAAAGAAAATCATATACCTTAGTGGTGATTTTCAGTTGGTAAAGGAAGGTAATGTCCACATAAACATTTGACAATTGACAACCCATTGCCCTTGATTTAAATCTTGGAGGCTCCACTTTATTTCAAGCATTTGAACAATTTCTTTTGTCAAGTTAATGTGGGAAAAGTAGTAATTAGGATCACTTTCACCTTTTGACGTGAAGGTAGACATGAGGGATGCCTGTACCCCCAGTTACTCAGTGTGAGTGACCATCATACTATTGTTCAGAGATAATGAAAAGACTTTTTTATGCGAAGACAGACATTTGTGATGCCCATGTCCCCGATTACTCAGTGATACTCATCATTGCTCTGCCTTTGTCCCATTTTAAATACTTTTTATGAACTTTTGAGTGTTTGAAATAGGTAGCTTTTCTCAATTTTTTTTTTTAACAATCAAGGTCATTGGTTATTTAATGTCAATAGTTAATGTAAAACATTAAGTTCAAAAACCTTCTTACTTATCAAACCATTTTAGAAACATGATAATCCACAAGGGAGTTATTCAAGTGAGTTAGGTTAAAATCATTAGATTTGATCAATGTGTTCTAGATGACACAACCTAGACTCAAGCACAAAATATTATATCAAAATCATTGTGATTAATTCAATGTCTTTGATACCATGTGAATATGAAAGATTGCAATGAATAGTAAGTCCCTATTCTTCCCTTGCATCAATAATGTGAACATACTCATAAAGAAAGGATTAGAAAATATGAAGATTTATGGATGAAGTGAGTATCTGTCGATAGCAAACATGAGCCTGTCGACAGATGCATACAGTTGTCAAGTTCAGGGTTCAAGCAAGGTATGGGCTGTCGACAGCTGAGGTGCTGGTTGTCGACAGATATAGACAGACAGAAACTTTGAAGTTCGGAACTGTGCTTGGCTGTCGACAGCAGAAGAAGTGGCTGTCGACAGATGCACACAGGGTGCAATTTCTGGGTTCTGTGAAGGTATATCTGTCGATAGGCTGTTTGGGGCTGTCGACAGGGGCTTTGAAACTTCAGCTTTAAGGCTTTGAATTGAGAGTGATTTGAACCATAAGACTGAGGGATAAATACACATTGAATATGAAGGGTATCCCTTATGAATTTCACTCACCTAGCCTTAACTTACTCCCCCATAGAGTGTGCATATGATAACTCATCATTCAAGCATTTCCACATAAAAGAGCATCCATAAGCATGTTCAAAATTTACTCCCCCATAACATATGCATAAAAAATAGCACATAATTAGCCTTATGCATAACATGACTTTTGGTACTTGGCGGAGTATTTTACTCACACATAATGATAGTTTCCAAACAAGCATAACTTGTTTTTTCACAAGTCATCATTTGATATACCAAGAGATCATGTGCACAGTTATGCAAGCAAGATGACCTGATTCCAACTGCTAAGAGGCATTGTTATGTAGGGGTAGCATTAAGACACATTTTCATTGCTCAGATAAAGGTAAAGATCCATTTCAATTCTTGCAGTTCAAAACTGAGGTGATAAAGAGATTTTACCTGAACAGTCTTCAATCACAGTCTCAAAAAAAAAAAAAAAACCTTTGTTCTCCATCATTTCTTGCCTTGCACAACCAATGGCATGAATTCTTTTCTAATTTTTGCTACAAGACATCTCAGCTTGTTGATCAAGCTTGTTTTGGGACCCACACTTGGTTGGGTCCTGCAATGACATTAGTGTTAGGATCTAATAATGAAGATTTCAGAATCCAAAGTGATTTGGTTTTTGGATTTCTATTGTTTTGTGCAGTTTTCCTGTTCATAGATACATGAAATTTTTGATCTTTATGAACATGATGTTGTGTATATGAATACATGGATTATTATGGAGCTTTAAAGCAAGCACAACATCATGATTTTTATGAGAGTGTTGATTTTTCTTCCAGCAGAATTTAGCAAGATGACCAAGTTTATTGCATTTGTAGCAAACGGGTTGAGCATTTACCTGGAGCTTACCACAGTGTGATTGCATTTGTTGGAATCTCTGAGATCCTTTAGAGTACCTTTGATCACCCTTGGGTTGTCGAGAAGGAGGTGGTACCCTTTGGTATCTCTTGGCATGATGTGGAGTTGGAGATTGCCTTGAAGCTTTTTGAGCTGTTGGAGGAGTTGAAACCTTGTACAATCCTGCTTTCTTTTTCACTTCCTTTTTCGGATTTTCAGTTGTAACAACATTCTTTCTAATTGCTGCATTTTTGTTCAAATTTTTATTTTGTTTTTGAACATTTTCTTATTTTTCACAGAAGCAAGACTTGTGTTTTTCAATTCATTTTGAATCTTCTGTTTTTCAGCTTTTAATGCAACAACTTCTTTTTCTGAAGTCTGAAGCTTGTTTAGCATGACATCCAAACCATTTTTCATTTTGTTCTTTTCATTTCAAATTGAGCAATTTGTTGTTCCAGATCAACAATTTTATTCTTAGAATTGTTCCATTCTTCATTTAATGGTCTGTCATGATACATGCATTCAATCTTCTTTTTTAGATGATTATTTTTCTCAATCAATTGGTTGCATTTCTCTTTTATTTGATGATCATGAGCCATGTTGGAGATTTGTTTGATCAATTGATCATTATCAAATTTGAGATTTTCATTATGATCAATCAATTTTTCATTTTGATTTTTCAAATCAGAATTTTCAGATTCCACATGATCATGATCTTCTTTCAACTTAGAAAACTTGATTTCATAGTTTTTGACTTCTTTTCCAATTTTTCATTCTCCATTTTCAATGTTTCATTTTCTTCATAGAATGCTTGAGCATTATCAATTATCATTTCATTCTTTTCCAGATTTTCTTTTAGCTTCTTGTTTTGATGTTTAACAGTTTTAAATTGTTTGCACATGTGCTCATAGCATTCTATCAATTCATCATAAGATATATCATTCTCTGAATCAGAATTGGATATTGATGCATCAAATGGATCTGAATTTGATTTACCTGATTCTTGAGAATTTCTTGACACCTTTGACATATGTGATCCTCTAGAGTCGTCTGAACGAGAAGAGCCTCTTGAGCTTCCATGAGCCATGTAGCATTTTTCTTCTCCTCTCTTTCTAGACTTGCATGTTTTCATAGAGGAGACCTACATTTTATCAACATGATTATCAAACTCAATAATCATTGGTCTATTTATGATACTCGAGAACTTAGACATATTTCTGAGTATGTGTTAGATAAATAAACCAACCAACAGAATCAGATAATCAGATGAGAATCAGAATCAAATATAAACCCAATCAGAGCAATTAACCACACATAAACAGATATGCCAAATCACAATCGATGAACAGAAAAACCCGATCTGATACCAATTGTTAGGATCGGTTATTCGGTAATGGCAAAGCTAGAAGGGGGGGTTGAATAGATTTGCAGCGGAAACTTAAGCAATTTAAAAATTACTTCGGATTAAAAGATCTACTCAATTAAAACCCCTTTGATCTGATGCAATGTGTGTGAGAAAAATAACAGTTAGTGTGTAGACGAAATCTCTAGGCATGCATCTAGCGCAACACAATGCAAACCACAAGTCAAACCACAGTGCACAAGGGATTTTTTAGGTGGTTCGGAGATCACACCACGTGACTCCTACGTCTACCCCCCCACAGTGAGGACACACTACTCAACAATTGAGTACAACACACACACATGAGCACAACGGCTCAACCACACACACACACACGCTAGGTCAATTCCAGAATAGATCAGATCCTCTAGCCTTGATCTGACCAAGACACCACACACTATGATCTGTACACAACCCTTGTACAGATCGCAAACCACACACACTTCCACAAACACCACGTACTAACCTCCAATCAGTACACACACACACAGATATATGAAGGTAGAAAGAAAGAAGAGTTCTGAGTTGTAGAACAAATCCGGAGATGAAGAACTCTTCGTGTGGTCGTCCGAGAAGAACTCCAAGCTTCGTGTTGATGATGATCAGACGATGTAGACGAAGCTTGATTCGTGGACAAACTGACTTCAACTCCTCTCGTGAGATGGATCTTCCTTGAGCAGAATAGAGAGTTGAAGCAGAGCAGCAGGAAGAAGCCTTCTTCTTGACCTTTGCTTAGGGTTTTGGTATGGTGGCTCCTTGCTGCGAAAATAGCCTCATATGATCCATATATAGTGGTGTCCAAGCATAGAGAGTCGTGCTAAAAGGAAACACCAAAATATAGATCATATCACGGCCATTAGATCTTCAGAAAACTCCGTCTGTCGACAGCCGACTTGCTGCTATCGACAGGAACAGACAGTGTTGCAAGATCTAGAAGACTGGGCTTTCTGGAAACAGATTTCTGTGTGTATCTGTCGTCAAGGCACTATTCATCTGTCGATAGGGCACTATTCATCTGTTGACAGGGCACTATTCATCTGTTGACAGGGCACTATTCCAGCAGCTTGTCTTGTTCTTTTGCACTTGGATTTTGGGCTTTGTCTTGCATGGAATCTCACCTACATTTAAGAACATTATTAGTGAGATATAATGAACATTTAATGAACAAGTTAAACATGTTTTTCTTGATTAGCATTTGCTTTTCTTGATTAGCATTTGCTTAACTTAACATTCTCAATATGTTTCACACATTCATAACACATCAATTTTGTCTTGTTCATGAAATGTTCATCATCAAAAACAACCATAACATCAATTAGTATTGCTCATCATCAAAAACATTTAAACACTTGTTGTAACCCAACATTCTCCAATATGAGAACCCAACAAGGGTTTCATGCATGTGAGGTTCTTGGAGTGTAGATACATATCCTTGACATGCATGGGCATCGATGAGGGTGGCTTGTGCTTGTGGAATGTGTTTACATCATCCTACATACTCCCCTCCCTCTGTACTTTTCAGATCCTGGTTTAAGGCACATTTTTGGAGGACTCGGGTGTCTCTGTCTATGGTCGCGACAAGGTTCTTGTCACGACCCAGATCGTGACGTGTCGACTGGTACGCATGGCATAGTTGATTGTGCATTTTCGTTGTCCAGAGTTCCTCGCACAAGTCAAGATGCGCACTTCCTCTAAACTGTCTCACAAATTTAAAATAGCAAATATGAACTAGTAAAATGGTGAGCACAGGTCATATCCACGGAGAGGCCGAATAGAACTTGATTTAAACTACTTTAACTTGAAATCATTCTAATAGACACTCATAACTAAAATCACACTGCATGAGAATTAACTCTGTAAATTGCATCAATCAAATCCCTCACGCTCGACATGTCAAACTTAATGAAATAACAAGTGGAATTGAAATGAAAATGGGAATTGATATCAATGTACCCTCACAATTGAGGGATCAAACAAGTAGACAGAAATCTGTAAAGAAGCAAAAGTCAATCGGACTCTAAATACAGCAGCACATGAGAAATCTCCACAGCACAGATGAAATGAACCAACGCACTAAAAAATGGAAGAAATAAACTCCACTGGATCGGATTCCTCTCAACATAGAAGAAAAGAAATAAGAAGCATCATTGGATCGATTCATCTAAGCACAGGCAAAATAAACAAATGAACACAAAACAATGGAAATATAATTGCTCCAGGAACAACCCTCTGCAGTACAAAGATGAAACATCAAATTCCAACCAAATCACAGCAGCCGAACTGAGAAAGAAATGGACCAACAATTGCAGAAGAAATGGAAATTGATACCAACAGCCTCAATCTCTCACAGCTCTCACCAGGTGCTCCTCTTGCTCAACCAACAGCAGAAAGAACACTCTCACAGCTCACCCCTCTGAACTGCAGAACCAAAAGAAAGGAAAAACCCAAAAATTTCAGAACTTAAAACCCCTATAGAAATCTCAACTCTCCGATTTGAACTCCCCTTACAGCAAAGAAGAACAATCAAAAACAAAAATCTGAACCAAGCAACTCGAACTGGAGAGGTCCTTGCTCTGCAATCGAAATAGAAGAAAGAATAGGAAACAAATTAAAATTCAACAAAAATTGAACTCACAACCAACAAGAACACTCCACTGCTCTCACAGGAAAAGAAAAGTACAGGAAAGTAAAATGGCATAAGAAAAGTTCCTAAATCTCTACTGGCGAAACTTTAAGAACTATGGAAGAACTGAAAGAAAGTAAAACCCCTACAAAAATCTAACTATCCATCTCCCCTGCATAACCATCTGAACACTGGAAGAGTAGAAACGAAGCAATAATTCTCAAGAAAATTTCTACTAGCCAACTCCGAACTGGAAGAACATAGGAACAATAAAAATTCTAACTCATCTCCCTCCCCTAAATGCTTGAAAGAAAAATACAGCAAAAAGCAAACTAAAAATTCCTACAAAATTCGAACTGAGCCGCCTCTGGAGAAGAGGACCTGAGGTCCTTATATAGGTATCATGGCCTTCCTGGATCAACTCCTCTTCCCGCCTACAAATTGCCAGCTCACTGTGTCGCACGGGCCATCTCACAGGACCAGCCGCGCACGGGCCCTACATCACACCGCACACACAAGCTCTGCCCGCTCCCACGCTCCAGCACCGCACCCTCAGCCATCCGTACGCCGCACTACACCGAAGCCCGCCAAACGCACCAGCAGATGTGCACAGGATATGCAGCACCGCCAGCCCCTTGGTCCTGTTCCTGCCTCCACACCAGTACACACCCATGGTCACTGGCTACTGCCATCTTCACACGCGGCCCACGCCAGCTTCAGGCCCATCGCCAGCAGCCATCACCGCCTACCAAAGCTCTGCTCACGCCACCTCAGCCAGCTCTAGCAGCTCCAGCTTCCAGATCTGCCATGCACAGTAGCCCGCACCCATCTCCATCGCCTGGCCCTGCACCGCACCCAGAAGCCCAACACAGCCCAGCTTCGGTCTTGCACAACCGGCCGCCCAGCACACATGCTTCCAGCACCCCCCTTCCAAATCGCCATGCCCAACTCCACAAGCGGCGGCCCTACTTCAGCACACTAGCCAGCCACCTTGCACGCCCAAACCTGCTTCTGGGCGCCTCCAGATGCTTGTAGAAAGAACCTAATTTGCCCCATATCACCTTTGACCTGGTGGGAAGAAAGGAAAACAAATTTTAAATGGAGTGTGTGTGGGGTTAGGTGGGGGTATTTTAATTTTATTTATTTATTTATTTAATGGGATTGGATGGGGTATGTGGCTTGATAGTGTTGAGTGGGGTATTAAAATTGTTTAAAATATATTTACAAATTCAAATCTATTTACTACTAAAAATATTTTCAAAAATAATATTGTAACAAGAATTATTTATTTACAACATTTATTTACAAAGATTTCTTATGTACCTAATTTGTCAAAAATAGTGACTTATCGAATCTAATGTGTATTCTAACCCATTCTTAACTAACATGTTCAAAAATTTATTCATAGATGAAATGAAAATTAAAGTCAATGCGCACATTATTTATGGACAACTGATGTCTAAACTTAACTACATGTGTGAAATTTAACTCAAAAAATTTTGTAGTTATCACTCCCCCCTACTTGAACATTGCTAGTCCCTTAGCAATAAAAATTACTCTAAATATAGGACTGGAAGATATAATGTCTCATGCTAAACAGTCATCATGTAAAAGATTAATGTAAAGACATGTCTTTCCTAATTGTAAAGGCTTATGGCAAGAAATTAGTGCACAAGTGGTAGCTTACTTAAGAGTTCACATCAGCCCTTCTGGAGCTCCTCTGCCTCAGCAATATTCAAGATTAGATTGATTTAAGGGATAAGAAAAGAATTGTGGAATAAGATCCTTGCTCAGTCAGATCGGGTTGTTTCTCTCAGTTCCATTCTGCCCAACTTCCTTGAGGATTATTTTGTTCTGAGCTGAGGACTTTGCCCCTTTATTTGCACTTTGTGCACTCAGAATTTTTTTCTTTTTCATCCACAATGTTGCACAACCCATCACTTTTCAAGAGTAGCGAGTCCAACTTTACTCAGATCCGGGACATTTTTCATGGATATATATTTTTTCTTTTGCTTTTGCTTTTACTTTTTCTTTTCTTTTCTTTTCCTCTTAAAGGAAGGATGGATAGTCAGGTTCCTTGATCACATGCCTTCACTTCATTCACAATTCACTTAAGGGGAAGGGAGAAAATCAATCACCTCTCTCCTACTAGCCTTGACAAATTTGCTACATTCAGGTTCAGCTAGTCTAAGTGGCTGTGTAGTGTGTGTGTGAAAACCTCTTGCCATAAATCCTTACATAAGGTAGACAATAAGTACATGTAATCCTTAACTAGAGACTACCTAACATGGATGTTTGCAAAGGAGTGTGACAACCACAAAATTTTAATGGTTAAAGATCATACACCTAGTCTGGGATGCGCAAAGCCACGTATTTTTATTCAAAGGTGAAATTTTCTATTTATTTGCACATGCATACGCTCAATGTAAAGAAAAAGTTGAAACACTAGTTAGGGTGATGCCTATGAATGCATGCTTTATTCTACCTCTCCCCCCTACTTATTTACAGGAAAAGAAAGTAAGACAAAGAATTACCTGATAAAAGAAATCTGTACACTTGGGTTGCCTCCCAAGAAGCGCTAAGTTTATTGTCTTCAGTCGGACGCAATTAGGCTTCGTTTGGCTCAGCTAGCTTGGTAGAATCAATTTTTAAGAAAAGTGGGCTTTCAAAGAAATGCTTTAACCTTTTCCCATTAACAGTGAATGATTGTCCAGTTTTAGGATCAAGAATAATGACAACACCATTGTCATAAGATCTGACAACACTGTAAGGACCATCCCATCGGGACTTCAATTTTCCCGGAAATGGATGAAGTCGAGAATTAAATAACCATACCTTATCTTGAATCTAAAAAGTTTTTCTATGAATTTTCAAGACTTCAATCAATTTCTTCTCCTGCCCTTCTTCAAGATTGCTAGCAATTATGATGGGCCAAGTCTCATCCTTTCCTAGAAAGATGTATTTTAAATTAGCAGGGAGTGGTTTTAGCTCAACCTTAGGAGGACATTCTAATGAAATGATGGTTCATTATTCTGAAACATGGAACTAAATTGTCCTTCCTCTCCCTCAAACCCTAAAGCACAGGGTTGGTCTACCTTTTCTTCCACACACGATTCTTCCAAGAGTTCTTCATTACCAGTTGGTTTGTTTTTAGATTTTGGCTTTAAAGCTTTAGGAAAAGGGACTCTTGGAATGTAATGACTTGGGTCTTCATTTATTTTGATTGTTTCTAGAGACTCTTCAATTATTTTCTCTTTTCCCTTGGATTTTTCAACATTCTCTTCAACCTCTTCTTTAATTTCAAGTTCAATTTCATTTTCTTTATCCTCATTCAATGTTGACATGTGTGAGTGATGATTTGTTCTGATGTTTCCACTTCTTAAAGTAGACACTGTTTGCATATTTCCCACTTGGGGGCCCCTAGATTGGGCAGGAGGATGGTCTTGTTGTATAAGTTGATTTTGAATTTGTGGTGCTGGAATGTTTTGGACAAAAGTTTGTTGTGGGTTTTGTGGTAGAGGGTCATTTTGTCTAACATGTGGTCTGTGCCCCTGGATTTGATGGTTTTGTTGGTTCTGATAAAATCCAGGAGGGTTGTTCCTTGGGTTTGCTATAGTTTGACTCGGTAACTGACCCAATTCCTTCCTACAGACATCAGCAATCTAAGACTCTATCCTAGCCAAATTTTGTTGAAAATTTTGGTTCTGATTTTGATATTGATTTTGTTGTTCTTGCACAGTTTGGCAAAGAGTCATCATCATGGTTTGGAGTTGATTCATTTTATCTTCCCAATTGGGATGAGAAGGTGGTGGTTGATTGTATGAAGGTTGCTGAAAATTGGTATGAGCAAATTGATTGAAGTTTTGATTTCCTTGGAATTGTTGAGGTCTGGAATAAGAAGATTGGTCAAATCCCAGATTTTGATTTGGATAGGATTGACCGTACACAGATTGCTTGAAAGAAGGTTGAGACACTTGTTCAAATTGATTTTTCCATGAAACATTTAGGTGATTTCTCCAACCAGGGTTGTATGTGTTAGAATATGGATCATGAGAGGGTTTGTAGAAACCATGGACAGCTTGGACTTGTTCTTGGTTGGTCATCCTATGAAATAACCTCTCAATTTCGTCTATAGGTTGATCCAAATCTAAGTTCTGGGAACGTCTACCAAGCATGCACAGTTGGAAAGCCTTTTTTTATGATTTTTGAATTTTTAAATTTTTATTGATTTTTTAAATTTTTATGAACAAACACAAACAAACAAACACTTTCAAAACAAATTATCCTAAACTCTAAGTGTTCCTTGAACTTATGTTATTTTTCTCAAAATCAGATTTATGCTTGCTTAAATCCAATTCTAACTCTTCTTGTACTGGCCAGGTAAGAGGTGGAGTAGAGGGAGGCCCCCCTTGCTTTTGCAAGGACCCAATTAAGTAACCTCTAACTCACTTAAGTGTAAGCTTTTTAACCTCTAATCCTAGACACTAGACTCAAAGAGAAGTTTTGAATTCAAGAAAGGGTAAATCTAATTATGAACCCTAGGGCCAAGTCTACTGATTTTTATTAAAAGTTTAGGACAACGCAAGAATGTGAAAAAAAAATTGTGATTTTTGGGCAAAGGAAAGGGTGATTAAATCCCTCACCTTATCTTTTTATTTCTAATAGGTGAAGCCCTTAAGTAGTCCCATTTTCAAATGTGAAGTGCACAGATCAAGTTTCAAACAAGAGGTTGTCTAATGCTAAGTCTAATGCATGAAACGAGCGATGGAAGTCTTACCTTTCCCCCGCACTCTTCAATGCAAGAAAGAAATGGAATTCAAATGACAATTAAAATGATGAATGTCCTAAAACACGGGATTCTAATCTTGAGAAATGAAATTTTTATTTACAAATAAACGGCTAACATGAAAGAGCGATTTGGAAATTTTTAAGATTTAGATTTTTTTTAATTTTTATTTGATTTTTGAATTAAATAAAATAAAATCTAACTAAGAAAATATAAGATGATACTATAAGCTAATTCTCAAACCACACAAACCACAAAAAGAGTCCAATTATTACATGCGAACAAGAAAGAAATCTCTGTACATGCACAGAGAGTACATCAAAGCCTCACTACAAATTTCACTCCTCTCTTCTATCTAAAAGACTGAATTAAAAGAAAATGGGAAAAGAAATCAGCAAGCTCCTCCACCAATGGGCTTCAAAGGTCAAGCCCAATCTCCAAGTTCCTCTCCTTGTGCAAATCTGAAATGAAAGCCCAATAACAAGTCAATATAAAGTCCAAAGCAAATGAGATCAAATGAAAGCAGATTAAATCAAACTCTAATGCCTCCCCGGCAACGGCGCCAAGATGGTACGCGCGGCATAGTTGACTGTGCATTTTCGTTGTCCAGAGTTCCTCGCACAAGTCAAGATGCGCACTTCCTCTAAACTGTCTCACAAATTTAAAATAGTAAATATGAACTAGTAAAATGGTGAGCACAGGTCATATCCACGGAGAGGCCGAATAGAACTTGATTTAAACTACTTTAACTTGAAATCATTCTAACAGACACTCTTAACTAAAATCACATTGCATGAGAATTAACTCTGCAAATTGCATCAATCAAATCCCTCACACTCGACATGTCAAACTTAATGAAATAACAAGTGGAATTGAAATGAAAATGGGAATTGATATCAATGTACCCTCACAATTAAGGGATCAAACAAGTAGACAGAAATCTGTAAAGAAGCAGAAGTCAATCGGACTCTAAATACAGCAGCACATGAGAAATCTCCACAGCACAGAAGAAATGAACCAACACACTAAAAAATGGAAGAAATAAACTCCACTGGATCGGATTCCTCTCAACACAAAAGAAAAGAAATAAGAAGCATCATTGGATCGATTCATCTAAGCACGTGCAAAATAAACAAATCAACACAAAACAATAGAAATATAATTGCTCCAGGAACAACCGTCTGCAGTACAAAGATGAAACACCAAATTCCAACCAAATCACAGTAGCCGAACTGAGAAGGAAATGGACCAACAATTGCAGAAGAAATGGAAATTGATACCAACGGCCTCAATCTCTTACAGCTCTCACCAGGTGCTCCTCCTGCTCAACCAACAGCAGAAAGAACACTCTCACAGCTCACCCCTCTGAACTGCAGAACCAAAAGAAAGGAAAAACCCAAAAATTTCAGAACTTAAAACCCCTATGGAAATCTCAACTCTTCGATCTGAACTCCCCTTACAGCAAAGAAGAACAATCAAAAACAAAAATCTGAACCAAGCAACTCGAACTGGAGAGGTCCCTGCTCTGCAATCGAAATAGAAGAAAGAATAGGAAACAAATTAAAATTCCACAAAAATTGAACTCACAACCAACAAGAACACTCCACTGCTCTCACAGGAAAAGAAAAGTACAAGAAAGTAAAATGGCATAAAAAAAATTCCTAAATCTCTACTGGCGAAGCTTTAAGAACTATGGAAGAACTGAAAGAAAGTAAAACCCCTAAAAAAATCTAACTATCCATCTCCCCTGCATAACCATCTGAACACTGGAAGAGTAGAAACGAAGCAATAATTCTCAAGAAAATTTCTGCTAGCCAACTCCGAACTGGAAGAACATAGGAACAATAAAAATTCTAACTCATCTCCCTCCCCTAAATGCTTGAAAGAAAAATACAGCAAAAAGCAAACTAAAAATTCCTACAAAATTCGAACTGAGCCGCCCCTGGAGAAGAGGACCTGAGGTCCTTATATGGGTATCATGGCCTTCCTGGATCAGCTCCACTTCCCGCCTATAAATTGCCAGCTCGCTGTGTCGCACAGGCCATCTCACAGGACCAGCCGCGCACGGGCCCTGCATCACACCGCACACACAAGCTCTGGCCTCTCCCACGCTCCAGCGTCGCGCCCTCAGCCATCCGTACGCCGCACTGCACCGAAGCCCGCCAAATGCACCAGCAGATGTGCACGGGATGTGCAGCACCGCCAGCCCCTTGGTCCTGTTCCTGCCTCCACACCAGCACGCACCCATGGCCACTGGCTACTGCGGCCCACGCCAGCTTCAGGTCCATCGCCAGCAGCCATCACCGCCTACCAGAGCTCTACTCACGCCACCTCAGCCAGCTCCAGCAGCTCCAGCTTCTAGATCTGCCATGCACAGCAGCCCGCACCCATCTCCATCGCCTGGCCCTGCACCGCACCCAGAAGCCCAGCACAGCCCAGCTTTGGTCTTGGACAACCGGCCGCCCAACACACATGCTTCCAGCGCCCCCCTTCCAAATCACCATGCCCAACTCCACATGCGGCGGCCCTGCTTCAGCACACCAGCCAACCGCCTTGCACGCCCAAACCTGCTTCTGGGCGCCTCCAGATGCTTCTAGGAAGAACCCAATTTGCCCCAAATCACCTTTGACCTGGTGGGAAGAAAGGAGAACAAATTTTAAATGGAGTGTGTGTGGGGTTAGGTGGGGGTATTTTATTTTATTTTATTTATTTATTTAATGGGATTGGATGTGGTATGTGGCTTGATAGTGTTGAGTGGGGTATTAAAACTGTTTAAAATTTATTTACAAATTGAAATCTATTTACTACTAAAAATATTTACAAAAATAATATTGTAACAAGAATTATTTATTTACAACATTTATTTAGAAAGATTTATTATGTACCTAATTTGTCAAAAACAGTGACTTATCGAATCTAATGTGTATTCTAACCCATTCTTAACTAACATGTTCAAAAATTTATTCATAGATGAAATGAAAATTAAAGTCAATGCGCACATTATTTATGGACAACTGATATCTAAACTTAACTAAATGTGTGAAATTTAACTCAAAAAATTATGTAGTTATCATCGACCCATCGCCTTCTAGTATTAACACGACGCTACACCCTGTCACGTTCTGGTAGTGATAGGGTGGTCGTCGCCTTCATACTCAGTTTGACATAGGTTGTGGGAGGTCTTAAGTGGTCACCTAGACCTCTGTCTGTGGTTGCAATAATGCCCTTGTCACGACCCAGTTCGCGATAGTTCCCCTGTCGCCTTTAGATCAGGTCGAATAGGCAAGGTGTCGCCTTCAGGTGGCGATAGCCCTTGTGTCGCCTTCTCAGATAGAGAGTGGTTTGGCGACCTGTTCGGAGTTTTTCCTTCCGATGCAACTCTATTTCTTAGCTATGCTGTTTCCAAGAACGGTCCTACTCTAGTTGTTCGCTCGGTGCTAGACACTTGTGGGCTTGTCCATTGAGAGGTTGTTATCGTTACCTAGACCCCCGGCCCCCGCACGTCTATTGAGGCAGTTCTCCAGGTGGTGGGTGAGCTCGAGTTTCGGACTCTGGTAGTAGAGAGGAAAACGGTGGGGACATCGGCATAGAGTCGTTTGAAGAGCTCTCTTAGCTGAGTCTGGGATGCCGAGGTGGTTTTGGTATTCCACCGGCACAAATCAGCTAATCCTTCTCACTGCCTCACTCTACGTGGTGTCGGCACCATTTAGTGGGGCCAGGCGTGGGACCATAGTCTAGTCAGACTACGATAGTTTGTGGTTACTTTAGTTCCGCATCTCACTCCAACGAGAGGTGCTAAACATGGACTGGTGGTCGAAGATAAGGCACGAGACGCACTTGACCGGTTGACTAGTGGTAGTTGTCTTCCATGGCTAGTATCTTTATCCAAGCAGTTGTTCACTGTCTGTGTTTGCAGTCGTGGGTTCTTCCCAGTGCCATGGTTTACATGGGTTTCCGGTCCCGACGAGTGGTTTAGACCGATAGCAGTGTGGTTTCTTTACGCTTCCGCACTTACTCTGTTAGTATGGTAGATTTACTTGCTTAATTTCTGTTTCGCACATATATCTATTTTGCTTGTCAGAACCAGTGGGAGATTGGTAGTCCCTACTAGGCTTCTTCGTGAAGCTCATTCCCTCCTTTATAGGTGAGACTCCACAGTAGTACCCTCTGCGGCGTGCTAAGGAGACGGGGCCGTAGTAGACGGAATCTTCCGTGAGCAGTGTTCCCTCTTACTGGTTTCGTCACCCTCAGGGTATGCCCCTAAGGGATCTGTTATTCCCTTTCTTCTGCACTTGTACTTTGTTAACTTTGGAACTGTACTAGACTAGCACTTCTGTTGGATGCTTTTCCTTCACTTGTTGGTACATTTTATTGTTATTGTTGTTACTTACTCCCATTACATATCTTGTTAGACTGGTTCGTTAGCCCTTCTGGGTCTTCGGGCCTGTGGGCAGCGGTGCTGATGGTCGGATCCTTGTTGGGAACCGGGGGTTCGGGTGTCGCAGCCGTTACAGTAATATCAGAGCAAGGGGTCTATCAAGACTTGTAATGGAACTAAGTGGCAACGCAAAGTCCCATAGGAAGTACAAGTAACACTGCTAGCCATCAAGTTAATCTGTTAACTTGACTAATAGTTTGTGTCACAGGACATGCCTCCACATAGATGCAGACAGGTCAGAGAACTGATGGAACATCCGAATGTAGAGCCAGATGAGTCGGTTGTAGCCGAGCACGCGCCAGTGGATGCTCAGCCTCAGTAGGTTGACCAGCAAGGTGTTCCGTTGCAGTAGGTGTAGGCACCTAAATTCGACTCCACCGCAGGCAAATTTCACATTGCGCCATAACGCCACAATGGGCCTCTTTTTTGCCTCACAAGAGTTTTTCCAATATTTCTAGATCTCACCCATTCTTCTTTCGGGTGCTTCTCTATCGCTTCAAGGTGGTTCGGTCGCGGAGGCCCATGAACAACTTCATTGAAAGGCATCCAGACTGGCGGACGCGATTCAGGAACCTTGTTGCGACGGCTCCAAGGGGCACAACCTTGTCACGTCGACCATGCAGGATGCGACCATAAAGGCGGCGTGCATGGTAGACACATTTATGTTTAATTGGAATTACGTCCAATTAGTTGGACGCGGTTCAAAGTAAAAAAAGGTTACGCCCCCCAAAGTCGTCGAACCGTTGGGAAATCATGACAAATCCCTGAATCACATCCTTGTCAGTAGATGCACTTCAGAAGGTCAAATCCAAATGTCACGTCAGCAGACAACGCGTGTATGAGTCAGTTGCCTCGGAACCACGCATATTGTAATCACGTCCGGGCCGGCGCCGCGACTTGGAAGAATAGCTGAGGCTACGCCATCATGCGCCTGTCACATCGGTTTGACTTTCTTGATCACGGCCTGCTGCCTGGACGCAATTGAATTCATAATCACAGCTTCCTGTTTGGATGCGATTCAAGAATCTATTGCCTATAAATTGGACCCGAGGGTCATTTGTTCAAGGGGGGTTCCACGAAGTGGCGAAGCCCTGCTGAATTCCTGCCTCGACTCTGAGCTACCTTCCACATCACGTCGTCCATTCCATCCCTCGGAGCCGGCGTCCCTGTGGTCCACGTGTACCGGAGCGAGGCGGACGACGTCTTCCTCCTCTCCGTCTAACCGGCAACGGCCCGTCATGCCGCACCAACGTTTAGGGAAGCACCCCTTCCCTTTTCCTGTCTTTGCATTTATCTCCTCTGGGCCCCACGTGGCCCATTTTACTTCTTTTACACACACATGCATGCATACACACACACCTATATTTTAGGGGTTTAAAACCATTACACGGTGAGTCCTCCCCCATGTTATTCTTTCCATTCTTTATCTTAGGATTTGTATACTACATGCCTTATGTGACTAATCCCTTTTCATATTCTTTGTATTTTTTCAGGGTAATCGAATAAGGAAACGCCCTCTACCGCGGCCGGCCGTGTTCGTAGAGGAAGATAGAACCCACATCATCCCCCACACAATCTCTCGCTCCAAAAAAGGTACACTCGCGATCAACTCCTCCCATCTTGCACCCCTTGTCGTGCGTCTCCATTCGGCACCCTCGCGTGCCTGGCGATCACGATCATTTTTCTTTATTTTATCACTACCCTCTTTGTGGACCGTTCTTCGTCCTCCCTACCTAAAAAGGGGAACGAGAAACACGTCTACAGTAGGGTGCACCGCAACAGTAGTGGTACGCACCCCTGCCCCCACCAGAGATTATAGAGCAGTGGTGGAGGTCAATCTTGCAGGCCCAGTGGAAGTACCAACAGATGCCAGCAGGAGGTCAGCAATTTGCAGAGATGGAAGCAGAGGAGCAGCCACCAGTGACCCCACAAGCAGCACCCATTCAGCAAGAGGTACCACCAGTGGTACAACAGCAGACTCCAGTAGTGGCAGTAGCATCTAAGGACCACACAACACTTCTGGAGAGGTTCCTTCATCTTCGGCCTCCGTCTTTTTATGGCAACTATGACCCTGACCGAGTGGAGAGTTGGGTCCATGAGCTCGAGTGTACTTTCGAGAACATGGACTGTGCAGATCAGGATCAGGTCCAACTGGCAATTTATCAGCTGAAGTGGTCAGCCTACGAGTGGTAGAGGATAGTGAGGCAGACCAATTTTAAGGGTAGGAGGCTGGACCAGATAGCTTGTGAGTAGTTTATGGAGGTCTTTCACGGCGAGTATTTCCCTGACTTCGCACGCTGTGAGAGGAGGGACCAGTTTCATGAGTTGACGTAGGGAGAGTTGACTATGGCACAGTACCACCAGAGGTTCATACATCTTTTGCGACACATCCCTCACGTAGCCACTAGTGAGCAGGCTCGCACCGAGCAGTTCATTAGTGGGTTACCCTCGGAGTTGAGGTGGGCCATGGCTGGCCACCTCTGCGACACCTTGGCGTTGGCAGTGGCAAGAGCTACCACTTTGGAGAGGGAGTGTCGGTTCCAGCTGCAGCAAGGAGGAGGTTCAGAGAGGTCTACCCCATACCAGCGTCCTTCAGGCATCCGAGGGAGTGCGTCGTCTTCCTCTTCTTCGGGAACAGGTGGTGCTGGCCTGACCTCGAAGTTGAAGAAGTTGTTCACTCGAGGGGGTAGGCGACGTTACCAGCAGTCAACTCAGCAACGACGCTAGTGAGAGCACCCTATGGAGCAGTCAGTGCAGTAGGGTGCAGAGCAGAGCCAATAGGGCACGAGTTGTTTTCACTATGGGCAGCAGGGTCACTTCAGGCGAGAGTGTCCGTTGAGACAAGGGCAGCAGCAGTTGGCACCTCCACAGTACATGCAGTAGGCATCGCAGGTTCACTACCATCTACCTCAGCAGGTGCAGCGTCAGCAACAGCACCAGGGGTAGTTTCAACCACCTCAACAGTGCCAGCAGCACCAGCAGCAGCATCAGCGAGGACGTGGTTGCAGTCGGGTGATGAACATCACCAGAGAGGAGGCACTACAAAAAATTAGGTCTATACCCACAGATTTTACCTACGGCATGGTAATATGTAGGCACAAACAAGAATTACATACACTAAAAGCATCCATTATAAGGCTACATATACGGTTATTTTAACCATGTGTATACATGTACATATAGTTACAGTTTTACATAATAATGTGTAAAAGTAGTTATTTTAGTTACAGTTTACCTAAAAATATAAGAAAAAGTTAGAATATACTTATGAAAATTTTAAAATATATGTGTTAGTCCATTCATAACATCCGAATACAAAAAGAACCATAGGTACAGGGTTTAGTTCTGGCGGCATTGCTTTCCATTTTCGGCCTGGAAATGAAAAAAAGACTGGATTTAGGGGTTTCCCTTGCGTGGGATATCCCTTACACCATCATCTCCAAACCTTTTCGTTTCCTTCGTTCAATCCTTGGTCTCTCCTCTCTCGTATCCTTCCACTAGTCTTTGTGAAATGAGGTTGGCTGCCGACGGCTGCTACTGGTTCACAGGGGAGGAGGAACCACACCTAAGGCTACTAGCAACCACCAGTCGCGGCGTGGCGGTCTCTCGGGTCTGCTGTTACACCTCTTGCAGGAGGTCGACCATCACAACTGCCTTTCGCTAGAGGAGGAGCTCTTCTGTCGCATCCAGTCCAGCGATGGATTCTTCCTCCCGCGCGGCAGTGCCACGGTAACCCTCCATTTTTGCTCACTCCCGATCCTTCACCTTCCCTCCTCCACATTCCACCCCCCCCCACCCCGCCCCCCTGCGCCCACCAACCCACCCAAATGACTTCCTCTATTTCTTTTCTCCAGTCCGGTGCTCTGCTCTAAAGCGGACTGGAAGAGGGAACAAAGAAGAAAGGAAGTGCTTCTTGCCCGTGACGACGGTGTAGAGGTTCTCGTAGTGGTCTTTGTGAAATGAGGTTTCTGATTTCCCGCTCCCCACCCAAAGGTTCACCACCTCCGGCATGCACCTAGCGCTGTCGTCACCCACGTCACGTCCCCCTCCACATCGGGCACCAGCGCAGAGGATCCATACTCCTCCGCAGTTCGGAAGCAGTCGTTCTGCTCCTGCACGTAGGCCACCACTCGGGGAGCCGGGCTGCCCTCCGAGGTAGTGACGAGGCGGAGGGCCTCCGCGAAGGGCACGCGCCGGGCGTAGGCCGAGGCAAAGAAGTAGTGATCTGGGTCATCGCTGCTGGGGAGTGGACCGACGGCGTCGGCGCGACTGTCAGGGGTTTCATATCTATTTTTTTATTGTTTATTTTACCCCTTTTTTTTACTGCCTTAGCATCCTTATTTCAACGTTTCATATCTGTTTCTTCTTGTGGAAGCACAATCTTGGTGTTGTTTCTAGTTCTCCTCACTTGTCTGGGAGTTGAACACGTCGAAGATTTGAGCGCAGGAGAGAGGAATAATAGCCTATATTATTGTTTTGTCTTCGCTAAAGCCTTTGCTTATTATGATGCAGAAGCCTTTTATTTCCCAGGCGCAAGATAGTAAAGAGCCCATTCTGTTTTCTTCTCTAATGGAAGTTTGTGATATCCAAATGCTTAAGAAGTAAATCTTCAATATCGTAATCTTCTTCTTTCTGCTTGTAGCAAGATTGCGCTATCAAAGAAGTGGATTTGTTCTCTAGGATAGCTGACTAGTATTTGTCAAGTGTTCTTGTCCATTTGACAGTTGCTAATGCCCTTATTGGCAGCGTGCTCGTTGATATGTGCGGTTGGAATGACATTGAAGATAATGATTGCAAAGTTGATTCAATTGCATATTTAAGGATGAATTTTTAAAAGAGTAAGCAGCATATAGATTGAAGATTCTCAGGCTTCTCAGATCACATCTCTGACAACTCATGGTTGTTTTTATCTGAGTTGCAATGTTCTTAATCTTGCAAGACCCACTGAGCCACGGTAGAAAAAAGATGCTGGAGTGGGCAACGAATTTTTTCTTTCTATGTTCCTCTAAGTGCTGGGGTCTATATGATTATTTGTGTTTGTTGAAGCATAAAGTGAGCTGATCGTCCTTTTGGTCTGATGTTAGGGTTTTAAATTCGTGATTAATGTCTGCCAGTTATTATGATTGTTTAGACTTTTATGATGTAGACACACATATATCACTTGAAGTATGCAGAGTTCACTTCACAGATGGGCATTCTTATACGTTATTTTCCACTTACTTTTGTGCTGCATGCAATTTTTTTTTTTTAATTTGGGGGTGGGGATTTGGACTTAGGTCCTATGGTGTATATTCAAGGGCCTCAACCACTGAGCCACTCCTTGTGCACTGATGCATTCAATGTCTCTTGAATTACAAGAACATTAAATATCGTGGCCGGTGAAAAAGTGAAGGGAGGACTGGATAAACTAGAATCATCTTACAACACATGTTCTTGTGTCCTCTAGGAATTAGGAAAGTTGTAAACCAACCACTTTTGTGAGGCTGGATTAAATATCCAGGAATCCAGTAGATGCACTTTAGAGTCGAATGTGAGAGCTAAAGGATATTGATTGTTCTGTTCCATTCCATGTTGTTTTTGGAAAAGTTGATCAGATTCTGACCTTTCTTTTTAGTTGCGATTCTGTGATATTGTCTACTCTGAACATGCATGAGTTGAGGATTATAGAAACTGATTTAGTTTGAAAGTAGAATCATTGGAAATTGTTCTGGCAAGTTAGCACTTATTTTCTTCTTGATTTAGCGTAAAGGTCATGGTTTGGCATGCTGAGAAGTTAAGCTGTTAAGGTAATTAATGGATGGGCTAATTGAGTGTGGGAAAAGGTTAAAACTGTGTTTGTGTGCACTTTTTAATATGCCTGGTTACACCCATTGTTCTCTGAAAATCCTAAGAATGAAAATTGTTGCTGGTTTGTATTATAGAATGATGAGGGAATGGTATCATGACATGGTATATTCTGACATCTCATTTGTTCCCTCTTGTTGGTGAAAATCATTGAGTCCCACATCGGTTTGTCACAAGCCACTTAATGCCTATGTCGATCTTGGGCCATCCAACTAACAACTCAAGTTTTTGTTGGTATTTAGTAACATGGTTCCAATGCTAGCCCATGCCCAACGTCATGTGCTTCTCTAGCTTACATTTGCTGTATCTTGTTTCACCTTTCATCTCTTATACTCCACACACACTGGACTGGATGGTGGTAGGGGGTGGGGTTAAGTTGCATAGTGGTTGTGGATGGATTTGCCTCTCAACTCATTGTCAATTGGGAGTTGGATGCTAGAACATGGTGTCGGAAACCTCTTTTGCTCCCTAGATTCACCCCATTTTATTTGTTATTGTGGTTTTAGAAAGTGCTGCTATGTATAACTTCAACCGAGTTGTTTTTTTTCTTTTTTTTTTTTTGGGGGGGGGGGGGGGGTTGTGCATGCCATATAGCCCTACATTAGGTATTCATGGGCCACTTCATTCTTGTATAGTTCTGGGCCTCTCCAGACTCCACCTACGATTGGTGTTTTGGGTTGGTAGATCAATTCAATAATACGTATTAACATTACACTGAAGTTCTCATTGGGAATCTGATAGAATCAAAGTCAAAGGATACCTGTTGAAGTCATTCAGATAAAACACTTATTTGTAACATGGCACATGCACTCCACTCATGGTAATGGCATCTGATGGTCCAATTGCATCATATACTCTGCAGATATTTGACATATTAACAACTTATGCTGTTCAACCTATGTAGAACAAACATTGACAAAAATCATCTAAAAAATAGGAAGCCTCTGGTAATCTAACTCATAATCTTTTCTATATCTTGAGAGTTTAGATGGGGTTTTAAAATCATCTGGGTCTTGTCAGTATTGGCTAACTGAAGGCTAGTTTTTTGCTTAGTTGTCCAATTCTGAGCTATTCTTAGACACCAACTTTACTTTCAAGGGTATCTTGAAGCATCAAGATCTACCATATCTTACATGAAATTATCCAAATTAGTGCTCATCTGTCTATTCTGGGAGTATATCTGCACCCCAATAGGCAATAAATATTGCTTCAGTTGGAGGGTTTTATTGTCCAATGAGGCTTCTGAGGGGAAAGGCCATCAACATCTTCCTTTTCTTCTGTATTTCCATTTAAATTTATTGTAACCCACTGTTTTAATCCTTATTAATGAATCATAACCTTATGGCTACCTTAAAAAAGAAAACCTAGTTATGTTAATGTTAGGTCCAAGTTTACGTTCCTTATGGATCTTCTGATTATCTCAGCAGAGGTTGCCCCTCTAGCTAGGTTCATCTTGAGGTGCACTGTGTTGTATGAAAGTGGGTGACTTGAAACAAGCTAGTTGTGAAAGAGGCAGATGCTGCCTTTTTTTTTTGTTGTTGTTGTTGACAGCGAGGAACCCAATGTAGTGGCTTAAGATGCAGTGCTTTACATCAGGAGGTTAAAGGATCAAGTCTTGCTATAACCATGATATTTGCACTAATTGTTTTTTTTTTATTGTTTCTTTTACCTCTTTTTTTTACTGCCTTATCATCTCGTTTTTCTTTTTTTTGCTGATTAAAGGGAGAAGATAAAGACTTGTGCGTGTGTGCATGTGTGGGTAGGCTGTTTTGGTTTTTGAAGTGGACTTGTATGCTAGCATGTGTGTGGTGAATGAGGGTAGAACGGTGGAGGGGGACTGTGCATGTGCTGGCATGCTCACCGGTGGAGCTCGCATGGGAGCTTGTGCACGTGTGTACAGGTAGATGAGGGAAAGCTGAACGGTGGGAGGGAGGGTGTGCAAGTGGTTTTATTTGGTTTTTTAAATGCATCTGCATGTAGGTGTGTGTACATATGTCTTGGTCAGTTTGTGTAACAACGGCTTGGCACTTGAAAGTTGAAGGGTGGCTCTTGAACCGGTTCTTTTCTCCCTTGATCCGCCGGGAAACAAATGTTTTTATTTATTCGAATGTATTTTCAACGAAATGTGTTTGCACACAGTCATGTGTTTCCTTGCGACTGCTCTGTCCATTATGTAAGATTATTTGAAGCATACTTCTTATCATTTATATGTGCAGGTTTTTAGGCTTTCATCATGTTCTATATCATGCAAATCAGAGGACCGTCCAGCAACTATAGGAAAAAGAATGTCTAATCATAATATAGTCATATGACCAGGTATATATATAAATCCATAGAAATCATATCTCTGTGAGGGTTTTCAAGCTTTCACCATGTTCTATATCATGCAAACCAGAGGACCGTATAGTAACTATAGGAAAAATAATGTTTAATCATAATCCAGTCAGTTGATCTGGTATAAAAGGATATGTGTATGGATGCTAATACGTTTTGTTCTTTCGGGCTTCGTCCTTGCGACTGCTCTGTCCATTATGTGTGTATAGATGTTAATATGTTTTGTTCTTTCTTACTATAGATGTTAGATCTTATATTGTTTCAAGAAAATATGAAAACTATGAGCTGCAGGGTCAGCTGTACTTAGATGGATTTGTATATGTCTTCTTGTGTAGACTGCCACTCAAATGTCATGTCAGGTGAGGTTTCATCTGTTTTGAGTAAAGCAGTCTATTTTTTTTCTTGGAGGGTAGGATCAGAGGTTAACAATGCCGAAGTTTATTCTTGCCAAAACAGTCAATTTAATGTGCTGGTTTCATCTCTTTTCAGTGTTGTGTGCAATCTCCAAGTTTTATTCTTTCTTATGTGCTCCATTCATGAATTTAATTTTTGTTAGCATCTTACCTATGTTATCTGAAAAGGCAAGCAAGGTGCCCACTCAGTCAACAATGCGAGGAGATGCAAGCTATATGGGGTGTTTTGTAAAAAAAATTAAGATGGGGATGATTTTATTTATATTTGAGTATGAGGAATGAAAGCAATATGGGGTGTTTGAAGCAACTTCTGATGGTGCTATGATATTGTCCCTATGGCTTTCAGCTCATCAGGGAAGCTGTTCTTTGCCCAGGTAAAATGGGCTTGCTCAGTTTTATCTGATGTAATTCTGGCTTATCAATTTGCTAAGACTCTACATTTTTTTTGAAATGTCATTGAATCTAGGTTTCTTTCAGGATAATCCGGCGTTGCCCTCCATTAACTGAAGGTGAATTTTTTGATGCAATCAAAGAAAATTACCATGCTCCAAAGAAGCTTCACCTTCATTTGTTTTTCTTTTTTTTTTCTGTTGTATTAGCAATGGGGAGAGAGTTAAAAACATGAATGCAGTTGTGTCATGGTTGGAAACAGAGGAGGTTAAAAACATGAATGCAGTTGTCCTTAAGTATATAAATATGCACACAGGTGTGGCCCAAAAAGGTGTAGTGATTATGCTGGATTCCTAAACTTGCAGCAAAGGTCATATATCCTTGAACACTACCTTCAAATTTTAGATTAATGGGTGTACTGTTGAGATCTTAAAAGTACTAGTCTTAAAAATGTTGGGTCTTTTGGATTCTTTCTACTGCAAGCCTACTAGTAAGATGCACGTAAAATGCAAACTCTGTAGGGTCCTGGCATATTTTAGTGCTACACTATGGAAATACCAAAACTAGGGAATTCAGTTGCTTCATGACCAGTTTTGTGTTTGCCACTGAGGGGAGTCACAAGATGTTATCATTTCCAAGCTTGACCCCTCATCTTCCAGATTCCAAAACCTTACACCTTGTTTACCGGCGTCTGTAATTTTCTTCAACGGAAAGTGAGATGGTTTTAAGAATGCATGGTCTTGTTGTTCATTCATATATATTACGCAGATGGTACATCTGCCTTATTAATGTGGATGGTGTGGATTACAGGGGCTTGTGGCATCAGGGTTTGCCTTCTCCCTCCAATTCTAGTGCATCGGCAAAGGATGGCATGTGGTTGTGGTAGTCTGAGATCGTCTTCTCCCTCTAGTAGATCATAATTACAACTGTTTTGATCATGTATATTTTTTCTTCATGTCTTTGATTAAATTCAATCTCTTCATGAATATAAGAGTGGATATTTATGTGGATATTTGAGTGGACATGTGAATGTTATGGATGTGAATGTGAATATTATAGATTTGAATGGTGTTTTGTTTATGTGATGTAGATGAGTGGATATGGATTTGAATTTTATTTTAGTTATGTGGATGTATATGTATTTTATATGTGCATGTGTCTAGAATGCATGCTTGTAGAATACATTCTACATGTTTATATCAGATATGGACAGGTGTTTAGTTTATATTTGTAAAAAAAAAAAAAAAACTACACCTACCGTTTTTAATATTCATGACTAAACACGATTACAAACAATGCTATAGAACCATAGGTATACATATATTTATTGCTACGGGAACAAAACCATCAGTATAGATGGCAATACCTATGCTTTTTAGGTCTTTTACCTATGCTTTATATGATTCTTTACCTACGGTTAATATTCGTATGAATAATTCAATATATAACTACGATTATTTTTCTGTGGGTATAGGCTTTGGTCACGGACGCATGTGTGTCAGATTCAAACCGTAGCATTTTCCGTAGGTAAATGGTTTTACCTTCGGATTTTAGGTATATACCTACAGTTATTACGCGAAGGTATAGGTTATTTTTTTTTGTAGTGAGGTGGAGGCCTCTAATCTAGTCATCGATATGGTTCCTATCCTTGGTAGAGTTGCGCATGTTTTAATTGATCCCGGCGCTACACATTGTTTTGCTTCAAAGGAGTTCTTTAGTTCTCTTACTGAGTTTGCTCCGGAGCGGACCTGTGACCTAGCTGTTGAGCTTCCGACGGGTGACTATGTGCGTACTCTGGTTACCTGGAGGGTGTCACTGTCGAGGTACAGGGCCACCTTCTACCAGCTAGATTGATTGCCTTACAGATCCATGACTTTGATGCCATCCTTGGCATAGATTCATTGGAGGCACACTCTGCGTTGGTGGACTGTCAGTGGAAGACTGTGTGGTTCGAGATACCTGGCGCACCTGTGCTTTGCTTTCGAGGTACCCGGTCTACCTGCCGACCTTTCGTATCCTTTTGTAGAGCTCAGCGCCTGATCCGAGATGGTTGTGTAGCTTACCTTGCTTCTGTAAGTTTCCTGGATTCTAGAGAGCTATCTATTTCAGATGTACCTATTGTTTGTGATTTTGCTGATGTATTTTCGGAGGATCTACCTAGTTTACCGCCAGAGCGGGAGGTAGATTTCTCCATTGAGTTGCTTCCGGGGATGATGCCTATGTCCAAGGCACCGCACTGGATGGCACTGATGGAGCTACGGAGTTGAAGCGCCAACTCGATGAGTTACTCGAGAAGGGCTTCATTCATCCGAGCCGTTTGTCTTGGGGTGTGCCTATATTGTTTGTGAGGAAGAAGGATGGCAGTCTCAGGATGTGCATCGATTATCGGCAGCTGAACCAGGTTACAATGAAGAACCAGTATTTGTTGCCCAGGATCGATGACTTGTTTGACTAGTTGCAATCAGCTTCAGTGTTCTCGAAGATTGACTTGAGGTCGGGCTACTACCAGTTGAGGATCCGAGAGTCAAATATTTCCAGATCAGACTTCCGTACCTACTACAGCCACTTTGAGTTTGTCGTGATGCCTTTTGGGAACACGAATGCACCGTCAGCCTTCATGGAGATGATGCACAGTGTGTTCCGAGAGTAGCTGGACAGGTTTGTGGTGGTGTTCGTGGACGACATCCGGGTGTACTCAGCGATGGTAGAGGAGCACGAGATTCACTTGAGGCTGGTGTTGGGGGCATTGAGGAGTCACTGACTTTATGCCAAATTCAGTAAATGTGAATTTTGGCTAAAGGAGGTGCACTTTCTCGGTCAGGTGGTTTCAGGTGCCGGAGTGACAGTGGATCCCGCCAAGGTCGAGGAGGTGGTTTTGTGGGGCCAGCCCACTACAGTTGCAGATGTGCACAGTTTTCTAGGGTTGGCAAGCTACTATAGGAGGTTTGTGCAGGACTTCGCCAAAGTTGCTGAGCCGTTGACGAGGTTGACCAAGCGAAAGACCAAGTTCGTGTGGACAGCAGAGTGTGAGCAGAGTTTCCAGGAGATGAAGAGCAGGTTGACTTCAGCTCCGACCCTTGTGGTATCATTTGGTAACGGTGGTTTTGTTGTCTACACCAACGCTTTAGGGACTGGTCTTAGTGCCGTGTTGATGCAGCACGAGAGGGTAGTCGCTTATGCTTCTCGACAGCTGAAGAAGCATGAGCAAAACTAACCTACACACGACTTGGAGCTTGCAGTGGTCATGTTTGCCTTGAGATTGTGGAGACATTACTTGTACGGCGAGGTGTTCATAGACCACAAGAGTCTGCAGTATGTCTTCACACAGAGAGATCTGAACCCCAGGTAGCACAGGTGGGTGTAGTACCGAAAGGACTATGACTTTACTCTTTCCTATCATCTGGAAAAGGCTAATGTCATAGCAGATGCTTTGAGCAAGAGAGCCCACTTGAGTTCTTTGTTGGTTAGACACTGGGGGTTGGTAGAGGACGCGGCTTGGGGAGTGTTTTCTCTATCAAGACTCAGAGATAAAGCAATGTTAACCAGTTTGACAGTTCATCTAGTCATATATCAGTAGGTGATAGAGGCTCACAGTGCAGATGTGGAGTTAGCAGATATCTTGCAAATGCTAGAGGTAGAGATGGACGAGGACAGCGAGGTCAGATTCAGAGGCAGACTCTACATTCTAGCGAATGTCTGGCAGGAGTTGTTAGTTGAGGCACAGATCTAAGTACTCTGTTCATCCTAGTTCCACCAATATGTACCACGACTTGAGGGGACTCTTTTGGTGGCCTGGGATGAAGAGAGTTATTACTGAGTTTGTTGCTTGCTGCCTTACTTGTCAGCAGGTGAAGGCAGAGCACGAGTGTCCTAGTGGTGAGATGTAGTCGCTACCCATTCTTGAGTGGAAGTGGGAGCACATCACCATGAACCCATACTTTGCAAGGGCACGACAGTGTATGGGTGATCGATTGTCGACTGACTGACGAAGGCAACTCGTTTCTTATCGGTCAGATCGGCATGGTTAGTGGATAGACATGCCAGGTTGTTTGTGGACAGAGTTGTACCATTGCACGGGACCCCGGTCTCTATTGTCTCAGATAGATATCCGAGGTTGACTTCTCATTTCTGGCGTAATTTTCAGAGGGCACAAGGCACCGAGTTGAGGCTGAGTTCAACCTATCACCCGCAGACAAATGGTCAGTTAGAGAGGACCATACAAACCCTCGAGGACATGTTGAGAGCGTGCTGCCTGGACTGGGGCGGCACCTGGGAGTTGCACCTTCCCTTCGTAGAGTTTGCTTATAACAATAGCTTTCACTTCAGCATTGGGATGGCGCCCTACGAGGCTCTGTACGGAAGACCATGCCGGACACCTTTGCACTGGCACGAGGTTGGTGAGAGGTAGTTACTGGGGCTAGAGTTGGTACAACAATGTGCAGACACAGTGAGGCTGATCAGACAGAGACTGCAGACAGCACATAGCAGACAGAAGAGCTACGTAGACATTTTCTGAAGGCCACTTCTGTTTGAGGCAGGTGACAGTGTGTTTCTACGGATCTCGCCAACCAAGGGCGTTCTCAGGTTTGGGAAGAGGGGCATGCTTAGCCCGAGGTTTGTTGGTCCCATTCCCATCCTGGAGAGGGTTGGCGAGGTCGCGTACAGGTTAGCGCTTCGGTCCTAGTTGGCAGGTGTTCACGGCGTCTTCCACGTCTCGCAGTTGAGGAGGTGCATGCCAAATCCGTCGCATGTGTTGGACTACTCACAGTTAGAGGTTGCTCCAGATCTGTTAGTACCAAAGTACCCGATCAGTGTTGTGGACTGCAGAGTGCAGTGCAAGAGGTAGATCCCGCTCGTCAAGGTTGTTTCGGAGAAGCGCATCGGTGGCGAGGCCACATGGTAGTGCGAGGACGAGATGCAGAAGCATTTTTCTTATTTGTTTGAGTGACTAATATGTTTGCTTGCCTTCGTCCCTGGGTTTCTTCCTTAATTTTGAGGACGAAATTTTTTTTTTTTTGTTGGTTAGATTGTAACATCCTCCTTTCATTGGTCAGCCACCTTCTGTTGAAGGTAGTGACGTATCGGGCCGTCATCTTCTGAAGACGACAGGATGGCTGTCGCGTTCTGGTTAGGAACACGACATGCATGTCCTTGAGTTCAGCCTTCTGACCCTAACATGCAGTTTTGTCATTTTGCTGTCGGAACAGTTGGTCTAAGTGTCAAACACTAACAGATGAAGGCGACATGTCAGATGTCATGTTCATGGTGTCAGGACTGCGAGGATGACATGTGGTGGTTTCGTTGGTCAGGTCTGACCATGACTTTGAGGACGTGACAGGTTAGCCGTCGCATTCAGTAAGTAAATGCGACAGGTAAGTTGTCGCGTTCTCAAGTTCATAGCCTATATGTGCAAGGCCAGCAGACCAGCCCACTTCTTCCCCTTTCTTTCTTCTTCCTCCCTTCCACCAGCCCCTCTGTGTGGATTCTTCAGTGGGGGAGTTTGTGAGGGTGCGAGTGGGAAAGTTTGTAGCTTTATCCTCGGCGTGGTGTCCTCTGCGACATGGCGTTTCCCTCCTCGACGTGTGATGTCTTCTCAGGCTTGTAGGAGGACAATCGTGGCTCATGGATGGTGTGACTGTGAAGCTTGGAGCGAGGAGGAGGTGGCCATGCACACGAGAGCCCAACGGGTTGGCTCTTCATTTTGTGGTAGGGACCCTTGCCTTCTCCCTAGTTCTATCATGCTAGGACCTCCATTCCCCTCCTCCAAGCCATTAGAATCCATGCTAGGATTGTGCATGTGTGATTGGTGTTCCCTTTGAGCTTGGTTTAGGGTTTGGGTGATGAGGGTTTCATGCATGCATGTGACATTCTTGGAGTGTAGATACATATCCTTGATATGCATGGGTGTGGATGAGGGTGATTTGTGCTTGTGGAATGTGTTTACATCATCCTACATGATCCCCTCCCTCTGTACTTTCCGGATCGTGGTTTAACGCATGTTTTTGGAGGTCTTGGGTGTTTCTGTCTATGGTCACGACAAGGTTCTTGTCGCGACCCAGATCACGACATGTCGACCCATCACCTTTTGGTATGAACGCGACGCTACACCCTGTCACATTCTGGTAGCGATAGGGTGGTCGTCATCTTCATACTCGGTTTCCCATGGGTTGTGGGAGGTCTCGGGTGGTCACCTAGACCTCTGTCTATGGTCGCAATAATGCCCTTGTCATGACCTAGTTTGCGACAGCTCCCCTGCCACCTTCAGACCCAGGTCACAACAGGCAAGGTGTCTCCTTCAGGTGGCGACAACCCTTGTATCGCCTCCTCAGACAGAGAGTGGCTTGGCAAACTGTTCGGAGTTTTTCCTTCCGCTGCGACACTGTTTCTTGGCACCTGTGTTGTTTCCTAGCACGGTCCAACTCTAGTCGTTCGTCCGGTGCTAGGCACTTATGGGCTGCTCTGTTGAGGGGTTGTTACCGTTACCTGGACCCCCGGTGCCCGTGCCTCTGTTAAGGGAGTTCTCCAAGTGGTGGGCGAGCTCGAGTTTCGGACTCTAGTAGCAGAGGGGGAAACTGTAGAGACAGTAGTGTAGAGTCATTTGCAGAGCTCTCTTAGCTGAGTCTAGGACGTCGAGGTGGTTTTGGTGTTCTTCCGGTACAGATCAGCTAGTCCTTGCCACTGCCTCACTCTATATGGTTTCGGTACCATTTAGAGGGGCCAGGCATGGAACCGTAGTTCGGCCAGACTACGGTGGTTATTGGTTCCTGTAGTTCCGCATTTCACTGCGACGGGAGGTGCTAGACATGGACAGGTGGTCAAGGATAAGGCGCGAAGCACACCTGACCAGTTGACTAGTTGTAGTTGTCTTCCGTGGCTAGTGTCTTTGTCCAGGCAGTTGTTCACTGTCTGTATTTGCAGCCTTGGGTTCTTCTCAGTGCCGTGGTTTACACGGGTTTCTGGTCCGGACGTGTTGTTTAGACCGGTGGTCGTGTAGGTACTTTACGCTTCCGCACTTACTCTGTTAGTAGGATATATTTACTTACTTAATTTTTGTTTCGCACATATATCTATTCTTCTTGTTAGAACCAATTGGAGATAGGTAGTCCCTACTGGGCTTCTTCATGAAGCTCATTCCCTCCTTTACAAGTGAGACTTCACAGCAGTACCCTCCACGATGGGCTGAGGAGATGGGGCCGTAGTAGACGGCGTCTTTTGTGAGCAGTGTTCCCTCTTACTGGTTTCATCACCCTCGAGGTATGCCCTTAAGGGATCTGTTATTCCTTTTCTTCTGCACTTGTACTTTGTTTACTTTGGGACTGTACTAGACTAGCACTTGTGTTGGACGCTTTTCCTTCACTTATTGGTACATTTTAGTGTTGTTGTTGTTACTTACTCCCGTTACATATCTTGTTAGACTAGTCCGTTAGCCCTTCCGGGTCTTCGGGCTCGTGGGCGGCGGTGTCGATGGTCGGATCCTTGGCGGGAGCTAGGGGTCCGGGTGTCGGGGCCGTTACAAAAAGAGCATTGGAATGCAGTTAAATGGATTTTGCGTTATCTGAAGGGTACATCAGATGTTGGTTTGTTGTTTCAAAAAGGCACTAACAGTACTGATGTTTTAGTTGGTTTTGTTGACTCAGATTATGCAGGTGACCTTAACAGGAGGAGATCCACTACAGGGTATATTTATACTCTAAGTAGAGGCCCTATCAGTTGGAAGGCCATGCTACAAGGCATAGTTGCTTTGTCAACAACAGAAGCTGAATACATTGCTATAGTGGAAGTTGCCAAAGGGGCAGTTTGGCTAAAAGGTTTGGCGAAGGAACTTGGCATCTCTCAGAAGAGTGTTTATCTGAATTGTGATAGTCAGAGTGTTATCTGCCTTGTGAAAGATCATGTGTATCATGCAAGAACGAAGCACATCGACATCAGATATCACAAGCTCAGAGAGTTAGTTGCAAGTGGTGACATTCAACTTGTGAAAGTTCCAACTCAGGAGAATGTTGTAGATATGATGACCAAGCCGCTCTCAATCGTCAAGTTTCAGCATTGCCTGGACTTGCCAAATGTTCGTGATTGCTGAGGTGTGATGGCCACAGAGAGAGGGGTGTCTTGCTTGAAGAGAGATTTTATTTTTTATGTAGATATGTGTTGGAGCATTTGTTCTTTTGTATTTGACCAAGTCAAATAGTGGAGATTGTTATATTAATTGACTTGGTCAAAATCCCTTTTGTAATGGGTATGGGTTTGGTAACCCCCGTACCCATTATCCCACCCACCATGTTAATATGGTGGAGGAGATCTAATGCAAGGACGTGCTAGGTATTAAGTTGGAATTTTTTTCTTGGGTACTACTTGGTGCAAAACCCCAATGGGGATTTGTAATAAACTATCACCCCCATTGGGGGTGGGCACAACAACATCAGCCCTCCCAATGGGGGGCTGAGTTTGTTGCAAATCGCCGACAAGGCGGTTTGTAACAAGACCTTCTTTCTTTTACCCTGTTGTATGTAAGGACGTGTTTTTGTGAGGCAACATGGTGTTCTAGCGGCTGCTGCAGGCATGTGATTGTGGCAACCGGTTTTTTCTCTTTCTCTTCCTCGTTCTCAATTCACTACAAGAAAAAGCGGCATTTCCGACGGACATAATCCGTCGGAAATCCGACGGCAATCCGTCGGAAATGCCTCCTTCCGACAGCTTTCCATCGAGCGATCGTCGGAAATGATCCGTCGGAAATATCTGGTCAGAAATTACCGACGGGAACAAAATCCGTCAGCAATCCGTCAAAAATACCGACCGAATATTCCGTCGGACCTTGTGTCGGTAATTTCCGACACAAAAATGTCGGAAAATATTGTCGAAAATTTGGTCAATATTTGCCGACCAAACTGTCGGAAAAATCGTCAAAATTTCTGTCGGTAAATTCTGACAGAAAAATACGTCGGAAAATAATCCATCGGTACTTTAGACAGAATTGCCGATGGTTTTTTTCCGTCGGTAAACTGCATTTTCCGACGGCCGCCCTCCGTCGGAAATGCCATCGGAAAATCCTATAATTTATTTTTTAAATAATGAAATAACAATGATTTTTCAAACCTGCTACAATATTCATACATTTCACAACAAGTACTCACAATCAACAGAAAATCATAAAACATAACAAATATAAAATCATACACAAAAATAAATACTAAAAATCAAGACAGGTCTGCTGGATCGTCTGCTGTCCCCGCCTCATGATCGTCAGGTGCCGGAGGTGGATCTTATATTAAAAAATAATAATATTAGAAACATTAATAAAAATTAATATACATACATTATTTTCAAAAATTAAATTTAAAATATGTGATTCTTTCTCAAGTTTAATTAGAAACTATTTTTGATCATTTATACTCTAGTTTTTTTTAGATTAGTGATTTGAGCGCCGAACCCAAACTGGGAATCCAATTAGGATTCCGTCAGTTCCCACACGTCACTTTTACCCACCCGATCGTGTTGGAGTGAACGGCACGCCGATCAGATCCCAATTTGGGATTTTGGACTCCCGAGTTGTGTGTTTTGACCTTTTAGACTTAGGTTTTTTTAGATCTGTCATTTCAACGCCCAACCCAATCCGGGAATCCAAATCGGATTCCGTCAGTTCGCATACGTCAATTTAACCCACTCGGTCATGTCGGAGTGAACGACACACCGATCTGATCCCCATTTGGGATTTTGGACCCCCAGGTTGTGTGTTTTGACCCTTTAGACTCGGGTTTTTTTAGATCCGTCATTTCAACGCCCAACCCCATCCGGGAATCCAAATCGGATTCCGTCAGTTCGCACACGTCAATTTAACCCACCCGGTCGCGTCGGAGCAAACGGCATGAAGATCAGATCCCTATTTGGGATTTTGGACCCCCGGGTTGTGTGTTTTGACCCTTTAGACTCGGGTTTTTTTAGATCCGTCATTTCAATGCCCAACCCAATCCGGGAATCCAAATGGGATTCCGTCAGTTCGCATACATCAATTTAACCCACCCGGTCGTGTCGGAGTGAACGACACGCCGATCAGATCCCTATTTGGGATTTTGGACCCCCGGGTTGTGTGTTTTGACCCTTTAGATGGGTTTTTTTAGATCCGTCATTCCAACGTCCAACCTAATCCGGGAATCCAAATCGGATTCCGTCAGTTCGCACACGTTACTTTCACCCACCCGGTCGTGTCAGAGTGAACGGCACGCCGATCTGAACCCTTTTTGGGATTTTGGACCGCCAGGTTGTGTGTTTTGACCCTTTAGACTCAAGTTTTTTTAGATCTGTCATTTCAACGCCCAACCGAATCCGGGAATCCAAATCGGATTCCGTCAGTTCGCACATGTCAATTTAACCCACCCAGTCGTGTAGGAGTGAAAGACACACTGATCAGATCCCTATTTGGGATTTTGGACCCCCGGGTTGTGTGTTTTGACCCTTTAGACTTGGGTTTTTTTTTAGATCCGTCATTTCAACGCCCAACCCAATCCGAGAATCCAAATTGGATTCCGTCAGTTTGCACACGTCAATTTAACCCACCCGGTCATGTCGGAGTGAACGACACGCCGATCAGATCCCTATTTGGGATTTTGGACCCCCGGGTTGGGTGTTTTGACTCTTTAGACTCGGGTTTATTTTAGATCCGTCATTTCAACGCCCAACCCAATCCGGGAATCCAAATCGGATTCCGTCAGTTCGCACACATCAATTTAACCCACCCAGTCGTGTCGGAGTGAACGACACGCCGATCAGATCCCTATTTGGGATTTTGCACCCCGGGTTGTGTGTTTTGACCCTTTAGACTTGGATTTTTTTAGATCCGTCATTTCAACACCCAACCTAATTCGGGAATCCAAATCAGATTTCGTTAGTTCGCACACGTCACTTTCACCCACCCGGTCGTGTCGGAGCAAAAGGCATATCGATCTGATCTCTATTTGGGATTTTGGACCCCTAGGTTGTGCATTCTGACCCTTTAGACTCTGATTTTTTTAGATCCGTCATTTCAACGCCCAACTCAATCCGGGAATCCAAATCGGATTCCGTCAGTTCGCACACGTCAATTTAACCCACCCGGTCGTGTCGGAGTGAACGACACGTCGATCAGATCCCTATTTGAGATTTTGCAACCTCGGGTTGTGTGTTTTGACCCTTTAGACTTAGATTTTTTTAGATCCATCATTTCAACGCCCAACCTAATCCGAGAATCCAAATCAGATTTCGTCAGTTCGCACATGTCACTTTCACCCACCCGGTCGTGTCGGAGCAAACGGCATGCCGATCTGATCTCTATTTGGGATTTTGGACTCCCAGGTTGTGTGTTCTGACCCTTTAGACTCCGATTTTTTTAGATCCGTCATTTCAACGCCCAACCCAATCCGAGAATCCAAAGCGGATTCCGTCAATTCGCACACGTCAATTTAACCCACCCAGTCGTGTCGGGGTGAATAGCATGCCGATCAGATCCCTATTTGGGATTTTGGGCCCCCGGGTTGTGTGTTTTGACTCTTTAGACTCGGGTTTTTTTTAGATCCGTCATTTCAACGCCCAACCCAATCCGGGAATCCAAATCGGATTCCGTCAGTTCTCACACGTCAATTTAACTCACCCGGTCGTGTCAAAGTGAACGACATGCCGATCAGATCCCTATTTGGGATTTTGGACCCCCGGGTTGTGTGTTTTGACCCTTTAGACTCAGGTTTTTTGTAGATCCGTCATTTCAACGCCCAACCCAATCCGGGAATCCAAATCGGATTCCGTCAGTTCGCACACGTCAATTTAATCCACCCGATCATGTCGGAGCGAATGGCACGCCGATCAATTCCCTATTTGGAATTTTGAACCCCCAGGTTGTGTGTTTTGACCCTTTAGACTTGGGGTTTTTTAGATCTATCATTTCAATGCCCAACCCAATCCGGGAATCCAAATCGGATTCCGTCAGTTCGCACACATCAATTTAACCCACCCGGTCGTGTCGGAGCGAACAACACGCCGATCTAATCTCTATTTGGGATTTTGGACCCCCGGGTTGTGTGTTTTGACCCTTTAGACTTGGGTTTTTTAGATCTGTCATTTGAACAACCTTTACACTTCTGTTAGGTTAATTAATTTAGATTTTTTTTTCCTTTTTGACATTCTTTAGTGGTTTCATTTCATTCAAAGTATATGAAATTAATAGTAATACTGACCTGAGGGGCTGGCTGTGAGGTGTCTACTCCCTGCATAGCTGAGATCAACTGCTCAACCATAACACCGAAGTGCGTCCGTAGCTCTTCCCATAGGTCTTCCCGAATGAGGGTTCTAATCTCCTCTACACCACTGACGGGAGGTGTAGCAGATGAACTCGCGTATGCCGGAGGAGCGACCGAACTCACATATGAGGACAACACTGGAGTAGTATCCAGGCTGTCCCAAAAGTCGTACACTCAACCCTTCCTCGGCCCTCCCGCTGCGTCGACCCAAGCCTCCGGATCCAAGTCTGGCTGGGTAGTACCCTCTGCATAGTGATCCGCCATCGTCCTGTCATAGGTCTCCTGCAGAACAAATTAAAACTAAATTATTGAAAACAAATTATTTTAATATCTTAATTGAATTCAAAATTTATAGCTTGACTTACAGCAATCGTGCGAGCACTCTCGCTGACATAGTCATCCGTCCCCTTCCGCTTATGAGTCCGATCAAATAACTCGCGAAAAGTAGGGGCACGCTCGAGCTCGTGATGCTTACAATTCAACAAAATTAGTTAGTTTCACAATAATAATCAATGTATTAAGCAATTGAACAATAATATGCTTACCAATTTTTTGCTATAGGTCGCATAAGATACGGACCCACTAGTATGCACATTCTTCTCCGGATGAGTTGATCGGTTGCGTTTTGCCGCCTGTGACCACTCCTGCCATGGTCCAGTAGCCCAACGCTCACAAAGGGACTCCCAATAGTCCCTCCTCAGCCAAACAGGGCCGTAATCCAGCCAAGCCATAGGATCCCGATTGCTTGTGGTCTTCATTGCCTTGTCCCGAGCCTCCCACATTGACTTTCTTAAATTAGTCTGGGCAGTAGACTCCCAGATGACTCGAGCTCAAGGGAGATCCTCGGGTCTCGTGAACGCGTACCTCCACTGTAAAGAATTAAAATTACTCAACTTTCTACACTAACAGAGATAGTAATTAAATAAATGACTTCAAATCAGTAAAAATTAATAATATCGTGAACATGTCAAATAATAAATCCCGGACGGGCACCGGGAACTCTCTCCATGCATTAACTGGTCCTAGAATATGTGCGTGGACCAGCGTCGTAATATAGCGGGAAGCAGAACCGGGATCTATTTTCCCCCTACAATTGCACATTAGTTTTGTACATGAAATGTATAGCATAAATAACAAATACAGTAAGTTTGAAGTGATCAAGTTTACCCTGAGATCCAACATGGCTGTCGTCTAGGTAGCTGAGGCCCCTCCTCATCCGCTACTGGATGTTGGCTCTCCACCTCTGTTGAAAACAATTAAGTACACTATTGTTGTATAAAGTGGAAGAAAAGAAACATACTAATCTATGGAAACATACATGTACTTGGTGGTGAGGAAGAAGGGAAAGGTGGCGCTACTCGCGTGGTCGATGGGGAGGCGGTCCCTGCAAAATTGTTTGTACGTTAGAAATTATGAATTTAATATGAACAATAATATATAGAGTTTTGTGTTTACATATATATATACCTGTCGTCGGGACGACCGGCGTGGACGGGGTGGTAGTCCCTACAAAATTATATGTACGTTAGAAAATATGAATTTATATGAACAATAATATATAGAGTTTTGCGTTTACATATACATATACTTGTCGCCGAGACGACCGGCGTGGATGGGGAGGCAGTCCCTGCAAAATTGTATGTACGTTAGAAATTATGAATTTAATATGAACAATAATATATAGAGTTTTATGTTTACATATACATATACCTGTCATGGACGGGGAGGCGAACCCTCGGCCTACGGAGGTGGAAACCCTCCGACTCCGTCCTCTACGTACCATATCTCTATTGAGATAAATAAAAATATAACATGTCATCAGCACTCAAATTTGAAATAGCTATTGAATAACATATAATTAGAAACAACACTCAGTTCTTACAAAATTTTATAATATTATCTATATTCATCATCAGATGCTGAAGATATGTTTAATTCAGCGTCATCTTCGTCATCCTCCTCGAATTCGTCCTCATCATGCCCGGACTCTTCCTCCTCATCAGACTCCACCTCCCGCTCAAGGGCATTTGGGTCAACTTCTTCCTGTTTGGTATCCTTATTTAAGCAAATTGGTTCATTTATATCATCAACATTGAACTGCATAGAAGCCGCCAACTCTCGTGCGTCACTCCAATCTGATTGGAAAAAATTGTCATTAACACCTTCGACCTCATCATCAGTCGGGACAAGCTCATACTCAGGGAATAGCCTTGATTTCACTCTACATGCAGCCCACCAATCTATCAATTTGAGGGACGAATAATTTGAATAATAAACTTGTTGGGCTTGTATCGCCAGAATGAATGGCTCATATGTACTCAACTTGGACTTATGCTTGACATCGACAATCTCATATGTTGTGTCATTACGAATAGAGGTCGGATCAAACTAATGACACTTGAAGAGAAATATATTGTTGCCTTGTCCCAAAAATTGCAGTTCAATGACTTCTTCGATAATGCCATAATAGTCTATTTCATTTTCATTGTAGGCACTTCCCTTCACACATACGCCGTTGTTCATCGTAGACTTATTCCATCCATAATCTCTCGTGTGAAATCGGTATCCATTCACAATGTATCCTGGATAGACACGTACATTCTTCGAGGGCCCATAACTGATCTCTGGTACTCTTGAATCAGTAATCAAACCTTGTTCAACCTATTATTAAAAAAAGGGACAGTCAATGAAAAATTACGCCAACTAAGTATGCATAAGAGCATAACATTTATGCTTCAAAATATTTAGACACTTACTCGAGATCTTAACCAAGTAGGAAAAAACTTCTCTCATTCTTTTTCAACCTGCACGTCAGTCAGACGTAGATTCTGTTGCAGTATGACCGAGTCAAACTCTCTGCAATGTAAATGACACACAACCTCTAAGTTCTGCAGTATTGCTCGCAAATGATGTACATCATTAGTGTTGAGAGCTTACTCAATGTAAGGGTCTAGTTCTGCGCAATTCATAAATATGTAGATCTCCGCAGCTACCAACTCTCTGTCTTCGAGTGCGCGAGTAGAAGAATATCCAAATGCTCGCATGGGACACTTAAACACAGAAAGTCGGTCAGACACATTAGAATCTCCACCATCATCATTACGTGGAGGTTGAGTGCGTCGGGTTTGTATCTCCGTGTCAAAGTACATCGAACAAAAGTTCGATATCTCTTCAATATGGTACATCCATGACCGATTCCCATAAGACATTTTTCCTACACAGATTAAATGTCATGTCATGAGTTGAAATCCAAGACACCCTCACATCGTTCGAGTAAGTCAAAATGAATAGGTAGGATATATTATTTAGATTATCACTTTTTACCCATCTGTGAATATTTGATCGCACTCAGATGACCATTTACTATGTGTTTGTATTATTTGCTGAAAATTTTGGCAGCATCTCCCCACACCTCTCCGATATACCAATATTATTTATTGATTAAAATATTTTCTTAAACACTTACTAATAAGTGGTTAAGAAAATATTCTTAATCAATAAAGGTATATCAGAGAGGAGTGAGTAGAAGCACCCGAAATTTTCAAAAAATAATACAAACACATAGTAAATGACCACCTAACTGCGATCAAACATTCACAGACTATCCAAAACGGGACAATTCAAGACTTTGAATTAGATATACACGTTCTCATCATTGAAAATAAGACTCGTGCACATCAATCCCAAAGTCTTGAATGGGAAGGTTCATTGACACGGGCTTAACACGCTCTCGTGATGTGTGTGCAGTGATAAATTGCTATACATGCATAGATCAAATTTAAAACCCACATAAATATGAAAGGAATATGAAAACAAAATCATACATGTGAACAAGTGCAATAATAAACCAAATTCACACATACATGTACATGAATTGCATTAAAGTAAGAAATTCAATACTAATCACTAAACTAAAAGTAAGCAATTAAAAACAATCCATATAATAGTCTTATATTGAAATAAGTTCGAATTAAGGATCTAATAGCTACAAGAAAGATTTTGTACTCATTTTTTTATGAGAAGTATATGATCAATAGAGAAGTTTATAAAAATATATGAGAAGAGCTAAGGTGCGTTGGAGTATGCCCTAAAATTCCAACATGGTCCCTTAATGTGTATAACTATTAATGGTACAACTTGCTTGATGTCCTAGAGGAATTCCAAGCTTATGGAGACTTACGGAAATCTTGGCGAGGGAGTTCCAGTAGTTTGACAAGAAGAATATGTGACAGAGAGTTCTCACAACATTATGAAGATGTTGAAATAGTTGCTCGACGTTCTAGAGGACTTCTACAATAATGGAGCGGCATCAACGATGTTCTAAAACAATGGTATAAAACAAAAACAAGCGTATTATTTGAATAAGTCCTTATATTTGCTAACTTTTAAATCTTTTTAAATAATTAAACCTTTTCATGGTATCAACAAGGTGATAACCAGCAATAGACATGGAATTTTCTATGTTTATCTTTATCTCCAAGTCTTCCTAACTCCAACTGGATTGCGATAGACATGGAAAAACGTAATTGTCATGTTAGGGTAGTGATATGAAACTAATTTCAATAATAATGAAGTATATCTAAGCTTATATTGCCCATTTTTAGTGGATAATAGTATTTAATGCATCATTCACCAGTACCCCGTCGACGTCCCGGAGGTTCTAGATCACTGAGTACGTAACTACATGTATTCACTACATAGGCCACCGTACGTGGTACTGCTCTATATTACAACCATAAGATTAATAATTATTATTCTTTATACTTAAACCTGTTGCCCAGTTGACGAGCCCAGAGGGGGGGGGGTGAATGGGTCTTTTAAAAAATTACATAGTCAGTACCTATACTTAAAACATACACACAAAGATGTTCTTCGATGAAGGTTAGTATAAACAACAAACACACACGAAATCAATCACACAACACAAGGAATTATCCTGGTTCAGACCTCCTCTCCTTAGGAGTCCTACGTCCAGTCCCTGAGCAACAACTCAGGATTCTACTAACAAGGGTACAGTCCCCCTATGGGCACTACAACACCCAGCTCAGCTGGTCCTCCTTCACACGAAGGGAAAAAATACAACACCCTGGATACCCCACCAGGTCTTCCTTCACAACAGAAGGAACTACAACACCCTGGATGCCCCACCAGGTCTTCCTTCACAACAGAAGGGAAACAACCAGCAAATCGTTGCGATGAGCAAATCGTTCTGATGACTTAAGAAATCGTTGCGATGAGCAAATCGTTACGATGACAAAAGAATCGTTGCGATGAGCAAATCGTTATGATGACTTAAGAAATCGTTGCGATGAGCAAATCTTTATAATGACTTTAGAAATCGTTGCGATAAGTAAATCGTTATGATGACTTAAGAAATCGTTGCTATGATCAAATTGTTACGATGACTAAAGGAATCGTTGCGATGAGCAAATCGTTATGATGACTTAAGGAATCGTTGCGATGAGCAAATCGTTATGATGACTTAAAAAATCGTTGCGATGAGCAAATCGTTAAGATGACTTAAGAAATCGTTGCGATGAGCAAATCGTTATGATGACTTAAGGAATCGTTGCGATGAGCAAATCGTTATGATGACTTAAGAAATCGTTGCGATGAGCAAATCGTTATGATGACTAAAGGAATTGTTGCGATGAGCAAATCGTTATGATAACTTAAGAAATCGTTGGGATTTTCAATAGAAGTCGATGTGGACTTAGAGACATATCATACTAAACTTGACATGCTATAGATGTACTAATACTTATCAAATGGGCTTGATTTTCCTTGAGATTTTTCTTGTACTCACAAGCTTATGAATGTTAGAAAGCTTAAGAGGGTTTTGTTAATCATGTTTTGTTATTCACCAAAATCAATATGTAATTAATTAGAATTACATGAGAATAGACTGATCATCAAACATACTGATCATCAATCTCCCCCTTTTTTGTGATGACAAAACTTAACAAAAGTATGAATGAAATGCGGAATGTATTTCAGAAATGCTAAATATTTTTCTCCCCCTTTTTGTCAGTAAGAAAAAAAAAGATAAGCGGAGACAAAGAAGAAGAGAAAAAATTGAAGGGCACCCAAACAAAATGTATTGATTAATTCAGAGGAGGTACAAGTAGATAATAAGCAGGAGACAAAAGAGAGGCAAAGTGTCTGATGACAGGGAATGCTTGGCGTTCCTGCTCTTCAAAATAAGCTTGAAAGGCCCCAAGCTCAATTTGATAGGAGGGTCCCATGGTGGGAGCCATCCTCTTGATATGAATTTGCCTTTGATCTGAAATGAAATCCTCATACTTAGCACTGTCGAGTGCTATCTTGTAGGATAAGAAAGACCCAAAACTGGCAAACCGAAGAAAGGCATCAATCTTGAGGGGATAGAAAATCTGATGTGATCTAAGCTCCTTCTTTAAAGCAAAGAAGACTTTGTATCTTTCGACCCAAGTCAGATAGAAATCCCAGATGAGGTGTAGAGAGTTGGCATCCAAAAATTCACCGAGAGTCAAAAGAGGTTGATTTGAACTGGCCTGAGAAGCATTAAGGTCTTCTAGCTGCTGAGCAGACAAGGGATAGAACTTCGTCCAATCAGTAGGAGACTGCTTGTCACATTCAGAGAGAAGAGGGGCAAGGATATCTGCCTTGATATACCCCTGAAGATATTGCTTGAAGACAAATCTTGGAAAAGACAGATCACGGCCTTCTTGCACAAATAACCTAGCCATGACCCTTGCAGCTCGCTCAAAAATAAGTGTTCCCACAGAAGAGTTCATAATCAAGGCATGGAGAGGGGGAAGGAACACTACATCAGGAATGTCTAAGGTAGCAAAATCAACCTGAAGGGATTCAGAATGAGCTGCGCTTGAACTGAGAGCCCTGATGGCTTCACGGAATTGACCCAGCGGAGGTTCAGGAATGCAGTTAATATAGCAGTAATCACAGTACATCTGATACTGCCAGATGAACTTGATTTCCTTCTGAATAAATGGTCCAAAAAGATGTTTATGATGAATTTGGAACCATTCAGAGAGAGGGAGAGGAGCTTCTCTGGGTGGATACCTGGCAGCTTGAGCCTGGCGATATTTACTGTACAGATCTCTGTTGCTCCGAGCCCACTATTCTTCAGGTTTGGATTCAATCATGGAGAAAATTTTTGACTGTTGAGCCTTAGAGAGAGAGGTGTAAGGAAAAATGGTGGTAAGATGATCAGAAAGATTTTGGAAGGGAAGGCCAAAAATGTGGGCAAAAACTACTTTTTGAAGATATTCTTCATAGATAAGTTTCTGCTTATTTGAGATAGAAAGGGAAAATCAAAGGGGAGGATAACAAGTTTTAGAGGAGACAGATGAGTGGAAGTGAGTCTCCTCTTTTTAGAGACAGGGCTAGAAGAGCCTGTCCTGTGAATATGGGCCCCAACGGCCAGGACTGAACGAAGTATTGCTATCTCAAATTCATCCTTGATATCCTGGATTTCAACCTGAGTGAGTTGGGCACCCTCAGGAATAATGGTAATAAAGGAAGGAGGTGTAGGTGGATTGAAGATTGAGGCAAGAGTTATGGTAGGGAGAGAAGAGGGTCTTGAGGAGGAAGGACCAGAAGAGGAAGAAGGCCCAGCAGAAGATGATGCTGGAGGAATAATGGTGGAAGAAACAGGAGATGAAGCAGATTGAGAAAGAAATGGTGTAGGAGAGGATATAGGTCTTGGACGGGGTCGTTTAAAGGTGGTTGGAGCTGGAGGGGCAGTGGATGAGATAGGTGGAGAAGGAGGGGCTGGAGTGGGAAGAGTAGAAGTGGCAGGGGGCTCATGAGCTACAGCCTGTTCTGCTCTTTCAGCCACAGGTTCCACTGGGATAAAAGCCTCCTCGCCTGGTCCTGATGGCCCAGTCCCCTTACTGATATCAGAATCTTCAATAGGCATACTCTCAGATAGCTGTACTGCAATACTTGGCCCTGATGGCCCTGCTGGTGCATCAACTGAAGGCCCTGATGGCTGCTCCACTTGATCAATATCAATTGGCCCGGATGGCCCTGCATGACCTTCACTTTGCCCTGAAGGCCCACACTCTTGAGAAGTAGGATCTTTGGGTCCTACTGCCTTCAAAATTTCAGACACCATCGTCTTCATTGTGCCCATTTCCTTATTGAACCACTTCATGACATTTCTTATTTGAGAAATATCATTGGAAATTGATTCTTGGCGATCAACAATAGAACTCACATGTGACTGCACTAAGGATAAAATCTCATCTTGTGCTTCCAACTTATCCAAGACAGGCTTCAAATTTATCTTCTTTATTTTCCTTAGCCTTCTGTGAGCAATCCTCTTGCCTCTCTTTACCACCTGATCCTGATCTTCAGTATGAACTGAATTTTGCCTTTCATGCACGGGGACATCTTCAGTGTCTGTGATGTTGCTTCCTGCTCATTCTCTTGCTCCCCCTAAATGGGAGCATCTTCCATCATTGAGTCATGTTGGACAAAAGATTGCTCCTTCTCAATGGGAGCTTCATCCATAGCTACTTCCTCAGTGTGGCCCACTGCCACAGATTCAGGTACATGAGACTCACTGCCAATTTGCTCCCCCTGGCTGGGAGCATCTTCTGAAACAATGTCTGCAAAGTGGCCGGATACCACAACTACTACTGCTGAACTGCCATCACCTTCTGTATTGCTTTGAATAGAATTGAGAACATCTCGAAGCACTGAAGCTACCGTGGAAGAAGGTAGAGGATCATCTGACATTGTTCCAACAGGAACAATGGTCTCAGGAGAAATGTCCTCAGTTCGACTTCTAGATTCTTCCATTACTGCCTCTGCTGGAGCTAGTGAGGCTTCCACTGTACCTTCCTTCTCCATTGCTGCTGCAGGAGATGTTGATGCTTCTGCTGGCTCTTCTGCTGCTGCCTCTTGTTGAGCATCTTGGGCTCGCCGATTATGGCTTCACCCTCAGCCATAGATGTCTTGGTCCATACTCCACTGACTACTGAGAAACCACTTTTTCTCAGATTCCTGGACCTAATGGCTTGGCCCATCTTCTCAACTACTTCCCCAAACAAATTTACGCCAAAATGACTGAAAACCTTGGTGAGCAAATGGGCGTAGGGCAATGATACGTTCAGCTTGCTCTTAGTATCCCAAATCTGATCACGAGCAAACTTCATCCTCTCTATCATAACTTCGGCCATATTTATCTCTTTGTTCTGAATGGCCCAATACATCACATCTGAGTCTGCCTTGGTGCATGTTGAGAAAGTGGCACTTCTAGGGACTAATATCTGACAGACTATGAAGTGCAGAAGACGATTGAAGGCATTCAACTGGTTTATATCTAGTTTCCCATCTTTTAACATATATTCTCGACCAACAATCCCAAGTCCCTTAACTAGGGTCTCCTTTGTGTGGATCACACTGTGCCCAGATGTGGACACACCAAACAAGGCCTTCAACAAATCATAATTTATTCTGATTTGGGTACTATGACAGAAGATGTTAAGGACCCATCTGCTTCTGACTTCAGACAGACATAAAACACCTTTACAAGATCTGGGTAGCTTACCTCTGAAAGGGTTGCAATCCCAATCCACTTCATCCTGTCCATAGCTTCCACTATACTGTTCATCTGATTCTTCTCAAGATCTACAACATCCACTGCCTTATTGCCACAAAGCTTGGTCTTCACAAACGTGAACCTCTCCTGCTGCTCGGCCGTTAGAAACTCAGCGCTGTAGCCCCCAAGACTGCCGGAAAACAGCTAGTGCGGCCATGGATTTGGGTGGAAAAATTTTAGGAGGGATGAGACAGTGGCAGAAGTGAAAGCCCTCAAGAAATGAAAGCCCTCAAGAAATTCTTCGCAGGAAGAAGTGAGAGGCTTCGAATTTTGCAGAGAGTCGATGTCAGAATCGTTAGGGCATCGGCTCAGGCAACCAGACGAAAGAGGGAAAAAGGTAAAAGGTAGGAGATGAATCATTCCCACATCGATTTTGGAGTAAATAAATGAATACTTTATCGAAAAGTGAGGCGCCAAAAGGCAGGAGGAAACGACAAACAAGTTTGACTTTGCAAAAGGACTTTTCCAAGAGAGACCAAAAAAATAGTTGAGTATATCTTTTGCTTAACGCCATGGAGAGAAGGATACCTTAAATTTTGAAAATTTATATATCAGTATAAACAGAGATCTTTTTCACAAATTACACATGCCCAATTCCCTTCTAAGAGATGTAAATCTCTCTTCAGGTAAGGCTTTTGTGAAGATATCTGCTAACTGACCATTTGTATCAATAAAAGATATTTCTAAATTACCATTAGCTACATAATCTCTAATGAAATGGTATCTAACCTCAATGTACTTGGTCCTTTAATGTTGTACTGGGTTTTTGGTAAGATTTATAGCACTTGTGTTGTCACACAACAGAGGAATTGTTTTGATGTGAAGCCCATAGTCCTCAAGTTGTTGCTGATACTCAGTCTGTCCCCATGTATTTTGAATTAATTACATATTTATTTTGGTGATTAACAAAACCAAACAAATCCCTATCAAAAAAGTTCTAACACATTCTTCATAAGTCTTAAGTACAGGAAATATACCTTAAACAAGCCAATATTGGTAAGTATTACCTTTCTGAAGCTTTTATCTTGTCAAGATCATATTTCTCTAAGTCCACATCGACTTCTGTTGAAAGTCACAATGACTTCCTTTAGTGCTATAACGATTTGAATTCATAACGATTTCTTAAGTGTCTGAACGACTTCTTTACTATGACATCGTTTGATTACAAACAAATCGTTCTAACAACGATTCTATAAGTCATCGCAACGATTTCTTCAGAACTCATAACAACTTGCCCGTCACAACGATTTCTTAAGTTATCATAACGATTTCTTTAGAATTCGCAATGACTTGCTCGCCGTAACGATTCCGTAAGGTATCATAACGATTTCTTTAGAATTCGCAACGACTTACTCGCCGTAACGATTTCTTAAGTCATCATAACGATTTCTTTAGAATTCACAACGACTTGCTCGCCGTAACGATTTCTTGAGTCATCATAACGATTTCTTTAGAATTCGCAACGACTTGCTCACCGTAATGATTTCTCAAGTTATCACAACGATTTCTTTAGAACTCATAACGATTTGCTTTGCACAACGATTTCTTTAGAACTCATAACGATTTGCTTTGCGCAACGATTTCTTTAGAACTCATAATGATTTGCTTCGCGCATCGATTTCTTTAGAGCTCACAACGATTTCTTCGTTGAACACATCGACTTGCTTTCCATAACGATTTGTTAAGTGTTTCACAACGATTTCTTCGGTGAACACAATGACTTGCTTTCCATAACGATTTGTTAAGTGTTTCACAACGATTTCTTCGATGAACACAACGACTTGCTTTCTATAACGATTTGTTAAGTGTTTCACAATGATTTCTTCGGTGAACACAACGACTTGCTTTCTATAACGATTTGTTAAGTGTTCATACTGAATCCTTCAGTAAATGTAACGATTTGCTATGACTCATAATGACTTGGTCAAACTGACTTGATCATAACGATTTCATAAGTTATATAGACAACGACTTTATGGTTTATATCGACTTGACATTTATTTTAAAGCATTGAATAGTCAAAGTCTTCTGTTATCTGTCTGACTGTTGTGCATTTAATGAAGACAGAACGTATCTTTGCATGCATACAAATGATATCTTTTCATTATCGTGCATATTCTATCAACATCTTTTAGAACAAGCTACTTGGCATTGCTATTTTGGTGAATATTCATATCAACGTTTACTGACACCAAGAGACAGCCTAGCTGTCTACTGTTCTGGCATTTAATATGTGCAGGGTCCTAAAGACATTCTGTCATACAACGTTGGACCATATAGACACCAGAAGACCTTATCTCTTTGCGTGTTCAACTGGATAAAATATTGTAGAAGCTTCCAAGTTTCCTTCAGTTTAATGTTTTCTTGGACAAGAGACAACGGTTACTTCAACGGCCGTATTTCAAAAGAAGATATAAATACGAGACACGAAGTAGAGAACAAGCATCTCGCATACAAGCATTCAAATTCTTCTGCAAGAAGTCTAGAGCCAAGAATCTCATTCCTCATCATCTTTAGCTCTTCGCTCTCTGTGCTGTAATAGAATTTCTAAGAGAGCCCGTGTAGTTCTGAGAGTCTGTCTTGTTTAGATCTTTTGCTTTCAGTGCTTATTGCTTCAGATCTTGGCTTGTAAAAGCTTGATCTAGGGGCTTGAATTCATTCTATTCTCTTTGTGGTGTTTCCCTTCGTGTGCGAAGGAAGACCTAGTGGGATCCAGGGTGCTGTTTCCCTTCGATTGTGAAGGAAGACCTGGTGAGGTATCCAGGGTATGGTTATTCCCTTCTGGTGTGAAGGAAGACCAGCTGTGCTGGGTGTTGTAGTGTCCATAGGAGGACTGTACCCTAGTTAGTGAAAACCTGAGTTGTTGCTCAGAGACTGGACGTAGGACTCCTAAGGAAAGGAGGTCCGAACCAGGATAATTCTTTGCATTGTGTGATTGATTCTTTGTGGGTTTGTTGTTTATACTAACCGTTACTAACCAACATCGAAGATTGTTTTTGTGTATATTTTTACGTACAGGTGTTACCTAAATAGTACAGAAAATATACCATGGTCAAACAAGCCAATATTGGTAAGTATTACCTTTCTGAAGCTTTTATCTTGTCAAGATCATATTTCTCTAAGTCCACATCGACTTCTGTTGAAAGTCACAACGACTTCCTTTAGTGCTATAACGATTTGAATTCATAACGATTTCTTAAGTGTTTGAACGACTTCTTTACTGTGACATCGTTTGATTACAAACAAATCGTTCTCACAACGATTCTATAAGTCATCGCAACGATTTCTTCAGAACTCGTAACAACTTGCCCGTCGCAACGATTTCTTTAGAATTCGCAACGACTTTCTCGCCGTAACGATTTCGTAAGTTATCATAACGATTTCTTTAGAATTCGCAACGACTTGCTCGCCGTAACGATTTCTTAAGTCATCATAACGATTTCTTTAGAATTCGCAACGACTTGCTCGCCATAACAATTTCTTGAGTCATCATAACAATTTTTTTAGAATTCGCAACAACTTGCTCACCGTAACAATTTCTCAAGTTATCACAACGATTTCTTTAGAACTCATAACGATTTGCTTTGCGCAACGATTTCTTTAGAACTCATAATGATTTGCTTTGCGCAACGATTTCTTTAGAACTCATAACGATTTGCTTCGCGCATCGATTTCTTTAGAGCTCACAACGATTTCTTCGTTGAACACATCGACTTGCTTTCCATAACGATTTGTTAAGTGTTTCACAACGATTTCCTCGGTGAACACAACGACTTACTTTTCATAATGATTTGTTAAGTGTTTCACAACGATTTCTTCGGTGAACACAACGACTTACTTTCTATAACGATTTCTTAAGTGTTTTACAACGATTTCTTCGGTGAACCCAACGACTTGCTTTCTATAACGATTTGTTAAGTGTTCATACTGAATCCTTCAGTAAATGTAACAATTTGCTATGACTCTTAACGACTTGGTCAAACTGACTTGATCATAACGATTTCATAAGTCATATAGACAACGACTTTATGGTTTATATCGACTTGACATTTATTTTAAAGCGTTGAATAGTCAAAGTCTTCTGTTATCTGTCTGACTACTGTGCATTTAATGAAGACAGAACGTATCTCTGCATGCATACAGATGATATCTTTCATTATCGTACACATTCTGTCAACATCTTTTAGAACAAGCTACTTGGCATTGCTATTTTGGTGAATATTCATATCAACGTTTACTGACACCAAGAGACAGCCTAGCTGTCTACTGTTCTGGCATTTAATATGTGCAGGGTCCTAAAGACATTCTGTCATACAACGTTGGACCATATAGGCGCCAGAAGACCTTATCTCTTTGCGTGTTCAACTGGATAAAAGATTGTAGAAGCTTCCAAGTTTCCTTCAGTCTAACGTTTTCTTGGACAAGAGACAACGGTTACTTCAACCGCCGTATTTCAAAAGAAGATATAAATACGAGACACGAAGTAGAGAACAAGCATCTCGCATACAAGCATTCAAATTCTTCTGCAAGAAGTCTAGAGCCAAGAATCTCATTCCTCACATCTTTAGCTCTTTGCTCTCTGTGCTGTAATAGAATTTCTAAGAGAGCCCGTGTAGTTCTGAGAGTGTGCCTTGTTTAGATCTTTTGCTCTCAGTGCTTGTTGTTTCAGATCTTGGCTTGTAAAAGCTTGATCTAGGGGCTTGAATTCATTCTATTCTCTTTGTGGTGTTTTTCTTCATGTGTGAAGGAAGACTTGGTGGGATCCAGGGTGTTGTTTCCCTTAGGTTGTGAAGGAAGACCTGGTGAGGTATCCAGGGTGTGGTTATTCCCTTCTGGTGTGAAGGAAGACCAGCTGTGCTGGGTGTTGTAGTGTCCATAGGGGGACTGTACCCTAGTTAGTGAAAACCTGAGTTGTTGCTCAGGGACTGGACGTAGGACTCCTAAGAAAAGTAGGTCCGAACTAGGATAATTTCTTGCGTTGTGTGATTGACTCTTTGTGGGTTTGTTGTTCATACTAACTGATGAACAGTCCATCCCCATGTCCTTTTCATTTAAGTACTTGCCTATTTTGGTGATAAACAAAACACTGTCAAAAGTTTTTCTAACCTCGTTTATCTAGCCATAAGCACAGGATTTACCCAAAGAAAGTCAAGCATTTGTGGTAAGTCTTCCATACATCTTTTTTTAGAAGAGCCATAATAATTCCTTCATTGTCTATAACGATTTCCTCACCAGAACAACGATTTACTTGAAAGATTGATCAACCTTGCTGTGTCAAACAAGTCGATATTATAACGACTCTGTAAGTCATCGTGACGACTTCTTCAGGAGTTATAACGACTTGCTCATTATAACGACTCTGTAAGTTATCGTAACGACTTCTTCAGGAGTTATAACGACTTGGTCATTATAACGACTCTGTAAGTTATCGTAACGACTTCTTCAGAAGTTATAACGACTTGCTCATTATAACGACTCTGTAAGTTATCGTAACGACTTCTTCAGAAGTTATAACGACTTGCTCATTATAACGACTCTGTAAGTTATCGTAACGACTTCTTCAGAAGTTATAACGACTTGCTCATTATAACGACTCTGTAAGTTATCGTAACGACTTCTTCAGGAGTTATAACGACTTGGTCATTATAACGACTCTGTAAGTTATCGTAACGACTTCTTCAGAAGTTACAACGACTTGCCATGTTTCATAACGATCTCCTTTATCATCTGTTATAGAACGACTTGGTTGTGGTAACGATTTCATAAGTTATCATAACGACTTCTTATCAGTCTACAGCAACTCGATAATAACGATTCTATCAGATTTTCACAACGACTGCATAAGTCTTGTTTCCATTAATTAAATGTTTTTCCTTGATTTAAGCTACGTTGAATAGTCAAAGTCGCATCTCGTCTGTTTGACTGCCATGCATTTAATAAAGACTGAACATATCTCTGCATGGACACAGAACATATCTTCCATTCTCGTGTATTCTCTGCATGCATCTTTTAGAACGATAAAGTGTTATTACTATATTTGCGTCTATCTGCTCTGACGTTGATTGATATCTGGAGATAGTATAGCTGTCTACCATTAAAGCTCAACCTTGTAGAACCTTAAGGATGTAATATCCTACAACACTGGACGCAGAAAGAACTACAAGCAAACTCAGAAGATCTTATCACTTTGCGTGTTCCAAAGAACAAAAGACTGCTGACAGGAAGCTTCCTCAAATCCTTCAGTCTAACGTACACCAAAGCCGTGAGACAACGGTCATCTCCTTGTCCTTATTCAAATTTGAGATACAAATACAAGATGAAGCTCTGAAGACAAAACACGGAGACAATTTGATTTTCTGATTCAAGGGCGGCTAGATCTCTGCAGCTTTCACATCTTCGAAAGTTCTCTAGAGCCAAAAATTCACTCTTTTCATCTTCGCTCTTAGCTCCCTGTGCTGTGTGAAGAAAACAAAAGGAAGAGCTAGTTTAGTTCTGAGAGAGTGCACTCTGTGTAGATCTTCGACTCTCAGTGCTTGTAGCTTCAGATTAAGTTTTTGTAAAAGCTTGATCTAGGGGCTAGTCTTTTTCTTTCAAGAATTTCCTGTGTTATTCCCTTCGTGTGTGAAGGAAGACCTGGTGGTTTCCAGGGTGGTGTTTTTTCCCTTCAGGAGTAAAGGAAGACCTGGTGGTACCAGGGTGTTGTGTTCCCTTCAGGGGTGAAGGAAGACCAGCTGAGCTGGGTGGTTGTTGTTTGTCCATAGGGGGACTGTACCCTAGTTAGTGAAATCCTGAGGGTTGCTCAGGGACTGGACGTAGGACTCCTAAGGAGAGGAGATCTGAACCAGGATAAATTTCTGTGTTGTGTGATTGTCTTCTTTGTGTGATTGCTGTTTTTACTAACCATTACTAATCCCTTTCAAGAACTCTTTATGTTTGTTCTGAGTTCAGGTTTTTATTAGCTAGGATTATTTTAAAGACCCATTCACCCCCCCTCTGGGTTAGCCAACCGGGCAACACTAACCGTTACTAACCAACATCGAAGATTGTTTTTGTGTATATTTTTACGTACAGGTGTCACCTAAATAGATTTTTAAAGACCCATTCACCCCCCCCTCTGGGCTAGTCAACTAGGCAATAGTTGCTTGATCCACAGGAGTTGTGTGCAGCAGCTCCCGGCAGCAACATACTCAGCTTCAGCAATTGATAGTGCCACTAAATTTTGCTTCTTGGATGTTTGATTTAGGATTAAATATCCTACAACAAGCAAGGAATTGACAACAACTACTGGTGCTTTTTCTATCTACCTTGCATCTAGCGTAGTCAGCATCAGAGTATCCTACCAAGTTCATTTCACATGCTTTTGGATACGAAAGACCTAAGTCATGAGTTCTAGATAAGTATCTAAAACTTCTTTTTACTGAGATTAGATGTGATTCTCTAGGATCCGCCTGATATCTAGCACACATGCATACACTAAATAAAATATCAGGTCTGCTAGCTGTTAGATAAAGTAATGAACCTATCATACCTCTGTAGATCTTTTGATCTACTTTCTTACCATCCCTGTCACTGTCCATCCTCGTTGATGTACTCATGGTTGTTGACAGTGGTTTTGCATTCTCGAAACCAAATTTCTTCAAAAGTTCCTTTGAGTACTTTGCTTGGCAGATGTGAGTGCCTTCCTTTTCTTGTTTGATTTGTAATCCAAGGAAGTAGTTGAGCTCTCCCATCATGCTCATTTCGAATTCTCCCTGCATGAGCTTCTCAAAGTACTTACACAGAGATTCATCAGTAGAACCAAAAATTATGTCATCTACATAAATTTTAACAAGCAATATATTTTTGATCTTTGTCTTTATAAAAAGAGTGCTATCTACTTGACCTCTACTGAAACCATGGTTTAAAAGAAAAGAACTAAGGCTTTCATACCAGGCTCTAGGTGCTTGCTTTAAACCATACAATGCCTTGTGAAGTTTAAACACATGATTCGAAAATTATGTATCATCAAAACCCGGGGGTTGTTCCACATAAACTTCCTCCTTGATAAAGCCATTTAAAAAGGCTGACTTAACATCCACTTGAAATAGTTTTAAATCCAATGCTGATGCATATGCAAGTAAAATTCTAATAGCCTCAAGTCTAGCTACAGGTGCATAGGTTTCATCGAAATCTATGCCTTCCTCTTGGGAATAGCCTTGAGCTACCAATCTGGCCTTATTTCTTAGGATCACACCAGTCTCATCCAATTTGTTTCTGAACACCAACTTGGTGCCAATAACTGGATGGTCTGATGGTCTGGGAACAAGTGACCATACTTGGTTTCTCTTGAACTGGTTTAGTTCATCTTGCATGGCTATAATCCAAGATTCATCAGTTAGAGCTTCATTGACTGTCCTAGGCTCAATTTGAGAAACAAATGCTAGGTAATCACAGAGTATTACATTACCTCTCGTTCTTACCCCTATAGATGGATCACCAATAATGTTCTCAGGTGGGTGATCTTTCTTGTATCTCCACTCTTTTGGAAGATTATTATGTGTAATGTCCTTTTGTTGCAGGTCTTCCAGAGGTGGATCATCCTTGTCTTCAATTGATGTATCTTTTAATTTCTTAGACAATTCATCTGTATCATCAATGTCACTATCTTCTTCCTTTCTCAAGGAAGGGTTAGTTTCATCAAAAATGATATGAACAGACTGTTCAATTAATAAAGAGCGCTTGTTAAATACTCTATAGCCTTTAGGTTTAGAGGTGTACCCCATGAAGATGCTTTCATCTGACTTGGCATCTAACTTACCAATATCTCTTTTTCCGTTATTGTGGATGAAGCAAGGACATCCAAATGTCCTGAAGTGACTGATCTTTGGCTTCTTTCCCTTGAATAATTCGTACGCTGTCTTCTTCAGGATTGGCCTGATCATAACTCTGTTGATGATGTAACTTGCCGTGTTCACTGCTTCAGCCCAGAAATACCTTGGCAAGTCATATTCTGACAGCATGGTTCTTGCCATGTCCAATAAGGTTCTGTTCTTCCTCTCAGCAACTCCATTTTGCTGTGGTGTCCTTGGTGCTAAGAAATTGTGCTCAATTCCTTCATTTTCACAGAATTTTACAAACTTCTCGTTCTGAGATTCACCTCCATGATCTGATCGAATATTAACAATGCTGAATTTCTTGTCTTTTTTAACCTTCTTGCTGAAACTGACAAAGCTTTCAAATAAGTCATCTTTATGTTCTAAGAATGATACCCATGTAAATCTGGAGTAGTCATCAACTATGACAAATCCAAAGTTCTTTCCTCCAAGACTAGTGATCCTCATTGGCCCAAACAAATCCATATGAAGGAGTTCTAAGGGTTTTGAGGTGGTTTACCACAGTCTTTGACTTGAAGGAGCTCTTAGTGTGCTTTCCTTTTGCATATGGTCTACAAATACCTTCTATTTTCATCCTGACCTTTGGTAGACCATCCACTAAGCTTTTCTTTAATAATTTCCTCATACTATCTAAGCTGCAATGTCCTAATCTTTTGTGCAATAATTCAGTTGATTGATCTCTATTTGCTGCCAAACATACATCTTGTCCTTTCAGTTCTTCGAGATACAGAACATACAGATTCTTTTCTATATTTGCTTCAAAGATAACTGCTCCATCCTTCATGATAATACACTTGGATTCTTGAAACTTTATTTGGTGACCCTTGTCACATAGTTGGCTTATGCTTATGAGGTTATGCTTCAAATTAACCCTTTACACAGAGAACATCTTCAATTATGGGTTTTTCTTTACTGCCAACTGATCCAATACCAATAACTGTGCCTTTCCCATTGTCTCCATAAGTAACTGTTCCTTCTTCGGCTTTTAATTTAGAGAAAATTTTTCTGTTCCCTGACATATGCCTTGAGCACCCGCTGTCCAGGTACCATTTTGATGCTCTAAGGCCTCCCTGAAATGAAGACACTAAGCTTTAGGTACCCAAGTTCTTTTGGGTCCTGATTTGTTAGTATCATTGATTTCACTTTTGATTATCCATTTCTTGTGTCTTGTTGGGCATGTTGTTATGATATGTCCTAACTTGTTGCAGTGACTACAGCAGGACAATTTAGTTACTTTTTCTATATATCTGAAATCTGCTTTGTATGCAATGTCTTGTTCAGGTACAAATTTTGGAGTTGGATATATTTTGGGATATATTATGGTTTCTTCATTATCTGGGGGTGTATAACCTAATCCATTCTTTTTCTTACCTAATCTTCTAGCACCTTTTAATATTAAGGAGTTTTTACCATTCGTAAATTTTTCTAATGTGCTAAATAACCTTTTATTTTCTTCATTTAAAACCTTGAGTTCATTTCTTAGTTCATCTGAACTCTCCTATTTTTCTAATTTGATTATTTGCTTATTTTTATCTTTTAGGCCTTCACATAATAGTTCATTTCTTCTTGTAAGTTCGATTATTTGCTTTTCCAGTTCCTCATTTTCTGTTTTTAGGTCTGAGTTAGTGTTTTCTAAACAAGTAATATTTTTCTTGCTTACTTTTAACAGTTTAGTTACTTCTCTATATTTGCTATATAATTCATTGAAAGCTTCTTCTAAATTATCAGAATCTGAATCATTACAAGAATCGAAAGAGGAGTCAGAAGTTACATTTTCTTCTATATTTGCCATAAAAGCCAAGTTGGCTTCTTCTTCATCACTGCTCAAGTTTGACTCACTGTTTGAGTTGCTGCTGTTCTCCCATGCGGCTGCCATTGCCTTCTTTTTGTACTTCTTGAATTTTCTGAGGTTATCCTTCTTCTTGTTTTCACCTATCTTAAGCTTTGGACGTTCTGCTTTGATATGTCCAGGCTTCTTGCACTCATAGCATATTGGTTCTCCTTTCTTCAGATCCTTTCCTTCTGCCTTCCTAAATTCTTTATTTCTCTTGAAGAACCTTCTGCCAGACTGAAACTTCTTCTTCTTAGCTAGAATTCGTTGTAGTTTTCTTGATAGCATTGCTTCTTCATTTTCACTATCCTCAATGCCTTCACTGTCATCTGAGCTTGCTTCTGATGATTCTTCTTCGGCTTTCAAAGCATTGGAGTGCTTTTTCTTGCTTGAGGACTCTCCTAGTCTCTCCATATTTATCTCATGGGCCATAAGGGGCCCAACGAGTTTTTCCAAGGACATCCTTTTTAGATCATTGGCTTCCTCAATGGCCATTACCTTTGGGGTCCATGAGGATGGTAGGGATCTGAGAATTTTCCTTACCATGTCTCCAATCTCATTAGTTTTTCCTAGACTAGCCAACCCATTTGTAATATCAGTAAATCTACTGAACATTTGAGTTATGGACTCACCTGATTGCATCTGAAATCTCTCATATTGTGTAACAAGAATGTCAATTCTTGTCTCCTTCACATTGTCTGTGCCTTCATAGGTAATTCTGAGCTTTTCCCACATTTCCATTGCGGATTTGCAGGCTGACACTCTATTGAACTCCTTTTTACTAAGGGCACAACATAGAATGCTTTTAGCCTTACAGTTCAAGGAAATCTTTTTCCTGTCATCAACTGTCCACTGAGCCCTCTCATTTGTGACTAGGAGATCGCCTTCTTCTACTATGGACCAGATTTGATAATCGAAACCTTGCAGAAAATACTCCATCCTGGTTTTCCAATAAGCATAATCTTCACCATCGAAGAGAGGGGGTCGGTTGATAGACTGACCTTCAATGTTACCTTGGGCTGCCATGGATCTTTACTCTTCAGATCGTTAGATTTTCTTCTTTGTCGAAGAGACTCGCTCTGATACCACATGTTGCCCAGTTGACGAGCCCAGAGGGGGGGGGGTGAATGGGTCTTTTAAAAAATTACTTAGTCAGTACATGTACTTAAAACATACACACAAAGATGTTCTTCGTTGAAGGTTAGTATAAACAACAAACACACACGAAATCAATCACACAACACAAGGAATTATCCTGGTTCAGACCTCCTCTCCTTAGGAGTCCTACGTCCAGTCCCTGAGCAACAACTCAGGATTCTAATAACAAGGGTACAGTCCCCCTATGGACACTACAACACCCAGCTCAGCTGGTCTTCCTTCACACGAAGGGAAAAAATACAACACCCTGGATACCCCACCAGGTCTTCCTTCACAACAGAAGGGAACTACAACACCCTGAATGCCCCACCAGGTCTTCCTTCACAACAGAAGGGAAACAACCAGCAAACATTAAGCAGGAAAATCAAGCCCCTAGATCAAGCTTTTGCAAGCAGTGATCTGAAGCTAAAACAGCCCTGAGAGCAAGAGATCTAACAGTGCACTCTCTCTCATAACTACACAGGCTCTCTTGGGATTTCTAATTCAGCATAGAGAGCAGAGAGCTTGAGACAATTTCGAGTGGGATGCTTGGCTCTAGGATTCTCGCCGAAGATCTGAATTGCCTTTTTTTTTTCAGTACACGTATATGTTCTTCTGTCTCGTGTTTATATCTCCAGTTTGAAATGTATTCGTTGAAGTATCCGTTGTCTCTGGTTTACTGGACGTTAGACTGAATGGTCCTTGGAAGCTTCCAGTCAACAGTCTTTTATCCATTTGTGCACGCAAAGAGATAGGATCTTCTGAACTGTCCTTTGGCTGCTACAGGATCCAATCGTTGTATGACGAATGGTTGTCAGCGACCTGCATAAATTAAAGGCTAAAACAGTAGACAGCTAAGCTATCTCTTGTTGTCAGACATCGTTGGTGTGAGTATTCACCAAAGTAGTAATGCTATTTTGCTGTTCTAAAAGATACATAAAGGGTAAGCACGATAATGGACGATATCATCTGCATGCATGTAGAGATACATTCAGTCTTCATTAAATGCACAAATGTCAGAAAGATATGAGCGACGACTTTGACTATTCAACGCTGTTAAATATCAAGTCGTTATAAACATAAAATCGATGCATCCATGACTTATGAAATTGTTATGCACTAACCGCCAAATCGTTGTAACTTAGCATCAAATCGTTGTGTTTCTAAAAAAGAATCGTTGTGATCAAGACGATATAATCAAATCGTTATGAGTTACAAGAAAATCGTTGTGATCGATAAAGAAATCGTTGTAGAAGGCAAATCGTTGTGTTCATTAAGGAAATCGTTATGAACACTTAAGAAATCGTTGCGCAAAGCAAATCGTTATGATTACTAAAGGAGTCGATGTGAAGCAAATCGTTATGACGAATTAAGAAATCATTGCGATGAGCAAATCGTTATGACGACTTAAGAAATCGTTGCGATGAGCAAATCGTTATGACGACTTAAGAAATCGTTGCGATGAGCAAATCGTTATGATGACTTAAGGAATCGTTGCGATGAGCAAATCATTATGATGACTTAAGGAATCGTTGCGATGAGCAAATCGTTATGATGACTTAAGAAATCGTTGCGATGAGCAAATCGTTATGATGACTTAAGAAATCATTGCGATGAGCAAATCGTTACGATGACTAAAGGAATCGTTGCGATGAGCAAATCGTTATGATGACTTAAGAAATCGTTGCGATGAGCAAATCGTTATGATGACTTAAGAAATCATCGCAATGAGAAAATCGTTACGATGGCTAAAGGAATCGTTGCGATGAGCAAATCGTTATGATGACTTAAGGAATCGTTGCGATGAGCAAATCGTTATGATGACTTAAGAAATCGTTATGATGACTAAAGGAATCGTTGCGATGAGCAAATCGTTATGATGACTTAAGAAATCATTGCGATGAACAAATCGTTATGATGACTAAAGGAATCGTTGGGATGAGCAAATCGTTATGATAACTTAAGAGGGGGAATGGAGGGGGAGGGGGGGCGACAGGGAGGGGGGGTTGGGACGGGAGGGGGAGGAGGGGCCGACAGGGAGGGGGAATGGAGGGGGAGGGGGGCGACAGGGGAGGGGGGACTGGGACGGGAGGGGGAGGGGGCTGGGACAGGAGGGGGATGGGGCTGGGACAGGAGGGGGAGGGGGGGCCGACAGGGGGTGGGTCACCGGTCGCCGGAGGGAGGTGGAGGGGGTGGGGAAGAGAGGGGGAGGGGAGGATGCACATACCCGACGGAGCACGGCGACAGCAGCGGCGGTTGGGGCGACCGTCGGTGGCGCGGCAGGCGGCGAGGGGTGCGGCGGCGAGAGAGAGAGAGAGAGAGAGAGAGAGAGAGAGAGAGAGAGAGAGAGAGAGAGAGAGAGAGAGAGAGAGAGAGAGAGAGAGAGAGAGAGAGAGAGAGAGAGAGGTGGGTTTCGTGGGGATGGCGGGGAGGGGAAAAGGGATTTTTACCGACAGACTGCCGACGGAAATATTTCCGTCAGAATATCCGTCGGTAATATTTTGGTACCGACGGATATTTCCGACGGAAATATTTCCGTCAGAAGTTCCGATATATTTTCCGACCGAACTTTTTCCGTCGGAAGTACCGACGGATATTCCGACGGAAATTATCCGTCGGAAACATCCGTCGGTAATACCGCATTTTCTTGTGGTGATTGTGGGAACGTGGAGTTTGTGGTGCTGCCTTCTCGAAGTCCTGTGGGGCTATTTAAAGGGGTACCTTCTACAGAAAAGAGTCAGAGGCTTGAAGTTTGCTTCATTTGGGAGAAGATTGTTCGGAGTCGTTGTAAAGGCATCTTCTCATTTTGTATTGCTTCTACAAGTTAGTAAAGTCTCTCTGCTATCCCCGTAGATGTAGGAAGGCACATCATCTCTCCGAACCACATAAATCTGTTGTCCTTTATCTTGCGTAATTTCTCGGGCTGATCTTTGTTGCGCAAATTACTTATTGATTCACATGTTTGTCCGTTGCGTGAGTGCATCGGCACTCCAATATTTTAACAAATTACACCCTCTAATCTGCATTATTATAAACAAAATTTATACATATTATCGTTTTAAAATAAAAGGGCAGCCATGAAATTGTATGTCCGTTCTATATATACACGTTTCAGTTCCCATCTTTGAAAAAGCCTTCCAATTGCTCAGTAGAACTCAGTGACAGCATAACACCTAAAAAAAGAGATCAATAAAACATCAAAACAATCTCTACTATTTCATTGACCAGCCGAGAATGCAGAGGAATGCACTCCACATCGCACTGGATGCCCCTAGTTAATTGGGTATGATATTTATTTGTCTCATACTCACATGCGAACCTACATCAGCGGTTGTAGCGTATTGATGCAAGAAGCTACTTTTCCACCGACATGGCTGTAGGTGGGAACGCCGGCCCAGCTCTTCTCCAGGCGGAAACCCAGATCAGATGTGGCCAGCAGTACTCCTCTCCCCTGCCTAACCACTGTCTTGCGCTTTGAAAATCCCTACACGGTACTCTCTTCAATCTGTGACCTGCATGGGGAGCTCAATTTTCATCTCAAGCTTATACATCTGCCGACACAAAATTCCACATGCGCAAGCAGGAAGAAATTAAGGGGGATCCCATGTTCCAGCTAGGAAGGCTCCCCCGTCCTTCTGACATGGCTTCTCCAATTGATCCCTCCATTCAAGCTGTGGAAGGCAGACAAAATGAAAGAAAAAATGAAGCCCATGAGGAACGTATCATTACCACATCTCTCGATCAACTCACACTTGGGTTTGCGCGAATGCCAACATTTCACCACAAACAGCTTCTGTTATATGTATATCAAAACAGGACTTTTTACATATTGGCCAATCGGCTGCCAAGATCATCTGCAAGGTTTGATTGCTGCATACAAGTAAAGAAAAGGATGGACCAATACATTAAGACGAAAGAGAAAATTAAACTTCAATATTGCATGATTATTGCCGACAGTAGTTGGAATTGTGTTATGTGCACTTTGCCCAAACACGCATATGTTCTACCCAGAGTACTACTGCATCCTCTCTTCCCCCGCCTCAATAATCTTATCATGTTCAAAAAGATGAGGATCCACGGCGAGGAGGGCATGCAGGGTTCTTCTCTCTAATCAAAACCCGATACGTACGTAATTACAGAAGCAACAAGCAACAAAAAAATGAAATAATATGTAGATCTAGACGATTCATTCATGTAGTGATAATTCCTCTGCAATTGGGATCCATCGGCATGTAGTGGCCACCCTCATCAGTACACGCTCACATTCCCTTCATGGCGGTGCTGCGCGTAGCTGAAGGAGTCGCACCTGAAGCCCTGGGTGGTGGGGAGCTCGTCGACGGGGCCGGAGACGATCTTTCGGAGCTCGGATCGGAGCTTGTAGAGGACGTGTCGCCAGCTGCCCTTGCTGTTGAACCCCAGCATGGTCGTCTCCTCCTCGTTCATCTCCAGGTCCCGGGCGAAGGTGGGCTTCCGGGACAGGATCCACTCCCACCCCCACTCCCACCACCTCCTTAGGGATCCCCCCGCCAGCTCTCCGATGGACGACATGGACTTGGACCGGCGGAAGGCCCACGCCGAGGAGGCCGCCGCGGCCGACGACAGCGGCTGGATGCTGACGGAAAAGGATGAGAACCGCCTCCTGAGGCCGATCTTGGGCGCCGCCGCCCCGGTCATCTGGGAGATGGGCAGGTCGTCCTTGGGCGGCCTCGACGGGATGAAGCTTCTCTTCTGTATATTCTCCATGAGGGATCCCATCTTGGGTATGACCAAAATGTTGGAATGGCGCTGCTGCTGCTACTGCTGCTCTTTCTTCTCCTCCCCCTCCTCCTCCTCCTACTACTACTTCTTGTTGGGGCGTCGGTGTCGGGCTGCCAAGGCGGGCAGAGAGAATAAAAGAAGAGAGGGAGAGGTGGGGAGGAGACGGGGTAGGGGGGGTGGTGGTGTTTCTATTGCGAACAGCTTCATTACAGGCTGGTAGTAAACGTGCATGGTGGGGGGTGGTATGGGGCCCCTGAAAGGTGTTGCACCGCGGCCCCTGCTGTAAATTTCTATATACTATTTAAGCATAGGAAAATTGGAGGAGGGCATCATGTCCCCATCTCCATTGCAACCCCCCAAGCCCATGTGAGATCCCCATTAAAGTTATCGGCTGGTCGCGGCTCTCCTTGGTGGCTCTCCTGTCCGAAGGCTTAATAAAAACCCCGGGAATTGGTGGCGGGTATGGATTCTGAGAGGCGCATCTGCCCTGTCATGACACCCCATTCTGGTCCCTCTCGTTACATATATTCGGCGCGTTGGACAAAGTGCCGCTGAGCTCACGATCATATACCAACATCTAAGGTGGACTAGATAGAATGATGATGGTATTCTGGTGGGTGGGTTTTACTATACTTCATCTAATGAACGAGCTAGTAGTAATCTGAGATAGTGATCGATGTATCAATCATCTAATTACTTCGGTCAATTCCAAAATTTTCAATTGCAAAACCACTTCTCTTTGGTGGATCTCTCTCAACTGTTATGTTCTTTTAATTAAGAGATTTTTTTCTGCTCAAATATCTCTTGATAAAATGAGTCTAAAGATATCCACATGTATAGGCGGATCCAATTTAGATTCAGTGGAGTCACATGATCCTACTAAAATTTTAAAATTTTATTAACATGGATAACATTTTTTTAAAAAAAATAATTTGGTTAAAAAATTAAAAAATGACTCCACTAAATGAAATTGCTGGATCGTGGACCACATATATATCCCAACTGCATGCAGATAATACTAGCTAGGGAATGGGCTCTCATATGTAAGTTATATCAAAATTAAAAAGAGAATTTTAAGGGATAGACAGTGTGAGGGAGACACCCTGCAAAATGGCAGAATGGAAGGGGCATGCAGCTCCAGGCGTATCGCCTCTCCGGAGGGAGTGCATGCGGTCAGCGGCATCTCACTGGCAGAGCTCTGGCAGGGGATGGAACGTATCCGGTCTCATCCAAAGCACACGAACAAGGAGTCACGAAAGAACAGAGAGGTGGCCGAGATAAGTGTGTGTGTGTGTGTGTGTGTGTGTTTTGCAGGGGACGCGGAAAAGAAAAAGGTGTGCGTCTGGATCTGGTAGGGGATGACCCTTTACTCCGTTACTACATCCTGCCGACACTGTCAAAAGAATAAGGTGGTGGGGTGGGGGAGGAGTTGGTGCAGGTGCGTGTACGTGGGAGGTCCACCCAGCTAGTACTACCGTTAAAACAGCACAAACACCCAACCTCCCGAATAAGAAATGCCCAGGCCTGCACAGGGTTGAGGAGGAGGAGGACATCGCCGTCGGGACTGGCCGCATGGGGGAGTGCCGGCAGGATCATCGACCGGCTGCATGAAGGTGTGACTACAAAAATCCACCGGCGGAGCTCCCATAAATTGAGAAGGGTTTAACTGGAATAGACAGTCATTTGCCGAAGGTTTTTGCCATTAAAATTGAGTTAGATGGTAAAACAAAACACTTTATTGGTTACTAAAGATCCTCATTCCTCCCCATCCATCCCGCGAGCATTTTCTATTTTTCTTACTCCCTAATTCCCTTTTAGTATTTTTTAAAAATATTCCCTCGAAATTAATGGACTAAAATTGATAAGTATACTGCATTAATTATTTGCACATGTTCTGAGATGACCTTTTGTCGATTGTCAAAATCAAGCATATATATTGCTATAAAATAAAATAAATTGCAAAATCCATGACTTATGAACTCTTTGTTTTCCGAATAGCAGCTGGTACATGGATAGCCTTTTTTGTATAAGCTGACTATGAATTTAGGTAATTTCACTTTGATATATATATTTTCCATATTCCCCTTTTATCTAGAGTTATTTAATTATCTTTTTATTATGGATGACATAGAATTATCACCTTTTTTATCTATAGATAATTTTGGTTATCTTTTATCAAATTATACAACTTACACAAAATAAAATAATTTTTAACCATAACTTATTTTTTTTATCCCCTTGTCAACCTTAATTACCAAAGTGACTCCACATAACAAATGTCTTGAGACACCTTCATTTCTCATTTCACACGTTATCCACTTTCATGTGTTAGCTGTTGGAGGACCTCCCACCGTGATGTTCGGAAATCTTTACTCCTTTTAAGATAGCCTCCCGGTTAGTAACGTTCGAAAACATCGGGACAATACGAATTTTTCTATTCTTTTGACTTAGGTGATTTTGAAATTAAATTAAATTTTAGGAGATTGATTGGTGACCCAATACGCGGCCCTAAAGAAAATATTTACGCCATAATTAAATATAAAAAAACATAGAATTTACCCTATATATATATATAGATGTTCACCTTACAGAACATATATGATTCCCAACTATACCGACATATATGTACGATTGAAACAATCATGAAGAGAAATGTACCACGTTGTAAAGGAAAGTGAAAATATGAACTTCTCTTTCATTATAGAATCCTTTCTTTCTCTCTTTTCTATCTCCCTATCGCGGACAGCCTTTGGCTTGATGCCTATCCATTCTTGTTTTAATGAATGTTCGCTGCCAAAAACAATGTGGGGCAAAGTTAAAAAATTAATTAATTGATTAATAAAGGAGGCGAATTCCATGGTTACAACAAGTGAAGCCAACTTGGATATCATGGCTAGGATTGTGTTGAAAATTATGTGGAACAGTAATGCGTAGCAAACTACTGGGTTAATTGCATAATAAAATTAAGGTGAAAAAAAAAAGAGGTTCCACAATTGTGACAGTGGTTGTAATGTCATGACCGTTCGGATCGTGGTTTGGTTCGTTTGTGGGTTGTGGGCACCCAAAATTAATATGTGGGCTTTGCATCGGCTGGCCTAGCCCCTTTAAAAAGAAAAGAGACCCCACAAAAGTCCACTAAAAGACCCCTTTAACAGGTCTAAAGAGACCCATTATCAAAGGGCCCAAAATATCCCATGCAAGGGGTCATCCTAAGGGATCTCTCACCTCCCCACTACAAAAAGTGGCTGCTGCAAAAGAGAAGCTTCTGGGATCTTCTTGACTGGCAGGGCTGCGGGAAAAGAGAGAGCAGAGCAAGGGAACCTTTTGGGGCTGCTTGTTGCTGCGTACAGGAGGAGGCTGACTGGGCAGAGTAGAAAGGGGAGAGGAAAAGTTGAAGAGAAGGAGGGAGGCTTGAAGAAGCAAGCCTCTTCTTGGCAGCTGGGGGTTGTAGTTTTTCCAGAAGAAAAGGAGAAGCAACAGAAGAGAAGAAGAGACTCGGGTGAGCAGGAGAGAGAGGCAAAGGAGGGGGACTGCCACTACAGTCCCATCATCTTTTCTACCCTTTTCTTTGCTCTTACCCCTCTAATGCAACCCTCCATTCCCCAATAGAAAAGTATGTTTCTCCCATTCCTCTTGCATTGCATTGTTTATGGTGACTCTTGAGTGAGCAGAGAAGTGTTTTTCTTTTATGTTTGCTTGCTCTTTTCCAATGAGACTCTCTTCAATAGACCCTGCTAGGACGTGTGTTTCCTTTACCATCTATCAGCCCATGCAAGATGTGTTTGACCGATTCCTTTTCCCCTCTGGTTTTCACTGATTGCATTTTCATTAGGGGAGCCCAATGTTCTGTCAGGTAATGAGGAAGGTCAGTCCATACCTAGCCTCATTTCTCAGAATTTTAGTGGGTAACACCTCCATGCATGGCACGGCTTGTTGAGGGGAGTGCCCAGCGCATGTTGATCATTGGCAATGCTTATGCTTTCCATGTGATGAGATTTAATGGAACCATGGAGGGCCCAACACTGTTCAGCCTCCTTTCCCTCTGTTAATATAAGAGAACAAAAGATCGGTTTTCCTTCTTCTTTTTTTTTTTTTTTTTTTTGAGCACCGTGGCCCAAGTGTGTGTGTGGTTTTGGTGCTTTCTTTTGGATTTTGCCCATCCATTATGGAGGTTGAGAGCCCAATATAGGGAGGGCATGTAAGGCAATACATGTGCCCCCTTTGCTAGGTTTAGGGATAGTCGAACCACTACACAACAGCCCCTTCCCACTGCTCCTTCCTTCTGTCATGGACCTTGCAGAATCGCTGCAGTGGTGAATTTGGAGAGATTGGGAGGGACAACCCAGTGTCCGGACCCCATCTCTAGTTATGATGTGATCCACGCATCATAGAGACCTCCAAGAGGCATTTCCCCCCATTCCCCGTGACCGGATCTTGCTGAAACGACCCAATTTTAGACTGCATTCTAGGCCGCGAATCTCCATTTCGCGTAGCTTTGAACACCAAGGGTTAGGTAATCAATACCTGGGCCCTATTCGAGCTTACGGATGGTGTCCATGTGTGTTGAATGTTCTGTGGTTCGACTGGATGCTCATATCCTTCACGTGTTTTGAGAACCAGATCCCGGTAGGGCTGCAGAATCGTTGTTTTACGTGGCTTTGAACACAAAGGGTTGGATAACCGATATCTAGGCCCTGTTCAAGCTTATAAATGGGTTCAGTACATGGTGGGTGTTCTGTCATCCCGACCGGCGGTTCCAATTCCTCGCGAATTTTGAGAACCGTGCGCAAATAGGGCTGGAGAATTGCAGCGAATTGACGTTTCAGGCGTAAAAGGGTAGATAGCCCAATATCTACTCCGGGTCCAGAACTGAACATGACCCTTCCATGGTTTGGATGTCATCTCGCTCCGTCCCAGCATTCAGATCCTCCATTTATATCGTGTTTTACTCATGGCAAGGGCTGCAGAATCGCACAGACTTGAACAATCACTATGCCGATTCGGCAGGGTACCCTGCAGAATGGGTTATCCAAGAGCCAAGTGATTCTGTAGGGTCTCTTGCCGAATCACTTGAACAGTCCCCTTGCCAAATCCCTCAGGCAGAGTTATTGGCCTTGCAGAATCGCCCATAAATGAGAAATCCATGAGAGTCTGGGTTAGATAACGCAATATCTAGGCCCGGTTAAATGGACTCGACATCGTTTTGTCACTTATCGGGTTCCCTTTTGGTCTCGGTAATAATCGGTCTCCCATTAGGCATGCCTTAGGAACCGGTGTCGTGTGCCATTCGAGTGATGTCATTCTTTGACATACACCTCGCTTCCGGTACCGTCTCCATTGCGGTGGATGAGTACCATATTTTTCCCTCATCATCCGATATAAGGGGAAATGATGCCGAATTTTCGTTTGAGCATTCGAATCGGTGAACTCTCCCTTTTCCTTCCGTTTGAGCGAATCTGCAGCCTCTCAATAGTACCCCTGCAGAATCAGTCTGCCCTGCAGAATGGGTCTGGCTGCTGAATCGCTTTGTCTGCCGAATCAAATGAACCGTATATGCCTTGTCGAATCATTTTGGCTGCCGAATCGATTTATCTGCCGAATCGAATGAAGTGTGTATGTCTTGCAGAATGGGTTGTCTGCCCTACAGAATGGGTTGACTGTCCTACAGAATGGGTTGACTGCCTCGCAGAATGGGTTGTCTGCCCTGCAGAATGGGTTGACTACCTTGCAAAATGGGTTATCTACCTTGCATAATGGGTTATCTACCCTGCAGAATGGGTTGTGCCAATGGTGTTATGTGAGCATGCAATGATTAAATGATGCCGAATCATGAAAAGACCATAATAACCAAGAGCATGTCAAAGCTATTGCATGACTGAACAAAAAAATGTGTAATAAATAAAAGAACAAATGAATAAGCATGCAAATTGACCTTAGGAGATGAAAAGCACACACACACACCTAACTCTCTTACAATCTCAGTTGCAATTTTAGGTTTCCATTCTGTGCCTTTTATCGGATATCCCATTTTAGGCCACAAGACTTTCTAATATGGCGATTAATCAAGGGTTTTCTCTTTTAAAGAGATGTAATTAACGTCGTTGCACTTAGGCAACGGCGGGATCTTGGTCCCGACCCGATCCTCACTTTCGTTTGATGAAGTCAAACAGTGTGCATAATAGACTTAAAGTCCTTCGACTTTCGGAGGCAGAACACATGTTGTCACTTCGGTGACTGGCATGCATGTGCTATGTGATTGCCGATTCATCTTTCGTCACCATCGCTCAAGTAGCACTTGACGGGACTTGAATATTCAATATGCATCCATAAGAACATGAGAAACATGATAAAATTAAAATTTTCCATAGATTCTTGATGGATCTGTTACTAAATCCATTTCCACAGCATGGTACGCCCGGTGGGACCAAACTTCCATTCATCTCTTCGCCAGAATAGAAAGCCCTATGGCTTTAGTACTCAATACTGACTGTCATTTTTAATTAACTGGCAGGTACTAATAGATCAATGGCTGGAGTGCGCTTTGGACCCCTGGTCGTCCAAGACCATGCACGGTATGGCTACCTCATCGTATAAACTCACTTTGGAAGCTTTCTCCCAGTCGTGGAGTTCCCCAACTTTTTAGGGGTTGCATTCATCAACATACTGCACCCAAAAGCTGAAACAGAAGCTAAAGCTAAAGCTGAACCTGAAGCTAAAGTCAATGAGACCACGAAGAAGCTGAGCTGCCATGTTCATCACATGCAACATGGTAACAAGAATAAAGGAAAAAGAACCAAAGGACATTGCCAGTAAGCAAGGGAGGATGAGGAGATCATCACTCATCGTACGCAAGTCTCCAATTCTGGAAAGAGTGTACTAATTGGTGGCATGAGGATCCACCTGCAAGCTAAAAGAGCTGAGGCTGTGCCAGAACGGGTGACACCCACAGTACCAGTAAGGAACTCATTCCAAGCCTTAACAGGCAAAAGGGAAATGTGCAACACTTTCAAGGGCAAGCTGCCCCCAAAACCAATTAGATTCAAGCAGGTGTGGAGACCTAAAAGGGTGCAGACACCTAGACAAGAGGAACCGGCACCACAAGAAACAAGACCCAGAGAAACAATTGATGTGAAGGTCTCAGGCTACCAGAGACCACCACGTGGCTTCAAAGCCAAAGTTCGAAAGGGAGGGGCATGTGCTTATGCTGCCCGCTTCCATAACAAAAGAGTGGAACTGTGGCGATCTGCTTATGTGCCAGTCGTTCGGGAGAACCTGACAGCACCTTTTGTCGTGGCCACGCGCCACCACCAAGAGAAGACACGAAGGCCACGTGATCACATCCTTGGCCTTCCAAACTCTCCTCTGCAGCGAACAAGATCGCTGAGAGCCATGGAAGACTCGCAAGCTAAAGCTGAGAGCAGCTCAGGAGAAAATGATGTGCCTTGTGAACACATTCACACTCGGCCTGAAAAGATTAAGCCGATAATATCTATTTTCAAGAGATTGACCTTTTCGCATAAAGCATCACGGAGGATTGAAAGGGGCCGCAATGGCGCATGGCAAATCTTTGCATGCCACATGGCTGGTATATGGACCGTTATGGAGCTCTGCCAACTCATGAAGAGGAGCTGGTGGAATTGGCTGAAAGGCTTGGTGCTGTTACAAGAAGAAGAGCAGCTCTGACAGCTGCATATGGAGGTGCTAATGCCTCTACAACACATATGATGGCAGCTACTGCCAATGTGATTACTACTTAGAGCAGCGGGGGCAACAATGAAATTCCCCCGCCGCCGTCGCCAGAAATGACACCTGGGGGCACAGCGCAGGAGATCCCTCTTGCTGCACCCCTAGATCCAACTGTCTTAGAGCTGCTACAACAGTATCAAGCTGAAATTGAAGGGCTTAAGTGGCAAATTAAAGGCAAAGAAACTGAGGGTCACACGGCCCGAGAAATTGAAGGCTCAGGAGAAACCCCTTAAGGGACCTTAGGGTCAATGGGGATCTCGGCCCAGCGCACCATCGCGCAGTCGGTAAATGAGCAGCCCCAACAATCACCTGTGGTCACAGCTCAGCAGCAGCGCCCATAGGCGCAATATCATCTCCTGCAGCCACAGTTCTTCCAACAACAGCAGCAGCAGCATCAGCAGCGACAAGACCATCTTCTGCAAAGACAGCAGTCACTGCCTGCTCACGCTCCTGAGCAGTAATTTGAAAATCAAGAGCCGCCTCCGGTGCCACCGGTGGCCATTATAAACACCCAAACAATCAGCCGGCCCACTTCTACCCTTAGCAAGTGGACCCTGATATATCAGCAAGTTAATGGTGGAATAAATGATCGAAATGAAGCTCTCTGAGCAAAGAGACAGAGAGCACATGGCTTTTGATGTGTATAGGGTACCTTACCCTGCATACCATGCTGTGAAAAGGCTGCCCTCAGGCATTACTAAACCTCCAAAGTTTGACAAGTTCAACGGGCGAGGATCCTACATCAATGTGATGGGGGACTTAGTAGCCGACGAATCGTACTTGTTGAAGTTCTTCGGCTCCTCCCTAACAGGCCTAGCATTTGAATGGTACTCCAGTTTACCAACAGGGTTCATATCTGACTGGACCAACATGCAAAAGAAATTCAGAGAAGGATTCTACATTACTGAGAGAGAGAGGTGACAGTAGCTGAACTCTACGCAACCAAGCAAAAGAATGATGAGTCAACACTGGATTACATCCAGTGATGGAGGAACCTTAACATGAGATCCAAGCGTCCCCCCCACCAAGAAGATTTAGTTCAAATCTGCAAACAAAATCTAAAAAGAGAACTGCTGGAAAGTATGATTGGAATGGAAATCTGGTCATTCGACCGACTGAACAATGTGGTGGCAGAAATAGACACCTTTTTGGTGAAATACTCCACCAATTCATTTACTAGTCAAAAGAGTAAGCAGGCTAATAAGAAGCCTGCTGGGAAGGAGATGCACGTGGTGGACCTCAAAACCTTCGAGAAGCAAAGAGACGGGGGCAAGGCGGTGACCGGATCCTCTGATAGCAAAACTGAACCATAGAGAAAGGTCATCCCTTTTCAAGACAAAATGGGGAAGCCATACTCCTTCCCCGGAGAAAAGACTAAAACATTGTTTGATTGGGGTATCAGATACAATAACATCACCCTCCCAACACCTAAGAGACCTGACCAGGCTCTAAATAAGGATGATCCATGATACTGTCTATACCATCAGATCCTGGGACATCCTTCGGAAGACTGCTATGGTTTCAAAGACATCATGGAGTCTCTAATCAAGGAGGGGGAATTACAAATGGGGGATTACAGGGTTGATCCGCCCCAACCACATGAGCCACCTACCCGACAAGCTGCGATCAATATGATCTCTCTATACCAACAATTTCCAGAAGAGATCTCTGAAGCCAGCACGGAGAAAACATATGAAAGTCATATCCTCACCCCAATCAAAGAGCAGAAGGAGTGGCAAAAAGTATCCAACAAGACAAAGAAGAGGTCAGATAAGAAACTAGCTCCAAATGTGCATATTCGGGGTGGGACGCCTCAGCGACCTGTGCCAATCATCACCCCGATATGGCATCCAATAGAACCCAGGGTTATCATCCAAAGAAACCCCGACAATAGAAGGCGGCAAACACCTCTACCACTATACATAGGGGGCAACCCTTCACTTGAATGCTTACAAGCACTGATTGATGAATTATATGAATATGAGCAACTGGACAGACATCCTGTCCAACTACAAGAGTATGTTCCATGGGAGGAGCTCGGGAAGCTGACCCTGGAAGCACCTGCCGAACAAGAGACACTTCAGCCCCAAGAAGACCTGTTTTGGGGGAAAGAGACCCCAAAACCCAAGAAAAAGAAGAAAAGATCTAAGAAAAAGAAGGCAGTTGAGACTCTCTCCTGCAACACCATCTCCTCCCTACTAGGCTTGGTTGAACACCATGATGAGGAAGTAATTTATTCCCCATCCAATGACGTCAACCAAGTCGGAGCTTCAGGGGACGAGTTCATAACAAGATCTGGAAGGAAATGGGGACGCCCTCCTCCAGCTAATCAAAATATCATTTTCAGGGGGGAGCCCTCCTATCAAATCCCAGAACCTGAAGTGCGAGGGGTGCAAGTTCCACCTCCCCCGGGACTCTATACTAATGAAGAGGCTGGGGGCACGGTCCCATCTTTTGCTGAGTTTCTGGCAGCAGAAGAACAAACCAAAATGTTGTCTAAACCTCCAACAGCACAAAAGAAAGCTAGCAATGAGCAAAATAGTTCGGTCATAGGACTCCAAGCTAGAAGCAGCTCAAAGGACAAAGAAGAATTGAAGGTGGATGATGTTAGAGCCGAGAGCAGGATCATCAAGCTACTCAAGAAAATCCCTACATGGTTCAGTGTTTGAGAAATCTTATCCTTAAGTGAAGAGACCAGAAAGGCAATGATCACAGCCTTGCAGACTCTGACGCAATATGAGACCTGTCTGGCAGAAATGCAAGTAGAGGTTGCAGTCGCCAATGCAGAATCTATCACATTTACCCCAGAGGACATGCTCCTCCCCATGACCACTCACAATAGACCACTATACATGAGGGGGCAACTGAATGGGCTGCCCCTAAATAGAATTTTGGTAGATCCTGGAGCAGCCGTCAACATTCTACCATACAAGATCTATCAAAAGTATCATTTTGATGTGCACCTCACTCCTGTGCATGACGTGAGAATAGCAAGCTTTAACCAGAAGTTTGAAGCTCCCTTGGGGGTCGCAGAGTTTGACTTGATTCTGGGGTACTTCAAGATGAAAGTCCAATTTCATGTGATCAATGCAAATACATCCTACAAGGCTTTGTTGTGTCGGCCCTAGCTCCATCAAAACGGAGTGGTCCCATCGACATTGTACCAGTGCATTAAATACATCAAAGAATGGGAGGAGCAGAGGGCTTTTGCTGATGCACACCCATTCGAAGTCTATGAGTGTCATCTCCTGGATTCTAGTTTGTATCTGGAGCACTCAGAAAGCCAAGTCCCTCAGAAGGGCAAAGAGAAAGAAATCATCGTCGCTGATGAGTGGTTTCCACCACCACCGCCAGGGATTGCCGCTGCAGAGTCTGCACCAACAAAGAAGGTGGATGTGTAGTTATGCAATGCCTCAGTGTGCAAACATGGTTCAGTTATGCAATGCCTCAGTGTCCAATGGAACTAGGAGTGCCAGAATGCCCTGGACCACCTGAAGACATACTTGAACACTCCACCAATGCTGGGTGCTCCTATAAAAGGCCGCCCTCTCATCTTATACATAGCAACCACATAACACTCTTTGGGAGCTATGCTGGCACAAGGGAATGAGGAAGGAAAAGAAAAAGCTCTCTACTACCTCAGTCGAAGGTTGGTAGGTGCAAAAGAGAGGTATTCTCCAATTGAGAGAGTTTGCCTAGCCTTGGTTTTTGCAGCCAAGAAAATGAGACACTACATGCTATCACATGAGGTTAGGCTGATCTCCAGGGCTGACCCCATCAAATACATAATCTCCCAACTGGTGTTGAGGGGAAGAATTAGCAAATGGGCTGTTATACTGATGGAATTTGACATCAAGTACATCCCTCAAAAGGCAATCAAGGGGTAGGCTGTAGCAGACTTCTTCGTGGCTCATCCTGTGCTAGAAAATTCTCCGCTCATCATAGAGCTACCAGAAGATGAGACCCTCGAAGTAAACCAGTTGCAAACAGCTACCTGGCAACTATACTTTGATGGGGCATCAAGAATAGAAGCGACTGCATATGGCAGCGCAAGAGTCCAAGCAGGGGCAGGCATCGTCCTGAAATCGCCGGAAGGAGAAGTCACGCACACTTCTTGCTCGATTAACAAGCCATGCACAAATAATGAAGCCGAATATAAGGCCCTAATCATTGGCTTGCAAATGGCCCTTTTTATGAATATCAGGGTGTTGCAAGTGTTTGGTGACTCGATGTTGATTATCAAACAAGTGCGAGGAGAGTTTGACGTCAAAAAGCCAGAGTTGCTACCATACCACCAAAAAGTCAAGAGACTACTATCAAAATTCTATCAAATAGAAATAGAGCACATCGGCAGAAGTAGAAACGCACAAGAAGATGCTCTAGCAAAATTGGCTAGCACTTTGGCAGTGCCACTAGATAAGAAGCTGGAAGTTGTTGTCATGAATCGATGATAAGTTTCCAGCATGATAAAAGATGAGTCTGAAAATGAAGAAAACGGCCAGGAGGAAGTGTCTGTGGCTGAAGAGATCAGGAAAGAAGACTGGAGAGCCCCCTTGCTATAATGGTTCGAGCACCAGCAGTTGCCAAAACAACAAGAAGAAAATATCAAACTGGTCAGAACAAAAGACTCATACGAGTTAAGAGGCGGAGTTCTGTTTAGAATCATGGCAGACTCCAAGAAAAAGATATTGTTAAGGTGCCTGTCACCTGAAGAGGCCTGGAGGGTCATGAAAGAGGTGCACGTCAGAACTGCTGGGGCCCACCAGGCCGGGCCAAAAATGAAAATAGAAATTAAAAAGCTCAGCTATTATTGGCCGACCATGTTCGAAGACTGTGGCAATTTCGCTAAAACATGGCAAAAGTGTCAAGAACATGCGGTCATACCAAGAAGACCTCCCATACACCTACATCTGACCATTCCAAGCTGGCCGTTTGCCCAATGGGGCATAGATGTCGTAGGCCCTTTGCCACCTTCCTCATCAGGGTGCAAATACATCTTGGCAATCACCGACTACTTCTCAAGGTGGGCCGAAGCCATGGCATTAAGAGAAGTAACAGGGGAGTTGGTGACGTGCTTTATCCAGCGAGACATCATCTTCAAATTCGGGAGCCCAGACCGGATCATATCAGACAATGGAACAGACTTCAAAAATTAGAAAGTTTCCAAAAATGGCCCCCAAATACAAATAGAATGGAGGACTTCCACTCCCTACAACCCGCAGGCCAATGGCCTAGCAGAAGCTTTTAACAAGACATTGTGCACCTTTCTGGCCAAGACAGTCAGTGCCAACAAAAGAGACTGGGAGGACAGGATGTAAGAGGCCTTATAGGCTTACCGGACCATCTACAAGACACCAACGAGCTGCTCATCTTTCTCCCTGGTGTACGGTTCAGAAGTCGTGGTCCCGGTAGAACTAGAAGTGCCATCTCTCAGGGTAGCCATTCAGCATGGGCTAGCTCCTGAGAACCAGACCAATGTTGAAAGAAGACTCGAAGAGCTCTCCGACTTGGAGGGAAAGAGACTGTGAGCTCAACAGAATATTCAAGTGCACCAGGCCCGCATAGCACGTGCCTTCGATAAGCTCGTCAAAGGTCATGAATTCAAGAGAGGGGAACTTGTCATGGTCAAGAAAAGAGAAGTCATGGCCGGCAACCCAAAAGGGAAGCTGAATGTGAATTGGATTGGGTCATACGTGGTGCAAAGAGTCTACGAAGGCGGTGCCTATATCCTAGTCAACCATCGGGGTGTAGTATAATTTCCACCCCTCAATGGAAGACACTTGAAGCTGTACCATGCATGTCACCCACACTTCGGCGGCCAGCATCATGAGCAGGAAGAGAGTGAACGAGAGCCAGACCCGAGCGACTTATTCGATGAATGAAGAGCTCGACTACAAAAGAACTGTTGCAGTTACAACAACAGGGAGCTTCTACACTCAAGCTCCCCCTTTTTAAAAAAGGAAAAAATAAATAGACAAAATACAAAAAAAAAACTAAATTCTTAAACCCCCGGGACGTTGGTCACCGATGATGAAGAGCCAAAAAAAAAAGTGCAAAAAATGGCATGCAAAGCATGGCAAAAAAAAAAAAAAAGAGAAGAGGCAGCCATACCGCTAGTCGGACTATGGCTCTGAGGCGACGAACGCTCCAATAAAAATTCATCAGATTTCCGTGATTTCTGCTGATTTCAAGGGGAGGGCAATGAAAGGAGTTCCACCCGTTTCAGTTAGCATATCACTTCTTTGTGAGGCATGTGGAGATCGTTTGAGGTTTCCGTACCTCTCCCCACATGAAGAGAATCTTTTAAAAGACAAGAACTTCGTGTTTTCCTTAAACATAAAATAAAGAGACTCAAAAGAGAATTTTGTACCCTAGCATGCATGATAGGTTGTTATTCAACTGATCTAACCCTTACCATCTTTCATGGCCAGGGGACCTATGAAGCTGGTGCCAACAAGTCTGGGTGACCGACATCACCATCAACATGCCAAGTCGCAATGAAAAGCTGACGATGGCAACAAGCCGATCAATGTCATTCAATAGCAAAGCCTCATCTGCAGTCATGTCGGTGCGATAGGAGGCCAGAACAACAGACAGGTTGACTCTACCAGTGAACAGGTCGACTCTACCAACAGACAGGTCGACTCTACCAGTGGACAAGTCGACTCTACCATTGGACAAGTCGACTCTACCAACAAATAGGTCGACTCTAACAGTGGACAGGTCGACTCTACCAACAAATAGGTTGACTCTACCAGTGGATAGGTCGACTCTAACCAATAGATAGGCCGACTCTGACAGTGAACAAGTCGACTCTAGTGAACAGACAGGTATTCATGGTACAAAGAGGCGTCAACAAGCTCAAGTGGACAATGACGTCAATGTTACAAAAAAAAAAGAAAAAAAAAAAGAAAGAGGCTAAAAATGGAGATACCTAGTCGGACTTACTCGGACTACCCCATCGAGTAAGGGTAAAAAGGACCAAATCCCGGCCATGGTAAACCCACAAAGGGTGCCATGGGCAAAATCGGGAACCCCGCTACACGAAAACCTGAAAGGGCGTGTAGGCAAAAGCAAGAGGGGGTCGGATTGGGTGAAAACCCGAAAGGGTGCCCAATTCGATAATGAGAAAAAAAACACAAGAAGCAAAACAAAAAAAGGAATGAAGGAAAATGTCAAATTCCAACAGACATAAAAATCAAGTAAAGATTTTGTCATCCTGACGGCCAATAGACACAATTGACCCCGTCATACCGACGGTGAATAGACAATAGAAGCCCGTTATCTTGACAGCAAAAGTCTTTGTCATACCGATGGTCAACAGACAACATAAGCCCGTTATCTTGACAGTAAAAGTCCCTGTTATACCGAAGGTCAACAGACAACAGAAGCCTGTTACCTTGATAGCAAAAGTCCTTGTCATACCTACAATCAACAGACAACAGAAGCCCGTTATCTTGACAGCAAAAATCCATGTCATACCGATAGTCAACAGACAACAGAAGCCCATTATCTTGACAACAAAAGTCCTTGTCATTCTGACGGTCAACAGACAACAGAAGCCCCGTTATCTTGACAGCAAAAGTTCCTGTCATACTAACGGCCAACAGACAACAGAAGCCCCGTTATCTTGACGATTAACAAGCACCAAAAGACACTATCTTCCTAACGGTCAACAGACAGCAAAAGACCCTACCAACAGACAAGAAGACAAGACCCTACAAAAAAAGAAAAGAGGCTAAAAATAGAGATGCCTCGTCGGACTTACTAGGACTACTCCACCGAGCAAGGGTAAAAAGGACCAAAGCCCGGCCATGGTAAAAACCCACATAGGGCGCCATGGGCAAAATTGGGAACCCCGCTACACGAAAACCCGAAAGGGCATGTAGGCAAAAGCAAGAGAGGGTCGGGTTGAGCGGAGACCCGAAAGGGTGCTCAAATGTGCGCATACAAAGTGCACGAAGAGAGCATCAATAAACAAAAGAGAGTGCTTTTCATTGATAAAAGTCGCGTTACATATCGTCAAGGCATCACCTCGGAGGTACATATGCAAAAAGGGATAAAAGACATGAGACAACCTATTACAAATCCCTAAAAAGATCTTCCAAAGGCAAAATGCCCAAGTGGGGTGAGGAGGCCCTCTTCTTCAGGCGGCTCTTATGAAACTAAATCTCTTTCACCTTCTCCTCAGTCGAGGCAGCTTGGCCTTCACTCAATAAGAGGGCTTCTTCTTCCTGCTCCCGAGAAAGTGCTAGCCCATCCAGTTCGGTCTCGGCTGTGGCTAGTTCAATTCGCAGTCTGGCAATCTTGGTTTCCAAATCCTTTGAAGCTGTATCGAGCTTTGCAATAGCAGATTGGCGACACCCCATGCTGGTTTGTAAAGGCTCCAACATCGCCTCATACTCAGACTGCAGCATCTCTAAAGCTATTAGCTGATCCAACATTTCATGACGAATGTAATGCCACCGCTTCACAAATTTAAGTAGCATGGTGACTCTCATGGCCCAATCAGTTAATGGGCATCCCATGAAAGCCAAAACTTCGGTAAGCTTGTCGGCCATGTGTTTCATCGCCTCATAGCCTATATCGGGGTCTTGACTCGCCATCAAGCGCAATGTGGACAGTTGTTGCTTGATCATGGCGCCAAAAGAAGATACAGTCCCAGAAGAGACAATAGATGTCACCTCAAAGTGCACTTGGGCGTCTATATCAGACCACAGGCTTGCGTCAACTTCATATGATGAGGAGGGTAGCGTAGCCGCAGTAGCCGTGTCACCCGCTGGAGAAGTGTGGTGCATTTCAGCCGCACCGGCAAACGTCGCCACTACTTCAAGAGGAGTTGCACCACTATCAACAGACGCAAATGCTACTTAAGAAACCGGTGCATACAAATGGGTGTGAGGATTGTCATCAGAAGATGATACAGCCAAATGGTCGTCACCCTTAGGGACAAGCTCAATAGTAACGCTCGGTACCTCCACTAAAGGGGGGTTGTACGATACTATTCCTGTTACGGGCAAGGGGTCGACATCAGTCACCGACTGCAGCTGGGAAGCGGGAATGTTCGGATCAAATTCCTACACAAAATAGACAGACATGTTAAAGGTCTGCACTAAAATAATGCTCAATGTGAGAGCAAAATAGCCATACTTACAAGGACAGGCTCAGCAGGAGCAATGAGATCATGTTCTACGCTGGTTGCTAAGGAAGCGGCCGCACTGCTAGCGGAGTCATCTTCAATGCCCTTTAGGGCTGCTATCCTCTCCCTTGTCAGCCCCTTGTGTTCTTCTCCGACTCGGAGATCGGTATCCGAGGAACAGGGGGTATGAGAATCTGATGAGCTACTCGAAGAAATAGTCACTGGATTCTCAGGGCCTTCAGGTGAAGGTTCCTGGCTGCCTCTACGAATTTTCCTGAGGGCCAATCTGGCAGCTACACGGGAACTCACACGAATGGTTCTTAAAGGCCGTTTGGCCCTCCTAACTGCAGCTTTCACAGCTACGCGTTTGCTCGTGGTCGGGGCATTCAAAGGGACCGTGCCAGCTGAAAGAGAAGATGAGTCGGTAATGAAGAGATAAAGAGTAACTCATGAAATGACAAAAAGTTTGTCCTCACCTGACTGAGAGCTTGCTACCGGAGGAAGAGGTTCCTCGGCCAAACTTGAAAACCCCGCTTTTTGTGAATGGTAGGGTACATCTTCGGACATTGTTGTCTCTTGGACAGGGGAAGGCACCGGGACTGATTCAATAGTTGAAGGGGCTTGATGCTCAGACTCCAAGTCAAGAGAGGTGGCCACATGGGCAGCATCACCTGGTTTTGTCTGACAAGTTATGAAGTGAATGGATAGTCACAAGAAAATAAAGCAAAAAAGATATGAGATAATACCCACCTAGGGTTGCACCGTCAGCATGTTGACTGACAAACTCTTCAAAGGAGGGGATTACTGGACCCTCTGGGGAAGTCGCCACTTCAGAGGGCAACTTCTTCCTTCTCTTCGAAGCCCTTGTAGCTTCAACAACAGCCCTAGCCACATCGGATTTCCTCACCGATGGCTTCGTGGTAGGAGGTGGAGGAGGAGCAGTTTCCTCGGCAAAATAATTAGGCCTCTGGACTCTCAAGATGAGCTCATGATATCTCCTCCTGTACTTCTTGGTGAAAGGATCTAATCCACAAAAGCCACGAATGAGAATGATGACAAGATGAATAGGAAATGGCTTTAAAAGAAAAAGAGAGGGGTAATACCTGGTACGCCAGTGTATAAACGAAGCAGAGGCTAGTACATGTGCGTACTCTGCTTATCCCGAGAGGCTGCTTCTTTGACCAACCATCATACATCATTGATTTTACAGAACTTCTCAACAAAGGCGGCAAGGTCGTCATGGCCAGCCGAGGTCAGGAGGTAGTAAAGGCCAAGATGGTCCATACTTCAGCCATCCGCATAATGGAAAGCGGCATGCAAATCCCGCTCAAAAATCACTTCATAACTAGATTCAATGGACAAATCATGGATTTAAAGAAACACAAAAATCCATGAAGTCTGTTCATAACGACTTCGATCTTGATGAGGCAGAAGAGCACTGCATGGGAAAGCGGCATCTACCGCGCTGCTTCTGGAAATAGCCATGGAGCAACTCTACTCAATTGGCCAAGGCTGAGCTACATCTAATTCCTCCAAACTGATGCTGCAAAGATGTCGGAGAGTCGCCGGAAACTCATCCACCTTAACCATGGGTAGAGTCAGGGCAGGGGGTGGCTTCGCCTTCTTGGCCACCAACCTTGCTCTCAAATATCGGTCGGCTGCCTTCTTGTCTTTGGGGTTGAGTCACAAGATCTTGCGCTCAACACTATCCTAGCACTTTGACATGTAAGCCCGATAAAAACTAGTTTGAGCATTCCACCATTGGATATAATCTGATGTGACATGAGGAATGCGACCGGGCCGGGGTACCCTAAAGATCGAAGGATCATAACGATGGAAAAAGTCCCACCAAGTTCGGGTCTGGTCCACAACATGAAACCCTGCAATCACCCGAGTAGGTAATGTGAACTGAGCACAAGAAGATGGGATATGCTGATCATATCTAAAGTTTCGGCCAAATCGGAAGGGGTAGTACGGCTCGAGATAAACTGTGCTGTCGTGGCAGAATATTAACACATTGGGCCGAATAGACAAGGCCCAATCCCTCAATTCTGACTCCAAAACTGACCGTGTCAGTCGGCAACCACCGATCGGATGCACATATTCTTCAGTAGCACCATCGTTGCACTCGCGATGTGGATCAGCCAATGGGGCAGAATGGGGCCAAGTGCCAGAATGGAATGGTGCCGGGGGAATCCGTTGGAATACTTGTCAGTTTCCCTCTGATATCAAACAATTGCGAAGAGATAGAAGGAGGCTCTGTGCTTGCAAACTCCAGCATACGAGGGAAAAGCCCAGGGGACTGGAGTGAACGATGGGCAAACTCTAGAAACAGACTGCACGCCCATACACTAAAAAAATGCCAGGGCCTGATAACACGAAGATTCCATGGAACCGAGTGGTGGTGCAATTCTCCAAGAGACTGGTATATGAAGCACAGGGCTATTAGACACAAAGACAACTTGATACCCCAAGCCATTTGGCAAGCCATGTATATGGAGTCTGGGTGAATGACGGTGTCATCACCCATAGGAAGAGCAAAGGAACATAACCAATACACCAGATAAGCGGCGCAATGGGTGTGTTGATCTCCATTGGTCGGGTTGGGCCTAGTGTCGCAATCCTTGAAGATGAAGTCTGGGAGAGTAACTTTCTGTCGGTTATAATTCTTCGGCTTTCCAGCAGTACCCGCACAAGCAAAATCATCTTACTTCCGCTCAGTGGAAAAGAAATAGGCCAACCAGACATGGAGACTAACTTTCTTTCGATCTCCTTTCTTCTTCGCTCCTAGTGAACCTCCACTCTGACTGCCGCAGGAAAGGCTCAAATAGCAGTGAATCTTCATGAGGTATCTATAAGAATAGCCCAAGGAATACCGACCCTCGCCGTCGGTTTCATCCTTCAAGAGATCAGGGAGACATACTTCTTCATAAGGTTCTCCGTCAATTGGCAGCCCATTAAGCTAGTGCAGACTCCAAAGGTTCAGTGAAGTCTCACCCTCGGCAGTGTAAAAGGTGTTGAACTCCGACACAAAGACCTCAGCCAGGCCGCAATAGAGACCACGAGATAAAGGATATCGGTATCGGGCCGTAAACACGCTGTGGTAGACTCCGGTAGTTATGAGTAGAGGTGCATAGTGATGAAGAACAAACTTCGTGGCCTCTACTACATAAACTCGAAAATGATGAGCATCTGACACCCGCAGGTCCCCAAATCAGCCAACTGCTAATTGATACTTGAATCTGATGGCCAGGCAGTCCAAAGCAAAAGGTTCTTCACGATAACCCCACTTAAGAGGACACAAAAAGAGCCCAAAAGCATAATGTTCCCTATTCACCCTGCCTGCAAAATTGTTCCATCTGGCGGGTGTAAAAGTAGGAGCTCTGGTTAGTTTGCCTCCCTCGGGCATTAGTTCTCCGACCCCTAACATGGGGGCCCACTATCGAGGTTCACCAATGCGGTAGATGGGCTCAGAACGGGGGACACAATTAACCAAGCTGTCTCTTTCCACAAGCACAGCCCCCTCCATCTGCAGAATCATTAACAGATCTCTCTTGCCATCCAAGGAATAAGTCTGAAGAAACTTCATCAAATGATGGTCCTTCGGATGATCGGCTCGGTAGCCCCTACCCCGAAAAAAGAACACAGGAGTGGAGTCCATTCTAAATCTGGATGCATCCATGGTGTCGTCCTCATCATCAGAAGAGTCGGCAACTATGGCGATCCTATGATGACCCCTATCCAGCCTGGGAAAGTCTTCCCATGAGACTAGTGGGGCCCTGCAGGAACGTTTGCCTCGACCACTGCCAGAAGGAACAGAAGAAGTCCCAGCAGCCATAGCTTCTGCAAAAAAAAAAGGGGGGGACATGTCAGCATGAGGCAAAATGCAATTAAAAAAAAGTGACAGCCCAAAAAAAATTGGGCAGCATCTCCCCTTGCCAAATGGACTGTGGGGGTTGTCACGGGTACTCATCCACGCACAAAGGTGAGATGGTCCCAAAAAGACATGCTAGGCATGTTAATTGGCTCTCTGGGAACTCCCACAATTCCCCAGGACTAGCCTGTATGGGGTAAGGGGCCCAGTGCCTGGCTGCGGTCAGAAGACCCGCCATGAGGGACATAAGTCCACAAAGTGAATCGGCATGCCACAGTGCCCCCACTGATTGGGCAAACATGTACCCATTCAACAGACTCAGGGCTCTCTCAAACCGGCCGTTGAAGGCCTCTATTAACACTCACTGCCCTGTGCATCAAAAATGCCCCAAAACAAATGCAATGGCTCGCAAGCCCCACTGCTCTCACAAGATACACCATGGGCAGGCCAGTCCGCCATTACCCCTGTCATACATGTTCAAAAACAAAAAAAAAAAAAACCCACAACAACGCATCGCAAACAACAACTTGAAAAGAAAAGATGGGAAGATAACAACTGCTTCATTCGACGTCCCTGTGCTTCGGTCAACCACCACTGATGCCTCGGTCGACCTTAGTCTTCCCACTGCAGCCGTAGGCACACCCTCTGTCAAAGTCGCCTTCAAAGCACCTGGACCGATTTTGTTATGCCAGCAACGCCCGGAAGGCGCCTAAATAGTGTTTCCCCGAAATAGCCCCCAAAAGTCGCTCCCGGTGGCTGCCGTGGGGTCACCGCTCCCGGCCACAGTCACCTGTGCCATCACGAGAAAAGGGGCGATTGTTTCCGTCGTAGTCGCCCTAATAGTCCCGGTTGCCTCTCCTTGTCGGAGCTACTTCCGAGCAAGGGCTACCACTTCCTATTGAGCCCCCAGCCGTCGCCGCGCTCGCTCTAATCAGGCCTCACCGCCGTGAGAGTGGAAGCCCTAAGACACACTCGGCGGGCTCCCTTGCATAGTTGCCACTATCGCGCTTGCCCCGCTTACGGCTCGCCGTCCTGAGAATCTGAGCGCCGCCGCCGTCAGGACAGAAACCCCAAAGCGCCCGCAGCTCCTTCGTCGTCAGCACCGCTGCACCGTTGCTTGCCCTGGCCCACGCCGCAGAAGAGGAAAAAGAGAAGAAGGGGGAGAAGAGGGCTCGGCCGCCGCAGAGAAGAAAGGAGGCGGGGCACATTTTCCAAGATGGAAAAGGTGCGCCTTGTCGGTTCGCGAAAAGCGACCCCTGCTGGTTCGCCCCTACTGACTCGCTCAAAAGGCGGACCCTACCGATTTGCCCCTGCCGATTCGCCCCTGTAGAATCGCACAGGGACAGACCCCTACCGATTCGCTTAGTCTGCGCAGAATTGCCTAAACCCCTACAGAATCGCATAGGCCGCCCCAAGTGCCGCCAATTTGTGCAATCTTCTGCCAAATGTCATGAGATTACTAGAACAGCCAACAAGTCGGATATCCTCGGCATTAATGAGACCGGCCCATATGCGGCTGTAAAAATGCAAGTCTGCTAAGTTGCACCCGCAGGCACTGCTTGCCTCCTCTCGCATCGCCTGCGGGTGGGGGGCATTTGTGGGCACCTAAAAAACTGTGGGGTTTACATTGGCTGGCACAGCCCCTTTAAAAAGAAAAGAGACCCCTCAAAAGCCCATTAAAAGACCCCTTTAACAGGTCCAAAGAGACCCATTACCAAGGGCCCAAAATACCACATGCAAGGGGTCATCCTAAGGGATCTCTGACCTCCCCACTACAAAAAGTGGCTGCTGCAAAAGAGAAGCTTCTGACATCTTCTTGGCTGGTGGGGTTGCGGGAAAAGAGAGAGCAGAGCAAGGGAAGCTTTTGGGGCTGCTTGTTGCTGCGTACAGGAGGAGGCTGGCTGGGCAGAGCAGAAAGGGGAGAGGAAAAGCTGAAGAGAAGGAGGGAGGCTTGAAGAAGAAGCAAGCCTCTTCTTAGCTGCTGGGGGCTGCGGTTTTCCCAGAAGAAAAGGAGAAGCAACAGAAGAGAAGAAGAGACCCCGGGTGAGCAGGAGAGAGAGACAAAGGAGGGGGACTACCACTACAGTCCCATCATCTTTTCCACCCTTTTCTTTGCTCTTACCCCTCTGATGTAATCCGTCATTCCCCAATAGAAAAGTCTATTTCTCCCATTCCTCTTGCGTTGCATTGTTTATGGTGACTCTTGAGTGAGCAAAGCTGTGTTTTTCTTTTATGTTTGCTTGCTCTTTTCCAATGAGACTCTCTTCAATAGACCCTGTTGGGACGTGTGTTTCTTTTACCATCTATCAACCCATGCAAGATGTGTTTGACCAATTCCTTTTCTCCTCTGGTTTTCACTAATTGCATCTTCATCAGGGGAGCCCAATGTTCTGTCAGGTAATGAGGAAGGTCAGTCCATACCTAGCCTCATTTCTCCGAATTTTAGTGGGTAACACCTCCATGCATGGCACGACTTGTTGAGGGGAGTGCCCAGTGCATGTTGATCCTTGGTAGTGCTTGTGCTTTCCACGTGATGAGATTTAATGGAACCATGGAGGGCCCAACACTATTCAGCCTCCTTTCCCTCTGTTAATATAAGAGAACAAAACACCGGTTTTCCTTCCTTTTTTTTTTTAGCACTGTGGCCCAAGTGTGTGTGTGGTTTTGGTGCTTTCCTTTTAGATTTTGCCCATCCACTATGGAGGTTGAGAGCCCAATATAGGGAGGGCATGTAAGGCAATACATGTGCCCCCTTTGCTAGGTTTAGGGACAGCCGAACCAGTGCACAACAGCCCCTTCCCACTGCTCCTTCCTTCTATCATGGACCCTGCAGAATCGCTGCAGTGGTGAATTTGGAGAGATTGAGAGGGACAACCCAATGTCCGGACCCCATCTCCAGTTATGATGTAATCCACGCATCATAAGAGACCTCCAAGAGACATTTCCCCCCATTCCCGTGACCGGATCTTGCTGTAACGGCCCGATTTTGGACTGCGTTCTAGGCCGCAGAATTGCCATTTCGCATAGCTTTGAACACCAAGGGTTAGGTAATCAATATCTGGGCCCTGTTCAAGCTTACGGATGGTGTCCATGTGTGTTGAATGTTCTGTGGTTCCGACCAGACGCTCATATCCTTCACGTGTTTTGAGAACCGGATCCCAATAGGGCTGCAGAATCATTATTTTACGTGGCTCTGAACACAAAGGGTTGAATAACCGATATCTAGGCCCTGTTCAAGCTTATAAATGGTTTCAGTACATGGTGGGTGTTCTGTCATCCCGACCGGAGGTTCCAATTCCTCACAAATTTTGAGAACCGTGCGCAAATAGGGTTGCAGAATAGCAGTGAACTGACGTTCTGGGCGTAAAAGGGTAGATAGCCCGATATCTACTCCGGGTCCAGAACTGAACATGACCCTTCCATGGTTTGTATGTCATCTTGCTCCATCCCGGCATTCGGATCCTCCATTTACCTCGTGTTTTGCGCATGGCAAGGGCATAATCGCACAGGCTTGAACAGTCACCCTGCCGATTCAGCAGGGTACTCTGCAAAATGTGTTATCCAAGAGCCAAGTGATTCTGCAGGGTCTCTTTCCGAATCACTTGAACAGTCCCCCTGCCGAATCGCTCAGGCAGAGTTATTGGCCTTGCAGAATCGCCCATAAATGAGAAATCCATGAGACTACGGGTTAGATAACGCAATATCTAGGCCCGGTTAAATGGACTCGACATCGTTTTGTCACTTATAGGGTTCCCTTTTGGTCTCGGTAATAACCGGTCTCCCATTAGGCGTGCCTTGGGAACCGGTGTCGTGTGCCATTCGAGTGATGTCATTCTTTGACATACACCTCACTTTCGGTACTATCTCCATTGCGGTGGACGAGTACCATGTTTTTCCCCCATCATCTGATATAAGGGGAAATGCTGCCGAATTTTCATTTGAGCATTCGAATCTGTGAGCTCTCCCTTTTCTTTCCGTTTGAGAGAATCTACAGCCTCTCAATAGCACCCCTGCAGAATCAGTCTGCCCTGTAGAATGGTCTGGCTGCCGAATCGTTTTGCTTGCCCTGTAGAATGGTCTGGCTGTCGAATCGCTTTGCCTACCCTGCAGAATGGTCTGGCTGCCGAATCATTTTGCCTACCCTGCGGAATGGTCTGGCTGTCGAATCGCTTTGCCTGCCCTGCAGAATGGTCTGGCTGCCGAATCGCTTTGCCTGCCCTGCAGAATGAGTATGGCTGCCGAATCGCTTTGTCTGCTGAATCAAATGAACTGTACATTCCCTGCCGAATTATTTTGGCTGCCGAATCGAATGAAGTGTGTATGTCCTACAGAATGGGTTGTCTGCCATACAAAATGGGTTGACTGTCCTGTAGAATGGGTTGTCTGCCCTGCAGAATGGGTTGACTGCCTCGCAGAATGGGTTGTCTGCCCTGCAGAATGGGTTGACTACCTTGCAGAATGGGTTATCTGCCTTGCAGAATGGGTTATCTACCCTGCAGAATGGGATGTGCCAATGGTGTTATATGAGCATGCAATGACTAAATGATGTCGAATCATGAAAAGAACCATAATAACCAATAGCATGTCAAAGTTATTGCATGACTAAACAAAAAAATGTGTAATAAATAAAAGAACAAATGAATAAGCATGCAAATTGACCTTAAGAGATGAAAAGCACACACACACACCTAACTCTCTTACAATCTCAGTTGCAATTTTGGGTTTCCATTCTATGCCTTTTATAAGATATCCCGTTTTAGGCCACAAGACTTTCTAATCTGGCAATTAATCAATGGTTTTCTCTTTTAAAGAGATGTAATTAACGTCGTTGTGCTTAGGCAACGGCGGGATCTTGGTCCCGACCCGATCTTCACTTTTTTTTGACAAAGTCAAATGGTGCGCACAATAGACTTAAAGTCCTTCGACTTTCGGAGGCAGAACACATGTTGTCACTTCGGTGACTGGCACGCCTGCACTATGTGATTGCCGATTCATCTTTCGTCACCATCACTCAAGTAGCACTCGACGGGACTTGAATTTGCAATATGCATCCATGAGAACATGAGAAACATGATAAAATTAAAATTTTAAATAGATTCTTGAGGGTTCTGTTACTAAATCCATTTTCACATGGGTCAATGTGTGGCCACTAGATAGTGTCTGGTGTTTCCGCATGTTGTGCGGGTATAGTGGGCCAGAAATTCAGGCCCAATTCACCCTCTGGTTCACTGTCTGTGAATGCGAGAGGAGAGTGTGTCGCGTTCTTAATGCGACTGAACTGAGTGTCGCATTCTCATTGCCACCGAACGGGATGCTTTTTTTTTTCTTTTTTCTTTTAATAAAAAGAGGTCCTCAGGGCCTCGAACTAGGAGAGTTCACCCTCCCCCATAAGAGGAGAATGGACTCACTCCACCAGTGAGGGTACCTGTGCTAGAAATTATTCAAAAATAATTCCAATAGTACAGCAAACAAAGGGGCATACCCCTGATTATACCATTCTAACATTACAGAGGCCTCTTCTGTCCAGTACTACTGGACCTTTACTAGAATGTGAAAGCATTTGAGAACCCCAGAAAACATGATTACTCGTGGGGGCAATAACATAATTCGCCAGCTAATCCGCCACCATATTAGATTCCTGAAAGACATGAAAGATGGTACTAAAATCACCCGCCAACTCCTTTCTATCTTGACACCACCACCTATACCTTTGTCAGGAGAAACACTTATCTTGAAGAAAGGAGTTGAGGAGGGATAAGGAGTCTGATTGGATGGTAGACAAACAGAAGCCCAGCTCAGTCGCTAGCCAGAAACCATCACATAAGGCCCGGGTCTCTGCTGTCAGACTATTGTCCACCCCATAGTAGTGAGCAAAAGCAACATAGACATAACCATTACTGTCCCGAATGCAGCCACCTCCACCACTATTCCCTGGGTTACCTTTAGAAGCACCATCAACATTTAAACAGTAAAACTCAATGGGAAGGATCCAGTGAATGAGCTTGTCCTGCTTAGGAGAAAATTTGGGAAAGAAACCATAGTGGTAGAGAACCTGCTGATTAGTAGGAGTGGGAGCATATCTGAAGGAGAGCTTGTTAAGTGCAAAAGACATATGGAGAGAAATTCTTCTAATTATATCACCAGCCCGGGTCTTCTTACCATCAAACCTTGTTGTGCATCTGTTCTTCCACAACTCCCACAACATTATCATTAAGCAGTATAAAGATATAAAGCCCATGGGGGAGCTAGTGTTGCAATGCTTAACAAATCCCCACAACCTTGAAGTAATATGATTATGAAGGTGAATTTTGCTACTAACAAGGGGTAGGAACCACTGCCACATAGCTTGCGCGACGCATGGCACGCGTTGGGTTAGCACGTGGCATCAGCGATGAGAAGACGACTGCCTAGACCATCGCATTCTTATTGTGATAGCCAGTGCATCGCGCTCTTCACTGTGATGGGTTAAGAACCCTTAGTCGGCCAAACAGAGCAGAGGAAGCTCTACGCGGCTAGGGGGAGCTTCTGCGGTCAAATTTTGGGCAATTTGGGTGTTTGGAGCATTATTTGGCATGCTCTCGACGCGAGGACGTTGCTCAGAGCATAGGAAACGCCAATTTGTGGTTGTTCTTCGCGTTCTTCCCGATGGTAAGGAGATTCTACTCAGTTTCTCGTTGTGGATAGTGTGTTTGATGTGTTTGAGCCATGGAATGAATTGTAATCGATAGATGGCATGTTAGTGTAGCTATTAGACTAATTATATTTATTTTATAAAGATGTTTACATGTGTTTTGTGGGATTTCCAGAGGTGGTATCCCCGGATTGGGGCTCTGTCTGTGAACATAACGGCCTAGAGTGTCGTGTTCTGAATGTGACAGCTGGATTCATCAGGTTCACGTTCAGAACGTACCGTATCGGAGCATCGCATTCTGAATGCGACAGAGTGTCCCGTCGCCTTCTGGCTTCCGACGACTGTGAGCACAGTTCTGGTTATGTGTATATCCTGTTGTGTTATTTCATGTATTTAAAGTATTGTAGCGGTGCATTGGCATGTGTCATTGTTTGAAGATATTGTGTTTGTATAACAACCAAACCTCTCGGACCCCCGCCAAGGACCCCGAAGGTAGCGCCACCACCCATGGATCCGAAGACCCAGAAGGGTTATAATTTAGTCCAGTGAGATAAGCAATGAATTCAAATAACTATAACAAGAAAGTTCATACATTAATAAGTAAATTATGAACAACATGTCTCAAATAATAGTACAGATACAAAAAGGAAGGTGCAATTCTTAAGGGGCATACCCCGAGGACTTGCAAAAAGGCAACTCTTAACTCACACAGTACAAAAGCACTCACACTCACAACTCACACTGTTGGCAACGCACGGTGTAACAAACCGCCACCAGAACTATCCGACAACGAACTCCTGCGACAGCGAGTCCCTACCTGAAGAAAGTAGGGGGGTGAGCCTCACGAACAAGGCTCAGTAGGGATAACCAGTCCCTTACCAACCAGAGAAGCAGGAACTCTAAAGAACGCAGAAGCAAACTACTCTAGAAAGCAGTAAAGCGAGAAACACCTACTGCAGAGTACTACAAAGTAGCGGAATAGAGTAACGCCACGACCAACAACCAGAGTCACTAGACACGACTCCTGCAGGACTAGTGGAGTCAGACACGATGTGGAAGCAACCCTCGGCACGCACCCGCCGAGACAAAGAGCTCACGGAACACCAGAGCAACCACGTGAGACCAGAGTCTCATGACACAAGCATCGCCATCCTAGAACTCCACGAGGTAAGGAAGGCACAGACAGGTGTCACCACGAGCGACATCGAGCAGCCACATGAGAGAGACGTCTCACCACAAACACGGCCACCATAGACCTCCACAAGGCTGAGGGCCCACAAGCAGAAACACCCTGGACCTCGGACACGCCACGAGGTCAGGGAACCACACACATCAGTGCTACCACGGACGGCACCAAGGAATAGATTACCGAATAGCAGTCGGGTGCCTGTACAAGGCACCCCAAGAGAACACGTAGTGCGGAAACCACCAAGTACGGCCAACGAGGCAAGACCGACAATGCCCACGGAAGCTAGACACGGCTAGGTTACAACCACCATGCATGCTAGGGTAACGAGACACACTTGGAAACACGGAAGGAAACATCGTCACAACAACAACAACCAAGCAACTGCCACTGGCAGCTAAGAGGAGGACATACCGAACACTCCTCTGCTCACCAGCCACCAGCTCCTGCCTACAACCTCCCCAGGAAGAGTGAGGCCAGTGAGCCACCACAGAGAACACCACAATGAACAACTACAGCCCGGCCGAGCTGCGGCCCCACGCCTGACACCGTGACGTGGAACCATAACCAACGCCGAGAAAGGCAGTAAGAAGGACTAGCTGATCTGCGTCGAAAAAACAACAAAACCACCTCGGCGTCCCAGACTCAGCTAAGAGAGCTACAAAGCAGCGAAACATAGTAACGCCACGACCCACAACCTGGGTCGGGCCACACACGACTCCCGCAGAACCAGCGGAGTCAGAAACCATGCGGAAGCAACCCTCGGCAACCTGCCGAGATAAGAGGCTCACGGAACACTGAGCAACCACGTGAGAAGGACGTCTCACCACAAGCACGGCCACCTCAGACCTCAACAAGGTCGAGGGCCCACAAGCAGAAACACCCTGGACCCCAGACACGCCACGAGGTCAAGGAAACACACTCGCCGGTGCCACCACTGACGGCACCAAGGAACAGATTATGGAAACAGCAGTCGGGTGCCCACAGAAGGCACCCCGAGAGAACACGCAGCGTGGAAACTGCCATAAGCACAGGCCAACAAGGCCAGACCGACAACGCCTACTAAAGCTAGACACGGTTAGGCTGCAACCACCATGCAGGCTAGGGCAACGAGACACACTTGGAAACAACATGAGAAACACCGTCACAACAAGAGCAGCCAAGCCACCGCCACTGGTAGATAAGAGGAGGACACGCCGGCCACTCCTCTACTTTCCAACCACCGGCTCCTACCTGCAACCTCCCCGGAAGAGTGAAGCTAGTGAACCACCACAGAGAACACAACACACGCCCCACCGCAGCCCGGCCGAGCTACGGCCCCACGCCTAACACCACGACGTGGCTCTGGAACCAACATCGAGAGAGGCAGTGAGAAGGACTAGCTGATCTGCGCTGGAAGAAACACCTCAACCACCTCGGCATCCCAAACTCATCTAAGAGAGCTCTACAAATGACTATAAGCCGCTGTCCACCACCGTTTTCCCCTCTGCTACCAGAGTCTGAGCTCGAGCTCACTCGTCGCCCGGAGAACTCCCTCAAACAGGCGTACGGGGACCGGGGGTCCAGGTAACGGTGAAACCTCTACAACGGAAAAGCCCTCGAGTGCCAAGCACCGGGCGAACTAAGAACAGGCGGGGCAACCACAACAAGCAAACGACACCACTGGATTATAACCAAGACAAGTCAGCAGGCACAGGCACGCACGACAAACCTCCCGAAAACCCTCAGGAGGGCCGTCGGCCAACAAAGGCACCAATACTAAGGCCAGAAACCCAGTAACAAGAACACGACCATAGGGGCGTCGCCTTCTGAACCAGAAGGCGACGGCCAACCTGTCGCCACCAAGTTGCGATGACCAGGGTGTCGCCTTCTGATCTGAATGTGACGTATCAAACCATTGCTTTCAGCATTAGAAGGCTGAACCCCAAGCAGGCCAGCAGACCCCCAGCCAAACCACACCAAAGCCAGAAAGCGACAAGAGAACCGTCGCTACCAGAATACAAAGGAACGCGATGAGGGACCTATCACGACAAGAATGTGACAAGAAAGGTGTCGTCTTCAGATTCAGAATGCGACGTATCGACCCGTCATGTTCCTCATCTGAAGGCCGGACCCTTGGGGCAGAACCACCCCAAGGCCCATACACAAAGAACCATGAAGAACAACCAACAAACAAAGGACAAGCCTGGTGCCAAGTTGGGGAGACCTCCCTCTAACCAACTTGGACACGAGCCATCCTCCAAGACTGGAAACATGGAAACATAAGGGCAAAGGGGAACGCGACGGCCAACCTATCGCCATCAGAATGCGACAGGTTGCACGGTGCCTTCTGACTGGTGTCGCGACAACTAACCTATCGCGACCTCATACAGAAGCTCAAACCATGAATGGGGGCCATCCCATGGTCCCACAAATTATATAAAAGCCTCCAAACAAGGGAGGAAGGAAAGCACACATACAGAGGAAACTAAAAGTGGCTCGAAGGGCACCAATTCCACCTCTCCTCGCCGACACACAACAAGAATTAAACTACGCACAAAGAGGGAGCACCACCGGCAAGCATCCACCCGTGCAAAACCACAAGAGAACCCACGAGCACAGGGAGGATCGCTCAAAACCAAGCTCCATCTACACTAACAAGGAAGAGGGAAAGAAATCCCTACTTGCAATTGAAGAGCCAGACCCGTTGGGGCCCTTCACGTCAGATTAGCCGCCTCCTCCTCACTCCACGCCGCTCCAACGCTCCGCCACGAGCACGCCGACACCTCCCCATGCCCAACACCTGAGAAAAAGGGAGGGAGCTCCCCCACCACGGAGAGGGGAAGAAGGAAGGAGAAAGGAGAAGAAAGAGGAAGAAAGGAGGGTCTGCATGCCTTAAGGCCTAGAAATTGAGGTCGCGACAAGATAGGCATCGCGTTCTTAACCAAAACGCGACAAGCATCTTGTCGCCTTCTCAAAAGTTCTAACAGGTCTTCTGACAGACAGACAGCCTCTAGACCACGTGTCACGCACGCAGGCGCCTCAAGTGAATGTGACAATTGGCATGTCACCTTCACACACATCAGTGCGGACACGATGCACACCAGCTACAGACAACAGGAACGCGACACAGGGGCCGTCGCCTTCTCAACCAAAAGGCGACACGAAACACGTCGCATTCAGAACGTGATAGTCCGATCCGTCGCGATCCCAAGAACAACACCAAGAGATCCAAAACCCGTGATGCTACAAATCTAACCAACTTAAAAACAATTTCGTCCTCGAAATTAAGGGCGAAACCCGGTCGGAGAAAGCAACCAGCGCAAAGAGACCACTAAGTCATGCCACGACCTCCCAGTGGTCACCAACACGACCCTGCCACAAATGGAGTGCCTAACCAGACATCTGACAGCTCACAGAGCGCACATCAACTGACGTGGAGCACACAATCGGGTGTCGACAACTCCCCATGCGCGGCACGCACCAAATCAAACAACTGAAGCCGCCAGATGGAAACCATGAGATTGAGCCCTCAACAGACCACGTTGTTGAGACCAACTGGTCAGTAACTCACTTTGTCACTATCGACTAGACAGAGGACATAGCTACTGACAGCAAACCGAGAAAAACACCAAGAGTTCAGCCATAAGACTCCGCCGAACGGCCCCTCACAACTAGCAACAGCTAGCGCCTGCCGCAAAGCCAAACGAGAGTCTCTTAAGGGCGACCCGAAACAAAGCGGTAACACGCACGTGGAGAACACCACAACACATAGGACAGTGTCTGCCGGAACCACTCGATCACACCCAGATCATCCTCGTGGTCCGACAAGGTCACACAACAACTATGGAGCCACGGAAAACTAGACCAACCTCTCCATAGATACACGGGCAGAGGCAAAACTAGGGAAGATGTCTGAGGTTGGCAAGGCCAGGAAAGTCAAGATGTCGCCAAACTACACAGAAATCAAAATAACTACAAAGGTCGAGGACAACACGTCGACCTCAGAGGGACCCAGACCATAGCAGGGTACCATAACTGAACACACTCGCTCCCAAATGAGAGGGAAAACCCGGACAATAGGCCACAGCCAAGGCCTAGCATACCACCGATAGGGCTACTTAGACAAGGCAAAGCAGCCACCCCACGGCGGTAATGGTACAGCCACAAAGCATAGGCCAGCAAGAAGCGTCCCTGAGGCAGAAAGCTCAACACCTCGAACACTGAGCAAACTCGTGAAACGACGCACGAAGCTCACGATCAGGGCACACGGCACAACACACGATGCTATCACAAGCATCGGGAGCCACCCAAGGTACAACACAATGCACCAAGGCTCCAGACGGCACAAAACCAAAACACACGAGCATGAGCACATGGTGCCACCACAAGCACCAAAACTAGGCAAGATGCAACACAGTTGCACCAGCGGCCGAAACAACACAGGTTAACAGGAAGGACTCTCCACAGGAGACCTAACAAAAACCACACCAAGGAACCGCAAGCTTGAAAGGGCAGAACAGGCCACACCGGCCCAGAACCCTTAAGGCACAAAGACACGGAGCATCGAAAAAGAAAAATAAAAAGAAAAAAAAGCGTTCAAGGTGCAGTATGCAACTGCACCAATGGCCTGAAACGACACAGGGCCAACCGAAGGGGACTCTCCACCAGAGACCCACAAAAGGAACACGCGGAAAGCTAGCAGCTTCAAGAGCACAACATCCACATCGGCTCTTAGAAGCACACAAACACAAGGCACCGCTCCTACCACTATAGGCGGAGAGAGCCACACGCCAAATGGCGACAAGTACCTCCAAAGCACAGGCTGAGGTACAACCAAAACACATGCCGGAACAATGCCTGCACAAGCTAGCCAAACAATAGAAAACCGGTGCTGCCTTGCACTAAACATAGGGCACGCTGCCCTACATCATCCAGTCAGACAACAAGGAACCAGCACAGCAAGGAAAAGCACAATAGGTGCACCACGACCCATCGTACCACAAGGAAACAACGCGCACGAGGGGAGCAACCAGCTCAACCTCAAGACAACTCAAGGGAAGGGACCTTTGCCACAAAGGTCGCCATGGTGCACAACACGACACCAAATGCCAAGGCAGAGCACCACCACCTCGAGCGACCCACGGAAAGCAGAGGAAGAAGGCATGCAACAGGCCTCTACCGCCCACGAAAGTGAAAGCAGCAGCACAAGGCTAGCACTCCCATGAGAGGCACAACTAGCCGAACACTCACGACACTCGCCAAACAACCGTTTGCAAGAGTGCATCGGCACGGAAGAACAAATGGAAACCAAACCATAGGGACACACCCACGGTCCCGCCAGCACAAGCAAGAAACTTGGAAGCGAACAGCACGGCAAACCGGCCAAACACATGGCCACACACATGGTCAAGGTCCCTCACCTTGACCAGAGGCAAACAAGCAGACTGCACGTAATAGTCCAACCCAAAAGTTGCACAACACAGCAAAGTGCTAGTACAATACAACCAATCAAACATCATAAACCTCAAACCAAAGAGGTAAGACAGCGGAAGACATCAACGAGCACAGAGACAGCCCCAGAGAGAGAAACCCTCACCAAGACAACAACAAACAGTTCTGGGAAACATCACTAGAACACAAGCAACCAAGCGATGCACCTCAACCCAGAGAGCAACGCAATAGCAACTAGAAACAAGCACAACACAGTTCTGGGGAAACCTCACTTCCACCAGAACCAGTAGAGAAGAACTCCGGGAGCACCTCACCGGAGCTCACAACCAGCCAGCACAAGGCCGACAATAGCCACAGACAGATGTTGCAGCACTCAACCAGTGGTGCAACATGGCACACAAAGCATCTGCTTAGCTCGAGCAAAGACGCCGACTGAGCAGAGCACAGCACACAACGGCACACAGGCACGCGAGCCCAAAAACACAACCAACACAGAACACACTCCAACAACAAGGGGGCAGCCAACAAGGCAAGGACACCTTCGACTGGATCCATAGGCAACAACCCTGCACAGGTGAAGGCCACACCACATGTAGGCTCTCTCAGCCTTCGCGACACAACCACACGAACGCGCAGGCCGACGACGAACCCAACTGCAGCACGAGCGAACCAGATGACCACACTCGTAGCACACGCACCCAGCAACAATAGCAACACTCTCATGTAGCTCACGCTCGGACCCTACTAGAAAGCTAGCCACCTGCAACAAAGAACCAAATGCTCACACCTAACAGCAACTCTACACGGACGGGCCAGCAGCGTACTAGTACCTTTCTTTGGGACAGCCATAGTTACTAACTCAACACAAATCTCGTTGGACTAAGCTCTGATACCACTGTAACAACCCGACCTCCCGGACCCCCGCTAGGGACCTCGAAGGTCGTACCGCCACCCACGAATCCGAAGACCCAAAAGGATTAGAATTTAGTCCAGTGAGATAAGCAATGAATTCAAATAACTATAACAAGAAAGTTTGTACATTCATAAAGAAGTTATGTACAACATGTCCCAAATACAAGTACAGGTACAGAAAGAAAAAGTGCAATCCTTAAGGGGCATACCCCGAGGACTTGCAAAAAGGTAACTCTCAACTCACATAGTACAAGAGCTCACACACTCACATCTCACACTGCTGGCAACGCATGGCATAACAAACTGCCACCACAACCGTCCAACAACGAACTCCTGCGATAGTGAGTCCCTACCTGAAGAAAGTAGGGGGGTGAGCCTCGCGAACAAGGCTCAATAGGGATAACCAGTCCCTTACCAGCTAGAGCAGCAAGAACTCCAAAGGAAAGCGGAAGCAACTACTCTAGAAAACTGTAAAGCGAGAAACACCTACTTCAGAGTACTACAAAGCAGCGGAACAGAGTAACGCCACGACCCACAACCAGGGTCGGGCTACACATGATTCCCGCAGAACCAGCGGAGTCAGAAACCATGCAGAAGCAACCCTCGGCAACCCGCCGAGACAAGAGGCTCACGGAACACTGAGCAACCACGTGAGAAGGACGTCTCACCACAAGCACGGCCACCATAGACCTCCACAAGGTCGAGGGCCCACAAGTAGAAACACCCTGGACCCCGGACATGCCACGAGGTCAGGGAAACACACTCGTCGGTGCCACCACGGCCGGCACCAAGGAATAGATTACAGAAATAGCAGTCGGGTGCCTACACAATGCACCCTGAGAGAACACACAGTGCGGAAACCACCATAAGCATAGGCCAACAAGGCCAGACCGACAACACCCACGAACGCTAGACACGGCTAGGCTACAACGATCATGCAGGAGAGGGCAACGAGGCACACTTGGAAACAACATGAGAAACACCGTCACAACAAGAGCAACCAAGCCACTGCCACTGGCAGCTAAGGGGAGGACATGCCGACCACTCCTTTGCTTGCCAGCCACTGGCTCCAGCCTACAACCTCCCCGGAAGAGTGAGGCCAGTGAACCACCATAGAGAACACAACACACGCACCACCGCAGCCCGACCGAGCTGCGGCACCACGCCTAACACCACGACGTGGCTCCGAAACCATCGTTGAGAGAGGTAGTGAGAAGGACTAGCTGATCTGTGCCAGAAGAAATGCCTCAACCACCTTGGCATCCCAGACTCAGCTAAGAGAGCTCTACAAATGACGCTACGCCACTGTCCACCACCGTTTTCCCCTCTACTACCAGAGCCTGAGCTCGAGCTCGCCTGTCGCTCGGAGAACTCCCTCAAAAAGGTGTACGGGGACCGGGGGTCCAAGTAACGGTGAAACCTCTACAACAGAAAAGCCCTCGAGTGCCGAGCACCGGGTGAACTGAGAATAGGCAGGGCAACCACAACAAGCAAACGGCACCGCTGGATTGTAAGCAAGATGAGCCAACAGGCACGCACGACACACCTCCCGAAAACCACCAAGACGGCCGCCGGCCAACAAAGGCACCAATACTAAGGCTAAAAAGCAGGTAACAAGAACGCGACCACAAGGGCGTCGTCTTCTAAACCAGAAGGCGACAACCAACCTGTCGCCACCAGGTCGCGACGACTAGGGTGTTTCCTTCTAATTTGAACGCGATGTATCAACCCGTTGCTTTCAGCATCAGTAGGTCAAACCCCAAATAGGCCAGTAGACCCGTAGGCAAACCACACCGAAGCCATAAAGTGACAAGAGAACTGTCGTGACCAGAAGACAAAGGAACGCAACGAGGGACCTGTCGCGACCAGAACATGACAAGAACGGTGTCACCTTCGGATTCAGAATGCGACGTATCGACCTGTCGCGTTCCTCATCTGAAGGCAAGACCCTTGGGACAGAACCACCCCAAGGCCCACACCCAAAGAACCACAAAAGACAACCACCAAACAAAAGGACATGCCTCGTGCCAAGTTGGGAGACCTCCCTCTAACCAACTTGGACACGAGCCATCCTCCAAGACTGGAAATGGGGAAACAGAAGGGCAAAGGGGAAAGCGACGGCCAACCTGTCGCCATCAAAACGTGACAGGTTACACGATGCCTTCTGACTGGTGTCGCGATAGCTAACCGGTCGCGACCTCAGACAGAAGCCCAAACCACGAATGGGGGCCATCCCATGGTCCCACAAACTACATAAAAGCCTCCAAACAAGGGAGGAAGGAAAGCACACATACAGAGGAAACTAAAAGTGGCTCGAAGGGCACCAATGCCACCTCTCCTTGCCCACACACAACAAGAATTAAACTACGCACAAAGAGGGAGCACCACCGGCAAGCATCCACCCGTGCAAAACAACAAGAGAACCTACGAGCACGACGAGGATCGCTCAAAACCAAGCTCCATCTACACTAACAAGGAAGAGAGCAAGAAATCCCTACCTGCAATCGAAGAGCCGGACCCATTGGGGACCTTGACGTCGGATTGGCCGCCTCCTCCTCACTCCACGACACTCCAACGCTCCGCCACGAGTACGCCGACACCTCCCCATGCCTAACACTTGAGAAAGAGGGAGGGAGCTCCCCCACCACGGAGAGGGGAAGAAGGAAGGAGAAGAAAGAGAAAGAAAGGAGGGTCTGCATGCCTTAAGGCCTCGGAACTGAGGTCGCGACAAGATAGGCATCGTGTTCTTAACAAGAATGCAACAAGCATCTTGTCGCCTTCTCAAAAGTTCCGAAAGGTCTTCGACAGACAGACAGCCTCCAGACCACGTGTCACACACGCAGGCGCCTCAGGTGAACGCGACAACTGGCACGTCGCCTTCACACACATGAGTGCGGGCACGTGGCACACCAGCCCCTGACAATAGGAACGCTACACGGGGGCTGTCGCCTTCTCAACCAAAAGGTAACACGGAACACGTCGCATTCAGAATGCGACAGTCCGATCCATCCCGATCCCAAGAAGAACACCAAGGGAACCAAAACCCAGGATGTTACAACATGCCGACAGGTCTTCTGATAGGCGTCGCGTTCTTCACCAGAACGCGACAAGCATCTTGTCGCCTTCTCAAACATCCCGACAGGTCTTCTGATAGACAGACAGCCTCCAGGCCTCATGTCACGCATGCATGTGCCTCAGGTGAATGCAACAACTGGCACGTCGCCTTCATACACATGTGCGCGGGCACGTGGTGCACCAACCACAGACAACAAGAATGCGACAAGAGGGTCGTCGCCTTCTCAACCAGAAGGCGACACAGAACACGTCACGTTCAGAACGCGACAGCCTGATCCATCGTGATCGCAAGAACAACACCAAGGGAACCAAAACCCGGGATGTTACAAATCTAACCAACTTAAAATAATTTCATCCTCGAAACTAAGGGCGAAACCCAGTCGGAGAAGACAACCAGTGCAAAGAGACCACTAAGTTGTGCCACGACCTCCCGGTGGTCACCACCACAAATGGAGTACCTAACCAGACAACCAACAGCTCAAAAAGCGCACAGCAACTGGCACGCAGAACACAATCGGGCGTCGACAACTCCACAGGCACGGCGCGCACCAAACCAATTAGAGAACAACTGAAACAGCCAGTCAGAAACCACACGATTGAGCCCTCAACTGACCACACTGCTGAGACCAACCGGTCAGTAACTCACTCTTTCACCAGTGAGTAGACAGAGGACACAACTACTGATAGCAAATTGAGAAAAACACCAAGTGGTCAACCACAAGACTCCTCTGAATGGCTCCACACGACTAGCAACAGCTAGCGCCTGCCGCAAAGCCAAATGAGAGTATCATAAGGACGACCCAAAACCAAGCGGTAACATGCATGTGGAGAATACCACGGCACGCAGAACATTGTCCGTCGGCACCACTCGATCTCACCCAGATCATCCTCATGGTCCGACAAGGGCACACAACAACTGTGGAGCTACGAAAAACTAAACCAGACACTCCACAGGCACAACGCGAAGAGGCAAAACCAGGGAAGACGTCTGAGGTTGGCAAAGCCAGGCAACCCAAGATATCGTCAAACTGCACGGGAATCGAAACAACTTTAGAGGTCAAGGACAACACGTCGACCCCTGAGAAGGACCCAAACCAAGCAGGGCACCACAACAGAACACACTCGCTCCCCAAGCGATAGGGAAAAACCCAAACCCAAGCCTAGCGTACCACCGATAGAGCTACCGAGACAAGGCAAAGTAGCCACCCCACAGCGGTAATGGTACAACCACAAGGCACTGGCTAGTACAAAGTGTCCCAGAGGCGAAAAGCTTAACACCTCCAACACAAAGCAAACTCGTGAATTGACGCATGAAGCTTACGATCAAGGCACACGGCACAATACATGGTGCTACCACAAGCACTGGGAGCCACCCAAGGTACAACACAATGCACCAAGACTCCAGACGGCACAAAACCGAAACACTCGAGCACGAGTACATGGTGCCATCACAAGCACCAAAACCAGGCAAGATGCAACATAGTTGCACCAGCGGCCGAAACAACACAGGCTAACAGGAAGGACTCTCCACAAGAGACCTACCAAAAGCCACACCAAGGAACCGCAAGCCTGAAAGGGCAGAATAGGACACACTGGCCCCGAACCCTAAAGGCACAAAGACATGGAGCATCAAAAAAGAAAAAATGCTCAAGGTGTAGCACTTAACCGCACCAACGGCTTGAGACGACACAAGGCCAATCGAAGGGGACTCTCAACTAGAGACCCACAAGAGGAACAAGCATAAAGCCAGCAGCTTCAAGAGCGCAACATCCACATTGGCTCTTAGAAGCACACAAACACAAGGCACCGCTCCTACCACTATAGGCGGAGAGGCCACACGCCAAACGGCAACAAGGGACTCCAAGCACAGTTGAGGCATAAGCAAAACACACACCGGAATGATGCCTGCACAAGCAAGCCAAATAGAAGAAAACCGGTGCTGCCTCATACTGGTTATAGGGCACGCTGCCCCATATCGACTAGTCAGGCAACAAGGAACCAGCACAGTAAGAGACGGCACAATAAGTACACCATGACCCATCGTGCCACAAGAAAACAACATGCATGAGGGGAGCAACCAGCTCAACCTCAAGACAGCTCAAGGGGAGGGACCTTCACCACAAAGGACACCACGGTGCGCAACACGGCACCAAATGCCATGGCAGAGCACCACTACTCCGAGCGACCCATGGAAAGCAGAGGAAGAAGGCACGCAGCAGGCCTCTTCCTCACATGAAAGAGAAAAACAGTAGCACAAGGCTAGCACTCACACAAGAGGCACAACCAACTGAACACCCATGACGCTCGCCAAACAACCGTCGGCAAGAGCGTGTCGGCACGGAAGAACAAACAGAATCAACTTAAACCCCAGGGACACACACGCGGTCCCGCCGGCACAAGCATGAAACTTGGAAACGAACAACAAGGCAACCATAAGACAAGATAGTTCTGGAAAGAACTTCTGCCAGAACAACCAGGAGCGACTCTAGAAAAACAACACCAGAGCGCGCAAACCAACCAACCAACAATTACCTACAACCCAGAGATAACACAATGGAAGACATCAACGTGCACAGAGATAGTATTGGGAAGAGCCTTCACCAAGACAACAAAGAACAGTTCTGGGAACCCTCACCAGAACACAGGGCAAACAAGCGATGCACCTTACCTAGAGGGCAACGAAACAGCAACAAAAAATGAGCACAACACGGCTCTGGGAAAATTACACTTCTGCCAGAACCAACAGAGAAGAACTTCGAGAGCACCTTACCGGAGCTCACAACCAGTAAACATAAGGCCGACAACAATCACAGACAAGTGTCACAGCACTTAACCAGCGATGCAACACGACACACAAAACATCTGCTTAGCTCGAGCAACGACGCCGACTGAGCAGAGCACAGCGCACAATGGCACACAAGCACGCGAGGCCAAAAACACAACCAACACAACATACACCCCAACAACAAGAGGACGGCCAACAAGGCAAGGACACCTTCGACCAGATCCATAGAAAATAACCCTGCACCGGTGAAGGCCACACCACACGTAGGCTCTCTCAGCCTTCGCGACACACCCACACGGACACGCAAGCCGACGATGAACCCAACAGCAGCACGTGCGAATCGGCAGACCACGGTCGTAGCACGCACACCCAGCAATAGCAGCAACACTCTCCTGTAGCACACACTCGGACCCGGCTGGAATGCTAGCCACCTACAACAAAGAACCAAATGCTCACTCCTAACAGCAACTCTACACAGATGGGCCAGCAGCGTACTAGTACCTTTCTTTGGGACAGTCATAGTTATTAACTCATTACAAATCTCATCAGACCCCGAGGACTTGCAAAAAGGCAACTCTCAACTCACATATTACAAAAGTGCTCACGCTCACAACTCACACTGCTGGCAATGCACGGCATAACAAACCGCCACCACAATCGTCCGGCAAGGAACTTTTGCGACAGCGAGTCCCTACCTGAAGAAAGTAAGGGGGATGAGCCTCACGAACAAGGCTCAGTAGGGATAACCAGTCCCTTACCAGCCAGAGAAGCAGGAACTCCAAAGAACGCGGAAGCAAACTACTCTAGAAAGCAGTAAAGAGAGAAACACCTACTGCAGAGTACTAAAAATCAGCAGAACAGAGTAACACCACGACCAACAACCAGAGTCGGGCCAGACACGACTCCTGCAGGACTAGCGGAGTTAGACACGATGCAGAAGCAACCCTCGGCATGCACCCGCCGAGACAAAGAGCTCAGGGAACACCAGAGCAACCACGTGAGACCAGACTCTCACGACACAAGCATTGCCATCCGAGACCTCCACGAGGTAAGGAAGGCACAGACAGGTGTCACCACGAGCGACACCGAGCAGCCACGTGAGAGAGACGTCTCACCACAAACACGGCCACCACAGACCTCCACAAGGCCAAGGGCCCACAAGCAAAAACACCCTAGACCTCAGACACGCCACAAGGTCAGGGAAACACACACGTCAGTGCTACCACGGATGGCACCAAGGAACAGATTACGGAACAGCAGTCGGGTGCCTGCACAAGGCACCCCAAGAGAACACGTAGTGCGGAAACCACCAAGCACGGCCAACGAGGCCAGACCGACAATGCCCACGGAAGCTAGACACGGCCAGGTTACAACCACCGTGCAAGCTAGGGCAACGAGACACACATGGAAACACGGAAGGAAATGTCGTCACAACAACAACAACCAAGCCACCGCCACTGGCAGCTAAAAGGAGGACACACCGGCCACTCCTCTGCTCACCAGCCACCGGCTCCTACCTACAACCTCCCCAGGAAGAGTGAGGCCAGTGAGCCACCACCGAGAACACCACAACGAACAACTGCAGCCCGGTCGAGCTGCGGCCCCACGCTTGACACTGCGACGTGGGTTCGGAACCAACGCCGAGAGAGGCAGTGAGAAGGACTAGCTGATCTGTGCTGGAAAAACAACCAAACCACCTCGACGTCCCAGACTCAGCTAAGAGAGCTCTACAAATGACTCTATGCTGTTGTCCCTCACCGTTTTCCCCTCTGCTACCAGAGTATGAGCTCGAGCACACCTGCCGCCTGGAGAACTCCCTCAACGGGCACAGGGACTGGGGGTCCAGGTAACGGTGAAACCTCTACAATAGAAAAGCCCTCGAGTGCCAAGCACTGGGTGAAACTGAGAACAAGTGGGGCAACCACAACAAGCAAACGACACAGCTGGTTTGTAACCAAGACAAACCAGCAGGCACAGGCACGCACGACACCCCTCCCAGAAACCCGGGAGGACCGTCGGCCAACCTCGGCAAACACACCACGGCCAGAAACTCGGCAACAAGAACACGACCACAGGGGTGTCGCCTTCTGAAATAGAAGGCGACAACCAACCTGGTTGCGGCGACTGGGGTGTCACCTTTTGATATGAATGCAACGTATCGACCCATCGCATTCAACATCAGAAGGCCGAACCCCAAGCAGGCCAATAGACCCACAGCCAAACAACACTAAAGCCAGACGGTGACAAGCAAACTGTCGTGACCCGAAGACACCAAAATGCGACAAGGGACCTATCGCGACCAAAACGCGACAAGGAAGGTGTCGCCTTCAGATTCAGAATGCGACGTATCTACCCATCGCATTCCTCATCTGAAGGCCGGACCCTTAAGGTAGAACCACCCCAAGGTCCACACCCAAAGAACCATGAAGGCAAACCTCCAAACAGGAAGACAGGCCTTGTGCCAAGTTGGGGAGACCTCCCTCTAACCAACTTGGACATGAGCCATCCTCCACCACGACCGGAAACGAAAGACCACAGGGCACAGAGAACGTGACGGTTACCCTGTCGCGACCAGAATGCGACGGGATACACATCGCCTTCTGACTGGTATCGCGATAGCCATCCTGTCGTGATCTCAGTCAGAAGACTATTGTGTTGAGTGTGTATTGGAATCTCTTGATGATGATTTTTAATGATGACCAATGAACATCACTCATATTTTAATTTGATGATGACATATTGATTACATATTGTACATATTGAATATATCACAATAATGCTCAAACAACATGTTCTTGATATTTAATATTTCATATCTTATTGTTAATGACATGTTTTGATGGTCTACTCTTCATTTGTACAGGTTTACAGAGTTTTTACAAAAGTAGGTCGACTTTAGTCGACAGACAGGTCGACTCTACCAGACTGCCCAACAAGCTCCTGAAGAAAAAGTCACAGACAGGTTGACTCTATCTAATAGACAGGTCAACTCTCAAAGTCTGCCTAGCAAGTTCCTGAAGAACAAGCTGCCAGTCAGGTCGACTCTAGCCAAGAGTGTGGTCGACACTAGTTTCCATCCAGTGAACCAGTTTTGGAGAAATACGCAAGAGATCGACTCTACCTGTTGAATAGGTTGACTCTACTTGTTGATCAGATCGACAGTAGGTGTCTGTCAGGTCGACACTAGTGTTCTGACCAGTAAGCCTTGGACTGATGTTGGTTAGTAGGTCGACTCTCTTGAAGAATGAGGTCGACTCTCTCCTTCTGTGCAAACCTAGAAATGTGCAGAGGATGAATCCGATGGCTGTGATTTCACTCTAATGTCTTGGCAAAATATGGTATAATTACTAAATTGCCTTTTCATCCAAGTGGCAATGTGATGACGACCTTTTTGACAAGTGGCAGCCCAGGATGCTTTCTAGGTTTCTGTGCACACTCCCTTCACGTAAAAAGGGACTGCACAGAGGCTATAAAAGCTATCATCTCTGTTCTGAAGCTAAGAAGCGCCCAAGAGAACAATTCAGAGCCTGCGAGCCTCCAGCCTTCCAGCAATTACATCCAAAGGGACGTGGTGACCAAGGCTAAGCTGTGATGTGCTGAGAAAGGAAGCAGATCGGGCAAAAGAGAAGCAGAAGAAGAAGAAGTTCTGGCAATTCAGATGCCACTGAAGCAAAGCATTGGGAATTGAAGAGGATCTTCATCGAATTCCATCAAGACTCTTCAATTCAAGCTTCTGCAAAACTTCTTCACCGAGGAACATCCAACCCACATCTATCTTACATATTTCTTGGAGTGTACATGTAACAGACCACACCGTTCAAACCCGTTAACCCAATAACGAGCCTGACACGACTCTATCTCCCGCGATCGGGCCGAAGCCTCGCAAGGGATATCAACCACATATGTCCGTGAAAATGTAAAAGAAACACACTAAACACATATAAGATACATTGCTCACACATGTCCATATGAAATGCACATACTAAGTTCCATACATAGTCATTATACAAGATACAATAGTTCGGAACAAACCCCCAAGGCTCCACAAGTAAGAACTTTACTCTGCTGGTGGCGAGGGCCCGACTCCACTACGGCGCTGACCAGTACTAGAGGAGGGACGTGAGCCTTACAAGTCATTGTCTCAGTAGGGTAACTCCCCCAAAGCCGAGAAACATAATTAATATAAAAGTTTTAAATCATGTAATAGTTGTAACCATCTAAACATGGTAATACAGTTGCAAGTAAATAAACGACAACACACGTAAGAGTGTACAAGCTAAAGGAAGGGTACGCCAAACACGAGTCACGAGAACTAGTTCCGACACTAGCCACAGACTCGAACAAACTACACAAGTACACCTCTCAGCCTCACAGCCACGGACGAAGGGTCTAGCTGCCGCTCCACCTCAACAAAGACAAGAACTGTGGAGACTAACCACCCCACACCTGCAAGCAATACTGCTGCAGGGCCAAGCCTGACACCTTTAGGGGCTCCGACCGAGAACCCTAAAGTGAGGCACTTGAAACAGGACTAGCTGAGGACCAGTACGTCTACCGGTGTCCGTCCCTCAACCAAGAGCACGCTACAAATGGCCACACACCCAAAAACACGAGCCGTTGTCCCCTGTCGTCTTTCCCTTAGCCGGACGTACAACTCAAACACAGGAGTGAGGGTGTCCAGGAAGACGACACAAACCTCGACGGTACTCTCGTACCAGGACACGCCCTAAGCACCTAGTGGTAGGGTAACCGACTAAAGAGGTAACTACGGAAGGCGTGACACCCAACTTGCTATGCACACAAATCCATATAAAACACCTCGATATTAATCACAACGTGGGTTAACATAACCCATATAGACCCTACATTGCCTTGGTAACACAGCCCAAGCAACGTGGGACAGAAACCGGATAGACATGCTACAGCACACTAGAGCTCGGGTGGCCACTTTCTTAAATGCGTCCACTATAGATGCCGCCATTCCACATCAAAGACGCGTCAGGTGTAAAGGACACTATTTAACTGTGAATCGTGTCGATTATAAGCGACGTGTTCACATGAACGCATCCACTATACTAGACACCTTTCAAGGTTCTGAAACACACCCTATATGTTCATTCCAGAAATCACACCACCCAGTCCCACATACATGCTAAGCTGGAAATAGCAGTGCAAATGAGTTCCTACTCATGCTTGCCATCATGCACATGCAATTCCCATAAGAAGAACCCCAATTCTTGAACCACAAAAACCATACAACATGCAAACATAGCAAAAAACTAGGTAGAGTTCCCCTACCTACAAAGGAGACATAATTCTGACGCTACCAAAGGATTCCTTGCGCTCCGACGCTTGTCCTTGCGCCAGAATTACGTCGAACGGACTCCGGAATCACCAAAATCACCCAAGTTCTCCTTCAAGTCCGCAACAGCATCTCCCCAGGCTGAGCAGTGCAATTGCACTATTCGGCTAGGGGAAGATACACTTAACACAACATAATCAAATCGCGTCGTATATACCTGACACATTAAGAAACGCGTCCGACATTGCCGACGCGACTAAAACCCACGACGTCCTGCATGCGCCACGCGGGGTGCATGCAGCGACGGCCACGTACGGCGGTGCTGAATCACATCCCATATAGCGACCGTGATTATGATCCTAATCGCGTCGGGAAAACCAGACGCGATAACCCATGAGAATCGCGTCGTCTGTATGCGACGTGTTCTCAAAGATCCCGACAAAGCTCTACTTGGGCTGGGTTGCCCAGCCCTTCTGCCTCCCACCTGACCCAAAAAACCTGTAGAAACACATATAGACCTCCATGATCTAACAATGAGCCACACACTGGCCTCCAAACCCGGTAAACCTCGATCCGAACATATCGATTATGACATTACTATCACCTAAAAAAGAATTTCGTCCTTGAAATTAAAAGGATAAACATAAACATAGTTCAAAACATATGCAACTATCACCTAAAAAGAAAGTAATGCTTACTCAAACAAGTATGGATACATCTTGAACATCTCTTCGGCCAACTCCCAAGTATCTTCACCACCTTGCCTGTTCTCCCATCGGATTTTCACCAACTCAATGTCTTTATTCCTTAATCTTTGTGTCCGCCTGCCTATGATCATCACCAGATATTCTGGCATGGTGATATCCGGCTTCAAATCATCCCGCTGGTAACTAAAAATTTGAGAAGAATCTCGGATATACTTCCTTAACATTGAGACGTGAAACACATCATGAGCACCCGTGAAGTCCACCGGAAGCTCCAACCTGTAAGCCGTTTCACCGATCCTTTCCAAAATCCGAAAAGGACCCACAAACCTGGGGCTCAACTTTCCCTTCTTACAGAACCTTCGAACACCTTTAGTAAGGGAAACTTTCAAAAACACATATTCTCCAACCTCAAACTGTAAGGGCCTACGTCGGACATCCGCGTAGCTCTTTTTTCTACTTTGTGCCATTTGGAGTTTCTCCATAATGAACTTGACCACTTATGCACATTGCTGCACCAATTCCTGTCCCATTACCTGCCTTTCACCCATTTCATGCCAATTCAACGGTGTTCTACAAGGTCTTCTATAAAGTGCCTTATATGGGGCCATACCAATGCTTGTATAATAGCTATTGTTGTAGGCAAACTCAATCATGCCAAGATGTTGTTCCCATCCACCTCCCCAAGCCAAACAACACGCCCGAAGCATATCCTCAATGGTTTGGATTATTCTCTCCATTTGTTCGTCGGTTTGGGGATGGTATGCAGAACTAGACCTCAATTGCGTGCCCACGACCCTCTACAAACTCCTCCAAAAACTAGATGTAAACCGGGGATCCCGGTCTGAAACAATAGAAACCAGTATCCCATGCAATGGCACAATCCTTTCAACATATAACTTTGCCAATCGATCTACCGCCCATGACTTGCTCATTGGTAACAACGTACACACTTTGGTTAACCGATCAATAAAAACCCAAATACCATTATGACACGATGCTGTCCTGGGCAAACCTGCAACAAAATCCATTGAAATATCATCCCACTTCCATTGTGGTATTGGTAGTGGCTGCAATAAACCACCTGACCTTTGATGCTCCGCTTTAACTTGTTGACACACAACACATTTTGCTATAAACTCCGCTATCTCTTTCTTCATGCTTGGCCACCAGAAATATTTCTTCAAATCCGGGTACATTTTAGTGCTTCCCGGATGTATGGTGTACCTGGACCGATGTACTTCCTCCAACACTTTCTGTTTCACACCTCTTTCACTTGGGACATACAACCTGTGCCTAAATCGCACAACCCAATCATCATCAATTGTAATTTCCTCCATCTTCACAATGTCAGCCAAATATTTATCTTCCTTTTGAGCTTCTACAACTTGCCAATACAAAGATGGTTCTACGGTGCTATTAGCCAACACAGCTCTTCGTCAGCTGCTTGGTACAAACAAAGAATTTTCTGCCACATCTTCATACAACTTCCATTCTTTCATCATGATATGACTCATAACCACCTTCCTGCTTAAAGCATCTGCTACCACATTTGCCTTACCTGGGTGATATGCCAAACTAAAATCATAATCTTTGAGATATTCCATCCACCTGCGCTGCCTCAAATTTAAATCCTTCTGAGAGAAGATATACTTCAAACTTTTGTGGTCCGTGAATATCTCAAACATTTTCCCATATAAATAATGCCGCCAAATCTTTAATGCAAAGACAACTGCCGCCAACTCCAAGTCATGTGTAGGATAATTTTCTTCATGACGCTTCAATTGCCTAGATGCATATGCCACCACTTTTCCATGTTGCATAAGTACTGCCCCAAGTCCTCTCCTGGATGCATCCGTATATATCACAAAACCACCTCGTCCTGCCGGTATTTCCAATATTGGGGCTGAAGTGAGCCGCTTCTTCAACTCCATGAAGCTACGCCTACAGTCAGATGACCACTCAAATGGTACTCCTTTCTTGGTAAGCCTTGTCAATGGTGCTTCAATTTTAGAAAAATCTTGAATAAACAGCCCATAATACCCGGCCATTCCAAGAAAACTCCGGATTTTCGACACTGACTTTGGCTCCTCCCATTTCATAACAGCCTCCACCTTTGCTAGATCTACAACAACACCCTCACCTGAGATAATATGCCCAAAAAACTAAATCTCCTTAAGCCAAAACTCACACTTACTATATTTTGCATAAGTTGATGCTCCCTCAATGTTTGCAATGTAATTCTCAAATGATTTGCATGCTCTTCTTATGATGCTGAATATACTAAAATGTCATCAATAAACACCACAATAAACCGGTCTAAATAAGGATGAAAGATCTGGTTCATCAAGTTCATAAATGCTGCCGGTGCATTGATTAGCCCAAATGGCATAACCACAAACTCATAATGCCCATACCTTGTTCTAAATGTCGTCTTGTCAATATCCTCTTCCTGAATCCTCAATTGATGGTACCCCGATCTCAAATCTATCTTGGAGAACACCTTTGCTGATTGCAATTGATCAAATAGATCATCAATACGTGGAAGTGGATACCTGTTTTTTATGGTGACTTGATTCAACTGGCGGTAATCTATACACATTCTCATACTACCATCTTTCTTCTTTACAAATAAGACCGGTGCTCCCCATGGTGAATGACTCGGCCGAATAAATCCCTTCTCAAGTAACTCTTGTAACTACTTCTTTAACTCCTTCAATTCTGCAGGTGCAATCTTATATGGTGATTTGGAAATGGGCATACTACCCGGCTACAACTCAATAGTAAAATCCACCTCTCTATGCAGTGCTAACCCCGGTAACTCCTCCGGAAACACATCCGCAAATTCCCTAACAACAGGTACCATATCCACTACCTTTTCTGCCTCAACCAAACTAGCAGATGTCAAATAGGCTACACATCCTGCATTAATCAATTTCCTAGCCTTTAGGGCAGTGATAATGAATTTAGGGGTGTAGAATGGCATACCTTGAAACTCAAATAAATCTCCTCCTGGATAACTGAACCTTACTTTCTTTTTCCTACAATCAACGACTGCTCCATATGCTTCCAACCAATCCATGCCCAATATCATATCATACTCCTTTAACTGCAAAGCATATAATCTAGCTGGCAACTGATTACCCTGTATCATAATAGGTACCTCATCTAAATAACATGTGGTAAGCATAAAATCTCCCAACGGTACCTCCACCATAAGTTCACACTGCCTTTCCTCAAAAGGATGCACCATAACATCAAGAAAATCTTCAGAAATGAAAGAGTGAGATGCACTCGGATCAATCAATATTCTTGCTGAAAATTCAAAGAGTGGTATAATACCTTCAATCAGATTTGATGCTTCCGCTTGAGCCCTTGTAATCGCCATTACTCGTCCTCGTCCTCCGCCCCTCTGGTAAGGTGCACCTCTCCCTTGCCCTACTGAAGGTTGTTGTTGATGTTGTTGTTGATGTTGTTGTTGTGGTGCCCCTCTACCATAATTAGCTCTCCTTGGATATGGACAATTCCTCGCCATATGCCCCGGCTGATCACAATTATAACACCGGAATTCTCTGGGCTGCCTTGCCGTGCTTTGTTGAGATTCCTCCATCTCCGGCTTATAACCGTGCCCTTGCTGAAATCCTTGCTGCTTGCCACCTCCTCGGCCTCTAAATATCTTTTTCAACTTGTTGCCCCATTTGCCAAAGCCTGAAGAAGACGATCCTCCCGAAGGTGCCTTTCCCTTGCCAGCACTCGTGGACTGTTGTGGAAGTCGGAAACTACCACCACTTGATCTCGATCCACTAGACTGCCTGGCTTGTATGGTTCTTTCAAGTATTGCTTCTCTTTGGGCTACCTCTTTTACTGTACCACACATCAAGGGAATAACCGCATCTTGCAACTCCGGCCTCAATCCCCGGATGAAGTACTCAATCATCATTTCATTGTTGGTTACTACATACGGGGCATACCTACTCAAGGCCATGAACCTCATTTGGTATTCCAACACCTACAAGTTCCCTTGCTGAAGTGTTCTAAATTGCTCCTTTTTTGTTTGTTGAACTTGTACCAGAAAGAAAGTGTTATTGAATACCTCAATAAACTCGGGCCAAGTAATTGTTTCTTCAGCTCTACCGATGAACACGATCTGCATCTTAAGTCTCCACCAGTCTTGTGCAAATCCCCTCAATTGATAGGTTGCTAAAATGACCCTATCTGCCTGAGGACACCTCATTGTGACAAGCACCCTTTCAATTTCATGAATCCAATGCTCAGCTGTGTCTGGATTTGGACCTCCCGAATAAGTTGGCGGTTGCAAATGCAAGAACCTCTCCACCAATATCGTGGACTCCTCCACATTTGCTGGCCGCACTGGTACCACTGGAGGTAAAGGTGCTGCAGGGGGTGCCTCTACTCCATAGAGTGGTACTAATGGTGCCGACATGATCTCCTCCGTCACCGGTGGTGCTACTCCGGAGGGCTGACCCGGTAATTGCTGATCCAACCTTGTCCGGATGTAAGTGATACTCTCCCACATTCTCTCTATCATCTGGTGAGTAGACTCCTCAGAATCATCACCTCCTCCTCCCCAATCTCTCCTATCAGCCATTATAAACCTGCACATACACACTCCATTCACACAACACACAAGTATATCATTATACAAATAGGGCCAACTACCAGCGGAAGACCATGATAAGGAACAACTATGTACATTTCCCGTTCTTTCATATTTTCACAGACCATGCTCTGATACCAACTGTAACGGACCACGCCATTCAAACCCGTTAACCCAATAACGAGCCTGACATGACTCTGTCTCCCGCGATCGGGCCGAAGCCTCGCAAGGGATATCAACCACATATGTCTGTGAAAATGTAAAAAGAAACACACTAAACACATATAAGATACATTGCTCACACATGTCCATATGAAATGCACATACTAAGTTCCATACATAGTCATTATACAAGATACAACAGCTCGGGACAAACCCCCAAGGCTCCACAAGTAAGAGCTTTACTCTGTTGGTGCGAGGGCCCGACTCCACTACAACGTTGACCAGTACTAGAGGAGGGGCGTGAATCCTCCTGCTCTCCCTCACTTGGAAGAAAAAGGGGTGAGCCTCACAAGTCATTGGTTCAGTAGGGTAACTCCCCCAAAGTCGAGAAACACAATTAATATCAAAGTTGTAAATCATGTAACAGTTGTAACCATCTAAACATGGTAATACAGTTGCAAGTAAATAAACGGCAACACACGTAAGAGTGTACAAGCTAAACGAAGGGTACGCCGAACACGAGTCACGAGAACTAGTTCTCGACACCAGCCACAGACTCGGACAAACTACACAAGTACACCTCTCAGCCTCACAGCCACGGACGAAGGGTCCAGCTGCCGCTCCACCTCAACAAAGACAAGAACTGTGGAGACTAACCACACCACACCTGCAAGCAACACTGTTGCAGGGCCAAGCCTGACACCTTTAGGGGCTCTGGCCGAGAACCCTAAAGTGAGGCACTAGAAACAGGGCTAGCTGAGGACCAGTACATCTACCGGTGTCCGTCCCTCAACCAAGAGCACGCTACAAACGGCCGCACACCCACAAACACAAGCCGTTGTCCCTTGTCGTCTTTCCCTCAGCTGGACGTACAACTCAAACACAGGAGTGAGGGTGTCTAGAAAGACGACACAAACCTCGATGGTACTCTCGTACTGAGACAAGCCCTAAGCACCCGGTGCTAGGGTAACCGACTAGAGAGGTAACTACGGAAGGCGTGACACCCAACTTGCTATGCACACAAATCCATGCAAAACACCTCGATATTAATCACAACGTGGGTTAACATAACCCATACAGACCCTACATTGCCTTGGTAACACAGCCCAAGCAACGTGGGATAGAAACCGGACAAATAGGCCATAGCACACCAGAGCTCGGGTGGCCACTTTCTTAAACGCGTCCACTACAGACGCCGCCATTCCACATCAAAGATGCGTCGGATGTAAAGGATGCTATTTAACCATGAATCGTGTCGATCATAAGCAACACGTTCACATGAATGCGTCTACTGTACTAGACACCTTTTAGGGTTTTGAAACACACCCTATATGCTCATTCCGAAAGTCACACCACCCAGTCCCACATACATGCTAAGCTGGAAATAACAGTGCAAATGAGTTCTTACCCATGCTTGCTATCACGCACATGCAATTCCCACAAGAAGAACCCCAATTCTTGATCCACACAAACCATACAACATGCAAACATAGCAGAAAACTAGGTAGAGTTCCCCTACCTACAAAGGAGACACAATTCCAACGCCACCAAAGGATTCCTTGCGCTCCGACGCTCATCCTCGCGCCAGAATTATGCCGAACGGACTCCAGAATCACCAAAATCACCCAAGTTCTCCTTCAAGGCCACAACAGCATCTCCCCAGGCTGAGCAGTGCAATTGCACTATTCAGCCAGGGGAAGATACACTTAGCACAACATAATCAAATCGCGTCGTATATACCCGGTGCATTAAGAAAAGCGTTCGATGTTGTCGACATGACTAAAACCCGTGACGTCCTGCATGCGCCATGTGAACCAGACGCGATAACCCATGAGAATCACGTCGTCTGTATGCGACGCGTTCTCAAAGAGCCCGACAAAGCCCTACTTGGGCTGGGTTGCCCAGCCCTTTTGCCTCCCACCTGACCCATAAAACTTGTAGAAACACATATAGACCTCCATGGTCTAACAATGGGCCACACACTGGCCTCCAAACCCAGTAAACCTCGATCCGAACATATAGATTATTACAGTTTAACTCTTTTTTGTCTGAGAGATCTATGCATGAAGTTCTGTGCAGATTTCTATGTACGATTGAGTCTGTGAATCAGATCATTGCAAGAGGATCTGATCTCTTATGTTTTTGATCTAGCCAGTTTGTAAGCCATCATGCTCAGGTTGGAGTTGTTGTGCTTCGGTTGTGCTTTGAGCCGTCGAGCTCAAAGGTGTGTTGGAGTCGTCATGCTCCGGTTGTGCTTTGAGCCATCGAGCTCAACAGTGTGTTGGAGTCGTCGTGCTCCAGTTGTGTGTTAAGCCGTCGTGCTCAAGGTGTTTGGAGTCGTCGTGCTCCAGTGTGAGTTGTACTCGGGTTTGAGTAGTGAAGCCTCACTGGGTGAGGGGTAGATGTAGGAATCACTGGTGTGATTTTTGAACCACCTAAAAATCCTTGTGCAATGGTTTGATCTGTCTCCTTGCGCTAGATGATTGCATAGGATTTCACTTTCACTCTCTTTTCAATTGATTCACACATCATATCCACACAATCACACTTACTCATGTCAGATCAGTAAGAGTTTCTATTTGAGTGGATCTACAATTCTAAGCTATTTTCAAATTTCTTAAGCTTCTACTTCAATTGGTGTTAGATCTATTCACCCCCCCCCCTTTTAGATCTGTTCATACTCTGAATTCGATCCTACAAAGACCAACACCGGGGATGGGGACATCCCACGGTCCCCCAAGCTACAAAACCACAGAAGAAGAGGGGAGAAGGAAAACCCATACACCAACCCAATGGAAAAAGGCTCGAGGGGCACCAATGCCACCTCTCCTCGTCCACAAACCACACAAGAGGGAGCACCACCGGTAAGCATTCTTCTGCGCAAAACCACAAGAAAACTCATGAGCATGGGGAGGATAGCTCAAAACAAAGCTCCATCTCCTCAAGACAGTAAGAGAGAGCAAGAGATCCCTACAAAGAAATGACGATCTAGACCAGTTAGGGCCCTTCACGTCAGATTGGCCACCTCCTGCTCGCTCCACACCGCTCCGACGCTCCGCCACGAGCACGCCAGCACCTCCCCACGCCCAACACCTGAGAAAGAGGGAGGGAGCTCCCCACCACGAAGAGGGGAAGAAGGAAGGAGAAAGGAGAAGAAGAAAGGAGGGTCTGCATGCCTTAAGGCCTCAGAACTGAGGTCGCAACAAGGTAGGCGTTGGGTTCTTCACCAGAATGCAACAAGCATCTTGTCACCTTCTCAAAAGTTCCTATAGGTCTTCTGACTGACAGATAGCCTCCAGGCCACGTGTCACGCACGCATGTGCCTCAGTTGAACGCGACAACTAGCACATCGCCTTCACACACATGTGCGCGGACACGTGGCACACCAGCTACAGACAATAGAAACGTGACAAGAGGGTCGTCGCCTTCTCAACTAGAAGGCGACACAGAATACGTCACGTTCACAACGCGACAGCCTGATCCTTCGCTATCCCAAGAACAACACCAAGGGAACCAAAACCCGAGATGTTACAGTTTGCATGGTTTGTCTGTACGTGGCTAGTTGGGAAGTACAATGCCTTTTGTGGTTACCTCTCGAGTCGAGTACCCCAGGTTCTCTGTGAACTAGGCATGTTACTGTTCAGGGTTAGTCCCGGTACTGTGTGTTCCGTCAGGATTTGTGTCATCTTCTTGGACACCCTCACTTGTCTGTCAAGTTGTACATCCGGCTGAGGGAAAGGCGACACTAGGGCAGCGACTTGTAGTGTGTTGGTTCTCAGTTCGGTCGCTTGTAGCGCGCTCATGGTTGGGGGATGGACACCGGTCGACGTACTGGTCCCCAGCTAGTCCCGTGTTCCACCGCCTCAGTCTAAGGGTTTTGGAACTTTTAGAGGTGTGTCAGGCGTGGGTCTGCAACGTGTCTCACTGCAGATGTGGTGTTTGTTAGTCTCCATAGCTTGTTGTTACTGTAGAGGTGGAGCGGCAGCTAGACCCTCCATCCGTGACTGTGAGACTGAGAGGTAGTCCTATGTGGTTTGTCCAAGTTAGTGGCTGTGTCATGAACTAGGTCTTGTGGCCAGAGTGTGACGTTACCCTTCTTTAGCTCGTACACTTGAGTGTGGTTTGCCGTTGATTTATTAATGTCTTAAACATCTTATTAGTATAGAAGTGTTTATCGATGGCAGCTCCATGATTAGATAACTCTATTAACTGTTTATTTAGTTCTTTACTCTTGCTTCTCGTGTTATTGGTGTTCTTTCAGCTTTTGAGGGAGTTTCCCTACTAAGCTAGTGACTTTTGAGGCTCACCCCTACTCCTTTCAGGTGAAGGAGAGCAGGAGAGTTCCCATCCCTCTTCTAGTTCGGAGCCGCACCGTAGCGGAGTTGGGTCTACACCACCAGCAGTGTATTTTACTTTCTGTTGTACCTTGGGGTATGCCCCAAGCTGTTGTACTTTGTTCTTTGACTTTAGATGAGAACTGGCTATGTAATCCTCATGTAAATATGTGTGAGATGTGCAATCTTATATATGTTTAATGTGTTCTTTTATGTTCCCATGAACTATTGTTATGGTATCCCTTGTGAGGCATTAGTTTGTTCACGAGAGGCAGAGTCAGTTCAAGCTCGTTATGAGGTTAACGGGTCTGAATGGCGAGGACCGTCACAATTGGTATCAGAGCAAGGTCCGTGTGAATGTAAGGGAACAGGGAGATTTTCATAGCTTGATCTCTACTTTAGTCCACTGTTGGTAGTTGACCTTGGTTTTGTATTAACATGTTAGTGTGTTATGTGGTTTGGAATGATGTATGTGCAGGATTTGAAATGGCCGATAGAAGAGATTAGGGAGGTGGTGGAGATGAACTAGAAGAGTCTACTCACCAGTTGATTGAGAGACTATGGGAAAGCATTATTGTGATTAGGACGAGGTTGGATCAATAGGTACCAATCCAACCGGCAGTGATAGCACCTCAGGTTGTAGAGGAGGCAGTACCAGTGGCACCACCCCCGCCACCACCAGAGTTGAGGTACCACCCGTTGTGCCAATACCCCCAGTTGTACCAGTACGTCCAGCTAGTATAGAGGAGCCCACTGTGTTGGTAGAGAGGTTTTTAAGGTTGCAGCCACCTACTTATTCAGGAGGTCCAAATCCAAACATAGCAAAACATTGGGTGCACGAGATTGAGAGGGTTTTTGTTACTATAAGGTGTCCGCATGTAGATAGAGTGATTTTGGCAACATATCAGTTGCATGGTTTTACGCAAGAATGGTGGAGATTGAAGATGCAGGCAGGATAGAAGATTCCATCAATTGGCATGAGTTTTGGGAGTATTCAATGATGCTTTCTTTCCAGTCCAGATTCAGCAGGCGAAGAGGGAGCAGTTTAGAACATTATATTAAGAAAATTTATTAGTTTTGGAGTATCAGATGTGGTTTATGGCGTTGAGTAGGTATGCACCGTACATGGTTACAGATAATGCAATGATGGTGGAGTATTTTAGTCGAGGTTTGCAACTAGAGTTGTAGGATGTAGTGATACCCCTCATATGCAGAACAGTGGAGGAAGCGGCTCAATGATCTTCTATATTGAAGATGACCGTGCAGGCCAGGAAGTCAGTGAGTCAGGTAGTTTTCGGCTTCAACAACGTTCTCTAGGTGTTAGTAAAGGTAAGGCACCATCAGGAGCATCATCATCAGGATTTACTAAGTGGGGTTCAAAGTTAAAGAAGATATTCAGAGGTTAAGGAGATGGTAGACAGCAAGCATTCCTGGGTCGAGGCTTTAGGCCAGAGGCAGAGGATTCTCAACAGAGTACAGCTAAACAGCCTGTGGTTCCTCCAAGTTACATGTGTTATAATTGTGGTCAGTCGGGACATTTAATCAAGAATTGTTCTTATCCCAGAGAGTATAGTTATGGTAGAGCAGCAGCCACCAACAGATCGTGGTAGAGAGGTTTGCCTTTTCAGAGAGGTCGAGGACGAGTTATGGCCTTCAACAAAGCACAAGCAGAGGCATCAAATTTAATTGAAGGTATATTACCTATCTTTGAATTTTTTGCAAGAGTGTTAATAGATGCAAGTGCAACGCATTCTTTTATTTTCTAAGATTTCAAGGATTGCATCGTTTATCCTTTATAAGAGAATTAGTGTGAGTTGATTGTGGAAGTTCCTTCAGGTGGTTACATGTTTACTTCTAGTTATTTAGATCAAGTTCCAATAGTGATTCAGGGAAATCAGTTGTCAGTCAGTTTGTATACTTTGCAATTGAAAGAGTATGATATGATTTTGGGAATGGATTGGTTAGAGGCCTATGGGGCAATAGTGAATTGTAGGCAGAAGAGAGTCAGATTTTGTCATCCCTGTGGAGCAGTATTTGAATTTCAAGATATGCCATTTTATACTCCTAAATTTATTATTTCTGCACTTAGACCTAGAATGTTAATTAATGCGGGATGTGTAGAATATTTAGCTTCAGTAAGTTTAGTTGGGTCAGATAAGTCCATGGAGATGGTACCAGTGGTCAAAGACTTTGCAGATGTGTTTCCAGAGGATTTTCCAGTGTTAGCTCCACACAAAGAGGTTAACTTTATAGTGCAATTGCAACCAGGTAGTATGCCGATTTCGAAGGCACCATCCAGAATGGCACCAACTAAATTAAAAGAGTTGAAGAAGTAGTTGCAAGAATTGTTAGGAAAGGGTTTTATTAGACCCAATCATTCACCTTGGGGTGCTCTAGTGTTGTTTGTTAGAAAGAAGGATGACAACTTCAGGATGTGTATAGATTATCGCAAGTTGAACAAAATTACTATTAAGAATAAGTATCCACTTCCAAGAATAGATGATTTGTTTGATCAAATATTGCAGGCAGCTAAGGTATTCTCTAAAATTGATTTGAGGTCAGAGTATCATCAATTGAGAATCAGAGAGGAGGATATTGATAAGATAGCTTTCAGGACAATGTATCGTCATTATGAGTTCATGGTAATACCATTTAGGTAAACAAATGCACCTGCAACTTTTATGAATTTGATGAACAAGATGTTCCACCCATATTTCGGCAAGTTTATTGTGGTATTCATAGATGATATATTGGTGTATTCAACATCAGAAGAGGAGCATGCAGCACATTTAAGGATCACTTTGCAGACTTTGAGGGAGCATCAATTGTATGCCAAGTTCAGTAAGTGCGAGTTTTGGTTACAGGAGATTTAGTTTCTAGGTCATGTGATTTCTGAAGATGGAGTAGCCATGGATCTAGCCAAAGTTGAAGCAGTTATGAAATGGGAAGAACCAAAGATAGTAATAGAGATTAGAAGTTTTCTTGGTTTGTCAAGATATTACAAGCGTTTCATTCAAAATTTCTCAAAGATTGCAGCCCCTATGACAAAGCTAACCAGGAAAGGAGTACCATTTGTGTGGTCAGCAGATTATCATCAAAGTTTCATGGAATTAAAGAAAAGACTCACATCAGCACCGATATTAGAATTATCGTTAGGTAGTGGAGGATTTGTGTTGTATACAGATGCTTCCTAAAGAGGGCTCGGAGCAGTGTTGATGCAACATGGGAAAGTAGTAGCATATGCATCCAGGCAGTTAAAGCGTCATGAAGAGAGAATTATCCAGCACATGATTTGGAATTAGCACAGTGGTATTTGCTTTAAAGTTGTGGAGACATTATTTGTATGGAGAAAGATTTGAAATTTTCACAGATCATAAGAGTTTGAAGTATATTTTCTCTCAGAACGATTTGAATCTCAGGCAGCAGAGGTGGATGGAATATTTGAAGGGTTATGATTTCAATTTGGCATATCACCTAGGTAAAGCTAATGTAGTTGCGGATGCGTTAAGTAGGAAAGCAGTTTTGAGTCAAATGATGATAAAGGAATCGAAATTGTATGAAGACATAGTAGAGAATTCCCTATATATCTCGAATAATCAACAACGAGTGGTATTGGCCAGTAGTGCAGTGGAGCCATCATTATATTAGCAGATAACATAACCCCAAAGAACAGATGAGAATTTAGCAGAGATTGTGAAGATGGAAGATGCTACCATTGATAATGATTGTGTGGTTTGACTCAAAGGCTAATTGTATGATCCAGTAGAAGTAGAAATAAAGCAGAAAGTATTGGAAGAAGCACAGATCCAGATATTCAATTAACCCAGGCAGTACAAAGATGTATAAAGAGTTAAAGAAACACTTTTGGTGGCCAAATATGAAGAAAGAGATAGCAAATTTCATAACAAGATGTTTGGTTTGTCAGCAAGTGAAAGCAAAGCATCAGAGACTAGGAGGATTGTTGCAACCGTTGCTGATTCCACAGTGGAAATATGATGATATTGCTATAGATTTTCTAGTAGGATTGCCTAGAACAGCATCAGGCCATAATGTAATTTGGGTTTTTTGTTGATAGATTGACAAAAGTATGCTGGTTATTAGTTGTAAGCATGTCTTGGACAGTTGATAGATTAGACAGATTGTATGTGGAAAGAATAATATCCTTACATGGCATTCTAGTGACTATTGTTTCAAATAGAGATCCAAGGTTTACATCTAGGTTTTGGAGGAGTTTACAGTGAGTTATTGGCACTGTTAAGGTATAGTTCAGCATATCATCCACAAACAGATGGGCAGACATAGAGGACAATTCAGACAATAGAAGATATGTTATGAGCTTGTTGTTTAGCGTGGGGAGGCAGTTGGGAACATCACTTAGGAATGGTGGAATTCTCTTACAACAATAGTTATCATGCAAGCATTGGAATGGCACCATATGAAGCTTTTTATGGAAGACCGTGTAGAACACCCTTGAATTGGCATGAAGTAGGAGAAAGGTAGATTATGGGACCAGAATTAATTCAGCAATGTTCAGAAATGGTTAAGTTTATAAAGGAAAAACTTCAGATAGCTCAAAGTTGAAAGAAACGTTATACAGATACAAGATGGAGGCCATTGCAGTTTGAGGTTGGTGATTATGTATTTTTGAAGGTTTCTCCCATAAAGGTGTTCTCTGATTCAGCAAGAAAGGCAAATTGAGTCCGAGATATGTAGGTCCATTCTAAATTTTAGAAAGAATTGGAGAAACAGTTTACATAACAAAGCTTCCAGCAGATTTCACAAATGCACAAGATGTATTTCATGTATTCATGTTAAGAAGGTACATCCGAGATCCTTCGCAGATAGTCAGTTACACCAGAGATGATTTAAAGCCAGACATGTCTATGCCCAAGTATCCAGTTCAAATCACAGGACGAAGAACATAGAAATTGAGAAATAAATAAATAGAGTTAGTGAAAAATAGCTGGGAAAATAGACAAGGAGGAGAAAACACTTGGGAATTGGCAGAGGAAATGCAGAAAGCGTATCCATACTTGTGTGAGTAAGCTTTTAATTCTTTTTAAGTGATAATTATATGCATAATTGATTGTGAATTTCATGCTAAGATTTCTTTCTGAATTTTGAGGATGAAATTTCTTTTTAGGTGATAGTAATGTAATGTCGTGACTGTTCGGATCGTGGTTTGGTTGGTTTGTGGGCCAATGTGTGGCTAATAGATGGTGTCTGGTGTTTCCGCAGGTTGTATGGGTGTAGTGGGCTGGAAATCCAGGCCCAATTCACCCTCTGGTTCACTGCATGTGAACGCGATGGGGGAGTGTGTCACATTCTTAACACGACAGACCTGAGCGTCACATTCTCATTGCCTCCGTACAGGGTGCTTTGGCCGCTTTCCCAATGCGTGGCGCGCGTTGGGTTGACACGTGGCATCAACGATGAGAAGGCGATGGCCTAGACCATCGCATTTTAATTGCAACAGCCAGTGCATCATGTTCTTAACTGTGATGGGTTAAGAACCCTTAGTCTGTCAAACAGAGCAGAGGAAGCTTTGTTCGGCCAAGGGGAGCTTTTGCTGCTGGAGTTTTTACGATTTGGGTGTTTGGAGCGTGATTTGGCATGTTCTCGACGTGAGGACGTTGCTCGAAGCGTAAGAAACACCAATTTGTGATTGTTCTTCACATTCTTCATGAAGGTAGGGAGATCCTACTCCATTTCTCATTGTGGAAAGTGTGTTTAACGTGTTTGAGCCATGGAATGAATTGTAATCGATACATGGCACGTTAGTGTAGTTGTTAGACTAATTATAATTGTTTTATACATACAAGTACATGTGTTTTGTGGGATATTTGGAGGTGGTATCTTTGGATTGGGGCTCTATCTGTGAAGGCGACAGCCCAGGGTGTCGCATTCTGAATGCGACAGCTCGACCCATCGCATTCACATTCATAACGTGTCGTATAGGGGCGCCGCGTTCTAAACATGACAAAGTGCTCCGTTACCTTCTAGCTTCCGAGGGCTATGAGCATAGTTCTAGTTATGTGTATATCCTATTGTGTTATTTCATGTATTTAAAGTATTGTAGCGGTGCATTCGCACGTGTCATGGTTTGAAGATATTGTGTTTGCAGGGTTTTTGCATACATGGCGAGTTGGGAAGTACGACTCCTTCCGTGGTTACCTCTCGAGTCAAGTACCATAGGTTCTCTGTGAGCCAGACACTTTAGTGTTTGGGGTTTGTCTCGGTATTCTATGTACCATCAGGGTTTGTGTCATCTTCCTGAACACCCTCACTTGTTTATCGAGTTGTACGTCTGGCTAAGGGAAAGACGACAGTGGGGCAGCAACTTGTGGAGTGTTGGTTCTCAGTTTGGTCACTTGTAGTGCGCTCGTGGTTGGGGGACGAACACCATAGATGTACTGGTCCCCAGCTAGTCCCGTGTTCCACAGCCTCACTCTAAGGTTTCCAGAACTCATAGAGGTGTGTCAAGCGTGGGTTCGCAGCGTGTGTCGCTGCAGATGTGGTATTGGTTGGTCCCTACAGCTTGTTGGCACTGTAGAGGTGGACCAGTAGCTGGACCCTTTGCCCGTGGCTGTGAGGACGAGAGGTAGTCCTGTGTGGTTTGTCCGGGTTAGTGGCTGGTGTCGCAAACCAGATCTCATGGCCCGAGTGTGGCATTACCCTTCTTTAGTTCGTACACTTAAGCATGTTTTATCATTTATTTATTAATGTCATAACCATCTTATTAGTATAGAATTGTGTTATGTGGTTTGGAATGATGTATGTGTAGGATTTGAAATGGCTGATAGAAGAGATTGGGGAGGTGGTGGAGATGACCCAGAAGAGTCTACCCACCAGTTGATTGAGAGACTGTGGGAAAGCATTACTGAGATTAGGACGAGGTTGGATCAGCAGGTACTAGTCAGTGATAGCACCTCAGGTTGTAGAGGAGGCAGTACCAGTGGCACCACCCCCGCCACCACCAGGAGTTAAGGTACCACCCATTGTGCCAGTACCCCTAGCAGTACCAGTACGTCCAACTAGTACAAAGGAGCCTACTGTGTTGGTAGAGAGGTTTTTGAGGTTGCAGCCACCTACTTATTCAAAAGGTCTGAATCCAGACATAGTAGAACATTGGGTGCACGAGATTGAGAGGGTTTTTATTACTATGAGGTGTTCGCAGGTGGATAGAGTGATTTTGGCTACATATCAGTTGCGTGGTTTTGAACAAGAATGGTTGAGAATGAAGATGCGGACGGTATTTGCGGGCAAGACTAAAGATGATGATCAGTTCATCCCCATATAATTTTATGAGTTATATATCTATTTTGGTGATTAACAAAACTTCAATAAAGTGTCATCTAACAAGTTTTCATGAAGCTTACGCACAAGAATTAAATCAGGCGAAATTAAGAAAATATGTAAGTATTTCTTACTTTGTAGCATTTAAAAATTACAGAGTAGGAAATTTCTCTAAATACACATCGACTCTCTATATGCTACAACGATTTCATTAGAATCATATTGATTTCATAAGGCTTTGTAGTGTCATACCGATTCTAGTCTCATAACGATTTCCTTACTTCTATCGATTTAACTTTCATAAGAATTTGATAAGTGGGTATATCGATTTCGATCTCACAATGATTCGCTTAGTGGCTGTAACGATTTCGACCTCACAACGATTCGTTTAGTGGGCGTAACGATTTCGACCTCACAACGATTCGCTTAGTAGGCATAATGATTTTGACTTCACATCAATTTGATAAGTGAGAACAATGATTTGCTCTTACAACGCTCAGTTTCTACAACGATTTGCTCTCACAACGATTCAGTTTCTACAAATATTTGATACAACGATTTGCTCTCACAATGATTTGGTTTTTATAACGATTCGATAAGTTCCACATCGATTTGGTCTTCATAAAGATTCGACAAGTTACAACAATGACTTGGTCATTATAATGACTCGATAAGTTACACAACGATTTACTTTCTGTAACGATTCAATAAGTCACAACAACGACTTGGTCTGTGTAACGATTCGATAAAACAAAACATCAATTTGATCACTACATCGACTCGATAAGTGAGACAACGATTTGGTTATAACGACTTGTTCATAACGATTTACTTATACTCTCATAACAATTTGTCTCTACAACGATTTGGTTATGATTGTATAACGATTTATGTTCACATCGATTTACTTATATACGTGCAATGATTTACATAAACAACGACTCATTCACTCAATGATTTCATAAGTCATACTCATAATGATTTCATGAGCTATAATGACTTGATATTTAAACATATTTCAAATATTTTGAATGTCAAAGTCTTCCCTCGTGCTTCTCAATATCTATGCATTTAATGTGTCTGAACATCTCTCTGCATGATGCATATTTGGATATCTTCCATTCCTTTGCTTCTATAGAAAACATCTTTTTAGGGTAGCATAAAGGTACTTCCATTCTGGTGTATATTCCTACTGCATGGTTTCCAACGATGACTGACAAGTCTAGAGACAGTCTAGCTGTCCATTGTTTGGTATTTATTGCAGATCCTTGACAGCACCATTCTCTACAACGTTGGACAACAAGAAGCTGCAGAATATATGGAAGGATCCTTTCCTTGCGTGCATGGATCAGAAAAACATTAAATGACTAGAAGCCCCTATTGTACACGTCAAACCATGCAGTCTAACGAGCATCCAACACAGAGACAACGGATACTTCAACGACTACATTTTTCAAAGAAGATATAAATAGAAGACAGGTGTCTACGTGAAGGAAGAGATCGATCCATCGATCTATCTATCTCTCTCTTTGACAATTCGACATCTACAAGCAGCATAGAAGAGCTCAAGTTTCTCTCCTAAGCTTTGCTGTAGCTCTTAGCTCTCTGCGTCCATTGCTTAGCTTTGAGAGAGCTCTAGTGTACTGAGGGACTCCTTCATTATAGATCTTTCTCTCTCAGTCTTGCTCCAGATCAAGCATTGTTCTATGAGCTTGGTCTAAGGGCTTGTCTTCTCTCTAACACTTTGTTGTGTTGTTCCTCTTCTGGGTTGAAGAGAAGACCTGTGGTTGGCAGGTGTTTGCATTCCCTTCGTATAGAAGGAAGACCTGAGGTTCAGGGTGTATTGTGCCTCTTCCGGTTGAGAAGAGAAGGCCAGCTGTGGCTGGATGTGTAAGTGTCCTTGAGGGGGACTATACCCTTGGGTAGTGATATCCTGAGTTGTTGCTCAGGGACTGGACGTAGGACTCCTGTGGAGAGGAGGTCCGAACCAGGATAAAAATCCTTGTGCAGTGTGTTTGCTTTCTGTGTGTTTGTTATTGTTTCTATGACTAACACTAACCGCCAATCGCAGTGTATTGTTTAAACATTTTTGTTGACAGGTTTAGATAATCGAATTTTAAAGAATCCCATTCACCCCCTCTGGGCTTGCTAGCTGGGCAACAAGTGGTATCAGAGCAAGTCTCTTCGACAAAGAAGATCCAACGATCTGAAGAGAAAAGATCAAATGGCAGCCCAAGGTCACTTCGAAGGTCAATCAGTCAACAGGCCACCATTGTTCGATGGTGAAGACTACACTTACTGGAAAACAAGAATGGAGTTCTTCCTACAAGGGCTTGATTATCAGATTTGGTCGATTGTAGAAGAAGAAGACCTTCTAGTTACAAATGACAAAGACAAGTGGACTGAAGATGATAAGAAGAAAATTTCTTTCAACTGCAAGGCCAAGAGTATACTATGTTGTGCTCTTAGCAAGAAGGAGTTCAACAGGATCTCCGCCTGCAAATCCATCATGGAAATGTGGGAGAAGCTAAGAATCACTTATGAAGGCACTGACAAAGTGAAAGAGACCAGAATAGATATTCTGGTAACACAGTATGAAAGGTTCCAGATGCAGCCGGGAGAGTCAATAACCCAGATGTACAGCAGATTTACAGACATAACTAACGGGTTAGCTGGTCTTGGAAAGACATATGAAATGGGAGATATGGTCAGAAAAATCCTAAGATCCCTACCAGCTTCATGGACCCCCAAAGTGACAGCGATAGAAGAGGCTAATGACTTGAAGAGAATGTCATTGGAGAAACTCATTGGGTCCCTAATGGCCCATGAGATCAACATGGAGAGATTGGGAGAGTCATCAAGTAGAAGGAAAAACTCCAATTCTCTCAAGGCAGAAGAAGTTACAACTAAAGAATCTTCAGATGATAATGTCAGCAATGAAGGCAGTGATGATGAAGAAGCACTTCTATCCAGAAGACTACAATGCATACTAGCCAAGAAAAAGAAATATCAGTCTGGAATGAGGTATTTTAAGAAAGAAAAGGCTTCAAGAAGCCTGAAGTCAGAGATGTAAAGAAGAATGAACCTATCTACTACGAATGCAAGAAGCCCGGACATATCAAAGCTGAATGTCCGAAACTAAAGAAAATCGAGCTGAAAAAGAAAGATAGTTCCAAGAAATTCATAAGATATAAGAAGAAGGCCATGGAAGGAGCATGAGATAACAGCAGCGACTCTGACAGTGAGTCGAGCTCAAGTGAAGAAGAAGAGGAAAAGGCGAACTTGGCCTACATGGCTAACATTGAAGAAAAGGTATCATCTGACTCATCTTTTTCTTCATGCAATGAATCTGAATCTGATAGTTTAGAAGATGCCTTTAATGAACTTTATAGTAAATATAAAGATGTGTGTAAATTATTAAAAGTTAGTAAGAAAAGTCATGCTTGCTTGGAAAATACAAACTTAGATTTGAAATCTGAAAATGAGTAACTTGAAAAACAAATTACTGAGCTAAAAAGAAGAAACGATTTATTATGTGAGGATCTGAAAAATAAAAATGAACAAATAGCATGATTGGAAAACCAAGAAACAGTAAATAAAATTTAACAATAGAAAATGAAAAATTATCAAGCACATTAAAAAAATTTACAAATGGTAAAACAACATTGATACTGAAAGATGCTAGAAGGTCAGATAAAAATAAACATGGATTAGGTTATACTCCACCTAATAATGAAGAAACAATAGTATACCCTAAAATATATCCAACACCTAAGTTCATAGCCGAACAAGATACTGCATATAAGTCAAACTTTAAATATATTCCAAATGAAAAGGTAAGTAAAATATCGTGTTGTAGCCACTGCAACAAACTAGGTCATATTAAACTAGCCTGCCCAACTAAACATAAAAGATAGATAATTAAGAGGAAAATTGATGATACTAACCCATCAGGACCCAAAAGAACTTGGGTATCTAAAGCTTAGTATTTTCATTGCAGGGAAGCCTTCGAGCATCTAAATGGTACCTGGATAGTGGGTGCTCAAGGCATATGTCTGGTAACAGGAAGCTGTTCTCTCACCTTGAAGCTGAAGAAGGTACAGTGACATATGGAGATAATGGAAAAGGGACAGTCATAGGTTGCGGATCAGTTGGCAGTAAAGGAAAAATACTCATTGAAGAAGTACTTTGTGTAAAAGGACTCAAACACAATCTTATCAGCATCAGCCAGCTATGTGACAAAGGACATCAGATCAACTTTCAGGAATCAAAGTGTAGTATCATGAAGGATGGTACAGTCATGTTTGAATCCTGCAGTGAAAAGTGAAGGGTTATGCGGAAATACACAATACGGTAATCTAGAAGGGGGGGGGGGGGGGGGTTGAATAGATTACGGCAATTTTAAACTATTGATGGCTTCTTTTCGATGCTACAGCGATCTTAATGAAATTTGATTAGAATTCGATTAAGTATGAGACCGCTTGAGTTGATCTAAATGAGAACAGGGAATCAAACGTGCGTATGAACACCGTGCCTACCAATCATCTATCGCAAAACGCGAACAAACCACAGAACACGATGATTTAAGGTGGTTCGGAGTACACAACTCGTGTATCCTACATCCACCGTCCACACACATACGCAGAAACGACTGCTTATGAGCGAGTTCAACACAACAACTCAACCACACACACGTTGTCTGATGAAACACGATCAGAACAACCACAAATACGTGAATCAAGCACAAAGGATGCTCGAAACACAACCACACACACACACGATGGAATGGAAATTATGAAATGGAGAAGAATTAGGAATTAGGGAACAAATCCGGTTGGAATTCTTCTCGTGGATCGTCCAAACGCTCTTCAAACTTCGATTGGATGTAGATTGATCGATGTAGAAGGTTGAATTGACGACGATCCGGCTTCAGCTTCGCATAGATGGTGATTCCACGACGATCTGGGCAGAAAGTTGAAGCAGAGCAGCAATTTGGGGCTTTTCCTCTTGATCCCTTGGAGGCTCTTGGATGGGAGGCTGCTTTCTGCGAATTTGGCTCCAAAAGGATGCTTATATAGTGTTAGGTAAAGGTGGGGGTCGTGGAGGAAGGAAACACCCAAGTGGGGGCCGGATTTGGAAACTCAAAATCTCATGTTTCCGTCGTCTGTCGACAGGTGCACTTGCATCTGTCGACAGGCGCACTCAGGCTGAGAACTGGGTTTCAGGAAATTGAGTTTCTGAGTGTATCTGTCGATAGGCAGTTTGCATCTGTCGACAGATGCACTCAGGAATAGAAAACCTAAGCTCTGTCCTGGGTTGACTGTGTGAATCTGTCGACAGGTAAATTACATCTGTCGACAGATACACTCAGAGATGCAAACCTGAGTTCTGTCTTGGAATGACTGTATGAATCTGTCGACAGGTACATTGCATCTGTCGACAGATACACCTCTTTGACAGATATTTGTGCTTTTTGCTCATCTCTTCAATGCTCCATCTTTCATGCTTGTGCACCTACATGCAAATACATTGTTAGTGATGTACATTGTATGATTTAGCAATGTTTAACTCAATCACTTTCATGGTGTTTTTCATGTTAGTTAGCACATCAATTTTGCATTAAATCAATGTTCAAGGATGTTAATGTGATCATCAAAAACATGATATATGGAAAACCCAACAATCTCCCCCTTTTTTATGATGACAAAAACATTCCATTGATGCATATCTTGATGTTCTCCCCCTTTTTGACAACATACAAAAGGTCAAGTCATGCACACATGGAGACAAATAAACATGAACTGAGTTTTCATTGATTGATCATTGAAATTTCACAGTACATGTGATAATCGTTACATGACTCAATAAAATCAAAAGAAAGGGAAATAACATGAACAAGCCAAAGATGACTAGACAAGTGAGACTAATTCCCAGCTAACACTCTTAGTGACCTCTAATGACCCTGAGACCCTCTATTCATTGTCATGTCCAGCAGAAGGAGGGTGACGGGATCCATCTCTCTCGGAGTAGAGGTGGTCAAGCCGGTCATCCAGAGTGTTGAGGCGAGCATCCACTTGATCAAATCTTGAAGTCATGTGAGCAAATCCTGAGATCATTTCTTGATGGATTTGTGCCAAGTAATCACGAATGGATTGTTCTTGAGGCACAGGTACATCATCAAATTCTTGAGCTTGGTCAGGCATTTGCTCATCCTGAGGTTCTTCATCACTGCCTTCATTTGCTTCATCGGCTTCATTGTCTTCTTCATCAGTTGACTCTTCAGCTCCTTGTGGTTCCTTTCCCTTGAGAGTCCTTGTGACTACTCCGTCTACAATCTTGTAGCCCATGCGGTTGGCAGCAGTGAGATCAAAAGCACTTCGGGACTTTAATGAGATGAGCTCACTTGGAGGGATATGAATGCCAAGGAAAATAAGAAGAGAAGTGATGGGGCAAGCATATGGCATTGATCTTTTGGTGTTAGAGAAACACCGACGGATGAGGCTTATCATGAGTTCAGGCAGATTTATTTCTTGACACTTGAGGAAAAATATGAACAAGGATTTATGGACCTCGGTGACTAACTCTCGACTTCCATCCTTCGGGACGATCAAGGTAGTGAAGATGTGATGGATCATCCGGATTAGAGGAGGAAAGGAGTTGGCGTTGAGACGAGCAATCTCCTTGGTAGAGTCATAAGGTTCCAACGTGAGAAGCTCATAGTACTCAGAAGCAGAGGGAGTGTAGTTGAAGAGTTCAACTCCTGAGTTTGGAATTTCGAGGGCTGTGGAGAGAAGATTGGCGGTGAGGCGAAAACGAGTGCCTTTCATCGAAGAGTAGAGATCTCCCTGATCGGAAAGCCCTAGGTTATTGTAGAACTCGGAGACGGCAGTTGGAGAGTACTGCAAGTGGGAGTACAAGAAGGATGTCCATCCTTGTGTGTCAAAATAGGGTAGGAGTGAGGGGAACATCGGTGCTAAGAACTCGAAGTCCACATACCGGGATTGGACAATCTTCTTGAAGGTGCCGATGGGTCGGATTAGATGGAGACCTTGAGGAACGATGAGTTCCGGCAACCAATCCTCACGATGCTTGTTGCGACGTTCGGAAGGAGCCCTGGAGCTTTCTCCGGCGTCCGTCGGAGCGCGACGACGGCGAGCGAGAAGCTTCGATTTGGGTGCCATCGCAGGAAGAAGGATGAGAATGGTGAGTGAAGGGAGAGTGGAGGGATCCCAGACGAGGAGCAGCAGGATCGTCGGAGACGGAGCCCTGAAGGGGGAAAGAGAGGGGGTTTGGAGAGGAGGAGGAGGGAACGAGAGAGGAGGGGTGAGAATGGGTCGTGGGAGGCCTTAGAAAGGGTTTAGAGAGTTTTAAAAGAGAGGCCCCACGAAAAGGAGGTGAACCGGCGCGAGGGTTTGGTTCAAAAACGGGTCTGCGCCGTTGTCTGTCGACAGATGACAGTCTATCTGTCGACAGATAACTCCTTTTTGGTTAAAAATTGATTTTTGACAATGTTTTTCAAAGGGACAAGTGTTCATTTGTTGTTTTAAGGCATAATGGGTGTATGTGCAAGATAAAAATTCATATCCATTATGATGAAGACATGACACAAATCTAAAAAGATTTTGAATTAAAACCGATAAGTTCTTTAATTAGATCATGAAGAACACATTTCACAATAGCCAGTGAAAATTAAATAACTCTTTTGATTAAGGCCGTTGAAGAAAAACATGCATCTTAATAGAGATGATAGTCATATGACAATTGAATTAGATGGCCACAAGAACGTCTTACCGAAGAAGCACATTGGACTTGACATAAAAAGTTTTCGGAGGCTTCACTCTATTTCTGGTATGATTTTAGAATCTTTAAACAACGAAGATGGAAAAGAGTGGCAATGAGGAGCACTTTCACTTTTTCATGTGAAGGTAGACATTTGTGATGCCAATACCCCCAGTTACTCAATGTGAGTGTCCGTCAAGCCATTGTATAGAAATAATGAAACAACCTTTTGACGCGAAGACCGACATTGGTGATGCCCATGTCCCCGGTTACTTAGTGATTTTCATCATTGCTCTACCTCCATCCCACAAATGAAAGATAAATTTGTTGATTGAACCAAAGAAATAGGTAGCTTTTCTCCCTTTTTTTTATTATTTTTGCTTTTTGTCAAGTACATGAGATTTCTTTAGGCAAGATGTAATGTAGAACATTAAATTCAAGAGCTTTCTGATTTTTCAAATCATTTTAGATTCATGTTTAACGACAAGGGAGTTATTCAAAGGAGATGTTTAAAAATCATTTGGTTTGCTCATTGTGTTCAAAATGATCTAAAAAGACCTCAATCAAGTGTTGCATCAAACAACATTTAGACTTGGTTCATGACTTTGACATGAAGTGGATATGAAAGGTTATATTGCACACAAACAAACCAAGGTTTACCTTTAAATCAAGTAAGGAACACTTTCTTGAAAAGTATGAAGAAGGAATTGAAAAATAAGGAAGAATGTGTGTATCTGTCGACAGAAGGAATCTGTCTGTCGACAGATGCACACAGACTGATGAATTGAAGTTTCTGTCAGAACAAGACTGAGTGTACCTGTCGACAGATAGAATGAGTCTGTCGACAGATATGAACAGATTGGATTTTTCTGGTTTTAGATTGATTGCACATTGAGTTCAAGGAAGTGAGAATTCAACAAGAAGATGTAGGAAGAGTTTCCTCAAGAAAAATACTCATCTATCCTTAACTCACTCCCCCATAGTGTGTGCACGTGTTGACACAACATCCAAGCAAGGATTCACACAAGCATTTGATACAAGACAAACATGTTCATGAAAGGAAAGTCATACACAAGCACATGGTCACAGAAAAAGCATTGTTTCATGGAGTTAACATGATAAAATGTAAGGAAACTAAAAATCCTATGTGAAGTACAGGGCCTTTATATGAAATGGGACTATTGATACTTGGCGGAGAATATTTCTCACGCATGATGATAGTTTCCAAACAAGCCGAACTTGTTCTTCCACAGTTCACCATTTGATATACCACATAGTCATTCACACATAAAGAGCATGTACTCCAATATGGATAGTTAGTTTCATTGCATTTTACACAAACCCAATTCTCTTCTTAAGGATGTGAATCTATCTTCAGACAAGGGTTTGGTGAAAATATCAGCCAATTGTTTTTCTGTGGGAATGAAAATAAGTTCCAAGGTTTTATTGGCAACTTCATCTCTCAAGAAATGATGACGGATTTCAATGTGTTTAGTCCGTGAGTGTTGGATAGGGTTTTTTGAAAGGTTGATAGCACTTGTGTTGGCACATAGGATAGGTGTGCATCCAATTTGAACATTATAGTCAGCTAACTGACTTTTGATCCACAACACTTGAGCTGCACAACTTCCTGCAGCGACATATTCTGCCTCTGCAGTGGAGAGTGCAACCGAGTGTTGTTTCTTGGATGCCCACGAAACCATGCAACCGCCAAGGAATTGGCAATATCCACTAGTGCTTTTTCTATCAAGTTTACATCCAGCATAATCAGCATCAGAATATGAGATCAAATCAAAACTACTGCCTGCTGGGTACCAAAAACCCAAATTGCATGTGTCAGAGAGATATCGAAAAATTCTTTTGACTGCAATTAAATGGCTTTCCTTTGGACTAGATTGGTATCTAGCACAAAGGCAAACACTATATTGAATATCCGGTCTACTTGCAGTAAGATAAAGGAGTGAGCCAATCATACCTCGGAAGTGCTTTGCATCTACCGGTTTACCTTTCTCATCATTTTCCAATTTGATGCTTGTGCTCATTGGGGTGGAGGCCGGTTTAGCTTGCTCAAATTGAAATCGTTTGAGAAGCTCTTTGACATATTTTTCTTGATTTATGAAGAATCCGTCTTTATGTTGTTTCACCTGCAAACCAAGAAAGAATTGAAGCTCCCCCATTAGACTCATCTCAAATTCACTGTGCATGTGTTTAGAAAATTCTTCACACAGTGAAGGGTTAGTAGAACCAAATATGATATCGTCCACATAAACTTGAACAACAATTATGTGATTGCGAACTTTCTTAGTGAAGAGTGTTTGGTCTACTTTACCTCTTGAGTAGTTCTTGCTTACCAAAAATTGCTTAGTCTATCATACCAAGCTCGAGGTGCCTGTTTCAAACCATAAAGAGCTTTGTGCAATTTATACACATGGTTAGGCATTTCAGAATTTTCAAAACCTGGTGGTTGAGAGACATAGACTTCTTCTTTGATATAGCCATTTAAGAAAGCAGTTTTAACATCCATTTGATAAAGTTTGAACTTATGGGAGCATGCATATGCCAATAAAATTCTGACTGCTTCTAACCTGGCTACAGGAGCAAAGGACACTTCAAAGTCTACACCAAACTCTTGACTATATCCTTTTGCTACGAGTCTTGCTTTATTTCTGACCACTTTTCCTTCTTCATTAAGTTTATTCCTAAACACCCATCTAGTTCCTATGATAGAAATTTCAGGGGTTCTAGGAACTAAACTCCATACATTATTTCTTTGAAATTGACCAAGTTCCTCATGCATAGCATCAATCCATGAGTTATCTTTTAAGGCTTCTTCAACATTTTTGGGTTCCACTTGAGAAACAAAAGCAAAAAGATCATGTTCAATTATTTTTCTTACTTGAGACCTCGTTTGAACAGAATCATTTAAACTACCTATCACATCATCAAGTGGGTGATCTTTAGAATACCTCACATTTGTGATTGTTGAAGGGCCGGGAGTATCTTGTCCTTGAGGAATTTGATCTTGTGAGTGTCGTTCTTCAGGAGGTTCACTTTCTGGTGGATTCTCTTCAAGTGTTTCATCTTGTTTTCTGAATGCAATTTCATCATCTTCATCGTAGTCCCTGTGAAGATATCCACCTTTGGTCTTGGAATCTTCTTCAGATTTGTCTTTTGCTTTGACTTGTAGATCCTTGAGCGATGTCCCTTCATCCTCTTTTCCAGTCCTGTTAACATTCAAGCTGTTAGATTTGGCATAAGTCTCATCAAAAATAACATGTGGAGTTTCTTCCACAGTGCGTGTTTTATTGTTAAACACCCTATATGCCCTAGAGTGTTCTGAGTAGCCTAGAAAAACACCTTGATCACTTTTGGCTTCAAATTTATCTAAATCAGATTTATCATTGTTATGAATAAATACCTTTGAGCCAAAAACTCGGAAGTACCCAAGGTTGGGTTTCTTACCTTTCAACAACTGGTAGGGGGTTTTCTTTATCACAGGTCTTACCATGGCTCTGTTTAGAATGTAGCACGAAGTGTTCACCGCTTCTGCCCAAAAGCTTTTGGAGAGTTGGCCTTCAACTAGAAGAGTGCGAGCCATTTCCACCAATGTTATGTTTTTCCTCTCCACTACTCCATTTTGTTCTGGAGTCCTTGGGGAAGAGAACAGATGTTCAATCCCTTGGTGCTTGCAAAAATCAGAAAATGCATTGTTATCAAATTCTCCCCCGTGATCGGTGCGGATTGAGCATATTTTATTCACATTGCCATGCTCAATCTTGTTAAAGAATTCTTGGAAGATTGTAAGTGTTTCACTTTTGTGTGCCAAGAATTTGACCCATGTGAACCTAGAAAAATCATCTACAATGACAAAACCAAAACGTTTGCCATTGAGACTTAGAGTTCTAGTTGGTCCAAAAAGGTCCATGTGCAACAGTTCATATGGTTTAGATGTGCTTACCGGTGCTTTAGATTTGAAAGACTTCCGGGTCTGTTTTCCCTGTGCACATGCATCACAAAAACTTTCATTGTTGTTAAAAGAAATGTCAGGAAGTCCACTTACCAATTTGAGCTTCATGATCTTGTGCAGCACGTTGTAGCTCGCATGGCTAAGCCTACGATGCCACAGGGTCAATTCATCCTGTCTATTTGCAACAAGACACAAGTTGTCATTTTCTGGATCATCTAAGTCAACTAAGTAAATGTTATTCACTCTTTTTCCAGAACATTTTACACTTCCTGTTTCTTTATTAACAATTTGACATGAATTAGATTCAAACATGACGTTGTGACCTCTATCACACAATTGACTTATGCTAAGCAAGTTGTGATTAAGGCCATCAACCAACAGTACATTTTCAATTGAATTGGAGGTACACTTACCAACATTACCTATGCCAATGATTTGGCCTTTGTTGTTACCTCCAAAAATGACTTGTCCTCCGTCTTTCTCCACTAGGAAACAGAATTTTGTTGAACCACTCCTATATTTTACCCTTTTATTTTGGCGATAACAAAATTTATGTTTAATTAATTATTATTAAAAATATTTAATATCATGTTTTTCTTAATAAATATAAATTTACATGATTAATTGAATATTAAATATATTTAATATCATGATTTTTCTAATAATAAATTAAATAGCATGATTTTCTAATAAATATAATTTTATGACATTATTCTATGATGATTTGCACTAAACAGATAAATGGATTCCATTCAATATATATATCAATTTCAGTTCAAAGTGCCACATCGATTTGCTCTCATAAGGATTCCTTTATACTCACACAGACTCCTTTGTAACTCATTAGGATTCCTTTATACTCACACAGATTCCTTTGTAATTCTCATAACGATTCCTTTGTAACCCTCATATGGATTCGCTCTCATAAGGATTCACTCTCATAACGATTCCTTTGTAATTCTCATAACGATTCCTTTGTAACTCTCATAAGGATTCGCTCTTAAGGATTCACTCTCATAACGATTCCTTTGTAATTCACATAACGATTCCTTTCTAACTCTCATAAGGATTCGCTCTCATAAGGATTCGCTCTCTTAACGATTCGCTCTCATAACGATTCGCTCTCATAACGATTCGTTCTCATAACGATTCCTTTGTAACTCACACAGACTTCTCATAAGGATTCCTTTGTAACTCACACAGACTTCTCATAAGGATTCCTTTGTAACTCACACAGACTTCTCACATGGATTCCTTTGTAACTCTCATAAGGATTCCTTTGTAACTCTCATGGATTCCTTTGTAACTCTCATAAGGATTCCTTTGTAACTCTCACATGGATTCCTTTGTAACTCTCATAAGGATTCCTTTGTAACTCTCATAAGGATTTGCTCTCACATCGATTCCTTTGTAAAATATGGATTTCACTTAAACATAGATTTATTTTATATTTCAAAATATTTTTTGGCATCTAGTGAAAAAGTCAAATATTCTTGATTTGCGTAATCCTTTATCTTTCTGATAGGAGATCTTTTTGCTTAACTTTCTAGATCTCTTCTCTCCTGCCAACAAAAGAGAGATTACTTACCACTTCTGGGTGGCAACAGGAAACATAGATGTATGAGCCTTTTTGACAGAAACACTCTTTTATCTAAACACTTTCTTCTATGCTTGCAGACCTCGTAGACCACAAATTATCAGAAGAAAGAGAAGATGAGCAACGGCTAGAACTCCAACGGATTTATTCAAATTGCTCATATAAAAGATGAAGCAAGGCTGAAGAAGAACGAAGAGCTTTTCCTGAAGATCTTTTGAATGAGTGTGCAACCAGTGAGGAACCTGAACTCCAAATACACTCAAAGAAAAAGAGAGAAAGAGCCTGAGCCCAAGAAGAAGTGTTCAAGCATCTGAAGCACTGAAGCATTCAAGCTCCTTCTCCTCTCTTCTCTCTCTCTCTCTGTGCATCTTGTAAATCTGGGGGAGAGAGTCTTTTGCTGAGAGTTCTTGTAGTTGGTTTTTATTTGTTCCAACTCTCAGCTTTGTTCTTTCTTTTCTAAGAAAGACTTCTGTCCAGCTGTAGGACTGTATACAGTGTGTAACCCAGCTAGGGGTTTGTGTCTAGCAGAACCGCACTGGGGTTTGTACCAGGAGGTTGGCTTCTTTACCTGTAAGAGAAGTGGGCTGCCTTCTTGCCCGGGAAAGAGAAGAAGACCAGCTGGGGTGCTGGGTGTTGTAGTGTCCTTAAGGGGGACTGTACCCTTGGTTAGTGAAATCCCAAGAGGTTGCTTGGGGACTGGACGTAGGACTTCCATGTGGGAAGGGCCGAACCAGGATAAATTCCTTGTGTCTTTTGTCTGATTGTTTATTTGCTTCCGCACTACTCTCTTTATCACACTAAACTAACCAAACCTTCAAGTGTTGATTTTTGTGTTTAAGTTTCTATTTCAGATTTCAGAAAAACCTATTCACCCCCCCTCTAGGTTAGCTTGCTACCGTACCAAAAGGGCCAACAAGTGGTATCAGAGCGGGTCTCTGATCATTCGAAGATCCAACGATCTTAGAGTAAAGATCCATGGCAGCTCAAGGATATGCTGAAGGCCAATCAGTCACCAGACCTCCATTCTTTGATGGAGAGGACTACCAATATTGGAAGATGAGAATGGAATGCTTCATTCGAGGCACAGACTTTGATCTATGGCAGGTAATCGAGGTAGGTGATTATGTTATTGTTCCTATTCCAGGCACTACTGCCATTACAACAGCAGATAAAAGTAAATTATCTTTAAACTTTAAAACTAAGAACTATTTATGTTGCGCTTTATCCAAAAAGGAATTCAGTAGAGTATCTGCATGCAAATTTGCTAAAGAAATTTGGGATAAACTGCAGATAACTTATGAAGGAACGGATAAAGTGAAACAAACTAGAATAGATATTCTTGTTTCACAATATGAACAATTTAAAATGCTTCCAAACGAAAATATTACTCAAATGTATAATAGATTTTCAAGCATAGTAGTTGGTTTAAGCTCTCTTGGTAAAACTCTTTCTAATGAGGAAATCGTTAGGAAGATACTTAGGTCTTTAACCATTTCATGGACACCTAAAGTAACTGCTATTGAAGAGGCCCATGATTTAAACAATTGTCAATTGAAAATTTAATAGGTTCTCTCATGGCACATGAAATAAATATGGAGCGACTATCTGAAAGCTCATCTAAGAAAAAATGTACTAATGCTCTTAAAGTTGCAGCTACTCCTTCCACTTCTTCTTCTTCTAGTTCCAAAAATGCAGATTCTGAAGACAGTGACGTAGATGAAGTACTGTCCAAGTTTCAGAAAATTCTCAAGAAGAAGAAAAATGGATCAAGAAGAATTCAAAAGAAAGAAAGAAAGAAAAGGAACCAATCTGCTATGAATGCAGAAAACCTGGACATCTGAGACCAGATTGTCCAAGGTTAAAGAAGAATGGTCAAACCGAAAAGCTCAAGAAGCAGCACAAGAAATTTAAAAGAAAAGCCATGGCAGCTGCTTGGGAAAATGATGAGGCCACAAGCTCCGAAACATCAAGCTCAGAATCGGAGAAAGAGCAGGTAAATCTTGCCCTCATGGCAGGACTAGGTGAGGTACATTCTGACTCATTTTTTGATTCTTGCACAGATTCAGGATCAGAATCTGAAGATTTAGATCATGTTTTTAATGAACTTTATGATAAACACAAGGTTGTTGTAAAAGAATTGAAAAATATCAAGAACAACCTTACTTGTTTGGAAAACACTAATTCTGATCTTAAATCAGAAATGGAACAATTAGAAGATCAATTAAAAGAATGTAAAGATAATAATTATCTTTTAAATGAAGATTTAAAAAGTAAGAATAATGAGAAGATAGAGTTAGAAGAAAAATTGAAAACTCTAACTGAAGAAAATCTTTATTTAAAAGAATCAGTTAGAAAATTAACTAAAGGAAAAACATCTTTAGCCCTATGCTTAAAAGGATCAAAATCTGGAAATGACAAACAAGGGCTTGGTTATACACCTCCAGAAAAAGGAAAACAAGTAATAAACTCAGGAAAATATCCTTTACCAAAATTTGTAAAAGAAACCAAAATGCCTCAGAAAAAGGAACCTGAAACAACCAAGCTTTATCAAAAGAAAAAGGTTTCTAAAAATTATGTTCAAATCATGCATCACAAAGGCAATAAGAACTATAAATCAAATTATATTCATTGCTGCTCTCATTGTAATAAGTTAGGACACACAGTAAACACCTGCACAACAAGGCACTTAGTTTGGATTCCTAAAGGTTATTTTTATGCATCTAACCATCAAGGACCCAAAAAGATTTGGGTACCTACTTCTGAATAGTTTATTTGCAGGATGGCCTTGGAGCATCAGGAACAAAGGATGCTCAAGGCACTGGTGACTGCCAGCTCTTCATCCATCTCATATCTGAAGAGGGAGTAGTCAATAATTTATTTGTAAATTTTAATATTACTAACAATTATTTTCAAGTTTCATTCAGGTGGAGTCTCTCACTCAGGGGGAGCACAGACTAAGGGGGAGTTATTCTTTTATGTCAATCATTGTTGAACCCCTCAATGGTAAGAATTTCTTTCACAAAGGGGAGAGAATGCAATGGTAAGAACCTTCCTTTTTGGTTTGTGACAAAAAGGGGGAGAGTATGCATGGTATGCATTATCTGTGAATTTTCTGTATTTTCTATGCTTTATGTATTTTTGTCAGAAAATTCTCATAAATTTTGTCATCACCAAAAAGGGGGAGATTGTTGAACCACTCCTATATTTTACCCTTTTATTTTGGTGATAACAAAATTTATGTTTAATTAATTATTATTAAAAATATTTAATATCATGTTTTCTTAATAAATATAAATTTACATGATTAATTGAATATTAAATATATTTAATACCATGATTTTTCTAATAATAAATTAAATAGCATGATTTTCTAATAAATATAATTTTATGACATTATTCTATGATGATTTGCACTAAACAGATAAATGGATTCCATTCAATATATATATCAATTTCAGTTCAAAGTGCCACATCGATTTGCTCTCATAAGGATTTCTTTATACTCACACAGACTCCTTTGTAACTCATAAGGATTCCTTTATACTCACACAATTCCTTTGTAATTCTCATAACGATTCCTTTGTAACTCTCATAAGGATTCGCTCTCATAAGGATTCACTCTCATAACGATTCCTTTGTAATTCTCATAACGATTCCTTTGTAACTCTCATAAGGATTCGCTCTTAAGGATTCACTCTCATAACGATTCCTTTGTAATTCACATAACGATTCCTTTGTAACTCTCATAAGGATTCGCTCTCATAAGGATTCGCTCTCGTAACGATTCGCTCTCATAACGATTCGCTCTCATAACGATTCGTTCTCATAAGGATTCCTTTGTAACTCACACAGACTTCTCATAAGGATTCCTTTGTAACTCACACAGACTTCTCATAAGGATTCCTTTGTAACTCACACAGACTTCTCACATGGATTCCTTTGGAACTCTCATAAGGATTCCTTTGTAACTCTCATAAGGATTCCTTTGTAACTCTCATAAGGATTCCTTTGTAACTCTCACATGGATTCCTTTGTAACTCTCATAAGGATTCCTTTGTAACTCTCATAAGGATTTGCTCTCACATCGATTCCTTTGTAAAATATGGATTTCACTTAAACATAGATTTATTTTATATTTCAAAATATTTTTTGGCATCTAGTGAAAAAGTCAAATATTCTTGATTTGCGTAATCCTTTATCTTTCTGACAGGAGATCTTTTTGCTTAACTTTCTAGATCTCTTCTCTCCTGCCAACAAAAGAGAGATTACTTACCACTTCTGGGTGGCAACAGGAAACATAGATGTATGAGCCTTTTTGACAGAAACACTCTTTTATCTAAACACTTTCTTCTATGCTTGCAGACCTCGTAGACCACAAATTATCAGAAGAAAGAGAAGATGAGCAACGGCTAGAACTCCAACGAATTTATTCAAATTGCTCATATAAAAGATGAAGCAAGGCTGAAGAAGAACGAAGAGCTTTTCCTGAAGATCTTTTGAATGAGTGTGCAACCAGTGAGGAACCTGAACTCCAAATACACTCAAAGAAAAAGAGAGAAAGAGCCTGAGCCCAAGAAGAAGTGTTCAAGCATCTGAAGCACTGAAGCATTCAAGCTCCTTCTCCTCTCTTCTCTCTCTCTCTCTGTGCATCTTGTAAATCTGGGGGAGAGAGTCTTTTGCTGAGAGTTCTTGTAGTTGGTTTTTATTTGTTCCAACTCTCAGCTTTGTTCTTTCTTTTCTAAGAAAGACTTCTGTCCAGCTGTAGGACTGTATACAGTGTGTAACCCAGCTAGGGGTTTGTGTCTAGCAGAACCGCACTGGGGTTTGTACCAGGAGGTTGGCTTCTTTACCTGTAAGAGAAGTGGGCTGCCTTCTTGCCCGAGAAAGAGAAGAAGACCAGCTGGGGTGCTGGGTGTTGTAGTGTCCTTAAGGGGGACTGTACCCTTGGTTAGTGAAATCCCAAGAGGTTGCTTGGGGACTGGACGTAGGACTTCCATGTGGGAAGGGCCGAACCAGGATAAATTCCTTGTGTCTTTTGTCTGATTGTTTATTTGCTTCCGCACTACTCTCTTTATCACACTAAACTAACCAAACCTTCAAGTGTTGATTTCTGTGTTTAAGTTTCTATTTCAGATTTCAGAAAAACCTATTCACCCCCCCTCTAGGTTAGCTTGCTGCCGTACCAAAAGGGCCAACAAATTTACCTTTGTCGCCCGTCATGTGCCTCGAACAGCCGCTATCCAAGTACCATTTGTTTTGATGTTGGGCTGCTAGGCATTCCTGCAAATGTGGATTAGACAAGAGGTTTTGGTACCCAAATTACTTTGGGTCCCAAAATTTCATTCATGCAACAAAGTAGATGTTTAGGAATCCAAACTTGTTTGAATTTTTGTTTCTTTGGATTATTCCAGCATTGTTTTTCATCATGACCAATCTTTTTGCATACATTGCATGAAGGAATTTTCTTTTCAATTTTTTGTTGCTTGTTAGACTGTTTATTAGTTGAAACTGTTCTTGTCTGTCGACAGGCACCATTGCATCTGTCGACAGGTGGCTTTTTCTTTTGTTTGTTGGGAACATTTTGTTTAAGTTGCATTGCCTTGGTCTGAGACTGTCTTGAGTTATGCTTTGTGGGAACATGCTTGCTTGTACTTGGGCTAGGATCAACAAATGAAGTGATCAATGACTCTCCTATTTTCTTTTGTTTGACAGGTTGATATCCTAACCCATGCTTGGTTACATGTATTTTGGCGCCCAAAACCGCATCTAGATTTTGCTTCCCTTTTACAAATTTCATTAAGTCCTCAGATTTTTCTTTCAATTCCTTTTCAGTTTGTTCCAACTTTTTCTTTGTTTCTAATTGTTCTTCTTGAAGGAATTCAATAGAATGGCTTAAACAGCCTTTTTCTTTTTGTGTTTCTTGCAATTTCATTTTCAAGCAATCCATTTCTTCATTATGAGTCTTTTCATCAACTTTCATCATTTCTAATTCTTTTATCAGGAATTTAATTCGTTCATCATTGTTCTTATCATGCACAAGGGAGTTGCATTTCTTTTTTAATGCTCTATTTTCAGATCTATATTCACAAAATTTTTCAAATAAAGTAGTGTATGCTTCCTCCCATTCACTTGCAGTGAAATCATCAAATGAGAAATTTACCTCGCTGGAGTCATCACTCCTAGCCATCAAGCATTTCACTTCTTCGTCATCGGATGTTTCTTGTGCATCTTCATCTTCATCTTCATCACTCCAGGTGGCCAACATTGCTTTGGCCTTTTTGGAGGTGAGTTTTTCCTTCTTCAGCTTCTTCTTGAGTTCCGGGCATTTTCCTCTCATGTGCCCTTGTTTCTTGCATTCATAACAAACAATGTCAAATTTTTTGTTGGACTCATATTTCTGTGAAAAATTTCTCTTTTGAAAGGGTTTAGAGTTACCTGTGTCTCTCCTTTTGAACTTCAAAAATTTCTTGAATTGTCTAGTGAGCATTGCCATTTCACCATCATCACTCTCACTAGATGTTTCTTGCTCATCACTATCTTGTTGAATGGATTTCTTGGAGCTTGTTGATGTTTTGTTGGATGCTTTTAGAGCAATTGACTTCCTAGGATTTTCTTCTAATTCTTTTCTTTTGATGTTGATTTCATATGTCATTAAGGAGCCAATTAGTTCATCCAATTTCATTTTGGAAAGGTCTTTGGAATCCTCAATGACAGTGGCCTTAGTATTCCAAGATGAAGTAAGAGATCGAAGGATCTTTCTTACTAAGTCACTTTCAGAGTATTCCTTCTTAAGACCTTTTAGCCCGTTAACTATTATCATGAATCTTGCAAACATGTCTGATATGGTTTCATCAGTTTTCATCTTGAACATTTCATATTCAGACACTAACATGCTAACTTTAGTTTCCCTTACCTTGGACGTACCTTCGTAAATGAGTTCAAGTTTGTCCCACATCTCTTTTGCTGTTGAGCATGTGGAGACTCTTGAAAATTCCTTTGGATGCACCGCACATTGCATCATGTTTAGTGCGCTCCAGTTGAGAGTTCCTTTAGCTATTTGGTCTTTCGTCCAGGTGTCTTCGTCCTCGGGCAACACATATGGTCCCTTGCTGACTATCTTCCACAGCTCGTAATTTTGAGCTCTCAAAAATACTTGCATACGGTTTTTCCAATAAGGATAGTTAGTGCCATCAAAATAGGGTGGCCTGGTCACTGAATGTCCCTCGGCCATATACCCTTTTCTAGAATCCATAAGATCGAAAATCTCCTGATCACTAGATCAAATGACGAAAAATAGTAAATCGGAGAAACCCTCTCTGATACCAATTGAAGGGTTATGCGGAAATACACAATACGGTAATCTAGAAGGGGGGGGGGGGTTGAATAGATTACGGAAATTTTAAACTATTGATGGCTTCTTTTCGATGCTACAGCGATCTTAATGAAATTTGATTAGAATTCGAATAAGTATGAGACCGCTTGAGTTGATCTAAATGAGAATAGGGAATCAAACGTGCGTATGAACACTGTGCCTACCAATCATCTATCGCAAAACGCGAACAAACCACAGAACACGATGATTTAAGGTGGTTCGGAGTACACAACTCGTGTATCCTACATCCACCGTCCACACACACACGCAGAAACGACTGCTTATGAGCGAGTTCAACACAACAACTCAACCACACACACGTTGTCTGATGAAACACGATCAGAACAACCACAAATACGTGAATCAAGCACAAAGGATGCTCGAAACACAACCACACACACACACGATGGAATGGAAATTATGAAATGGAGAAGAATTAGGAATTAGGGAACAAATCCGGTTGGAATTCTTCTCGTGGATCGTCCAAACGCTCTTCAAACTTCGATTGGATGTAGATTGATCGATGTAGAAGGTTGAATTGACGACGATCCGGCTTCAGCTCCGCATAGATGGTGATTCCACGACTATCTGGGCGGAAAGTTGAAGCAGAGCAGCAATTTGGGGCTTTTCCTCTTGATCCCTTGGAGGCTCTTGGATGGGAGGCTGCTTTCTGCGAATTTGGCTCCAAAAGGATGCTTATATAGTGTTAGGTAAAGGTGGGGGTCGTGGAGGAAGGAAACACCCAAGTGGGGGCCGGATTTGGAAACTCAAAATCTCATGTTTCCGTCGTCTGTCGACAGGTGCACTTGCATCTGTCGACAGGCGCACTCAGGCTGAGAACTGGGTTTCAGGAAATTGAGTTTCTGAGTGTATCTGTCGACAGGAAGTTTGCATCTGTCGACAGATGCACTCAGGAATAGAAAACCTGAGCTCTGTCCTGGGTTGACTGTGTGAATCTGTCGACAAGGTAAATTACATCTGTCGACAGATACACTCAGAGATGCAAACCTGAGTTCTGTCTTGGAATGACTGTATGAATCTGTCGATAGGTACATTGCATCTGTCGACAGATACACCTCTTTGACAGATATTTGTGCTTTTTGCTCATCTCTTCAATGCTCCATCTTTCATGCTTGTGCACCTACATGCAAATACATTGTTAGTGATGTACATTGTATGATTTAGCAATGTTTAACTCAATCACTTTCATGGTGTTTTTCATGTTAGTTAGCACATCAATTTTGCATTAAATCAATGTTCAAGGATGTTAATGTGATCATCAAAAACATGATATATGGAAAACCCAACAATAAGATCTTATATGTACTTTATCTAGAAGACTTGAAAGATCAAGATGTCTATCTGGCAGCAAACAAAGACCAGTCAACTGAACTTCGGCACTGAAGATTGGGTCATTGTAGCTTGGATGGCATAAGAAAGTTAATCAAGAAAAACTTGGTGGAAGGCCTACCCAAGGTAAGCACAAGAATGGACAGTGTATGTGGGCCGTGTGCAAAAGGAAAGCACACTAAGTCATCCTTCAAGTCAAAGACAGTGGTAACAACTTCAAAACCTTTGGAATTATTACACATGGATTTGTTTGGACCAATGAGGACCACAAGTCTTGGAGGAAAGAACTTTGGATTTGTCATAGTGGATGATTACTCCAGATTCACTTGGGTATCCTTCATGGAGCATAAGGATGACACGTTTGACAGTTTTGTAAGTTTCAGTAGGAAGGTTCAGAAGGACAAAAAGTATAGCATCATCAGCATCCGAACAGATCTTGGAGGAGAGTTTCAAAATGAAAGATTTTCTAAGTTCTGTGATGATCAAGGGATAGAGCACAACTTCTCAGCACCAAGGACACCACAACAAAATGGAGTTGCTGAGAGAAAGAATCGAACTTTATTGGACATGGCTAGAATAATGCTGTCAGAGTATGATTTACCAAGATATTTTTGGGCCAAAGCCATCAACACAGCGTGCTATATTATCAACAGAGTAATGATCAGGCCAATCCTGAAAAAGACTACATACGAGATCTACAAGAAAAAGAAGCCAAAGATCAGCCACTTCAGAATCTTTGGATGTCCGTGTTTCATCCACAACAACGGAAAAAGGGACATTGGTAAGCTAGATTCAAAATCATATGAAGGTATATTCATGGGGTATGCTTCTAAACCCAAAGGATATAGAGTATTTAATAAGCATAGTTTATTAATTGAACAAACAGTGCATGTTATTTTTGATGAAACTAACCCTTCCTTGAGAAAGGAAGTAGACAGTGATGTTGATGATGCAGATGAACTGTCCAAGAAGTTAAAGAATACATCCATTAAGGACAAGGAAGATCCACCCTTGGAAGATCTACAACAAAAAGATATATCACATGATAATCTTCCAAGGGAATGGAGATACAAGAAAGATCATCCGTTGGATAACATTATTGGAGATCCATCGGTTGGGGTAAGAACTAGAGGTAGTGTAATCCCATGTGATTATTTAGCCTTTGTATCTCAAATAGAGCCTAAGACAGTCAATGAAGCACTGTCTGATGAATCTTAGATATTAGCCATGCAAGACGAACTTAATCAGTTCAAGAGAAACCAAGTATGGTCCCTTGTTCCGAGACCATCAGATCATGCTGTGATTGGCACCAAATGGGTGTTCATGAACAAAATGGATGAAGCTAGTGTGATCACTAGAAATAAGGCCAAATTGGTAGCTCAAGACTATTCTCAAGAGGAAGGCATAGATTTCGATGAAACTTATGCACCAGTAGCTAGACTTGAGGCAATTAGAATTTTACTTGCTTATGCATCTGCATTAGATTTAAAACTTTTTCAAATGGATATAAAATCAGCTTTTCTAAATGGTTACATAAAAGAGGAAGTTTATGTAGAACAACCTCCCGGTTTTGATGATATCGATTTTCCAAATCATGTATTTAAATTGCACTAGGCTTTATATGGTTTGAAACAAGCACCTAGAGCATGGTATGAATGATTAAGTGTATTTTTGTTAAACCATGGATATATTAGAGGAAAAGTAGATAGCACATTATTCATTAAGTCTAAAGTTAAAAATGTGTTACTTGTTCAAATCTATGTTGATGATATAATATTTGGTTCCACTGATGAATCTCTTTGCAAGTACTTTGAAAAGCTTATCCAGGGAGAATTTGAAATGAGCATGATGGGGGAACTTAATTATTTCCTCGGATTGCAAATCAAGCAAGAAAAAGAAGGCTTCCACATTTGTCAAGCCAAGTACACCAAAGAGCTACTAAAGAAATTTGGTTTTGAAAACGCCAAGCCACTATCAACACCAATGAGCACATCTACAAGGCTAGACAGTGACAAGGATGGTAAGAAAGTAGACCAAAAGCTCTACAGAGGTATGATAGGTTCATTACTTTATTTGACAGCAAGTAGACCTGATATATTATTTAGTGTATGCATGTGTGCTAGGTATCAGGCAGACCCTAGAGAGTCTCATTTAATTAGTGTCAAATGTATCTTTAGATACTTAGCAAGAACTCATGATATAGCATTGTGGTATCCAAAATCATGTAAAATAAATTTAGTAGGATACTCCGATGCTGATTACGCTGGATGCAAGATAGATAGGAAAAGCACCTGTGGATGTTGTCAATTTCTTGCAGGTTGTTTGATTTCATGGTCCTCAAAGAAGCAAAATTCAGTAGCACTGTCAATAGTTGAAGCTGAGTATGTGGCTGCTAGAAGCTGCTGTACACAACTCCTATGGATTAAGCAGCAACTTGAGGATTATGGGCTACACATCAAGACAATTCCCTTGCTGTATGACAACACCAGTGCGATAAATCTTACCAAGAATCCAGTTCAGCACTCAAGGACAAAGCATATGGAGGTTAGATATCATTTTATTCGTGGTCATGTAGCCAATGGTAATATAGATATTTCCTTTAAAGATACGCAAAATCAGTTAGCAGATATATTCACAAAAGCCTTACCTGAAGAGAGATTTACGTCTCTTAGAAGGGAATTAGGCATGTGTAATTTGTGATAGAGTTGTCTGCAAATAACTGAAATAATAATTATTTCAGAATTTCAATTACTCTCTCTCCTAAAATTAAGCTAAATCCTTAAAGATCGCTTGCATCATAAAAATCTTTGACGATTCATTATTTTAAAGGTATTTATTCATCTCGAACCTGTCTTTGTTTTGTCATTTTCTGCATTTATGGCACCATCCTCTCAAAAGTCACCATATCTTTATCTGATAAAACCTGAAATCTGTGTCACAACGATTCACCTCCTGCTCTCATCTCTTTTAACTTGCCTGAGACGATAACCCTATCGACTCCAGCATCGACTTCTTGCGATTTCAAAGCTTCCACTCTTTCCCGCGAGAAATTTCTTGGGGGTTTCTCCTCCAATCTTCCTTCCAACCATCCAGAACCTTTTCCCACTCAAAACCATGGCCGCTTCTGGAGTTTCCGACATCGTCGAGGGCTATGGAGCTGCATTCCTCACCGTCGAGCAGCAGGAAAGGTTTACAACAGTGAGGACCAAGTTGTGCGGGAACAAAGCAGTAGACATTGCAGATTTGGAGATGAATGGAATGCACAACATTGTAGCAGCTATGGAAAGAATGAAATGGACAAAGATGGCAACTCTATCAGAGGTGAGTTATCCAGACTTGGTCAAAGCGTTCTATGTATGTTTGAAGTCTGAAGAGGATGGGTCTTTGACATCCGCTGTCAAGGGAACCCAGATTAGGATCACATATGATCTATTGGCATCATTGTTTGGTGTTTGTACCACCGGTCATAGTGGAGTACACACTGTCGACATTCAGGCGAAAGGCTTGGGGATTGTCGGTTCTGAGTTCAAACTGAAGGACGGGAAAATAGATATTAATTAGTTGAATGCTTTCAACTGCATACTGCATTTTGTAGTTTATCATATATTGGTTCCTAGGAGTGCCACCTTTTCTACATGTACCAAGGCGGACTCCGATATGATGTTCTGGGCTATCCAGAACCAGAGCATAAACATGGCAGAGGTGATTTTGGAAAGGATGAAGTTTGCATATGCTCAGGTTTGGGACAAGAAGAGTAAGTTGAATGTGTCCCTTCCCTATGCCCACTTGTTAACCAAGATTTTCCAGCACTTCGGGATAAATCTAAGTGGGGCAGTTTCAAAGAAGATGGGCCAAGCTATCCGGTCCAAGAATCTTAAGAAAAGTGGAATCTCTCTTGTTGGTGGTGTGTGGACCAAGACCTCAACAGCAGAGGGCGAGGAAATTATTGGTGAAGTCCCTGAGGTCCAAGAAGAGGTAGCAGCAACAGCAGTTCAAGTTGAGCAAGAGATTGCCAGGCCAGAAGTGACAATGGTCCAAGTGCAGCAGGAAGAAATCAGGGCTAAAACTTCAGTGGTCCAAGATGACCAAGCAGCAGCAGCAGCAGCAGTTGATCACGCAAATGCAGAAGAAGTTAGTCTTCAAGAGCCAGTGGTCTCTGAAAGCATAATTGAGGACATTCCTTCAGAGGAAATTGAGCTCGTAGGGCAAATTGTAGAGGATGTGCCTCCTTCATCCCGTATAGCTTCAATACTCAGGGATGTACTGGACTCCATTCCCAGCACTCAGGGGGAGCCAATTATCAATGGTGATCAAGAAGCTGAAGTTGTGGCACCAGGCCACATTCAAAATGTTGTTATGGAGGATGCTCCTATTGAGGGGGAGCAGTCAATTGCGAAGGAAGTTGCACCACAAGGGGAGCACACTGCCAGTGTCCCCATTGATGATCTCTTCAGAGAAGGAGTTGTGGAAAGCGCTTCAGATGAAGAGGCTAATGTTGATAATGTGGACACCGTTGCTAGGGCCAGTGACAAGGGAAAAGAAATGGCTCCTGAAATTCCCCTCCTTACCAGGAAGCCACATCAGAAGCTGAAGAAGAAGAAGAAGTTGAAGATCATCATGAAGCCTATTGTTGAAAGATTGGATGAACAAGAGAAGATCTTATGCTCTGTGCAATCCGATATTGCATCTATCTTTATAAGCCAGAGTACTTCAGCTAAGGAGATGGGCATGGTCAGAAATGCAGTTAATGGGTGAGAAGTGAGCTAATAAGCATTAAGGAGTCTGTAGCTGCACTTACAGATTCGGTGAGGGCGTAGTCCATAAATGCCCCTCCTGCTCATCCTCTTGCAGCACCTGTTAGAAGCTCAGGGCCATCCGGGCCAAGTCAAGATAATGTTGGGCCTTCAGGTCCATCAGTATCATCAGGGTAAATGCCTGAAGAACCAGCAGAGCCATCAGGGCCAAGAACTGTTGAAGAAGTGGCAGCAACAGGGTCAGCTGAGGTTGTAGAGTCTGGGCCATCAGGGCCAGTTGGGGATATCCCTGGGTCATCAGGGCAAATGGATTCAGTGGCTGAGCCTGTCAGAGCAGAAGAGCAAGTTGGAGCTCTAGAGCCCCCTGCTCCTTCTCATCTTCCAACTCCAGCCCCTCCTTCTCCACCATCATCTTCCACAGCACCACCAGCACCTCCCACCTTCAAACAACCCATTCCCAGAACCATTTCCTCTCCTACACCCTTTCCTTCCCAGTCCTCCTCATCTCCTATTTCTTCCACTCACATTCCTCCACCTCCTCCTCCTTTTGAGGTTCCTCCAGCCTCCTCTTCATTTGGGGCTTCCTCTTCTGGTCCTTCCTCCTGTGGACCAACTGATGTTCCTCCCACTACCACTCACTCCTTCCTTCATCGTCCTACTCCTCCCTCCTTTATCTCTATTATTCCAGAGAGTGCTCAAATTGATGCCCCCTTCCTCAGGGCCATCAAAGATGAATTTGAAGAAGCTATCCTTTGTTCAGTCTTGAAGGTTAGTACTCATATTCATAGGACAGGCTCTTCTAGCCCTGTCCCCAAGAAAAGAAGACTAACCTCCACTCATTCTGTTTCTTCTGAACCTTGTTATCCACCCCTTTGGTTTTCTCTTACAGTAGTTCATAAAAACAAACCGATGTATAGAGACTTTCTTCATAAGGTCACTTTTGCCACCATTATTGGTCTTCCACATCTCAACCTTTCGGATCATCTCACTCTCATTCTTCCTCTCACCTCTCTATCCAAGGCTGAATAGTAAAAAATCTTCTCCATGACTGAAGCCAAATCTGAAGAGCAGTGGGCTCGGGGTAACAAGACCTTGTACAATAAATTTCTTCTCGCTAAGTCAGCTAGGTTCCCTCCCCGGGATCACCCCTTGACGCTATCTAAGTGGTTCCAGATTCTTCACAAGGACACCTGGGCTCCATTTGTTCAGAAAGAGATAAAAATGATCATACATTTTCAGATGTTCAAAAACTACCGTTATCTCAATCATCTCCCTGAAGTTCAGCTTGGTCAATTTCGGCAAGCTATTCATGCTCTTAGGTCCAATAATGCTCATACCAACTCCATTCAAGTGGACTTTGCCACTTTGTAGATACCTGATGTAGTACTCCTCCCTCCTCTTCATTCTCCGATCATGGAATCTGATGTTGGCTCCATCATCTTTGAGCGTTTTGCCAGAGTCATGGGGAGAATTCATGTGCAGAAAGGAAATCTAGTTGCTTTCAATAGATTTTTGTTCAGAGAATGCGATAGGTTATCTCCAGCAGAATGGGCCAAATTTTACCCTCTGTCAGCTCAGCAACTTGATGATCTGAATGTCTCTCAAGCCAGAGAGCATAAACCCTCTGTTTCAGTGGCTGAATTTCTTGACATGAACTCTATTCACCTTGTTCGAGATCCATTTGCAACATGGGTTGAGAGATACAAGGTTTATGTTGCCATGAGACTTGAACTGAAGCAGAAGCAGCTCTTCTATCCTATTTCAATTGATCAGTTCCTTCAGCATGCCAGTTTTGGCACCATTTGCTTCCTCAAAATGTCTCTTGGCCAGAATGCATATGGTCCCTTCCTTTCAGATCAGAAGCAACTGCACATCCAGAGGATGGTTCCTGTCATGGGCCCTTCCTATTCTATTGAGTTTGGAGCCTTTCAAGCTCACTTTGAAGAGTAGAAATGCCAGGCTTGGCCAATTATAACCCGCCATGCCTCTCTTTTGTCTTCTGCTTACTATCTCCCTGTACCCCCTCAAGATTAATGCAAATCCTCTTCTTTGCTCTCTTATTTATCTTTTCTCTCTTTCTTTGTCTCATTATGGTCTCTTTTTGCTTAATGACAAAAAGGGGGAGAAAATTTTGTGTTTCTAAAATACATTTCTAACTTCATTTCATAAAATTCACTTAGATTTATTTGAAATCATCTATGCTTTTGTGTTATGTTTTGTCATCACCAAAAAGGGGGAGATTGATGATCAGTTCATCCCCATATAATTTTATGAGTTATATATCTATTTTGGTGATTAACAAAACTTCAATAAAGTGTCATCTAACAAGTTTTCATGAAGCTTAGGCACAAGAAGTAAATCAGGAGAAATCAAGAAAATATGTAAGTATTTCTTACTTTGTAACATTTAAAAATTACAGAGCAGGAAATTTCTTTAAGTACACATCGACTCTCTATATGCTACAACGATTTCATTAGAATCATATTGATTTCATAAGGATTTGTAGTGTCATACCGATTCCGATCTCATAATGATTTCCTTCCTTCTATCGATTTAAGTTTCATAAGGATTTGATAAGTGGACATATCGATTTCAACCTCACAACGATTCACTTAGTGGGCGTAACGATTTCGACCTCACAACGATTCGCTTAGTGGGCATAACGATTTCGATCTGACAACGATTCGCTTAGTGGCCATATCGATTTCGACCTCACAACGATTCACTTAGTGGGTGTAACGATTTCGATCTCACAACGATTCGCTTAGTGGCCGTAACGATTTCGACCTCACAACGATTCGCTTAGTAGGCATAACGATTTCAACTTCACATCGATTTGATAAGTGAGAACAACGATTTGCTCTCACAACCATTCAGCTTCTACAATGATTTGATAAGTGAGAACAACGATTTGCTCCCACAACGATTCAGTTTCTACAACGATTTGATAAGTGAGAACAATGATTTTCTCTCACAATGATTCAGTTTCTACAACGATTTGATAAGTGAGAACAATGATTTGCTCTCACAACGATTTGGTTTTTATTACGATTCGATAAGTTCCACTTCGATTTGGTCTTCATAACAATTCGACAAGTTACAACAACGACTTGGTCATTATAACGACTCGATAAGTTACACAATGATTTGCTTGCTATAACGATTCGATAAGTCACAACAACGACTTGGTCTGTGTAACGATTCGATAAAACAAAACATCGATTTGATCACTACATCGACTCGATAAGTGAGACAATGATTTGGTTATAACAACTTGTTCATAACGATTTGCTTATACTCTCATAACGATTTGTCTCTACAACGATTTGGTTATGGTTGTATAATGATTTATGTTCACATTGATTTACTTATACACGTGCAACGATTTACATAAACAACGACTCATTCACTCAACGATTTCATAAGTCATACTCATAACGATTTCATGAGCTATAATGACTTGATATTTAAACATATTTCAAATATTTTGAATGTCAAAGTCTTCCCTCGTGCTTCTCAATATCTATGCATTTAATGTGTCTGAACATCTCTCTACACGATGCATATTTGGATATCTTCCATTCCTTTGCTTCTATAGAAAACATCTTTTTAGGGTAGCATAAAGGTACTTCCATTCTGGTGTATATTCCTACTGCTTGGTTTCCAACGATGACTGAAAAGTCTAGAGACAGTCTAGTTGTCCATTGTTTGATATTTATTGCAGATCCTTGACAACACCATTCTCTACAATGTTGGACAACAAGAAGCTGCAGAATATCTGGAAGGATCCTTTCCTTGCGTGCATGGATCAAAAAAACATTAAATGACTGGAAGCACCTGTCGTACACGTCAAACCACGAAGTCTAACGAGCATCCAACACAGAGACAACGGATACTTCAACGACTACATTTTTCAAAGAAGATATAAATAGAAGACAGGTGTCTACGTGAAGGAAGTGATCGATCCATCGATCTATCTATCTCTCTCTTTGACAATTCGACATCTGCAAGCACCATAGAAGAGCTCAAGTTTCTCTCCTAAGCTTTGTTGTAGCTCTTAGCTCTCTGCGTCCATTGCTTAGCTTTGAGAGAGCTCTAGTGTACTGAGAGACTCCTTCATTATAGATCTTTCTCTCTCAGTCTTGCTCTAGATCAAGCATTGTTCTATGAGCTTGGTCTAAGGGCTTGTCTTCTCTCTAACACTTTGTTGTGTTGTTCCTCTTCTACGTTGAAGAGAAGACCTATGGTTGACAGGTGTTTGCGTTCCCTTCGTATAGAAGGAAGACCTAAGGTTCAGGGTGTATTGTACCTCTTCCGGTTGAGAAGAGAAGGCCAGCTATGGCTGGATGTGTAAGTGTCCTTGAGGGGGACTGTACCCTTGGGTAGTGATATCCTGAGTTGTAGCAACCCGGAAAATTGAATACTTAAAAATTCGAAATAATACTTTCTTTTAAAACGAAATAATAGAAACATGTGTACCATTATCATATGTACAAGAATACATCGGAAAATTCCTTAAAATTTTTAAATCAATCCCAGACATTATTCCTAAGTGTTCCACGAAGAAATTCGTGCAACGATAAATCCGATTGGCCAAGCGTATGTCACAATGTGACCAATTATCCAAATCAGGAAACTAAGTCGGAAAACCGTTAACACGGAAAGATAACGCGCCCATAAATTAAACGAACATGTCGAAGAGATTTCCAACATCATGAAATGAATAACCATTATTGGGTTTGGACCAATGGACCTCTCATAGCCCATGAATAAATTCAAATAAGAAAAATATAATAAAATTCGTAACTCTATTATTCCCTAATTAAAAAGGGAAATCCCATAAGATAAATTCCAATAAATAATGGGTTTTAATAAATGGACCATATAAAGTTTATTTGGCCAAAATAGATATTTTTAAAAGAAGAATAATAGGAAAATACCCTAAATTCGTAACTAGATTATTACTTAAATAGAAAAAGGGTATTAAAGTATTAAAATAAGTAGTTTGTAATGGAATTGGATTCCTAAACCTACCCTAATAGGTTGGCCACGAATTTAGCTCCCATCCTAACCCAAATAGGAAGTGGGAAGCTTGGAAGGAGGTTAGGAAAGAGGAAATTCAGAATTTAATAGGAGTTGGAGTCCTATTAGGAAATAGAAAGAGGAGAAGCTTAAATACTCTCCTAAAATCCTCATGGCTGGCCCTAGCTCATGCCAAGGGATTCCTGGACCAAGAGGAGAGGCCAAGGAGGAGGAGATTTCGTGGGGAGAAGAACTCTTCAAGCTCTCAACCCCGTTCTTCAAGTTCTAGCCCTAGAAGAGAAAATCGAGTCAAGGTAGGCATTCTCACAAGCTAAAATCCTAATATTTCGTCTGTAGATTGTTCCATACATCAGGAACAAAACCCTCAAGTTTCATAATTTTCCATCGAGCATATCTTTAGTTCTTGATTTTTCATGTTCTGCAACTTACATGATCTCCTTGTATACTCAACCCCATGCTACGAGATTTTTACTGTAGATACTACTTGTTGTTAGGGACCTTTTGCCCCTAAAAGCCCTAATTTTTATCAAGCATGTTGCTCGAATTAAATCAATCTTGCTCTCTGTGTCATGTTCTGAATAACTCGTTCTTGCTCATGTTCCAACCATGTATGAACCATGTTCTCTCTCTAATTCCGATTTACTGGAAGTACCCTTACATGTCTAGTTCAATTTGCAACTAGTTTCATGATTTTTCGTTGACTATACAATTAGTTATGATTTTCTAAATGACCCTGTATCAATTTGATTCAAGTTGGCCCGCAATCCAAAGCCTGGTCTGATTCCTGTCTGACCCAGGCGCAGACCACCAGATTGCGACGGGCCGATATGTCGCCTTCTGAGGTCTGATTGCGACAGCCTACCCGTCGTGATCAGAAAGCGACAGGTAAGCCGTCGCTATCCCTGTGCCTGTCCTATCGCGACCCTTTCCCGCCTCTGTCGCGTTCACAAGGCCGTCGCGACAGTACCCATGTCGCGATCTGCATACCCCTGTCGCAATCCTTATTGGCCTATGTCGCCTTCACAGGAATTTTGGTGAAAAACCCATAAAAATATTTTGTCACTTTCTAAATAATCCTTAGGCCTTTTTACAGTTATACCCCCAGTAAAAACCTTGCCTAAAAATGGAGCAATATTGAATAATTTTAAATACATCTTCACGACTTATTTCTATCTATGATTCCTCTTGCACTTGCACACACATGAACCATCCATTTATGGCTGAAATCATGCAGAAAATATCTCATGATGTATCTGGTAATTTATTGAAATAAAGTACATTAATTGCCCTATTTTAAAGGACTTGTAATCGTTTCTTGCGTTCTTTATATTCCGATATCGACGCTCTACTGCTCTAGAATTCCTCTAGAACGTCGAGCACCTGTTTTACATACACACTTTACTTGGCTTGTGGTGAACTCTCCGTTGGATATTCCTTTCGCTGGACTAGTGAACCCTTGCACAAGGCCTCCGTAAGTCTCCTCTGTCCATGGATTCCCACATGGTCGACGAGCTGGTTGTACCCTAACACCTATGATACACTCTAGGGATCAGCAAGATCCAAACGGCCTTAGTTGCTCTCACTCTTATCTTGAATCACGCCGGACCTCTGGACCTGTGCATAACGAGGCCAGCGGAAGGGTTGTGTATTCCACCTGACTGCCAACACCGTACACGTGTGTTGTGCAACTGTTACTATCGCTCGTTACTCAACGTTTCATGTGCAATGACCATAAAGATTTCATCTATACTCTACTCGCTCGTCTATTCATATTCACGTTCACTCTACTATCTCGTCTCTCTCGTCTATTCATCTAGTACTCTCTTGTTACCCTTTGAGCTGTGTAGCTCCTATCGTTTGTACTATTTCATGACTGTCTAGCGCCATAAAATGGGTCTTGTGACTCTACTGTATCAATGCATACTGTGCAGGGCACGGAGAGTGTCCGGGGCTCCAATCTAGTCCTGGGGGCAGAGAGCCACCTGAAAATACCTGTAGGGGCTATTGACGGTGTTCTGCATTGCACCGGTTCTGACTATACTGTGTTGGCTAGACATCTGACTACTATCCTTTTAGTCTGAGGAGTTCAGACGTACTGTACCATTTCTGTGCTATTACTGTGCTAGCACTGACTGATATAACATTGGTCTGAGGAGTTCAGATGTAATGTACTATCGTGAAATGGCTACTGTCCCAAAGTGACTATTGTCGTACTCTACTTGTGCACCGTTGTGCAACCATACACGCTATTTCGTTACACGCTATTTCGTTACACGCTATCTCGTTACACGCTATCTTGTTATACGCTCTACTTGCTCTACTTGATACTCGCTATCTTGAGTTACTATGTGCTATCGCGACTTGATCACATTCTAAGTGCAATTTACTCTTTACAATCTACTATCATTCTCTTCTTGCTATACATGTCGCTTGCTATTCTTGACAATATCGTTACTATTGTTTTCTATCGTGACTTGACTTTAGTCATCGTGCTATACTTGATTCATCTGCTATTAAACCATGTACTTGTGCTATTACTTTCTCGACTTTACATGACTCTTTCTATCATTAGTTACTCTGCCATTAAAGCATTAATCATTTAAAGCCTACTTGACTATTGAGATTTAAGTCCTACTGGGCGTTATCGCTCACCCTTCGTTATTTGTTATTGTGTCTCAGGTAAGTCGGACAATGACATTATACGTACCAATGGGACAGGACCGAGTGATAAGTGACCATGGAGTCAAATGACGAAGTTACCCTAGCACCATGGAGTCTAGTAGTGATTGTTTTAGATTTCTTTTCAATGTAATGATGTCATTGAGCCCTATGTGTTGGCTCTGAATTAGTGGTTGTAATAGTTTTAGTGATTCTATAATGAAATAAAGAGTTCATTCCAATTATTGTTTATTAGATGCTCTGATGTTTGCGAAAGTATGCGCAATTGTCGTTACCATACTCGTTGTTCGCGTCTCCCTCCGATTTAGTCCGCTGCTAAATTGGAGGGGCGTGACATGAGTTGTTGCTCAGGGACTGGACGTAGGACTCCTGTGGAGAGGAGGTCCAAACCAGGATAAAAATCCTTGTGCAGTGTGTTTGCTTTCTGTGTGTTTGTTATTGTTTCTACGACTAACACTAACTGTCAATCGCAGTGTATTGTTTAAACATTTTTGTTGACGGGTTTAGATAATCGAATTTTAAATAATCCCATTCACCCCCCCCCCCCCTCTGGGCTAGCTAGCTGGGCAACAAAAGATTCCATCACTTGGTAAGAGTTTTTGGGAGTATTCAATGGTACTTTCTTTCAAGCCCAGATTCAGCAGGCGAAGAGGGAGCAGTTTAAAACATTACAACAAAGAAATTTATCAGTTTTGGAGTATCAGATGCGGTTTATGGTGTTAAGCAGGTATGCACTGTACATGGTTATGAATAATGCAATGTATGTGTAGAACAGTGGAGGAAGTGGATCAGTGAGCAGCTATATTGGAGAGGACCGTGCAGGCCAGGCAGTCAGAGGAGTCAGGTAATTTTCAGTTTCTACAACATTCTCTAGGTGTTAGTAAGGTAAGGCACCATCAGGAGCATCATCATCAGAATTTACTAAGTGGGGTTCAAAGTTAAAGAAGATATTCAGAGGTTGAGGAGGTGGTAGACAACAGGCATTCTAGCCGGGTCGAGGCTTCAGGCCAGAGGCAGAGGAGTCTCAGCAGAGTACATCTTGACAGCTCATGGTTCATCCAAGTTACAGGTGTCATAATTGTGGTCAGTCAGGACATTTAATCAGTAATTGTTCTTATCCCAGAGAGTATAGTTATGGTATAGCAGAACCACAGCAGCAGCAGCCCCAGTAGCTACTAACATATCAAGGTAGAGAGCTCCGCCTTTTCAGAGAGGTCGAGGACGAGTTATGGCCATCAACAAAGCATAAGCAGAGGCATTAAATTTAATTGAGGTATATTACCTATCTTTGAATTTTCCACAAGAGTATTGCACTTTTATTTTTTAAGATTTCATGGATAGCATCGTTCATCCTTTAGAAGAGAAGTAGTGTGAGTTGATTGTGGAAGTTCCTTTAGGTGGTTACATGTTTACTTCTAGTTATTTAGATCAAGTTCCAGTAGTGATTCAGGGAAATCAGTTGCTAGTCAGATTGTATGCATTGCAATTGAGAGAGTATGCTATGATTTTGGGAATGGATTGGTTAGAGGCCTATGGGGCAATAGTGGATTGTAGGAAGAAGAGAGTCAGATTTTGTCATCCCTGTGGAGCGGTATTTGAATTTCAAGGTATGTCATTTTATACTCCTAAATTTATTATTTCCGCACTTAGAGCTAGAATGTTAATTAATGCGGGATGTGTAGCATATTTAGCTTCAGTAAGTTTAGTTGGGTCAAATAAGTCTGTGGAGATGGTACCAGTGGTCAAAGAATTTGCAGATGTGTTTCCAAAGGATTTTCCAGGGTTAGCTCCACACAAAGAGGTTGACTTTATAGTGCAATTGCAGCCAGGTAGTATGTCGATTTCGAAGGTACCATACAGATTGACACCAATTGAATTAAAAGAGTTGGAGAAGTAGTTGAAAGAATTGTTAGGAAAGGGTTTTATTAGACCCAGTCATTCACCATGGGGTGCTCTAGTGTTGTTTGTTAGAAAGAAGGAAGACAACTTCAGGATGTGTAGAGATTATTGCTAGTTGAACAAAGTTACTATTAAGAATAAGTATCCACTTTCAAGAATACATGATTTGTTTGATCAATTGCAGTCAGCTAAGGTATTCTCTAAGATTGATTTGAGGTCAGGGTATCATCAGTTGAGAATCAGAGAGGAGGATATTGATAAGATAGCTTTCAGGACAAGGTATGGTCATTATGAGTTCGTGGTAATACCATTTAGGTTAACAAATGCACCCGCAGCTTTTATGAATTTGATGAATAGGATATTCCACCCATATTCAGACAAATTTATTATGGTATTCATAGATGATATATTGGTGTATTCAGTATCAGAAGAGGAGCATACAGCACATTTAAGGATCACTTTGCAAACTTTGAGGGAGCATTAGTTGTATGCCAAGTTCAGCAAGTGTGAGTTTTGGTTAGAGGAGATTGAGTTTCAGGGTCATGTGATTTCTAGAGAAGTAGTCGTCTTGGATCCTGCCAAAGTTGAAATAGTTATGAAATGGGAAGAAGCAAAGATAGTAACAAAGATCATAAGTTTTTTAGGTTTGGCAGGATATTACAGGCGTTTCATTCAGAATTTCTCAAAGATTGCAGCCCCTATGGCAAAGCTAACCAGAAAAGTAGTACCATTTGTGTGGTCAGTAGATTGTCGTCGGAGTTTCATGGAATTGAAGAAAAGACTCACATCAACACCTATATTTGTTGTCAGTTAATGGTGGATTTGTGTTGTATACAGATGCGTCCAAAAGAGGGCTCGGAACAGTGTTGATGCAACATGGGAAAGTAGTAGCATATGCATCTAGGCAGTTAAAGCATCATGAAGAGAATTATCCAACACACGATTTGGAATTAGCAGTAGTGGTATCTGCTTTAAAATTGTGGAGGCATTATTTGTATGAAGAGAGGTTTGAAATTTTCACAAATCATAAGAGTTTGAAGTATATTATCTCTAAAAAGATTTGAATCTTAGGCAGTACAAGTGGATGGAATATTTGAAGGATTATGATTTCAGTTTGGCATATCACCTAGGTAAAGCTAATGTAGTTGCGGATGCGTTAAGCAAGAAAGCAGTTTTGTGTTGGATGATGATAATGGAATGAAAATTGTATGAAGACATAGTAGAGAATTCCTTTTATATCCCAAATAATCAACAACAAGTGGTATTGGCTAGTAGTGTAGTGGAACCATCATTATATTGGCAGATTGCAGAAACCCAAAGAACATATGAGAATTTAGCAGAGAATGTGAAGACGGAAGAAGTTACCATTGATAATGATTGTGTGGTTAGACTCAAAAGCTGATTGTATGTTCCAGCAAAAGTAGAAATAAAGAAAAAGGTATTAGAAGAAGTGCACAGATCTAGATATTCAATTCACCCAGGCAGTACAAAGATGTATCAAGACTTACAGAAACACTTTTGGTGTCCAAATATGAAGGAAGAGATAGCAAAATTCATAACAAGATGTTTGGTTTGTTATCAAGTGAAAGCATAGCATCAGAGACCAGATTATATATGGAAAGAATAATAGCATTGCATGTCATTCCAGTGATTATTGTTTCAGATAGAGATTCAAGGGTTACATCTGGTTTTTGGAGGATTTTACAGCAAGTGATTGGCATTGAGTTAAGGTATAGTTCAGCATATCATCCACAAATAGATGGACAGACAGAGAGGACAATTAAAATAATAAAAAATATGTTACGAGCTTGTTGTTTGGCGTGGGGAGGCAGTTGAGATCATCACTTACGAATGGTGGAATTCGCTTACAACAACAGTTATCATACAAGCATTGGAATGGCACCGTATGAAACTGTCTAGAAGACCATGTAGAACACCCTTGAATTGGCATGACGTAGGAGAAAGGTAGATTATGGGACCAGAATTAATTCAACAATGTTCAGAAATGGTCAAGTTTATAAAGAAAAAACATCATACAGCTCAAAGTAGAAAGAAACGTTATGCAGATAAACGACGGAGGCCATTGCAGTTTGAGGTTGGTGATTATGTATTTTTGAAGGTTTTTCCTACTAAAAGTGTTCTCGAATTCAGCAAGAAAGGTAAATTGAGTCTGAGATATGTAGGTCCATTCTGAATTTTAGAAAGAATTGGAGAAACAGCTTACAGGATAGAGCTTCTAGCAAATGCACACAATGTATTTCATGTTTCCATGTTAAGGAGGTACATCTGAGATCCTTTGCAGATAATCAGTTACACTAGAGATGATTTAACGCCAAACATGTCTATGCCCAAGTATCCAGTTCAGATCACAGGACGAGGAACACAGAAATTGAGAAATAAAGAAATAGAGTTAATGAAAATCAGTGGTAAAACAGACAAGGAGGTGAAGACACTTGGGAATTGGCAGAGGAAATGCAGAAAGCGTATCCATACTTGTTTGAGTAAGCTTTTAATTCTTTTTAGGTGATAGTTACATGCATAATTGATTGTGAATTTCATGATAAGATTTCTTTTTAAAGTTTGAGGATGAAATTTCTTTTTAGGTGATAGTAATGTAATGTCGTGACCGTTCGGATCGTGGTTTGGTTGGTTTGTGGGCCAATGTGTGTGTGGCCAATAGATGGTGTTTGGTGTTTCTGCATGTTGTGTGGGTGTAGTGGACCGAACATCTGGTCCCAATTCACCCTCTGGTTCACTGTCTGTGAACATGACGGGGGAGTGTGTCACATTCTTAATGCGATAGACCCGAGCGTTGCGTTCCCGTTTGAAACACCCCAGTGATTTGGGCCGTGTCTTTCCCTCTTGGTGTTGATCTTGGGATTGCGAGAATCGAGGAGTCATGTTCTAAACGCGACGAGTTCTGTGTCGCCTTCTGGTTGAGAAGGCGATGGCCTCTGTGTCACATTCCTGTTATCTGTGGCTGGTGTGCCACGTGTTTGTACGCATATCTGTGAAGGTGACGCGCAAGGTGTCGTGTTCACCTAAGGCACATGTAGGCGTGACACATGGTCTGGAGGTTGTCTGCCTGCCAGGAGACCTGTCAGAACTTTTGAGAAGGCGACAAAGTGCCTGTCACGTTATGTTAAGAACGCGACACTCCCCTTGTCACGACCTCAGTTCTGAGGCCTTAAGACTTGCATGCACTCCTTTCTCCTTCTTTCTTTCTTTCTCTCCTCCTCTCCACGGTGGGGGAGTTCCCACCCTCCTTCTTAGGTACCTTGGGCATAGAGGAGGTGCTGGTGTGCTCGTGGCAAAGCATTGAAGCAGCATGGTACGAGGAGGAGATGGCCATTCCGACGTTAAGGGCCCCAACGGGTCTGGCTCTTCAATTTTGTATAGGGATCTCTTGCTCTCTTCCTATCTTGAGGAGATGGAACTTTATTTCGATCTATTCTCCATGTACTCGAGTCTTCCTTGTGGTTTTGCACAGGAGAATGCTTGTCAGTGGTGCACCCTCTTTGTGTAGCAAGGTTCCTTGTGGTGTGTAAGCGAGGAGAGGTGGCATTGGTGCCCCTCGAGCCTTTTTACATTGTACATGGTATGTGTGCTCTCTTTTCTCCCCTCTGTTGTGGTCATTTTGTGGTTTGGGAGACCGTGGGATGGCCCATCCCCAGTCTTGGTCTTCTGACTGATATCATAATAGGTTAGCTGTCACAATACCAGACAGAAAGCGACGGGCTTCCTGTCGCATTTTGGTTGCGACAAGATAGCCATCGCGTTCTCCTTGCCCATTTTGTTTCCTCATTTCCGGTCCTTGCGAGGGTGGTCTATGCCTAAGTTGGTTAGGGGATGTTTCTTCCCCAACTTAGGCACATGATTGGTCTTCTGTGGTCGTTGCCCTTGTCGGGTTTGTGGGTATGAGCCTTAAGACTGTGTTCCCCAAGGGCTTTGCCTTCAGATGGTGAACGCGACAGGTCGATGCGTCATGATCTCATTTGAAAGCAACACCCCTCTTGTCGCCTTCAAGGTTGCGACAGTCGTCATGTGGCCTTATGGCTGTGGTTGTGACTGGCTGCTGAGCTGCCTGGGGTTCGGCCTTCTAATGCTGAACATGATGGATCGATGCCTCGCATTCTCATTTGAAGGCGACACTCGGGTGGTCATGACCTGGTTGTGACGGGTTCGTTGTCGCCTTCTGCTTCGGAAGACAACACACTTGTGGTCGCATTCTGTTTGCTTGTGCTGCTAACCCTTTCTTCTACATTACCGAGTTCCTGGTTGAGGTGTGTGTGGCTGCATTGGCCGACGGCCCTCCTGGGGGTTTCCAGAGGTGTTTCGAGCATGCTTTGTGCCTGCTGGGCTTGTCTTGGTTACAAACCAGCCGTGTTGTTTATTTGTTGTTGGTTACCCCGCCGGTTCTTTATCACCCGATGCTTGGCACTTGAGGGCTGGTCTCGTTCAAATCTTGTTACCATTACCTGGGACCCCCAGTCCCTGCGCCGGTTGAGATAGTTCTCTAGGCAGCAAGCATGCTCGAGTGTTAGACTCATGTAGCTGAGGGGAAAATGGTGGGGACGGTGACGTAGAGTCATTTACAGAGCTGCCTTGACTGGGATGAGACACCAAGGTGGTTTTGGGGTTGTTCTTCCGGCGCGGTCCAATCAGTCTGTTCGGATCGGATATTCGATAATGGCAAAGCTAGAAGGGGGGGGTTGAATAGATTTGCAGCGGAAACTTAGGCAATTTAAAAATTACTTCGTAGTAAAAGATCTACTCAATCAAAACCCCTTTGATTTGATTCAACGTGTGTGAATAAATCAATAAGTAATGTGTAGATGAAATCCCTAGGCATGCATCTAGCGCAACACAATGCAAACCACAAGTCAAACCACAGTGCACAAGGGATTTTTAGGTGGTTCGGAGATCACACCACGTGACTCCTACGTCCACCCCCCACACAGTGAGGACACACTACTCAACAACTGAGTACAACACACACACGAGCGCACTGGATCAACCACAAACACACACGCTAGATCAGGTTCACAACAGATCAGATCCTCTAGCCTTGATCTGATCCACACACCACGTTGTCTGATGCAAACAAGCAATCAGAACAACAATCCACACTTCCACAACATCCACGTACTGATCTCAAATCAGTGCACACACACAGATATATGAAAGTAGTGAAAGGAGAAGAGTTTTGAGATGAAGAATCAAATCCCGATGTAGATCTCTTCTCATTGGTCGTCCAGAAGACTCCAAGCTTCGTCTTGACAAGTATCAGTTGATGGAGAAGCTTGAACCACGGACGAACCGGCTTCAACTCCGCTTGGAAGGTTGTTCTTCTTTGTTCTGGGCAGAGAGATGAAGCAGGGCAGCAGGAAGAAAGACTTGATCTTGACCTTTGCTTAGGGTTTTGGTATGGTGGCTCCTTGCTGCGAAAATAGCCTCATATAATCCATATATAGTGGTGTCCAAGCATAGAGAGTCGTGCTAAAAGGAAACACCAAAATATAGATCATATCCCGACCATTAGATCTTCAGAAAACTCCGTCTGTCGACAGCCAACTTGCTGCTGTCGACAGGAACAGACGATGTTGCAAGATCCAGAAGACTGGGCTTTCTGGAAACAGATTTCTGTGTGTATCTGTCGACAGGGCACTATTCATCTGTCGACAGGGCAGTGTATCTGTCGACAGGGCACTATTCATTTGTCGACAGAGCACTATTCCAGCAACTTGTCTTCTTCTTTTGCACTTGGATTTTGGGCTTTGTCTTGTGTACATTCACACCTACATTAAAAGACATAATTAGTGAGATATAATGAACATATAAAACATGTGTTTCATTTGCATCCAATTGTCATTCTCATCATGTTTCACACATTCATAACACATCAATTTTGTCTTGTTCATGAAATCATCCAATTGTCATTCTCATCATGTTTCACACATTCATAACACATCAATTTTGTCTTGTTCATGAAATGTTCATCATCAAAAACAAATATAACATCAATTAGTATTGCTCATCATCAAAAACATTTAAGCACTTGTTGTAACCCAACATTCTCCAATATGAGAACCCAACATTCTCCCTCTTTTTGATGATGACAAAATTTTCAATTTATGCACAATTGATGTTTCTCCCCCTTTTGACAACATTCAAAAAGATAATGAGTGCACACAAGTAAAAGAATGAAGCAAGGAATTGTGTGACCACATAACTGAATTGTGAAAGATATGAGTGGGGAATGAGTGTTCAAATGAGATTGCAAGGTTGAGGATAGGTTGATACCCACTACAAAATGTCATAAACACTAGTATTAAGATACATAAAAATTCTACAATGGTTAAGAGATAATACTCCGGGAATATCAAGTTATAGCATTTAGAATACATCATTCAAAAACATATGAAAATAAAATAACCCTTTTGAATAAAACCATTGAAGAAAATCATATACCTTAGTGGGTGATGTTCAGTTGGTAAATGAAGGCAATGTCTACATGAACAATTGACAATAGACAACCCATTGCTCTTGATTTAAATCTTGGAGGCTCCACTCTATTTCGAACATTTGAACAATTTCTTTTGTCAAGTTAATGTGGGAAAAGTAGTAATTAGGATCACTTTCACCTTTTGACGTGAAGGTAGACATGAGGGATGCCCGTACCCCCAGTTACTCAGTGTGAGTGACCATCATACTATTGTTCAGAGATAATGAAAAGACTTTTTTACGCGAAGACAGACATTTGTGATGCCCATGTCCCCGGTTACTCAGTGATACTCATCATTGCTCTACCTTTGTCCCATTTCAAATACTTTTTATGAATTTTTTAGTGTTTGAAATAGGTAGCTTTTTCAAAAAAATTTAACACTCAAGGTCAATGGTTATTTAATGTCAATGGTTAATGTAAAACATTAAGTTCGAAAACCTTCTTACTTATCAAACCATTTTAGAAACATGATAATCCACAAGGGAGTTATTCAAGTGAGTTAGGCTAAAATCATTAGATTTAATCAATGTTTTCTAGATGACACAACCTAGACTCAAGCACTAAATATTATATCAAAATCATTGTGTTTAATTCAATGTCTTTGATACTATGTGAATATGAAAGGTTGCAATGAATATTAAGTCCAAATTTTCCCCTTGCATCAATGATATGAACATGCTCATAAAGAAATTATGAAGAAGGATGAAGAATTTACAGAAAATGTGTATCTGTCGACAGCAAGAATGTGCCTGTCGACAGATGCACACAGGCCTGAAAGGCTTGGTTCTGGGAGAGCATGTCTGTCGACAGATGTGATAGTGGCTGTCGACAGATATTTGAGAAAATCAGTGATGAGGCATAGAATTGAGTGACATGAAGAACAAGATTTTGAGAAGTAATGACACAATGAATATGAAGGGTTTCTCTCAAGTATTTCACTCAACCTACCTTGAACTTACTCCCCCATAAGATGTGCATGTGATGAGACAACATTCAAGCATGTTATATATACATTCATGACAAGCATTTGCACATGGATTTCATGAGCATATGAGCACTTTCAAATTTACTCCCCCATAACACATGCATAGTAAATGTATCAAGCAATTCACACATTATTGAGCACTCAGCTAGCCTTATGCATTACATGACTTTTGGTACTTGGCGGAGTATTTTACTTACGCATAATGATAGTTTCCAAACATGCATAACTTTTTTTTCCACATGTCATCATTTGATATACCAAGAGGTCATGTGCACAGTTATGCAATCAAGATGGCATGATTCCAATTCCTAAGAGGCATTGACATGTGGGGTAGCATTAAGGCACATTTTGCATTGCTCAGATAAAGGTAAGAATCCATTTCAATTTCAGCAGTTCAAATATGAAGTGATAAGGAGATTTTATCTGAGCAGTCTTCAATCATAGTCAAAAAAAAAAATATACATTTGTTATCCATCATTTCTTGCCTTGCACAGCCAATGTCATGAATCCATTTCTAATTTTTGGCTGCAAGACATCTCAGCTTGTTGATCAAGCTTGTTTTGGGACCCACACTTGCTTGGGTCCTGCAACGACATTAATGTTAGGATATAACAAAGATTTCAAAATCCAAAGTGATTTGATTTTTGGATTTATGTTGTTTTGTGCAGTTTTCCTGTTCATAGATACATGAAATTTCTGATCTTTATGAACATGTTTATCCTTGTGTGTATGAACACATGATTATTATGGAGCTTTGAAGCATGCACAACATCATGATTTTTATGAGAGTGTTGATTTTTCTTCCAGCAGAATTTAGCAAGATGACCAAGTTTATTGCATTTGTAGCAAACGGGTTGAGCATTTACCTGGAGCTTACCATAGTGTGATTGCATTTGCTGGAATCTCTGAGATCCTTTAGAGTACCTTTGATCACCCTTGGGTTGAGAAGAAGGAGGTGGTACCCTTTGGTATCTCTTGGCATGATGTGGAGTTGGAGATTGCCTTGAAGCTTTTTGAGCTGTTGGAGGAGTTGAAACCTTGTACAATCCTGCTTTCTTTTTCACTTTCTTTTTCTGACTTTGAATTGAGGCATGATTCTTCCTTTTTGCAGTATTTTTATTCAATTTTTTATTTTGTTCTTGAACATTTTTCTGAACATGAATCTGAACCAATTTTTCTTTAGGTGCAACAAAATTCTTGTTCTTTTCAATTTCACTTTGAACAACTTGTTTTTCCAACTCAGCAATTCTCTTTCTAAGATGATTGTTTTCATCAACCAATTGGTTGCACTTCTCATTTATTTGATGATCATGAGCCATATTGGAGATTTGTTTGTTCAATTGATCATTATCAAATTTGAGACTTTCATTATGATCAATCAATTTTTCATTTTCTTTTTTCAAATCCAAAATTTCACATTCCACCTGATCATGATCTTCTTTCAGTTTAGAAAACTTGATTTCATAGTTTTTGACTTCCTTTTCCAATTGTTCATTCTCCATTTTCAATGTTTCATTTTCTTCATAGAATGCTTGAGCATTATCAATTATCATTTCATTCTTTTCCAGATTTTCTTTTAATTTCTTGTTTTGATGTTTAACAGTTTTAAATTGTTTGCACATGTGCTCATAGCATTCTATCAATTCATCATAACATATATCATTCTCTGAATCAGAATTGGATATTGATGCATCAAATGGATCTGAATTTGATTTACCTGATTCTTGAGAATTTCTTGACACCTTTGACATATGTGATCCTCTAGAGTCGTCTGAACGAGAAGAGCCTCTTGAGCTTCCATGAGCCATGTAGCATTTTTCTTCTCTTCTCTTTCTAGACTTGCATGTTTTCATAGAGGAGACCTGCATTTTATCAACATGATTATCAAACTCAATAATCATTGGTCTATTTATGATACTCGAGAACTTAGACATATTTCTGAGTATGTGTTAGATAAATAAACCAACCAACAGAATCAGATAATCAGATGAGAATCAGAATCAAATATAAACCCAATCAGAGCAATTAACCACACATAAACAAATATGCCAAATCACAATCGATGAACAGAAAAACCCGCTCTGATACCAATTGTTAGGATCGGATATTCGGTAATGGCAAAGCTAGAAGGGGGGGTTGAATAGATTTGCAGCGGAAACTTAGGCAATTTAAAAATTACTTCGTAGTAAAAGATCTACTCAATCAAAACCCCTTTGATATGTTTCAACGTGTGTGAATAAATCAATAAGTAATGTGTAGACGAAATCCCTAGGCATGCATCTAGCGCAACACAATGCAAACCACAAGTCAAACCATAGTGCACAAGGGATTTTTAGGTGGTTTGGAGATCACACCATGTGACTCCTACGTCCCCCCCCCACACAATGAGGACACACTACTCAACAACTGAGTACAACACACACACGAGCGCACTGGCTCAACCACACACACACACGCTAGATCAGGTTCACAACAGATCAGATCCTCTAGCCTTGATCTGATCCACACACCACGTTGTCTGATGCAAACAAGCAATCAGAACAACAATCCACACTTTCACAACATCCACGTACTGATCTCAAATCAGTGCACACACACAGATATATGAAAGTAGTGAAAGGAGAAGAGTTTTAAGATGAAGAATCAAATCCCGATGTAGATCTCTTCTCGTTGGTCGTCCAGAAGACTCCAAGCTTCGTCTTGACAAGTATCAGTTGATGGAGAAGCTTGAACCACGAACGAACCGGCTTCAACTCCGCTTGGAAGGTTGTTCTTCTTTGTTCTGGGCAGAGAGATGAAGCAGGGCAGCAGGAAGAAAGCCTTGATCTTGACCTTTACTTAGGGTTTTGGTATGGTGGCTCTTTGCTGCGAAAATAGCCTCATATGATCCATATATAGTGGTGTCCAAGCATAGATAGTCGTGCTAAAAGGAAACACCAAAATATAGATCATATCCCGGCCATTAGATCTTCAGAAAACTCTGTCTGTCGACAGCCGACTTGCTGCTGTCGACAGGAACAGACAGTGTTGCAAGATCTAGAAGACTCGGCTTTCTGGAAATAGATTTCTGTGTGTATCTGTCGACAGGGCACTATTCATCTGTCGATAGGGCAGTGTATCTGTCGACAGGGCACTATTCATCTGTCGACAGGGCAGTGTATCTGTCGACAGGGCACTATTCATCTGTCGACAGGGCACTATTCATTTGTCGACAGAGCACTATTCCAGCAACTTGTCTTGTTCCTTTGCACTTGGATTTTGGGCTTTGTCTTGTGTACATTCACACCTACATTAAAAGACATAATTAGTGAGATATAATGAACATATAAAACATGTGTTTCATTTGCATCCAATTGTCATTCTCATCATGTTTCACACATTCATAACACATCAATTTTGTCTTGTTCATGAAATCATCCAATTGTCATTCTCATCATGTTTCACACATTCATAACACATCAATTTTGTCTTGTTCATGAAATGTTCATCATCAAAAACAAACATAACATCAATTAGTATTGCTCATCATCAAAAACATTTAAACACTTGTTGTAACCCAACATTCTCCAATATGAGAACCCAACACAGTCCAGTTCCTTACTACCTCATTCTACGTTGGTTCCGGAGCCACGTAGAGGGGTCATGCGTGGGGCCGTAGCTTGGCCGAGCTTGTGGTTGTTCTTGTGTGGTTCTATGCTCTTGTAGTGGCTCACTGGCCTCACTCTATCGGAGAGGTTGTAGGCAGGAGCCGGCTGGCGAACGGTGAGCGGTCCATGCCCGCTCCCGGCTGTCAGTGGTGGTGGCGTGCTTCATCTTGTTGTGTCGACATTTCTTTACAGTGTTCTTCGTCCATGGGTCTATTGCCTTGGTAAGAGACGACGGTTGTTGCCGAGTCGTGTCTTGCCATGTTGGCACTGTTGGTTTGGTGCTAGGGTGATGTACCCTGGGTTAACGTAGTGTTGCGTTGACTAGGCCCCCAGCGTAGTCGGGGTTTTCGTGGGCTGTAGCATGTGTGTTCCCATCTCTAGTCGTTGCACCAAGAGTTGGTGTGGAGTGTTCCCCGACGCAGGTACACTTTGGTGGTTTCTGTCTTAGTGTACTCTCGGTGTGCCTCGTGGAGGCCCCGACTTCAGTTTCGTATCTTGTTGCTCGGTGCCATTTGTGGTGGCACCTATGTGTGTGACTTCCTAACCTCATGGAGGTCTGGGATGGTTGTGCTTGGGTGGTGAGACCCTGTTCTCACGTGGTTGCTCTGGTGCTCTGTGAGCTCTTTCTCTCGGCTTGTGTGTGTCGAGGGTTGCTTTTGCATCATGTCTGATTCAGCTAGTTCTATGGGAGTTGTGAGTGGCCTGACCCTAGTTGTAGGTCATGGCGTTACTCTGTTTCCACTGTTTTTTAGTAGCTACCATAGTTGTTTCTTTAGTTACTACTTCCTAGTGTAGTTGCTTTCATTTTTTTTTGGAGTTCCTGCTGCTCTAGCTAGTAAGGGACTGGTTATCCCTACTGGGCCGTATTCGTGAGGCTTACCCCCCTACTTTCTTCAGGTATGGACTCACTGTCGCAACAGTTCGGTGCCGGACGGTTGAAGTGGCGGTTTGTTATGTCGTGAATTGCTAGCAGTGTGGGTGTGTAAGCGTGAGAGCCCTTGTACTGGTGTGAGTTGAGAGTTGCCTTTTTGTAAGTCCTCAGGGTATGCCTTTTAAAGACTACACTTTTCTTTCTGTACCTGTACTTTTATTTAGGACATGTTGTACTTTTAATGTACGAACTTTATTGTTATAGTTATTTGAATTCGTTGCTTTTCTCACTGGACTAAATTCTAACCCTTTTGGGTCTTCAGATCTATGGGTGGTAGCGCGAACTTCGGGGTCCCTGGCGGGGGTCCGGGAGGTTGGGCCATTATATTGGTATTAGAGCTTAGGGGTCCGATGAGATTTGTAAAGAGTTAATAACTATGGTTGTCCCAAAGAAAGGTGCTAGTACGCTGTTAGCCCGTCTGTGGTTGTTAGTTTTGGTCGTGAACATTTCGTTATGTATTGCAGGTGTGTGGCTTTCTAGAAAGGTCCTCATGTGAGCTACGAGGGAGTTGCTACTGTTTCTTAATGTGCGTGCGACAAACATGGTCGTCTGGTTCGCTCATGCTGCAGTTGGGCTCGTCGGCTACTTGCGCGTCTGCATGTGGGTGTCACGAAGCCGAGAGAGCTTGCGTGTGGTGTGATCTTCACCGGTGCATGGCTATTGACTGCAAGCCAGTGGAGGGAGTCCTTGCCTCTTGGCTACCCCCCCTGTTGTTGGGGTGTGTGTTGTGTTGGTTGTTTGTGTGGTCTCTTGTTTGTGTGTCGTTGTGTGCTATGCTCTACTCAGTCGGTGTTGTTGTTCGAGCTAAGCAGATGTTCTGTGTGCTGTGTTGCGTCACTGGTTGGGTGTTGCAATGCTTGGTTGTGCCTGTTTTTCGGCCTTATGCTGACTGGTTGTGAGCTCTGGTGAGGTGCTCCTGGAGCACTTTTATGTTGGTTCTGGAGAAAGTGAGTTTTCCCCAGAACTGTGTTGTGCTCATTTCTAGTTGTTGTTGCGTTGCCCTCTGGGTCGAGGTGCATTGCTTGGTTGCTCTGTGTTCTGGTGAGGTTTCTCAGAACCGTTTGGTGTTGTCTTGGTGAGGATTTCTCTCAAGACTGTTCCGTGCTCGTTTCTATCTATTGCTATGCGACCTCCAGGTTTGAGGTATGTTGTTGATTTGGCTGGTGTGTTCTGGCAGGATTTCCTAGAGCTGTGCCTTGGTGGTTCTGGTGGAGGGTCTCCCAGGATCGGCTTGCATTGCTTCTGCTTGCTGCGGTGTTCTCTCTGAAGATTTGTGTTATTTAGTCATTTGAGTTGTGTGTTTTGGTGAAGGTTCTTCCCAGGATCGCTCGTTGTCGTTTCTGGTAGAGGTTCTTCCCATGAGTGTTTTGTGTTCATTCGGGCCACCATTGTGTTGCCCCTGTGGTTGTTTAGTCGTTTGGTTTGGTTGTCTGTTACTGGTGAAGTTCTCCTGGGATGACTTTCTGTCGTTCCTAGTGGAGGTCCTTCCCAGAGATGCTTCGTATTGTTTTGGTTGTAGCTGCTCTCTCTCTCTGTGTGTAGAGATGAGCTATCATTGTTGCCAGCTGAACTGTCTGCATTACAGTCTGCTTGGACGTTGTCGGTCGAGGTGTGGTGCCTTTGACCGTGTGTCTGGCCGCTGTGTTGGCCAGCTCACCTTGTTGTTCATTTTCAAGTCTCTTGGTTGTGCCAGCAAGACCATGTGTGTCCCTGTGGTTCTTCCATGCCCAACGTGCTCTTGCAAATAGTTGTTTGGTGAGTGTCGTGGGTGTTTGGCTAGTTGTGACTCTTGTGCAAGTGCTAGCCTTGTGCTGCGGTATTCCTCTTTTGTGTGCAGAAGAGGCCTTTTGCATGCCTTCCTCCTCTGCTTTTTGTGGGTTGCTCGGGGGGTGGTGCTCGACCATGGCATTTGGTGCTGTGTTGCACATTGTGGCGACTTTTATGGCGATGGTCCCTTTCCTTGAGCCGTTTTGAGGTTGAGCTGGTTGCTCCCCTCATGCGCATAGTTTCTTTGTGGCGCGATGGGTCGTGGTGTACCTAATTGTGTCATTCGTTGCAGTGTTGGTTTCTTGTTGCCTAACTAGACAATGTGGGGCAGGGAAGCGTGCCTTGTTGTTCAGTGTGAAGCAGCACCGGTCTTATTTTGTTTGCTTGCTTGTGCAGGCATCGTTCCGTTGTGTGTTTTGCTTATGTCTCAATCTGTGCTTTGGGGGCATTTGTCGTTGTTTAGTGTGTGACCCTCTCCGCCTACGGTGGTAGGAGCGGTGCCTCGTGTTCAGGTGCTTCTAAGAGCTGATGTGGTTGTTGCACTCTTGAAGCTGTTGGCTTTCTACATGTTTCCCTTCTGGGTCTCTGGTGGTGAGTACCCTCCTATAGGCTCGGTGCCATTGTGGGCTGTTGGTGTGGTTGTGCATGCTTCACTTCAGCAGGTTTTGGTGCTTAGGGTAGCACCGTGGGCAGTGTCGTGGGTTCTGTTTCGAATTTCGGTCGTTCTTTCGTGAGTTTGCTCGATATGGGACTCGTATGTTTGCCTTTGCCTTGTGGTCGTACCATTACCACTGTGGGGTGGCTACTTTTCCTTGTCTTGGTAGCCCTATCAGTGGTACATCCGACTTTGGTTATGACCTGTGTGCAGGTTCTCCCTCTCTCGCTTGGGGAGCGAGTGTGTTCAAGGGTGGTACCCAGTGCTGGCTAGGGTCCTTCTCGGGTTGAGGGTGGTTCTCAACCTCTATGGTTGCCTCGGTTCTCACGACCGAAAGCTTTTCTGTGGTTGGCTTGGTGACACCCATGCTTGGCTTCGTGCAAGCGTAGCGGGTGTGATGTCAACTTCTCACTAGTTTTTGCTCACGCGCAGTGTTTGGGAGTCTAGAAGCCGAAGGTAGAGTCTCTTGTCTCTGTCTTTGGAGACAATGAGACCTTTCGGTTGCAGTGCTTGACCGTGTGGTTTGCCGACGTCTTGGGTAGCCTAGTTTTGGCCCAACCTCAGACATCTTTCCTGGTTTTGTCTCTGCATGTTGTGCCTGTGGAACGATTGGTTTAAGTTTTCCATGGCTCCACAGTCATTGTGTGTCCTTGTCGGACCACGAGGATGATCTGGGTGAGATCGAGTGGTGTCGGCAGACGCCATCCTACATGTCGAGGTGTTCTCCACGTGCATGTGCGGCTTGGTTTCAGGTCACCCTTGCGAGACTCTCGTTTGGCCTTGCGGCAGGTGCTAGCTGTTGCTAGTAGTGCGGGGCCATTCAGCGGAGTGTTATGGCTGACCTCTTGGCATTTTCTTGACTTGTCATCAATAACTGTGTCCTCTGTCGAGTTCCGCTAGCGACAGAGTGAGTTACTGATTGATTGGTCTCAGTAGCGTGGTCTATTGAGGGGTCAATCGTGTGATTTCCGACTGGTGGTTTCAATTGTTTTTATGGTCGGTTTGGTGTGTGACATGCCTATGGAGTTGTCGACTTCTGATTGTGTGCTCCGCACCATTTGGTGTGAGCTCTGTGAGCTGTTGGTTGTCTGGTTAGGCACTCCATTCATGGCAAGGTCGTGGTTGTGACCACTGGGAGGTTGAGGTGCGACTTAGTAGTCTCCTTGCACCTATTGATTTCTCTGAATAGGATTTGCCCTTAATTTTGAGGATGAAATTTGTTTTAAGTTGGTTAGATTGTAACACCCCGGTGTTTTGGGCCGTGTTTTGCCCTCTTGGTGTTCATCATGGGATCACGATGGATTGAGGAGTTGCTTTCTGAACACGACGAGTTCCATGTCGCCTTCTGGTTGAGAAGGTGACGGCCACCGTGTCGCGTTTTTGTTATCTGTGGCTAGTGTGCCACATATCTATATGCATGTCTGTGAAGGCGACGCATCAGGTGTCACGTTCACCTGAGGCACATGCAGGCGTAACATGTGGTTTGGAGGCTGTCGACCTGTCAAGAGACATGTCGAAACTTTTGAGAAGGCGACAAGGTGCCTATCACGTTATGTTAAGAACGCAACACTCCCCTTGTCACGACCTCAGTTCCGAGGCCTTAAGACTTGCATGCACTCCTTTCTCCCTCTTTCTCCTTCTTTCTTCCTTTCTCTACTCCTCTCCACAGTGGGGGAGTTCCCTCCCTCCTTCTTAGGTAGCTTGGGCATAGAGGAGGTGCTGGTGTGCTCGTGGCAAAGCATTGAAGCGACATGGTATGAGGAGGAGATGGCCATTCTGACGTGAAGGGCCCCAACCAGTCTGGCTCTTCAATTTTGTGTAGGGATCTCTTGCTCTCTTCTTGTCTTGAGGAGATGGAGCTTTGTTTTGAGCTATTATCCCTGTGCTCGAGTCTTCCTTGTGGTTTTGCATGGGAGAATGCTTGTCGGTGGTGCTCCTTCTTTGTGTATCTTGGTTCCTTGTGGTGTGTGGGCAAGGAGAGGTGGCATTGGTGCCCCTTGAGCCTTTTTCCGTTGTACATGGTGTGTGTGCTCTCTTTCCTCCCCTCTGTTTTTGTCGTTTTGTGGTTTAGGAGACCGTGGGATGGCCCATCCCTAGTTTCGGTCTTCTGACTGATATCGCGATAGGTTGGCTGTCGCGATACCAGTCAGAAGGCAATGGGCTTCCTTTCGTGTTCTGATAGAGACAAGATAGCCATCGTGTTCTCCTTACCTGTTCTGTTTCCTCGTTTCCGGGCTTTGCGAGGGTGGTTTGTGCCTAAGTTGGTTAGGGGATGTTTCTTCCCCAACTTAGGCACATGACTAGTCTTCCGTGGTCATTGCCCTTGTTGGGTTTGTGGGTGTGAGACTTGTTGTTGTGTTCCCTAAGGGCTCTTCCTTCAGATGGTGAACATGACAAGTCGATGCGTCACATTCTCATCTGAAGGTGACACCCCTCTTGTCGCCTTTAGGATTGCGACAGTCGTCATGTAGCCTTCTGGCCCTGGTTGTGACTGGTTGTTGGGCTGCCTGAGGTTTGGCCTTATGATGCTGAACGCAACGAATCGATGCGTCACGTTCTCATTAGAAGGTGACACTCAAGTGGTCACGACCAAGATGCGATGGGTTCGTTGTCACCTTCTACTTCGAAAGGCGACACACTTGTGGTCGCATTCTGTCTACTTGTGCTGCTAAACCTTTCTTTTGCATTACCGAGTTCTTGGTTGAGGTGTGTGTGCCTGCATTGGCCGACGGCCCTCTTGGGGGTTTTCAGAGGTGTGCTGAGCTTGCTCTGTGCCTGCTAGGTGTCTTGATTATGAGCCAACTGTGCCGTTTATTTATTGTTGGTTGCCTCGCCTATTCTCTGTCGCCCGGTGCTTGGCACTTGAGGGCTTGTCCCGTTCAGAGGTTGTTACCGTTACCTGGGACCCCCAATCCCTGCGCCGATTGAGGGAGTTCTCCAGGCGGCGGGCATGCTCGAGTGTTAGACTCTGGTAGCTAAGGGGAAAACGGTCAGGACGGCAACATAGAGTCGTTTGCAGAGCTCTCTTGACTAAGAAAGGACATCGAGGTGGTTTTGGGGTTATTCTTCCGACGTGGTTCAGTCAGTCCAGTTCCTCACTGCCTCTCTCTGTGTTGGTTTCGGAGCCACGTGGAGGGGTCAGGCGTGGGGCCACAGCTTGGCCGAGCTTGTGGTTGCTCTTGTGTGGTTCTGTGCTCTTGTGGTGGCTCACTGGCCTCACTCTTCTGGGGAGGTTGTAGGCAGGAGTCGGCTAGCAAACGGTGAGCGGTCCGTGCGCGCTCCCAACTGTCAGTGGTAGTGGCATTCTTTATATTGTTGTGTTGATGTTTTCTTACAGTGTTCTTCATTCATGGGTCTATTGCCTTGGCAAGACACGACTGTTGTAGCTGAGTTGTGTCTTGCCCTGTTGCCGCTGTTGGTTTGGCACTAGGGCGTGGTGCTCTAGGTTACCGTAGTGTTGCATTGATTGGGCCCCCAGCCTACTCTAGGTTTCCGTGGGCTGGAGCATATGTGCTCCCATCCCTGGTCGTCGCATCAATGGTTGGTGTGAAGTGTTCCCCAATGCAGGTACACTTCAGTGGTTTCTATCTTAGTGTACTCTCGGTGCACCTCGTGGAGGCCCCGACTTCGGTTCCGTATCTTGTTGCTCGGTGTCGTTCGTGGTGGCAACTGTCTATGTGACTTTCTAACCTCGTGGAGCTCTGGGATGGCTGTGCTTGGGTGGTGAGACCCTATTCTCATGTGGTTGCTCCGGTGCTCCGTGAACTCTTTGTCTTGGCATGTATATGCCGAGGGTTGCTTCCGCATCGTGTCTAACTCCACTAGTTCTGTGGGGGTTGTGAGTGGCCCGAACCTGGTTATAGGTCATGGAGTTACTCCATTTTTGTTGTTTTGTAGTAGCTAGCATAGTTGTTTCTTTAGTTACTGCTTCCAAGTGTAGTTGCTTCCATTTTTTTTGGAGTTCCTACTGCTCCAGCTGATAAGGGACTGGTTATCCCTATTGGGCCTTGTTCGTGAGGTTCACCCCCTACTTTCTTCAGGTAGGGACTCACTGTCACAAGAGTTCAGTGTCAGATGGTTAAGGTGGCAGTTTGTTATGTCGTGCGTTGCCAACAGTGTGGGTGTGTGAGCGTGAGAGCTCTTGTACTGGTGTGAGTTGAGAGTTACCTTTTTGCAAGTCCACGGGGTATGCCCCTTAAGGAATGCACTTTTCTTTCTGTACATGTACTTTTATTTGGGACATGTTGTGCATATTTCTTTATTAATGTATGAACCTTCTTGTTATAGTTATTTGTATTCATTACTTATCTCACTGGACTAAATTCTAACCCTTCAGGGTCTTCGGATCTGTGGGTGGCGGAGTCAACTTCGGGGTCTCTGGTGGGTGTCCGGGAGGTTGGGCCGTTATATCGTTGTCACCATATAGGGTGCTTTGGCCGCTTGCCCGACGCGTGGCGTGCGCTAGGTTGACGCGTGGCATCAGCGATGAGAAGGTGATGGCCTAGAGCGTTGTGTTCTTATCGCAACATCCGGTGCATCGTGTTCTTAACTATGATGTGTTAAAAACCCTTAGTCGGCCAAACAGAGAAGAGGAAGCTTTGTTAGGCTAGGGGGAGCTTTTGCTGCTGGATTTTTGGCGATTTGGGTGTTTAGAGTGTGATTTGGCGTGCTCTCGACACGAGGACATTGCTCAGAGTGTGGGAAATACCGATTCATGGTTGTTCTTCACATTCTTCGCGAAGGTAGGGAGATTCTACTCAATTTCTCATTGTGGATAGTGTGTTTGACGTGTTTGAGCCATGGAATGAATTTAATCGATAGATGGCATGTTAGTGTAGTTGTTAGACTAATTATAATTGTTTTATACATATGTTTACATGTGTTTTGTGGGATTTCTAGAGGTAGTATCCTTGGATTGGGGCTGTCTATGAAGGCAATGGCCTAGGGTGTTGCATTCTGAACGCGACAGCCCAACCCGTCGCGATCACGTTCAGAACGCGCCTTATCAGGGCGTCGCGTTCTGAACATGACAGAGTACCTCGTCGCCTTCTGGCTTCCGAGGGTTGTGAGAATAGTTTTGGTTATGTGTATATCCTGTTGTGTTATTTCATGTATTTTAAGTATTGTGGCAGTGCATTGGCACGTGTCATGGTTTGAAGATATTGTGTTTGCATGGTTTGTGCGTACGTGGCGAGTTGGGAAGTACGACTCCTTCCATGGTTACCTCTAGAGTCGGGTACCCCAGGTTCTCTATGAGTCAGGCACGTTAGTGTTTGGGGTTTGTCCTAGTATTGTGTGTACCATCAGGGTTTGTGTCGTCTTCTTCGACACCGTCACTCGTCTGTCGAGTTGTACATCCAGTTGAGGGAAAGATGACAGTGGGGTAGTGCCTTGTGGTGTGTTGGTTCTCAGTTCAGTCATTTGTAGCGCGCTCGTGGTTGGAGGATGGATACCGATAGACGTACTGGTCCCCATCTAGTCCCGTGTTCCACAAACTCACTCGAAGGGTTCCAAAACTCTTAGAGGTGTGTCAGGCGTGGGTCTGCAGCATGTGTCACTGCAGATGTGGTGTTGGTTGGTCTCCATAGCTTGTTGGCACTGTAGAGGTGGAGCGGCAGCTAGACCCTTCGTCCGTAGCTGTGAGACTGAGAGGTAGTCTTGTGTGGTTTGTCTGGGTCAGTGGTTGGTGTCGCGAACCAAGTCTCGTGGCCCGAGTGTGGCACTACCTTTCTTTAGCTCATACACTTGAGCATGGTTTGTCATTTATTTATTAATGTCTAACCATCTTATTAGTATAAAATCATTTATTTATTTACGATGGCAGCTCGATGATTAGATAGCTCTATTAATTGTTTAGTTAGTTCTTTACTCCTGGTTCTCGTGTTATTGGTGTTCTTTCAGCTTTTGAGGGAGTTTCTATAGCGACCTTGGATATTTATACCCAATAAGGCTCCAATCCAAGTCTGTCTCCCGTGATCAGACCGAACTCTCGCAAGGGATAGCTCACACAAGTGTTCAGTAAGAATATAAAAGACAACCACAAGAGTATAATATACAAGAAAGTACAAGTATCTATACTCATTTACCACAATTTTACATTGTCCCAAGGCATTATTATATGTCCAAAATAAATGTACAACTACCTGAGGCATACCCCGAGAGAGGAAAGCTCACACTAAACACGATTACAACTCAGTTGCTGGTGGTACAAGTCTGCCCCGACACCACTGCAAGCCAAACACACGGCTAACACCTGAAAGAACTATAAGGGAGTGAGCCTCAACAGGTCACAGGCTCAGCAGGAACTTCCCAAAAATAACCACAACCAACAACTGAAAGAAAGAACCAAGTCTTCAACCCCTAAGGGTCTCACTGGCAGTACTAACCGAAGCACTACAAAGGTAAAACATACTAACAATAAATATAATAGAAATGCATTAAATATAAACACACTAATTGCCACGGTTTAGTTGAAATAAAAGAAGCAATAGGACTAGTGTAGACACACCAATCCACCACAACAACTGAAACCACCACGCCTCGTCCCATATAGGCCAACCACTAGCAAACGGTAACAAGAGTGACAACAAGAGGTCAGTCCCCCACAGAACGAACATACGGTACAAGGCCACACAGGCCAACAACCAACGAAAGGTAACAGGGCTAACCACAGGGGTTAGTCCACCACACTACTCACGGTAACAAACACATTGGAGAACTACCCACACAAGGGTACAACACAACAAGTGGAAGGTCACACAATGCGACCCTCATAGAAACCGGTCCACCTCAACACCTAAAAAGGTTGGTACACCGCGTGCCACAACAGCCAACAACCCACACAGGGTACAGGTACCTGAAGCCACGAGGTACCACAACTAACCACAAGTGCCACTGTGCCACTAGCACGATACACAACAAACAGTCACAAATCACAACTAGTGAGTCACCACTAACAAGCCACAACTACTGGCAAAGCACGAGTCGAAGAAACGATGCCACCACACAGGAACGGACTACTGGTTCATGACGCCAGTATCCAACTCGGACAACACAACACAAGAACTACCTCTCAGTCTCACAGTCATGGACGTAAGGTCCAACTGTCACTCCACAACCACACCGTAAAGCCAAAGAACAGTGGAGACCAACCAACACCACATCTGCAGACCACATAGCCGCAGGCCAAAGCCTGGCACCTTTAGAGACTCTGACCTGAGCTCTCTAAAGTGAGGCACTGGAAAATAGGACTACTTGGGGCCCAGTACGTCTATTGGTGTCCATACCTTCAACCACGAGCACGCTACAAGCCACCGCACACCCATAAGCACAAGTCGATGCCTACTGTCGTCTTTCCCTTAGATGGACGTACAACTCAAATACAGGAGTGAGGGCATCCAGGAAGACAACACAGACCTCAGTGGTACACACAGTACCGGAACACGTCCCGAGCACAACGTGCCTAGCTCACACAAAACTTGGGGTACCCAACTAGAGAGGCATTCCAGAATAGGCGTCAGACCACCAAACTTGGCAAACACACAAATGATGACACATACTAATGCAATCTTTATTTATAAACCACGACCATTTCACATATAAACCTGCTTATCATTGGTCATCACATGACCTCCATAGCAACACATTCCACGATACACATAAATCACATAATCTTAATGTAGTAGCATAATTGACATGATTAATATAAACATAACTTGATCTATTAACTTTAGGACATGCTTATGAATATTAACCACACTTAATCATCTCACAATCACATTAAGTAACTAGGGTTAGGCCCACACAGGACCCTCATTTCCCAAGGCTTAACAACTTACTTCGGACAGAAGACCGCGACGAGGGCCACTGTCGCGTTAAGAACGCGATAGCCCGATAAACTGCAATCTCACACTGGAACGCGACAGAGTCTACCATCGTGTTAAGAACGTGATGGCCTGACAGGCCGCGTTCACAAAGCAGAATGCGATGAGGTCAAAGGTCGTGACCTAAACGCGATAGCCCGACCCATCGCCTTCTCAGACAGAAATCTTGTACCGCGGTTCTCACACAGAAACAACCTCAAATCCTCATTTTCATGCACACCAAGCTTCTACAAATCAATTACACTATACTGGGAACACAACCACACATCGATACATATTAAACATGCTTCAAATCAATCAAATAACGCGAATAAGACAAGCAAAGTCCCTACTGACAAGAAGAACTTGTAGAACGAGGCTCGATCGGCGTTCTCCATGCTCCGAGCAGCTTCCACGCACCAAAACCACATCAAGACACAAGCTTCAAAGCCGACATCACCGGAAATCACCGAAGCAAGCCTCTCCCTGGTCGAACAAAGCTTTCTGCTCTGTTTGGCAAGAGGGCCAAACTTATCCCAACCGAAAACAAGAACACGATGCAGCAACCTATCGCCTTTAGAACGCGACATACCTAACTGTCGCCTTCCAAAAACTAGCCATGCCATGCGTCAAAAAGGTGGTGCAGAGAATGTGACGCATGAGACCGTCGCATTCAAAACGTGACGCCCCACCCTATCGCGTTCACAACCAGTGAACCTGTGGGCTATTTAGGTCCGGATCTCCGGCCCACAACACCCACACCACACACAAAAGCCATGACCAAGGCTCAATGACCCCACATTGGTCATGAGCACCACACCAGAACCAATAAACATAGATCCGAATGACCATGACATTACAGTTTCCCTACTAAGTCAGTGACTTGTGAGGCTCACCTCTACTCCTTTTAGGTGAAGGAGAGCAAGAGAGTTTTCATCCCTCTTCTAGTTTGGTGCCGCACCATAGTGGAGTTGGGTCTGTACCACCACCAGTGTAATTTACTTTCTGTTGTACCTCAGGGTATGCCCTAGGCTGTTGTACTTTGTTCTTTGAATTTAGATGAGAACTGGCTATATAATCCTCATGTAAATATGTGTGAGATGCACAATCTTATATATGTTTAATGTGTTCTTTTATGTTCCCACGGACTATTGTTATGGTATCCCTTGTGAGGCATTGGCCTATTCATGGGAGACAGAGTCAGTTCAGGCTCGTTATTAGGTTAACGGGTTTGATTTGTGCTAGTTGATTGTTTTCCAAGAACAAAAGTGGAATTTTCTTTTTACGTTGTTCCCCCCACCAAAATTTGTTCATTGTTGATGTTAACTTCTTGAGAGTGACTTGAGGAAAAAGAATAGAGCTCATTATATGCTGTGGGAGGGTCGCCAAAGAAGACTTAAGGATTGTTCTTCCCGCTTGAGAAAGTGTAAAGCTAGAAGGGTGGGGGGGGGGGGGGGGGTTGAACAGATTTGCAGCATAAACTTAAGCAATTTTAGAATTACTTCGAATTAAGAGATCTACTCAATTAAAACCCCTCTGATCAGATGTAATGTGTGTGAACAAATTAACAAGTAGTGTGTAGACGAAATCCCTATGCATGTATCTAGCACAACACAATGCAAACCACAATTCAAACCACAGTGCACAAGGGATTTTTAGGTGGTTCGTAGATCACACCACGTGACTCCTACGTCCACCCCTCACACAGTGAGGACACACTACTCAAGAACTGAGTACAACACACACACACGAGCACAACGGCTCAACCACACACACACGTGCTAGTTCAAGTTCACAGTAGATCAAATCCTCTAGCCTTGATTTGATCAACACACCACACACTATGATCTATACACAGCCCTTGTACAGATCACAGAACACACACTCTTCCACAAACGCCACGTACTAATCTCTAATCAGTACACACACACACATGTATATGGAAGTAGAAAGAAGGAAGAGTTCTGAGATGAAAGATCAAATCCAGATGAAGAACGCTTCGTGTGGTAGTCTAGAAAAACTTCAGGCTTCGTGTTGATGAAGATCAGATGATGTAGACGAAGCTTGATTCGTGGACAAACCGACTTCAACTCCGCTCGTGAGATGAATCTTCCTCACGCTGGATGGAGAGTTGAAGCAGAAAATAGGGGAACCTTCTTCTTCTTGTTCTTGGCTTAGGGTTTTCTGTGTGGAGGCTCCTTGCTGCGAAAATAGCTCCATATGATCCTTATATAAGGGTGTCCAAACATGGAGAGTCGTGCTTAAAGAGATCACCCAAATATGGATCATATCTTGACCATCGGATCTTTCCAAAACTACGTCTGTCGACAGGCGATTTGGTGCTGTCGACGGCTACTATAAAAATCTAGTTTCCATAACCATAATGTTGCTGGAAAATCAGCATCTGTCGGCAGCTACTGTCTTGCTGTCGATAGCTACTGTGTAGCTGTCCACAGCTACTGCTTTTAAGTGATTCCAACAGTTTTTCTTGTTCTGACTTGTCTATCTGTCGACACATGCCTTGGGGGCTGTCGACACATGACTATTTGAAGTATATTTCTTGTTCTTTTGCACTTGAATTTTGTTTCTTGACTTGTATGCATTCACACCTACATTGAGAAACATTCTATGTGAGATATAATGAATGCATAGTTGAGCAATAAAAGCATTTTATCAACATCATGTTTCTTTCATGTCTTTGTCATTGTTATCATGTTTGAACCATTCACATAACATCAATTAGAATTGCTCATCATAAAAAACATTTAAGCACAATCATCACACATAAGAACCCAACAGAAAGAGCATTCATTTTCCAACTCTCTATCCTTTTGGTCAAATTGTCTTATATATAATTTAAGTGTCTAGCTCTACTTCCTTTCCATAGGATTGGAAGGCGCAAGTACAAATCTCTATCAATGATAGATTTAATTTCCAAGGTCTTCATAAAATGAGAGTGGGTTCCATGATCAGTGTTCCTGCTAAAAATAAGACTAGATTTTTCTTTGTTGATGACTTGCCCCGCCCATGAACCATAGATGTCAAGAATGATCATCAGTCCATCCCCATATATAATTTTATTCATTATATATAATTTTGGTGATTAACAAAACCTTAACAAATATTTTCTAACAATCTTTTGTGAAGTTCATCCACAGAAAATAATCCAAGAAAAATCTGTAAGTTATTCTCACACACTGTTATTTAAAGTTCAGAGCATGTATTTCTTCTAAGTACACATCGATTTCATAAGTGAAACAATGATTCGGTCATTGGTTTCTTAAGAGAAACAATGATTTCGGTCTCACATCGATTTCATAAGTGAAACAACGATTCGGTCATCGATTTCTTAAGAGAAACAACGATTTCGGTCTCACATCGATTTCATAAGTGAAACAATGATTCGGTCATTGATTTCTTAAGAGAAACAACGATTTTGGTCTCACATCAATTTCATAAGTGAAACAAGGATTCGGTCATCAATTTCTTAAGATAAACAACGATTTCAGTTTCACATCGATTTCATAAGTGAAACAACGATTTCGGTCTCACATCGATTTCATAAGTTAAACAATGATTTGATCACTATGACGATTCGTTAAGAAAAACAACGATTTTCGTCTCACATCGATTTCATAAGTCACTCAAGTAACGATTCGATAAGTGAAACAACGATTTGGTCGTTGTACCGATTTGTTAAGCAAAACAACGATTTGGTCGCTGTAACGATTTGGTCGTTGTAATGATTTGTTAAGTGAAACAACGATTTGATCGCTATAATGATTTACTTATACAATGATTTGCTTTCACTTGTACAACGATTTACTTGTACAACGATTTGCTTTCACTTAAACAACGATTTACTCAAACAACGATTTGCTTCTACTTGAAGAATGATTTGCTCACACAACGATTTCTCAAGTAGAACAACGATTTCATCAACACAATGATTTCATTATCATTAACAACGATTTCACCTTATATTCATGAATCACATCGATTTCATTTTACCATGAATTTCATTTATGCATATATCATCGATTTCGTGATAACATCAACTCTCTTCACAATGATTATGTTTTGAATGAATTATCATACATTTTCATTGTTACTATCTTTCCAGATAAATTTGAAAATGTCCATTCCTTATATTCAAATATATTTTCAAAACACTGTGGAGTTCAAGTCTTCCCGCGTATATCTTTATATCTTACACCACGTAACATTTATTGTGACTGATCACTTCTCTGCATGTCACATATCTGTGTGCTTTCTATACATGTGTTTATATTACAAACACCTTCAGGGTGATAGAATGGGATTTCTATTTTGATATATATCCTTATAATATGTCTTCTAACGTTGACTGATCTCACAATGTTGGACAACCTGAAGAGAAAGATATCTGGATAAATCTTCTCCTTGCATATGAGTCGTCCAGAGCATTAAATGTCTGCAGGCTTACCTATTCCACACTTCGGACCATGCAGTCTAACATGCTTCAAACTTAGAGACAATGGACACTTCAACGAACACCTTAATGGATATATTTTTCAAGAGAAGATATATAGAAGACTGATGGCTCCATGAAGAAGACACGACATGAATACACATTTTCAAGAACCAAGAAACATCAGCAAAGAGAGAGCTTCTAAGCTTCATTCCACCAACCTTTAGCTCTCAGCTCTCTGTCTTCCATTTGATTCATCTTTGGAGAGCTTTTGTAGTTCTGAGAGATTTTCCTTATTGAAAATATTTGTCTCTCAGACATTGCCTCAGATTAAGCAATCTGTCGTAAGCTTGGTCTAGAGGCCTTTCAATTTCTACACATTCTTTGTGTGTATTCCTCTTCGTGTGTGAAGAGAAGACCTGTTGGAAACAGATGGTGATTATTCCCTTCAGTGAGGAAGGAAGAACTGTGTATCAGGTGGTGTCTTGTTCCTCTTCGGGGTAAGAAGCGAAGGCCAGTTGCGGCTGGATGTGTAAGGTCCTTAAGGGGGACAGTACCCTTGGTTAGTGAAATCCCAAGTTGTTGCTTGGGGACTGGACGTAGGACTCCTTGAGATAGAAGAGCTGAACCAGGATAAAAATCTCTTGTTGTTGTGTGATTGTTTATGTGCTTGTTTGTCTTCACTCTTACTAACACTAACTATCGATCTTAGTGTTTTCTATTAAGCGTTTTTATTAACAGGTTTTATTCTAAGAAGAATTTTAGCAATCCATTCACCCCTTCTCTGGGCTTGCTAGTTGGGCAACAAAGAATATAAGTGTATTCATCTAGTTCTTCATGTGTTAAGGTGTCGAAGATGAAGATATTGTCTGCATACAACACGATGGTAAATGAGGGGGCTAAGGAATTAATCTTGAATCATTTAATTTTACCTTGCTCCTTCTTCTAATTTATCATGGCAGTAAGGCATTCAACACCAAAGATGTAGAGAAGCTGGGGTTAATCTCCCACCAATCACAGTTCAGTGTTGTCTCATAGTAAATTTATTCGTTCTGATTCGTATTATTAGCCCAAGTTGTTAGATTTTTGAATCAACCGAAAGATCCAATTCGATTCAATTTGGTTTGTCACGTCAAACTGGAAGCTCTTAAAACTCTAGGTCCATTGGTCTTTAAAAGGGTCCCAAACAAGGCTGTTAAAACCCCTTTTCTCATATGAGGAAAGCAAAGCAAAAGGGACTTTGACTCCAAGCTTGATTATAAGAAAACCCCATGTACTTATGCAATGTAAGATGAGGTATAAATAAGCCAATACAAACCCCAATGAAATGTGCATCCCAATTCAAATGGGATATGTACCCTCCATGACATAGCAATGCAAATGATGCTTTAACCCCAAACAACTCCTATAAACAGAAATCACATATGCTTACATATTGAAACATGGGATGTAAAGAAGCCAAATGGAAACACCAATGAGGTATATATCCCAATTCAGGAAAAACAATTTGGAGTACAAACTCTTCCTTCTAGACATTAGATCCTTGATTCGAACTTAATTCAATAGAACACTATTATATGGATTACTTTTAATTATTTATTTTCAGTTTAGTGGTTAGTATTGCACTTCTTACTTTAATGTAATTCATTTACATGTATGTGTGAATTTGGTTTAATATTGAACTTATTCACATGTAATAATTTGTTTGCGTTTTCCTTTCATATTTATGTGGTTTTTAAATTTGATCTATGCATGTATAGCAATTTAACACTACACACACCTCACGAGAGCATCTTAAGCTCGTGTCAATGAACCTTCCCATTCAAGACTTTGGGATTGATGTGCACGAATCTCATTTTCAATGATGAGAACGTGTATATCTAACTCAAAGTCTTGAATTGTCCCATTTTGGATAGTCTGTGAATATTTGATCGCACTCAGGTGGTTGTTTACTATATGTGTTTGTACAGTTTGTTGAAATTTTTTATTGCATCTTCTCATTCCTCTCTGGTATATCTTTATTGATTTTGAATATTTTCTTAACCAGTTCGAAATAAATGTTTAAGAAAATTACTTAATCAATAAATATTTTTGGTATATCGGAGAGGTGTGGGGAGATGTTGCCGAAATTTTCATCAAAATGTACAAACACATAGTAAATGGCCATCTGAGTGCGATCAAATATTCATGGATGGGTAAAAAGTGATAATCTAATTAATATGTCCTACCTATTCATTTTGACTTAGTCAAATGACGTGAGGGTGGGTCGGGTTTTAACTGAACAAATGACTAACCAGAGATTTTATGGTGACTCTCTTAAGTTGTTATACAATTTCTAAATTTTAGTGATGCTCGTCAGATGACATTTAATCTGTGCAGGAAAAATGTCGCATGAGAATTGGTCATGGATGTACCATAGAATAGTTAATGAAGTTATGACAGAGGAGTTTAAAGACGGAGTTGACAGTTTCGTTCGGTTTTCATTGATGATGGTGGAGATTCTAGTGTGTCTGACCAACTCTCTATATTCAAGTGTCCTGGACGAGTGTTTAGATATTCTTCTACTTGCGCACCCGAAGATAGAGAGTTGGTAGCTGCAGAGATCTGCATCTTCATGAATTGCACAGAACTAGACCCTTACATTGAGTAAACCCTCAATGCTAATGTCTTTATGTACCTCATTCGTTTACAATTATGGAGTCTGGAGGTTGTGTTGCATTTCCATTGCAGAGAGTTTGAGTCAGACATACTGCAACGGAATCCATGTCTGACTGACGTGCAGGTTGAAAAGGAATGGGAGAAGTCTTTTGCTACTTGGTTAAGATATTGAGTAAGTGTCTAAATATTTGTATGCATAAGTGTTGGCATGTTTTTATGCATAAGTTGTTCATAGTTGTCATTGTGTGTCTATTTTTTTTTACATACGTTGAACAAGACTTTATTACTAATCCAAGAGTTCAAGAGATTAGTTATGGGCTCTCGAAGATTGTACGTGTCTATCTAGGCTACATTGTAAACGGATATCAATTTCACACGAGAGATTATTGTTGGAATAAGTCTATAATGAACAACGGCGTATGTGTGAAGGGAAGTGCCTACAATGAAAATGAAGTAAAATATTATGGCATTCTCGAAGAAGTCATCGAACTGCAATTTTTGGGACAAGGTAACCATGTATTTGTCTTCAAGTGTTATTGGTTTGATCCGACCTCTATTCGTAATGACACAACATATGGGATCGTTGATGTCAAACATAAGTCCAAGTTGAGTACGTATGAGCCATTTATTCTGGCAGCACAAGCCCAACAAGTTTATTATTCAAGCTATTCGTCTCTCAAATTGAGAGATTGGTGGGCTGCTTGTAGAGTGAAAACAAGACTATTCCCTGAGTATGAGCTTCTCTCAGCTGATATAGAAGTCGAAGATGTTAATGACAATTTCTTCCAATCAGACCGGAGTGACGGACGAGAGTTGGCTCCTTCTACGTAGTTCAGTGTAGATGATATAAATGAACCGATTTGCTTATATAAGGATAATGAAGAGGAAGAAGTTATCATAAATGCCCTAGACGATCAGGTTGTTAAGCGGGAGGTGGAGTCTGATGAGGAGGAAGAGTGGACCGATGATGAGGACGAAGAGGATGACGAAGATGACGCTGAATTAGACATATCTTCAGCATCTGATGATGAATATAAATAATATTCAAAAAAATTGTAAGAACTAAGTGTTGTTGCTAGTTATATGTTATTAAATAGCTACTTCAGATTTGAGTGTTGATGACATGTTATATCTTTATTGTTCTCAATAAAGATATGGTGTGTGGAGGACTTAGTGGGAGGAGGGTCCACCTCATCCAGTGCACCCTCTACTTCTGTAGACTGAGGTATATGCATGTACTTATTACGTTTATATTAACTGTGTATATTAACTTTATATTTTCTAACGTATATATAATTTTGTAGGATCCGCATCACGCCAAGTAGTGTCACCTGTCCCATCCCATTCACCAGAAGGTACATGCATGTTTCCATACTTTATTACGTTTCTTGTCTTCCAATTTTTTTAATAATAGTGTACTTATTATTTACAACAGAGGTGGAGAGTCATCATCCAGTGGCGGAGGAGGTGGCTTATCAAGTTGGATGCCAGCCATGCTGGATTTTTGGGTAAACTTAATCACTTCAAACTTATTATATTTGTTATTTACATTATATGGTTCATGTAGAAAATTAATATGCAATTGTAGGGGGGAGATAGACCTAGGATCTGCTTCTCGCTATATTACATCGTTGATACACGCACACGTTCCAGGACCAGTGGAGCCGTCGAAAGAGTTCCCCATGTCCGTTCAGGATCTGTTATTTGACATGTTCACGGTATTATTACTTTTTACTCATTTGAAATCATTTCTTTAATTACTATCTCTTTAAGTTAGTGCACTAACTTGAGTCATTTAATTTCTTAACAGCGGAGGTACATGTTCACGAAAGAGGAGGATCTCCCTCGAGCATGAGCCATCTGGGAATCTACTGCCCACACTAATTTTAGAAAGTCGTTGTGGGAGGCCCGGGACAAGGCGGCAAAGATTACAAGTAGGGTTGCAAACGAACCAATACACTCGACAAGTAGCTCGAAACTCCGCTCGTTTATTAGATAAACGAGTCGAGCTTGAACAAAAATATAAGCTCAATTCATAAACGAGTCGAGCTTGAACAAAGATATGCTCGACTCGAATACGTTCGTGAACAGCTCGTTAAGATACTCGATAATATGCTCGTTAAAATATTCGATTAGTTACTCATTAATATACTCGAATTATATTAATTTTTTATTATAAATATGAAAATATTAATATTTATTATTTTTAATCAATTTTTGTTAAGGTACGAAATACTGATGAATACTAAAATGTAAAAGATTAAATATGAGTGTGTAAATACACAAATTATGAAAGGAAGGGCTGTAGACGAACTAATACACTCGACAAGTAGCTCGAATTTGACTCGGATGTTACTCGAATTCGGCTCCTTTAGTGAAGTAAACGAGTCAAGCTCAAACAAAAATTTAGGTTGGTTTCAGAAACGAGCCAAGTATGAGCAAATGTCTACTCTACTCATTTAAGCTCGTGAACAAATTCGTTTAATTTTTTAATTATAAAAATTATAAATATAGTTGTTAAATATTTTAAAGATTATACTAAAATAATTAAACAAGTAACTTATGAAAGATCTTGGGGTATGACCTTGAAATAAGATAAATTTGGGTCTTATAAACAGTTAGGTTTTTACTTGCAAATTGAATAAGGCTTTATATATATATATATATATATATATATATATATATAACTTGCAAATTCAATTGGGCTCGTTAAGATACTCGTTAAGAGCTCGAACTCGGGAGTATTTAAACGAACCAAGCTTGAACAACCATTTTCAATACTCGATAAAGCTCGAGCTTGACTCGAGCTCGATTAAAAATTAACGAACAGAGCTTGAGCAGCATAATACTCAGCTCGACTCGATTCGTTTGCAGCCCTAATTACAAGTAGCCAAGATCTCATGGCTTGGATGGATTACGGCTGATGTGGATGAGGAGGGACTATTGGGAGTCCCTTTGTCATCGTTGGGCTATTGGACCATGCCAGGAGAGGTCAAAGGCAGCTAAACGCAATCGGGAAGCTCATCTAGAAAAGAATGTGCATACTAGTTGGTCGGCGTCTTATGCGACCCATGGCCAGAAATTAGTAAGTATATTAAGTTTTAATTGCTTAATACATTATTATTGTGAAACTAACTACTTTTGTTGAATTGTAAGCGTCACAAGCTCGAGCGTGCCCCTACATTTCGCAAGTTGTTTGATCAGACTCATAAGCGAAAGGGAATCGATGACTATGTCAGCGAGAGTGCTCGCACAATTGCCGTAAGTCTATATATAATTTTTTATTTAATATAGAGATTAAAAAATGTATAATAACTAATACATTTTTAATTTGTTCTATAGGAGACCTATGACAAGATGATGGCGGATCACTATGTGGAGGGCACTCCCCAGCCAGACTTGGATCCGGAGGCCTAGATCGACAAAGCAGGAGGGCCGAGGAAGGGCCAAATGTACGGTATTGGCGACAGCCTAGATACTACTCCACTATTGTCCTCATATGTGAGTTCAGTCGCTCTTCTGGCCTACATGAGTTTGTCTGCTGCGACGCCCTACAATGGTGGAGAGGACATCAAAACCCTCATCCGAGAATAGCTGTCGTTACACCTTGGCGCCATAGTCGAGCAGCTAGTGGCTACCATCCGAGGAGGAGGCACCTCACAGCATGCCCCTCAAGTTAGTATTACTTTTAATTTCATATAGTTTGAATGAAGTCGGGGGGTCCAAAATATTTTCTGTCAGAAGTTTCCCACGTCCGACACTTTTGTCTGTCGGTCAAAGTGTCGGAAGTTCCAACAGTCTTGCTGACGGATAATTCTGTTAGAATTTCTGACGACTTTTGTTCATCTATAAAACTATCAGAATATTAAGTTTCATATGGATATTTCTAATAATTTCTTTCGTCAGATATGCCGATGAATTTATCGACGGATTTTCTATTCGTCGAAAAATTCTGATGCATTCTTTCCGACAATTTGTTTTCGAAGGGGTGTCATTGGAAAGTGTCTTCTCTAATAGGTTTTCGATGGAATGTTGTCGTTAGAAATCTTGATTTTTCTTGTAGTGAAGAGTAAACTCAAAATTTTCTGAGCAAAAATTGCCCGGGGTCAAGACCTAAACTAAAAATAATTAACTGTCATTCTTCAAAACTAGAGTATTACATAATTCTTAAACTATAAATAAGAAGGGCAGACGGAGCAAGGGTTGAACTCTTAACACACAATTCCTGATTCCCTATCTTTTAGAACTACGGATTACTTTGAAAAAGAGTAGGTATGAGCAGTCTTGCCCAGTAAGATTCATCCTCTAATAACAAGGAAATAGATATTGGAATCAATGAAAATTTATTGCACATGAGGATAACAAATAACAATGTTCAAGGAAAGGGAGGATAATGCAAATTAAGATGTAAGAACATTGAACCATGCTTAAATAATAGTAACAAGAATAAACCGATATGTTAATGAACTAAGCAAGAATAACAAGTATCAAGCATGTAATGACATTCCTTCATTTATCAAACGTGTAATAACAGTCGAGCAGTTCACTAAACATGTACTAGTTGTTCGTGACAAATGTGAACTAGTTGAATCATGCTGATGGAAACAATAACATATACTAGAATATCCACCAATCAAGCAAGTAGCAGCGCCGATGCCAAGCACTAAAATAGTAGTCCTATATCATTCCATAGGGCCAGTAAATGAATTCGGGTGCTCCTCCCAAGAACTGAACCCACTTCTATTTGTGCAGGCATCTTGATCCAGTAGAGTCCGAAGACCCAAATAGTAAGTAAACATTCATGATTGTTATGTTTTCAGATAATTATGCAACACTTAAGAGTTTTAAGGATAAAGCACATGTATAATATTGTGTAGCATAAGGATCACAATAGAGTTAGAAATGATTGGAGTTTCAAGTGGTAATACAGTTATGCAAGGAGAAGTTTATGCTGGAAGCCAGTATTCAAATTGAAATATCGGAATTTCCAGTTGAAATCAGTGAGTCTGATCTAGTATTATAATTTGAAACTAAAAGCAATCTAGCTGATCAAACTAGTAAATTACTAATTTTATTCAGACTTGAAAATAATATCATATCAATGTAAAAGTCATATTAAACCGATAGTGAACCAAATTTGTAGTGTAATTCACAGCCGAGATTGGATTTTCAGAAGTCAATCAAAAGTCGATGTATCAGGTCGGTTTGCGAATCAGATGCTAAACGGAATTTCCAAGAGATATTACCATGTTGAAACACTGATCCTAGTTACAAGACGGTATAAACCTAGAAGTTCTGGAGATATCACGTAACATTCTCTACCCCTTTTTTTAGGCTTCATAGAATAACTCTGTGTCATGGTACTTAGGCTTACTTAACATGTTATGTCTTAAAACTTTATCAAAAAATCAACGGAAGAATACATCACAAAGTTAGTATGAAATCAACATGGCTGATCGAACCATTCAATTACTAATTTTATTCAGAATTGGAAATAATGTCATATTAATGTAAAATAAGGATGGGCATATTTGACTTCTTTTTCAGTAGGAGAGTGACTCACTTGGAGAAGTCGTAAGCATGTTTAACATTTTTCACTGGACTTTAGATTTTTAGCTTTCTATTGGGTTTATTTGAATTATGAGATTTTTAAATAGGCAAAATTATGAGAGATTAAAAAGACGATATTTTGATGGAATCATCAAAATCACGATCTTCTTCTTTGATGGAAGAGTTGACTTTTATTGGTAAGAGATACAATTTTTTTGTTATTTTTATTAGATTCAAATGGGGGGTACTTCTTTATTTACATGTAATAGCTTAAGTAAATGAAACAACATATTATAAAATAAGGTATGAGTTCCGCAGGGTTTCTGCTGACTCTTCTAGAAGAATTAGTCGTCAAAAAACACAAGGTCGGTCGACTGAATAGAAGGAATCGGTCGACCAAAAAAACTAAATCGGTCAACCAGAAAGGCCAAATTGGTCGACCGACCTAGCCAGTAGCTCGGTCCTAGATTTAAGGCGAAATCGATCAACCAAAATCCAGACATTGGTAGACCAATTTCTGTAAAAAAATTTAGAGTCGTACGGTCGCAAATCACACAGTCTAAACAGGCATAGGAATGGAAATAAACACTCAGAAATTGTAGGGAGGGACCTATACTTCAAATGTACATATTTTCTAGATTTAATAAAACTTGTTAAATCTCTCTTTCAAATTCTTTTCTCTTTTATCATTCGAACTAGAGAGAGAATCGGTCGACTGAAATACCAAAATTGGTCATCCAATTCCAATAAAAACAAGAATCATAACAGCTTGAATCTCACAGTCCAAACATACTTTGAGAATAGAAATAAATAATCATGAATGATGAAGAGGAATCTACTTTAGAGTTGGGCGTGACTATTGGGTCAAGATAGACTCCTTAAGCTCCTCATCTCACTTCTTTCTCTCTCTTTAGTGCTCTACAACTTCTTTCTCTTTCTTCTTTCTCTTTCTTATCTCTTATGTTTGGCATGGTGATCTTTGAGCAAAGAAGATGAGGGAGTGGCAGTGGTGTGATGGTGGTCAAAAAGTAGAACAAGAAGAAGGAGAAGAAGAAGCAAGAAGTAGAAGAAATGGAAGAAGCAAAAGGAACATAAGGCGTAAGAAAGAAGAAGTGGAAAAAGGAGGTGGTGGTCATGGGAAGAAGAATAAATGGAAGAGGACGGCCAAGCAAGGAGGAGAAGAAAAAGTGGAAGGCGATGGGTTTTATAGAATGGCCAAGCCATTGTATGGTTGCCACGAAGGTGAGGCTCTTCATCTTCTAAGGCCACATGTACGTTTAGAGATAAGGATCAACTAACAACCTACATATATCTACCCCACACACATAATCATACTTACGTAAACAAATTTACGTAAATGGTTACGTAATTCAAATTTAATTCATTTAGGTTCTTTGGGCCACTAATTTTATACTTGAATAATTTCCAATTGAGTTGAAATTTTATACATAAGCTTATTAAGATGTGATACAAATTATGATAATTTTTTTTTTCAAATTAAAATTGCGTTGGGTGAAAATTGACCCAAAACTCATTAAATTAACTTAATCTCGTTATCCACACACCAACAATTCTCAACATTTATATATTTGGAATCAATACATTTTTTTGATAATTATGGTGTCGTCATATTTTACTTTTGTTATTGAATTATGATGACTCCCTGTCGGAGTGCGCACATCTAAAGATAGTATTGTGGTTATATTAATAATATGAAAGTATTCTAAATTTAAACGTAAACATGTTTCTTGTAAGTATTTGTGTCTTTTATGAGAATTAGAATCTTTTCTATTATCTAATATCTTATTATTATTTCTACAATGCGCACAGGCTTTCTTAAGTTGTGACTCAATCTTTCCTAGCTGACTTAGTCTTTCCTAGCTTATTGGTTTGCTTGATCTTCTTAGTCTCTTTCTTTCTTTTCATCATCTTATTGCCAATTATTCTCTGACTACTTGAGGTCAATGCTCCCTTTCTTACAACTATCTTAACACTCATAGTCTCCTGGGGATTCAGACCTCAAACATCCCCATGTAGTTCCACTTTCCCTTGATTATGATTTGGGGTCACTTGCTTCCAAGGACTGAGCAAGGTTGTTTGATGTCGATTGAATCTCTTTTCAATGCATTTCTTCTCCCATCATACTAGGCTGAGCAAATAAGTTTAATTTGATTAATTGACATGCAGTCTAGAAGTTGGCATTTCTAACTAATGCTATTGATATATTTGTTATCACGTGTATTTGACTATTTGATATATTGGTCTTTGTGATTAATTACGTTCTTTTCCTACAAAATTAAGAAATTGAAAATGATTAAACTACCACTAACTATACTTGTCTAATTTACCCTCAAACTTTCTACCCATTCTCACTGGTCACTACAGGGTACTGAAGGTTAATAACTCTAAAGTTATTGAATCCTCGAACCATGCTATGATACCAACTCTGTCATGTCTCGCCATTTAATATTTCCTTAAATATTGAAATACGACCGAATAGGGAATCAAGAGTAAACGTAAAATTTTTCGAGCAAAAGTTGTCTGGGGTCTAAAATAAAAATAATTAACACTCATTCTTCAAAACTAGAGTATTACATAATTCTCAAACTATAAATAAAATGGGCAGATGTAGCAAGGGTTGAATTCTCATCACACAATTCCTGATGCCCCATCTTCTAGAATTGCAGATTACCTGGAAAAAGGAGTAGGTATGAGCAGTCTTGCCTAGTAAGATTTATCATATAATAACAAAGAAATAGATATTGAAATCAAAGAAAATTTGCTGCACATGAGGATAACAAATAACAGTGTTCAAGGAAAGGAAGGATAATGCAAATTAAGATGTAAAAACATTGAACCATGCTTAAATAATAGTAACAAGAATAAATTGATATGTCAATGAACTGAGCCAGATTAACAAGTATCAGGCATGTAATGACATTTCGTCATTTATCAAACGTGTAACAACTGCCGAGCAGTTCATTGAACATGTACTGGTTGTTCGTGGCAAATGTGAACTAGTTGAATCATGTTGATGAAAACAATAACATATACTAGAATATCACCAATCAAGCAAGTAGCAGCGCCGATGCCAAGCACTAAAACACTAGTCCTATATCATTCTGTAGGGCCAGTAAATGAATTTGGGTGCTACTCCCAGGGACTAGACCCACCCCTATTTGCACAGATATCTTGACCCAGTAGAGTTCGAAGACCCGAACAGTAAGTAAACATTCATGATTGTTATATTTTCGAACAATTATGCAGCACTTCAGAGTTTCATGGATAAAGCACATGTACAATATTGTGTATCATAAGGATCACAATAAAGTTGGAAATGATTGGAGTTTCAAGTGGTAACACACTTATGCAAGATGAGAAGTTTATGCTGGAAGCCAATATTCAAATTGAAATATCAAATTTTCCAGATGACTTTAGTGAGTTCGGTCTAGTATTATAATTTGAAACTAAAAGCAATCTGGCTAATCAAACTAGTAAATTATTATTTTATTCAAAATTGAAAATAATATCATATCAACATAAAAGTCATATTAAACTGATAGTGAACCAAATTTGAAGTGTCATTCATAGCCAAGATTGGAAATTCAGAAGTCAATTGGAAGTCGATGTATTAGGTTGGTTTGCGAATCAGATGCTAAACAAAATTTCCAAGTGATTTTACCATGTCGAAACACTGATCGTAGTTACAAGATGGTCTAAACCTACAAGTTTTGGAGATATCACGTAACATTCTCTACCCCTTTTTAGACTTCACAAAATAGCTCCGTAACGTGGTACTTAGGCTTACTTAACATGTTAAGTCTCAAAACTTTTATAGAAAAATCAACGTAAGAATATATCACAAAGTTAGTCATGAAATCAATATGGCCGATCGAACCATTCAATTACTAATTTTATTTAAGATTGAAATAATATCATATTAATGTAAAATAAGGGATGGGCATGTTTGACTTCTTTTTCAGTAGGAGAGTGACTCCCTTGGAGAAGTAGTAAGCATGTTTAACATTTTTCACTGAACTTTGGATTTTTATAATTCTATTGGGTTTATTAGAATTATAAGATTTTCAGATAGGTCAAATTATGAGAGATTAAAAAGATTTTATTTTGATGGAATCAATAAAATCGTGATTTTCTTCTTCGATGGAAGAGTTGACTTTTTATTAGTAAGAGATATAATTTTTTTGATATTTTTATTGGATTCAAATGGGGGGTACTTCTTTATTTAAATGTAATATCTTATGTAAATGAAACCCTACGGACTCTTTTGGAAGAATTGGTCATCAGAAAACACAAGGTTGGTCGACCAAATAGAAGGAATCGGTCAACCGAAAAAACTAAATCGCTCAAACAAAAAGGCAAAATCGGTCGATCGACCTAGCCAGTAGCTCGGTCCTGGATTTAAGGCAAAATCAATCGACCGAAATCTAGAAATCGGTCAACCGATTCTGGTAAAATAAATCAGAGTTGTACAATCGCAAATCGCACAGTCTAAACAGGCTTAGGAATGGAAATAAACACTCAAAAATTGTAGGGAGGGACCTATACTTCAAATGTACATATTTTCGGGATTTAATAAAACTTGTTAAATCTCTCTTTCAAATTCTTTTCTCTTTTATAAGTCAAACTGGAGAGAGAATCGGTCGACCGAAATACCAAAATCGGTCGTCCGATTTCGGTAAAAACCAGAATCATAAAAACTTGAATCGCACAGTCCAAATATGCTTTGGGAATAGAAATAAACAATCAGAAATGATAAAGAGGAACCTACTTTAGACTTGGGGGTGACTGTCGGGTTAAGATAGACTCCCTAAGCTCCTCTTCTCACTTCTTTCTCCCTCCTCAGTGCTCTACAACTTCTTTCTCTTTCTTATCTCTTCTCTTTGGCATGGTGGTGTTTGAGCAAAGAGGATGAGGGAGTGGTGGTGTTGTGATGGTGGTCAAAAAGAAGAACAAGAAGAACAAGAAGAAGTAAGAAGTAGAAGAAATGGAAGAAGCAAAAGGAACAGAAGGCGTAAGAAAGAAGAAGAAGTAGAAAAAGAAGGTGATGGTCGTGGGAAGAAGAAGAAATGGAAGAGGACGGCCAAGCAGGAAGGAGGAGAAGAAAAAGTGGAAGGCGATGGGTTTTATAGAATGGTCAAGTCATTGTATGGCTGCCACGAAGGTGAGGCTCTTCATCTTCTAAGGCCACATATACCTTTAGAGATAAAGATCAACTAACAACCTACACGTAGCCACCCCACACACGTAATCATACTTACATAAACAAACTTACGTAAATGGTTATGTAATTCAAATTTAATTCGTTTAGGTTATTTGGGCCACTAATTTTATACTTAAATGATATCCAATTGAGATGACATTTCAGACATAAGCTTATTAAGATGTGATATAAATTATGATGGATTGTTTTAATTTTTCAAATTAAAATTTCGTTGGGTGAAAATTGACCCAAAATTCATTAAGTTTACTTAATCTTGTTATCCGCACATCAACAATTCTCAACATTTATATATTTAGAATTAGTACATTTTTCTGGTAATTATGGTGTCAAATTTTACTTTTGTTAACAAATTCCGATGACGCCCCGTCGGAGTGCGCACATATGAAGACAGTACTATGGTTATATTAATAATATGAAAGTATTCTAGATTTAAGTGTAAACATGTTTCTTGTAAGTATTTATGTCTCTTATGAGAATTAGAATCTTTTCTACTATCCAATATCTTATTATTATTTTGATGTTAAATTTTGGGGTGTTATAGTGTAAACGTCCATAAGGGGGACTGTACCCTTGGTTAGTGGAATCTCAAGTGATTTCTTAGGGACTAAACGTAGGACTCCTACTGATAGGAGATCTGAACCAAGAAAAAAAATCCTCTTGCATGTGTGTGACTATTTTTTGTTCCTATTTCCATTGCTTACTAACTCTAACCTCTATGCTTAGTGTCTTTGGAGTTATCTTTGATAGATACTTTTAGAAGGGATTATTTGTCACAATCCATTCACACCCCCCCCCTCTCTCAGTGCAACCTGGTTTACTGGTTTAACTTCCATCGAATGATGTAATAAGTTAATATTCTAACAAAAAAAGATAACTTAAAAAGAAACTGTCAAAGTGAGTGCCAAAAATTATCAATGGCACTTTCATGCCAAACGTATCAATTAAAAAAAAATAAACTCTAAGAATGTGTTCCTTTCCATGTACATGATACAGACGTCATTAGTGTCTTTCACTGCTTACTTTCTTTTTGAGTATTTACAATTTTTTAAGGAATTTTTTTATTTTGATGATCTTGATATTTTATTTTTAAAATACTAGATTTATATGACAAATATTTTGGGCTAGTGGCCCTACCGTAATAAGCAATATTCTTTTCATAGATCCCACATGAACTTTCCCAAACTTGCATACTAAATCCTTTCTCTAGCACAACTTTGTAGAGATGGAATCTATGGAGGGGGAAAGTGGTCGGCTCGATTACGGCCATTCGCCAATGTCATGTTCAACCCAATCACTAGATAACTACGAATGTGGGTCAGATGGTGGACTTGGGTCCAAGCTTTCAAGGAGCCAATACTCCATGGACCTACCACATGAGGGTGACATCACGACATGCATGACCGGGTCACATTGCGACCTCTCCCTACATAGCACATGGCATGCAATTTCGTTATTTGGCTTAGACACCTCACACTAGGGCATGGCTTGGCTGCCGCATGACAAGAGTCTATAATCACTAGTGCAGGCCTCTTCTCCCCCTCTATGGCTCACCTTGCTCAGAGTTAGCGAGGGCAATCTTCAAAGGAGGGGGGCCAATCTGTGGGCACGTCACTCAATGGCCCTCTTAATTAAGCTATTCTAGAAGGTGTGAGGCCTCCCAATCTCCTACGATTGTCTTCACTGCTAGGAACAGGGAAGATGTTCCCGAGCTATTCCCCTCAGAGGGGTAGTTTCCCTACTCCCCTACAAATGTCTCCATGGCTGAGAACGGGAACACACTGTGACGGACCACATCGTTCAAACCCGTTAACCTGATAACGAGCCTGACACGACTCCGCCTCCCGCGAACGAGCCGAAGCTTCGCAAGGGATATCATTCACACATGTCCGTAGAAATATAAAGGAAACCATAGAACAGAAGTAAACTTTCCATTCCACAAATATTTACATGGGTTTTACATAGCCAGTTTCTCAACTAAAACCATAAACCTGTACAATAGAGCCTGGGGCATACCTTGAGGTGTACAAAGAGAGAAAATTACATTGCGGGAGGTGGCGCAGACCCTGCTCTGCTACGGTGCGGCCTGGAACTAGAGGACGGTTGGGAAGCCTCCTGCTCTCCCTCACCTGAAAGGAGTAGAGGGGGTGAGCCTCGCTAGTCACTGGCTCAGTAGGGAAACTCCCCCAAAGAAACTGAGCAAACCACACCTCAAGTAACTAAGCAGGAAGCTATTCTATAGCAATTTATAGAACTCTCTAAGCAAGATATTAAAGCTGTAATTTACTTACCATCTGCTGACCTCAAACATTACTTTACTAAATAAACGGAAAACCCAAACAGGTGTACGAGCTATAGTAGGTAAACGCCAAACTCGGGTCGCGTAGCCTGGCTCGCGACACCAGCAACCAACCCGGACAAACACACAGGTCTACCTCTCAGCCTCGCAGCCACGGACGAAAGGTCCATCTGCCGCTCCACTAAACCAAACAAGAACTGTGGAGACCAACCAAACCACCACACCTGCAGGCCCATGCCTGTCACCTTTAGGGACTCCGGCCTAAGCTCCCTAAAGTGAGGCACTGGAAAGAGGACTAGCTGGGGTCCAGTACATCTACTGGTGTCCGTCCCCCCAACTACGAGCGTGCTACAAGAGGTAACCACGGAAGGTGTAACACTACCTGCCACGGACACGGAAACTCGTGCATGCTATGCAAACCACGTGAACACATACGGGTTACTGAAACCAGTCACACACACAACCACGTGAGCCTGTAACTCACCATGTGAACAGCACTCCCGAGGAGTGCAACAAATGCCAAAGCACCACAAACCACCTCTACACACATCGGTTAACCATGCCATGCATCGGTTAAACAGTAATGGATACATTAACATTTGTACGCAAATAGCAACCCTCGGCTGTGATCGCGACAGAGGCCCAGGTCGCGTTCAGATAGCGACGCCCCGACATGTCGCAATCAAGAGAGCGAACGCGACGTATCGTCCTGTCGCGATCCGATCGCGACAGGGGAGACTGTCGCCTTCGCAGGCGAAAAACTCTATCCGGGTCCCCTTCGCCAGAAAACCCTAAAAACCCTGCCATACATGATTTCTAATCCATTTTTCATGCTCTTTGTGATGTCCTAGCATGCCATCTACGGTTCTTAAAGCAGTAAACACATCACATGGCATACACACAGCGATTCCACGAAGAAAAAGGGTAGAATCTCCCTACTTTGATGAAGAACACCTAAACAGGTGATAACCCGGCATTTCTCCCGCCCCACACGTGATCCTCGCGGCGAGAACACGACCAACCGAGGTCCACAAGCTCGAATCGCCCAGAATCCCATGAGCAAAACCTCCCCTGGCCGAGCAGAGCTTGTGGAAGCTCTGTTTTGCCAAGGTTTCTTAAAAACGCAGCTCAGTTGGGAATGCGACATATCGCTACGTCGCGACCAAGTTGTGATGCGGCTGCCTGTTGCGATCCTCCTATCAACGTCAGCACACCTGTCCCGCGCGCGACACGTGGTGCACATGCAGACGATGAGCCAAAACAGCGGCAACCAGAACGCGACGTCCCCGGGTGTCGCGATAAGAAGGCGACGCGCCCCTCTGTTGCGTTCAAAGACAGAGAACAATCCTGTGTTTTGGGCCAACCAACTGGCCCACTACGCCCCAGAAACCTGTGTAAGCACCTGCTACACACAATGTGGGCCACACACTGGCCACCACAACGAATATAAGACGATCCGAACAGTTGATATGCTACATTACTATCACCTAAAAGAAATTTCATCCTCGAAATTTAAAATGGAACCCGATAACCAAAAATTTTCAATTTAAAACAAACAGGGTACTATCACCTAAAAGAATTAAAAGCTTACACAAACAAATATGGATACATCCTCATCATTTCCTCTGCTAGTTCCCAAGTATCTTCACCATCTTGCCTGTTTTCCCATCTGACTTTCACTAAATCAATATTCTTATTCTTGAGCTTTTGGGTTCTGCGGCCTGTGATCTATACTGGATATTCTGGCATAGTCATGTCTAGCTTTAATTCACTTCTCTGGTAACTGATCACTTGGGACGAATCTTCAATGTACTTTCTGAGCATTGAAACATGGAACACATTATGAACATCTGCGAAGTCTGCTGGCAGATCTAACCTGTAAGTTGTCTCGCCTAATCTTTCCATTATCTGAAATGGACCCACATATCTGGGGCTCAACTTGCTTCGCTTTCTAAATCTAAATACACCTTTAGTAGGAGAAACCTTCAAAAATACATAATCCCCTACCTCAAATTGCAATGGTCTGCGTCTGTTATCAGTATAACTCTTCTGTCGACTCTGTGCTATCTGCAACTTTTCTTTAATAAACTTAACTATTTTTGCACATTGCCTAATTAACTCAGGACCCAGAACCTGCCTCTCTCCTACCTCATGCCAATTTAATGGTGTCCTACATGGTCTGCCATATAATGCCTCATAAGGTGCCATTCTGATACTTGCTTGATAACTATTATTATATGCAAATTCAACCATACTCAAATGACGTTCCCATATTCCTCCCCAAACCAAGCAACAGGCCCTTAACATATCTTCTAGTTTTTGGATGGTCCTTTCTGCCTGTCCATCTGTTTGCGGATGATATGCTGAACTATATCTTAACTCCGTGCCAATTACCTTCTGCAAACTTCTCCAAAAACCTGAGGTGAATCTTGGATCTCGATCTGAAACAATAGTAACTGGAATTCCATGCAATGGTATTATTCTTTCCACATATAATTTGGCTAGCCTATCTACTGACCATGACATATTAACCGATAGCAATCAGCAAACTTTAGTCAGTCTATCAACAAAAACCCAAATACCATTATGACCTACTGAGCTGGGCAAACCTACTATAAAATCCATAGCTATATCATCCCATTTCCACTGTGGTATGGGCAAAGGTTGCAACAAACCCCCTGGTCGTTGATGTTCTGCTTTTACTTGCTGACAGACGGCACATCTTGCTATAAATTCAGCAATTTCTCTTTTCATGTTTGGCCACCAGTAAAAACCCTTCATTCCCTGATACATCTTAGTACTTCCTGGATGAATAGTATATCTTGACCTGTGGGCCTCCTCTAGCACTTTCTGTCTAATTCTTGCATCAGCTGGAACATACACTCGGCCTTTTAACCTAACTACATTATCATGGCTCAAAGTTACCTCCTCCATTCTTAGAATATCTGCCAAGTTCTTATCTGCTTTCTGAGCTTCAACTATCTGTCTATAAAGGGAAGGTTCAACTGTACTGTTTGCCAATACTGCTCTCTGCTGACTATTTGGCACATACAAAGAATTATCTGCTATCTCTTCATATAATTTCCATTCTCTGATCATAAGTTGATTCATAACAACTTTTCTGCTCAGTGCATCTGCCACAACATTTGCTTTACCTGGATGATATCCCAAACTGAACTCATAATCTTTCAAATATTTCATCCATCTGCGTTGCCTTAAATTTAAATCTTTCTGTGAAAATATATATTTCAAGCTTTTATGATCTGTAAATATTTCAAATCTTTCTCCAAATAAATAATGCCGCCAAATCTTCAAAGCAAATACTACCACTGCCAATTCTAAATCATGAGTCGGATAATTCTCTTCATGTTTCTTTAACTGCCTGGAAGCATAAGCAACCACTTTTCCATGTTGCATTAATACTGCCCCTAATCCTCTTCTGGATGCATCTGAATATATCACAAAACCACCACTTCCTGAAGGAATTTCTAATATTGGTGCTGTAGTAAGCCTCTTTTTCAATTCAGCAAAGCTGCGCCTGCACTCAGAAGACCACACAAAAGAAACTCCCTTCCTGGTCAACTTCGTCATTGAGGCTGCTAATTTAGAGAAATCTTGAATAAATCTTCTATAATAACCTGCAAGACCCAAAAAGCTTCTGATCTCTGACACTATTTTTGGCTCTACCCACTTCAACACTGCTTCCACTTTCGCTGGATCCACAGCAACTCCTTCACCAGAAATCACATGTCCCAAAAACTGTAACTCCTTCAGCCAGAATTCACATTTACTGAACTTAGCGTACAACTGATGCTCTCTCAATGCCTGCAATGTAATTCTTAAATGGGCTGCATGCTCTTCTTCTGATGTTGAATATATTAAGATATCATCGATAAAAACTACTATAAACTGATCTAGATATGGATGAAATATTCTATTCATCAAGTTCATAAATGTTGTTGGCGCATTTGTCAACCCAAATGGCATTACTACAAATTCATAATGTCCATACCTGGTCCTGAAAGCTGACTTTTCAATATCTTCTTCCTTAATTCTCAACTGATGATATCCTGACCTCAAATCAATCTTGGAGAACACCTTTGCTGACTGAAGCTGATCAAACAAATCATCTATTCTTGGGAGCGGATACTTGTTCTTGATAGTAACCTTATTCAACTGCCAGTAGTTTATACACATCCTCAGACCACCATCCTTCTTTCTAACAAATAACACTGGTGCACCCCATGGTGAGTGACTTGGCCTAATGAAACCTTTCTCTAATAACTCCTGCAACTGCTTCTTTAACTCTTTTAATTCTGCTAGTGCCATCCTGTACGGTGCCTTTGATATCAGCATACTGCTTGGCTCTAATTCAATAGTGAAATCTACCTCTCTGCACGGCGCTAGCCTCGGCAAATCTTCTGGAAATACATCTATAAATTCTCTAACCACTGGCATAGACTTTATAGATTTATGAAACTCAACCAGACTCACAGAAGCAAGATACGCTACACATCCTGCATTAATTAATCTTCTAGCTCTGAGCGCAGAAATGATAAACTTAGAAGAATAAAAGGGCATACCTTGAAATTCAAAAGCTGTTCCATCAGGTTTACAAAACCTGACCCTCTTCTTTCTACAGTCTACCAGAGCAGCATAAGCCTCTAACCAATCCATACCCAGAATCAAATCATATTCCTTTAAAGACAAAGCATATAACTTTGCCGGCAACTGATTCCCATGAATCACAATTGGAACCTCATCTAAATAACAAGAAGTAAGCATAAAATCACCGATAGGAATCTCAACCACCAATTCACACTGCCTTTCTTCTATGGGATGAACCAGACTATCCAAGAAATCTTCGAAAATAAATGAATGAGAAGCACCCGAATCAATTAATATTCTAGCTGAGGAATCAAAGATCGGTAATATACCTTCAATGAGATTTGATGCTTCTGCTTGCGCCTTGGTGATTGCCATCACCCGACCTCGACCTCCTCTCTGAAAAAGGGGTTCCTCTGCCTCTCTCTGCTAATGGTTGATATGCCTGCTGCTGCTGCTGAGTCCCCCTTCCATAACCATATCCTCGAGACGGACAATCCCTGGCATAATGTCCTGGCTGACCACAAGCATAACATATGACCTCCCGAAAAGTTGCGGGTTGACCTGCGGTACTCTGCTGGGAATCCTCTGGAACCGGTGGCCTGTAGCCACACCCCTGCTGAAAACCACCTTGCTGAAAACCCTGTTGCCTGCCTCTGCCTCGTCCTCCTCCTTGGAAGAATTTATTGATCTGCATACCCCACTTTGCTATCCCAGACGATGATGCTCCTGAGGGTGCCTTTCCTTTGCTAATGCCCTGCGACTGCTGGGGAAGCCGGAAGCTGCCTGAACCTCCCGCCTGAGACTGACTCTGCCTAACCTGCAAAGTCTCTCCAAAATAGCTGCCCATTGTGCCGCTTCCTCTACTGTCTTGCACATCAGTGGAGCTACTGCATCCTGCAACTCGGACCTCAATCCCCTAATAAAATACTCCACCATTATTGCATGATCGGTCACCACATAAGGGGCATATCTACTCAATGCCATAAATCTCATCTGATACTCCAGCACAGGCAATCTCCCTTGTTGTAAAGTTCTAAACTGCTCCCTCTTTGCTTGTTGGATCTGTAGTGGAAAGAACGTGTCATTAAAAACCGTTAGAAACTCTGGCCAAGTAATTCCATATTCTGTTCTTCCTGCAAAAACAGTCTGTAACTTAAGTCTCCACCATTCTTGAGCAAATCTCCTCAACTGATAAATAGCAAGAATAACTCTGTCCTCCTGCGGACATCTCATAGTCACAAATACCCTCTCAATCTCATGTATCCAATGCTCTGCAGTATCTGGGTTAGGGCCACCTGAGTAAGTAGGGGGCTATAACCTCAGAAACTTCTCCACAAGAGCTATGGGATCCTCAGCGGTAGCTGGCCTCACTGGTGCTGCAGGGTGCACAGGTACTACAAAAGGTACCTCAACTCCTACTGGGGGTAAAACTGGGGCTACTGGCACTGCCTCCTCAACAACTGGTATCGTTGGCTGTGCGGGTCCTAGTTGATCCATCCTCACACAGATCTCCGTAAGACTTTCCCATATCCGCTCAATCATCCTCTGGGTAGGATCCTCTGGATCATCACCACCTCCTCCCCAATCTCTCCGATCTTCCATTTCTAATCATGTACAAACAATTTTCCAACCACACAATACAACACATATCAACACAAAAACCCAGGGTCAACTACCAGCAGTGGGTTTAAGTAAAGAATTGGCTATGTAAATTTCTTGTTCCTTAATATTTATAAGGACTATGATCTGATACCAACTGTGACGGACCACATCGTTCAAACCCGTTAACTTGATAACGAGCCTGACACGACTCCGCCTCCCACAAACGAGCTGAAGCTTCGCAAGGGATATCATTCACACATGTCCGTAGAAATATAAAGGAAACCATAGAACAGAAGTAAACTTTCCATTCCACAAATATTTACATGGGTTTTACATAGCCAGTTTCTCAACTAAAACCATAAACCTGTACAAAAGAACCTGGGGCATACCCTGAGGTGTACAAAGAGAGAAAATTACACTGCTGGAGGTGGCGCAGACCCTGCTCTGCTACGGTGCGGCCCGAAACTAGAGGACGGTTGGGAAGCCTCCTACTCTCCCTCACCTAAAAGGAGTAGGGGGGGTGAGCCTCGCTAGTCACTGGCTCAGTAGGGAAACTCCCCCAAAGAAACCGAGCAAACCACAACTCAAGTAACTAAGCAGGAAGCTATTCTATAGAAATTTATAGAATTCTCTAAGCAAGATATTAAAGCTATAATTACTTACCATCTGCTAACCTCAAACATGACTTTACTAAATAAACGGAAAACCCAAACAGGTGTACGAGCTATAGTAGGTAAACGCCAAACTCGGGTCGCGTAGCCTGGCTCGCGACACCAGCAACCAACCCGGACAAACACACAGGTCTACCTCTCAGCCTCGCAGCCACGGATCCTCGCCAGAAAACCCTAAAAACCTGCCACACATAATTTCTAATCCATTTTTCATGCTCTTTGTGATATCCTAGCATGCCATCTACGGTTCTTAAAGCTGTAAACACATCACATGGCATACACACAGCGATTCCACAAAGAAAAAGGGTAGAATCTCCCTACTTTGATGAAGAACACCTAAACGAGCGATAACCCGGCGTTTCTCCCACTCCACACGTGATCCTCGCGGCGAGAACACGACCAACCGAGGTCCACGAGCTCGAATCGCCCAGAATCCCACAAGCAAAACCTCCCCTGGCCGAGCAGAGCTTGTGGAAGCTCTGTTCTATCAGGGTTTCTTAAAAACACAGCTCGGTTGGGAACGTGACATATTGCTACGTTGCGACCAGGTCGCGACGCAGCTGCCCGTCGCGATCCTCATATCGAAGTCAGCACGCCTGTCCCGTGCACGACACACGGCGTGCATGCAGACGACGAGCCAAAACAGCGGCAACCAGAACACGACGTCCCCGAGTGTCGCGATAAGAAGGTGACGTGCCCCTCCGTCGCGTTCGAAGATAGAGAACAATCCTGCATTTTGGGCAAACCAGCCGACCCACAACGCCCCGGAAACTTATGTAAGCACCTGCTGTAAGACCCGGCTTCTCGGCTTTCCGCCCGATGTCTGGAATGACTGGCCACTGACGCGTCCAGGCTGGGCGACGCATCAGTGTCGTGTCGGGGGTGCCCGACGTGACAGTCATCCATGTCGCGGCGAGTCTATGCATCGCGTTCTTGTCGCGTTCTTGTAGCGCCCGGTCAACGGGTCGCGACAGAGTGTTGTCATGTGTCGCTTCGGTCGTCTGACGCCTGTCAGGGTCGCAGGCGTGTCAGTACGGCCTGTCGTGTTGTCGCGGCGCTCGTGGGGGGCGCGTTCTTATCGCAGTCCGTGGACCCGTCGCGTTAAGGTTGTTAACGCGACGGGGCGGTCCGTCGCGTTCTGGGTGCCGGGGGCTTAAGGCGCTGGCCAGCTACCCCTTCCCTCTCTCTCTCTCTTCTTCCTCCCTTCTCCCTCTCCCTCCGGTGGTGCTCTGCCTCCCCCTCTCCCCTTTGAGTGTTTCAGGTGAGGAGGAGGGTCGTGCGTGGTGCCGTGGCATCGTGGACCTTGCGTGGAGCGAGGAGGAGGTGGCCAACCGACGTGAAGGGCCCCATTGGGGTTCGTTCTTTGTGAAAGGTAGGGATTTCTTGTGCCCTCTCCCATCAGGGTGGATCGGGAGCCCTCGGAGTTTTGTAGATAGCCTTACTGCTTTCCCCATGCTCCCCTCCCCGTGTGTGCATGTTTGTATGGTTCTGAGTGGCCCGAGATGGAGAATCTCGTGGTTTGCCTCCCGACTGATGTCGCGGCCGCGGTGCGCGTCGCGACATCAGTAGAGGCATCGCCCCAGTTGGGCGGGGCCTTATCGCGGCGCGGTTGGCGGTCGCGATAAGGGTCTCTGTCGCGACCTGGTTTCCCATCGCGACAGGGAGGCTGTCGCGACGCGCTGCCCCGTCGCATCAAGGCTATTGTCGCGGCGCCCTTCACCGTCGCGATGGCATCGCGATGGCCTGTGGGGGTGCGACAGTGCCTGTGCTGCCTCAGGTGGTTTCCGTGGCCAGTTTGTGTGTCGGCGTGTGCCCCAGGGCAGGCTTTGCCCATAGGACCTTCTGGTAGGGAACGCGGTTGGTTGCCTCCCTGCGTTCAGTGACCGAAGGTGACACCTTCGTGGCCGTGTCCTGGCAATTGATTAGCAGAGCAACGGGCTTTCTGTACTTCTGGTAGTGCTCCGAGGTTTTGGCTCGCTCGTGCGTGTTTGCTTGGCCGACGACCCTTTTGAGGGTCCGTGCGTGCCTCTCGCTTACTGGGCTTGTCGTGTGCTACAAGCCAGCAGTTCGGCGTGGTTTTGTTGTGTTGCCCCGCCTGTTCTCTGTTCGCCCGGTGCTTGGCACTTGACGGCTTGTCCCGTTCAGAGGTTGTCTCCATTTCCTGGGACCCCCGTCCTCGGGAGCCTGTTGAGGGAGTACTCCGGTCTACAAGCGTGCTCGAGTTGGCAGCCCACGTGAGCGGACTCTGGAGCTGAGGGGAAAATGAAGTTTGGACATCGGCGCTGAGTCGTTTGTAGAGCTCTCTTGTCTGGGTCTGGGACGCCGAGGGGTTCGGAGTTCTTTCCTGGCGCAGACTCGACAGTCCTTTGTCTCACTACCTCTCTCTGCGTTGGTTCTGAAGCCACGTAGTGGTGCCAAGCGTGAGGCCGCAGCTTGGCCAGGCTATGGTGTTGCGTGAGTTGGTGTGTTTCTATGGCGGCTCTGTCTCGCCCTTCATGGGGGTGGAGGCAGGAGCTAGGCTAGCGAGCAAAGCGCGTGGACTATGGGTCCCCCTCTTGGCTGCTAGCGGCGGTGGCTTGGTTACTGTTGTTGTGATGACGTTTCCTCGCGACGTTTCCAAGCGTTCTCTATTGCCTTAGCTGGTATGGCAGTTATAGCCTGGCCGTGCCTAGTTCCTATGGGCGTTGTTGGTTTGGCCTTGTATAGACTGTGCTTCCGGTGGTCCCCACTTCAGTGTTCTCTCGGCTCCGCAGTTCCGTTCTTGGGCGCCAGCCCGTGATGGCACCGGCGTGTGTAGCTTCCCGACCTGGTGGTGTGTCCGGGGCCCGGGGTGGTTCCGCTTGTGGACCCTCGACCTTGTAGAGGTCTGAGGTGGTCGTTCTTGCGGTGAGACAATGTTCTCACTTGGTTGTTTTGTGGTCTCGACAGGTGTGCTGAGCACTGCTTCCGCTTTGTGCCCGACTCCGTTAGTTTCTGTGGGAGTCGTGTGTGTGTGTCACGACCTTGGTTGGTGGTCGTGGCGTTGTACTGTTCTCTTCTGCTGCTTAGTAGTACCATGTTGTAGGTGTTACTCGCTTTACAGCTTTCTAGTGTAGTTTCCTATTTTCGGAGTTCTTGCTGCTCTAGTCGGTGAGGGACTGATAATCCCTACTGGGCCTTGTTCGCGAGGCTCACCCCCCTACTTCTTTCAGCTACGGGCTCGTCGTTACGGGAGCTCAGTGTCGGACGGGTTGCAGAGGCGGCTGTGGCGCCGTGTGTTGCCAGCAGCAGTGAGAGCGAGTGTTGTGAGCTCTTGTAGCCTGAGTGAGCTGAGAGCTGTGTTTTGCAAGTCCTCGGGGTATGCCCCTTAAGGACTGCACCTTTCTTCTTGTACCTGTGCTTTTGCTTGGGACGCGTTGTACATCCCTTTTGTATAATGTACAGATTATCATAGTTATTTGAACTCAGTACATATCTCACTAGACTTTTTCATATAACCCTTCCGGGTCTTCGGATCCATGGGTGGCGGTGCGACCCTCGGGGTCCTCGGCGAGGGGTCCGAGAGGTCGGGTCATTACAGTTAGTATTAGAGTGAGGGTCTACGGAGATTTGTAAGGAGTTAATAACTATAGTTGTCCCAAAGGAAGGTACTAGTACGCTGCTAACACCGTCTGACTAGTGTCACACCCCGATGCGGAATATCGGAACGCGAGGCAGTTGCAAGAAAAGGGTATAGAGTGAGTACTAGACATCAAACCATTACACAATGAATAACACTAAAGCGAATTCATTTCATTAATAACTTTTCAATGTCTAATTACAACCACTATTATCAGAGCCAATCTATAGGGCCCAATTACATTGAAATAAAGAAAAAGACTAAACTTCAAACCTAACTACTACAACGCTAAACATAGCAATGGGACGCTAGAGTACTCATGACATCACTCCAGGTCATTCCCGTCCTCTTGAGTGTATGGTTCATCCTCGGTCTCACCTGAGAACACAACGACAAATAACGTAGGGTGAGCGATAACACCCAGTAGAACTTAAATCTCAATAGTCAAGCAGGCTTTAAATAGTTAATGCATTAAAGGCAGAGTAACTAATGATAGAACGGGAGAGTCAAGTAAAAGATAGTAGGATAGCACGTGAATGAAATAGCAAGACTTTCCAAATATAGACTTTCCAAAAATAGCACAAGTGTCGGGAATAGCACAACAATAGCAAGATAGCACAAAGTCAAGTATAGCAAGATGGCCATGGTACAAATAGCACAATGAGTATAGCATAGCACAACGAGTATAGCATAGCACTTTGTTGTCAATGGACAACGAGAGAACATAGCACTTTTGATTGTCATTTAGATAGTCAAGATAGATAGCACTTGAGTGGAATGCCAAACACTCTGATCATTTAACTCCCATGGGCACTAGCACTTTCGGGCGCACATCCCAGGACCAGATCGGGCCCTTTATATATTGTCAGGCATTGGTTATATTATTTATCTTTAAACAATCCGTCAATGGCCAATATAGAGTACCAAGAAGTAGATGAGAGCACTAGATGAATAGACGAGATAGTAGAGTGAACGTGAATAGATGAGCGACTATAGTATAGATGAGAGTTAGTGGACCTTGCACATGAAATGTCGAGTAACGAGCGATAGTAACAGTTGCACAACAAGCGCACATGGTGTTGGCAGTCAGGCAGAACTCACGACCTTACCACTGGCCATGTTAAGCACAGGTCCAGAGGTCCGGCGTGATTCAAGACGAGAGTGAATTTCTAATAGCCGTTTGGACCATATTGATCTCTAAATGGTGTAATAGGTGTTAGGGTACAACCGGCTCGTCGACCATGTGGGAATCCATGGACAGAGGAGATTTACGGAGGCCTTGAGCAAAGACTTACTAGTCTGGCAGAAGGAGTATCCGACGGAGAGTTCGTCCAAGTCAAGAGAGAGTGTGTATATAGAAACAAGTGCTCGACGTTCTAGAGGAATTCTAGAACAGTGGAGTGTCGATATCGGTATTCCCAAAACATCGCGAGAAACGATAGACAAGTATATTTAAAATAGGGTAATTTAATTACATAAATTACCAGATGTATTATGAAATAATTCATGCCAATTTATGCCATAATTGGATGGTTCAAAGTGTGTGTAAGTGTCATGAAATTGTAGATAGAAAAGATCATGTGCATGTATTTAATCATACATAAATGTTTAATTTATAACAGGTGTTATTTTCTGTGTATGACTGTTAAACAAGAGTACAAACACTGTAGATAATCAAGCATTGTTGAGATAGGGGGTTTCTTGCAAAAACCCAGATCGCGACGTACCCTAATGAGGGTCGCGACGGGGTCCACTGAGATCGCGACGGGTGCTTGTACGGGTCGCGACAGGCTTAGTCAGGTCGGCAGCAGATCGCGACGACAGGCCCTGTCGCGATCAGATCGCAACAAAGGGCACTGTCGCGGTGGCCCTTGTGAACACGGCCTATCAGGCTATCGCGTTCACAGGGTCTGCGCCCGAGTCCGACAGGGAAAGGACATTACATTGGATTGCGGGCCAGAACTTACCCTATTTGACATAGGGTGGTTCAGAAAATCACAACTAATTGTATAGTCAATGAAAAATCATGAAACTAGTTGCAAAACGACCTAGACATGCATGGGTACTTACAATAAATAGAAATTGGAAAACAATCAGGGTTTGGACACGTTTTAAACACGGGTATTCATGATGAACATGAAACAATACATAGTTGAGATCAACGATTAAATTCGCAAGATAGGATGAATCAAATTTCGGGCTTTTAGGGGCAAACGATGCCTAACATGCATCAGTTCCTACAGTAAAAATCTCATGGCATGGAGTTGAGTATATAAGGAGATCAAGAATTAAGAAGAGGGTTCGGGGTCATGTCAGTTGCAGAACATGAAAAATCAAGAACGAAAGATATGCTCGATGGAAAATTATGAAACCAAAGGACTTTTGTTCCTAATAGACGAGACATCTTACAGAAAAAGTTTCATGGTTTATGCTTGTGAGAATGCCTACCTTTGATCGTTTTCCTCTTCTAGGGTTAAGACTTGAAGAACTCGGAGAAGAACTGAGAGATCCTTCCTCTCCACAAATTCTCCTCCTCTTGGCCTCTCCTCCTGGTCCAGGAACCTCTTGGCACGAGCTAGGGCCGGCCATGAGGGTTTAAGAGAAGTATTTAAGCTTCTCCCTATTCCCTTTCCTAGTTTAAGCCTAACTCCTATTAAATACTAAATTTCTTATTTTCCTCTCCCCTTTTTAAGCAAGAGATCTCCTATTTGGATTGGGAGAGAGGGAATTTCGTGGCCAATCAATTGGGGTAGGTTTAGGAATCCAATCCTAATTCAAACTAGCTATTTAATGTATTAAATATCTCTTTTCCATTTTAGTAATATTTTAGTTACGAATTTTGGGTATTTCTCTATTATTCCCCTTCTTAAAATCTCTATTTTAGCCCACTCATTTCTAATGGGTCAATATAGCAAAGCCCATTACTCCTTTTCTTTTAATGGGTTTTATTTAATTCTCTCTTATTTGATTTAATACATCTTCCTTTTATTTGATTTTCTAATTAAATAATATAAATTTTTAAATTTTTTCCCATAAATTTAGGGTTGCTACAGTTAGGCTTGTGCTTTCAAATGTTTTGCAGGTGTGCGGCTTCCCTGCATGATTCATGCGCGTGCTGTAGGTTGTAGTTGTTGCTGTGCCGCGTGCGTGGCGAGTGTGGTCGCTCGGCGTGTTCGTGTTGTAGCGGCGCGGTCGGCGCTGGACTCGCTGGCAGGGGTCTTCCTTGTGTGGAGGACGCTTGCGAGCCAGTCTAGGGGTGGTGCTCCTGGTCGTCTTCGGCACATTTGAGCGTGTGTGCGTCGCGAAGGCTAAGAGAGCTTGCATGTTGTGTGGCCTTCACCGGTGCTGGGTTGTTACCCGTAGAACCTGTGGAAGGTGTCTCTGTCTTGTTGGCTACCCCTTTGTTGTTGGGGTGTGTGTTGTGGTTGTTGTGTGTTTGGCCTTGTGTACCTGTGTGCCTGTGCACTGTGCTCGGGACGCCGAGCTGAGCAGGTGCTTTGTGTGCCGTGTTGCACCGCTAGTTGAGCGCTACGACATTTGTTTGTGGTCGTTGTTAGCCTGGCGCTGAGTGGTTGTGAGCTCTGTTGAGGTGCTCCCAGAGTTCTTCTCTGTTGGTTCTGGTGGGAGTGAGGTTTCCCCAGAACTGTGTTGTGCTCATTTCTGGTTGTTGTTGCGTTGCCCTCTAGGTTGAGCTGCATCGCTTGGTTGCCCTGTGTTCTGGTGGAGGTTTCCCAGAACTATTTGTTGTTGTCCTGGTGAGTGTTTCTCTCAGGACTGTTTCGCGCTCGTTTCTACTGTTGCCTTGGCTGGCGCGTTCTGGCGAGTTTTTCCAGAACGGTGCCTTGGTGGTTCTGGTGGAGGTTCTCCCAGGACTGGCTTGCATTGCTTTTATAGTTCTGTTGGTTGTAGTGTTCTCTCTGATGGTCCGTATTGGTTGGGTTGTGCGTTCTAGTGAAGGTTCTTCTCAGGATCGCCCTTTGTCGCTTCTGGTGGAGGTTCTTCCCAAGGGTGCTCTGTGTTTATTTCGGGCCACCGTTGTGTTGCCCCTGTGGTTTGTGTTGCATGTTGTTTGGTTAGGCTGCGTTCTGGTGAGGTTCTCCCAGGATGGCTCTTGGCGCTTTTGGTGGAGGTTCTCCCCAAAGCTGCCCGGTGTTGTTTTGGTTGTCGCTGCTCTCTCTCTCGGTAGAGATGAGTCGTCGTGTTGCCGGTTGGACTGTCCGTGTTACAGTCTGCTTGGGCGTTGTCAGTCGAGGTGGCATGCGCTTGGCCGTGCATCTGGCTATTGCGTTGGCCAGCTTGTCTCGTCATTCATTTCCAAGTTTTCTCGACCGTGCTAGCAGACTTTATGTGTCGTTGTGGCTCGGGTGGTCTTGCGTACCAAGGAGTTGCTGCGGTTTTCACTCCCTGTGTGGCAGAGTCGGTGTTTCGTGTTTTGTATTCTTCTTGGAGCGTACGTGGTTGTCGCACTCTTGAAGTAGTAGTTGTCGACTTTCCGTGTGCTTCTGTTATGGGTCTCTGGTAGAGAGTCCCCTTCGGTGGGGCCCGTGTCGTCTCGGGCCATTGGTGCCACTGTGTGTGCTGCGCCTTGAGCATTTTCTCCGATGCTTCGTGTTTTGTGCCTCAAGGGCTGGGGCCAGCGTGGCCCGTTGTGCCCTTTCAGGCTTGCGGTTCTTTGCACGTAGCTTTTGGTAGGTCTCGGGTGGAGAGTCCTTCCTATTAGCCTGTGGCGTTGTTTCGGCCGCTGGTGCACCTGTGTTGCACTTTGTTTAGTTTTGGTGCTTGTGGTAGCACCGTGTGCTCGTGCTCAAGCATTTTGGTTTGTGCCGTCTGGAGCCTGGGTGCATTGTGTTGTACCTTGGGTGGCTCCTGGTGCTTGTGGTAGCACCATGTGTTGTGCCGTGTGTCTGTTCGTGAGATTTGTGTGTCGTTTCACGACTCCGCTCGGTGTTGGAGGCATTAAGCTTTCCGCCTCTGGGACACTTGCGCTAGCCTAAGCCTTGTGGTCGTACCGTTACCGCTGTTGGTGGCTGCTTTGCCTTGTCTAGGTAGCCCTATCGGTGGTACGCCAGGCTTTGGTCGTAGCATGTGTTCGAGTTTCCCTCTCACTTTGGGAGCGAGTGCATTCGGTTGTGGTACCCTGCTTCGGTCTGGGTCCCTCTGAGGTTGACGTGTTGTCCTCGACCTCTGCAGTTGTTTTGGTTTCCGTGTGATTGCGCGTGGTGTTAGTGAGTCTGGAAGCCGATGGCGGAGTCTCCCGTCAGTTCGTCTGGTGACAGTGAGGCCTGTTGGCTTGCTAGTACTCGACCAAGTGATTTGTCGGCATTGTGAGGTGTCCGGTTGTGGCTTAACCTCAGACGTCTTCCATGTTTTCAACACGGTGTGCCACATTGTGGAGCGTGTAGCTCCCAATTTTTGTGGCTCTGCGTGCGTTTGGTGTCCCTGTTGGGCCACGAGGAAGGTCTGAGTGAGACCTAGTGGTGACAGAGGATGCCGTTTCTGCGTGTTGAGGTTTCTCCGCGTGCATTTGTTGTCCCTGTTGGACCGCGAGGAAGGTCTGGGTGAGACCTAGTGGTGACAGTGGACGTCATTCCGTGTGTCGCGGATCCTCCGCGAGCGTGGTGTTGCTATGGTTCTCATCGCTCGCGTGGCCTCTCAGTTGGACTAGTGACCGGTGCTAGCTGCTGCTAGTAGCGTGAGGTCGTTCCCTAAGTGTCGTGCTTAAATCTCAGGTGGTTCTTCTGTGGTTGTCAGCAACGGTGTGCTCTGTTGGGTTTTGTTGGTGATGGAGTGAGTTGCTGACCGGCGTTTCTTGTGTTGCTGTCGGCAACTGCATCCTCTGTCGGGTCTTGCTAGCGACAGAGTGGGTTGCCGATCGGTTGGTCCCAACAGCGAGGTCTGTTGGTGGCTGCAGCCGTGTAGTTTTCTGTTGGCGTTTTCCGCTGTTTGGGTTGGTTTTGGCGTCGCTCGGCACCAATGGGGTTGTCGTTCCGTTTGGGCGCCCCACGTGTGGCTAGAGTGAGCCGTTGGTTCCTCGGCTTGGTGCTCCAGGTGTGTTGGAGCATGTGGTGAGCCATTGGGTTTTGGATTCTGTGCTCTCCGTGTGCTTGGAACCCGTTGTGTGAGCCGTTGGTTTTCTGGCTTCATGAGTTCCGCGTGTGTTTGGTGGTGCGATTGTTGCCACGAGGAAGTCGTGTTGAGACTTAGTGGCTTATTCGCATTGGTCTTGCGTTTTCTCCCTGTGTTTTGTTTCGTGCCTCGGGATCTTCTGGGCTTGTCCCAATTTCGAGGATGAAATTGTTTTAAGGGGGGTAGAATGTAAGACCCGGCTTCCTGGCTTTCCATCCGGCGTCTGGGATGATTGGCCACTGACGCATCCAGGCTGGGCGACGCGTTAGTGTCGCGTCGGGGGTGCCCGATGCGACAGTCATCTGTGTCGCGGCAAGTCTGTGTGTCGTGTTCTTGTCGCACCTGGTTTGCCCGTCGCGTTCTTGTAGTGCCCGGTCAACGGGTCACGACAGCATTTTGTCGTGTGTAGCTTCGATCGTCTGACGCCTGTCAGGGTGGCAGGCGTGTCAGTACGACCTGTCGTGTTGTCGCGGCGCCCGTAGGGGGCGCATTCTTATCGCGGTCTGTGGACCCGTCGCGTTAAGGTTGTTAACGCGACGGGGCGGTCCATCACGTTCTGGGTGCCGGGGGCTTAAGGCGCTGGCCGGCTACGCCTTCCCTCCCTCTCTCTTCTTCTTCCCTTCTCCCTCTCCCTCCGGCGGTGCTCCGCCTCCCCCTCTCCCCTTTGAGTGTTTCAGGCGAGGAGGAGGGTCGTGCGTGGTGCCGTGGCATCATGGACCTTGCGTGGAGCGAGGAGGAGGTGGCCAACCAACGTGAAGGGCCCCATTGGGGTTCGTTCATCGTGAAAGGTAGAGATTTCTTGTGCCCTCTCCCATCCGGGTGGATCGGGAGCCCTCGGGGTTTTGTAGATAGCCTTACTACTTTCCCCATGCTCCCCTCCCCGTGTGTGCATGTTTGTATGGTTCTGGGTGGCCCGAGATGGAGCATCCCGTGGTCTGCCTCTCGACTGATGTCGCGGCCGCGGTGCGCATCGCGACATCAGTAGAGGCGTCGCCCCGGTCGGGCGCGGCCTTATTGCGGCGCGGTTGGCGGTCGCGATAAGGGTCGTCATCGCGACCTGGTTTCCCGTCATGACAGGGAGGCTGTCGCGACGCGCTGCCCCGTCCCATCAAGGCTATTGTCACGGCGTCCTTCCCCGTCGCGATGGCATTGTGACGGCCTGTGGGGGCGCGACAGTGCCTGTGCTGCCTCGGGTGGTCTCCGTGGCCAGTTTGTGTGTCGGCGTGTGCCCAGGGCAGGCTTTACCCTTAGGACCTTCTGGTAGGGAACGCGGCTGGTTGCCTCCCTGCGTTCAGTGACCGAAGGTGACACCTTCATGGCTGTGTCCTGGCAATGGTGCCAGGAGGGTCGCATCTATATAACAATCGATTGACTGGCGGTCAATTGATTGTTAGCAGAGCGACAGGCTTTCTGAACTTCTGGTAGTGCTCCGAGGTTTTGGCTCGCTCGTGCGTGTTTGCTTGGCTGACGACTCTTTTGAGGGTCCGTGCGTGCCTATCACTTGCTGGGCTTGTCGTGTGCTACAAGCCAGCAGTTCGGCGTGGTTTTGTTGTGTTGCCCCGCCTGTTCTCTATTCGCCCGGTGCTTGGCACTTGAGGGCTTGTCCCATTCAGAGGTTGTCTCCATTTCCTGGGACCCCCGTCCTCGGGAGCCTGTTGAGGGAGTACTCCGGGCTACGAGCGTGCTCGAGTTGGCAGCCCACGTGAGCGGACTCTGGAGCTGAGGGGAAAACGAGGTTTGGACATCGACGCTGAGTCATTTGTAGAGCTCTCTTGTCTGGGTCTGGGACGCCGAGGGGTTCGGAGTCCTTTCCTAGCGCAGACCAGACAGTCCTTTGTCTCGCTGCCTCTCTCTGCGTTGGTTCCGGAGCCACGTAGTGGTGCCAGGCGTGAGGCCACAGCTTGGCCAGGCTGTGGTGTTGCATGAGTTGGTGTGTTTCTGTGGCGGCTCTGTCTCGCCCTTCGCGGGGGTGGAGGCAGGAGCTAGGCTAGCGAGCAGAGCGCGTGGACTACGGGTCCCCCTCTTGGCTTCTAGCGGCGGTGGCTTGGTTACTGTTGTTGTGATGGAGTTTCCTCACGATGTTTCCAAGTGTTCTTCGTTGCCCTAGCTGGTACGGAGGTTATAGCCTGGTCGTGCCTAGTTCCCGTGGGCGTTGTTGGTCTGGCCTTGTGCAGACCTGTGCTTCCGGTGGTCCCCACTTCGGTGTTCTCTCGGCTCCGCAGTTCCGTTCTTGGATGCCAACCCGTGATGGCATCGGCGTGTGTAGCTTCCCGACCTGGCGGTGTGTCCGAGGCCCAGGGTGGTTCTGCTTGTGGGCCCTCGACCTTGTAGAGGTCTAAGGTGGACGTGCTTGCAGTGAGACGTCGTTCTCACTTGGTTGTTTCGTGGTCTCGGTAGGTGTGCTGAGCACTGCTTCCGCTTTGTGCCCGACTCCGTTGGTTTCTGCGGGAGTCATGTGTGTGTCACGACCTTAGTTGGTGGTCGTGGCGTTGTACTGTTCTCTTCTGCTTCTTAGTAGTACCATAATGTAGGTGTTACTCGCTTTACAGCTTTCTAGTGTAGTTCCCTATTTTCAGAGTTCCTGCTGCTCTAGCCGGTGAGGGACTGGTAATCCCTACTGGGCCTTGTTCGCGAGGCTCACCCCCCTACTTCTTTCAGCTAGGGGCTCGTCATTGCGGGAGCTCGGTGTCGGACGGGTTGCAGAGGCGGCTGTGGCGCCGTGTGTTGTCAGCAGCAGTGAGAGCGAGCGTTGTGAGCTCTTGTAGCCTGAGTGAGCTGAGAGCTGTGTTTTGCAAGTCCTCAGGGTATGCCCCTTAAGGACTGCACCTTTCTTCTTGTACCTGTGCTTTTGCTTGGGACGCGTTGTACATCCCTTTTGTATAATGTACAGATTATCATAGTTATTTGAACTCAATACATATCTCACTAGACTTTTTCATATAACCCTTCCGGGTCGTCAGATCTGTGGGTGGCGGCACGACCCTCGGGGTCCCCGACGAGGGGTCCGAGAGGTCGGATCGTTACACCTGCTACACACAATGTGGGCCACACATTGGCCACCACAACGAATATAAGACGATCCGAACAGTTGATATGCTATACACACCCCCACAACTATCCTGGGAAAGGTTGTCCTCTCCATTCCCCTGTCACTCATGGATGCGGCTAGAGGAATGGGAGACACATCAAGTAACCTCTGACAATAGCTTAAAAGGGAACACACTGGCAACAGCAAGGGGATAGGCCAGAGGCTAGATCTTTCACCCTAAACCTCTCTCTCTCTCTCTCTCTCTCTCTCTCTCTCTCTCTCTCTCTCTCTCTCTCCTCTCTCTCTCTCTCTCTCTCTCTCTCTCTCTCTCTCTCTCTCTCTCTCTCTCTCTCTCTCTCTAATTAGATCTCTGACTTGAGTGTCGAGGGGCTGACCTCCTCTTGATCTTGTGGGAACAAAGTCAATGTTCCGTGAACAAACATATTTAAGTCCTAGTGGAGGATCTGACAGTGGAAGGTTTGCCAACCATTTTCTTATTGCTACACTCTTTGGCATTGTCTCTGGGAAGTGCAACTAGAAGTCATGGCTCCTCGAGGGTGTGGACATCTCGTTCCGCCCCCGTCTTCGGATGCCGACTGGCGTGGCTTTCTCCGACAGTGGTTCACGGACGTTCCGCTCCCTCATTGGCGATGGAGAGTATGCCGGTTGACCTCGTTGACTTCTCGTTTGACTAGGTTGACTGAGGGAAAACAAGGAGAACCGGAAGGGGATGGGAGATGATTGTGATCGCCAGGGCCTTACCTGTGCCCAAGGAGTTGTGCTGATCACGCCGGAGTAGTAGCCTCGCGTCGCGGGTGATGATGAAGCTCCAACTTCTCCTCCTTCAGCCGGCCAAAGGAAGAGAGCTCCACGGTCTTCTTTGGATCGTTCCTGCCACAGAACAAAACTCTATTAGACCCTAAATAGTGTAGCAAATGCTCAAAACGAAATGTGGGGGGGGGGGAAAGGAGAGTCCCGTACCGGTTGCGGACTTGAGAAGAGGGGTGGCCAAGTGTTATGACCACCCTTCTTCCCTCCGTTTTTGGTTGGGAAACCCCTTTCTAGGTGTGTAGGAAGGTGCCCTACGTGCCTAGAGTGTGTGGGAAAGAGTATGTGACGTGCAAATAACTAAGAGAGAAAAGGAAGAAGAGAGGAAGAGGGAGAGGTGATCCTCGTTGCTGGTGATGCTAGCTCGTTGCAGAGGCTCCTTCAGCTCCAGAGCAGCCTCCTTGGACGTCCCAAAGGTTGAAAGGAAGAAGAAAACAAGTTGTGGAAGGTAAGGTGTGATTTTCTCTCTCCTCTCTCAAGGTTTGAGCATATGGACGTCCAGCCTCTCCCCCTTTGTTCAGAGGGACCAATGGGGAGTTATATAGACAGTGAGCTCGGGGTTTGAGAGCATTGGATGCTCAAGTGTGAAGAAACACACTTGCACATGTGGCACTCCATGTGTTTAAGCTCCAACCAATGGGGAGAGGCCAAATGGGATTTTTACTGGGTCAAAGGACTGCCAAGGTGGCCCATACACCCGTTGGGAACGGCTACATGCGTTGCATGGCCGAGATAATGGTGTAAGTGGGCTGGAATCTCGGGTTAGTTGGGCAGACCCGGTAAACGCGGTTGACGTCCAGGGATCTTGCCGCCAACCCCATGCAGACGTCCAGAGATGTGGACGTCAAGCTGGGTCGGCGTCCAGGGGGCATGCCGTCAACCAGTAGTAGGCGGCGGTCGATGCTGCCGTCTACATGGAATCCGAGGCTGGTCAACACATGGTCAAACGAAGCTTAATGGACCAAATTGCCTTGCGGGAAATGGGCCAAATCTCGCGTCTACAAATGCCCCTCCGAGACGTCCAGTCTTGCAAGGGAGCAGAGGGGACTGAAAGGTTGGCGTCTCGGAAACAAAGGACGCGGAGATTTAATGGACAGGCCATCTCCGAGGATAGGAGTTCTAGCAAACCAAACGAAGAGACAAGCTAGAACAAATGACGAATCGTCTGAGAGACAAGTAGGGGTAAGAAAAGGGTGATCTACCCGTGTAACTACAACCTCAACCCAATGGTAGGGTCCCTGGCATGGCCGTGTGGACTTTGACTAGTTTCCGGCGTGTCTGAGTCAAAGGAGTTTGTAATATGACGGTTGAATCAGGAGGGTCTCGAAACAGAGCCGTGGGCTCGCTGGCCTAATCAGGACGTCGGTCCCGAATTTAGGAGGTCACGAAGACAAGAGTTGGTTGATCTCTCAAGGATTATCAAAAGATTCTAACTGGAATCACATGCCTGGAAAGCCTGAAGTCCGGAATTAAGATCGCGACTGGCGAAGGCTCAAAATGAACTCAATAAGGCTAGAATGATCATTTGTTGAAAGCACGGTGGGACAAGTAAAGAAGGGGCAACAAAGACCCGATATCAACCTGGGTATCATGAAGGACGGACCCAGTAGGCTACCCGAGCTGGGGAAACCATGGAGCAATCATATATTCGAGGAAAATCACCATTTTTTTTTTTTAGTGTTAGTAAGAGAATGTTAGCAGTGAAGATGCATGCTGGTGTGGGTTGCCTATCTAAAATGCAAGTTAGCACCAGAGGAAATTCTAAAGGCCATACGAATAACTGAGAGATCGCAAACCGTCATGGTTTTTGATGAAGGGGAACTCAGGGTTCACGGTCGCCAAGTTATTCGCCTCTGGTGGGGTCCTATGTTAGACATACCTGTGACGCTCAAGGTCGCATGAGCGTTCCGAAGTTGAAGCGCGGCTTGTGCTTAAGATATCTGCAAAACAACTCGAAGCACAAGGTAATGGATAATGGCCATATAAAGAATAAGACATTTAAGCATTTCCGGTCAGTAAACGTCCACATCGATGGCCGCCAGTATATTGTTAACGTGAAGCATTTGGCAGATGCCGGAGTCACAGGCTATCAGCCTCTTGGAGGGGCGACTGGCCGAGCAGAGGTGGAGCTGACGAGGGATCCGGACCGAGGTCAGGACCCTGGGAGTATCTTCAACCGTTGATCTTGAAACTGCCATGAGATTTGATTCGATTCATTTCTGACCAAGATGGCCTCTGCATGCAGAGAGGAGAGTATTGAGGGCACAAGCGAGTCGGGATGTGGGGGCGAGCAGTCGCCCAGCGGCGGAGGGTACGTGGCGGTCCGCTGCAGAGGGCCCTGGACCGAAGCAGAGGCGAGGGTCGGGAGCTTGAGGAGCAGGCTCGAGAGGATTGGGGTAGGTAAACATTAAACTAGCATTTCTTTCAATGTCTATGAATGTTCTAACATGCATTGATCCTTGACATGCAGCGGCAGGGAGGAGATGTGGCTACTCTCCAGACACAGATGGAGAGTTTGCGGCTGGAATTGGTGAGGGTGGAGGGTCGCCGCTCGAGGCACGGGAGCGGGAGAGGGAGGCGAGAGACCGCGAGCGAGACGCGGACAGGGCTCGGGCGGACATCGCGAGGGATTACGAGATCTTGAAGGATCGGGTCTTCGGAGGCGCGGGAGCAGCAGAGGACAGCCAGCAGGAGGCCCCGGCGAGGACTGCGTCGGCATTCGCCTCCCTAGATGACATCGTGTCACTAGGGGACCCTCCGTAGTGCGAGGAGGGCTGCCGCGGCCGGAGGCTTCTACGGCTTCGAGACCCCTCTCCCAGACCGACGTCGGAGAGGGAAGAGGAGGAGGTGAGCAGCTCCCGTAGGCAGAGGCCTACAGAGGGGGAGCAGAGAGAGAGAGAGAGAGGAGCGAGGCTCCTAGTTTGTACCACCAGGGGTATGCCCCTGTTTATGAGATGTACATGGATTGATTATCATAGTGGAATTGTGATTTTTGTGAGCTTTGTGCTTGAATGGTTTGCTTCTTGCTCTTTGGTTCCTGCTGTATCCACAACACTTAAAGAAACAGATTAGTGTAGATCTGTTTTTAGCCCCTTGCCTACGATATACCTTTCTTGAGATCTGGTCAAGGGCTAATTTCTAATCAAAGATAGGAACATAAAATAACCGAAAGGGAAATATGCACATGCATTTTTGTGTTTTGTTGTTTTCTTGATTTTTTGTTTTTGTTTTTGATAAGAAAATAAGGAGAATGTTAACATATATACATGGTACCACTAATTTTTTTGGATTTGATTTTTTTTTTTTTTTTTTGGTTTTTTTTTGAAAAATTTGGGAGAAATATGTACAATGTGAAATATATACATCAAAAGACTCTCTTTGTTATTTTTTTGTTTTTGTTATTTTTTTTTTTGGATTTTTGGACTCTAAAACACATATTCATTACATGTTGCAGTGTAGGGTTTACACGACCTACTTAACCACAGAGGCCAAGAGTGAGGAGGGACGTGCATGAATCCTTGATGTTTGGACATTGCCCCTAGCCTTCTTGATATCTTCCACTACGGAGGATCTTATACAATCAAATTGCCCCTAGTGGGAGAAATCGGAAGAAATATATAGGAAGTCATGTAGGAATTTGGTTCAAACTACTTTTGTTTCCAAACCGACATCTCATATCAAACGGACTTGGTCAACCATGTTTTTCAGGGGAATTTCTCATTTCTTATTTTATTTCTGGGGTGGAGGCACGTACTTTTTGCTACCTCCTTGAGTTGGTCAGCCTTTTTCTGGGTACGTACTTTTTGCTACCCTTTTTTGACCTTGTGGCTCTTCTTTTCCCCATTGAGGCTTGATTTTGATATTTTGCCCCTTGCTTTTATAGTTGCCCCTGTTTCATGGTGACCTTGTCCTTTTAAAAGAGAGTGGGTGGTCCCCTATTCGTAGTTTGTTCCGCTTCCGGACACGACCGAGTGGGAAGAGAATAGGGGAAATATATTGACCGGATGAGACCGCCCGAGGTGTACTAGTGATTTTCTAGCCAAGGGGCAATATCTCAACATCGTGTGGTGTGTGGATAAGCCTTTCCTTACTAGTGGCCACATGGAGAAGTAAGAAAGTAGACCCACACCTTAACAAGTGATGAATGACTGACTTGACGGACTGACCGACTGACTAAGGGTAGTAGAACTTCTTGAGGTAGACTGCATTCCAGGGATGCGTTAGCTCAACTCCCTCGGCATCTACTAGCCTATAAGCGTTCCCTGAGTAAACCTCTTTGACAACGAACGGACCTTCCCAATTTTCTTGCAATTTGCTCCTGGGACCTGGTGCCTTTATGATTTTACGCTTAAGGACCATCTCACCCTCTTCGAACTTTCTCTCAAGAACTCTTTTAGCAAAAAAACGTGCAATTCTCTGACGATAGACTTGAGCATGGTCAGCCGCTATCATTCGTCTCTCATCTAAGAGTTCAAGTTGTGCCAATAAGGCTTCCCGACGTCGATCAGGATCAAGTTCGGAATCCAATTGAACTCTAAGTGAGGGGACGAAGATCTCGTATGGTAGTATCGCATCCGATCCGTATGTCAAAGCATAGGGGGTTTGCCCCGTAGGAGTTCGGACCGAGGTGCGATAAGCCCAAAGAGCTTCAACCAAGCGATCTGGCCAGTCAGCATTGTTATGAGACTTGCATGTTTTCTTTATGATTTGATGAGAGTTTTTATTAGTAGCTTCTGCTTGTCCGTTACCTTGTGGATAGTATGGTGATGAATGATGCAAATTGATACCATATTTACCACACATGTCGCGAAGCTCCTGCGAAGTGAACTGTGGTCCGTTGTCGGTGACGATGTCCCGAGGCACGCCAAACCTTGCAAGGATGTTGCGCTTGATGAACTTGACAACCGTTGATGCTTTGACTTCTATGAACGCTTCCGCTTCAGCCCACTTTGTGAAGTATTCTGTGGCGGTCAGAATGAAGGATTTCTTCCGGACTTCTCCGGTCTATCCGCGAGAGGACCGACCACGTCGAATGCCCACATGGCGAAAGGCCATGGAGCAATAAGGGGATGAAGAGAGGAAGAAGGAGCATGAATTTATCACCGTGCAATTGGCATTTAGCACAGTGACGGACGAAATGGGTGCAATCTTCTTCCATGGTAGGCCAGTAATAGTGTCGTAGCAACTTTGGGCAATTGCTCTACCATTGACATGGCCACCACATTCACTAGAGTGAGCAGCTTCAACAACGCTTTCAGATTCGATTTCATCAAGGCAACGAAGATAGACCCCATTGAGGGTTTCTTGTAGAGAACGCCACCTATGATCTTGTACCGTTCGGAGACACGGCGAATAGCCCGTCTATCGGCAGAAGTGGCGTAATCCGGGAAGGATCCATCTTTGAGGTAATTCTCGATGTCAAAATACCAGGGATGGCCATCATCGAGGTCGATTTCAGGCTCTTTGAGAGTGCATTGATTCGATAGGAGGGAGATTGAAGTTGGACAAACCAGGGATCAGCATGAGAGGGATTCTTAGCCTTTGAACAGAGACGGTTTCGGAGGACTTTCCCAAAGGAATGGGAATGGAAGAGGCCAGAGAGGCGAGGGAATCTGCTAGGATGTTTTGGGCCCTAGGAGTGTGGACAAGGGTGAGCTTCCTAAACTGCCGGATTACCTTTGCAACCAACTCTTGATATGGTTTCAACTTGGGGTCCCGGGTTTGGTACTTGCTGAGAGATTGCCGGAGTATCAACTGCGAATCTCCAATAATCCTTAATTCCTTGACTCCGAGCAATAATGCCATCTTCAACCCAACTAGGAGAGCCTCATACTCGGCCACATTGTTCGTGGCACGGAAGGTAATTGGTAGGCGTGCGGGATGACTACCCCTTCCGGTGAGAGGAGGACTGCCCCTATCCCACTCCCTTTGGAATTTAAAGCCCGTCGAAGTAAAGCACCCATGAAGGCTCACCATCGATGATGGCTCCTAACTCTTCATCAGGAAAACTTTCGTCGACTGGAGAATACGAAGGTAAGGGGTGATGGGCTAGGTGCTCAGCTATGGCATGCCCCTTGATTGACTTTTGGTTGACGTAGGTGATCAAATTGATTGAGAAAACTTTGCCACCGCATCAACCGCTCAGTCAGGACGGGCTTCTCAAGCAAGAACGAATAGGGTCCATACGCGCCAAAAGTTTCACTTCATGCGCCAGGAAATAGTGCTTTAACTTTGGGCAACCCAGACGACGGCCGCACATGTTCTTTCCATGGCGGTGTACTTCTTTCAGCCCATTGAACAACTTGGATAAATAGTACACCGCTCTCTCCTTCTTCTCGTCGTCATATTGGGCCAAAACTGCTCCAGTTGAATCTTCAGTAGTTGATACATAGAGCAATAAAGGCCGACCCGGGACCGGAGGAGCGAGAACAGGGGGATTGAATAGGTAACTCTTCAACTCATCAAAGGCCTTTTGACATTTATCGTTCCAATCAAATTTTGCCTCTCCTTTTAGCATCTCGTAGAAGGGCTTGCAGCGGATTGAATGCTGGGAAATGAATCTCCTAATGAATTGAAGTCTGCCAATCAGCCCTCTGACTTCTCTGATGTTCTTAGGAGGAGGCATTTCGATTATGGCTTTGGCCTTGTTGGGATCAATCTCAATCCCCCGCTTGCTAACTATGAACCCAAGCAATTTCCCCGAAGAGACTCCAAAGACACACTTCTTGGGGTTCTTTAAGCTTATGCTCTCTAGACCTTGGAGAACCGCCCGGAGGACCTCAGCATGGCCATGTCGGGTCTTTGATTTCACAAGACATCGTCCACATAGACTCCATGTGCACATGCATCATGTCATGAAAAATGCCATCATTGCCCTTTGATATGTTGCTCCTGCGTTCTTCAATCCGAAGGGCATGACGACGTAACAGTAGGTCCCCCAGGGTGTTGTGAAAGAGGTTTTCTCCTGGTCTTCCTCCGCCAGACGGATCTGTTGTACCCGAGAAACCATCCATGAAGGATAACATTTCAAACCCGGCAGTGTTGTCCACTAGGACATCTATGGTGGGAGAGGGAAATCGTCCTTTGGGAAAGCACGATTAAGGTCTCGAAAATCTATACAGATCCTAACCTTACCGTCCTTCTTCATTACGGGGACGATATTAGCTACCCAATGTGGATATAGCACAACCCTGATGAATTTGGCTTTATGCAATTTGTCAATCTCCTCTTTGATCTTGAGTGCTAGCTTGGGATGTAGCCTCCTTAGCTTTTGTTTGACGGCGCTTGCATCGGCTTTTAGGACTAACCGGTGTTCGACCAAAGAGGTGTCGAGTCCCGGCATGTCCTCGTAGGACCAAGCAAAACCGTCGGAGAATTCTTAAGGATAGCTACCAACGCATGCTCTTCTTCTTCACTCAAGTTGGCACTGACTAACACTGTCTTCGGGGATTCCTTGGTGCCAAGATTGACTTCCTTAGTAGGTTCGTCTGCAGCCGAGGTGGGCTCGTCGAACCTCTTCGTGCCATCCACATAGGAGCTCAAGGTCTTCTTCTTCTTCTGACCCAGATTTCCTAACCCATCATTCTCACTGAAATCTAGCAGATAGACCCCTAAACCGTCATCTACAGAATCACCTTCTTCAAAGTCTGAAACGGTTTCTACTAAGGCAGGTTCCTCAAGAAATTCCGGGACTTGACTCAATTTGGCACACCTCTCGGCAAGGCCATGACATACCGGGCAGGAACTTGCCTACCTTTTTCTTTGCGAATGCATGGTTGAGAGGGACCAGACTCTCCTAATCCTGACTCTAGACTGGACCCTAAACCTGACTCTAAACCAAATCTAAACTAGGATCTAGACTGCTATGTACAGGACAACTATGTACATGGGAAGGGGTCCCAGAGGAATGAAAATCTAACAGGGAGAGAGCGTCGGCCCTTGGCCGAGCGGAAGAGATTCCAAAGAGGAAGGGTGCTCAATGGAGATCTCGCACTTCCAACTTGATAATTGGCGTTTTTTTTTGGAATCAAGGCCAAGAACCATGAGTTGCTGACTCAAGGCGGCCTCGACTGGATGGGTGAGAGATAGAGATGGTGATGGGAGTGGAGTAGATGCGGATGGAAGATTAGAAGGAGAAGGAGATGAAGATGGTGGAGGAGAGAAGATGGGGGAGTAGGGAGATCAGAGCCAAAGAGGGAGAGGAGGCCAAAATCGTCAGAAATCTTTTTATTTGGGCGTCCTCTTCCTTTTCATCCTCACTCTCAGAGCAAGGAATTTCTTCAATTACGGGCTCCCTGGTCCCCATCTGGGTCGGCCCTGAACGAAATGCTCCCTTAAAGTCCAGGTAAGGGGTTGATATGGTATGAACGGGTCGGGATGGACGGTCCGGGTGGTGAAAACCTAGACCGGCCTTAGGTAACATCCTCTGATTGGGGACACTCTGGGTCTTGGTCAGCCTTTTTCTGGGTACGTACTTTTTGCTACCCTTTTTTGACCTTCTGGCTTTTCTTTCCCCATTGAGGCTTGATTTGACATTTTGCCCCTTGCTTTTATTAGTTGCCCCTGTTTTATGGTGACCTTGTCCTTTTAAAAGAGAGTGGGTGGTCCCCTACTCGTAGTTTGTTCCGCTTCCGGACATGACCGAGTGGGAAGAGAATAGGGGAATATTGACCGGATGAGACCGCCCGAGTGTACTAGTGATTTTCTAGCCAAGGGCAATATCTCAACATCGTGTGGTGTGTGATAAGCCTTTCCTTCTAGTGGCCCAATGGAAAAGTAAAGAAAGTAGAACCCACACCTTAACAAGTGATGAATGACTGACTTGACCCTGACCGACTGACTAGGTAGAACTTCTTGAGGTAGACTGCATTCCAGGGATGGTTAGTCAACTCCCGTCCGGCATCTACTAGCCTATAGCGTTCCCTGAGTAAACCTCTTTGACAACGACGGACCTTCCCAATTTTCTTGCAATTTGCTCCTGGGACCTGGTGCCTTTATGATTTTACGCTTAAGGACCATCTCACCCACTTCGAACTTTCTCTCAAGAACTCTTTTGGCATAAAAACGTGCAATTCTCTGACGATAGACTTGAGCATGGTCAGCCGCTATCATTCGTCTCTCATCTAAGAGTTCAAGTTGTGCCAATAAGGCTTCCCGACGTTGATCAGGATCAAGTTCGGAATCCAATTGAACTCTAAGTGAGGGACGAAGATCTCGTATGGTAGTATCGCATCCGATCCGTATGTCAAAGCATAGGGGGTTTGCCCCGTAGGAGTTCGGACCGAGGTGCGATAAGCCCAAAGAGCTTCAACCAAGCGATCTGGCCAGTCAGCATTGTTTGAGACTTGCATGTTTTCTTTATGATTTTGATGAGAGTTTTATTAGTAGCTTCCGCTTGTCCGTTACCTTGTGGATAGTATGGTGATGAATGATGCAATTAATACCATATTTACCACACATGTCGCGAAGCTCCTGTGAAGTGAACTGTGGTCCGTTGTCGGTGACGATGTCCCGAGGCACGCCAACCTTGCAAGGATGTTGCGCTTGATGAACTTGACAACCGTTGATGCTTTGACTTCTATGAACGCTTCTGCTTCAGCCCACTTTGTGAAGTACTCTGTGGCGGTCAGAATGAAGGATTTCTTCCGGACTTCTCCGGTTCTATCCGCGAGAGGACCGACCACATCGAATGCCCACATGGCGAAAGGCCATGGAGCAATAAGGGATGAAGAGAGGAAGAAGGAGCATGAATTTTATCACCGTGTAATTGGCATTTAGCACAGTGACGGACGAAATGGGTGCAATCTTCTTCCATGGTAGGCCAGTAATAGTGTCGTAGCAACTTTGGGCAATTGCTCTACCATTGACATGGCCACCACATTCACTAGAGTGAGCAGCTTCAACAATGCTTTCAGATTCGATTTCATCAAGGCAACGAAGATAGACCCCATTGAGGGATTTCTTGTAGAGAACGCCACCTATGATCTTGTACCGTTCGGAGACACGGCGAATAGCCCGTCTATCGGCAGAAGTGGCGTAATCCGGGAAGGATCCATCTTTGAGGTAGTTCTCGATGTCAAAATACCAGGGATGGCCATCATCGAGGTCGATTTCAGGCTCTTTTGAGAGTGCATTGATTCGATAGGAGGGAGATTGAAGTTGGACAAACCAGGGATCAGCATGAGAAGGGATTCTTAGCCTTTGAACAGAGACGGTTTCGGAGGACTTTCCCAAAGGAATGGGAATGGAAGAGGCCAGAGAGGCGAGGGAATCTGCTAGGATGTTTTGGGCCCTAGGAGTGTGGACAAGGGTGAGCTTCCTAAACTGCCGTTACCTTTGCAACCAACTCTTGATATGGTTTCAACTTGGGGTCCCGGTTTGGTACTTGCTGAGAGATTGCCGAGTATCAACTGCGAATCTCCAATAATCCTTAATTCCTTGACTCCGAGCAACAATGCCATCTTCAACCCAACTAGGAGAGCCTCATACTCGGCCACATTGTTCGTGGCACGGAAGGTAATTGGTAGGCGTGCGGGATGACTACCCCTTCCGTGAGAGGAGGACTGCCCCTATCCCACTCCCTTTGGAATTTAAGCCCCGTCGAAGTAAAGCACCCATGAAGGCTCACCATCGATGATGGCTCCTAACTCTTCATCGGGAAAGCTTTCGTCGACTGGAGAATACGAAGGTAAGGGGTGATGGGCTAGGTGCTCAGCTATGGCATGCCCCTTGATTGACTTTGGTTGACGTAGGTGATGTCAAATTGATTGAGAAAACTTTGCCACCTCATCAACCGCTCAGTCAGGACGGGCTTCTCAAGCAAGAACCGAATAGGGTCCATACGCGCCAAAAGTTTCACTTCATGTGCCAGGAAATAGTGCTTAACTTTGGGCAACCCAGACGACGGCCGCACATGTTCTTTCCATGGCGGTGTACTTCTTTTCAGCCTCATTGAACAACTTGGATAATAGTACCGCGCTCTCCTTCTTCTCGTCGTCATATTGGGCCAAAACTGCTCCAGTTGAATCTTCAGTAGTTGATACATAGAGCAATAAAGGCCGACCCGGGACCGGAGGAGCGAGAACAGGGGGATTGAATAGGTAACTCTTCAACTCATCAAAGGCCTTTTGACATTTATCGTTCCAATCAAATTTTGCCTCTCCTTTTAGCATCTCGTAGAAGGGCTTACAACGGATTGAATGCTGGGAAATGAATCTCCTAATGAATTGAAGTCTGCCAATCAGCCCTCTAACTTCTCTGATGTTCTTAGGAGGAGGCATTTCGATTATTGCTTTGGCCTTGTTGGGATCAATCTCAATCCCCCTTTTGCTAACTATGAACCCAAGCAATTCCCCGAAGAGACTCCAAAGACACACTTCTTGGGGTTCATTTTAAGCTTATGCTCTCTAGACCTTTGGAGAACCGCCCGGAGGACCTCAGCATGGCCATGTCGAGTCTTTGATTTTACCAAGACATCGTCCACATAGACCTCCATGTGCACATGCATCATGTCATGAAAAATTGCCATCATTGCCCTTTGATATGTCCCTGCGTTCTTCAATCCGAAGGGCATGACGACGTAACAGTAGGTCCCCCAGGGTGTTGTGAAAGAGTTTTCTCCTGGTCTTCCTCCGCCAGACGGATCTGGTTGTACCCCGAGAAACCATCCATGAAAGATAACATTTCAAACCCGGCAGTGTTGTCCACTAGGACATCTATGTGTGGGAGAGGGAAATCGTCCTTTGGGCAAGCACGATTAAGGTCTCGAAAATCTATACAGATCCTAACCTTACCGTCCTTCTTCATTACGGGGACGATATTAGCTACCCCAATGTGGATATAGCACAACCCTGATGAATTTGGCTTTATGCAATTTGTCAATCTCCTCTTTGATCTTGAGTGCTAGCTTGGGTGTAGCCTCCTTAGCTTTTGTTTGACGGCGCTTGTATCGGCTTTTAGGACTAAGCGGTGTCGACCAAAGAGGTGTCGAGTCCCGGCATGTCCTCGTAAGGACCAAGCAAAACCGTCGGAGAATTCTTTAAGGATAGCTACCAACGCATGCTCTTCTTCTTCACTCAAGTTGGCACTGACTAACACTGTCTTCGGGGATTCCTTGGTGCCAGATTGACTTCCTTAGTAGGTTCGTCTGCAGCCGAGGTGGCTCGTCGAACCTCTTCGTGCCATCCACATAGGAGCTCACTGGGTCTTCTTCTTCTTCTGACCCAGATTCTCCTAACCCATCATTCTCACTGAAATCTAGCAGATAGACCCCTAAACCGTCATCTACAGAATCACCTTCTTCAAAGTCTGAAACTTTTCTACTAAGGCAGGTTCCTCAAGAAATTCCGGGATGACTCAATTTGGCACACCTCTCGGCCAAGGCCATGACATACCGGGCAGGAACTTGCCTACCTTTTTCTTTGTGCGAATGCATGGTTGAGAGGGACCAGACTCCCTAATCCTGACTCTAGACTGGACCCTAAACCTGACTCTAAACCCAAATCTAAACTAGGATCTAGACTGCTATCACAGGACAACTATGTACATGGGAAGGGTCCCAGAGGAATGAAAATCTAACGGGGAGCGTCGGCCCTTGGCCGAGCGGAAGAGATTCCCAAGAGGAAGGGTGCTCAACGGAGATCTCGCACTTCCAACTTTGATAATTGGCGTTTTTTTTTGGAATCAAGGCCAAGAACCATGAGTTGCTGACTCAAGGCGGCCTCGACTGGATGGGTGAGAGATAGAGATGGGTGATGGGAGTGGAGTAGATGCAGATGGAAGATTAGAGGAGAAGGAATGAAGATGGTGGAGGAGAAGATGGGGGAGTAGGGAGATCAGAGCCAAAGAGGGAGAGGAGGCCAAAATCGTCAGAAACGTCTTATTTGGGCGTCCTCTTCCTTTTCATCCTCACTCTCAGAGCAAGGAATTTCTCAATTACGGGCTCCCTGGTCCCCATCTGGGTCGGCCCTGAACGAAATGCTCCCTTAAAGTCCAGGTAAGGGGTATATGGTATGAACGGGTCGGGATGGACGGGTCGGTGAAAACCTAGACCGGCCTTAGGTAACATCCTCCTGATTGCCTGGACACTCTGCTGCCCTTTTCATCCGTACCCAACCGCGGCCATGAACATAGCCGATGTTTGCCATCACTTTCCCACCTTTTCCCGGGAGACATGGGACACGAGGTTCTACGGTGGGCTTGGGAGTTGGCTAAGCTCAGAGGTGTGGGGAAGTCAAAGAGGACATGACCGGCTTCTTCCCCTTATTCGGAACGAAAAGGTGTGCATCTGCTCTGAAGTGATAGCATTAAGAGTCTCCAGAGTGGGAATGCTCTTGATCTTGATAATCCGCCTATTGTAAGGAATTTGAAACATTGATGGGCGGTGGAAGGGACTCCTAGTCTGTTCTAGCCAGGGACGACCGAGGATGGCTTTGTAAGCCAGATCGACATCCAGAACTAGAAAGTCAGTGGACATGGTGACGGGTCCGACTTCCAGCTTAAGGGCAATTTTGCCTTTGGCAACCCTTTTGGAGTTGTCGTAGGCGGCAATGGTAGAGCATCTTCTCCAGATTTTCTTCCCCTAAACCAATTGCTTAAGGGTCTTCATCGAAAAACATTGATAGATGCCCCGGTGTCAATGAGAGTGGAATCCACCGAAACCCCATTGAGTTTTATGGTGAGACAGAGAGGAAGCGAACGACATTCGGGGGTGGCAAGATCTTTGTCCGAGAAGGAGATCGAAGGTCCTTGAGTGAGGGAGAGGATGGCATTGGTGACCCCACTAGGAGGGAGGTCATCGTTGACCATGATTTTCTGAAGAAATTGGAAGAGAGTGGATTGATGTGACGGCGACCTCCGAATCAACTCTAAAATGGACACCCTTGCGGGCGTCTTATCAAGATGTTGGAGAATATCATATTCGGTGCCAACCGGGGGCGGAGGAACATTATCCTCCTCATCCTGGGAAGGCCGCGGAGGTGGAGGAACGATACGGTTCCGGAGTGTAACGTGGACGGCCTCCTGAGACTGAGGGCGGATAAGCTGAAGGGTCTAGTAGATGACTCAGAGGCAGAGGGGGTTGAGGATGGTAGTGTAGGATGGCATCCACCGAGGTGGGAGGTTCCTGGGACTCTACAGTGGGACATGGATACCACTCATCAAATCCCTCTACCCCCCATTGTTGTTCTCTCCTCACGACCCGGGGTTCCAAACAAGTCATGGTGTGGACATTTTCCTGGGATTTTGAGGAGGAGGGGTTGCTATTTTGGTGATTGGGGAGAGGATTGCTAAAGATGCCGAGGTCCTTTTTGGTGTACCTAGACTTGGCTATGGCCACCTTGACATCCTCCCAATTAATTCTACCCTGGTCATTCATATCATAGACCCAGTCACGGAAGGTAAAGCAATTGGTGATGAAATGACCATGGGCTCTATGGTACGGACAATATTTGGAGGTGTCAACCCTTGGATTGTTATTCTCCCTTTGTGGGGGGAGTTGGATGGCATCGCATGACATGAGGGCGAAGAACACGTCCTCAAGAGTCTCCGGGAGGGGAGGATAGTGCGACCTTTTGGGGCCAGGTCGGGTGTAGCCGGAAGAAGGGGGAGGAACAGCAGAGTACGGCTTGGAAGGATGTGATGGGAATTGGTGAGGATTAGAGGGAGGGTTGGACGGAGGGATAGAGGATTTGTTGGGAGGCCTCAAAGGCTGGCTGCAAGCATTTACAGACTCATTGACGGTCACCCCTTCGGTGGTAGGTGCCGCGGGAGTCTTGCGAGCTTTCGGCTTTCCCTCAAAGAGTGGGGGAGAGAGGAGTCTTTGATTTGATTTTCAACTACCCTGGCTCTGTTGTAGAGATGTGAGAAGGAGTGGAACTCACTTAGCATTAAGACAGAGCGGAGCACAGGAGTAGTGTTAGTAACCAAGAGGGTTATGGCTTGAGACTCCGGGATAGGAATGTCGGCTCTTGAGGCCATGGACCTCCATCGGTTGGCATAGGTTACAAAGTCTTCGTTCGACTTCATCTTTTCTGCCATCAAGTCGGAAAGTGTGGGGACTTGAGTGGCCATGTAAGAAAAGTGTGAGATGAACGCTCGGAGACTATGTCAAAATTAACAAGATCGGATGCGGTAGAGAGGTAAACCACCTCAAAGCTTCCCCTTCCAATGATTGTTGAAAAGGTGAACTAAGAGGACCCGATCATATAACCACCGATGGGAATCCATGGTGAAGCCGGCGAGATGAAATTGGGGGTCGGAGGTCCCATCATACTTGCGGTACTTTGGGGCCTTGAAGTCGGGGGAAAGTAAGCGTTGGGGAGCTTGCAGTAGTTTAATAGTGAATGAGGCTTAGAATGGGATAAGGAATCCGCTACAAGCTTCCTAACGAGACCTTCAACTTCTGAAAGGGGAACAGATTTAGATTGGTTGAGGGGTGCAATTTAGGTAGGTGGCGAATAGGCAGAAGGAGGAGTGGGAATCGGAGCATGCAAAGGAACGGGAGTGACAGGAGGAATGAAGGCGGAGACAGGAACTCGGGATGGGGTGATTGGTTTAGGAGTGGGTCTAGATGTGGAGGCATTGAATGGGGATAAAGATGGAGTGGAAGGGGAGGCAGCTGCCCGACAGTATGCTTTGAAATCATGGAAATGATATCCTCGGGCGAGTACCGGGACATGAGTCTAGCAAACTCGGGGTCTTCCTGACTGTCTTGATCATGAGTGGGATTGACCCTTAGACTCACTTCTTCATTATCAGCCTGAGAGGATGATTGGACTGACTCCTCAGGCTGGACATTGGTATTAATCATACCAACCATTTCATTGATATTATCATCATATTCAAAAGCCGGTTTGTTAGCCATGTCAATAGGATCCAACCAAGTGTCCATTAGCACACAACCTATGGATTTTAGAGTGGTTAAAGTTGATTAACTTTACTGTTTAGACAGAAATGTGGTTTCTACCAAACAATGTTAGCAATCAACGTCCCCAAAATTTTAAAAATTACCAAAGTTGTGTGTTGAGTTAAGTTGATTGGTAAGACCGTCCTCTCAAAGCTCACTCGAATCCCGGTAAATAGGTGACTAGACAAGGTGGGTAAAGGTCCTCCTGCCCCGTACCGTGAGGGAATCCACGGAATTTAGGGACTTATAGAGTTTTCTTCGGAGCCAACCCGATTTACCCGAGCGGGAATCCCCGAGTAAAAGGTTGTGAACCGAAGAAGGGTGATCCTAGAAATGTGAGGGGAGGCTAGAAAAGAGGAGAAGAAGAACCCCCTGGAGACTGAGGACTGTTAGTGATAAACAGTAAGCAGACAAGAAATAAAAACAAGGCAAAACAAAACAAAAAACAGAGAAAAATAGGCTTCTGTGAAACTAAACGGCAAGCAAGTTGACGCCAAGTTTAACAGAACTCAGTAAACGGCAAGATCGACTGACGCTAATAGACAGTAAACGACACACTAGATGGACGCTAAGAAGTATTCAACGGCAGGAAGAATGGACGTTTACCTGGGTAGGCGGCAAGATCGCTTGCCGTCTACCTGGATGCACTCAGACCGCAGCAGCACTATTGGTCCCACCGTGATCGCCAGAAAAGAGACTGTGGACGTCTCGTTCCGCCCCCGTCTTCGGATGCCGACTGGCGTGGCTTTCTCCGGCGGTGGTTCACGGACGTTCCGCTCCCTCGTTGGCGATGGAGAGTATGCCGGTTGACCTCGTTGACTTCTCGTTTGACTAGGTTGACTGAGGGAAAACAAGGAGAACCGGAAGGGGATGGGAGATGATTGTGATCGCCAGGGCCTTACCTGTGCCCAAGGAGTTGTGCTGATCACGCCGGAGTAGTAGCCTCGCGTCGCGGGTGATGATGAAGCTCCAACTTCTCCTCCTTCAGCCGGCCAAAGGAAGAGAGCTCCACGGTCTTCTTTGGATCGTTCCTGCCACAGAACAAAACTCTATTAGACCCTAAATAGTGTAGCAAATGCTCAAAACGAAATGTGGGGGGGGGGGGGGGGGGAAAGGAGAGTCCCGTACCGGTTGCGGACTTGAGAAGAGGGGTGGCCAAGTGTTATGACCACCCTTCTTCCCTCCGTTTTTGGTTGGGAAACCCCTTTCTAGGTGTGTAGGAAGGTGCCCTACGTGCCTAGAGTGTGTGGGAAAGAGTATGTGACGTGCAAATAACTAAGAGAGAAAAGGAAGAAGAGAGGAAGAGTGGGAGAGGTGATCCTCGTTGCTGGTGATGCTAGCTCGTTGCAGAGGCTCCTTCAGCTCCAGAGCAGCCTCCTTGGACGTCCCAAAGGTTGAAAGGAAGAAGAAAACAAGTTGTGGAAGGTAAGGTGTGATTTTCTCTCTCCTCTCTCAAGGTTTGAGCATATGGACGTCAGCCTCTCCCCCTTTGTTAGAGGGACCAATGGGGAGTTATATAGACAGTGAGCTCGGGGTTTGAGAGCATTGGATGCTCAAGTGTGAAGAAACACACTTGCACATGTGGCACTCCATGTGTTTAAGCTCCAACCAATGGGGAGAGGCCAAATGGGATTTTTACTGGGTCAAAGGACTGCCAAGGTGGCCCATACACCCGTTGGGAACGGCTACATGCGTTGCATGGCCGAGATAATGGTGTAAGTGGGCTGGAATCTCGGGTTAGTTGGGCAGACCCGGTAAACGCGGTTGACGTCCAGGGATCTTGCCGCCAACCCCATGCAGACGTCCAGAGATGTGGACGTCAAGCTGGGTCGGCGTCCAGGGGCATGCCGTCACCAGTAGTAGGCGGCGGTCGATGCTGCCGTCTACATGGAATCCGAGGCTGGTCAACACATGGTCAAACGAAGCTTAATGGACCAAATTGCCTTGCGGGAAATGGGCCAAATCTCGCGTCTACAGAGGGAACTATAGGAACATGGAGAGCTCTTGTGGCAATGTAGCTAGCTCCCAAATGCCTTACTACAATAGGTAGGCTAGTAACTACCAGAGGCCACAGCTGTAACTCTCGACAACAGTCACCATCAAGGGGCTGGCGGCCATGCGGACCCAAGTCCATGCATTGGCGAAGGCCTACCAAGGTCTCCTCGACCAATAGGCTATGCAGGGGGTGTATGGCTGGGACACTCCTCTCTGAAAATAGGGTAAAGTCCGACCCCCTAAGCATAGCGAGAGTAAACCCCATATGTTGCCTCCTCCTCTTCTCCAAACTCCCATTAGGGGCTTCCCTACACCTCAACCTGACATTGCACACTACTTCCACTGCAACAGTGACCTCGAGTTCGATCTCGAGGGGAAGGCCCGCTACATCTACAACATCACCTGGGTGATGCGGGCCTAGGGGGTGGTGAAGGATGACATCAACTTCTAGGCTCCCTTCACCTAGGAAATTCTGGAGATGTTGATCCCCTCCTCCCCAAAGCCTAGACTGCTCGCCCTTCCAACCTATGATGGTTTCACCAACCCAGCCGACACCCTTCACAGCTTTGAGTTCCACTTGGTCCTCCACTAGACCTCAGACAAGGTGAAATGTCTTGCCTTCACCACCAACCTGTGGGAAACACCCACACATGATTCAAAGTCTCTCCCTGTCAAATCCATCACCTTGTTCAAACAAATGAAGCGTTTGTTGAAGGAAAACTTCTTAGTAGTCCAAAGGAAGCCAAGTCTATGGCCAGTCTTCTTGCCCTCAGGCAAGGCCATATACTACGTTATGAGACATTGCAATCTCTCTACTTTCTATATTCTACTAAACCTGCTCTGATACCAACTGTGATGATCCTCGTTGTTTGGATTCAAAATAGAACCTGACCCGACTCCACCTCTAGCGAACCACTGAGGCCTACAAGGGACACTACTTCACATGTTTAGTTAGAATAAAGAAAGACAACTAAATGTGGGACCTTAGGTCCAGAACCTCTAAGTCTATCTTTAAACGTTTGTTTCTGAACTTTGACATTATAGCTAAAGATAACCTTTTTACTCCATAAATATAACCATATTTAGTCAGCAATCGATGTTTTAGTCATCAATCGATGCTTTGTAGTTAGAAATCGATGTCTTGGTCACCAATCGATGTTCCTTAGTTAGCAATCTATGTCATAGTTAGCAATCGATGCTTTGTAGTCAGCTATCGATGTCTTTGTCACCAATCAATGTTCCTTAGTTAGTAATCGATGGTTGGTAGTCAGCAATTGATGTTTGGTAGATAGCAATCGAGGTTTTAGTCACCAATCGATGCTCTGTAGTCAGCAATCGATGTCTTGGTCACCAATCGATGTTCCTGAGTTAGCAACCGATGTCTTAGTTAGCAATCGATGCTTTGCAGTCAGCAATCGATGTCTTGGTCACCAATCGATGTTCCAGTCGAAGGGAAATTTCGTATATAACAAATTGAAGCTTCGACTAGTCAATTTTCATCGTTGTCGGTCGAAGTGAAACTTTGTATATGACGAAGTGTAGCTTTGTATATGACAAAGTGAAACTTTGACTGGTCAGTTATATCATTGTCGCTCGAAGTAAGACTTCGTATATGACAAAGTGAGGCTTCGTATATGACGAAGCTAGCTTCAACTGATCCTGACCAAAACTAGTAGGATGAAGTTACTGAACAGTGCAAATCTTTTCGTGGAGCAATGAAAATATTATATTCATGAGATAATACTGATATGAAGTATATTAAGGATTTATGATAAGCATGAATTGTGTCATCACCAATATTAAAAGGTTAATACTTAGAATGGTCAGCAGGAGCTCCCTTTCGTTCTCTAATCTTTATGACCATTGTTCAGTAATCGATTGGCCTCCAGTCAAAGTTCCTTTGTTCTCCAACCAATATTTTCCTGTCCTCTAATCAAATTAGAGTTGTGTATAATCTTTTAGTGCTTGTGCTTTTGTCAGACTATTGGCAATGGTCGTCATCATCTGACCCCTTTGGCTTGTCAACTTTCTGACATAGACCCCTATGCCTATCAGAACAACTCATACCTTTTCTGGAGATCGCACTGTTGGCCTGTGAAAAACCTTCCACTCATCATCCCATCTGTCATCTCTACTGGATTAGTGTCTTCCTTTGATCCCCTTGTTAGTATTGCCCCACTTTGAATTGTAACCCCTTTTATAGCCTTGGTGACGATCCTTCCAGCCAACCTTCTATCTTGCTGCTGGGAATAACAGAGAGTTAGAGCTTGGAGCCGTACAGCTTCTTGGCAGTTTGGGCCTCCCAGCTTTCTTTTGGAGCTTTGGTTGGTTCCCCACACTAAGGTAGGCATAACCAATCTCTTCATTGACCCCTGTAGAAGTCTCTCTTTATCCCCTTAGTACAGTGCAATTTATGAACTTGCATGTTTGATTCTGAAACCTGAGGTGAATCCTTTTCGGGTAACCTTTGAGAACCCTATGTCTGATTGTCTTAGCAAGGTACTTTGACATCTCTCTCTCTGGGGTGGTTAGGACACCTCATGGTTGGCATCATGCATGAGGGGTCATCCGTGACGACGGTTTCATACCACAAATCAAACGTGTGTGGTTAGGCTCACTAAGTTGGGCATTTGTTAGTATGTATGTATATGTAAAAATCCTATTTCGGTAGAAGGTTAGCTATATGTTATTCATCCCCATGAGAGCTTTGTTGATGTCATTCAATTTGTATGAATTTGAATCTCTGCCAAGCAATCATGTTTTCGAGATGTGATACATGCAACTTATTAAGTCTTCCTTGCAATGTACTCTTTATGTAACTTTTATGCTTCTATAACCTCTTAAGATGTACCATATTCCATACTCTTATGCTTTACATCTTGTTGGTTTGCCTATTGAGTTCTTTTAGAACTCATGCCTTTGTTTGAACCCATTTCAGATGCTTCATCCTGATGAGGTTCCCTCATCAAGCCAACCTCCTTTGCTATGTATGTACTTCAGGCTAGATGATCTAAAGGATAAACTGTGATTAAGTTGTGGTCGTGCCACCTTTTGTACTAAGAATTTTTCTTAGCATGTAACTAACAAACAGACTATGGTATTGTATCTATGTTTTGCGTGCACTGAGGTATAGTGCAGAGAGTTAAACTTGATGTTTTTACCATGTACGCTCTTGTGATTGGTCAGCATAAGTATTTCATGCAGCACAGAAGACCTTCCCATAATAGGTGTGTAAGATTCTTCCATTTTGTGTGTGTGAGTGTCACCTCTTAACTAGCTGGGAGGGGTGTCACGTCACTACAAATTTACTAAGTCTCACACACATATTTATACAAGTTTACTTTGTCCCAATACAATAGTACAAGTTCAAAAAGAAAGTACAATGGCTTGAGGCATACCCACAAATTTACAAAGTCTCACACATATATTTATACAAGTTTACTTTGTCCCAATACAATAGTACAAGTTCTGAAAGAAAGAACAATGGCTTGAGGCATACCCCGATGTACAAGTAATTAATGATTTTAAATGTTTACCTAGAAATCCAACACAGTAGACATCTCAAGCCAACCTCCCGCTCATCGCCCTTGTGACGACTAGTGACATCTTCTCGTTGAGAGTCTATTGAAAATGTATATTGACATATATATCAACATCCAAAGATAAAAATATAGAAAGAATCCAAGAATGCATGTGCCAGTCAATGATGTCGAGGTCACTGACAATCATGCTCCAGGGTCGCTCGGACCTATAAGATTCAAATATGATAAGTAATTTCTCTATTCAACAAATATTTACATAGAAAGGAAACTTTAACAAACCTAAGCCCAGAACACTGCCAACTCCCCTCTCGATCGAACCTGTAAGAAGTACACTGCATGAGGCGATATATATAATTTATATACATCTAACAGCAAAGATTTGAGTCAATATACGTACCTGTGCCCAAAAAAAATGGCATAATAGATGGAACAAGCAGTAGATCAAGTGACAGAATAGATGGCGAAATAGGCAATGGAACAGATGGCAGAACTGACGATGGAACAGGTGGTGCTCAAGAGGAAGTAAATACCCTATCACTGCTCTCTAACATCTCACTACCACCGCATGCTCCAGAGTGACTCGGCCCTAGGTACAAGAATCAAATATTATAAGCAATTACTCTAATGAACAAATATTTCCATAGAAAATTGACATTGATAAACCTATACCTGGAACAGAGCCGGCTCCCCTCTCGGTCGATCCTATAAGTATGTTGTATTAGCCAACCTATGCAATTTATATACATATACAGGCAAAGATTTGAATCAATATACTTGTGCCTAGAACAGATGGTCTGGAGGAAATACAATCCCTCCCATTGCCCTCTCTTCTCCCACTACCACTACAGGCTCCACGATCCATATCTTCAATGAAAACAATAAAAATAAAAATATGAGAACAACGAACGTTTCTTACAAAATTTTCAAACGTTATTCATTTCCTCATCAGATGCTAGAGATATGTCTAACTTATCCTCATCTTCATCATCCTCTTCATCCTCATCACTGGTACAATCTTCCTCCTTAGAAGACTCCACCTCCCCTAGAACATCCACATTTAGGTCAGTTGGGTCAACTTCATCCATTTCATTCTCTTTTACATAACCAAAGCGGCTCATGTGTTTTATCCAAACAAAGATGCATAGAAGTAGCCAACTTTACTACGTCCAATTGAAAAAAAAAATGTCATTAGCATCTTCATCTTCAATTTCAACTAAATCAAGCTCGTAGTTCAACAATGGCCTTGTTTTAACCCTATAAATTGTTCACCAATCTTTCATCTTGGGCAATGAATAGTTTGAATAATATACTTGTTGGGCTTGTGTGGCTAAGATGAAGGGCTCATATGTATTCTATAACACCACATATAAGAATATTTTAAATGGATTAAATCATCAGACTATCAACAACTCGGACTAATTATTTTCAGAGCTCGAGTAGGAAAAGAACTCTGAAGTTAAGTGTGCTCAGTTGGGAGTAGTCCCAAGATGGGTGGCATTTTGGGAAGTCTACCAACTAGTATGGTTGTTTGGCCAGTTAGCTGGTTGGGACAAATGGTATCAGAGCCTTCTCCATCAAGAAGTGCGGGAGCTAAGTGCCACACATGGCAAAGTGTTACGCTATGGGAACCACCTCTTGAGGCCACAATGGCGCAAAGTGCTACATAGCGGGAGCCACCTTTTGAGCTTGTAGGGGTCACCTCTAGAGTTCTGCCTGCTTAGGGGATTGACTATGTGCTATATTTGCCTAATGACGAAGATGTCGCTTATATAAAGGGATTAGATTGTAACACACTATATAAGAATATATTAAATAGACTAAATCAACAGACTATCAACAACTCGAACTAATCATTTTTAGAGCACGAGCAGGAAAAGAACTTTGAAGTAAAATATGCTTAGTTGGGAGTAGTCTCAGGATGGATGACCTTTCTAGGAAGTCTACCAACTAGTATGGTTGTTAGGCCAGTTAGATAGTTGGGTCATTAAATATTCAATTTAGACTTATGTTTGACATCGATAATCTTATATGTTGTGTCATTTCAAACAGAATGTCGACCAAAACAAAGACACTTAAATAGAAATATATAGAAGAAAAAATATGAAGAAGAAAAAATGTATAAATCCTAAATAGATACATTACGTGATCTAAAAATCTGAAGAAAAAAAATCTATAAAACTCTAAAAACAGTATAAATGTCACAATCAATCTCTAAACAAAAGATTAACATTTATACAAATAGAATAGAATGAAAGTTGAACTACAAAAGATAACAATTAGATTGTTTTGAAAATAGTTATCAACTTTTTCATGCTTTATATGATACACAACTAATGACCGGCCGACGGATAGTACCATCAACCAGTACTATCTTCCTCAACTATCCAATTCAAGACTTGTGCTTATAGGAACAAGGCAACAAGAATATGGATTCAAATTTTGAAACTAAAGTGTAACAATGCATATGAAAGAAATGGTTACGGCCATGAGCGTTGAACCCCAATAATAGTATCACACAGAGAGTGAAAGCCAAATGTGGAGAGGCACATACCACCTAGTTTGACGTCGCTCTACGTTATTGGTAGGTAGGAAGCCTAGAGCTGTGAAATCCACTAGCAGAGCATCTGAGATACAATGGAATGACACCAATGCTAGCGGTGAGAGGACAAAGGACATCTATTGGCTCATCCCTAATGGCAGCAGATTTTAGTTTAGTCAGTGAAGCTCAATGGGCAGAGCTAGGGCTGACTATGCAGCCCTAGTTTTTGTTGACCGGCATCAGTTCCCAAACGGGGAAGAGTGGAGGGACACTATGGGTAGGTTGCGATGTAGTCATGTGTGGGGAAGGGGTCTAGGAAGGCGGCGGCTAGGGCAGGGGAAGGGAGGGGGTGGGGCATGCAACGGCAGTAGTGTGGAGGGGAAGATGGAAACTATGTGCAATGGGGGATGGGACATAGTGAAGGAAAAAGGTTGCTCACGACGGAGCTGTGGTATGATGGGGGAGGGGGGCCGGAACTAGCTCGCGGTGTTCCTAGAAGGTGGCCCGTGGTGGGGTGACGGTGCAGTAGTGTTTGGAGGTGGTTTAGGCAGTGAAGAGTAGAGATCGAGCAGTGTGTGGTGACAACCTACAGTTAGCCAAAGGCGGTGGCACTCGCAAGGGGGCAGTGGAGAGAGAGAGAGAGAGGCAGGTTGGGGTCAGGTTTGAGAAAGATGAAGGCATGATGGGAAATTTGGTGGTTATCCGACGGAATTATTTCCATCAAAAGTTTCCAACGATTTTCTGACGGAAATAATCCATCGAAATTATCGATAGAATTTTGTCCACCTTTTCTTGTAGTGATGTAACTCTGTCTCAACACACTAACAACTAATGAGTTCAGTCATCCTCATCCTATGAGTATGTATCACATGTAATAATCTATCTGGAACTTCAATGTCTCGTCCCAAAGACACCACGACTAAAAATATTTAGAACAAGTGTTTTTAGATGACTTATCTCACTATCATAATCTCATTATGATTCAATCATCATTGCATGTGTTCTGGGACTTCACTACATTACACGATAAACACACATAAGATGCAATGAAGAAATGCCATTATCATTTATTTATAAGGATGAGATAATATAAGAAATGATGACATCACATCTCATGTGATTGGCTTATAGGGCATACATCTTTTCAATATCAACGACTGGTCAACCGCATGTTTGAATCACGTATCGGCTGGAACATAGAGGTTTACATCGATGACATGCTCATCAAGTCCAACCACCTAACCAAACCTCAAGGAGACCTTTGCCACTCTCACGAAATTCAACATGAAGATGAACCCAAGCAAATGAGCTTTTAGGTGCAATTTGGGATATTCTTGAGGTTCCTTGTTACCCATTGAAGAATTGAGGCCAACCCTAACCAGAACCAGGCGATGCTAGACATGAAGCGGCCAGCCAAGCTTGCGACATTTAGTGCTTAATGGCAAGGATTGCTATGCTGAGTCATTTCCTCTCATGGGCTTGGAAGCATTACCTTCCCTTCTTCAAACTGTTCTGATAGTCCAACCCATCATTGGGCTAGAGGAGATGAATCGACTGGAGCAAAGAGTGCAAGGTCGCCTTCACAGACCACAAGAGGTATCTCTCCTCACCTCCATTGCTAGCGAAAGCCATGCTCGACGAGCAATTTTACATGTATCTAGCTATGATACCAAGCACCCTAAGCATTGTGCTCACTCGGGAGAAGAACCGAGAGATGCACTTGGTCTACTACACTAACAAGATTCGCTAGCGGGCTGAAGTTCAATAATCGTGGGCCATAAAGTTCGCCCTCACCTGATCTTGGTTGTGAGGAAACTTTGACCCTAGTTCCTCACTCACTCCCAAACCATCCCGACTAACCAATCCTTGCACTAAGTTTTGTAAAACTCCAACATGTTGAGTCACTTGGTTAAGTGGGCCATCAAACTGGGGGAGTTCGACATCACCTTCCAATTGAGGACTATCATAAAGACCAAAGCCTTATCACACATCGTGGCAGAGTGAACCCTTCTCAACAAGGAGGGGAACCCAGCCATTGGTCCCACCTGTCAACAGGTCTTCTTGCTCCAATGGTAGTGGCGCTAGCTTGGTCCTCCCCTTCCATAAAGGATAGATCTACACGATGCCCTCCACTTTGGCTTTCTAGAATCCAATAGTGTCCTTAAGTAAGAATCCCTCATCTCTAGCATCCAAATGGTGAGACACCTTTGAGCTAGCCACCTCTAGGCCTACAATGACTCCTTTCTGGTCTCCCAGGTCCAAGGAGAGTTCGAGGCTCAGGAGCCATCAATGGTCCACTTTCTTCAAAAGGTCAAGGAGGCGCCAGTAGACCTAGAGCAGTTCAAGGTGTGCCATATCTTTAGAGCAAAAATTTCTTGGGCAGATGCTCTGTCCCACTTAGCATCCTTACCAGCCTCGACATCCTCTTTCTTAGTCCTCATCAAAGAGCTTCTTTGGTCCAGCATTGAAAAATCTGACCTCCAGGTCAAGACCGTCGAGACAAAGCCCTCCTGGCTGGACCCACTACTAGAGTACCTCCAACACCAGTACCTCCCTAATGATCAAATGGAAGCCCAACTAGTCAGAGCATGGGCTGCCTACTTCATGATAGTGGATGGGCAATTTTATTGCCACTCGCTCATTGCCCCTCTCCTCAGGTGCTTGCATACGACTGAGATCGAGTAGGTAATAAGGGAGTTCAATGAACGACTATGGGCTAGCCACATTGGAGGGGGAGCCCTTGCATGTGACCTCCTCCAACAAGGGTACTAGTGGCCTTTCCTCCAACAAGATTGTGTGGACTTCACCTGTCAATGCAAGCAATGCTATAGATTCAGGCACCTACACCACCAACTGACAGTAGTCATGCATTCGCTCATGAAGCCCCATCCCCTCGCCCGATGAGGGGAGGACCTCCTTAGGCCTTTCCCAAATCTCAAGGGTGGAGGAAATTCCTCATCATTGTTATTTATTACTTCACTAAGTGGATAAAGGTGGAGGCATTGTATGGGATCACTAAAGTAGCTTCTTAAATTTCATTTGAAAGAATGCCTCATGTCGTTTTAGAAAGCCCCATACGCTCACCATTGACAATTGGAAGCAGTTCAAAAACACCCACTTTTAGGACCGGTGCGCCAAACTTGGCATCTAGAACCACTACATCTTAGTCAGCAACCCTCAGGCCAATGGGTAGGTGGAGAATGTCAATTGGATGCTGCTCTATAGGATCAAAACTTGCCTACATAAGACTGAAGAATATTGGGTGGAAGCCATCCCCAACATACTTTGGGTATACGCGACCACCGCCCAAGCCGCAACTAGGGATACGCCTTTCAACCTAGCATATGGCATTGTAGTTGTCATTCCAGTAGAGATCTCCAACCCCACTCTCTTGGTGAGCTACTTTGATGAAGCATGAAATAATCAAGCCATGAGGGAGAACCTTGACCTACTACTTGAGGACCGGGAACGTGCACGGAACCAGCTGGTGGCATATCAATAATGGATAGCTCAGTATTATAATGCCTAAGTGAGGGAGAGTGCCTTCTTCCCTAGCAACCTGGCGCTTTGGCTGGCCAACATGACAAACCCTCAACTTGTAGTAGGGAAACTTATACCCAAATGGGAGGGCCCCTACTAGGTGGTGGAGGTCCTTGGCAAGGGAGTCTATTGGCTAACCACGTTGAATGATAGGGAGGTGCACCCCACTTGGAATGGTTTAAATTTAAGAAGGTATTATCAGTAAAAAGGTCTGCAAGTCTTGAGCAATCACTTCCAAGCATTCCCTATAGAGCACTCATTGGTTCATGAGTTTTACTCTCTGTCAAGGTCCAACCAATTCATTTCCCTTTGAAATCAACCAACCATTAGGTTGCTTTAATACCATGGGTCGGACCACCCAATCCTATGCCCACAAGATGAAGTCAAAGGGCATGGATTCTATGGGCGACCACCCGATCCCATGCCAACAGAAGAAGTCGAAGGGCATGGATGTCATGGGTCTAACAACTTGATCTCGTGTTCATGGGACAAGGTCAAAGGGCATCAATAGCATGGGTCTGACCGCTTGATCCCATGTTCATGGGACAAAGTCGAAGGGTATCAATGTCATGGGTCCAACCACCTGAACCCATGCTCACGAAATGAAGTCAAAGGGCATCAACATCAAGGGTCTCTGTCACACCCCCAATTTAGCAGTGGAATAAACTAGGGATGTGAGCAGATACATAAATTATCAAGCAGTCGAGTAATTCAGAGCAACTAAAGACAACAATTGAATAATACAAACTCTTCATTTTTATTGAAAATTAAATAACTAAGTCTATTATAGGTACTAATTCAGAGCCACTACATAGGGCCCAAAATGACACTTGACTTTGGAAAAACTAAAACTAACTATCTAACTAGACTTTACTAAGAATTTACTATGACGCCATGGAGATTCTTCTATGCCACGTGGTTCATCTGGGACGTTCATCACTCTTGATCATCCTCATTGTCATGAGTACCATCATCTGACTCACCTAAAAAATGTTAAGTAAAACTGGCTGAGCATAATACCCAGTAGGATTTATATCTCATAGTCAGGCAATGATTTACGTAATTATCATTTTAACGTGCAAGATGAATATGCAAGTAACATGTAATAAGTCATGGAAATCACTAATGTACATGAATAGCAATGTATCAAGTATGAGATAACTTAATGACAAGATCATGGATAGAACTTAACAAAGACCAAGATTTAAGATCAAATTGACATAATTCAAATGATCATAGCAATAGGGAATATCATATGGACGTACGGAATGGCCATGTAACATAACTTATCTTATCATGTCATATCATATTTATCATAACTTATCACACATAGTTTATCGATGTAATGCCAAACACCACAAGTCAATTATGTACTTCGGGTGCTCCTCCCAGGACCAGATAGGGCCCTCATATGCACAGATATTGTTATAAAATATATTTATCATACTTTTGCAAAATGGTGGACCAAGTCCCTTATAAAATAATCATGTGCGTTTCTTTTGAAAATATTTTCATACTTATGGCTGAGGGTTCCAAGGATAAGCTCAAGTAAGTAAGACAAATATAAATTAGGGCATGAGAGATAGCAAAAGCGAAGGGGTTCAGTAGGACAATGCACAACAAGTCAAGTCTAACTTCATACAAGCATAGGAAAGGATCTGCACAGTGTATATAGGTCACTGGAAGTACAGGTAAGAACGCGGTCTAGTCATTGATCGCTACATGAAGGCGGTCAGGGAACAAGGCGCGTCATCAGAGAGAAGGCGGTTGGGCAATAGGGTGCATTCTCAACACGGTCAATACCCAAGGCGCATTTAATAGCAGACACAGAAATTGTAAAATCTTCGACAGAAATAGGGTGTAGGCATTAAGATACAACCCACTCGGCGTCCTACAAGATTTCCAGTCTTTTAGAGACTTACGAAGGTCTTAGTGTTAACTTTCTAGAGTTGTCACTTTGTAGGATCAGTGACAAACTTGTCAAGGATGCCTCAATGAATGAGGTCCTAGATGGCATCTTGGAGTTAGACACACTCCTTGGTGTCATGGCTTTAGTCGCAGTGGAAGTTGTAATGCTTCTTGGAATTCTTCTTTTGGGGGTTGGTCTTCAGTTTTATCGGCCATCAAAAGAAAGGTTCATCATGGATCACCATGAGGATACTCTCTGAGGGAGGGGAGTATACTACTTGTAAATTGGGCTACCCCAATCATGGTCACGGATGCAGTTGTGGCATTCCTTCTTACCTCGGTCATGGTCACAGTTGCGGTCGTGGCATTCCTTCTTACCACGGTCATAGGTAGGGTGCTCATTACAACACCTCTTATCTATAAGGTCACCCCTTGACACTCAATCGAAGGCGGCCGCACTCTTCTTGCAATTAGCATGTCTTTGAGGTAGTGCCAAGAGCTCAGGGAGAGTCAAGGGCACTTGCATCCCCAGGGTCTGCAGAAGGATGATGCCATGCATGCCTTGGGCCATCTCCATAATGACAATGTTGACAGTGAGATGAGGAATGTTGAGGGCTTCTTTCTTGAAGTAGGTGATGAATTCTTAAAGGAGCTTGTTGCCTAAGGGCAAGCATGTTAGAAATGGTCTTGACCTCCTTCTTACTATCGATGAAGTTCCTTCTTACTGTCGATGAAGTTTTCCTTGAATATGTGCTTCATTTGCTGGAACCAGGCAATGGATCCAATAGGGAGAGACTCGAACCATGTGTGGGGATTCTCTTGTAGGGTGGTAGTGAAGTTTAGACACTTTATAGCATATGAGGCTCGGTGGAAGATCAAATGAGACTTAAAGCTATGGAGGTGGTTGGCCAAGTCAGTGGAGCCATCGTACACCGGGAAGATGCCGCTAGGATCTCTTGAGTAAATGGGGCTTCAAAGTCAACATCATCTTCCACCATCCCCTGAGCCCAAGCCTCATGAATGATGTTATCGAGGTACGGGTCTTTTCCCTCAAGCTTGCACTCAAGGTTGCCATGACAAGGCTGGAGTGTAGAGGACCCCCCTAGTGGAAGTCTAGAGAGGTGGAGGTGGCAATTCATTCTTATTGCACGCTAGGACCTGACCTTACTTGGATTTCTAAAGGAAAGGGCCTGACCAACCACTCCTATGTGGTCTGTCGATTGAGGAGGCCTTGGTAGGCTTCTTCCACCACCTAAAGTTGGGTGAATAGGGCTGTCAACTCCTCAAATGTGACTATCATAGGAGGTTGCGATTGGGGCCCTTGACAGTAGCTAGCTTGCCCAGTGCATGACAGCACTCGAGGCTCTGCTATTACGGTGACTACCCATTTTTCAATAGTTCCCGCATAGTGACATAACTTGTTATAGAATTTCCACATACCACACCAAAGAGTGTAAGTAAGGGCCAAGGTCTCCCTCCCACGTGGAGAGATTTGAGCCAAGTGTTAGGTTGTGCTTTGCATGAATATTTGGTTGTTTGCATGGTCCAATAGGAAGCTCCCTGACTGCAAGGCTGATTGCACTTAGAGGGCACTAGTGGCAGGGTTTGGTGTAGCCAGAATCCTGCTGGCGGCAGGGCTTCTTGTCACCAGAAAGGGCTAGCATCAGTTAGTTTTGTGGTCAAGAGGGGGATGCTCTGACTGCATACTGGTTTGTCATCAAAAAATTTTTTATATAAGTTGCATGTGTAGTGGGTTCCACGTTGGAGGACAACTCATCCATGGCTGCCACCAAGTAGCTGGTGGAGTCATAAGAAGGTTCTAAAAAGGACTTCCTCTCCCTTTTCTTCCTAGAGAGCCAAACGAGAGTCCCCTTCTCCTTCCTTTCTTCTTCCTCTGCTCTCCATAGCCTCACCATGAGAGTGTGAGAGAAGAAAATAGAGAGAACAAGTTGGTCACAGGTTGTTGTGGCGGCATTTGCTGATGCAGTAGCCATGCACACGAGAAGACCCCAACAATTGGCTCTTCTTTATGAGATACGGATGCTTAGCTCTCTCTAATGTAGTAGATAGGACATTGGTCTCTCACTGTAGTAAAAGCATGTTAGGAAAGAGATTATGCTATTTAAAGGTTTATCCAAGAATATCCATGTGATTTATAGCTTTTCCAATGGTTATTGAGTGTACAATAAGCATGTCTCATGTTACAGTATGTTGGTTTGAAGTTTTTCTAGAGTTATGTGTACTATCAGGAGAACCAGTCCTGGCGACACACTATTATGTTGCCAAGATGGACTGCTGGCAGAGTTTCTTGTCACCAAGGTAGCCTGGCGATAGTCACCCTTGTCACCAGGACTATATTAGGCTCAATGTTTGTTGTATGTACTATAAGCTACACTATTTGACTATGGTCAGTTATCATCATAAGGTTGTTCCAAAGGTGGTTTTATTCCTAGAAACATTAGTGTATTTTTAAAAGGGCATTTGACAGTGACTATGTGGTTTTTGTGTAATATTAGGGTAACATTAGTGCTTCTAGCATTGTGCCTTACTAGTCTTCACTAGGTGCTGGTGCACTAGAGGGCTTGTCTCTATTGTGCTAGGTTTGAGAAGTCACTCGAGACTCCTCTCGAGTCAACTCAGTGGACTACCTTGAGCCGAATTGTACATTTTTAGCTGAGGGGGAAAATGGCCGTGGGACAGTGATGTGACGATGAAGTCATTTATAGAGCTCTCGAGCTGGGTCTGTGGTCACTGGGTGGCTATGTTCTCGATACGAACTAGTTGGAATGCTGAATTTGTGTTCCAGAGTTACCAATGCGGGCCTAGTTAGTCCCTCCCACTTACCTTACTCTTTGTAGTACTAGAACTGCGTTAAAAAGGTGGTCAGGCATGAGGTCGCGACTTGGTTAGGCTACAGTTACTTGTTGTTGTACTTTGTGTCTTTTGCCTCACACCAAGCGGAGGTGCTAAGCGAGGACTTGCAATCGAGTGCTAAGGCGTCAGGTGATACTCCTGATTGTTAACTAGTGTTGGTGACTCTATAGTTAGAGTTGTGTTTCCTGACAGGAACGATTGTTCTTGTGTGATCGTGTGGTTGTCACCGAGGTACTTGAAACCATTGTGTTTTGTAGTGGTTGAGTTAGGGTTACTCCTACCTGTCTCCACACATCTGGTTTTATGGTGAATGGTAATTATCATTATTATGTTTAAATTTAATTACTTACTAATTATACTTATATAACTGTACTAACCTACTTTTAGGCCAATAAAAAGTTGGTAGTCCCCACTAGACTTCTATTGTGAAGCGCATTCCCCTACCCTTTCACTTCCCAAGTGAGAGCGTGCAGTGGCAACAGGAGCCTTGGATAGAGGAGTAGTTTGGTCCCTTCTACCAGCAGTTACTATCTACTTTTCAATGTATGTTTTGTCAGCCTCATGTATGCCCCTTAAAGATTGTACTTTTCATTCCATATTGTTACTTTTGTTTGGATAATATATATATGGGGTGTGCTATTTCCTTTGTTGTAGTTATTTATGTTTGTTATGCATCCCCTCGGATATAGTTGTTTTCCCTTTTGGACCCCCAGATTTGTGGGAGGTGATGCAGGGCCGAGTACTTAGATTGTGGTTTTCTAGGTATTGGGTTCTAGATCTTCACAATATAAAGGTTAGAAAATGATTGATGAGCTTCCATTACCTGATCCCCACAAGCTGTTAAATTTCCTTGATGAGGGAAACATTGACTTGTACCTATGAGAAAAAAAAAATGGCCAGGGGAGTCTGGGAGTAGAGGAGGACTCTTTGACACTCAAGTCTGAGACTTAGCCAAAATGTAGGGAAGTTGAGGAAGGATGGGAGAGTGCATAAGCTTGAGAGTTAGAGCAACTATAAAATTCTCTTTGACTAGCCTAACCTACTTGCCTCTCCAGTGTAGCCGTATGTCTATGTGTGCTTCCCTTCTTTTTGTTCGTTCCTTTTCCCTATCGTTGGAGTGTCTCTTTTAAGGGTATGCAAGGGGTCTCTGTGAGCATTGCCCCTTTTTAGCAGTGCAAACTAGGGTTGGACATACCACACTGTCCCAATGCAACACGCCTGAATTGTACCATGCCTAGGAGAATCTGATTCCCAAGCATAGTCGATCCAATTCATTTGCTTTTCTTCTTTGTTTATTTTTTATTATTCTTTTAAAGTAAATTGGAGGAATCGGAGCATACCAATGCGACACACTCCGATCTGTATCATACCAACAAAAAGTCGACACTATCTACTTTGTAACTTTTTCCAACCTTGTTGCAAACAGGCCGTAAGAGGCATGGTGGAGCATGCACCACATGGTAGTGGCCGCTAGAGTGGACTAGCGAGGAGGCGAGCACCATTCTCGCGACATGGGCGGGGCTGCAAGGACACCGTTGACTGCTCTAAAATAGGGAGGGGTATGTTGGGCAGGAAGGGAAGTCTCTCTGTAGTATTGCAGGTGCGTACATTGCGGCATGCAGACTATGCCCTGACATGTAAGGACAGACCTAGTGGCATGAGTGGAGTGCCTTACACCTAGAGAGGGAGGCCTTATCATGGCTTGGGAGGTCCGAGGACTTGACTCTAATGAATGCTGGACCATCTGGAGACTGGGGGCTTGGGGGCAAGAAGCCGGTGCTCTGATGGGATGAGATTCCCTGCGCCCCTCCAAATGGGCCCACTAGTAAGCTGGATCATGACTGGGTCCAGCCCTATTCCCTCGTGCTGCTGGGCTAGGCAGATGGGCCCTATCGGGCTGGACGGTTTTACCACACCTCAGGTAGGACCAGAAACTAGGGACAATTCGAACGTTAACTTTGACAGAGCATGGAGAACTGCTCAGAAAAGGCAATATTCTTTTGGGGGAAAGGCATACAGAAGAAGCTGAAGAACTCTTATCCTTGGGGAAAGTACCAGACGGGAACTATCCTTGCAGGAGAGGCCGAGGTAGCAAATAACTGGCACAAGGGCAATACTGCAGTTTCATGGAGTTTTAGTTGGACAATGACTGGCAGAAGTTCCTTTTTTTCTTTTAGGGAAGTCATTATTATTTGATTTTTTTAAGATTAAAAGTATTAATAATCAGTAATCTCAAACAGCGTACGAAAACCACAATCAGCCAAAGAGCATCAAGAAAACGTTTCACTGGAATGGCTGTTTCCTACTCATCTATTCCATAGGAAACGAACTCCATTTCCTTCGTAGGCTAGAAAATGCTAAGAGAATATTCCCTCGCTTGAAAGCCCTTTTTCTTCTTAGGGTAAAAAATTATCTTGAACAATAAATCTTGAATTAGTAGGGGAAACGGATATCCCATATGAGTTGCCATCAAATCTTGCCATTCATGAAAAACATCAAGATTAAGTGTGCAAAAATTCGAGGTAATTTTCCAGACTAAAGAATTAAAAGAAACTTATGTGGCCATCTATCTTCTTAAATCGCTAGCACTGCTAGGTAACATTCTTCGACAGCCTATTTTGTAGAACCCCCTAATCTTTAAACTTGCCTACGTACTGCACCATATTACCCAGTCGCCATTACATTACCTGTTTCAAAAAACAAAATAAACCCTCTGGCTGTTAGTCCATAGATATTACCTACGTCAGTCACCACCCTTGTTGCAACACACCATATTGAAAGCAATAGGCCGATGATTCGGTCGCAGGTAAAATCCTCATATAAGAAAGATAACAGCAAAATAAAAGAAGAAACATTCTTCAAACAAAGGTCAGAGAATGAGACCACACATCTGCGTTACATCCTATTGTTGAAAACATCTTAATCTGTTACTTTCCAATCTCTAACTCCAATCAATTGTGACACTTCTCCACAGACAATATGCACTGCTGGAAGAAACCAGCGACGGAAACCATGACGCTGCTTTTTTCTCGATTTTGTAACTTCCAGTTAATCCCAACCCAATTGTAAAAACCAAGTAGTGGTGTGTTGACACAAACTCCCTTGACTAAAATGATGAAGCTTGTGACCATAAGATTTGCAAGATTAGGCAGGCTATTTCAGTAGTTGGACGCTTCATTGTATTTGAAAACACAATCATACAACCTCCCACCTAGGAATTGAGCAACCTCCGGATGCTTGACCTGTGGAAAGCCAGCGGTGAAGCCAACGGAAACAATTATGACGTGCAAGGAGTAATCTTAGGTGGAGTTTTCTTTGAAAAAGTTAAGAAAAAGAAGAAATACCATTCCAGTCTTAATTGAGTCGCATTTGAATGGAGCATAGAGATTTGTTTCTATTGCACGTCCCTGTAAGGAAGATATTTTTAATTAAGTTTCAAAGGACAAACAGCGAAATCCAAGACAAGGGGAAAAGTACTGAATATTCTTGTTTCAAATTCAAACATAAGATATCTTACCATTCCCTCCAGAATTACAAGGTCTGCATCACTTGCCAAGTATGCCAGCTCAGGTGAGACACTCGTAAGGTTAATGACCTGCAGAAGAGTCGAGCAAGCTTGTGAGACTTGATAACAACTTGCAATCCAAGGTCTAGATATGAGTATTTTGTGGCTAAAGTATCTCACCGGCAAATCATTACCAGAATTGGCGATTAGGAGACCAGATGCATCAACACCCATCAGCTGTCCATTTTCATCTTTCAGCTGGAAAATAAAAGAATGTCAAAATTAAGTTGCAAGAAACTCTGATATCCAGTGTCAAAGTAACCTTTTGTTAACCTTTGAGACAATCTCAACCAATTCTGGATAGGTTACATCATTGATAGAAGGCAGATCATTCGCAGCTAACACAACCTGCATGGACCAAGGAATGCTTTAGAAAGTTTTCAGATAACAAACATAGAACATAAACTAAAAGGTGAAAGCCATGAACAGATATTGAAATGACAAAAATGCTGCTCACTCAACCAGCAATCTTCATGAAGATCGATGAAATGGCAGTCACTCAGTTTATTAATCTCATTACAGACCTGAGATTCCTTTATTGACTTACAGAAACTGATCAGATTGTCCAATCTGGGCTAATCCAATCTGATTCAGTGAACTACAGTTCAGACGAGCACAAGCAAGGGGAAGAGACCCAGGGGTAGAGCCAAGAAAGGCTGCAGTTAGAGAGGAGGGACTTCCGTATTTTTTCTCAAGTTTTGTTCCCTTGATAAAGAGTGATAACATAGGGGGTGCCACTGTGCAGGTGAGCAAGCATGAACATGATGACAGCAGGATCAATGAGACGAAGAAAGAATTCTTGTATGAGGAGGTACTAAGCATATTCATGGAGGTGAATAAAACATTGAGGAGAAACCAAAGCATGTGGAGGAAATCTCCATAATGTTTGATTATGTATGGGGGGGGGGGGGGAGACCATAGACTTCTATGGGGTAGAAAATACTCTATTAGTGGTTTCAGGAGCACAAAGTAATGAAGGCATCAGATGGTGCATAAAGAAGGGATGTTCAAGGATACAAATGCTACAATGCAATCAAGGACGAATATACTAGTTTGGCAGATGTATCAGACAATCAGGTCAGGGGCCAAAGCAAGTCCTTTGTAGCCCTAATGCTTTCATTTCTGAGAAGGTCATAGGAATAAATAGGAATGGAGAGTTCTCCATTTCTATTCAACTCAAATGCATCAAGCTTGATGATAAGTAAAATCTTTTTTCTGTAAGGCCATAAAGGAAGCAGCCAAGTATTGAGGTGGCAGGAGTTCCAGTCCTTAAATGGTTGTCCACCATTATCCCTCCCATGATGACATTCCTGCCAAAATCACTCAAATTGACATGGAAAAGTATGAGATTTTCTTGTCTGACTGAGATAAATTCACATTCTCTAGATAGAATTCTTCACTCTCTTAGGCACTGTTTGGAAGTAATTTTTAAAAAATAGATTTTTGGACAAATTGGATTTCTTGAACTGTCTGACTTGTCAGAGCTTTCTCTTGCAATTTTCATGCCCTTCGCACCTCGTTTGGGACGCGCAACGCCCAATCTCATGAGTTTTCATAATTGCCCTTCCCTTCCCCACCCCTCCAACACCAGTCAAATGGTAGGGATAGTTTTGGGATTTTCTTTCTGGAATCAGTGAAACCCCCCCAGAAGCAAACTCTTTCCTGCTTTTTGCAATAAGGAGAGAGATAAAATATTGTGTCCATCTCTCTCCACAGATGGATTGTAGCTTTGCACAAAATCCCGTACAAGGGCAGTCATATTTGGAACTGAGGTTGGATTTGTCAGAGCTTTTTCATCTCAAAATCTCCCCAACCGCACTCCCAAACAGTGCCTAAAGTTGAATAGAATTTTGGACACTGAGGATGAATATGACTTTAAAATAGAGGCAAACTGCTTACATCTGATGACAAGTGTTGCTCCAAAAAGTAACAAGGAATGAGAGCATATGGTGGTATGCTCGAACAAAAGAACCCTCAGCAGTCAATGCAGTCACTAGCATATTGCAAAGCTGCAATTACTGAAGACGATTTTAGAGTTAATAAATAAGTTCCTGAAATGGAGGACCCTAAAGATTGGTCGCTCTCACATTTTCTGCTCAATGTTTCTTTAGACCATATGGAAGCCTTGAAGGAAATATACGATAATAAGATCTTAAGGAACAGCATATATTAAAAGTATTAATCCTAAATTCATTTGTTTCTTTCTTTTATTTTCTCTTCCCGAGGTTGTCAAGGAATATGGTGAGGTTGCTACAGGATAGATCATGAATGAACAGATGTGTACATTACTCTGGGAAACACCTAAATTGTCATATCTAGCAACACACACTAAGTATAGGAATCATAACATAGTTTGGTATTTTATTGTTGTGCCATAGCTAGATATAGAATGATGACGGTATCAAGTTTCAACTATACAATAGACAGTGATCTTTACCTGTGTACCACGTCGAAGCAACTCTCTTGCAAATGGCAAGATACCAAGGACAACATCAGCACCCGAATTGTCCACAAAAATAACAGCCTGTCAACAACATAAAAGAACAAGCAGATTAGAAATGATCAAGAATATGTATCTCCTTGGCATGCATTTAGATGCATAGTCATAAGAAAAAAATTCTTAACTGAGCACACAAAACCCTTGATACAAGGGCTTTGTCAGAGTAGATGAACTCCATTTGGTCATTGCTATATGATGTCATGCAGATGCATAGTCATAAAAAGGAGTTCCTAGGAACTGAAAGTGGCATACTTCTTAACATGAGCACATTGACCAAATGCATCACCTCACATAAGTACAGCTGTGTGCAAACACCACTTCCAACCATTGCCACTTAGACTTTCAAAATGCTGATTTGCTTTGCCAATCTATTAGAACACCACCGTTGCAAAATCGCACTGTAACCTAGACACTTTTTCAGCAGAAATGCCAGGAACAGCTCAAAATATCCCAACTTTTCCAGCATAAAGAAAGGAAAGCCAGATCATTTAGAGTTTCCTATGTCATCGGGTTTGTGATGTGCTGAAGTACATAAGTAAAGAAGTGCACTTGTACATGCTGGAAACAGCAAGCAGCAGTGTACTCCAATCTGCAGTACCATTCTGCCAGTCCAACTATTTGATATGATAAAATGAAAACTTATCATGAAATGAAAGAAAGGTGAACTAAGAAGAAAAAGATAATTGAAAGCTTACCTTCTTCCAAGACTTTTTACTCCACTTCAGCTTGAAATTATCCAAGTCATCAATCACCCAAGGTCGAGACATGAGATTCTGACAACTTGCCAGAAATGACATTCCATCCCTTGCAAAAACCTCTGCAAGCTTCAAGAAGAAAATGGTGAAGAGTGCATAATCAGTTGCTGCAAGAACAATAATGCAATCAAGTCCATATTTCAAGTATCCTTCAAATTGTTAAGAAACTTCAGGTACAGCATAAGATAATAGATTATTTAAAAGTGAAGAAGACCGACTCAGATGCACCATAGCTTGCCAAAAGAACCTGGAAATAATAAATTACTAGAATATGCATGGACTGTCTCAAGAGCACTACAACTGTTTAAATGATATTCTTTCAGCGCGGGATTAGGTGTTGCCTTGGCATTAAAAAACATGAATTACAAAGTGTGCCACCCTCTTGTGCACGCAAATGTCCTTTACATTATGTGGTGAATGTATGTGTGTTCTGGGGGAGAATAATGAGAACTGCAAATCTTGATTAGCCGAATATGGATATAGATCATTAAGACATCTCCCCAGGCATAACGCCAAATGCACAACAACAAAAGCTACATAAATGACCCTAAAGGACACAGATATACTTCTCAAGGACACACATGTACGAGTTTTTTGCATGTATACCCTTCTTAAATCATTAATTGCATGAAAATCCATTCTGCAAATGCCTGAAGGAAAAGCATCTTGGGTTACTTGAGGACAAATGTGCAAAGGTGCTGAGGATTTTACATAAATGTCATTCCATGTGGTAATATGAGCACTGCAGAACAAAAAACACCTAAGCAGAGTGACAGGATTGATGACACAGGCCTTAATATGCATGTTTTTCTTCTCAATAAATCAGAATGACAAGGAAACTTCTCCTACATAATACCTATAATATTCCATCTATATGGAATAAACTACCTAAAAGCTTTAAAAATAGAATGGGCCTCAAACTTGCAGAGAAATGCTTATAAATTCAAAATAACATAAATTATATGGGTATAGACCATATCCACCTGTGCAGATCCCAAGTCAAAAATGTTCCCTGCCAAGATCCCCCTGATTAGGTTCTCCACACGCTTGACCTCATCTTCAACAGCATCATTCAGCCGAATTACATCCTCAAAGAGTGAAATAGCTTTAGCATTTTCATCATCCTAATACATTACAAAGTGCAAAATGTAAGGGCAAAAGGACAGACACATATCTTGAAACAGAATGCTGACAGTTTGTTGGTTGGTGGTTAGAAATGCTGAGAGAGATGAAGGAAAAGGAAGATAAAAGTTTAAATTACCTTAACCCTCTTGAATATATCTCTAAACCCCAATTCTCTAAGAACTTGTTCACGAAGCTGACAGAGAAGCTAAAAGATCCAGGCAGAAGCATTAGCCTTGAAGTTGACAAGTAGCAAACAAAATCAAAATAGTATCATTTAGCTTGTTCATACAGTAATTTTTTTAAAAAAGGAGTTTTCTTAACATAAATAGAGTTGACAAGTAGCAAATATCTATATCTATCTATCTATATATATATATGGCTCAGCATATTCATACAGTAATATAAAAAAAGGGTTTGATTAACATAAAAACTTAAAAGGAAAAAGATCTTACGATACAATCTGGTGGCCCACCATGGCTTTCTGGATTTTTCTTCAAGTCCTCACAAATTTCCGTGTACCTTGAAGTAACATCAGGGAACCAAGAAAGGTCCAATTAGGAAATATAATATCATGCTTCTAATACAACATATTCTGGTAGTGAAATAAATATTTTTTCTGCTATCATAAACCAGTAAAAGATCATGATCCAGGATAATTATATGGCGTATGCCTCCATGTGTGCAGAAAATGACTATATGTCACTCATCCTCAAAACTCTCTTCAAAGAAAGTGTATGGTATGTGCTCCCAAATAAGCAAAACCTATTATTAAGGTTTACTGCCACATTGGATAATCTGTGGGTGTCTTCCCTCTTTATCTGCAGAGATTCCCTCAAATCAATGCCTAACTTTTAAGTTACAGTTTTGGCCTTTTTCAACATGGTATCAGAGCTGGGCTTTTATCATTGGGTCAACGCACTTGTTCAACAGCACCATTTTATACCGTAACCATTCAGGTTTACATCATAACCATTTGGATCCTTGGCAAGGCAGGGTATTGAGGTTTTAGTCCCACATTGGATAATCTGTGGGATCTTCCTTCTTTGTCTGTAGAGGATTCCCTCAACAAAATGCCTAGATTTTGAGTTAGAGTTCAGAATTTAACATCTACCATTTGTGACTCATCCTTAAAATTATTTGAACCAAGGAAAAGAATGTGTAAAATTAAGTGCTTGAGTTTGTAATTAAGATACCATGTGAGTGAAAATTTGAAAACATATCAACATTCACACTCTAATAGATGATAACCTAGTTAATGGATTATGCATACTTTTTCCCAAAGGTAACCAGAAAATTGGATTTTGCATGCTTATACCAACACCAGCAGTGAGCACATAATGCATGATTAATATGTTCATGCAAAAGACTCCTAAAAGAAATCACGGTAAAGGATACATTAATAAGCACTACTATATGTTTGCATGCAAGTGGGAGAATATCCACTAGCAAAATTATAGAATATAATAATTTTCACTATATATATCCAAACTAGAATGTAATTTGGACATAGAATGGAATCTACAAGATCCTATACACTGCAATCAGATCAAAATATAAGCCGAAGACACAAAAATAGAATCATGCTACCAAAATACAGCATATGGAAGTACATTTTTCATGAAAATAAGTTTTTCAAGATAAAAGGTAATTTGAAAATAAAAAGCCTCTGCAGCTTTTTTATGTTCTTTTATCCAGAGAGAAAGATACAATCAAGGTACCGTAACACAATCAAGGGGTTACTTTGTCCTCAAATTCCTAGGCCTAGGATTTGTTTGTTTGGAAGGTGATAGGCCCAGGAATTTAAGACAACATTTTACTAAAAAAAATGTAAAGATAAGAAATATAGAGGAATTATTAAATACAATATATACACAAATGAAATCCCAAAAGCTACAAAGTGTATCAAATAAGACACTCCCCCAAAGGGGAAACAGTTACACAGTAACTAAGCTACTCAGAGGGAATAAAAAATTGGGAGAGCCTGAGTGTACCAAAAATTGGGAGGCACTGTGTGTGTGGTTCTGAGAGAGAGAGAGAGAGAGAACTAGTAGATGCAGATGGGTGATCTCGCTAGAACAGGATGCTATAATTGGAGGAGAGACACAATCTCTCCAGACACGAGAGAGGACACTGGAGTATGGGGGGTGATGCATAAGGTCCCAGTTACATGCGATAGAGGTCACTAGATCAGAGAGACTACAAAATTCTTCAAAGGTTCTTGGCTGGCACACTATGCTACGCCTACTCCTAAGGCAAAAAACTACTTATACATCCATGTTTAAATCCTTACAAACTTGACCCTCCTGAGAACTGAACCTTAGACCTTTCAGACTTGGTTCACAATAAGCATCTAACCAGCAGGCTACTCTTTTGAGTAAAAGATGTCAACAAAGTTGGCAGAGATAGTGAGACATCAGTGATGGAGCAATCTTCCAGGTACAGTAACATGAGAGAACCAAGAGATAAGTGCTGGTTTGTTGGGAGGGTGGGGGAAGGTACCAGGCAATTACCTCAACTGCCTTTGACAACATAGCAAGCTACTGATTCTGTTAGAAGTGATGAAAATGATCACAAGAACAAAGAGGTGGTGAAATTGTAATCGGCAGTTTACATCAATCATAAAACATGGATGTGAACAATGAGATCGGGAAAATAGAAACAGAATTCATCAGGAAATGAGTGGATCCTCCTGAATGCCAGGAATTGTTCTCAATGTCAACCATATCAATGCTACCAGAGATATTCTTCACAATAGTGCAATTTTTTGGAACATGCATGAGTGATTGCAAGCTAGAAAAAGAAACTTTGTCATCTTTCACTTCCTAACATTAACATCCAGCACTGTAGCCAAGTATTGTCATCCCAATAGAATTGATGAGATTAGATGAGTTAGCAAATCACAGAAATCACCCGCTCTCTCGATAAGCTATATCAATAACCTTGATACCTAAGGAAGTTATAGAGCTCCATTAGAAGGTGTGTACTCTCGTGTAGTCAAAGAGTAGCATAATTTTCAAAGCAGAAGCTTAATGAGACAAGGAAGTATACCGCATTACCTCTGGGCAAACTTTTCTGCTTTGGCAGGAGCGTCGACGACAGTAGGGTCACTTTCAGCTCGTTGCCTTCAATCAAAAAAAACGCATCACGTATCAGAAGCCACGGCCAGCAATCAAACGATGACAAGCGAACAAGTATGACTTCCACCGCATGAACCACTGTCGAAAACTGCAAATCTTAACAAAACCTCCCGCCCCATCCACATCACCCAAGAAAACGCAGTTTAAACAAACAAATAACAAACAAGGAGACCGGGGGAGGGAGGCATCAGAAAACTTCCCAGACCTGAAGGACGGAACGGAATTGAGGAAGAGATCGATCCACTGGATCTCGACGGGCGTGGCCTTGCGGGGGTTGTCCTCGGGGAACCTGTAGGGGATGGTGCAAGCCCTGTACTTGGACTCGATCGGCATCTGGAGGAGCGGGAACGGCACTGCCGGGGACGTGCTCTCCATCGCTCGTTCTCCTCCTCCCAGTCCCTCCACACTCGCAGGACGGCGATCCTCCAGGTAAGAACCCCGGGGGGTTTGCCTACTCCGCCGGAGAGACCGGCGGGGTCGAAGATGTAGCGTGGACGCTGGGGAGAGACGAAACGGGAGAGGCACAGAGCCGGAAAGATCGCGCTACAGACGAACCAGACCGGTTATATGGAGATCTTCTGATCGCTGGTTTCGTCTGTGACGGATCAGAGCTCATCTCGGCCGTCCGTTCGAGTGTCGCCAAAAAGCCGAGAGCCGCGTCAGCGTCGAACCGCTTTGAATTGGAGACGTCACCGCGTCGGACGAAAGGAATTTTTCTTTCTATTTGTAAATTCGAGATATTAAAGTTTATAGCATTTAGATATATAACTTTATATTCAATTTAAGTGGCTATTGCTATTCTACTTTATTAAACAATTATTTCAGTTCTAAAATTCTTTTCCGTTAGAAATAACATTTTATAAATGTCGTCGCTTGGGAGGAATATATACTCTCACACAATAGTACAATAAAAAAAATTGGCGAGAGTTGGATAATTGCGGAAGCCGCATTTTAATGGCAACATGAGTGGCAAAACGCAGCTATCGGCCAACATTCTCCAGCCACAAGTGTTGTGTTGTTTGGTCATAGTCAAAACACAGGTTGGGGTGTAAACGAATCGAATCGAGTATTATGTTGTTCAAATTCTGCTCATTAATTTTTAATCGAGTTTAAATTTTATCGAATATTGAAAATAATTATTCAAATTTGACTCGTTTAAATACTCTCGAATTCAAATTTTTAATAAATATTTTAACGAGTATAATTGAATTTATAAGTATATATATATATATATATGTGTGTGTGTGTATAAACCCAATTCAATCTTTAAGTAAAAAATTAATTGTTTATAAGATCCAAATCTATTTTATTTCAAGATCATACCTCAAGATCCTTCATAAATTACTTGTTTAATTATTTTAGTATAATGTTTAAATTATTTGACAACTATATTTATAATTTTTATAATTAAAAAATTAAACAAATTTGTTTACAAACTTAAACAAATCAAGTAGACATTTAATCATACTCGGCTCATTTATGAAAGGAACTTAAATTTTTATTTGAATTTGACTCATTTATTTTATTAAACGAACCAAATTCAAATGACATCCGAACCAAATTAGATCTACTTGTCAAATATATTGATTGGTTTATGTGGTGGTGTAATCCTGTTTGGGCCGGAGCCAAACAGGCCTCCACTAGAGAGAGAGAGGGAAGACGATCGCCGGTGAGGACGAGGACCTGCAAGACCAGAAGAGGATCAGGGGGGGCCCAGTGAAGACCGGGGAAACCCTCCGATGCCTAAGTCAGTGGAGAGCTTGCAAAGCAGGGGGTTTCGGAATATGAGGATGTGTTCGCGTCAGAAAGAGAACGTACCTTGCATGGTACTGTACCTGTACTTTTATAGGCGTCGGTGCCAAGGCCAACGTATGTAACGTTGGTAGATTGTGCCTGAAAAGGCGCCTTGATGGACGCGCATAACGGGAGGAGTTATGCGCTTAGGCGTCCGTTGGACTGCCAGGCAGTTCGTGCCTCTTGATGTTGAAGTACGTGGCCTGGGACAGTTACAACCGCACCGTGAGCCAGAGAACCTACTCGGCACCCTTTGGAAACACTCTCCGAGCAGGTGACCCACGTGGGGGCTCGAACCATGCTATTCGGTGATACCCAGGGTTGTTCCGCGCAGCAGGGCTACTGTTTCTGATCGGAACCCCTCTGCAGTTGTTCGGTATGGAAGGACAGATGACCTGCTCGGGGATATGCCGCTGCAGAGCTTGACAACTTCCGACCACGGGGGTCGTTCGAAGGAGGTCTTCGAACCATCCTGGTGAGGGTGTGGTTTCCGAAGATGGCGCCACGTCTGTTGTCAGGACGTGAGCGGGCCGTAACGAGCCATGATGGGCCTAGGTGGCCAGATTTGGCCACCACACTTGCCCCCCACGCACTCAAGTGGCTCGGTGAGACGAGCACTTCGAGGGCGTCAATTCTGCATTTAATGCGATGGCCTGCTGCGGGGGTGCCGCCGTTTGAAGCCTTGGTAGGCGGTTAACCCATCATGATGGGTGCAAAACCGCGCCATGCCTGTGGTGCCGTCGTCGCGTTCAGACGGTCACCAACGCTGTACCCGAAGGGACACTTTTCAAAAAATGGGAAGGAGCGGCGTTTCAGGGCCCGCCTCGAATTTCGTTCCCTCCTCTTTCCTTATAAGGAGGGGAAGAGACGAGGACGAGAGCCACGCCTCCCAGAAACCTTCCAGCCTTGAGACTTTCGTGCTTCCTTGCCTTCTCCTGTTTCCATCTTCTCCTTCGTCTCCTTGCGCCGTCGCCGCCTCCTACAATCCCTCCAACGATGGCGAGCAGAGGGAAGGCCGTTGCCGGAGCGAGCGGGGTGACCGCCGCGGCGTCCGGCGGACCACGGTGCTGTCACTTCAGCGGGGTCCGCGAGCGCTTCAGGATTGGGGACGAATACGAAATCATCGATGCCAAGGAGAGTGACTCCATCCTGGTGAACAAACCAAGCTGTCTGCTGCTCTCTGTGGATCACCTGGAGGCAGGTTTCCGGCTGCCGCTGCCGGAGGTGGCGAAGGCGCTCCTGAACATTTGGGGCGTTTCGCCGATACAGCTGACGCCCAACACCTGGAGGTACATCTGTATCTTCGGTGTTATCTGCAAGCTCAAAGAGATCCGAGGCTCGGCGGACGTTTTCCGAGCTCATTTCAAGCTATCTGCTTCACGGGCGTCGGGAGCAGACATCTATTACGCCAAGCACCGAACAGATTGGATGCACATCGGTCTGTCCAACAAGTACTCCAACAACAATGGTTGGATGGACAGGCTGCTCTTCGTGCGCCACCGGAGTGGTGCTGAGTGGGGATTCCCCACTGTCATTCGCCCGGCGCGGAAGGACAGCTTTCCGAAGCTGATTCAGGATGAGGCGAGGGCATCGGACAAACTTCTCCGAGCAGGTGTTCGGAACGGAGAAGGATATGTGACCGAGTTCATGCTCGTTAAGTACGGGCTGAGCAAACCATGGAGTAAGTATACCACCTCTTGGTTGTTTACTCTTAGGTTTGGTGACCTCATACTAACTTTTCTTCTTCTTGTTTTCTTTGTGCGCAGCGGCCGCAGAGCTGGAGGCCGGAAGGGATCAGGAGGCGAATGAGGATTTTGCCGAAAAGATCCCTGTCTTGGCGCACATGGTGTTCGAAGACGATGATGCTACCGCCGTTGCCCGGGTTCCCTCTGCAGTGAGGGTTGGTGCCGCGGTGACAACGGCGCTTGTTGCTCCCTCGCCAACTGGGGGGCGCCCAGCCAAGGCCCAGGCTCCTGAGAAGGGGCCTGGGAAGATTCGCCTGAAGAAGAAGGCCATCAAAGAGGTGGTTTCGGGTGGAGCTCGGGCTTCTTCAGCGGAGGGTGACGGAGCGAGTCGGCCTTCCGCTTCCGCGAAGAAGAGGTCGGTCCTGTTTGAGGAGAGCGCGGAGGAGGCGGAAGAACTCCGTGCTCAGAAGAGGAAGAAGACCGTCCCCGCTACCCCTCCACATGATGAGGAGGGGACCGAAGAGGAAGAAGAAGCGCAGTTGCTGCTGCGTAGAGGAAGTAGGGCCGTGAAATCGGCCGATCAGGGAGTGCCACAAGTGGTCTCCACGACGCGCCCCGAGGTCGCCCAGAAGATGGCGACCGAGCTGGGGCTCATTTTTGTAAGTGAGGGGTCCGGAAGCCCCACTGGAGGAGAGGCCAAGGGCTCCTCCTGCTTGAGGGTTAGGGAGCTCTCCGGTGCTTCCAATGTTGGCGGTGCCGAGCACGGTGCCGCCAGCAACACCGCGGAGGTTTCTTCCAGGAGGAGCGGAGAAGATGCGGCGTCTCCGGCTCGGCGGGAAGAGGTCGCGGGTGCGACGGAGGTTTCCGCCCCTGCTGGGGTGGTCTCGAGCGGCGTGGTGGCGACAGCGCCAACCACGACTCTATCTGCGGGACAAGAAGTGGTTCCTGCAGTAGGGGCCACTGAAAAGGTGGCCGCGACAACGAGGGCGTCCGAAGAGGTTGCCACTTCCACCGGGGGAATCCTGCCCCCCTCCGAGGTGGTTGCTAACGCAGAAGCAACCTCCAAGGCAGTCGAAGGTGCTGGGGGGGAGGCTGCGGGTGCTGCTCGGGCTGAAGGGTCCGAGGACGACCGAAGACCCCTTAGCGAGGCGCTTCTGAAGAAACTTCTCGGAGCTCCTTCGGTGGCAGCGTTGGAGGCGACCCTTCGTCGCATGGAGGACACGCCAAGAGAGCTGCCTGCGAGCCCCACTGCCTCTCGTCTTGATCGGTTGGCAAGGTGCCTGGACCTTCCTTCCGAGCAGACTCCGGAGAGGTCAGTGGAAGGTTACCACCCAGAGGGCCAAGTAGAAGATGGTCTGAGCGACGTCGATGCAGAGGCGCTTGCGGACGAAATGTCCAAGTCGCTGGGCATTCTGAAGGCTTTAGCTGTTCGGGGCCAGAGACAGAAGTATCTCTACGAGGCGCAGACAGCCTTCTATGATGACCTTTCAGCGAGGCATAAAGCTCGCGAGGCGGCGCTGGAGGAGGAGGTGAAGAACCTCAAAGCTGCCCTCCATGCTGCGAGGCTGGATGTTACCTTGGCGCGAGCCGAAAAGGATGCCCTGGCCAAGGTAATGGTGGATGCGGAGGCCCGTGCCATTGCCGATTATAAGGCCGGGCCGGAGTACAAGGAAGACTTGGAGCAGTATGGGGTCCGCTGCTACAGGGTGGGCCTCAACGCTGGGAAGGAGGTGGGGGAGCGGCTTTCTTGGGTTGAACTCGCCCGGGAAGCCTTCGAGGCTGCTGTTCGGGAATGCCGGCGTCGTACTCAAGACGTCCACTTAGACGGTGTGCGATTCGCACAATTCCAGTCTGGGCGGATGCCTCCTTCGGGTGAAGATGCTGGCCCTTCCGAACAGGCTCCTTAGCTTTCTTCTGCTCCGTGTCTTTTTTGTACTTTCTTTTTGTAACCGCGGCCAAAAAAGGGCTTACTTATAAGAAAAACTTTTTGTGAATGAAGTCTTCTGTTCGTGAGATTGTTCTTGTAGCTTCACTTTCTCTATCTTCTTCCTTTTATGCTTGTTCCTGCTCGGATCGGAATCCGCTAGGCTCCATAAGCATTGCATGTAAAACGCAGATCGTTGGGAACCGTAAAGGAGATTCCGATCAGGTGTATATGCTAAATGCTTGTGTAGCGACAGGAGTCGGGAGAAGAGAGGTAGGATGCTGGAAAGAGAAGGCTTTTATAAATGATAAGCATTAAGGTTAGAGACATGCCAAGTCCTTGGTATGGCTTCGCCACTAGGAGTAGTTAGCCTATATGAGCCTTTCCCAAGGACATGGGTGACCTGATAAGGTCCTTCCCATTTAACGGCAAGCTTGCCAACTGCTCTTCGGGGATCCGAAGCCGAGCAGCGGCGCAGAACCAAATCTCCCACATTGAACCGCCTTTCCCGAACTCGTGCATTATAATATTGTGCAAGTCGCTGCTGATAAGAAACGAGGCGAATGCTGGCGTCGCTCTGTCGTTCACCCAGGATGTCCAAGTTCTCTCGAAGAGCACGGTTATTGGCGGCTTCATTGAAGTGGGTTGTTCGGATGGTTGGAAGGGCTACTTCCAGAGGTACAACTGCTTCCGATCCGTAGGCCAGGTGGAAAGGTGTTTCCCCTGTGGCTACCCGAGCAGTTGTTCGGTGACACCAAAGGACGTTTGGGAGCTCATCGATCCATGATCCACCTGCAGCCTCTACTCTTGTGCGGATCCCGTGCAGCAATGTTCGGTTGGCATTTTCAACCAAACCGTTAGCCTAGGGATGAGCCACAGAGGTGAAGTGGTTGTAGATCCTGAGCTCGGCGCACTTCTGCTTGAAGAAAATGCTGTCAAACTATTTCCCGTTGTCCGACGTAATCACCCTTGGGACGCCAAACCTGCAGAGAAGGTTCTTCCATACGAACTTCCATGCGGCTTGTTCGGTGATTGTGGCAACAGGTTCGGCCTCAATCCACTTGGTGAAGTAATCGATGGCTACGAACAGAAACTTCTTCCGCCCTTGGGCCTCTGGAAAGGGGCCCAAAATGTCAATGCCCCATCTGGCGAAGGGGCGCGGCTCAAACAGACTGTGGAGCTGTTCGGCTGGCTGCTTGATGAGTACTCCGAACTTTTGGCATTCTAGACATTTCCTGACGAAAGACATGCAATCCTTCTGAAGAGAAGGCCACCAGAACCCTGCTCGGATGATGCTGCGCACTAGCGTTCTGCCCCCCAGGTGGCTTCCGCACAGCCCCTCGTGAACTTCTTCTGTGGCCGCAAGGGCCTCCTCAGGGTTGAGGCAACGCAAAAGAGGTCTTGCAAGGGACCGTTGGTACAGCTTGCCTTCTACGAGGGTGAAATGCTGAGAGCGCATTCTGACTTTCCGAGCTTCGTCCTGTTCGGGCGGAAGCTCACCTCGGAGGAGGTATGCCAGGAGAGGGTCCGCCCAACTCGGGGTTGGTGGACCCGTTTCTATGGCGGCTACATCAACCTCCGTGCTCGGCAAAGCGAGCTCTTCAATGAACACAGAGCGAGAAGGGGTGATGTCACCTGAAGATGCCAATTTGGCCAGTGCATCAGCTCGCGCGTTCTGTTCCCGTGGAACATGTATAACTTCGAAGTATACGAGGCCCTCTGTCTGGCTCTTGACCTGTTGGAGGTATTGAGCCATGCGAGGTTCCCTTGCTCCAAACTGTCCGCTCACCTGGCTGGCAACCAGCTGGGAGTCACTAAAGACTCTAAGCCGAACGGCCCCGAGGTGCCTAGCCATGCGGATACCGGACAACAAAGCTTCGTATTCGGCAACGTTGTTGGAGGCTGGAAAGTGGAAACGGAGGGCATATTGGAACTCTAACCCCTCTGGGGAGGTGAGGACCAAACCTGCCCCGCTTCCGGTGACACAAGAGGATCCATCAACATAAAGCTCCCATGGGGGCTCGTCTGCCAACGGTGGGTCCTGCTCGGCCGGAAGGGTACATTCTGCCACGAAGTCTGCTAACGCATGTGCTTTAATCGCCGTCCTTGGTCGGAAGCTGATGTCGAACTCACCGAGCTCTATCGCCCACTTAACCAACCTGCCGGAAGCCTCCAGCCGCTGAAGGATGGATTTCAGCGGCTGATCGGTTAGAACTGTAACGGAATGGGCCTGAAAATAGGGCCTGAGCTTCCGTGCAGCCGTGACGAGAGCAAGGGCGAGTTTTTCTGCTCTGGGGTACCTCCTTTCAGCTTCTTGGAGGACCCTGCTGATGTAGTATACAGGGTGCTGCGCCGCTCCAATTTCTCTGATTAAGACTGCACTGATGGAGTGTTCGGTGACCGAAAGGTACACGAACAGGGGTTCTCCGAGCACAGGCTTTGAGAGAACAGGAGGGGCTGCCAAATATGCCTTCAGTTCGGTGAAGGCAGCCTCACACTCATCAGTCCACCGTACTTGCCCCCCTTGCTTCGAGGAGCTTTTAGGGCCTCGGAGCAACTTGAAGAAGTTAAAACTTCTTTCCGCTGCTCGGGACATGAACCGGTTCAGTGCCGCAAGACGCCCCGTCAAGCGTTGGACGTCGCGCACTGTCTTTGGACTGCTCATTTCAAGCACGGCTTGGATTTTTTCCGGGTTGGCCTCTATTCCCCTGTTTGATACGAGGAACCCGAGGAACTTACCCGACCGAACACCAAACGCGCACTTGGCAGGATTGAGCTTCATATTATACCTTCGCAGAGTTGCGAAAGTTTCCTGGAGGTCTGAAATGTGGTCACTGCTCGGGAGAGTCTTGACCAGCATGTCATCAACGTAAACCTCCATGTTACGCCCGATCTGCTGCTCGAACATCTTATTGACCAGCCGCTGGTAAGTCGCGCCCGCATTCTTAAGACCAAAAGGCATTCTGATGAAACAGTATAAGCCTAGGTCTGTAACGAACGTCGTGGCGTCTTGATCCGGGGGATGCATGCTGATCTGGTGGTAACCATAGTAGGCATCCAAAAAGCTGAGAAGCTCATGCCCGGAAGTAGCGTCCACCAGCTGATCAATGCGCGGCAGAGGGAAGTTATCCTTGGGCGTTGCCTTATTGAGATCTTTGTAATCCACGCACACACGCCATTTGCCGTTGGCCTTGCGTACGAGGACCACGTTGGAGATCCATCTCAGATATTGGGCTTCTCGAAGAAGCCCAACGGTTCGGCTTTTGACCACGTGATCCTGGATCACGGTCTGCCGCTCTCGGTTCACAGGTCGTCTCCTTTGCTGAACTGGTGGGATCCGGGGATCCAACCGGAGGCGATGCACCATGACCTCTGGGGGGATGCCTGGAAGCTCGTCATCAGACCAGGCGAACACGTCCAAATTGGCCAGCAGGAAGGCTGTGTAGCGCTGCTGCTCGGCCTCTGTTAACAAGGCGCCAATATATAAGACGTGTTCGGGGTCATTGTCCACCTGGATGGGGATTAAATCTTCCGTAGGCGTCCCTCGGCTGGTGGAGGGCTGATCGGAGGTTGAAGGAGCTGTATCAGCGAGAGGTTGCTTGTCCTTTAAGGAGAGGACATAGCAACGACGAGATTCGCGCTGACACCCGAGCACTTCGCCCACTCCGCTCAGAGTAGGAAACTTCATCTTCTGATGGAGTGATGAAGGTACCGCTTTGATGCGTCCGATCAGACCTCGGCCAAGGATAGCATTGTATCCAGGCATGTTGTTGATGACCAGAAAGTCAACAATTTTGGTCACAGCCTTAGGGGCCGTTCCCAAGGTGATCGGAAGGCGAACCCTTCCCATGGGCTGGACCGAAACTCCCGAAAAGCCGAACAGTGGCGAGTTTACAGGGGTAAGTTGATCGGTTCGCAGGCCCATGAGGACAAAACAATCGTAAGCCAAGACATCGGGGGCGCTTCCATTATCTACCAGAATCCTGCGCACATTACAGTGGTTGATGGTGGCCGAAATAACCAACGCATCAGTGTGTGGGGTCGTAACCCCTACAAGATCTTCATCCGAGAAGGTTATAGCCTCCTCGGACTGTGCGCGTGCAGGACTGGCAGGATATGGAGCCGACCGAGGTGCCGAAGGCCTATCTACGACATGCACTTGCCTTGCGTAGTCGCGTCGGCTTCTAGTGCTTTCTCCGCCCGCGCCGAAGCCTCCCGCGATCACATTGATCTCCTGCCCATTGGGCTCGTTGTTGATCGGCTGCTCGGGAGTGCGGTCTCGGCGTCGGGGGCGCTCTTCGTTCCGGTGCACGAACCATCCAAGATAGCCGCGCTTGATAAGGTCTTCAATTTCGTCCTTGAGCTGGCGGCACTCGGAGGTGTCGTGGCCGTGGTCACGATGAAAGCGACAGTACTTATTTTGATCGCGCTTCCGAGGGTCGGAGCGCATTCTCTGGGGCCACCGAACAAACGCTTCATTCTTGATCTCTGCCAGGATCTGTTCGGGTGCCACAGTGAGGGGGGTGTAGTTGGTGAAGGGACGCGGACGGCGCGGAGAGTCGCCATTGCGCCGTCCCTTCTTCCGATCTCGGTCGGAACCGTTGTCGGAAGGTCGCTTCTTGTCCGACTGCTCCCCCTGCTCGGCCCTGCTCGCCGCCAGGCTCTCCTCGCAAGCTGCGTGGCGCTGTGCGATGGAGAGTAGTTCGGCGAGGGTGGAAGGCTGCTGGACGCCGAGGGTCCTCTGCAAGAAGCCGTCGCGAGTGCCCTGGATGAGGGCACTGGTTGCCAGAGGGACGTCCAAGCGCGAGATGCGAAGCGCCTCTGTTCGGAACCTCTTGACGAAGTCCCAGAGTGCCTCGCTTTTCCTCTGGCGCACAGCCAGAAGAGAGGCCGCCGTTCGCGGCTGCGACCTTCCGCCAAGGAAGTTATCCCTGAAGGACTTCTTCAGTTGGCGGAAGGAGGTGATGGAGCCCGTAGGGAGGGTCTCAAACCAGGCCCTGGCGGTCTCCTTGAGCGTTGTAGGGAAGGCCCTGCACTTAGCCGCGTCTGATGCTCCGTGGAACACCATGTGCGACTCGAAGCCGTGGATGTGGTCGGCCGGGTCAGTTGTGCCGTCGTAGGGCGCGATGGTGGGTAGAGGGAGCTTGGAGGAGACCTGGGCCTCCAGGATCTCCCTGCTGAATGGGGAGCGGAAGTCCAAGTCATCCTCCGCTGGAGCCTTCCCCTCCGCACGCTGAACCATCGTGTCCATGCGGCGTTCGAGGTCGACCACACGCCTTAGGCGCCTGGCGAGCTCCTGCTCGGAGTTGGCGGGGCCCCTCGTCCGGAGGCGTGGGAGTTGCCTCCCACGACTGATCGTGGCGGACGGGGGGAGACGATAGAGCGGCGGGGTGAACGTCCGCGGCGCTCCGGTGCCCGCTCTTCCGACGGAGCCCGATGGGACCGGCGCGGCGAATCTGCCTGCTGGTCTTGAGGCGCCGGGGGGACACGAGAGCGGCGATGCGACGACTCCGCCTGTCGCTCGCGCTGCAGGGAAGCCGCCGGGGCCGCTGCTCCCGCTAACTGAGCCTGCAGGGCGAGGCAGACGCCCGTTAGCTGCTGCATCTGCCCGCGAAGCTCTGCTACTTCCAGGGCAGTTGCGGGTGCAGCAGCCGGCGGTGCTGGGACGTCGTGATTAGCGCCGGCGGGGGCGATGGCGACATCACCAGGGGGGGATCGGCGACGAGAGTCCCCTCGTGACTGACGGGACCTCGTCGCCCTGCTTCCTATGTTCTGGTATGAGGATCGTCCTCGAGCCATGGCTGTGTCGATTCCCACAGACGGCGCCAAATGTGGTGGTGTAATCCTGTTTGGGTCGGAGCCAAACGGGCCTCCACTAGAGAGAGAGAGGGAAGACGATCGCCGGTGAGGACGAGGACCTGCAAGACCAGAAGAGGATCAGGGGGGGCCCGGTGAAGACCGGGGAAACCCTCCGATGCCTAAGTCAGTGGAGAGCTTGCAAGGCAGGGGGTTTCGGAATATGAGGATGTGTTCGCACCAGAAAGAGAACGTACCTTGCATGGTACTGTACCTGTACTTTTATAAGCGTCGGTGCCAAGGCCAACGTGCGTAACGTTGGTAGATCGTGCCTGAAAAGGCGCCTTGATGGACGCGCATAACGGGAGGAGTTATGCGCTTAGGCGTCCGTTTGACTACCAGGCAGTTAGTGCCTCTTGATGGTGGAGTACGTGGCCTGGGATTACAACCGCACCGTGAGCCAGAGAACCTGCTCGGCACCCTTTGGAAACACTCTCCGAGCAGGTGACCCATGTGGGGGCTCGAACCATGCTATTCGGTGATACCCAGGGTTGTTCCGCGCAGCAGGGCTACTGTTCCTGATCGGAACCCCTCTGCAGTTGTTCGGTATGGAAGGATAGATGACCTGCTCGGGGATATGCCGCTGCAGAGCTTGACAACTTCCGACCACGGGGGTCGTTCGAAGGAGGTCTTCGAACCATCCTGGTGAGGGTGTGGTTTCCGGAGATGGCGCCACGTCTGTTGTCAGAACGTGAGCGGGCGTAACAAGCCATGATGGGCCTAGGTGGCCAGATTTGGCCACCACAGTTTACAATCCTAACTCTGGTCTATTTTGGAGGAAGAATCTTTTGATGGTTTTGACTATAAGATTGGATTTACATTTCCAGTTTCCCTTTTTCTTGGAGCAATATTATAATGTCCCAGATAAAATCAGTTAAAAAAATTTAGATTATATGAAACATCAAACTTAAATTCAACATTTAAAACACAGTAATTTTTTTATATATAATTGACATCAAACTTTGCATCCTATAAAGTCTTTGGGATATCTTGAAGAACCCCTTCCAAAGTTTGTGCCGTGCATTATCAGATCGAATGTGGAAGGAGTAGCAAGTGTCTAGTTTAGAGTAACAATAGTTCGACGAGCCACAAATCTACACTTATGATTCGATGAAAATTCCAAACTAGCGTAATATTTTCAAGCGCTACCTAAAACCTAAAGAACACCGTTGATAAAAGCATTTATGGACTACAAAATTCTTATCCAATCCAAAGAAAGATACCTGGGTGATTCTTATGGAGTATTTTCTTCAAACAAAAAGAGGGAAGCATTCTAATTAGTGACCAGCAAGATTGCATCGCTTTAAAGATGCGGAACAGTCAATAGATGTTAAAGAAACAAGAAGAACAAATAGAGGTGCTTCTTCCCCTGTTGTGTTAACGCAGAAGAGATTTCTCCCATGTTTAGGAGTCTACCTTTGGATCAGGCTCGTCTGCTCCACTGACGCATATTCACAGGAATATGATTGGGCCGCCTCACATAGGATACGTACAGATCTGACAAACAGTTCCAATAGCATGTCTTCTTTTATTATTTTTTGGCCCACACCAATAGCAAGTATTCCCTTCAGTATTCTGAATGAAGTTCTTTACAGCCACGATCAGGATATAGACAGTTCTGATGCATAGTATATCTTAGATCCCAAGTATGGCAGCAAAGTGCGTTAATGGTCCATGATTATGGGAATACTACACTTTGCAGGGAAGGAGTGTTGCAATGTTACACAGGTGAAAAACCATCCACTTTGATAGGACAGGAAACATATTTCTAGCAGTTCACAGGGGGGGAACAACTGTGAAGCCTACAGCTCATCTTTAACATGCTTCTCGTTTGATCCATGGTGGCTGTATGAAGCAAATGCCCTAATGATAGATTCATAGATTCCAATGCCCTTTAAATATTCAGCTTGATTCAGAAACTGCAAATAGCCAAGAACCCAAGGATTAAGCAGAGAAGACAAGATATTAAATCTGGGTGCATGAGAATCTTATTCTTGAACGTGAAACTAGGAGTATAACCAATTTCAATAAGCTGCGGAATACTGGAAACTCCGAGGGCACCCAGATAACTTCCAGTATTGTTGAATTCAATAGCAATAGTAAACCTAAAATTGAATTCTCTGGGCTTCCTAAAAAAACAGTTTCTAGCCGGAAGAATGAGTATGCATAAGTTTGGCAAACATATACAGAAGTTTATGGACCTTGCATGGATCTGCCAATCAACTTGGCATTTCTAACTATTGTGAGGCCCTGGAGGGGAGGGGGAGATGGTCCCCCCTTTCCCCATGCACATCGTGTGCAGGGGCTCCGAAAAAGGCCGCCTGGCCTATTTTCAGAATGGGCAACCCCCCCTCCTCCCCTTGTTCTTCCCCCTCCCACAAGCCACCGCCTCCCTCCCTATCCTCCCCGATAGTCTTCTTCTTCCTCTGTGACTCTTCCCCCTCTTCCTCTTTCTCTTCTTCTTCCCCCCCCCCCAGCCGCGCAGACCTCTCTCTCTCTCTTGTGTTTTATCTCTCGCTCTCTCTCGCATTCTCTCTCTCGCCGCAGCTGTCGCCGTTGGTGGCCTTGGAGGAACCTTGCCGTTGCCGCCGCTCTATCTATCGTCTGGAGGAGAGCTCGCCGGAGCCGCGCCGTTCGCTGTCGGGAGGCCACGAACGGAGGATGTCGTGCGTGGAGTGCCACCGCCACTCTGTCTGCCGCCAGTGGGAAAGCACCGCCGCCGCTGTTCATGCCGCCGGCGAGTCCTACTGCCGCGGTAGGGACCCCCTCCACCCTCTCCGACGTCGGCCGGACCTCCCCCTTCCCCTATGTGCCGCCGTGGCATCCCCCCCCCCCTCGTCTCCCTGCTCCCGCTCTCTCTCTCTCTCCCCCTTTCTCTCTCCTGGTCAGAGGCCAGTGGTGGCCGGAGAGGGGCCGGCGGTGGCCGACACCCTCCCCCGCCACTAGCTGGCCACGTCGGCAGCGGCCAGAGGCTGGTCACCGGCGGGGCCTCCCCTCCTCCTCCCCATGTTGCGGAAACAAGGGGCCGACGTGGGGATGGGATGGAGGCTAGCGTAGTGCAGCAGCCCACGGCCCGGCTGGCGCAGCGCAATGCGCCGAGGAACTGGGCAGCCCTGGTTGCGGCACATTGCACCGGTAGGGTTTTTAGCCCCCTTTTTGGGTCTTCCGGAGTCCATTTTTCGCGTCGTTTGCGGCGTTCGGGTCGTCCCGGCTACGCTAGTGGGCCAGCCCGGGGTTGACAACCGCCGGGTCGAGTTCCTCGATTTTTGGGCCCGTCCGAGTCGGCTCCAACTGGGCCGACAGGGCCATTTGACTGGTTGACCCAGACAGTCGTGCTGGGGTTTCCAGCACCCACGGGGTGAGTTCTGAGGGTCAGTAGACTGTCCGAGGTAGTAATATAGGCTTTTGGAGTTTGACCGTCAGTCGGGTACTTTTGCGGGTTCATTTCCGTGTTGGATTTTCGTAACGTACTCGTGACGCTTGTGCTGACTCCCTAGCACTGCGCCTTACTAGTCTTTGCCCAGTGCTTTGGCACTTGAGGGCTTGTCCCAGCGCATGGTGCGCTTTTGGGGTTGTTACCGTTTCCCGAGACTCCTGTCCTCGTGGACCCGTTAAGAGTGGTCTCCGAGCCACAAGTGCATACGTCGAGCATTTTTCCGGACGAAGGGGAAAACGATGTTGGACAGCGGCGTTGAGTCGTTTGCAGAGCTCTCTTAGCTAAGTCCGGATCCCGCGGAGTTTGGAATGTCGCGGTGCGGGCCAGCTAGTCTGTTCTCACTGCCTCGCCTTACACGATTCCGGAGCCGTGTCGGGAAGACAGGTGTGGGACCGTAGTCCAGCCAGACTACAGCTTGTGGTTGTGTTTGTCCACGCGTCTCACTCTGACGGGAGGGGAGACCTGGACTCGTGGTCGAGCGGTAAGACACCGGTGGGCGCACCTGACCACTGACTAGTAGAGGCTGGGTTGTAACTAGTATGAGTTGTCATGACGAGGGCTTCACCGTCTGTTTGTGCAGTTTAATGGCATGTTTGGGGCACGCTTATTGAGGTTAAGACCGTGTGTAGTTGCACCGAGTTGGCGGTACTTGTAGACCCACTTCTTTCTCGTTTACTTACTTCATTACTTGCACAGTTATTATTTTATTTTGTTCCTGCTCAGTTGGTAGTTGTGTTTACTTGAGATACCACCGCCTTTCCGCTTGATGTAGTTAGCTTAGTTGTTGTAGTACTCTGTTTCTTCCTACCTAGTTAGTTGCACAATTCTTGTTTCTGTTGTTCGAACTGGTGAGGGGTTGGGTTCTCTACTGGGCTTCGTTCACGAAGCTCATTCCCCTTACTTCCTTCCAGGTTTGAGTTCGAGGGAGTCGGTGCTTGTGCTCAGACAGACAGTGTTGTGCCGCTTGTGGTTAGCAGTGTTAGCAGTGGTCAGTATTTCCTTTTTTGCACTTGAATTATTACCTGGGACATGGTGTATATTTTCTATTCCGTGGTTGCACTTCTTTAATAGTTTAGTTATTATAACTTGTTGTATATCTTACTAGACATATTTCTTAACCCTTCCGGGTTTTCGGATATGTGGGTGGCGGTCCAAGGGTCGGATACTTGGAGAGTTCTGGGTATCGGATTCTTGGGTCGTTACAGATGGTATCAGAGCAATGTCTTCTGAGATTTACAATAGGATAATGGCTATGACAATCCCAGAAAATAGTTCAAGTGCGCTGCTAGCACCGTTCGTGGGTTGTTAGTGTTTGACTTGTGCCTTGATCATGTTTTGTAGGTGGGTTGTTGTCCAGCAAGATTCGAGTGGGTGCTGCAGAAGGGTTGTTGTTGTTGCAGTGTTGCGTGTGTAGTGTGTGGTCGCTGGTTGGCTCGTGTCAGGGGTGTGGTTGATGATGGACTCGCTGGCAGAGGTCTTCCCTGTGTGGAGGACAGTTGCAGGCAAGTCTGGTGCGGTGCTCATGGTCGTCGTCGGCTACGTTTTCGGTTGCGTCTGTGCCGTTGTGGCTGAGGGAGTCTGTTTGTGGTGTGAACTTCACCGATGCAGGCTTGCTATCTGTGGGTCCGGTGGAAGGTGTCCTTACTTTTCCTAGTTGGGGTTTCTCCCAGGACCGTTCCGTGCTCATTTTTTACTGTTGTCGTGCTACCTCAGGGTGGTGGTATGTTGTTGGTTGGCTGGTGCGTTCTGGCGGGTTTTCCCAGAACGATGCCTTGGTCGTTCTGGTGGAGGTTCTCCCAAGACTGTCTTGCATTACTTCTGCTTGCTGTTGTGTTCTCGCTAAAGGTCTGTGTTGTTTAGTTGTTTGAGTTGTCTGTTCTGGTGAAGTTCTCCTAAGACGACTCTCTGTTGTTCTTGGTGGAGGTCCTTCCCATGGCTGCCTAGTGTTTATTTTGGTTGTTGCTACTCTCTCTCTGTAGAGATGAACTGTCTTTATTGTCGGTTAGACTGTCGGTGTTACAGCCTACTTGGGCATTGTCGATCGAGGTGCAGTGCCTTTGACCGTGTGTCTGGCTACTGCGTCGGCCAGCTTGCCTTGTTGTTCGTTTCTATTTTTCTCGATTGCATTGGTAAGACTGCATGTGTCCCCGTGGCTAAGATGGTTCTGCTTTGTTTTCCTGTGCCCAACGTGCTCTCACAGTTGGTGACGTGGTGTGTGTCGTGGCCTTGTGGCTAGCGATACTTCTTTCGGAAGTGCTGGTTTTGTGCTTCTGTCCCCTCTCTTGCGTATGGAAGAGGCATGTTGTGTGTCTTCATCCTCTATTTTTTATAGGTTGCTCGGGGTGGTGGTGCTCCACTGTAGCGTCTGGCACTGTGGTGCGCACTGTTTTGGCCTCCTCGGTGAATGTCCTTTACCTCGAGTTGTTTTGGGGTTGAGCGGGCTGCTCCCCTCGTGTCGTCTTTTTCACATGGCGCTGTTGGTTGGTGGACCTATCGGTCTGCTGCATTTTGTTGTGTGGGTTTTTGTGTTGCCTGACTGGTAGATGTGAGACAATGTGTTTCCATGTGATCAGTGCCAGGTAGCCCCAATTCTCTCACCTAGCTCGCTCGTGTCGGCTTTGTGTTCGCATGTGCTCTGTTTTGTGCCTTTTTCTATTCTTGGAGACTTTTATCACCTTTTCTGTGTGTGGCCCTCACTACCTGTTGTGGTGGGGTCGATGCTTTGTGTGGTGCGCTTCTAAGATCCAGTGCGTTTGTTGCGCTCTTCGAAGCTCGTAGGCTTTCGTGCGCGTTTCTTCTTGGTGGATCCCCGGTAGGGAGTCCCTTCTGCTAGCCTTGTGCCATTTAGGGGTCGATAATATGGATGTGTGCGATGCGCCATGGTGGGTTTTGGTGCTTGTGGTAGCACCGTATGTATGTGCCCGTGTGTGTTGGCCTTGCGCTTTACGCACGGTTTCGGGATTTGAGAGGTGCTCGAGGCGTTGAGTTGTTCCGCCTCTGAGACGCGTATGGTGGCATGTCCCTTGTGGTCGTACCCTACCGTAGTGTGGTAGCTACCTTCTTGTTTTGTAGCCCTAGCGGTGGTGCGCCCGATCTCGGTTGTGGCCCGCGTCTGGTGCTCCCTCGCTTGTGCGTGTTAGGTTGTGGTACCCTGTGCTGGTTTGAGTAATACTCGGGTCAGTGTGTCGTTTTCGGCTCCTGTAGTTGCCTCATTTTCTGGTGGTTGAGTGTTTTCTGCGGTTGGTTTTGTGGCACCCGCGCTTGGCGTTGCGCAGTTCATGGTGGATGCATTGCCAACCGCTGTGGGTTTTCCCGATCGTGTGGCGGGTGGTGAGTCTGGTAGCCAATAGCGGGACCTCCTGTCTTTGTCTTTGGTGGCAGTGAGGCCTATCGGTTTACCAATGCTTGACCGTGAGAGTCTTGACGTCTTGGGTTGCTTGGTCTTGACCTGACCTCAAACATCTTTTTGGCTTTTGTCGCTGCGTGTTGTGCTTGTGGAGCATGTTGTGCTTTTGGTTTTCCTGTGACCCCACATTCGTCTGGTCTCCTTGTCGGATCACAAGAAGGTCTGGGTGAGACCAAGTAGTGTCGTGGATGTCGTTCCACATATTGAGGGATTTTTCCACATCTCTGTTTCCATTTAGACTCTAGTTTTCCTTGCGAGACTTCCCTTTGGCTGTGTAACGGATACTAGTTGTGGCTAGCTACGTGAGCCCATTCCTCTTAGCCCTGTGGTTGACTCGTAGGTGTTTTTCCGAGTTGTCGCCAGCGACTGTGTTTTCTGTCGGGTTTTGCTAGCGACAAAGTGGGTTACTGACCGATTGGTTTCAACAGCAAGGTTTGATGATGAATTCAGCAACGTGGTTTTCGGCTAGTGGTTACGTTCGTCTTTCGGTCGGTTTGTATGCGTCGTGCTTGTGAAGTTGGCGACATCCAAATGAGTGCTCCACGCCCGTGTGTTGAGTGTGTTGTGTGAGCTGTCAGTTGTCGCAGTTTTGGCCACCGAGAAGTCGTGGTGAGAGTTAGTGGCCTTTTTCGAGCTAGCTGTCCTCTTGTCGTGTCTTTTTTCCTCTAGTTGTCAGATCGATTAAGTGAGTTGTTCCTATCCTTGTTTTACTTTCATGCTTCGGCTTTGTTTTTGTAATTTCGATGACAAAATTATTTTAAGTGAAGTAGGATGTGAGGCCCTGGAGGGGAGGGGGAGATGGTCCCCCCTTTCCCAATGCACATCGTATGGAGGAGCTCCGAAAAAAGCCGCCTGACCTATTTTCGAAATGGGCAACCCCCCTCCTCCCCTTGTTCTTCCCCCTCCCGCAAGCCACCGCCTCCCTCCCTCTCCTCCCCGATATTCTTCTTCTTCCTCGGTGACTCTCCCCCCCTCTTCCTCTTCCTCTTCTTCTTCTCCCCCACCCACTAGCCGTGCAGACCTCTCTCTCTCTCTTGTGTTTTATCTCTCGCTCTCTCTCGCGCTCTCTCTCTCGCCGCAACTGTCACCGTTGGCGGCCTTGGAGGAACCTTGCAGCCGTCGCCGCTCTGTCTGTCGCCCGGAGGAGAGCTCACCGGAGCCGCGTCGTTCGTTGCCGAGAGGCCACGCACGGAGGACGTCGTGCATGGAGTGCCGCCGCCACTCTGTCTGCCACCCGTGGGAGAGCACCGTCGCCGCCATTCGTACCACCGGCGGGTCCTACCGCCGCCACTCTGTCTGCCACCCATGGGAGAGCACTGTCGCCGCCATTCGTACCACCGGCGGGTCCTACCGCCGCGATAGGGATCCCCTCCTCCCTCTCCGGCGTCGGCCGAACCTCCTCCTTCCCCTGTATGCCGTCGTGGCTCCCCCCCCCCCCTCTCCCTGCTCCCGCTCTCTCTTTGTCCCCCTTTCTCTCTCTTGGCCAGAGACCAATGGTGGCCAGAGAGGGGCCGGCGGTGGCTAGCGCCCTCCCCCGCCACCGGCGGGCCGCATCGGCGGCCTCCAGAGGCCAGCCGCCGGCGAGACCTCACCTCCCCTCCCCTCCTCTTCCTGTTGCGGAAATAGGGGGCCGGCACGGGCATGGGATGAGTGCGCCAGTCGCTGCCCCGCCGGCGCAATGCGTCGAGGGCCTGGGTAGCCCTGGCTGCGGCACATTGTGTCAACAGGGTTTTTGGCCCCCTTTTTAGGCCTTCCAGAGTCCGTTTTTCGCGTCGTTTGCGACGTTGGGGTCGTCCTGGCTGCACTAGTGGGCCAGTCTAGGGTTGATGACCGTCGTGTCGAGTTCCTCGATTTCCGGACCCGCCCAGGTCAGCTCTGACTGGGGCGACAGGCCGTTTGACCTGTTGACCCGGACAGTCGTGCTGGGGTTTTCGGCACCCACGGGGTGAGTTCTGAGGGCCGGTCGACTGTCTGAGGTGGTAATATAGGCTTTTGGAGTTTGACAGTCAATCGGGAACTTTTGCGGGTTCGTTTCCGTGTTGGGTTTTCATACCGTACTCGTGACGCTTGTGTTAACTCCCTAGCACTGCACCTTACTAGTCTTTGCCCAGTGCTTTGGCACTTGAGGGCTTGTCCCAGCGCACGGTGCGTTTTTGGGGTTGTTACAGTTTCCCGGGACCTCCGTCCTCGTGGGCTCGTCGAGGGTGGTCTCCGAGCCACGAGTGCGTCCGTCAAGCGTTTCTCCGGCGAAAGGGAAAACGGTGTTGGACAGCGGCGTTGAGTCGTTTGTAGAGCTCTCTTAGCTGGTCCGGGTCCCGCGGAGTTTGGAGTGTCGCGGTGCGAGCCAACTAGTCCGTTCTTACTGCCTCGCCTTACACGGTTCTGAAGCCGTGTCGGAAGGACAGGCGTGGGACAGTAGTCTAACCAGACTACGGCTTGTGGTTGTGTTTGTCCACGCGTCTCACTCCGACAGGAGGGGAGATCTGGACTCGTGGTCGAGCGGTAAGACACCGGTGGGCGCACCTGACCACTGACTAGTAGAGGCTGGGTTGTGGCTAGTGTGTGTTGTCCAGACAAGGGCATCACCGTCTGTTTGTGTAGTTTAGTGGCGTGCTTGGGGCACGCTTACTGAGGTTGAGACCGTGTGTAGTTGCGCCGAGTTGGTGGTACTTATAGACCTGCGTCCTTCTCGTTTACTTGCTTCAGTACTTGCACAGTTATTATTTTAGTTTGTTACTGCTCAGTTGGTAGTTGTGTTTACTTGAGATATTGCCGCCTTTTCGCTTAATGTAGTTAGCTTAGTTGTTGTAGTACTCTGTTTCTTCCTACCTAGTTAGTTGCACTATTCTTATTTCCGTTGTTCGAACCGGTGAGGGGTTGGGTTCCCTACTAGGCTTCGTTCGCGAAGCTCATTCCCCTTAATTCCTTCCAGGTTTGAGTTCGCGGGAGTCGGTGCTTGTGTTCGGACGGACAGTGTTGTGCCGCTTGTGGTCAGCAGCGTTAGCAGTGGTCAGTATTTCCTTTTTTGCACTTGAATTATTATCTGGGACATAGTGTATATTTTTTATTCCGTTGTTGCACTTCTTTAATTGTTTAGCTATTGTAACTTATTGTATATCTTACTAGACATATTTCTTAACCCTTCCGGGTCTTCGGATCTGTGGGTGGCGGTCCAAGGGTCAGGTACTTGGAGAGTTCTGGGTATCAGATTCTTGGGTCATTACAAACTATCATTCAGTATAAGCACATATTAGCAAGAAGATAGAAACATCTTTGCGAAAGTCTAGTCATTCTGAGTAAATCAGAATAAAGGTATTTGGCAAAGTACTAACCTCATTATGGTCATGGAGCAGACTAGGGGTGCTTGAAATCGGAGAAAAACCAAATGCTGGCAGTCCTCTTTTACGGAAAAATCGAGCATCAGTTGAAGCTGGAAATATCTCTGGCTTGTTGAGTCTTCCATTGGATTTCTTTACAGCCCCCTCCAAAAGTGTCCACCATGGGTTGGAACTGTCAACAGAAGTTACAGCTGGCTTGCCAAACATGTCGTGCACAGAGCTCTTCAGTTTAAACTGCAGAGGATGAAAATACAGGAAATGGGTCTTCTGCAATATGGAGACTAACTTTCCAGTTTCAAGTGAACGGAAAATCTGAAATATGCTTCAGACACCTTGATCCTTAAATTAGGCACTTAGCTGGCACATCCAGCAAAGGCATGCCACATACAATGCCTAGTACATAATTTAACCAAACAGTCCAAAAGGCTCCCGCAGGCTCTCCTTAGCTGGAATTCAGGGTTAACCTAAGCCCAGTAGCCCACTGTATAGGATAAAATATTACAGAATAAACAAAAATAAGTATGAAACAGCAAGGACAATTTGTGCGCAAACTATCATAAACAACCCGTAAAGTGTGTTGGAAAGTCGGACACCTTTTAGGGAAGACAGTAAGAAATAAAAGTACCACTGGGTTAGACATATTTCAAGGAAATGTTGGAACACAATCCAAGGAAGCCCAAGTTGACACCTATTCTGGCTTGGTTAATTCACTAAATTAAATTGTTTTTTGAGTTAACCCTGGAATAAATCAGGCCAACCTTGACCTAACCCTTGATCAAACAGTGCCATAGGGAATAGGGATGCACCAACTTGACAATGTTTAGCTTAATTCAGTGGAGTTAGCATGGAATATGTATGCTCTGTTAAAGCCAACATGCCCAGATACTAAACATGTCAACAATCCAGAGATCAAACCCAATGGTTCCAATGAATTGCCAAATGATGCTGGAACCTTAGTGATCGTCCCATGAAAATGCTGCTACATCTCAAAAAGTTGTCCCATATGCAGTGTCAGATGCTTACATGGAAATCTAAAGCAAATGATGTATAATAGTTTCCCCAATAGAGACATGCCTACCCATAAGAAACTATTTCCTTCCATGGAAGAAATGGACTGAAAAAACATAGGGTGGACTAGATTCCTCAATATAAAGAATAACTCTCTGAATAATTTCCCAAGTGAACAAATCACTACACAAAGACAACACACAATTGTTCCCTACAACGGAAGAAGCAAACAAGAAAGGCACACAAGTGGACCCAAAGTTTAAGGTACAGAGGTTTCCCAAGTAGAGACATCTACACAAAGACAAAGCACTCTATTCCTTCAATGGAAAAAGCAAAGAGAAAAGCATAGAAGTGTACCGAGATTATGTGTCAGGTCTGGCACAACTTGGAAATGGAAAAAGAAAAACACTACTGACAAGTAACAGAAAATGAAAATTTATAGACGTATGCTTCGGTGGGGGAGAAATGTTCTCAACAAAACAATCTACTAATCTACCTTCCAAATAAATTGTACCTCAAGTGTCATGTTACGTGAAGATGGAGCCCATTCTTCTGTGAGTCGTTTCTCCAAAGCTTCAATATCAACAGTTGGGGGAACGCGGATGTCAAGACCTGCCTCTGCTTCAGATGGCTGCAGATTCATGACAAAACCCTGAGAAGAAAAAGTTAAAGAAGAATCAGTATAATAGGGAACATATAAAGGACAGAGCTTCAGGCCAGGAGAATGCCCAACAGAGCAAAAAGAACATAACAAATTGGGCACCCTAGAGTCTATAATTCTCTAAGGCCTTCACAATAAAAGAACTACCCAACAAGCATCTCCTTTCAGTTAACAGTTAAAACCATATCTTACTTAATGAGCATGACCCATCACATATCTGAACTTCTTTCCACTTTAGGAGTATAATTTCAACTAATCAAGGATTTGTCTGATTTGATGTAAAATATCACTTTTTTTGCCAATTTTAAACAAAAAGCAAGTCCCAGGTTTTTGAATTGTTAGCTTTACATTTCTCAGTTTTGATTTTTGGTAGTTTTAAACTGACAACCGAAACTGGATACAAAGATTGCTTACATGAGCAACATGATTTTGAAACCAAGTATTGCAAATCAAGAAAAACCCATAAAACAATATATGGGTCACAAAGCATAGGAAAACAACCATTTTAAGACACTTTACAATGGTTTACAACATTTTATAGGACACAAATTTCCCCCAAAATGGATGTAGAATTCAAATAGACATCTTTTGGAACAAAAGAAGCTAAAATTCTGGTTCCCCTCAACTATCTCGAAGTCAATTTTGACCAAGAAATGTTATTCTCCTCCCAGGAAAATAAGTTGATTGGATAACACCAAACAAGCTCATAAAGTGACCCGCTAATTGCCAAAATGAATATGAATGAACCAAATCTGCATTCAAATACATGACAACAGCACGCCCTGGATGAATTTGACTAGATAATAATCAAGTCCAGTGGCCTTCAAAAAAAATAATCAAGTCCAGTGAAATAAGCATCTACCATCTAGAGACTTCGAAGAAACAATTGAACTACGGTGAGATTTGGGCAATGATCAACCATTTTGTCCACACCTATAAGTTGGTGGCTTTCTTGTGAAACTCATTCTATTTATAACCTTAGTTTGGACAGTTAAACAGTATCATAAACTCAAATAAATATGTTTAGCATAAATATGTTTTCCGTGCACCCACTCTAAGTTGGTTTATGCTGGAGATTCTTCATGTGAACAGAGTTTACATAAACTCACATATGTTGATGAAGTATTGCCAAATCAAATAAACAAGTTTATGACGAGCATGTTTATTACAAATACGTTTATGATAAACCTATTCAAGTTTTTTTTAAGTTACATCCAAACAGGGCCGTTAAACTTTCATCCAAACAGGCCGGTACACAAGAAAAAAGGATTCCCTTTTCTTGTTTTATATAAATCAAATGCCAAAAAAAAAAACTAGTGAAGGACAAACTAGCGATGCACTCCTCAAATCCGCACGACATTTCTCGTGGAATCAACGAACAAGTAAGGTGGAAAAACTAAAGAAGACCGTGCAACCTGTCAGCTTTTGGCGATAACTTGCAGTGCTACAACTGCAAGTACTTCAAGAAATTACCAGAAGAGGTGATCCTAGAAACTCACAGTGGGAGAAGGAGTCCCGGCCTTCAAATATACCATGTTCACCGATATCACCTCGCCTTCCGTCTTCACCCCCGCCTTCACCAGGTCAAACTGCGCAGCCCTAAACCTCCTTATCACCTCCACACTCTTCATCAGGTTCTCCATGGCACTGTTATCGTATAACTTGGCGCCGTGGCCAGGCGCCCCGAAAGCCCTGATCACAGTCCACCAGGGGCTCTTCTCCCCGTAGAACACCCTATACTCCCCACCGGTCGACGGCAGCCCCTCGTCCAGCACGACTCCGACGCCCAAATCCCGGAACCTATCCGACGCCGCAAACATCTCCGCCCCGTCCCGCCCCCCGATCTCCTCGTCCGGCACGAACGACAAGTACACGGTCCTATCGGGAACGAACCCGGCGGCCGTAAGCCGGCGGATGGCCTCGAGGTACTGGGTGCCGACGCACTTCATGTCCTGGGAGCCGCGCGCGTATACGTGGCCGGTCGCAGGGTCGACATCGGCGGAGAACGGCGGGTGGGCCCACTTGTGGGGCTCGACGGGGACGACGTCGGTGTGGGAGTTGAGGAGGACAGAGGGGAGGGAGGAGTCGCGGCCGGGCCATTTGAGGAGGACGAGCGGCTTGCCGGGGACGAACTCGAGGACCTCCGAGTCGAGGGCTTGTTCCCGGGCTAGGGCCAGTATGAACTCGGTAGCTCCGGCGTAGTCCGGGTTGGGTTGAGAGGTGTTAATCTGGAGGTATTGACGGAACCTGGAGATGGCGGCGGCGTCCTCCGCCGCGTCCGCTGCCGCCGCCGGTGTTGTGGAGGAGATGAGGAGAGGAAGAAGCAGAGAGGGGAAGAGAAGGGAGTGGTGCCGCTGCCTGCTGCTGTTGCTCCTCGCCATTGTTGCTGGCCACGAAAGCTCCCCAGCATCTGGCATTTTTTCCATTTTTTTTCTCCTTTTTATTATGTACGCCATCCGCTCATGCGGCACCCGGCAATGGGCCTGGACCGGGTCCGTGCTGGCCCGGGTCCAGCTCCGTTTTTGATCGTTCAGTCTAAATACAGTCCGGTCTGAGATGAGGTCCAATTTTTTTAAGTCTGACTCGGTCTGATTTTATGTTTTAAAAATATTTTTACTATTTTTATTTATTTTTTATAATAAATTTAATGTTCATTTAATCAAAATAGTATAAAATAAACTTTAGACTAATCTAGATAAACTTATTTCTAGTTGTTACAAATATAAAATAAATGTTAAGTCATTAAATATAGTTTCACAACATAATTTCAATCCAAAATTTTAGAATATTAGAATTATTATTATGCTACTTATTTTAAAATAAAAAAAAAATTACCGGGCCATCGGGCCAGACTGGCCGGGCCAAGCCAAGCCCGAGCCCGACCCAATTTTACTCCGGGTCGGGCCGGGCTCAAAATTAAAAAAATATTAAAATGTCCGACCCAAACCCATGTAAAACCGGGCCGAGCCACCGGGCCTTCGGGTCGGCCCGGCCCAATTGACACCCCTAGCGGCACGTAATGTTTGTGCGCCATCTGTGGAGGAGTTACATGGACAGTTTAGGCGAAGAATATCCGAGAGCCATTTATGTACAAATCTACATATCATTTTAGTTTTCAATTTCTATACCCAATAAAGGAAAGATTTTTTATAAAAAAGTTTGGGTTCATGTACCTAGAAAAAGTCATTTCGATCATCATTTTTTAATAACTTTTATGAAGCAAAATGAAAGTTAACTCAAAATTAACATAAAAAATATTTGGATAAATTAATTAAGAATCTCTATCAAATGTATGACTTATTTTCTAATCTATGACAGAATTGTAACTCATTACAGTACATGTTATCCTCTGTTATAATATACGTTAAACTCTGTTACAATAAGAATTTCTCTGTTACAGTAAAAAATTCTTAATTAATTTACCTAAAATACTTTGATTGGAGAATAAATTTGAGTAGACTTAAAAAGTGTTGAAGTTGGATTAACTCCGAGTAAATCCCTTCATCCTAACCCACATGTCCCCTTGGGATACAGATAACCCCATTCTAACCTACTCATAACTGTACCTTTCATCGTAATGTTCGCTTGTGGCACCTTATGTTGCATTCTCTTCTCTGCCTGTGATGCCCTTTTATCTGCGTCTGTGAAAGAATCTCCTGCACAATGCGACCACCCCCACTTCTCTCCTCTCTATCAAATTGATATTGTGATCTTCTTGATTTGCATTTTGTAGCATCTTGAGACCGTTGAACTCTCTCATCCTCTTATTGGCATTCAACAATGTACTATCTTGTGTTCTAGGTTTCTCTTGAGTGTACTATCCTCCCCTTAAACTCTATTTACTGGTTCCTCCTCTAACATTTGTTCACATCTTTGTGTATGTGCACGTGTTTTATATAATTAATTTTTTAAAAAATATATATGTACATATTTTCACAATATAACAACAACATGGACATAGATCTACATACAACTAAAATCACAATAACATATTAAATATCTCATTTCAAAACTATAAAATATCCATGATATGTCACAGAACTATATATACATCCATTAGATAAACAAAAAATGTTGACAACTCTCATTCTCCTAACTATTTCATAACATCATGTCATTCATCACATGTATCTATTATATGAATGCCGCCCTCATGAAATCCATTTCTAATCTCACCACGTGAAATTGATGATCATTAATTTCTTCTTGTTGGACAAGAGCATCAGTCAATTCAAACATATTTTATTCTCAAGGCAACAAACATGGTGAGAACTATTACTTTCCCCTTCAGAAGTCCCACCACCATACCATATCTTTAATCTCACATCCACTTATACAACAAATACATCTAGATTTATTTTGTCACATTGATATGTATTTTTAGTTCTGTTACACTTGGGTGTTGTTACTTGTCTTGTATGTATTCACACCTACATAAAAAACACTCTAAGTGAGATATCATGAATGCATAGATGGTCATAAAGTCATTTTTCATTTGATCATATCTTTCATGTCTTGATCATGTTTGCAACATCAATTATATCAACCATCAAAAATATTTAAACACAATCATCATCGTACACATTGTAACCCAACACAGGGACCATAGCTCTGGTGCAAACTGAAGTAGGGGCCGTGGCATGCCTTCCTTTTTGCTGAGAACATTTAGCAAGGCGAGGGAGTCCACTTCAATGTAATCAATGTGAATATGAAGATAATGGCATAGTCGAAGGCCATCGAGAACTGCCAAGATTTCGGCTGTGACGACGCCATATCCCATATGGAAAGGAATAAAAGAGCAACATTCGACCAGCAGAGTTATGTAGGATCCTCCCGCATTGCCTCTAGATGCTCCATCGGTGTTGAGTTTAGTTCTGCCAGCATGTGGGCGTGGCCTATGAACGATGTCCCTGAATGGAAGATAAAACTGAAGCCCCAAGTAAAGTTGTCTTCTATTTTATCATGACTGCGAGGGAGAGCAGAAGCTAGCTGAGAAACAGTGGATTTAATATGCTGAATTAGGGAAGACGTCCATGGACGAGTATTGTCAAATCTAGCTTTGTTCCGAGCAACTCATAACAGGGATGCACCTCTGAAGATATTGCACCCTTCTTTTCCCATTAGCCGGCATAAGCCATTGATGAATAAAGAAGCGGAAGTTGGTTCTTGATGCATATATATGTTTCCACTTTCCAAAATATTCTCATAGTGTGTCCATAGAGAAGTACGTAGCAAGAGCACTGATCAGCAAAACGTGTTCCCTGGTTTCTTCCTGGGGTGCACGGCAGCAAGAACATGCAGAGGCAAGTTGGACTCCCAGACGCTTGATATTACTGTCAAATGGAAGTTTGTTCGCTGTAGCACGAAGCGTTAACTGTTCGATTCATGTTGGTCGCACATTTCCATGAATTCTAGGTGTATTCAGAGCTTCAAATGATCATAAACATGCACGTTTTTTAAAATAAAGTTGGGTTTGTTCTGAGTGTCTATTAAGTGTATTCAGTGGATTTTTGTGGTCTCGTAAGTGTAAGAAAGTTTAATCCTAGGTTGGAATTTAAATTAGTTTTGTTAAGATCACTATTATTTGCATGTGAACTTAATGTCGGTTGCACATTTCCTTGCATACTCGTAGATATCAGGTGCCCACATATATAGAGTCAAAAGAGATATGGGGAGGTTGTATTTAGAGCTTCAAATGATCATAGACATGTATGTTTTTGGAAATAAAGTTGGGTCTGCTCTAATTAGTTTTGTTAAGATCACTATTATTTTCTATGGTCTCTTACTAGCGATATAATTAAAGAAAGTTTAAACCTGGATTGGAATTTATATTAGTTTTGCTGAAGAAATCTTCTTTCACAGTACCATTTTTCAAATTAATAAAAACATGATTTTCATTACCTGTGACATAGTTCATCCTAATGATTGCTTCATGTAGAACATATGCTTCGTGAGTTTTTGTTTAGGGCGGGGACTATTTTACACTGTCATTTTGAAACATGGAAAACACTCTTATCAGGGGGGAAATGTTCCCATCATTGTAGTGTACATGTATTTTGAAGAAATTGAATCTCGAATCTGTAGTTGACTGTTAGATGGTTATAAGAAACCGACAAAGTGCAGGAAACTAAGATTGATATCCTGGTTACACAATATGAAAATTTTCAAATGATGTCAGGTGAAACTATTACTCAAATGTACAGTAAATTTATTGATATCATAAACGGTCTTGCAGGACTTGAGAAGGCATATAACACTAGGAACATTGTGAGAAAAATTCTCAGATCTCTACCAAATCAGTGGACTCCCAAACTTACTGCTATAGAAGAAGCAAATGACATTTCTACAATGTCATTGGAAAAACTCATTGAGTCACCTATGGCTCATGAGATAAATATGACAAGATTAGGAGAAAACACATCGAAGAAGAAAGTTATCAATGCATTAAAGACAGAAGAAACAAACACAGATGAAGCCACTGCCAGTGAAAATAGTGACATAGACAGTGATGAAGAAGCTCTCCTATCAAGATGGCAGCAAAGAATTCTAACCAAGAAAAAGTATCTGTCAGGAAGAAAATTCTTTAAGAAAGATAAAGCAGTCAAAAAGCCAAAACTTACATGCTACAAATGCAAGCAACCAGGATACTTAAAAACAGACTGTACAAAATTAAAGAAGAAGGATTACAAGAAAAAGGAGCCTGTAAAGAAATACAAAAAAGTCAAAAGAAAAGCCATGACAATAGCTTGGAGCAACAAAGATAGCTCATCTAAAGACTCCAGCACAGATGAACAAGGAGAGAAAACAAACCTTGCCTTAATGGCAAATATTGATGACAAGGTAACTTCTAACACTTCATTTGATTCTTGTTCAGATTTAGATGATGATAATTTAGAAGTATTCAATGAGTTATATAAAAAATATAAAGATATATCTAAACAACAAAAAATATTACATGTTTAGAAAATATCAACCTAGATCTGAAATCTAAAATAAAACAATTTGAAAATCAAGTTAAAGAACTAAAATACAAAAAATAATTTGTTATGTGAAGATTTAAAAGAAAAGAATAACAAATTTGAGATCTTAGAGAACCGCTAGTAGCGCGATGGTCGCCCCCCCCCCCCCCCTGCCAAATGGAGGGGGGGAGACGGGAGGGGGCGGGTTCGATCCCGCGCCGTCTCCTCATTTCTCCCCATCTCCAACCAACGAGCTTACCCATCAAAAAAAAAAGAGATCTTAGAAAATGATAAATCTGAAGAGCTAATGGATGAAAGAAAGACCTTAACAATAGAAAATGATTATCTAAGAGATAACTAACAAATGAAAAATCATCACTTATAGTAAACTAAACAAGAAGTGGTAAAGAGAAATATGATGTAGCTATACTCCACCAGAAAATAAGAAAAATATAATATATCTCGAAACATATTATCTACCAAAATTTATACCTATAGAAAATTATAAGAACATAAGAAAACAACAAGACAAAAACAAAAATATAAATGGCATATCTTGTTGCACACACTGTAACAAATTAGGACATAATATAAGAAACTGCACCATAAAATATTTAAAATAGATTCCCAAGAAAGATTATCATGAAACTAATCTCCAAGGACCCAAAAAGAATTTAGGTATCTAAATCTCAGTGATTTTTATACAGACAAGCCTTAGAGTATCCAAGTGGTACTTGGATAGTAGATGCTTCAGGCAACAGGGGATCGAAGCTTATTCATTTCAATCAATCAAATCAAAAAAAGAAACAATCACATATGGAGATAATGGGAAAAAAGACTACCATTGGTTATGGCACAGTGGGCAGTAAGAAGAAAAATATGATTGAAGAAGTTCTCTGTGTCAAACGCTTGAAGCATAATCTGATCAATGTCAGCCAACCGTGTGACAAGGGACATCAGGTCCAATTTAAAGAATCCAAGTGTGGGATCATCAAAGATGAAGAAATAATTTGATGAAACTAACCCCTCTTCCAAGAAAGAAAAGCTTAGTGATGATGAAGGAACAGGAGAACTAGTAGAAAAACTGAAGAATGTTACCTTCAAGGAAAATTGGAAGGAACCACCCCTCGAAGAATTGCTTCAACATGAACCATCTCATGAAGATCTTCTGAGAGAGTGGAGATATCAGAAGAATCATCCCAAAGAAAACATCATATGTAATCTCAGTCAAGGGGTAAGAACAAGAGGTAATGTAATTCCTTGTGATTATTTTAACTTTTGTTTTTCAAATTGAGCCTAGGATAGTCAATGAGACATTGATTGATGAATTTTGGATCATAGTCATGCAAAATGAACTAAATCAGTTCAAAAGAAACCAAGTTTAGATCTTTGTACCTAGATTATCAGACCATCCAATGATAGACACAAAATAGGTGTTTCGAAACAAAATGAATGAGACTGGTGTCGTCATTAGAAATAAGGTTAGGCTAATAGCTCAAAGCTATTCCCAAGATGAAGGCATAAATTATAATGTAATTTATACATCAGTAACTAGACTTGAAGCATTCAGAATTTTACTGACATATACATCTACTTTGGATTTAAAACTTTTTCAAATCAATGTAAAATTTGTATTTTAAAATAATTTTATTAAAAAAATATGTAGAACAACTTCCTAGTTTTGATGATATTAACTTTCCAAACCATGTTTTTAAACTGCATAAGGTACTATATGGTCTGAAGCAAGCACCTAAAATTTGGTATGAAAGACTAAGTACATTTCTTCTAAATCATAGTTTTACTAAAGGTAAAGTAAATAACACTTTGTTCATTAAATCATGTTCACAAAATGTATTAATTGTGTAAATTTATGTTGATGATATCATTTTCGAAACTACTGATGAATCTTTTTACAAGTACTTTAAAGAGTTGATGCAGGAAGAATTCAAAATGAGTATGATGGGAGAATTGAATTACTTTCTTGGGCTTCAAATCAAATAATGCAAGAAGGAACCCACATCAGTCAAACCAAATACATCAAAGACCTCCTGAAGAAATTTGGATTTGAGCATGTTAGGCCACTGTCAACACCAATGAGCACATCTATCAGATTGGATAGTGATCATCAAAGTAAGGAAGTGGATCAAAAACAATATAAAGATATGATTGGATCACTACTCTACTTAACTGCTAGTAGACCAGATATTTTCTTCATTATATGCATGTGTGCTAGATACCAAGTTGATCCTAAGAAATCTCATTTAATTTTAGTTAAAAAAAATCTTTAGATATCTAGCTCATACTAATGAAATAGGTTTGTGGTACCCTAAGTCATACAAGCTTAACTTGATTGGATATTCTTATACTGATTATGCCGAAGGCAAAGTGGATATAAAGAGCACCAGTGATTGTTGTCAATTTCTTGCAAGATCCTTAATCTCCTGATCTTCAACAAAGTAGAATTCAGTGGCATTGCCGACAGCTGAATCTGAATATGTAGTTGCTGGAAGTTGTTGCACCCAATTGCTGTGGATTAAGCAACAACTTGAAGACTATGGATTGAAGATCAAATCAATACCTCTGCTATGTAACAACATCAGTGCTATCAATCTCACAAAGAATCCAGTACAGTATTCAAGAATTAAGCACATTGAACTCAAGTACCATTTCATTAGAGATCATGTAGCATTAGAAAACATAAACATTTTATTTATAGATACGTCAAATCAATTAGTAGATATCTTCACAAAAGCTCTACCTAAAGAGATTCACTTTTCTTAGAAGGGAACTTGATTTGTACACTTTGTAAAAAATTTATCTACAATACCAAACAATATTAAAACTTTCATAGTAACTTGGAAAAAATCCATGACTTTTCTTCTGCAAACGTCACACTTTCTTCTACAATCGATACATTCTATTATTGGTGACTTCTTTTTTCTCCCCTCTATAGTCGAAATCTCTCTCAAGTGTCTTCAGTAATCGAAAGATCTTCCTTCTTGTTACTCTACAATCGCAAAAATCTTGGAGTTTTTTTATCCTTAGGTCCTTATGATCCCAAAGATTCCTTCTTTCCTCGGATCCCATGGCCTCTGGAAGCAGTTCACAACTCAAGAGGAGCAGCAAGATGATCTTACCACAGAACAGTACTAGAAATTACAGAAAGCAAAGGTGAGGATGTGTGGCAACAAGACAGTGGAAATGGCAAGAACTCATGGGGAGCTACACCAGCTGATCAAGTGATGGAAGAGCATCATTCTCAGGTCTCTTTGTGTAACACCCGGTGTCCCGGCTTCCGTCCGGTGTCGTGGGATGACTGGCCACTGACGCGCCCAGGCTGGGTGACGCGTTGGTGTCGCGGCGTGGGTGTCCACCGCGACAGTCATCCGTGTCGCGACGTTCAGGTGCGTCGCTTTCTCGTCGCATCTTGGTGTAACTCCTCGGGTTCTGTGTCCCTTGGCGTTGATCTTGGGATCGCGTCGGGCAGGGGTGTCGCGTTCTGAATGCGACATGTTCCCTGTCGCCTTCTGGTTGGGAAGGCGACGGCCCCTGTGTCGCGTTCCGGTTGTTGCTGTGGCTGTGTGCCACGTGTCCGCATCGCAGGTGTGAAGGCGACGTGCCAGTTGTCGCGTTCACCTGAGGCGCCTGCGCGCGCGACACGTGGTCTGGCGCCTGTCGGCCTGTCAGAGGTCTTGTCGGAACTTTTGAGAAGGCGACGTGTCGGGTGTCGCGTTCCTGTTGGGAACGCGACAGGGATCTTGTCGCGTTCTCAGGTTCCGAGGGCTTAAGGCCGTTGGCCCCTCCTTTCTTCCCCCTTTTCTTCCTCCCTCCCTTTTCCCCTCTTCTCAGGCGGTGGAGGGCTCCCTCCGGCGATCCGGCGCTGTGGAGCGGCCGGGAGCTCGTGCGGAGCGGCAGCGCGTGCGTGGAGCGAGGAGGAGGCGGCCAACCGACGCGAGGGCCCCTTCGTGGGGTGGTTTCTCCGTTCTAAGGTAGGGATTTCTTGTGCCTTCTCCCATCCGGGTGGATCGGGAGCCCTCGGGGTTTTGTAGTTAGATTTACAGCTTTCCCCATGCTCCCCTCCCCGTGTGTGCTTGTGTGGTAGCTTGGGGTGACCATGGTTGGCCCCCATGCTCCGTTTGGGGCTCAGTCTGTGATCGCGACAGGGTAGCTGTCGCGATACCAGTCTGGAGGCGACGTGCAACCTGTCGCCTTCTTGGTGGCGACAGGATGGCCGTTGCGTTCCCCTCTGCGCTTCAGTTCCGGGTTTTGTTCTGAAGGCGGCACCTTGGCTGTCGCCTTCGGGGTTGCGACAGGGCAGTCGTCACGTTCTACCTTTTGGGGTAGCGACGATGCCCTGGTCGCCTTCTCGCCTCCGTGCCGTTTGGCTGCGGGCCAATGGCCTCGCTTGAGGTTCGGCCTTCTGACGCTGAACGCGACAGGTCGATATGTCGCGTTCAGGTCAGAAGGCGGCCCCCTGGTCGTCGTGACCTGGTAGCGACAGGCTGGCTGTCGCCTTCCTGTTCTGAAGGTGACACACCTGTGGTCGCGATCAGGTTGTTCTGGCTTTTGTTCTGCCTCGCGGTATTCCGACTTCTCGTGCCGTGCCGTGTGTGCCGGCGTTGGCCAACGGCCCCTCCGGGGTTTCCGGGAGGGGTGCCGTGTGTGCCCGTGCCTGCTGGGCTTGTCTTGGTTACAAGTCAGTTGTGCTGTTTCTGTGGTGATTGCCCCGCCTGTTCTCTTTTCGCCCGGTGCTCTGCACTTGAGGGCTTGTCCCATTTAGAGGTTGTCTCCGTTTCCTGGGACCCCCATCCTCGGGAGCCTGTTGAGGGAGTACTCCGGGCTACGAGTGTGCTCGAGTCGGCAGCCCACGTGAGCGGACTCTGAGCTGAGGGGAAAACGAGGTGTGGGCAGCGGCGATGAGTCGTTTGTAGAGCTCTCTTGTCTGGGTCTGAGACGTCGAGGTGTTTGGAGTTCCTGACGCAGACCAGACAGTCCTTTGTCTCACTGCCTCTCTCTGCGTTGGTTCCGGAGCCACGTAGTGGTGTCAGGCGTGAGGCCGCAGCTTGGCCAGGCTGCGGTGTTGCGTGAGTTGGTGTGTTTCTGTGGCGGCTCTGTCTCGCCCTTCGCGGGGGCGGAGGCAGGAGCTAGGCTAGCGAGCAGAGCTTGTGGACTGCGGGTCCCCCTCTTGGCTGCTAGCGGCGGTGGCTTGGTTGCTGTTGTTGTGACGACGTTTTCCTCACGACGTTTCTAAGTGTTACCCGTTGCCCTAGCTTGCACGGTGGTCATAGCCTGGCCGTGCCTCGTTTCCGTGGGCGTCGTTGGTCTGGCCTTGTGCAGACCAGTGCTTTTAGTGGTTCTCGCTTTGGTGTCCTCTTGGCTTCGCAGTTCCGTTCCCGGGTGCCAGTCCGTGGTGGCACCGGCGTGTGTGGTCTCCCGACCTCGTGGCGTGTCCAGGGTCCGGAGTGGTTCTGCTTGTGGGCCCTCGACCTTGTAGAGGTCTGAGGTGGCCGTGCTTGTGGTGAGACGTCGTTCTCACTTGGTTGTTGCGTAGTCTCGGCTGGTGTGCCGAGCGTTGCTTATGCTGTGTGTCCGACTCCGTTGGTTTCTGCGGGAGTCGTGTGTGTGGCCCGACCTCGTTGGTGGTCGTGGCGTTGCGCTGTTCTGTTCCGCTGCTTGGTAGTACCCTGCTGTAGGTGTTACTCGCTTTACAGCTTTCTAGCGTAGTTTCCTGTTTTCGGAGTTCCTGCTGCTCTGGCCGGTGAGGGACTGGTAATCCCTACTGGGCCTTGTTCGCGAGGCTCACCCCCCTACTTCCTTCAGCTAGGGGCTCGTCGTCGCGGGAGCTCGGTGTCGGACGGGTTGCGGAGGCAGCTGTGGCGCCGTGTTGTTGTCAGCAGCAGTGAGAGTGAGTGTTGTGAGCTCTTGTAGCCGAGTGAGCTGAGAGCTGTGTTTTGCAAGTTCTCGGGGTATGCCCCTTAAGGACTGCACCTTTCTTCTTGTACCTGTGCTTTTGCTTGGGACGCGTTGTACAACCCTTTTATATAATGTACAGATTGTTATAGTTATTGGAATTCAGTACATATCTCACTAGACCTGTTCATATAACCCTTCCGGATCTTCGGATCCGTGGGTGGCGACGCGAATTTCGGGCCCCTGGCGGGGGGTCCGGGAGGTCGGGTCGTTACACTTTGGCTCAGGAGGAGCCACTATTCCCAACTCAAGAATCACTTTAAGAATCAGCAGCTTATTTTAGAATCACTTTCTTCTGATTTCTTCTTCTAGATGCAAAATATTCTCTTACTCCAATTCTTTGTCTCCTCTTATCTCATAGTTATTTCCATTTCCTTCTTTTTTTGTTAATGACAAAAAAAAGAGAGAGAAAATATTAAAAAAAAACATATATGTTTAAACATACATAAACATGCATAATTTATATGTGTTTTTCAAGTTTATGCATAATTTATGTGTTTTAGAAGTTCAAGTTTTAGTTTGTTTTTTAGTTTTGTCATCACCAAAAGGGACAATGTTGAGTTCTTTTGTCCCCTTCTTATATGAATTTTAGTGATATCAAAATTTCTGATTTTATGTGATTAACATATACTTTTCATTAAATCTGTCAACAAGAAATTAAGGTAAGATACTCATTATCATCAGAGTAAGTACTTCAAAATTCTATCTCAAGTACTTTATAATATTTTCTAAGTCCATATCAATTATAGAACAAGATTCATACCTATTGATGTTAAACTGTGTATCAATTCTTGAACAAAAGTGTATCGATTCCTGAACAATTGTACATAGATTGGTAAATAACTATGTATCAATTGCTGAACAAGTAGTCTCTATCCATTGATGTTAAGTCTCATTCCAATTAGAGAATAAGAGTTTCTATCGATTAATGTTTAAAGTATTTCACATCGATTGGTGAACAACATACCGATTAACGTTGTTTATCTTCCGATTGGTACCGACTAACGTTATTTATCTTTCGATCGGTGAACACCATGTTTTGATTGGTGAACAACATACCGATTAGTGTTATAGACGTTCTGATTACTGACTTCAACTGCTGAGTGGACTTTGAGTGCTGAGAGCCTTATACAGTAGTCGATGTTACACTTCGACTTCCTTGTGAGAGTCAATCTTATACTTCGCTAATTATTCGATTAGTGTTATCATTGTTACGATTGGTGAATAAATATTACATATTCTTTTGACTAATGAACAATTGACTTCCTTATAACAATTTGGGACCAACTCTTTCATAAATAGAATATTTGTCAAATTAGTCACTATTTTTCTCATAATTGAATCCATGGCTATGGTTAATATCTTTCTCTATTGGATTAAAATTCTCTGATTGACTAGACCCCTAGAAAAAAATGTGTTATTCAAATTTCTATTTTAACACGCTATGAAAAATTTGAGTCTTCCTCAAAGCTTCGATTCTAATGGAATATCTCTGTGTATCTAAAAGTTTCGAAAATTGAATACAGTAGCCCATGCTTTTTAGATATAGGCTATATTTTATAAGATACATTATTATCTTGTGCATGTTATAGAAAGACACTTCCTTTCTGATAGACAAAAAGAGAACTACCTAAAATAGGATTGTCAGCCGAAAATACAAATTTCTGTAGAAGAGGCATGGTTGTTGACTGACGTATGATCTTTCTTACCTAACACCCTCTTCTATGTATTAAATGAGAGTAGATATCTAGTACTCTCTTGAAGTAATCGTTAGACACGAGTTAAAGCCTTAAAAACATGCATGAGCTAAAGATGAAGAGTCAACGGACATCTCAACAGCTATTTTCTCCAAAAGCAAAGATAAAAGGAGTCAACTGAATCCGTGAGAAGTAGAAGAGTTCTGAATGAAAAGATCCAAGCATTCTGAAGAACGCACAAAAGCTGAAAGAGAGAGAGCATTCCACTACAATCTGTACAAAGCCTGCCTGACAGTGTTCAAGCTTCCTCTCATGTGCATACTACTTCAGATCTTTTTTTGGAGAGGAAGAGCTTAGAGTCTTAGTTTTTTTATTATATATTTTGTCTCTCAGATTTGTCTCAGATCAAGCCTCTTTGTTCATCTTGGGCTTGATCTAGAGACTCTTAGATATCTCTTTGAGATCCAAGATGTGCCCCTTTGGTTGGAGAGAAGACTTGTTGTGCAAACGTTGTTCCCCTTGGTAGAAGAGAAGACCAGTTAGGGAGCTAACTCTGAGTGTTATGTCCAGCTGAAGAGCTGTACTCAGTGTTCTCCTCGTGTAGAAGGGAAGACCAATTGAGCTAGGTGTTGTATTTGTCCTTAAGGGGGATTGTACCCTTGGGTTAGTGAAATCTCAAGTGTTCTTAGGGACTGAATGTAGGACTGAGGTGTATCTCAATACTAAACCAAGATAAAACCATGTGCATGTGTGTGCTTGCTTGTGTTTACTTCCGCTGCAATTATCTAACACTAACGATTGTATTTAAGATTTATTTTTGAGCTGCAAAAATTGTCATAGCAGCCTATTCAACCCCCCTTCTAGACTTGCTAACTGGGCAACAATGTGATGGTTAGTTGAGGGCTGGAGGTTTTAATGATCTTTCCTTTGTTTTTTATCCATCATTTTAGGTTGTTATTTGGGGCTGTTATTGACTTAGATGGTGTTTGATAATTTTTAATTGATGTTTGTTTGATAAAACATCTAAATTTGTGTCTAAATAAACTTCTATTCTCTTAATTTTTCTCTTAAAAAGTGAAGGATATGCTGCTTTTTTTTCAAACTACGATGTTATGGCAACTTTTATTATCGCCAGTTGTCAACTGTCGAGCATCGACCGCCGATCGCCTGGCATCTGGCATTTTCTTTTTTTTTATCCTTCTTATTATGTAATCCATATTTTTCAGGAATACTTTCTGACGCACGTGGGGCCCGTCGATCGCCTTAATCCCCCAGCCCTTTCTCCTCTTAGCTTAGAATTGGGTCTGGATTCGCTTGTTTGTTCATCGTCTGTGGACTTCACGGGCGGTTTAAGGCGAAGTTTATCCGAGAAACATTTATGTACAAATTTACATGTCATTTTAGTTTTCAATTTCTATACCTAATGAAGCATAGCCTTTTTATAAAAAAGTTTGGGTTCATATAACTAGAAAAAGTCATTTCGATCATCATTTTTAATAACTTTTTATGAAGAAAACGAAAGTTAATACTTTGATTAGGGAATAAATTTAAGAAAGCTTAAAATGGGTAGGAGTTGGATAAACTCTGAGTAAACCTATTCATCCTAACCCACATGTCCCTATGGGATACAATTAACCCTATGCTAACCTATTCATACTGCCCTCAATTGTACCCTTTCCCATTGCAGGTTTCCACTCACCGTTCATGTCAAGCATCCATTCATGTCGAGCATCCATGGTCGTAAAGCGTTTCCTCCCACATCAGCGATGATATGATCTCCACCATCTCCACACACCGCCACCCTTGTGCAGGCATCTCCCATGCACGAACAGGGAGCTTTCATCTATAATGTTCGTCTGTGACGCCTTGTGCTCATCCTCCTATACGCCTGTGATGTCTTTTCGTCTACATTCCCCTTGTGAAAGTATCTTCTGCACAATGTGACCACCCCTACTTCTCTCTCCTTCATCAAATTGATGTTGTGATCTTCTTGATTTGCTTTTTGTAGCATCTTGAGACCGGTGAACTCTCTAGTCCTCTTATCGGCATTCGACAATATATTCTATTCACAAGTGGGCATCTGGTGTCCCAAGTTCCCTTGAGTGTACTATTCTCTCCTTAAACTCTATTTAGTGGTTCCTCCTCTAACATTTGTTCTTGTTTTTATGTGCATGTGCTTTATATAACTTATTTTTTTTAATATATATGTATATTCATAATATAACAATAATATCATTGACATAGATCTATAGAGAACTAAAATCACAATACCATATTAAATATCTCATTTCAAAACTATAGAATATCCATAATATATCCTAGAATTACATATACACCTACTAGAGACAAAACATATCTTCACAAAAGAATCAAAAATAGTGACAACATTCATTCTCCTAACTATCACTAGAATCATCCTATCTGATGTTCATGATAAGGAGGTCAAGGTCGTAACATCATCTCCTTTATCATGTACATCTATTCTATAATGTCACCCTCATGGAATCTATCTTTGATCTCATTGCATGATGTTAATGATCATTAATTTCTTACTGTTAGACAAGAACGTTCTTCAATTCCCATATCTTACTCTCTAGGTGACAAACATACTGAGAACTATTACTTCCCCTTTCAAAAGATCCACTGTCATACCATGTCCTCAATGCCTCACCCCCACTTACACATCGAATACGTCTAGGTCTATCTTATCCCATCATCTAGATGAATGCATCATGTGTGTTTGGGTGTTGTGGGGGTGGGTTGTGTTGGTTCAAATCCCCACTTCATCTTATGTGCTATTATAGGGGCTGTGACCCTTGTGTTGTTCTGTGAGGCTCACCTTCCTTCTCGTTGCCTTGATTTGAGGAAATCAGGAGAAAGAAAATACGGTAAATTCTCTTTCATTCTTTAGGGCAAATTAATTATAGGTCATTGTCAGAGGGGGGACCTTAACTACAGATCCCTGCCAGAAATGCCTACACAAAAAAGTTCAACAACTTTTATGAATGTTAATTCCTAGTCCTTAGTTTATTGGGATCTGAGCAAACAATCTCTTACTAATACTTTCTGTCTTCTGATTGTGAAAAACTGTTATTTTAAAACTTTTTAACTTTTACTTTAACACCTTTGAAGTTACATTTTAAAACATATCAACAGTTACTTTAAATCTCACACATTTTAACCGGCTTTCTCTTCTTCCTTAACAGGTTTCTTCTTCTATTTTAACTGGTTTTCTCATTTATTTTAACACACTACAACTACTACTTTAACAGACAACAACTACGAATTTTACAGATTATAACTATTATTTTTAACACACTGCAACTACTACTTTAACAGACCAGACACTTTAACTGATTTTCTCTTCTTTTTTCAATAGGTTTTCTCTTCTTTAATAGGTTTGCTCTTCTACTTTAACTGGTTTCCTCTCTACTTTAAAATCTTCAAATTTAGACTTTAAATCATACCAACAATAACTTTAAGTCTCACACACTTTAACTCACCATCACATATATTTTAACAACTTTGAACTCTTACTTTAACACCTTCGAACACTTACTTTAATGCCTACAAACTTAGATTTTAATTTTGTCAACAATTACTTTAAGTCTCACACACTTTAACTCAACTATCACACATATTTCAATAACTTCAAACTCTTACTTTATCACCTTAGAACATAAACTTTAAGTCATGTTAACAGTGACTTCAAATCTCACACATTTTAACTAACCATCACACATACTTTAACGTCTTCGAACTCTTACTTTAACACTTTCAAACTTAAACTTTAAGTCATGCCAACAGTTACTTTAAATCTCACATATTTTAACTTACTGTCACACATACTTTAACAACTTTGAACTCTTATTTTAACACCTTAGAACTTAGACTTTAAGTGTTCTTAAAATATAAACACAAGGATCATACATATCTAATGGCACAAAAATAGACGGAAAGGTAAAAGGGGAAAAAAATAAGACAGAAACTTTCTTTTCAAGGATTGATTGATAAAGTGCACCAAAATGATGGATTATTTGGGACATCTTTTTTTGACAAGGACCAGGAAATAAGTCGTCCCTCTGACAAAGACCTATAACTAATTTGTCATTTTCTTTAGAATATTTTTTTAAATATTTATTGATTTTCTAACTGTTCCAAATAAATAGATTAGATGAGCTGATTAATAAATATGAAAGAAGACGATGGTTAAAAAGCAAAAAAAAACCTTCAAGTTAAACCATCAGCTAATAGGTGGAAACTCCACCTCTGCCACTGCTTTTGTCTGCATGGCAGAAAGAAATCTTCTTTCACAATCCACCTCCCTCCTGGATTTGAAGAAATCAGGAGAAAGAGCAACCCCAGCCCAATGGAAGAGATCTCCATGTTAATCACTCCGTGGACAAATAATGCCCCCGAGTCCACTAACAGTGGCCCATCTACAAAGATGAAAGATATTTCATGTCAATATACTTTATCGTTTGAGGGAAAAAGAGCAAAACGAACAAAATGTCATCCACCCGCCAAGCCCTTGACATTTGCCAAGGACATTTAGGATCAATCTACATCAAAATCCCTGTTATTAACAGAACGGCTTCAAGTGCTAAATTATTTGAAAAACATTCCGGGTTATGGAAAATCCTTGAAGCCAATAAATAGAGGTAAACTTTCATGTATAAAGCTTCATATACATGAAAAATGGAATGTATAATTCGACAGAGTATCACACGGGAGTTCTGACAGGGTTGGTGTACCAGCAATTTTCCGAATTTGATCGACTGAATGCTGTATAGTTTGGTCCATGTTGTGAAACCAAGAATATATGTCCATCTGATGCGTTCGCAGATCTCCCGTGTTCTCCCAGCATTCTACTTGAATATCTTAAAACATCTCGAAAGTTTCCATTTACAACGTACCCCAAAATGCAGTTGAACAAGCATGAACCCAAATATGAAATTACCTGGCAAAGAAAATAACTAGAGAAAGGCTTTCTGCACTTTCACAGGTGCAGAAATGCCTAGTCACTATACACTTCTCCCCTCCCATTGGTGGAAAAGGGGAGAGATGTCTATGTGGCAGTTTCCTTCCCACCAATAGGAGAGAAGTGCATAGTGACTAGGCATTTCTGCACTTGTGAAAGTGCAGAAAGCTTTTCTCCTTTCACAAGTGCAGAAATGCCTAGTCACTATACACTTCTCCCCTCCCATTGGTGGAAAAGGGGAGAGATGTCTATGTGGCAGTTTCCTTCCCACCAATAGGAGAGGAGAAGTGCATAGTGACTAGGTATTTCTGCACTTGTGAAAGTGCAGAAAGCCTTTCTCAAATAACTGAGTGTTACACTGAAGTTAGGGAGGAGGGGGGGGGAACGAAGAAAAGTCTGTTTGACATCTCACGACAGTATGACCATCCATGTGCTAAGGAAAAAAGATGGCAAGTTGCAGAAATTCGCAGAAGGTGAAATCACCTACCAAGCCTACAGTTCATCTTTAATGCCTTTGCTGGTTGACTGTGAGCCGTGGTTGCCGTTCGAGGCAAATGCAGCAATGATAGATTCATAGATTCCAACTCCTTTCACATATTCGGCTTTATTCAGAAACTGCACATAATGAAAAAGAAAGGTGGTAGGTCCAAGACGACATGGTGAACTTGTGTATGAGAAGCTTTCTTTTGGAAAGAAATATGGATGGAGATGGATAACAGACTTCTATTAGATTCACCAACACTAAAACTAAGTGCATGAACTTCAACAGAATAGAAATTTATGAGCAATAGGTAAGATCAAATTGAATCAAAACATGAACATGGACCCAACCAGTGTGCAGATATTCACATTTCACATGATTTTATGGACCTTGTCTATCTGCCAGTCAACTTGGGCTTTTAACTAACATTCAGCATATGAACATAAAGCAGGAAGAAACATGGTAAAATCTTTGCGCAAGCCCGAGGACTGGATGGTATATCAGAAAAAAGGACAAAGAGGGATGTTAACCTCGTTATGGTCATGGAGCAGAATAGGCGTGTTTGCCATTGGAGAGAAGCCAAATGCTGGTAACCCCTGTTTACGAAAGAAATGGCAATCTGTTGAGGCGGGGAATATCTCTGGCTTGCTCAGTTTCCCATTAGCTCTCTTTATAGCACCCGCCAAAAGCGTCCACCATGGGTTGGAGCTGTCAGCAGACGTAACAGCTGGCTTTCCGAACATGTCGTGTATAGAGTCCTTCTCCTTAAACTGGGAGGCACAGAACCGAGACGTCAGCAATATAGGGACACCCTATTTTCAAGTTCCCAGTGATGCAAACCCTGAATAAATCTGAAGAATCCTTGGTCCCCATAGGGCACTATCTGTCCCATCTGAAGAAAGGCATGCCGCATACCACAGACCATAAGTTTAACCTCATTATGGAAAAGGATCCCCCAGCGTCACGTACTAACACTTGATATGTGTTTGGTGCACAGTCGGCATTGGTCATAAGCATCAAACATACTCTAACAAGCTGACATGCGTTCAGGAATTTAAATGGGGAAGGAATAGTAGTAGATTGCAAGAGTACTTAGAAATGGAAGAAAAGACCTAGTAACGGGTAAATTGAAAGCAAACATTTCCAGATGGAGACACACTTTGTACCCAGCCGTGGGAGTGCCCGCACTAGCGGGACCCACACCTACTTGTGTTAACGGACAGGAGCACACAGATGCCCCAACCGGGTACAAAGTATTTCTCTTCTGGATGTATGCTTTTGGTAGGAAAGTAACCAAGGATCTCTATAAAACAATCCGGGACTTTCAAATGAACTGTACCTCAAATGTCATATTACGTGAAGATGGAGCCCATTCTTCTGCAATTCGTCTCTCTAAAGCTTCAGTATCAATATTTGGAGGAACTCTAACATCAAAACCTGCCTCTGCTTCAGATGGCTGCAGATTCATGACGAAGCCCTAGGAAGCGACTTTAAAAAATGAATCATTATAGCAGAAACCTCACGGAGGAAAAAAAAAAACAGAGGATCAAACTTCAGGAGGATGTCCAACAGAGAGAGAACAAATTGCTAACACTAGAGCCCATCTTTCAGTAAGATCTAACAATAAAGCAATCAATAAGCAAGCATCCCTCATGGGTCTTAGACTCCCATGAACTAACTAGAAAGAGATTTGCCATTTAAATCGATCTACAAATCCTCAGAATGAGTAGTAGCAATCAAATTGTAAATTGAAATGGAAACAGACGATGAAAAACATGTAACAGATAGGCAGATAAACATCTAGGGCTGCTTCAGCAATAAGGTGGGCTATCCGGGTTGAGTTACACTTTGTACCAGAACAAGAGATATTTTGCTACGATGACCGCATACTATGCCATCTAGAACAAGAAACAGTGAATTAGACAAAATATTAAGAAACTGTAATAGATATAGAAAGGTGACAATTAACCCTCTTTTGAGTAGAATAAGTAACTCGTGCTTCTAGCTCTTGTTTTGTATTATAGTTACTCTCAGAAAAACCCATTCTAACCCGAAATAACTCATTTTTCTCATCCAAGAGAAAAATGTAGAACAAGCCTCATTCTTCTTACTCATTCTTCTTATAGTAAAGCCAAAAAGTGGAATAAACAACCAATTCGAGTGTTATCGCGGTTATTGAAGCAGTCCAGCGTCTAAGGACTCAAACCAGGAGCTGGACATACCTTATTTTTTTCTTTAGAAATTCTATGGTGTTACACTTTTTGGCCATTCTTTTTAGGACAAATTAATTAGAAGTTCCTGACTGTAATAGGAAGATCATTATTGTAATAGGACTTAACATATACTGTAATAGATGATAACAGTTACTGTAATGAGTTACAGCTCTGTTAGAAACTAATAAATAAGTCAAAAATTTAATAGTAACTCCTAATTAATTTGTCTTTTTTTTTAATCATTCTCATCTAGACAATTAAAGGATAAGATCAGCCCTGAACTTAAATATGGTGCTCACGTGTTCAAGATTATCAAAGGTAAGTTCTTTTCTTCTAATTTCCAAAAATGTATCAAAGAAATGAAAAAAAGGACAAAACTAAATGTAGCCCAATGAAACTCACAGTGGTCCCAGCTTTCAGGTAGACCATGTTCACCGATATCACCTCCCCTTCCGCCTTCACCCCATTCTTCACCAGGTCAAACTGGGCCGCCCTGAACCTTCTTATCACCTCCACACTCTTCATCAAGTTCTCCATGGCGCTATTGTCGTATAGCTTGGCGCCATGGCCAGACACCCCGCAAGCCCTGACCACCATCCACCAGACGCTCCTCTCCCCGTGGAACACCCGGTACTCGCCATCGGACGACGCCAGCCCCTCGTCCAGCACAACTCCCACGCGCATAGCCCGGAACCTCTCCCACGCCACGAACGCCCCGACACCGTCCCGCCCCCCGATCTCCTCATCCGGCACGAACGACAGGTACACAGTTCGCTCGGGCACGAACCCGGCGGCCCTCAGCCGGCGGACGGCCTCGAGGTACTGGGCGCCCACGTACTTCATGTCCTGGGAGCCGCGCGCGTAGATGCGGCCGGTCTCCGGCTCGACTTCAGCGGAGAAGGGCGGGTGCGCCCACTTGAGGGGCTCGGCGGGGACGACGTCGGTGTGGGAGTTGAGGAGGACGGACGGGAGGGAGGGGTGGCGGCCGGGCCATTTGAGGAGGACGAGCGGCTTGCCGGGGACGAACTCCAGGACCTCCGAGTCGAGGGCGAGTTCCCGGGCTAGGGACAGTATGAACGCGGTAGTTCCCGCATAGTCCGGGTTCGGATGGGAGGTGTTAATCTGGAGGTACTGCCGGAACCTGGAGATCGCGGCGGCGTCCTCTGCGGCATACGCTGCTGCCGCCGGCGTTGCGGAGGAGAGGAGAAGAAGCAAAGGGAGGAGCAGAGAGGGAAGAGGAAAGGAGTGCCTGTGTCTGCCGCCGCGAACACCCTCCATTTCTCCTCGCGGCGAGCGCTTCACGAGCGCGCAGCGTCGTATTTGTAGTCACCCTCCGCTTCCTGTCTACTAGATAGACGACGCCGTTCTCTCCTTTTCTGCAGGCGGCAGCAGCCAGCGGGGCCCTGTCTATGAGATGATAATGCTAAGCTATCCAGGTGAATAGTATTTCTCTAGTAATTAATATTAAGGCTGTTCAAAATTTAGTTCAAATTAATAAATAAATTGATCGATTTAATTTGATTTGAGTCATTGCACAGTTCAGTTCGATTTTATTTCTGAAATCGAATATATCGATTATATATATGTGTATTATTTACTCAAATAAAATATGGTGATGTTGGTTAACGCATGGACGGGAACACTTATGTGTTGTCGCGGGTTTGAAACTGGTCTCCTCCAAAAGATTTTTTTGTCAAAACAATAAACTTTTGACAAAAAACCGTGTCAAAGCTGGGTTACGAACCCTGAATCTGCCTTTAAGGGGGCCTTGGCCATCACGACAAGCATATGGTTGCTATAAAATATGCATTAGACTTCAATTTAAACCGAACCAAACCAGTTCGGTTCAGTTCAAATTGACCTTAGGATTCAGTTTAGTTCGGGTTGGCCAAAAAATGAACCAACCCGAACCGAACCGACCCATATCCAGCCCTAATTAATATAGCGCGGCCAAGGGTTAGAAAAAACAAAATAAAAATTTGGGAAGTAAGGATAAATTTATAGAACTATAAATTATATAGATGATTAGATCTTTATTATACTATATCGTTATGATACAGTGAAAAAGAAGTCTTTTTTTTATGACGTGATCAACATCTAAATGGCAAACTTCAAAAGAAAATGAGCAACACATAAGAACATCGCATGAAGAGGCTGAAAAATGTAAGAAACTCTATTTAGTTATCTAAGTCAACCCAACACGATCATCTAGTGTTCACCAAGCATCACATACAAATATGTCAAAACCATGACATATATATACACAAAAAATGTTGAAGATGCAATCATCAATTCCTACAAACCAAATGTAATATTCATGTCGTTGTCCTTGTCATTCCTCAACTTAGTCATCTGGAAGAACAATTCAAAATCACATTTTTACTTATAAAAGTATTGATGAAGAAACAACTAAAAGCATATAAGATGAAGTTCAATACATAAGCATGATTTTAAATTACATAAGTATCACATTTTACAGTAGAAATATGTAAACATCTCATTCAAAGTAGTTCAGATTTCATATCATAGTAGTTAAGGATGAATCCATGTAGTGTTTTCATTTATTTGAATAACATCAATTCATATAAAGCAAATGCGATGGTCATGTTACTCAATGTGACCTCTTTCTTTGAATAGTTCTCCCTTCTCCAACTCTTCTCCTAGCCATTTGTATAGAAAATTAGAAATTAACACTATCTTTTTTAACATACAAATATGAATATTTAATAAGAAATAAATTTTTTTACCTAATCCTCTTCATCATTTTGAGCGTATATATCTACAAAACCCTTGTATAGGGAGTATAACTTTCATCTCCAAGTAGTCTCACATTATATATGCTCTCCACAAAGTGTAAATAATCAACGTAAGATATGCAATTCTGATACATGTCTTCGTACATATGTTGATATTCTATATATTGATGTGTTATTTAGCGCACTATTGTATGCCCAGATGGTGGAATGATCGGAACCTACATGTATGAACCACCATCGTCATATTGGTATCCAGAGTCTTAATAGCCACCATACCCATCATGTTGTACATATGGATCCAACTAAGCGTACTCTAAAAAGAAGTTGTGACCATCATTGGCAGCATCAGACTCTATATCCTCCCATGTGCTCAATCTCTCAAAATCAGATAGAATGTCTTGCTGGTAGCTGCTACTGTCTGCAAACCCTATGTGTCACCCTTTGTTATCTACTTTCCATCTTCTCTGTGATATTTGTAGAGCATTATGATCTATGTCATCCTAAATAGTATATGTGAACTCAGTCTCACTTGTAAAGTGTATACTCCCACCTCCACCACCCCCCACCATTGCCACCAGGCCCACCAGCACAACCACTAGCAACTGTACTAGATGGAGAAGATGGACTTGAAGAGTCATTCTCGTACTCTATCTATGAGATAGCTCATATGGCGAAGGAGTCACATCATCCTCATCCACTATGGTGCTCTTCTTTTGCCTGGAACCAAAAATCTTTATGGCCCACTCTGATTTCTTCGATGGTCCTCCCCGTTCAACATCCTTCCTTTGTTGTTTTGAACCAGATGGCCAACCAACAGATGTATGTGAGAGTAGTATGTCATTAGAAGCAACATAAATATATATAAAAAAAATTGTATGAGGTATTATAAATTATAGAGTGTTTTGGAGCAATTTTTTAAAAAAAACTATTTCTACCTAAAAATTATGTTGTGTTCGTTTTTAACTTTAAATTTAAAATTATGAAAATGTGATGTTATTTGTTTCGTAAGAATTTCAACATTTTTAAAATGTATATTGATGTGTTTGGGACGCAGAGCAGGTGGGGGGTGTTCACCGGGGGGCCGCCGAGGCGGGGGGGGGGGAGGGGAGGGGAGGGGAGGGGAGGGGGGGAGGGGGGAGGGGCTGTGGGCGGGCCGGGGAGGGGGGGGAGGGTGCAGGAAGGAGGGCGGGTGGCAGCGGGGGGCTGGGAACCGGGGAGGAGGGGCCGGGGCACAGGGAGGAGGGCGGGCGGCAGCGGGGGGGTTGGCGGCACAGGCGGGTGGGTGGGGAGGGCGGGGGGCGGCTAGGGCTGGGGGTCAGGGAGGAGGGTGGGGGGGGGGCGCAGGGAGGAGGGCGAGCGGGGGCGGCGGGGGGGGGGGGGTGCTGGGGGCAGGGGAGGAGGGGCTAGGGAGGAGGGCAGAGAGGAGAGGGGGGGGGGGGCGCAGGGAGGAGGGCGGGCGGCGGTAGGGGGGCTAGGGGCGTAGGCAGGCAGGTGGGGCTGGGGGCCGGAGAAGAGGGGGGAGGGTGCAGGGAGAAGGGCTGGCGGCGGCGGGAGGGCTGGGGGCGCAGGCGGGTGGGTGGGGTTCCGGGGTGGGGCAGGTGGGGCTGGGGGCCGGGGAGGAGGGGGGAGGGTGCAGGGAGGAGGGCGGTGCAGGGGGCGCCGACCAGGAAAGGAGGAGGGCGGGGGGGAGGGGGAGGAGGGGGCACGGGTGGAAGAGTTTAAAAAAAAAATTGGTCAAGAGTTGTTTTTTTTAGAGAGTTTTAGATAGGTGAAATTTTTCCCTAAAAAAAATTGTCTTACCAAACATGTGTTAATGAACATTTTCTCTTTTTTAAAAAATTTTAAAGAAAAAAGAGGTAAAAAACTGCAACCAAACACCCTATTAACATTTATCACCTGGGTCTAAGATGGAGTACGATAATGTGTAGAAAATGACTTAGATAGAGATGGTGGTCGAGAAGGGGGACCTCTAGTCTGAGAAGAAGGGGGAGCTCCTAGCTGAATCAACCTATCTAAATCTACTATGTCCATCTCATAGTGAATCCATTTAGTTGGCCCTCTCTCAGCTCTGGTGCTACTGCTTATGACAATATCATCGTCTAAGTCAACTTCAGAATCTGAATGATGAGCATGCATTACAGATGCATCTTTGACACCCTTGGTATCTACACATTCATCCTCTCAATAACAGAAGCCAAGAATGTGTTTAACCAAGGTGAATCTCCTGGATCGTCGACCTCCTCATCAAGCTCCATCTCCCCCCATTCTATAGTGGACTTAGAAACTCATAACACCATTGGATCTTCACCATCCCTGAGGTAAGACATGTTTGTAGGATCATAGTCTCCCTCCCCTTTTTAGCAACTATCTGCATATGTTTCAACCTGAGCCTCATATTATAGTGCATATACACCAAGTTGTCCAATCTTTTGTAACTTAATTGGTTCCTCAACTTGGTATTAATTAGAGTAAACGTGCTCCAATTTCTTTCACAATCACTAGAAGATGAAGTCTGGGATAAAACTTTAATTACAATCTCTTTTAAGTGTTGGTGCACTTCTCCTATAACTAAGCCATCACTCTCCTGACATAAGGAAAGACATGTATTATTAGTTATAACATATTCATCGTTATACATTCTTGGGCTTTCATACATAAACTATACATACTTGGGTCAACTCTTTGTCGAGATGCAATAGCTGAAGCATCACCAAAGAAACTAACTCCTTCCCGAAAATATTTTAATTGCAGTGAAGAAAGCAATGTAAAACTATGAATGGTATGTTTCACAAGAAAGATTCTTCACTTTATATAGCACGGGTGAAATACGTATCTCATTAAGGACAACTATAGCTTTGTCATGAGTTTGTGGCATCATATCCACTACTGATGTCACAACACCCAACATATCGTCTCGATAAACGAGTTTATGCTCATATTGAAATCCAAGATGGTGATAATATGTTGCAAATTAGTATTATGAATGTTAGTATATTACAAAAGATTATAGACATAGGTTGATAGTCATTTACCTGCCATATGCAAGTCTCTACTCATTTGACGATCCCACCTATCATCAACAATCTCTATGAATATATGGGAATACTTGGATGATGTTGCAAATATACATCTCTTGGTAGCCTCCAGTTTTGCATACACTAACCACATTGTTTGCATACACTAACGATATTGTTGGTGTTCTATCACCATCCACAAGTCTTATGATCTCATAAAGAGGGTCAATCATCTACACAATCTTGCTGACCTTAGACCAAAAGTTAAAGTTACTTACCAAGCCCTCTGCCCCCTAGCCATCGTGTGACCTGATTGTGCCAGGCCACCCAAGACCCCTCATGTAGTAATCCAAAATTTAAAAGAAGAATAATGTAATTCTTGAGAAAAGTATGAACACAATTGACAAAATTATAAAGAAGGGTAGAAACATAAACTTAAGATTATAGTGAAAAAAAAATTATAAGAAGTAAAGAAGATGGGTTAAGCCAACATTGTGTTAGTCCCCGCAAGTGCATGCATGTTGCGGCAATTTGGGAAAATTCTAGAGAAATAGCTATTGTAGCAATGTTTTGGCCACTTGACTCTTGGAGTTAAAATTTAGGCCACAAGGGAACATTATAATATCATGGAAGGGTCACCTAGGAGTTTGAGATCATCATTACAGTAGTGAGCTAGTCTATAAGATAGGAAAATTATGATTTTTAAGCTACTTGCGAACTGAATTTCTGAATCGTAGCCTTGAGTCTATAAATACCTGGTTTAAGGTGAACTCAACCCACTTATCATTGTACGTAAGTTTATTGCAACTAATGAGAGTGGAGATTGGAGAGGAGCTTGTTAGTTTTGTAAAAGCTTTAAACAACCCAGGTTTAAGTTGGTACTTCTGAACAAGCCAAATAAATCCTTTGTTTTGGTCTTGTGTTCTTGTCTATAAGATTTCTTTTCTGATATTATTGATTCCTTTTGATCCAGTTGGAAGAGATTACCCTTGTACATGCTTCTGCTCGTTCTTTCTTATGTCAACCATGATAATGGGTTCTTTTTCCTCAAATATTACCATAGGATTTAGTGTCTTGGAGCCTTAACTTCATAAAGAATGATTAGTTCTGGACTTTACTCTTTTTTTGTTGTTACCCTAACTTATACCAAGTTGAGTTAACCTTGAATTACTATGCCCTAATAATCTAACTTGTTAGACTTCCCTTGTTCTTATGTTATTGGAAGTACTCAATCCAAGTTTCTTCACTAATCGGAGTTTTTAGACTAGTTTCTTCACTAATCGAAATTCTCAGTTAAGTTGTTCTCCAATCGAAGTCCCCAACTGGAGTTTATTCACCAATTAGAGTCTTTATTTGAAGTTTCTTCACCAATCGAAGACCTTAGTCAATGTTGTTCACCAATCAAAGTTGTTCTCCAATCGAAATTGTTCTCCAATCAAAATTGTTCACCAATCAAAATTGTTCTCCAATCAGAGTTGTTCACCAATTGAAATTTGTTCTCCAATCGGAGTTGTTCTCCAATCGGAATTATTTCTAATCGAAGTTGTTCACCAATCAAAATTCTTCTTCAATCGGAACCTATTCATTAATCAGAATGTAACGGCCCCGATGCTCAGACCCCAGTTCCCACCAAGGATCTGACCATCGGCACCGCCGCCCATGGGCTCGAAGACCCGGAAGGGCTAATGGACCAGTCTAACAAGATATGTAACGAGAGTAAGTAACAACAACAACACTAAAATATACCAACAAGTGAAGGAAAGAGCATCCAATACAAGTACAAGTCTAGTATAGTCCCAAAGTAAGCAAAGTACAAGTGTAGAAGTAAAGGAAATAACAAGTCCCTTAGCGGCATACCCTGAGGGTGAAGTAAACAAGTACTGGGGAACACTGCTCATGGAAGACGTCGTCTACTACGGCTCTGTCTCCTCAGTCTGCCACGGAGGGTGCTACTGTGAATTCTCACCTAAAAAGGAGGGAATGAGCTTCACGAAGAAGCCCAGTAGGGACTACCAATCTCCTACTGGTTCCAACAGCAGAATAGATACATACGTGCATAATTAAATAAAGCGAGTAAATCTATTCTACTAACAGAGTAGGTGCGGAAGCGTAAAGAAACTACACAGTCAATGGTCTAAGCTAAAGGTCGGGACCGAAAACCCGTGTAAACCACGACACTGGGAAGAACCCAAGGCTGTAAACGCAGACATAAAACAACTTTTTGGACAAAGACACTAGCCACAGAAACACTACACTAATCAACCAGTCAGGTGAGCCAAGCGTCTTACCCTCGACCGACAGTCCATGTCTAACACCTCCTGTCGGAGTGAGACGCGGAACTAAAGTAACCACAACTGCCGTAGTCTGGCCATACTACGGTCCCACGCCTGACCCCTCTAAGTAGTACCGGAACCATGTAGAGTGAGGCAGTGAGAAAAGGACTAGCTGATCTGCGCTAGAAGAGCACCAAACCACCTCGGCGTCCCAGACTCAGCTAAGAGAGCTCTACAAATGACTCTACGTCACTGTTCCCACCGTTTTCCCATCTGCTACCAGAGTCTGTGACTCGAGCTTGCCCACCGCCCGAAGAACTCTCTCAAACAGGCGCGCGGGGACTGGGGGGCTAGGTAACGGTAACAACCTTTCTCGCGGACAAGCTCCCAAGTGCCTAGCACCGGGCAAAAGACTAGAGTAGGACCGTGCTAGGAACAGCACATGTAACGTCTCGCATTTTTGGATCTTTGTGGATCCTTGTTTAGCGGGTTTGGTAATCAGTGTGTGGCCCATTAGCCTGTGTTATAGGTGCTTCCGTGCGTTGTGAGGCTTCGTGAGCCGGCAGACTGGGCCCAAAGTGCTCACAGGTTTTCTGCCTGTGACCACGACAAGGGTTTGCGTCGCGTTCTGAACGCAACGACCCTGGTGGTCGCGTTCCTGTTGTCGCTGTTTTTGGGTTGTCGTCTGCATGCACGCTGCGTGTCGCACGCTGGGGCGGTATACTGACGTTGACCTTGTGAAGGCGACGCCCTACCCCGTCGCGTTCAGGTCGCGACGGAGGGCTACGTCGCGTTCTTAATCGTTGTGCGTTTTAAGTAAGCTTGGGCGAACAGAGCTTTCACAAGCACTGCTCGTCTAGGGGAGGAGCTGCTGCGGTTCCTCCGGGCGATTCGACATTCTAGTGTGCTTTTCGACGCGCTCTCGCGCCACAAGGGCGTCGCATGGAGCGGGGGAGATGTCGTATCATGCGTGGTTTTCATGTTCTTCACAAAGGTAGGGAGTTTCCACCTTACTTTGTTGTGTGAATTGCCCGTGGAGCATGTTTGAGTTGTTTAACGCTTTAAGAACAATAGATACCATGTTAGGGCAATGAAATGAGCATGAAAACCAGGTTGAAACATCGTTTAGGGTGGTTTGTATGGATAATCTGGAGAGGGGTTCCCGGATTAGGGTTTCGCCTATGAAGGCGACGGCCCAGGGTGTCGCGTTCTGAACGCGACAGCCCGACCTGTCGCGTTCTGATCTTGAATGCGACATATCGAAGGGTCACGTTCTGATGGCGACTAAGGACCCTATTGCGTTAACAGGTCCGAGGGGTTTTATGCTATGCACGTTGGTGTGATCATCCGATTATCATGGTTCGTTGTGCATGGCAGTGGTGTGAGGTGCATTGGCACCCGTAGCACCCCTTAGTGTGTCGTTTACGTAGTTAGTGTGTTGTTTACGCAATTGACGTGGTGTTTACGCGATTTGAGTGTGTGCATGACACATACTCTATCATGGTGTAACTTTTATGGTTTGTTATGGTGTTTCGGGCAGTGAGGATCCAGTGTGAACCTAGCCTTGGGCTTCTGATATTGTCAATAGGTTATTAAGGAGGTTTAACTACTATAGTTTAAATAGAGTTAAGAATTAGTGTGTGATTATCGTATATTGTGTTTATGTGGCAATGGAGGTCATGTGATGACCAATGACAGGCCTGGTTGGTATTAATTAACGTAGCTTATGTATGTGTCTGTGTGGGTTAGCTTGTGGGTCTCGAAGTGACCAGGACAAGCTATTCCTAACACTTACATCGTGGTTTATAATAAAGATAATACAAATAAATTTGTGTTGTGGTTTGTGCGTTGCCGAGTTTGGTGGTCTGACGCCTATTCCGGAATGCCTCTTCAGTTGGGTGCCCCAGGTTTTGTGTGAGACAGGCACGTGTGTGTGCTCGGGACTTGTCCCGGTATTGGGTACCGTCGAGGTCTGTGTCGTCTGTCCTAGACACCCTCACTCCTGTGTTTAAGTTGTACATCCGGCTGAGGGAAAGACGATAGAGGGTAGCGACTTGTGTTTGTGGGTGTGCGGTCGCTTGTAGCATGCTCGTGGTTGGGGGTACGGACATCAGTAGACGTACTGGTCCCCAGCTAGTCCTGTGTTCTAGTGCCTCACTTTAGGGAGCTCGGGCCGGAGACACTAAGGGTGCCAGGCATAGGCCTGCAGCTGTGTGGTTTGCAGGTGTGGTGTTGGTTGGTCTCCACTGTTTTTTGGTTTGTGGTTGTGGAGCGGCAGCTGGACCTTTCGTCTATGACTGCGAGACTGAGAGATAGTTCTTGTGTTGTGTTGTCCGGGTTGGATACTGGCATCATGAACCAGTAGTCCGTTCCCATGTGGTGGCGTCGTTCCTTTCCGACTCGTGCTTTGCAACAGGTGGTGACTTGTGTGTGTGACTCATTGGTTGAGGTTTTACCCGTTGTGGTGTGCCTGGTGGGGACACAGTACTGGTTGTGGTTTCGTGGTGGTACCTCGTGGGGATAGGTACCTATACCCTTCATGGGTAGCTTTGTGTTGTGGTACATTTTGTACTAGTCCCTTCAGATGTTGAGGTGGACTTGTGTTCTATGGAGGTCTGTGAAGTGACCTTCCACGTGTTGTGTTTTTACTCGTCTTCGGGTAAACTTCCGATTATGTTTTGATATGAGGGGTTGGTGTGAGATGGATTGGCTAGCTGATGCCAGTCCTGTTACCCTTCGTGGGTAGGTTCCCCATGAAGTTTGTAGCTTCAGGGACCAGTGGTTGTCATAATTAGCCTATGAGGTCTATGACCTAGGCAGTTCAGTTGTTGAGCGGACTAGTGGTGCTGTGCTAGTCCTGGTGTCTCTTTTATTTTTCGAGATTTGTGTTAGTTAATGAGATTTATTTTTTATCTGTTATTTATCATGTTTTGTGGTGAGCATAATATGGTTTGGCTATCAGTGTTGCCAGTGAGGCCCTCTGGGGTTGAGGTCTCTTCAGTGTTGTGTGTTATTTTTGGGTGGTCCCTACTGAGCCTGTGACTTGTTGAGGCTCACTTCCCTACAGTTCTTTTCAGGGCTTACCGCTTGTGTGGCTTAAGGAGGCATTGTGGCAAACTTGTACCACCAACAGTAGTATTAGTTACTTGTGTGAGCTTGTGCTCCCTTGGGATACGCCCCAGGTAGTTGTACTTTTTAATTGGACATATAATAATGTATTGGGATAGTTGTAAATTGTTATATGCAGATATGAGCACATGTACTTTCTTATGTCTTATACTATTGTGGTTGTCTTTTATATTCTTACTGGACACGTGTACGACCTATCCCTTGTGAGACTTCGGTCTGTTCGCGGGAGGCGAATCTAGATATGGAGCCTTATTTGGGCATAAATATCCAAGGCCGTTACAGTTGGTATCAGAGCAATGGTCCAGTTAGAATATGAAAAGATATTAAAGTTACAATGTCCCAAGACATGGTTTAATGTCCACTACTGGTAGTAAGTCTGTGGTTTTATGTGATTTCCAGTGTGGTTTTCACATGGGTTTTTGATATGTGAATTGTGTGTCATTGTTTGTTAAAATGACAGCTGTTAGAAATAGCAGAGAAATGTGTATAGTTGTAAGGAAGATGGCAGTTGTCGGTAGTTGTTAAGGAATGGTATGGATAGTGGTACAATGTGAGTGGTTATATTAGGGTGCCAGTTTGCGGTTAAAGTATAATTGTTTAAAGGTTCTCAGTTATAGAAATTGAAGGGATTAGTGAATTCAGTGATGGGATCCAGTAACAGTGTTTTAGAGAGGACCATAGTTGGCAGAGACAGATATAAGGTAATGATATTGTAAGACCCCGGATTTTACTCTCTTTATATATCTGTATGTATATGAATGGTGTGTTGGGTGTTCGGTTGTTGTGTGCTTAGCATGCGTGTTTCATTGTGCCTACTATAAGTTTTATCCTTCTTTTGAGCATGAGCATGTGCGAATATCTATATATGTATACATAGGTGTATATGATGATTAATGTGGAAGTGAACAATTAGCTAGTTAGAAGTGTATTATGAATACCAGAATCTCTGACTTAGGATACTTGAATAGTACTATGCGTGTGCTATCTAAATATTGAAGAATATCCTATACTACCTATTTCATGGAATTTTGTATGAGAATATAGGAAGTAGATATGTATATGTACGTTATCTTATGCGTGTGACGATTGTATACCTAATTCTACATGCATAACACCTTAGTGTATTTGTGTATGCATGTGTATGATTAGTTGTAAGCGTTGCTCATTTGCATGGTTTAGCTAATGTGAATATTGTACTACGTACATTGCATATGCATAAAGAGTTCAAGCATGGTAGGTGTGTTTAGTAGTTTACATTGGGATTCTATACTCCTCATGGATAACATGCATGTATCTTTATGATGATTAGGTGAGAATAGTCAATTGGATAAATTATGCATATAGTATATATATTAAGAAATCCTATACATGTAATACTTAAGCAATGTTAGGTAAAGTTGTGTAAGTTAATCTAATTACCGGTGCGCATGTTGTATCCATCTGTTTCAAGCATAATGTACATAAGTATGCTATACCAGTGTGTGTATACTATATATATATATGTCAAACCAAGTGTGTGTATGCGGGGGCTATTTTATCGAATGGATTATTCTAACTAGCATAAATCATATCATCTCCTAATGATTTGTGAAGCCCTCATAATTCTCGTCATTTAAATTACCGTGTGTTGAGTCGTACATGTGTAAAATATCACGTACGTACAGGTAGGTGTCTACGTACATTTTATCTTACTATGCTTATGTATGCTTGTGTATGTATATAGATATTTATGTACATATTAATTAGTATAATTAATGTGCATGTGTTTATATTAAATATAAATAAGGTATGTATTGCCTGGTGATAGTATGAGTATAATACCATATACATATTGCTTGTATATAAGCTTGGTATGCATAGTTTCTGCATAAATTAAGGTTCTGGCCAAAGGCCACCTTGGCGTCAACATCTGGCCGCCGAGGTGGAGTCAACGTCCAGACCTGGACGCCAATCCTGACCCAGGCGTCCAGCGATGTGGACGTCAACCTCTCTGACCTGCATGCGCAGCAGAGCTGCTGTCTTCTGAAACAAGGCATGGCCACCCATTGGGGGATGTTTTCCCAACGGATCTAAGGCTGTCTAATCGGCATGGTGAGTGGGTGAGGGACTCCCCTACATCCTGAACCCGAATTGGCCTCTCCCCACTTCTCATTTTCACCCTTGCAAGAGGAGAGGAGAAGAAAGAAAAACCCTAGAGCATTCTGTGAGAAAACCCCATTCTAGAACCCTCAAATCCGACCCTTTGAAGCTGGATCTGGAGATCTACTGCAACAAGGAGGAGGCTGAAGCAAAGGAGAAGGCTTCCCCATCATCCCCTCGGCGTGGAGATCACCCAGGAACCCGGAGGAAGGCGATCTTGGAGACACTTCTGCAACTCCTTGGAACTGCTCAAGGAGGTCTTCTTCGAGCCACAAATCCCTTGGAGGAATTTTAGAGAGGCAAGTGACCTATCTATGGTGTCCCCGTATGAGTCTAGGTGGTTTTGACATTTTATGGAATTTTCCTCGAGTCCTAGACCCTCCAATTCACCCAAGATTTAGAGCTCGGGTCTGTGTTTCTGCACAGACCTGAGTAAACGGCAGGGTCCCTGGACGCCCAGTTCATCCTTGGCGTCCATCGATCATGCCGCTGATTCTGAGTCAGCGGCCAGAGACCGCCGTCTAGTTCTTCTTGACAGAACAGTGAGCTGTTCTGTCCCTCTTGTACGTTAATTTCGTTATGATTTCCGTGACGAGGATATATGGTATTCCTATAAGCTATGTATATTGTGCAGTGTGGTGTGTGAAGAAATGTAGTGTGATGGTGAATGTGGGTTATTAGCATCTTTTAAATTGTGAGCATGACTTGTAGACAATCTTGTAAAATTCATGATTTATGATTAGGGTTTTGTGTGAATGCCTTGGTTTCAGTTTGATCAGGAAGAATAGTGGGTCAGCATATGTGTTTGCAAAATTTAGTAGTTTATCCATGCTTGAGAAATTGTAAATAAGTTCGGTTCGGTAAAATAAAAACATGCAAAAATGGTTTGTGGTAATTGATGTATAGATGTATGAATTAGGGTGATTTTGTATTCTAAAATCATGCATATATTAGTAGTCTCTGTGCAAAACAGTAAGTGGATAAATTGCAAAATGTGTTAGACCCATGTTAGTTTAAGTTGTGAATAATATGCTAATTAGGTGTTTGATTTTCTGTAAATCCTATTTAGCTCAGAAAAATCTGAAAAATTGAGGGTATCATCTTGAACCCGAAAACAGCATGTGGTTAAAATTTCAGGCCATTTGGACCAGTAAATAAAAAGTTATGTATTTTCATGAGAAATGTGATAATTCATGCATATGATCGCAATGTGATTAGTTATGGTCTAAAACCAACATGATTAGTGTGTTTACTATGTGTTAAATTCTTGAAATCCTGTGGTACCATGTTAGGGAAGAACATGAATGTTTATGTGAGTGAGAAAGTGAATGAAATGAGAAGAGTTATGTGTAAAACCATGTGTAAAACGGTAATGTGTAAAAGTGTAAAAGTTGTGCCTATGTGACACTGCTACCCTAGAGGCATCGGGAGCCGTATATAGAAAAGTCCCTATAGAAGGCTCCATGTGATATAAGTTTGTCCCAAAGGCATTGGGAAAACCCCGGAGGTGGACAAGTACCACTGGATAGGGTGGAGAGGGCTTCTCCCGGTCTGCGCAGTTACCAAGATTCACCGCTGTATTGCCTAGGTGGTGAGTATGTGTATGAGTTGTGTAAGTGTTGTGTCATGTGTTGTGTTATGAGTTGTGTTGAGAGCTGTGCTAAGGAATGAGCACGAGCTATGAGATATTTGTTAGTGTCCTCTACTGGTGGTTAGGACTATGTGTCATGGCAAATTGTTTAAGTAATGAAAAATGAGTAAAATGTGAAATATGTGAATATGGCACGTGGTAAGTGCAATCGATATGATATGTGATAAGTGAAAGTGAAAGAGAAAATGATGTGGAAATGAGTAAATTGTATAAGTGTGAGCATGTGTGCGTGTCGAATGTGTAAAAGTGAGCAACGTGAATGAGTTAAGTATGAAATCATGTGAAACCGAGATTGTGAGAATGTATTATTGGAAACCATGTGAAATCAATAAACTCATGTTGCCATTATTATGCTTATGTGTGCACAAATGCCTAGAATCCATGTTAGGGATAATTAGTGAAAATGAGTGCAAGATAGCTTGATTACTTGATTCACATGATGTGTTTTATGCATTATTGTAGCTCTCATGTATAGATTTATAGTCGTTGAATCATATGAAATCAGCAATCTAAAGCATGTGAAAAGGTTCGTGTATGTGTTTAAAACTATGTGAAATCCATGCTAGTTGTGTTTCCTTTTATGTGTGTAAATTGTTCATGTGGATAGCTTTCATGTTTTAGCTCTTTAAAAGACTAAAGTTCTTGAGCAAATGGAATAGAGATCATGTGATAGGTGAATTTCATTTTACAAATCTGAAAGCATGAGTTATGTATAAAATTGTAGAACTTTCATGATAAGTAGAAAACTTGAATTGACTGGCATGCTATGTGTTGTTAATTGTAAAAGTGCATGTAGAAGCCACTAAGACTTGTATGTGTATATCACGAGTAGTGTCGCTTGCTGAGTCTTTGGACTCACTCTTGCTTCGGCGTACAGGTTGGCAGGTATCGTGCACTAGAAGGTAGCGTGGCGAGGATCATCCTTAGAAGACTATTTTGTGGAGCTGTTACCAGTTGTACTTTTCTTTTGCACAAAAAGGATTATTGTATGGGCAATATTTTGGACATTGTAACTCTCTTTATTTTGTATTAATGTGGACATTGTCTTTCTATCTTGCTATTTAGATTATGGAATGTGTGTTGGTGACGGATTAAGAGTTGAGTTGTTTACTTTATTCCGCTGTACTCTATTGCTATCCAGGTACATATCAACCTATCGACCAGTGTTGGGTAAATGTCCCACTGTGACGACGCCCTTTATACCGATGGGGATTGGTATAATCGTACCGGTATGAAGAGGGTCGTTACAGATATGATGGGATAGCAGAGGGAACAACGTTACGATGAGAAATAGAACAGTGTGATTAGGGTTGTTGAATGCGTGAATTGTGGCTGAGAATTTTAGCAAAAGTAATTATTGTGATTGAGATCTGTATTAATAAATGTCAAAGAGCAGCGTAATTCGTGATATGCCAAGTTTAAAATGATTGAGTGAGGTAGTTTAGCTTGAGATGAGGTAAAGATAAACAGAGGATTAGCAATGTGTGACAGTCAGATTAAATGTATTTGCGATTAGAGATGGTTGCAATAAAAAGTTTGAGAATAATATTGTTGTGAACAATGATGTTAATGGAAATTTTGATATAGAGATCCATGTAAGTATCCGCAGAGGTGACCAGTTGGGTAAAGAAAGAGTAAGAGAAGAACAATGTGTAGTTAGATTTTTTCGAGAATTTTATAAGAGAGATATTCGCTTGGTAAGAGACAGTGAGTAAAGAATTCGCAGAAAGACTTGTACAGGATTACAATGTTAAAGATAAGAGCAGTGATGCCAACATTTGTGTGTAGTTTGTGGGAACAAAGAAGAAAAGTTTGTGCCAGAAGCAGATTGAAGTTAAGATTGAGTAATTAGAGTAAGGTAGAGCTATATAAGTCAGAATAGAAAAAGACGAATCAGTTGAGAAACAGATAAAATGATATTAACTTGAGAGGAACAACAAGGTAGATTGTGAATCGACATTTATGAATAAGCTGTAACAGTGAAATTGGTTGTATTTGGCAGTAAATCAGTAATGCAGAATAAACGAATCAGGCAGAATAAGTTACTGTGTTTAAAATAGATAGTTTCATTTTATAATTATGGTAGTATTGCAATAAGAAAGATTACAGTGTAAGTGGTACAGTGAGATTAGTCAGTTAGCAGAATAGCTGAAGGAAAATATTTTGCAGAAAAGGTATTATGCTGTTGGTAGTAAAGTTAAAGTTCAGTATTATTAATTAGATAAAGAATGTGGTAGATTATAGAGCAGATTAAAGTGTGGCAAAATAGAATAGAAAGAGTGAGGAAAGTTTGATCAGTTTAGTGGTAAAGAATTTTGAGATTGGACATCATATAATTGAGCAAGACTTTGGTAGAGGTAAAGGCAGACATTAGTATGTGCAGTGCAGAGATAATTAAGAAGCTTTCTTTTCCTGATAAGAAAGAACAGTGTCACAGTAGTGTGAATGGAAATTGTGAAGAGTTATGAGTTTGTTTGTTGTATTAATCAGAGAATATTGTCTAAAGTAAGTAAGGTATATAAAAGGGTAAAGTATGTCAGTGGTAATATGGCAAGAATTAGAATTCAATATGGTACAGATATAGTTGAAGACAGAGTATGAGCTTGAGCAGAGTCAGTTAAGCGTGTTATTATGTGATAAGAGAAGTGTAATGTCAGCTGGAAGATATGACTTAAAGCAATACCAGTGGTATGGTAGAATTCAGAATTTAAGTAAGTGGCACAATTAAAATAGAAATATTAAGAAAAGCATATCAGAAATATCAGTATTCTCTTCTAGCGTTAAGTGAATAAGTAAGATGATTGGGAAGCCAGTAAAGTTATAATTGAGATCAAAGTTTATGGAATATTTTGCCAATGTTCGGTGTGATCAGAGTAGCGCAGCGGAAGCGTGGAAGGTTTGATATTCACAGGTTATCCGAGGTTTAAATGAATAAAAGAAAGTTTAAGGTGTGTGCACGGTTGAGCAGAGAGGCAGGGGTTTTTAGTCAGATAAGAATTAAAGTAGTTGGTGCAGAATGGTCAGAGGAGGCAAGAAATTCAAAGGTAACAATGCAAATTTTCTCGAAAAGTAAACAGTTGTGAATCTGAAGATAGATAAAGCAAAGTAACGGCTAGCAGTGACAAGCGGATAATAGAATGGCATCGAGGAATCTAAAAATTTAAGCACGGTTTAGTATGGCATAATACCCAAAGGTAGCAGAGTAAAGTGAAAGGTTTTGAGTAAGGAAAATGGCCCGGAAAGAAATGTTGCAAACACAGCCAGGAAAATGTGGAAGTAGGTTGAGTCCAAGAAGATAAAGCGCCACCCGTAAGGTAGAATTGCCTACAGTTGGAAAGATAAAAGTGGCAAATTGAATCCACGGATTAAAGCATTGTGAAATGAATTGAAAAGAGAATGGAAAGCAGAACAAGTGTGGAAATGAATAGATGAATCAATTAGCACAGATGGTTTGAAAAGCAAATGCAGAGAAAGTGTATCCTACTTGTTTTGTATATGGTTTATTTTCTTTTTAGGTGATAGTCCGGTTTACCGTGCTTTGTTTTGAATGTCGAGGACGACATTCCTTTTTAGGTGATAATAATGTAACGTCCCGCATTTTTCGGATCTTTGTGAATCCTTGTTTAGCGAGTTTTGTGGCCAGTGTGTGGCCCATCAGCCTGTGTTATAGGTGCTTTCGTTCGTTGTGAGGCTTCGTGGGCTGACAGATTGGGCTCAAAGTGCTCACAGGTTTTCTGCTTGTGAACGCGACAAGGGTTTGCGTCGCGTTCTGAACGCGACGGCTCTGGTGGTCGCGTTCCTGTTGCCGCTATTTTGGGTTGTCGTCTGCATGCACGCCGCATATCGCACAATGGGGTAGTATGCTGACGTTGACCTTGTGAAGGCGACGCTCTACCCCATCGCGTTCAGGTTTCGACGGAGGGGTACGTCGCGTTCTTAATCGCTGTGCGTTTTTAAGTAAGCTTGGGCGAACATAGATTTCACAAGCTCTGCTCAGCCAGGGGAGGAGCTGATGCGGTTCCTCCAGGCAATTCGTCATTCTGTTGTAGTATTCGACGTGCTCTCGTCGCGAGGACATCGCGTGGAGCGACGGAGATGCCGTATCATGCGTGGTTTTCGTGTTCTTCGCAAAGGTAGGGAGTTTCCACCTTACTTTGTTGCGTGAATTGCCCGTGGAGCATGTTTGAGTTGTTTAACGCTTTAAGAACAATAGATACCATGTTAGGGCAACAAAATGAGCATGAAAACCAGGTTGAAACATCGTTTAGGGTGGTTTGTATGGATAATCTGGAGAGGGGTTCCCGGATTAGGGTTTCGCCTGTGAAGGCGACGGCCCAGGGTGTCGCGTTCTGAACGCGACAGCCGACCTGTCGCGTCTGATCTGAATGCGACATATCGAAGGGTCACGTTCTGATGGCGACTAAGGACCCTATTGCGTTAACAGGTCCGAGGGGTTTTATGCTATGCACGTTGGTGTGATAATTCGATTATCAGGTTCGTTGTGCATGGCAGTGGTGTGAGGTGCATGGCACCCGTAGCACCCCTTGAGTGTGTCGTTTACGTAGTTAGTGTGTTGTTTACGCAATTGACGTGGTGTTTACGCGATTTGAGTGTGTGCATGACACATACTCTATCATGGTGTAACTTTTATGGTTTGTTATGGTGTTTCGGGCAGTGAGGATCCAGTGTGAACCTAGCCTTGGGCTTCTGATATTGTCAATAGGTTATTAAGGAGGTTTAACTACTATAGTTTAAATAGAGTTAAGAATTAGTGTGTGATTATCGTATATTGTGTTTATGTGGCAATGGAGGTCATGTGATGACCAATGACAGGCTGGTTGGTATTAATTAACGTAGCTTATGTATGTGTCTGTGTGGGTTAGCTTGTGGGTCTCGAAGTGACCAGGACAAGCTATTCCTAACACTTACATCGTGGTTTATAATAAGATAATAAATAAATTTGTGTTGTGGTTTGTGCGGGCCGAGTTTGGTGGTCGACGCCTATTCCGGAATGCCTCTTCAGTTGGGTGCCCCAGGTTTTGTGTGAGCCAGGCACGGTGTGTGTGCTCGGGACTTGTCCGGTATTGGGTACTGTCGAGGTCTGTGTCGTCTGTCATGGACACCCTCACTCCTGTGTTTGAGTTGTACGTTCGGCTGAGGGAAAGATGATAGAGGGCAGCGAGTTGTGTTTGTGGGTGTGTGATCGCTTGTAGCATGCTCGTGGTTGGGGGTATGGACACCAGTAGACGTACTGGTCCCCAGCTAGTCCTGTGTTCTAGTGCCTCACTTTAGGGAGCTCGGGCCGGAGTCACTAAGGGTGCCAGGCATGGGCCTGCAGCTGTGTGGTTTGCAGGTGTGGTGTTGGTTGGTCTCCACTGTTCTTTGGTTTGTGGTTGTGGAGCGGCAATTGGACCTTTCGTCCGTGACTGCAAGACTAAGAGGTAGTTCTTGTGTTTTATTGTCTGGGTTGGATACTGGCATCATGAACCAGTAGTCCGTTCCCATATGGTGGCATCGTTCTTTTCTGACTCGTGCTTTGCCACAGGCAGTGGCTTGTGTCTGTGACTCGTTGGTTGAGGTTTTACCCGTTGTGGTGTGCCTGGTGGAGACACAGTGCTGGTTGTGGTTTCATGGTGGTACCTCGTGGAGATAGGTACCTGTACCCTTCGTGGGTAGCTTTGTGTTGTGGTACATTGTTTACCAGTCCCTTCAGGTGTTGAGGTGGACTTGTGTTCTGTGGAGGTCTGTGGAGTGACTCCACGTGCTGTGTTTTTACTCGTCTTCGGGTAAACTTCCGATTATGTTTTGATATGAGGTGTTGGTGTGAGATGGATTGGCTAGCTGATGCCAGTCCTGTTACCCTTCGTGGGTAGGTTCCCCGTGAAGCTTGTAGCTTCAGGGACCAGTGGTTGTCATAATTAGCCTATGAGGTCTATGACCTAGGCATTTCAGTTGTTGAGCGGACTAGTGGTGCTATGCTAGTCCTGTTGTCCCTTTTATTTTCCGAATTTTGTATTAATTAATGAGATTTATTGTTTAGCTATTATTTATCATGTTTTTTGGTGAGCATAATATGGTTTGGCTATCAGTGTTTCCAGTGAGACCCTCTGGGGTTAAGGTCTCTTCAGTGTTGTGTGTTGTTTTTGGGTGGTCCCTACTGAGCCTGTGATTTGTTTAAGCTCACTCCCCTACAGTTCTTTTCAAGGCTTACCGTTTGTGTGGCTTGAGAAGGCATTGTGGCAGACTTGTACCACCAGCAGTAGTATTAGTTACTTGTGTGAGCTTGTGCCCCTGCGGGGTATGCCCCAAGTAGTTGTACTTTTTAATTGGACATGTAATAATGTATTGGGATAATTGTAAATTGTTATATGCAGATATGAGCACATGTGTTTTCTTGTGTCCTATACTGCTGTGGTTGTCTTTTATATTCTTATTGGACATGTATATGACCTATCCCTTGCGAGACTTCGGTCCGTTCGCGGGAGGCGGATCTGGATATGAAGCCTTATTGGGCATAAATACTCAGGGCCGTTATAGCACAGGTGCCAAGAAAACAAAGTTGCAGCAGAACGGAACTCTGAATAGGTCGCCGGGCCCTTCTCTGTCTAAGAAGATGATGCACAGACTGTTGCCACCTGAAGGCAACACCAAGTCTGTCGCGACCTGGGTTAGAAGGTGACAGGGAGCCTGTGGCGATCTAGTCGCGACAAGGGCATTGTCGCGACCATAGAAAGAGGTCTAGGTGACCACCTGAGACCTCCACAATGCATAGTGAAAACCCGATGAGAAGGCGACAACCACCCTGTCGCTACCAGAACGCGACAGGGTAGGCGTCACTTTCCCACACCAGAAGGCGATGTATCGGGTTGTCGCGACACCAAATGTGTCGCGACCACAGACTTAGACACCCGAGAGCCTACCTTCTGTGCCATGCACCTCAAATCCGAAAACTACAAGGGAAGGGGAGCATGTGGGATGATGTAAACTTATCAAATAGGCTCAAACCACCCTTGTAAACCCCTATGCATGCAGGGAAGATGAAACTATACTCAATAATCTCACATGCAAGCATGGAATCCTCAACAACCATGCCCCATTCCAAGCATAAATCAAACCATGTAAGCATTCCACATGAACCACAACATACACATGCACATCCTAGCATGGATTCTAAGGGCTTGGAGAAGGGGTTAGAGGCCCTAGCATGATAGAACTAGGGGGAAGGCAAGGAGTCCCTACCTCAAATTGAAGAGCCAACCCGTTGGGGTCTTCTCGTGTGCATGGCCACCTCCTCCTAGCTCCACAAAAACTCCATCCACGAGTAAAGGTCATCCTACACGCCGGAGAAAGGTCACCAACACGAAGAGCAAGCCACGCCGATGAAGATCACCAAGCCGGGAAGGGAGAAACACCAACACATCTCACCACAACCCTCAAACTCTCCCCACGGAGAAGACAAGCACACATGGGTGGAAGAGGAGTAGAAATTGCCGGAGGAGAGGAAGAAGCCGACTGTTCTGAGGCCTGGGCACTTTTATGCCCCGGAGTTGAGAACGCGACGTGTTCACTTACTGAACGCGACGACCAACCTATCGCGATCCCAAGGTCTTGGTCAATCCTGACCAACGGGAATGCCACGTATCAAGCTTGTAGACCTGACAACTTGAACGCCACACCTGACATGTGCCTTCACGTTGTCAGGGTGGACACTTGTCCCAACTATCCCGATAGCAAGATGACAAAACTACATGCTGCGGTCAGAGGGCTGAAAGCGACAACATGCCTGTCGCGTTCACAACCAGAACGTGACAGCCCCTTGTCGCCTTCAGAAGGCGGCGGCTTGATGTGTCACGACCTTCATCTGAAGGTGGCTGACCAACAAGAGGGGGATGTTACAATCTAACCAACAAAAAACAATTTCATCCTCAAAATTAAGGGTGAAACCCGGGGAAAGAAGGCAAGCAAACATACCAGTCACTCAAACAAGTAAGGAAAATGCTCTCGCATCTCGTCCTCACACTCCCACGTGGCCTTGCCACCAACGCGATTCTCCCAAACTACCTTGACGAGCGGGATCTGCCTCCTACGCAGTTGCTGCACTCTGCGGTCCACAACACTGACCAGATACTCTGGCACTGACAGATCTGGAACAACCTCTAACTGTGAGTAGTCCAACACGTGCGATGGATCTGGCATGTACTGATGATCAGTCCATCCCCATATAATTTTATTTAAATTATATACAGTTTTGGTGATTAACAAAACCCTAACAATTATTTTATAACAATCTTTTATGAAGTTCATCCACAGGGAATAGGTCAAGCCAAAATCTGTAAATAATTCTTACAATGTATCATTTAAGTTCAAAGCATGTATTTCTTTTAAGTACACATCGATTTCCTCTGTAGAACAACGATTTCCCTTACAGCATAACGATTTCATAAGTCAAAGAACGATTCTATCGCTCAACGATTTCATCTTATAACGATTTGATAAGTGAGTACAACGATTTCGGTTCACATCAATTCGATCTCACAACGATTTGATAAGTGAGTACAACAATTTCGGTTTCACATCGATTTCGGTCTATATCGATTTCATAAGTGAAAAACAATGATTTGACTCTTATAATGATTTCATAAGAGAAAACAATGATTGATTGTTATATCGATTCATAAGTGAAAAACAACGATTTGATTGTTGTAACGATTCGATAAGTGAAAACAACAATTTGATAGCTAGAACGATTTGCTTTAGTAAGAACGATTTGCTCAAACAACGATTTACTTATGTTGAACAACGATTTGCTCAAACAACGATTTACTTTCTCTTGTACAACGATTTTCTTAAATAACGATTCGTTTATGTTTGAACAACGATTTGCTCAAACAACGATTTACTTTCTCTTGTACAACGATTTGCTTAAACAACGATTTATTTATACTTGTATAATGATTTGCTTATATCTGTACAACGATTTGCTTTCTCTTGTCTAATGATTTGCATAAACAACGATTTCATAAGTTGAACAACTATTTCATTGTCATAACGACTTTATGGATCACATTGATTTCATACATGATATTCAAATATATTTTCAAATACTGTGGAGTTCAAGTCTTCCCGCATATATCTTTGTATCTTGCATTTATTGTGACTGTACACAAGTTCTGCACGTCGCATATCTCAATACCTTCTACACCTATGATACAATGGTAAACACTTAATTAGGTGACATAATGGCATTTCTATTTTGGTGTACATTCTTACAGCATGGTTTCTAACGTTGACTGACAGCATAGAGACAGTCTAGCTGTCTATGCTTTGGTATTTATTGCGTGCAGATCTCTGACAGTACAAGATCTTACAACGTTGGACAACTAGAAGTGAAGGATATCTAGATGAATCTTCTCTTTGCGTGCATGTCTCATAAAGCATTTATGACTGGAAGCTTACCTGTTTCCACACAGTGGACCATACAGTCTAACGTACTTCAAACAAAGAGACAACGGATACTTCAACGGCTATATTCTCAAGAGAAGATATATAGAAGATTGTAGACTCCATGGATGACAGTTAGACAACTTAAACCTTGTGTGGTAGAGCCTTCATAAACATCTTCAACAATGAAGAAATGCTTTGTCGTCTCATTCAAAAATCCCTGTAGCTCTTAGCTCTCAATCCTCCTTGCAAATCTTGTGAGAGCTGTTATAGTTCTGAAAGTTTGTTCTAGTGCAAATCATTATGTCTCAGACATTGCCTCAGATCAAGCATTTCATTATAAGCTTGGTCTAGGGGCCTTTCTCTTTTATACACATTTTCTGTGTATTCCTCTTCGGGCTGTGAAGAGAAGACCTATGAGGAACAGGTGAGTTTTATTCCCTTCGTTGAGGAAGGAAGACCTGTGGTATCAGGTGGTAAGTTATACCTCTTCGGGGTTGAAGAGAAGGCCAGTTGTGACTGGATGTGTAAGAGTCCTTAAGGGGGATAGTACCCTTGGTTAGTGAAATCCCAAGTTGTTGCTTGGGGATTGGACGTAGGACTCCTTGGGATAGGAGGTCTGAACCAGGATAAAAATCCTTTGTGTTGTGTGATTGTTTGGTTGCTTGTTTGTCTTTATTATCTTTAACACTAACCATCGATCTCAATACTTTTATGTTAAGCATTTTGTTGACAGGATTTTATTTAAACGAATTTTTTAAATCCCATTCACCCCTCCTCCGGGCTTGCCAGCTGGGCAACATGTACCTCCTCAGCTGTGAGACGTGGAAGACATCGTGAACACTTGCTGTAACATCGCGCATTTTTCGGATCCTCGTGGATCCTTCGTTCAATGGTTGTGGTGTCCAGTGTGTGGCCAATGTGGTGTGTTACAGATGAGTACACAGGTTTTCTGGCCTTAGTGGGCCGATAGTTTAGGCCTATAGGACCCACAAGTTCACTGTTTGTGAATGCGACAAGGGGCATCGCGTTCTGAACGCGATGGTCCTGTATGTCATGTTCCTGTAGCCGCCGCTGAGCGGTTGTCGTCTGCATGCACACCGCGTGTTGCGCGCTGGACGGCATGCAGACGTCAGCTTTGGGAAGGCGACACCATTCCCCGTCGCGTTCAGGTCGTGACGGAGAGGTATGTCGTGTTCCTAACCGCTAGGGGTTTTTATGTAACTTTGGCCAAGCAGAGCTGCAGTGCGTTCTGCTCGGCCAGGGGAAGGTGCTGTGGCAATTTTCGGGGCGATTCGTCAGTTTGGTGGCATTTTTGGCGTGTTCTCGCCGCGAGGATCTTGCGTGGAGCGGGGGAAATGCCAAGAAAGTGTCGTTCTTCGTGTTCTTCGCAGAGGTAGGGTGATTCCTCCCGTGTTTGGGGCTGTGGATCTCATGTGATGATGATAGAAGGTGTTATTTGCTTTAAGAACAATAGATATCATGTTAGGGCACACATTAAAGCATGAAAAATGAGAATTAAACGTGGTTTGTGTGGTATGGGGTGGTAATCCGGAGTGGGCAACCCGGATTAGGGTTCCTGCCTGTGAAGGCAACGAAACCCCCTGTCGCGTTCTGAACGCGATAGGCCGACCCGTCGCGTTCATGTGATGAATGCGACATATCGGGGTGTCGCGTTCTGAAGGCGACACTACCCTACATCGCAACTGTAGACACCCGATTATGACTAATGGGTTGAACCACATTCCTTGCAACCTTAGTGGGCCCCTAATTGGTCACTCACCTTGAGCCTATCATTTGCCTTGATTTGAGCCCATTAATCCATTAAAAATACTTGAAATCCCGAAATCAATCATTTGAGAGTCCTAGAGGAATATGACTCCTATTTTATCATGTGGTTAGAGAGAATAATCCAAGATATTCGAGTTCCTTGTCGCACGCATCGTGGCGCCGCGACTATAGTCGCGACGGGTTGGGCCGCTGTGACAGCCCATGCATTATCCATGCAGTGGGCAATGCTGTCGCGTCCCCCCGCACCGTCGCGTCTCTAGTCGCGACCCTACGATCTGACGTGACAATGTCCAAGATCTCTGGCCTCCGTAACCAACCCTATTTATCCTCCATGCACTTGACTTGGTCTAAGAGGGTTATCCCGAACCCTTGGACGGATCCTTGGCCCTAGGGACTCTCTAAGCCCCCTAAGGACTCTACACCCGTTTTGATAGAGCTTTATCCCCATTTTTAATTTCTAAACCTTTTGAGGGATAATGCCTAATTTTCTCACTCCAAGCTCTATATAAGGAAGGCCCCTCCTCATGGACGAGGGGAGCCTCATGATTACCCGAAGGGCTGCCGAAATTCCCTCTGAACTAGACTTAGCCGCAGCAGCTCATCTCATCATTCTCTCACATTCCACTCCTCACAACTCACTCATTTCACCATCAATGGAGCAAGGAACGTGAAGAGGGTGACTCTAGCAATCTCCTGGACCTCTTTGCACATCATCGGAGCTGCATCCACGCCAGGAAGTCGCCCTAATGGGGCTCATTCCCTTTCCCCTTTCTCTTTTCTATTTCTACATGCATTTTTATGTCCTTTTAAATAGAGCATATCCACCATCCACCCACGTTTCCCACAACCACATGGGTTTAAAAACCACCCAGGTGCGTTCCCACCATGATCTCCCATCTCATTTCATCTTTTAGAATAGATACTACACTTTACATGTTCTAATAGGGTCTTTTCTTTGGGTTTTCTTTTGATTGTTAGGTAAGCAAACAAAGTCTATGAGAAGCTCTGGTGCTCTGGCCGGCTGGAGGACTAGAAGAAGGTCACAACATCAATTCTCCTGCATTCAAAGAACGCGACGGCCTGGGGTGACGCGACATAGATGCGTCGATTTCCACTGACGCGATACTAGAGACGCGGCGGCCATGGCGACCGCGACACCAGGTCAGTTTCCTGTTCTCTTCCTTTTTCTAGTTTAAGTTAGCCATTGTCTTTCCATATCATTAGGCAACTATCTAGGTGGCGATCACATCCTTTTTCCTATGCTATCATATTTGATATTCATGTACGTGTCGAGGGGAAGCCAATCCATGATACACCTTTGGCGATCACGGTGGGACCTTCAGTGCTACCCTCGTAGATCTAACTTGCTTGCTTGCCATATTTTCTTCTTTTTTGTCATTTTGGGCCCTATTAGTCTTCTTTTGTTCTTTGTTTCCTATTTTTTGCCCCTCGGTTCGTATCGCGACGCATCGCGGTGACGCGATAAGGTCGCGTCGCTGGACAACGACGCGATAGCAGGTCAATTTTTTCTTCTTATACCTGCCTTATCCTGCTTCTATAAGATCATGCATCCTTGTCCATGTATATGTGCCGTGTATTGTCGTGTTTTGGATGTTAGAATCCTATTAGGGTTCGGGTTTTCCTTTTAGTTCTTATTTGTAAGTTTTCGGGTCGAGTCGCGGGTTAGCGTATGGACGCGACATGGTCGCGCCGCCGGTGCGTCACGTCGCGTCAACAGGTACGCTCTGTTTGTAATGCTTCCATCCATGAATCGGTTTTTTTGGTGCTTCCTGATCCATGCTGTATTGATTTAGGATTTTGTGCTTTACATCTGGTAGGTAGTCTGTTTGAGTTGGGTGGTGACCCATGGTGTCTTCGGGCCTCTATCATTATCGCGGCCGCTCGCGCTGTCGCGATAAGGTCGCGGCGTACCCGGCCGCCGCGACTCAGCGAGACCCATATGGTCGCCCTGTTTGTTTCTCATCTATCACTTGTGCATACATTTGGGCATTTAGGCCCATTGCATACGCTGCTAAACCCATTTGATCAGGTTCCCCCTGGTTGAGTGAGTCCTCTCACCTACGAGCACTCGTAGGCTGACTCGGACCGCCTTCCGAGGACCTCCGTAAGTCCCCGTGGCCGTACGCACGTTGCGGTTCGCTGGCTGGTTGTACCAGTTGCACCCTTAGTTTGAGCCATCCTCGTAAGTGAGTGTGTACCGCCCTTAGTCATACCGGCGCACTTAAGTTCATCCCTATCAGGGACCGCATGACCGAGTGACATCCCTTTAATCAATTCACTTAAAAAGTCAAGTTCAAATCTTAAGAAATTTGCGTTGTAAGCATGATAACTTGAGTGCTTTGATCCCCCTTCTCCTCTCTATCTTTCTTTTCGTGATAGAGTTTAGGTGTGTCCCTCCAAATTGGTTGGAGGGTGTATGCGTCATTATTTAGGGAGATCGAGTCAATCCCCTCCGATCCTCGTGCTTTATCATAATCCCCTCTTCGACATGGACCAATTTTGAGTCCTTGCCGACGATGCCCTACCCCTTGGGTTGCTCAAGGAAGTGGCCCAACCTTCCATGGCCACTCTCCCGGGGCATATCCAGCCTCCCTCCATTACTGGGATCGATCCCGTCCTCCTTCTCCTCCCGGGGATGATGACCCTCACTCTCAATTCAACCAGCTCCTTCCTCACCTCACTCCAGACCAAGTCCGAGAGTTCATAGCTGCTGCCAAGGGGAAACAACCTTTATCTCCTCGGGGTCAAAATCCAGCCCAACTGGCGGAGTCCTCTGCCCGCATCGCTTCAGCCCCTCACCTTTCTTCGTCTGGGGCAGACCCTACACCTCTCCGTCCTGGGGCCATTCATTTTTCAGAAACAAGCTACCTCCCCCCAGAGATGTTCGGCCTCGGTCTCCTCCCACTACATATATACGGCCGAACAGCTCCGCTTCCTCGCGAGAGGTCTCACTCCTTCGAGCAGCCACGCTCCCTTGTCCCTACGCATCAGATCCAATCTCCTTCAGATTTCTTGGCGGAATGGACAAGTATGAAGAAGGAGCTTCATGACCTCCGGAGGCAATTGATCCTCGGAAGGTAGCTGACATTGCCCTCCCATCCTTCCAATACCTCCGGGTGCCTCCCAGTCCGAGCTCCCTGTATATCGTCGATACTCTGGGGTAGGAGACCCTTATGTTCATCTGAAGGACTTCGTCTATGAATCGGCGCCGCACAAGTATGACCACATCTCATGGCATATTTGTTCAGAAAATCATTAGATGGTCCAGCTTAGAGTGGTTCTATTCCTTGCCTCCGAGGAAGCCGAGGATTTCCAAATCGTCCAAGAAAGGTTTCTGCAGCAGTTTCAGATCGGGTGGGACCCGAATACTCTTTTGTGGATTTGGTAGCTGAAAAGATGAAACCAGAAGAGGATTTCTCCACCTATGCTGACCGGTGGCGCTCTTGACCGCAAGGTCCGTTGCCCAATGCCTGAGGAGGAGAAAGTAAAGTTGTTGATCTCCAATGCCACACCCACCTACCGAGCTATTTTGGCCATGAACGACATCTCTACCATGCACCAATTATATAGTCGAGCCCGTTTCATTCAAACCCAACTCAAGGACTCGCCTATACATTCCATGTTCGAGACCCCCAAGGCCGCTATGCTAAAAAGCCGCAAGGCCTAGTCACCGAGGGGATCCAGACAATGAACAAGTAGGTGCCGTTAGCAATCCCCAAGGCCCAGTAGGTAGGTCCCCCTATACCCAGCAAACCCAACAGTCTTGGAACAACAACAACAATAGGCAGCACCTCCCCAGGACAAAATCCCCCTCAAGATCAGCGCCAATACTCCCAGGTTCCTCCGCCTCAAAATGGCTATGCCCCAGGAAACCAATGGGCCAAGAGAGCCCAATACCCTCCATTACCCGAATCTCTAGCTGATGTCTTTGCAGCCCTCATGTCTCTAAATGCCTTAAGACTCCCCTGAGAAGGCGAATTGGAATATGGCAGCCGATCAAACAAAGTATTACGTCTATCATCGTCATCCGGGCCATAATGTGTCCGATTGCTTCCAATTCCGGGACAAGATATACGATCTCTATGAGCAGAATCAGATTGATTGGGCAGAAATGAAGAGGTTGATCCAAACTCTAAGGGACGAGCAAGGCCAGAGGCAACAACAGCAACAAACAGAGGAGACAGCAGCCGCAGCAACAACAGCAACAACAACAGCAAAACAATACCAGCCTTCCAACAGCAATACCAGCAACACAGCAACAGCAACAACAGCAGCAGCTGCAGCAGCCGGCGAACGATCTAGGCATAGTCCGTAACCCATGCCACAACATCAACCTGCTCCGAACCCTCAACCAGCTCCACCACCTCCTCGCCGCGCATGTTAACCCCGTTATCCACCATGCACCACCAGAAGCCCAGTGGGTCTTCGATGACGACTATGAGGTGGGCCAGCTTCTGGCTTTTCTCACGTCACGCCCACTGTTCCCGCACCTGCATCCGTCATACCCCCTCCCTTTCACCCCATATTGCCACCATCACCTCACCATCCTATTCTCCCGTCATATCACCATCATCCCTCCACCAAACACACCCCTCTCTCCCTACGCCAGCACCACTACTAGCCGACCTTCTATCCTTAACACCCTACCCCTCCACTCCACCATAATCTTGCCCTCCGGAGCGGGCGAATGTTTCATCGGATGTATCCTAACGCATCCATACCTATGCCAGGTCAGCAAACAACCATCAGCAGCAACAAGATACAGAAGAAATTGATCCAGCGCCGGGAACTCAATATGACATCCTAAAGCACCTCGATCAGACTCCCACCCAGATCTCCATATTGGAGTCATAAGAGATCACATACTCACCAAGATGCTCTCAGAACTTTTTTGCAAAGAGTCATGGTCAGCGAGGACATGAATCCGGACAACCTACCCTCAGTGCTCTCAATAGTGAACAGAGGACCCACCATTACCTTTTCTGATGGCGAGTTGGCTGCCCCCGAAGCCAGGAAAAATGCCCCTGTGTGTGACACTTACCATAAATAAAGTGGCAGTCGATGAGGGCTCTGGTAGACACAGGAGCCTCCATTAATGTATGTCCACTAAGCACTCTCAGAGCTTGCAACATATCAGAACGTCAATTGCAGCCCACGCCTACCACTATTGCTGCATAGGACAATTCGCAACGTGCCTGTCACGGGGTTATCACTTTGCAAGCAGAATTAGGCCTCTTGTTATGTCTGTGGAGTTCTATGTGCTGAACATTGATCACACCTACAAAGCCATTTTAGGGCGCCGTGGATCGAATCATTAGGGGCAGTACCTCTACAGCGCATCAGTGTCTGAAGTTCCCTTCCAAGGGCGGATAGTCAAGGTAAAGAGTATGACGACAACGCATACAGTCGAAGCCGTTGAGAGAGTGCTGCCATCAGTATGGCCGTCCAATAAGCCCATAATCTCAGTGCTTGATGTTAACTACACTTGGGCCTATACTTCTCTTCTAACCGCCCCAATTGGGTCTCCTCCTATAATGGCAGTTAGAAAGGATGTGAGCAAGAACAAAGGGGTGGGACATCATGTTCAGGCTGGGTTATAGTCAGGAAAAGGCCTGGGTGCTCATCTTCCGGGGAAACCAAGACTGTCGCCACCGCTAAGAAATTCACAAAGCGTGGCCTTGGATATTCAGAATGGGCCGCTTTCTCATCTCCTCCACAATCAGACCATGGACCGCTCACTTGGTCCTTATACGAGCATTTTGTCAGGGGCCCATTCAGCCCGGATATAACACCACCATAGAAACGCCAAGATCAGCCTATCAAACTTTAGAGGAGCAGCGACCCAACAAGAAGAAGAGAGCTGAGGAAGATACTGGGATCCGGATCAAGATAATATTGTCATCAGTTAGTCTGTTGTTTGAAAGATCAGAAGCTGAGGAAGAAAAGTTAGAATTAGAAGACCTATTTCTGTGGTCAATCAATGTTCAGTGAAGAAGATGTGTTGCAAGTAGCAGCATTATCAGCATCGACAACCACCGCCAGGCGACAGTTGCCTGGAATTGGTGAGGAGAACCAGTCAAATCATTTACCCTACTTATACAGGAGTTCTGGCCAGGGTTCTCTGGCCTCCCACTCACTTTGTTTCATCCATACTCGATGTAATATTAGTTTCATTCCTTTGCTCTTCCTTCATTGTCCAAATCCGCCCGCCGCCATTGAAGCATTCATTCGTCCTTCACCCCCCTCGCCATTCCTTAACGGTTCGGTCTTGTCTTTTTCGAAGCCATTTAATCTAATGTATCCTTTTTTCAAAAAAAAAAAAAATCCAAATGACAAAAAAAAAAAGTGTGTGTGTGTCTCCCCTGCTTCCGACGGCGATCCCCGTCACTCCCTCGTGCTTCTTTTCCGACGGCGATCCCGTCACCCCCCTCCTGCTTGTTTCCGACGGCGATCCCCGTCACCCCCTCCTGCTATGCTTCTGACGGCGATCCCGTCACTCCCTCGTGCTCCTGCTTCCGACGGCGATCCCCGTCACCCCTCTCCTGCTCCCACTCTCGACGGACGATCCCCGTCACATCTGCTCCCCAGCGGCCATCGTTGTCATCCTTTCGCTCCAGTCGTGCCTTCACCTGGTGGTCAGACATGGCCATTCCAGGCGATTCGGGTGAGGGGCTTCTGCTCCCCCACACCCCGATGTTGTTGCCGGCAACCTGAGCTCGGGGTGGCCGCTCCTCCTCCAGCTCCATCGGAGGATTCGCGCAACCCTGCCGCACCCGTTGTTTTCCTTCCATTAAACCTCTGGACGCTTCTCCAGAGCCTCCTGTAAATATCAAATCTAGCTCAAGTTCAGGGGTAGTTTCTAGTGAGTTCCCGTCCCTGTCTAGGAAGAAGAAGGGTAGTGGCATACCCTATAGATACCTCTTAGACTTAGTCCATAGATGTGGCGCTCTTCTAGCTGTCAAAGAGTTCGTCAAAGAAGCGGTAGTTCTGAACTTAGAGGAGATGCCGATAGAGGAAGGGCTAGACGACGGCTTTGGGATATATGAAATCTTAGCCGAAGAAGACCCATTAGATGAGAATGGTGTTGAGATAGAGGATGCTGCTGAGGCGTATGCTAGTGGTATGAGGAGATTCGATGAACCTACCTCAGCAGTCGACGAACCTACTAAAGAGGTAAATGTGGGAACGCAAGAGGACCCCAGGCTCTTAACCATAGCTTCTGGTCTCCCGCCTGAAGAAGAAGAAGAGCTCATAGAAATGTTAAGGGAGTTCAAGGATTCATTTGCCTGGTCCTACGATGACATGCCCGGCATTGACCCCAATTTGGTGGAACATAGATTAATTTTAAAGCTAGGGGCAGTTGCCGTCAAGCAAAAGCTAAGGAGATTCCTCCCCCACATCGGTTTAAAGATGAAAGAGGAGATTGATAGGCTACACAAAGCCAAGTTTATCCGTGTAGTCCTCTATCCTTTGTGGGTGGCAAACATCGTCCCGGTGATGAAGAAAGACGGAAGAGTGCGCATCTGCATAGATTTTCGGGATTTGAATAAGGCATGTCCTAAGGACGATTTCCCACTACCTCATTTGGATGTTTTGATCGATAATACAGCAGGGTTCGAAACTCTATCGTTCATGGATGGGTACTCCGGCTATAATCAAATTCGTCTAGCCCCGGAGGATCAAGAGAAGACCTCCTTCACCACCCCATGGGGAACATATTGCTATGTGGTCATGCCATTTGGGTTAAAGAATGCCGGCGCCACTTATCAAAGAGCAATGTTAGCTATCTTCCACGACATGATACATATTGATGTTGAGGTTTACGTGGATGATATCGTGGTGAAGTCTAGAACTCGAAGAGAGCATTCCTCCGTGCTGGCCAAAGTCTTCCGTCGCGCACAAGAGTATCAATTGAAGATGAATCCAAAGAAGTGTGTGTTTGGAGTTTCCTCGGGGAAATTGCTAGGCTTCATAGTTAGTAAACAGAGGATTCAGATAGACCCGCACAAGGCCAAGGCAATCAATGAGATGCCTCCTCCTAAGAACATATCTGAGCTTCGAGGTTTGATTGGTCGGCTGCAGTTCATAAGGAGATTCATATCTCAGCACTCTCAAAGATGTTGTCTCTTCTACGAACTGTTGAGAGGAGGAGTTAATTTTGAATGGAATGCTAAATGCCAAGAGGCCTTCGATGAGCTCAAAAGTTACCTTATGAATCCGCCCGTGCTTCAGGCGCCTGTCCCTGGGAAACCCCTAATCCTATATCTGTCAACTGTTGAGGACTCCCTAGGAGCTGTCCTTGCTCAGCATGATGAATCCGGCAAAGAAAGGGCAGTCTACTACCTATCTAGACTATTCAATCCTTCCGAGCTCAAACTCACCACAATGGAGAAAACTTGTGCAGCGCTAGTTTGGGTAGTGCAGAAATTGAAGCACTACTTCCTAGATCATAAGGTGAGTTTGATTTCTAGAATGGACCCTATTAGGTATCTCTTGGAAAGCCAGTCCTCGCCGACAGATTGGCACGCTGGCAAAGTTTCCTCTCTCAGTTTGATATCTCCTTTATTGTTCAGAAAGCCATAAAAGGGTATGCCATTGCTGAGCACCTTGCTCACCTCCCTCTTCCTCATAGTGATATGGTTCAAGAGGAATTCCCGACGAAAACCTATCACTTGTCTCTCACGATCCCTTCTGGTCACTCCATTTCGATGGAGCTCTCAATTCTAGGGGACGGGGCATAGGTGCAGTCTTGCTCACCCCAGAAGGGATCACCATTCCTCTGGCTTATCAACTCCAGTTCTACGCCACCAACAACATCTCCGAGTATGAGGCTCTCCTAGCCGGTCTTAAGCTTGCCTACCTTTTAGGTGCCCGTCACCTTAAGATCATAGGGGACTCTCAGCTCGTTCTTCGGCAAGTCCTCTCTACCTATCGCACTCGTGACCCCAAACTCAAGCCTTATCAAGATCTGGTCACGCTCCTCGCCAAGCAATTCCGTCAACTCATCTACATTCATACTCCTCGCTCCCAAAACATTCTGGCCGATGCTCTGGCATCGTTAGCTTCGTCTCTCTCTCCCTCTCAGCCGTAGCGCTGAGACTATCACCGTTCAGAGATTAGAAGCTCCCTCAACTCAGGATCCTTGGTTCTCAAACCTTAGGAGCTCCCTAGTGTTGAAGGCAGAGAAGAAAGAAGCGAAGGAGTTGTTGCTTGTTGAATTAGGGGAATTGATGGAAGAAGAGAGGCCGTGGTACCATGAGATTGAGCAGTTTTGCAGAGACGGTACCTTCCCAGAAGAAGCTGAAGCAGAAGATAGGCGAGCTATCCGTAGAGCGGCATTAAAGTATACCCTTGTGGGTGAAGTCCTTTACAGACGCGCTCTAAATGGAATGCTCCTCAGATGCGTGACCGATGAAGAGGCTTGGAAGATAGTGGAAGGATCTCACTCCGGTGAATGCGGAGGGCATGTGAATGGTCAGATGTTAGCCAAAAAGATCCTTAGGCAGGCTACTACTGGCCAACTTAGAAGAGGATTGCGCCGCCTACGTTCGTAGGTGTGTCAGATGCCAAATCCATGCCGATAAAATCCATGCTCCGTCTTCCTCTTTGTACACTATCTTCTCCTTGGCCTTTCTCCATGTGGGCCTTTGATATCATCGGGCCCTTGGTGATCCTAATGCTCAGATAAAACAAAAATCCTTCATCCTCACTGCTACTGAGTATTTCACCAAATGGGCCGAAGCAGAAGCATTTGCAGAAATCAAAGGTTCGACTGTGTGCAGGTTCATCATGAAGAACATCATTGCGCGGTTTGGAGTACCTGGCAGCCTCGTCACCGACAATGGACCCCAGTTCATATCACAAGACCTTCAAGACCTCTGTAAGAAGTTCAATATTTCTTTGCATCATTCGTCTCCTTATTATCCACAGGGCAACGGCCAGGCCGAAGCCACGAAAAAACACTTTTAAAGATTTTGAAGAAAACTTGTGAGTCTAATAAATTCGCTGATTGGCCAGAAAAGCTAATTGAGGCTCTGTGGGCCTACCACCTCCATCCGCACACCTACGGGGCAAACCCCTTTCTCACTTACATACGGATGGAAGCGGTATGTCCACACGAGATTCTCATCCCTTCGCTAAGAATTCAGTTGGACAAAGAACTTAATCCCGATGAACATCGGGAGGCGTTACTTACACAACTAGAGCTCTTGGATGAACGGCGTCTAGCTGCAGCCGATCATGTGCTTTCATATCAAAATAGACTCTCGAGGTCTTTTCAAAAGAAAGTGATTGAGCGTAAGTTTCAAGAAGGAGACATGGTTTTGAAGCGAATTTTCATAAAACCTGGAGGTCCAAGATCAAAACTGTCTGCAAATTGGGAAGGGCCGTACGTCATTAAAGAAGTGTACCCGGGAAACGCATATAGGTTAGTTAATGCCGATGGTGATGAACTCTCTCACCCATGGAATGGATTATATCTTAAAAGATTCTACCCCTGATCAACAGTCTTTTGATAACAACACCAATTAATAAGTAGCCATTTGCCAAGTGTCTCGCTCCCTCTCATATTGACGAAATAATATTTATGCGCAATCACGTACTCAACATGGTAGCCTAAGGTCATTGTCCCTTCACATACAGTGTTCTCGCTTAGCCCTTGCTCGGGGAAACAAAAGGTCAATTCTCTCCCTACTCGGACAAGGTCTAGGGGCAAGGGGAAGGCTAACATGTAAACATGCAACATTATAGACCATGTGTTTGAAGTCTGAAGGAGGGACGGGCAGTTCTAAGAAAAACATATAGCACAAAAATAAAGCGACGAAATGATAAAATGAAGGGGCATGTTAAAGAGTGGCAGTACAGTTCCCCGCGGGACGCCCTTGAGCCCGGTCGCGCGCATGCCCCAATCAAAAGAGTAAACATTGTGGCCCTAAAGTCCCTGGACAACAGATGAATAGCACATGTAGCTTACCTGTTGCAAGTCGTACAAGTCGGCAACCCCGACCCCGAGACTAAGTCTATCACATTCATATTCTTCCTATCCTCCCTAAAAATGACCAAAGAACCCTACGCTTGCTGTGTGTTGGAACATATTGTCACAGGGGAGAAATCTTAGCAAAACGAAGATGAATATGCGTTGCACATAAATCTTACTCTCCAAAATGAGAGATAGAGGTAAGGCTCACGGTTAATCGCTCAACATTAAGAAGTGTGTTATCAAAGAATTTTCCAAAAAAATCAAAAATCTCAAAAATCCAAAAAATCAAAAGATCCCCAAAACAAAAAAATCAAAAAATCCAAATCCAAAAAATCAAAAGATCCCCAATCCAAAAAATCAAAAATCCCCAAAACCAAAAAAAAAAAAAATTCAAAAAATCAAAAAAATCAAAAGATCCCCAAAACAAAAAAATCAAAAATTCCAAAAACCAAAAAAATCAAAAGATTTCTAAAATCATAAAAAAATATATAATTTTCAGAAAATAAAAAAGGTGTGTACATATTGCTTTTCTTTAGCATGCATTATTTTCATTGTCTTTTCGCCTATTTAATAAGGCTCGGCCCTTGACAATTACGGAGTTAGATTTTATCATTTTACGCGCAAGGGGCTGAGCCTAAGAACAGATCTAACTTGTTCTTCTAAGTGTGTGCAGGAACAGGCATTTCAAGGGCAGAGTACAATATCACGCTCAAGACTCCCTTTCTCTCCGCTTGTTTGAAACTCGCCTCTCACTCGTGTCAATTGCAAACCATTTATTTATCATAAATATTGGCATGAAAGTAAAACTGCACTGAGGTATGAACAAAATGTACATAGATAAGAGGGAGGTGGCTCACAAGTCTCCTCACTGTCCACCGCCACTCTCCCCGGATCCCTCTCGCCTATCGGAGGTGGCAACATCTCGCCACCCCCTCTACCCTTGAGCACTACCCTCGCCCTGCGGCGCCTTCTCCTCCTCGTTCCTCCGCCTGCTGGAGGAACCCGCTAAATACTGCCCGACGGAGGCGCCGGTCGCCCTGCTCACGCTCACCCCGCTCCGGCTCCGACTGCGTGATCGGCCTATATCCGTCACGATCTGCTGAAGGCCCGCGCCAGTGTCTGCTGTGCAACAGCTCTGCACGCAGTCGGGTCACCTCCTCCTGATCTCCGGGCGGCCTCTGTACCCGCAGCGTCGCCAGCTCCCGGGTCATCTCCGCCACCTGTGCCTCAGCCGCCTCCGCCCGGAGCGCAGCTGGTCCCTCTCGCTCTGCAACGTCATGGCTTGCTCGTGAGCCAACTCCAAGTCTCTCTCCTGCAAAAACGGTAATCAATCAGCATCATTTGGAAATAAACGACTCAAGTGTTTAAATGAACTTACCCGCTCCTCCAAGTGCCTCTGAGCCTCCTCAGCTCTCAGCACTGCCCCTGCCAGTCGAGCCTCCATGAGCGATGGAGAGCCCCTGCGCTCCGAGAGGAGGAAGCACCGCCTGCTCCGGTACCCCTCACTCTCTCCAGCTCACTCCGCTGCACGCAAAAGGCATGTCATTCATTTTTTGCTTAAATCAAGGGGGGCTGAAAGTGAACATGGTGGTACTTACAGCTCTGCGTCTGCTCTGGGCTACCTCCCGATCTTGCACCGCCGACTGGAGCAAGGCTCGGAGAGAAGCAATCTCACCTGTCACGTCCACCTGCAAGGAATTGCCAAATCATCAGTTCTAATCATTAAATCCGAATTCTTTGAGCCGTGGTTTAGAAGTTTTACCTGGTGTCGGGCGCTCTTGTATACCTTTCCTCCATACTTCAAGGCGTACGCCTGGAGGTAGGCATCATCAGTGGTCGCGTCCGATCTGACACCCTTGCCTTTCCGCTCCCAGTTCTCGATCTGCTCTCGCGTGCGCTCCCTCCAGTCTGTCGTGTCGTGAAGTCCCCGAAAAACTCGACCCGGCGGCGAAACCGGGTCCAGAGGGGGGAACTCCACAACACTCTGCCTGAGGCCAGGGAGCACTGGGTCAGAAATAGGTTCAGAGGTAGCACAAGGTTCAGCGCATGCAACCACACCGACCTACCGAAGTAGGGGCGGGCCTGCACCAACCAAGGCTGTCCCTCATCACCCTCCTCCAGATATGGCTACCAAACCACCTGCAAAAGAGAAGTAATTAGTCATTTCAAGCAAATAAATTCAAAAGGCAGGGATTAAGGGTACCAACATCCAGATAGGGGTAGCTGTCAATGACCTCCTGTAGGCGCTCCAGCTGGTCAACCAAGTGTCGGGTGTCTCGGCGAGAGTCCCAACGGCGTGCAATGGGCACGAAGCCCGGCCGTGTGAGATCCCCTCTCCCCAGGGGGGAGGTGTAGATAGGCCCAAACCTGCAAGATGAAAGACAAATCATGGCAGTTAAGAAAAATGATGTTTAGATCCAAGAGAGTTAGGAGAGAAGGTGTACCTGAAGGAAGGGGTAGAAGCCGCTCGTAGACGTCTGCCGCTCTGAGGCGCTCAAACCGTCGAACTGGTGCGCTAAGAAGGCTGCTCCCCAAGCATACCCCCCTACCTCACCTAGGTCCTCTAGCAAGGGCAGGAAGCGGCAGTGGACTGCGTCGCCTCTCGTGGCAAACAAGAGTCTACCAAGAAAGAGAACGAGAGAAAACGGCGCAAGTCCAAGTCCGCCTGCGGCCCGGGCTCGCTCGCAAGCTCCCTCTGGCTGACCTAGCTAGCCTCGCCAGGTACTCATCCTCACTCTCCCCTGCGTTCTTCCCCGCCTCGTACAAGCCCAGACTCTCCTGCAATGCTACCTAGGCACTAGGGAGGTCTAGGAGGAGGGCTCAGCTAAGTCATGATAGCAGGGATAGGTGTAGCCGCTCACTGCCCGCCCATAGACTCTAAGCCCTGCGATCCGGCTCACATTCTCCAAGCTAGGGATCATGTGCCCCCATGGGAATGCGAAGGCACTCGCCTCCGTGTCCCACCTGCTCCGCAGGGCCTGGGTGAGGGCCGGGTCCACCCTCATCCTCTCGATCCTAAAGATCTGCCCGAACCCCATCTCCTCTACTCGCTCTCGCTGGAAAGGGGGGAAAGCTAGGAAAGCAGCCAGCACCAGTGTCTATGACACTCGAGCCCTCATTTCACCCTGCAAAGTTCGTTCAAGTTCAATTTCAGGTTTTTTTTTGTGTGTTCGGACAAAGTCGCGACAGCTGTTGCAGCCGCGACCTTGTCGCGACGGTGCGGGACACCGCGACCTTATCGCGTCACCTTCGTAGGTCGCGATAAGGTCGCGTCTGCCCTAGACGTCGCGACACTGTCGCGACGCCCCGCCCCGCCGCGACACCATGTCGCGGCGGTCGTGCTGACGCGTTCTCAGAATCAAACCGGCCGGAGCCCCTTGTTTGATCCTCATTTTCATGGGCGTTTCGCCCTACATTGCCCTCTAGGGGCTCCATCTACTTCTATTCCACTACCATTCAAGGTTTGAGGAAGGGCACTTACCGTTTTCATGGCTTTGGTCGCCTTTTCCGCTCCTCCTCCACATTCGCGACCGAGCCATCCCCTCGTCCTCCTCCTCTCCCATCGCGACCTCGGGCACCTCCTCTCGACCGAGGCTCCTCCATCCGCCGTCGTGAGCTCCGACGCTCCGCTTGGCGTTTCCTTCGCGATGAGCCCTCGCCGATGTCCTTTCCTCCTTCCATATGTTAGGGTTGTCTTGGAGTGGGTGTTAGCTAGCAAGGAGGTCGGAATGCAAAAGGGGATTGGGGGAAGGTTCAAGGTTTGGAGATTTGGTTTTTGAAAACCGGAAAGGAAGAAGGAAAGGGGGGCCGTTTGTTTTTGAATCGATCGGTTCATGACGCGACTCAGCGGGCGGTCGCGTTCATGTCGCGACCCTCTGGGCTGCCGCGACAGTGTCGCGACACCCCGCATGGCCGCGACATAAAGGCGACACCCCTGGCTGTCGCGTCATCAACAGAGCCCTTCCGTTTGCATAAAATTCACTCTATTTCATTCAAATGCAAAGTCTGTTACATGCTCTAATTCATTCTAAACAATCAAACAATACTTTCAAATCCTTTCCTAACTATCATCTGGCTTACAAATCAAATCAAATCAATATTCCCTCCCGCAGGCTGAATTTTCTTCAAAGCTTCAATGTATTCCATGATTGCTTCGTCATCTTCTTCCACCTCGGCTTGAATCGCGCTCGTCGCGCATCCTTCCCAGTGGACGACGGCGCTGCGCATGTCGCGTTCGTCCTGTGCATCGCCCCTCTTCCTCTCTGGATAGGTGGGAAGTGTGATAGAAGGGAACACCGTGCGAGCCGCACCGCATTGGAGATGGCAGCGGTCGGGTTGTAGGAAACTAGCGCCCCGTTGCCCAGCAGCCTCAAAGCAAGTCCAGCGCGTTGAGGAAGGTGGATTGTCGGCCGTGCATGAATCGAGGGCGCATGTCAAAATCCGCCACGGTCAGACTTCGGAGGTATTGGCGCCAGGCTTGTATGCCCTTCACTTGAGCCGTTTTGCACCACGCCCGAGGGCTCATGTGAAGCCGTCCGCCACGTACGCCAGTGGGTGGTTCAGCATTGTCTTGCATTCCATGGTCAGGTCCTCCACCGCCCGGAATTGAACATGCATCCCCATCCATAGCTCAAGGCGACGACCGATCCATAGAAGGGACCCCCGAGTGCTGCAGAGGTCAGGCAGCATAAAGAAAACCCAGGACGGCTTGCCCAATTTTCATACCTTCGGAGATGGAGTCAATAATGCTAAGATTGCTAAAAGAGATGGCACCGTCGGCTTCCGGAAAGAGTATGACGCCGCAAATGCATATGGCGGCTGCTTTGGCGATGGCGGTGTAGTTCGTGGTCTTCCGCTTGCACTGGGAAGTAATCCACTGAGCAATTGGAAGAAGGTGAACGTGCATACCACTAGTCATGGAGTAGAGATCATTTTTCTTCATGGTAATGTATGCCAGGATGCTCCATGAATTGATCTGTTCCACGGTATAGGAGATTGCAAACTCTTCGCCCCTTTGATAGCGTGGGAGGCCAAGCATGATCTCCAACTCTTCCAAAAGGATCGTCGCCTCGAACTCGGGAAAGATGAACGAGTTGGTCTGTGGATGCCATAGCTCCACCATGGCTGTGGCACTCTCCCACACATTCACCAACTTGTTGTAGTTTTTGGCCAGTACGAAGACGGTGGACAGCCCCCACTCCTTCAAATGACCAATAGACGTGGGTGGCAGTAACTCCACGACATCTTTGAGAATCGCCATTGGCCGGGGAGGATCTGAGATAGAAGAAGAAGCATGAAGAACGGAAGAAAAAAAGGAGAAAAGAGAAGAGCAAAACAGAGCAGAAAAAAAGCAGAGCAGTGCAGAAAGTTAAGAATCTCAGGAAGAAAAGGGCACTTACTTGGAGCTCCGGACGTGTGTAGATGTGCCCGGGATAGCGGAGAGTTGCTTCAGATCGGCATATGTCTCCCTAGCAGCGTTTGGGCCGGAGTAAGCAGGGATATCTTCTGCAAAAGCCGAATAATTCCTCTTCATGGTTGCAAGAGAGGAAAAGAGAGTTTGAACTTGAAGAGCAGAGGATGCCAGGGGTTAGCTGCGGGATTAGCACCCTCAACCCTCTTTATAAAGTCTTAAGGGTTAGAAACCCACTCTAATCCCGAGACTAGATGTTAGGATAAGATTAGAAGAGGTTTAGGAGTCCTAGTGTTGGTCTAGGTGTCTTAGGATAAGGGTGAACCCCGGTTCCTGGTCTTTCCAAGCTCTGTCCGAGTCGCGACGCCACGATCTGACGCGACCATGTCGCGACAGGGCGCTGCAACGCGACATGGTTGCGGTCGTTTTGGCTGTCGCCTCTCCACCCGAGGGGCTGTTTTCATCCTTGAGCTGTGTATATATGTTGATTGATTGCTTATAATTGATTGTGTTTCATATTTCATTGTGTTTATTTCTAAAAAAAAAATCAGAAATTCAGAAAATCAAGAAAGATTTTGTCACAGGTAAGACATGTATCGTATTCTGTCCCTATTCCTCGCATTACTATATGGTATTCTATCTATTATATCGTTTCAAGGACCACTGGTTCTCAATGTGTTCTGGGATTTGAGTTCCCCTTTACCAAAAAAGTGATAATCTAGGTACACATTGTTAATCATTGGATAGGCCGTTGAGTAGTTAAGCACGGGACGATAGATTCAGGCCTACACCCGGTTGCGGGTAGTCTCTGACCCGTTCTACTTGACTTAACAATATTATCCTTGATATATTTATTATTTTTCATTTTTTTGCATTCTTTTTGACAATTTCTTTTACTTTAGCCCAGCATGCATCATGTAGGACTTTGAACTTTCCTGACTCATTCTTGACCATTGATGAGCTCGTGTTGAGTGCCCAATCATCCTTCATGTTCCAAACAAGAAATCCAATTCCACTCCAATCGGAAGGTTTGCCTCCGAGCAAGTTGTTCCCGTCAGATTGACAAGAATTTCCCTGTCTGGATTCCCCATCCAATTATTCATCCTTTTCCTTGATCCGTTTTGGTTGCGAACCGCTCCCAAGACAGAGTCATGAGTTACCTGCCTAGCACGCATATGTCCTTCCAAAACGAAACCTGCAGGCCAATCGGCTAGGGTACCTCTCAATCGAGGGGTTGATCATCCTCTTCTTTTCCTCTCGTCCAGACTTGTGCTCTTCTTTGCATTCTACTTGAACAACCGACTCGGGGCTTTCACAAAGATTCCAATTGCCTGTTAGTTAAGATCGGGTGTCTCTTTACCTTGGCCTCCGCTTTTCAGTCCACTCCGCGTCATCTCCGTTCCACCGTCACTTCATGACATCTCCACGCCGCTTTCGCTTCGCTCCCCTGCAAAGTAGAAGACAAGGAGGGGCAATCTGTAGACACCTGATTATGACTAATGGGTTGAACCATATTTCTTGCAACCTTAGTGGGCCCCTAATTGGTCACTCACCTTGAGCCCATCATTTGCCTTGATTTGAGCCCATTAATCCATTAAAAATACCTTGAAATCTCGAAATCAATCATTTGAGAGTCCCTAGAGGAATATGACTCCTATTTTATCATGTGGTTAGAGAGAATAATCCAAGATAATTCGGGTTCCTTGTCGCGACGCATCGTGGCGCCGCGACTATAGTCGCGACGGGTTGGGCCGCGCGACAGCCCATGCATTATCCATGCACGGGCAATGCTGTCGCGTCCCCCCGCACCGTCGCGTCTCTAGTCGCGACCCTACGATCTGACGCGACAATGTCCGAGATCTCTGGCCTCCGTAACCACACCCTATTTATCCTCCCATGCACTTTGACTTGGTCTAAGAGGGTTATCCCGACCCCTTGGACGGATCCTTGGCCCTAGGGACTCTCCTAAGCTCCCCTAAGGACTCTACACCCGATTTTGATAGAGCTTTATCCCCCATTTTTAATTTCTAAACCTTTTTGAGGAGATAATGCCTAATTTTCTCACTCCAAGCTCTATATAAGGAAGGCCCCTCCTCATGGACGAGGGGAGCCTCATGATTACCCCGAAGGGCTGCCGAAATTCCCTCTGAACTAGACTTAGCCACGCAGCAGCTCATTCTCATCATTCTCTTCACATTCCACTCCTCACAACTCACTCATTTCACCATCAATGGAGCAAGGAACGTGAAGAGGGTGACTCTAGCAATCTCCTGGACCTCTTTGCACATCATCGGAGCTGCATCCACGCCAGGAAGTCGCCCTAATGGGGCTCATTCCCTTTCCCCTTTCTCTTTTCTATTTCTACATGCATTTTTATGTCCTTTTTAAATAGAGCATATCCACCATCCACCCACGTTTTCCCACACCCACAGGGGTTTAAAAACACCCAGGTGCGTTCCACCATGATCTCCCATCTCATTTCGTCTTTTAGAATAGATACTACATTTTACATGTTCTAATAGGGTCTTTTCTTTGGGTTTTCTTTTGATTGACAGGCAAGCAAACAAAGTCTACGAGAAGCTCTGGTGCTCTGGCCGGCTGGAGGACTAGAAGAAGGTCACAACATCAATTCTCCCGCATTCAGAGAATGCGACGGCCTGGGGTGACGCGACATAGACGCGTCGATTTCCACTGACGCGATACTAGAGACGCGGCGGCCATGGCGACCGCGACACCAGGTCAGTTTCCTGTTCTCTTCCTTTTTCCTAGTTTAAGTTAGCCATTGTCTTTCCATATCATTAGGCAGCTTATCTAGGTGGCGATCACATCCTTTTTCCCATGCTATCATATTTGATATTCATGTCCATGTCGAGGGGAAGCCAATCCCTGTGATTACAGTAACCTCAGCTGAGAGGTCATGTTGTGCATGGTCTAAACGGCAGAATTATTCAATTATCGATGTTTTATGTGTATGGCAAGTATAAGTGGTGCATTAGCACCTGTAACGCTCTGTGAGCATGTTGTTTATGTGTTTACAAGGCTAGCAAGTGGTTTACATGATTGGCGTGTTGTTCACACAGATAATGTGCTGTGTTCACGTGGTTGACGTGAGGTTTCACGTGGTTTGCGCGGTGTGCACGTGGTTTATGTGTGCGTGGCGAGTAGCACGATGCCTACCGTGGTTACCTCTTTAGTTGGGTGCCCCAGGTTCTGTGTGAGTCAGGCATGTGTGTTTGTGCTCGGGACTTGTTCTGGTACTTGTGTTGTGTCGTCGAGGTCTGTGTCGTCTGTCCTGGATACCCTCACTCCTGTGTTTGAGTTGTACGTCCGGCTGAGGGAAAGATGATAGAGGGATAGCGACTTGTGAGAGTTTGTTGTTTGTCGCTTGTAGCACGCTCGTAGTTGGGGGTACGGACACTAGTAGACGTCATTGGTCCCGACTAGTACTATTTCCAGTGCCTCACTTTAGGGAGCTCAGGCCAGGGTCCCTAGAGGTGCCAGGCATGGGCCTACAGCTGTGTGGTCCACAGGTGTTGTCACGCCCCTCCAATTTAGCAGCGGAATAAATCGGAGGGAGACGTGAACAACGAGTATGGTAACGACAACTACGCATATTTTCGCAAACATCAGAGCATCTAATGAACAACAATTGAAAAAACTCTTGATTTCATTATAAAATTACTAAGACTATTACAACCACTGATTCGGAGCCAAACACAAGGCTCAATGACGTCAATACACTGAAAAGAAAACTAAAGCAATAACTACTAGACTCCATGGTACTAAGGTAACTTCATGAGTTGACTTCGGGTCGCTCATCGCTCTAGTCTTGTCCATTGGTGTGTGTGACGTCAGAGTCCGACTTACTGAGACACAATAACAAATAACGAAGGGTGAGCGATAACGCCCAGTAGGACTTAAATCTCAGGGTCAAGCATGCTTTAAATAATTAGTGCATTGAATGGCAGAGTAACTAAAGATAGAGCGAGTCGTGTAAAGTCGAGAAAGTAAGAGCACAAGTAACATGGTTCAAATAGTAGATGAATCAAGTATAGTACAATGAATAAGATCGAGTCACGATATAAAGCAACACAACAACACGATGGCACATAGCGTCAACGTCGAGCAATATCAAGAAACATGTATAGCAAGGAGAGAGAAGTAGTTGGCCATATAGAGAGTAAATTGCACTTTGATTGATTTTCTTATCAATCGAAATAGTTTGGCACTTTTGATTAACTTTCGTCAATCGAGATAGTAATTGCACTTTGGTTATCCGAAGATAGCGAGAGAGAGTATAGCACTTGTTTGTCAAAAGACAACGAGAGAATATAGCACTTTGTGTTGATTGTCTTAGATTAATCTTGATAGTATGAACTTGATGTAATGCCGACATCCTGATCATTTAACTCCCGCGGGCAAATGGCACTTTCGGGCGCTCCCCCCAGGACCTGATCGGGCCCTATTGCGCTGGCATTGGTTATATTGTTTATCTTTAGACAATCAATAATGGCCAATTGAGAGTACCAAGAAATAGATAAGAGCACTAGATGAATAGAGGGATAGTAGAGTGAACGTGAATGAGCGAGTGGAGTATAGATGAGAACTAGTGAACATCACGTAAAAAACGAGTAAACAGGCGATAGTAACAGTTGCACAACACACGCACTTGGTGTTGGAAGTCAGGTGGAAATTCACGATCTTCCCGCTGGCCATGTTATGCACAAGTCCAGAGGTCCGACATGATTCAAGGTAAGAGCGAGCTTCTAATAGCCGTTTGGATCATATCGATCCCTAAAGGGGTAATGGGTGTTAGGGTACAACCAGCTCGTCGACCATGTGGGAATCCATGATCAGAGGAGACTTACGGAGGCCTTGCACAAGGATTCACTAGTCCGGCGGAAGGAATATCCGACGGAGAGTTTGTCCAAGTCAAGAGAGTGTGTAATTATAGAAACAAGTACTCGACGTTCTAGAGGAATTCTAGAACAGTGGAGCGTCGGGATCGGTGTTCCAAAACATCGCAAGAATTGTAAACAAGTACTTCTTAAAATAAGGTAATTAATTGCATTAATTATCAGATATGTTATGTATCATATTCATGCCAATTAAGCCATATTGGATGGTTCAACGTGTGTGCATGTGTCATGAAATCATGGATATGAAAGATCAAGTGATTGACTTTTATTATATTAAAATGCAACCAATACTTACAACTTCATTTTTCTGTAATTAAGACCGTTAACATGATATGGAAGTTACGGTGGTACAACGAGACTTGCACAAGATGGGTTTTCTGGCCCAAAAACTGAGATCGCGACGTGGTCTTGCAGGATTGCGACGGGGTCGTCAGATCAGGCAGGCAGAACGCGACAGGGGTACTGTCGCGACCAGAACGCGACAAAGGTACTGTCGCGACCCGACCTCAGAACGCGACATATCGGGCCGTCGCGTTAACAGGGTCTGCGCCTGAGTCCGACCGGGATCTGACATGCTCTTGGTTCAGACTTACCATGTTTTGACACATGGGCGATATTCATGAAACACCTATATCTCTATATGCTGACCTTTAGACAAACACACTTACATAGAAAATGTCGAGGACATCCATGGAAGAACTTTTGTGTTGTGTTCTGGGTCTGAATCGTCTCTAATTGCATGCAATACAGGAAGAATGTAAAAAAAGCCCTAAACATGCATGACTTCGTTGCGACTTACATGTTATGCTTGTAACATGAGATCTACTGATATTTGGACAAAACGTTTAACATAAACGATGACTAGGACAACTAGTGGAAGAACTTGATGTTGGGGGTTTTACCTAATTCGGTCTTTGTCCTTGTAAAAACATGAAGAACTTAAAGTTAAATGCAACCTGAAAACGCAGTATCCTGCATGACTCTATTACGAAGTTTATAACTCTCTAACTAATGATATTTAAACAAAACACTTAACATGAAAGATGACCATGACAATTAGTTAAAGAACTTTATGTTGGAGGATTGACCTACTTCGGCCTTTAATCTTATGCAAAACAGGAAGAACTTAAGGCCATCTGCAAACCCGAAAACACAGTATTATGCATGACTCTTTTACGGGGTTCATAACTCTCTAACTAAAGACTTTTAGACAAAACGTTAAACATGAAAGATGATCATGACTACAAGTAGAAGAACTTTATGTTGGAGGATTGACTACTTCGGCCTTTAATCTATGCAAAACAGGAAGAACTTAAGGCCATCTGCAAACCCGAAAACACAGTATTATGCATGACTCTTTTACGGGGTTAACTCTCTAACTAAAGACTTTTAGACAAAACGTTAAACATGAAAGATGATCATGACTACAAGTAGAAGAAAACTTTGATGTTGATGATTTAGTCTAGTTCGGTCTCAAATTGTATGCATAATAAGAAGAACGGGAAAAGCCCTAACTGTGCGCGACTTAGGGGAACGACTAATACACAAAGGATACTCCATGAAAATTAGTAAAATCAGAAGCAAATGAAGCTAGACTCGAAGCTCTACAATATGGTATTATTTTTATTTAATCTTGACACAAGAATGCCTACCTTTGAACGCTAAGAACTCCCTGCAGATTCCTGGGTTGATGCAGTGGCTTGGGGAAGATGTTCTTCATGACTCCAAGCCCTAGGGTCGTCCTCCTTGCTCTGGGAGTTGTTCCCATGTCCAGCAATGAAAGGAGCATGCTAAGGTTGGTCATAGAGGGTCTTAAGTGGTTTTATAAGGCTAGGTTCTCTTAATTCCGAGTTTTGGAGTTTCTAAATCTTGTAGTAGGAATCCTACCATGACTAGAACTACCTAGGAGCTATTGCCATCCAAGCAACCCCAATGAGTAAGTAGTAGGGAGCAAATTCGTGCTCTCATGTTGGGCTTAGATTTGGGTCATGATTAATGGTCCAACTAACTCATGGTTAAGCTTAAATGACCCATTTTACTAATAGGTATTGGGTTAATACGAATTTTAAATATTATTTCCTTTTTATTTGGCCACCTATTGGCCAATAATTGTGATTGGCCTCAAACATATATTTTACTTTAGTTGCTATATTAAATAGCGGTTTCGACTTAGTTTCCTAATTCGGGTAACTTGGTCACGTGTAACGTACATTCAACCAATACGATTTTTCGTTGCACTAATTCCTTCATGAAAAGCTTAGGGATAATATTTGAGGATGGTTTATAATTTTTACGGAATTTTCTAATGTGTTTTCTCACGTACGATAGTGGTACGTAAGTTCTATCATTATGATAATACGGAAATTATTTATCTACTATTTTCATACTTGCATTTGTTCATAGGTCATAAGTTGTCCTTGGTCCAATTTCTTTTATGGACTATCCCCATATTATTTGGAGTCTACTCATAATTTTTATTTCAATTGTTAATCTACTTGGCTCATGTAATAATGGATATTTCAATTTATTCCTTAGTTACAATAATAAGTCACATAAATTCTAAATCATGGTCCGAATTATTTTTCTATGCCCAAATTTCTTAATGGGTCATTAGATAATATTTTTAAGGTACAACTATTTTTTATAGAATTTTTACATGAGTTTCTACTCATGCAATAATGACGTGTATCTTTTAGCTAGTTTGGTTTTTATAAATTGACGAATTTTCTATTATCTAAAATTTTAATTAATGAAATTTCTGGGGTATTACAGGTGTGGTGTAGGTTGGTCTCCATAGTTGTTTGACTTGTTCTAGTGGAGCGGCAGCTGGACCTTTCTTTTGTGGCTGCGAGACTGAGAGGTAGACCTGTGTGGTTTGTCCGAGTCAGTTGCTGGTGTCGTGAACCAGTCTACGTGACTTGAGTGTGGCAGTGTCTACTTTAGCACGTACACTGAGTTGTGGTTTTGCCGTTTATTTATTAAAATGGATTTATGTTGACGGTAAGTGGTAAGTGGTATTTACAGCTTTAAAATCCTGCTTAGTTGAGCTATAATTGCTAGCGTAGCTTCCTACTTTCGTACTTGAGTTTGGTTTGCTCGATTTTTGGGGGAGTTTCCCTACTGAGCCAGTGACTTGTGAGGCTCACCCCTACTCCCTACAGGTGAAGGAGAGCAGGAGGTTTCTCTACCGTCTTCCAGTTCAGGGCCGCATCGCAGCGGAGTTGGGACGATGCCTCCAGCAGTGTAGTTTCTTTTCCTGTTGTACCTCGGGGTATGCCCCAGGCTCTTGTACCTTACTTGACTTTTGTTGAAATTTGGCTATGTAAATCCAATGTAACTATGTGTGACATTGTGAATATATATATATATATATATATATATATATATATATATTATATATATATATATATATATATAGTGTGTCCTTTATGTTCTCACGGACAGGTGTGTGATATCCCTTGCGAGGCTACGACTCATTCACGGGAGACGGAGTCGGGTCAAGCTCGTTACTGGGTTAACGGGTTTGAACGACGTGGTCCATCACACCTGCCAACTTAGACGGAAGAGCTAACCTATAAGCGACCTCGCTAACCCACCCCAGGATGGGAAAGGGACCAACAAACCTCGAACTGGGCTTGCCCCTCTTCCCAAACCTGAGAACGCCCTTGGTGGGCGAGATCCGAAGAAACACACTGTCGCCTGCCTCGAACTGAAGTGGCCTCATGCGAATGTTTGCATAGCTCTTCTGTCTGCTTTGTGCTGTTTGCAGTCTCTGTCTGATCAGCCTCACTGTATCTACACACTGCTGTACCAACTCTGGCCCTAGTAACTGCCTCTCGCCAACCTCATGCCAGTGCAACGGTGTCCGACATGGTCTGCCATACAGAGCCTCGTAGGGCGCCATCCCAATGTTGGAGTGAAAGCTATTATTATAAGCAAACTCCACCATGGGAAGGTGCGACTCCCAGGTGCCGCCCCAGTCTAGGCAACATGCTCTCAACATGTCCTCGAGGGTCTGTATGGTCCTTTTTGGATCCATCTGTCTGCGAGTGATAGGTTGAACTCAGCCTCAACTCGGTGCCCAGTGCCCTCTGAAAACTGTGCCAGAAATGAGAGGCAAACCTCGAATCTCTATCTGAGACTATAGAGACCAGGGTCCCGTGCAAAGGTACAACTCTATCCACAAATAGCCTAGCAAGTCTGTCCACTGACCATCCTGCTCTGACCGGTAAGAAACGAGCTGTCTTCGTTAGATGGTCGTGCCTCTGCGAAGTACGAGGTAAACTAGCAACAAAGTCCCTAGTGATGTGCTCCCACTTCCACATAGGAATGGGTAGCGACTGCAACTCACCACCAGGACGCTGGTGCTCCGCCTTCACCTGCTGATAGGTAAGGCAGCGAGCAACAAACTCAGCAATATCACTCTTCATCTCAGGCCACCAAAAGAGTCCCCACAAGTCGTTGTACATCTTGGTGGAGCCAGGATGAACAAAGTACCTCGATCTGTGTGCCTCAGCCAACAGCTCCTATATGACGTCCGCTGGAACGTAAAGTTAGCCTCTAAACCTGACCTTGCTGTCCTCGTCTAGCTCAACCTCTCGCATTTGCAACACATCTACTAACTCTGCATCTGCACTATGAGCCTCTACAACATGTTGATATCACCGGACGAACTGTCATGCTGGTCAACACTGCTCTCTCTCTGAGTCTCGACGGAGAAAACACTCCCTGAGTTGCTCCCTCTAACAACCTCCAGTGTCTAACCAACAAAGAACTCAAGTGGGCCCTTCTACTCAAAGCGTCCGCTACGACATTAGCATTTCCTGGGTGATAGGAAAGAGTAAAGTCGTAGTCCTTCAAGTACTCGACCCACCTGCACTGCTTAAGGTTTAGATCTCTTTGTGTGAAGACATACTGCAAACTCCTGTGGTCCGTAAACACCTCGAACACCTCACTGTACAAGTAATGTCTCCGCAACTTCAAGGCAAACACGACCGCTGCAAGCTCCAAGTCATGCGTCAGATAGTGCTACTCATGCTTCTTCAGTTACCGAGAAGCATAAGCGACTACCCTCCCATACTGCATCAAATGGCACCAAGACTAGTGTGAGACCCCCGAATTTTATTCATTTATATTCTATGTATGTGATGTTTACTTGTTCCTGCATATAGGGTGTGTATTAAATTCGTGCATGTTATAATTATTTAATTACTCATGTGCATGTGTATGTATATATATAATACTTTTATGATATAAGTGCTTAACTAATTTTGTACATATAGTATTTACTTAATCCTATGTATATTGAATTTAACAATGTTATGCGTATAATATGTAAATATTGCTATACATTTGTAGGTATATATGAGTTTATGTTTGTGCATGTAATATTTAAATGTGCATGCATTGTCTATTGTTGAGGTGCATATTATATTTATATGTTCATGCATATTGTATTTAGTTATTCCATGCATATTATATGTAACTATGATGCATAAATGTATACATATATATATATATTATATATATATATATATATATATATGTTCACCTTGTGCAAATGATAATTATCTATTCTGGGTATGTTAAATTGTTTATAGTGTATATGGTACTTAAATAATACTGTGCATAGTGTATATATATCAAAATATTATAAGCATGTTATATTTGTTTACATTCATGCATAATGCATGTAATATGTTGTGTATGTATATATATGTATGTTATTTCATGCATATTATCTTTAAATAAGATTAGTACAAATTATATTTAAATAAATAGTGTGTAATGCATGTAGTTTATATGGTGAATGTATGTTTATTTACTTCAGTGCACATTTAGTTGGTTGTGATGTAATTGTATATTATTTAACGTACGCATCTGCTTTGGCCGAAATCCCAGTTGGCGGCAACATGCCTGCCGCTGACCTGGCCAGAGGAGTTGGCATCTAGATTGATGGACGCCAACCCCTCTGTGGGCGGCACCATGGGTGGACGCCAACCACCTGTTCGCGGCACCAGATGTGGATGCCAAGTTCACTGCTTGTTGACGGTTTCAGATTTGGTAACGCATGCGTTATTCCTGGTTCCAGTTTACGAAACCCATCTAAAGTCGTAGGAGACCTACCCTAAAGCATACCCAACCTACCCAGCTCTATAAAAACACCTTGGTTCGACCGGATTAAGTCTTTTTGGCCTTTGTGAAACCCTAGAACTCTTTGTGGAGAAAAGTTGATTTTGGGAGAGCTGAATCCGGCGACTGGAGGAGCTTTCTGGAGATCTACACTGACTGGAGGATAGTCCAACCATCAAGGAAGCATCTCCAACTCCGAGGATCAACCTACATCAACAGAAGAATCGGATCTGAAGAGGTTTTGTGCACCATCTTGGCTTGGCCGAGGAGGGCTTCACCAACAATATTTGATCTTTGTAGATTTAATTAGAGGCAAGTAATCTATGGATGTCAACCCTACGCATGTCCCCTTAGGTCCTAGTATTTTTCCAAATTTTTCCTCGTGTCTTAGAACCTCCAAATTCCCTTTTCATGTGTGTGCTGTCTCCATGGTCTGCTGACAGGATATTGGCGGCCACATCTTGTGCCGCCAAGATCCTGTGTTGGTGGCAGGATACTATGGCGTTGACACAGTAGGCGACACACACTGTGCCGCCAAGTTCCTCAGGGTTTTAAAGATCTACTGTTTGATATCTTTAAGGTGTTTATGTGACTTCCGGTATGTGTGCATGCTGTAAATTTTATGTGTGGTCAAATGTGATCAGTAGGTCATGCCATGAGGATATTTTAAATTCTGTACATAGTGTTAATTATTGAAATTTCAGCATTACTGAGGGAATCATGATTTGTCAATGTAAATCCTGAATAATTAGATTACTGCATGTTAGGGTTTCAGAAATTTTATATGATCATATGATGACTGTTTCCATGTGTTTGATCTGTTAAGCACGACTGTTTGGTTGTAAATCATGTGTTACTGAAATTCTTGATAAATAGGCCTGGAATTTGTCTTAATTAATAAAATTATATATATGCTCAGAAAATCTGGAAAACTGAATATGTAATATGTTTACCGTTAATATTTGTGATAAAAATTTGAATCTATTTTGATGACAGTAAGTTTGGTTCTTAATTACACCATGGAGAATAGTCAAACTGAACATGTTAGATTAAATCTGTGTGATTCAGTAATTAAGCAGCATGTATAGGACCGTCATATGAGTTATTTTATTTCTGTGAAAAGTAGTATCATGTTAGGAAAACTGAAGTGTATGTGAATGTGTGAAAGTAAGTATAATTGTGCTAACTGGTACATGAAAAATGTGTAAACAATGCGATAATGTGTAATTTGTTAAAAGTGTGTGCAAAAGTAGTAAATACTGCATTCAAATAATGCAAATGAATGTAATGATTGTGATAATATGCTTAATGTAAAATTGGGCCGAGATTGACACTGCTACCATAGAGGTCTGAGAGTTGTACTATAAAAAAGTCCCTATGGAAGGCTCAACGTTGTGAAATATATCCTAAGGGCATTAGGATGAAATCCTGGAGGTGGACAAGTACCACTGGTTAGGGTGGAGAGGGCTTCTTCCGGTTCTGCGCAGTTACCTAGATTTGTCACTGCATTGCCTAGGTGATGGATATGTGATATGTGAATGTGATGTGCTATGTGCTAAGAGATATGTGCTATGTGATATGGGTGCGTGCGTCCTCTAGGTGATAGTTAGGACTATGTGTCACGGCAACTTAAGAGATAAATGTGAATAAAGTGCAAAGTGATATGTGAATGTGGCACGTGGTAAGTGCAATGATGTGATATGTGATAAGTGAAAGTGCAAGAGTAAACAAAGTGGAAAATGTGTAAATTGATGTGGAAGGGAGAGTAAATGATAATGAAAGTATTTTTTTTTTTTAAGAAAAGGTCCTCAAAATCTAATCTAGGAAAGTGCACCTTCCCCAAAGGGGAAGAATGTTCCCACTCCACCAGAGAGAATCTGGGCCAAGGAAATATATAATAAATGAAAGAGTACAATGGGACAGACCGGTTACATAAGTCTAACATGAGGGAAACCGGTTCTGACCAACAAAACCGGACCTTTACATGCATGAGGTAAATCAGAAGACCCCCAAAACTCCTTATTTGCATTGGATAAACAACCAACATTAGCCAAACCATCTACCACTTGATTGGCCTCTCGATACACATGGCCAATGGAAAGGTTCTTTTGAAGAATCATAGATCGAGCTTCCTGCCACCAATAATAAGCTTCCCAAGAAGGACAATTCCCCGCTTTAAAGGAGTTAACCAAAGCTAAAGAATCTGAGTAGACCACGTCAATCTAAAGACCAAGGAAGTCAGCCAGACGAATGCCATCACATAGAGCTCTAGCTTCAGCAATCATGCTATTACCATAACCATAATGATGAGCAAAAGCCACCAAAACAACACCCCTCTTGTCACGAATGCATCCTCATCCCCCACAAACACCTGGGTTACCTTTGCTAGCACCATCCACATTTAAACAATAATGGTTGATAGGTGGAATCCAGAAAATTAATTTGAAATACTTGGAAGAGCAATTGACGGAGAAACCAAAATGCATGAGGACCTGCATGTCATGTGAAGAAGGCGCTGCTTTAAATTGCACAGAAGCAAGAGAATGAGCAACATTGAATTTTATGTTTCTGATCGCTGCACCAGCTGATGTCTTCTTATCTTCAAATTTGCACCCACATCTCGCCTTCCAAATCTTTCATAGCATGAGAATAAGACAGTGAATGGAAACAAACCCCATTGGAGTTGATATGTTTGTAACTATAAGGAAGCTCCATATTCTCATAGTTATGTGATTGTGTAGGTGAACTTTAGAACTAGAGAGAGAGGAAGAAACCAGTTCCATAAAGAAACAGCAAGCTCACCACCTATGAATAGGTGATTATCATCCTCATTTTTGGGAGACCTGAAGCAAGAACAACAAGATTTGGGAGACCTGCAGCAAGAACAACAAGAGACCATAGGGATACCGCTATCTGCAATTCTTTGGTCAACCGAGACTGCTTTGTTCAGAAGCTTCCAACAGAACAAGGAGGCTCTTTTGTTGAATCTATTGTGCCAAATTTTATTCAAAGCATGTCTCTTAATTCCACCTGACTGAACAAGATTATATGCCGATTTCACAGAAAAGCTCCCATAGTAGCAGGCCGCCATATACATTTATCCATTTCATCATTCAACACCACTCCCTGGAGGACACCATTCGGGAGAATGGACCTGATAGGATGGCTAGGATTTGAGATGACCTCCTTCAGAACAGTGCTATCCCCCTCATAAGAGGAAGAAAGAAGCTCTGCTAGCAGCATTTCACCGATCCACACATCATATAATATGTCAATATCCTTACCATTGCCATGGATCCATCTAGTATTTTTTTGAACAATTTGAAGGGCCATATTCCAGGTTTTAGAAGGTATACCCTTGAAAGTAGAGTTTGAACTAGACATTAACCTTTTCTTAGCGTATTTAGACCAGAAGGATGTGCCATGATATATATTCCAAATTGTTTTAACTGCTAAAGAAAGTTGAACCTGTTTGATATTGCGAACCCCCAAACCTCCCTTAATCAAAGGACGCTGGATGGTAGACCAAGCTACCCAGTGGCGTCGCCTCTTACCATCAGAGCTATTCCAGAAAAATGGAGCACAAGTTTTGTCAATATAGTTTAGAATACTTACTAAAATGGTAGTGGAGGTAGCCAAGTAAACCGGAAGAGATGCAAGCACCAAATTAATAAGGGTAACTCTACCCGCTTGGGAGATAAGTCTGGGCTTCCAAGAGGCAAGCTTACCATTAATCTTCTGAATAAGAGGAGAGAAATCAGATGCAAGGATTCTTCCAGGACGCAGCGGAACCCCCAGATAGGTTAGGGGGCCCCTTTGCCTTTTAAATCCAGTCACATCTTTTATTCTAATGACAACATGAGGAGAAGCTTTGTCCGACATCAAGAAAGAACTTTTTGCAGCATTAATTTGCTAACCAGATGAGGAGGAATATCTTTTGAGGAACCCCATCAATCTCCTAACATTTTGAACTCATTCATTAAGAAATATGAGAGTATCATCTGCATACAATAGATGAGAGATCACCGGACAAGCTCTTGGACCAGAATATGGAAGGAGGCATCCCGTGTGCACCAAGGCTTTGATGCCTCTATTAAGAGCCTCCTCCATGATGATAAAGAGAGCTGGGGCAATGGGGTCTCCTTGTCTGAGGCCCCTGGTAGAGTGAAAGTAGCCAGAAGCGGAGCCATTATACAGCACAGAAAACCAACAGTTACTTATCAACATTCCAATGTACGAAATGAACCTGTGAGAGAAACTAAATTTTCCCAAAATGGAAAAGAGAAAATCCCACTCCAAGCTATCATAATGTTTTTTAATATCCAACTTGAACAACACATTGTGGCCTCTAACTTTCCTACCAATGTCTCTGACCAGGTGTTTTGCAAGAGATATATTATCCATGATAGATCTGCCTTTTACAAAGGCCCCTTGTTCCTCAGAGATGATCAGAGGTAGGATAGTAACCAGTCTATCACATATAATTTTGGAAAGTATCTTGTAACAAAAGTTACACAAGCTGAACGGTCTATAATCTCCAAAAGAAGTGGTGTTTTCAATTTTAGGAACCAAAGCAATAAAAGTGGAGGTTACCCCTCTAGGCAAAGGAAGACCCTGAAAGAAACTTACCACCGCATTTATGATAATGAAAGTATAATGGCATGTGAAAACCAATGTATAATGCATATATATATATATATATATATATCATGTCAAGCATGTGTTAATACCATGAATGTAATATCATGTATATAGTTTAATAACTTCCATGTGGTAGTGCATATGAACATGTGTAAGCAAATATGTAAATTGTGCAATGAGAAAGATGAACATGTGGAATTGGTAAATGAATAAGATAGCATGTGAACAAAGGTAAACCCATATGAATGTGTTTAACTCATGTCAAAACAACAAACAAAAGATATGTATATGATTGTTAAATGCATGTGAAAATTATTAGAATCCATGCCAGATATGCTATTTACTTTATGCTTAAAGTATGTATGGTTGCAAAAGGGTGTGAATGAAATTTAAATCTTGTAGCATGTGGAATGAAAGATGTAGAGAGCATGTTATAGGCTTTCTTATACTTAGTTGTTTAAGATATATAAAGCAAGTACCATGTTTATCCTTAAGTGCAAGTAAATGTCAATGAGAGAGTAAGTATATGTAAAAACAAAGATAAGAGTGCATATGTTCATGTAATGCATGCGTTAATATGATTAATGTTAATTATGAAAGAATGTCTAAATTCCATGATAGACATGCTATTCACTCAGTACATAGTTCCATGCTTAAATTGCATATAGTTGCCAACCAACTTGAATATGTTTTAAATCTTCAATTCATGTTCCATAAAATGTGATATCATGTGTAATTATGCATTATATACATTAAAACAGAAAGCTAAATGAGTAGTTAAATGTGAAAAGAGCATATGAAATTAGTTAGATACCATGCTAGGAGTGTTCATTATCTCGTACATAACCTTATGTTTTAAATTGGTAGAATTGTGCAATGATATGAATAGTATTTGAATCATGTATCATAGGATCTATTATGTGTAGAAACCACGTATAGATGTATGTTTATTATCCATGATTTAATATGAGCATGTGTAGTTAGGAACGTGTTTGGGTGAATTATGTGTAGTTGATCATAAAAAGCATGTGCCATGTAAATTGAAACGGTTAAAATGATAGCATGTGTTTCCTTATTTTTGGTAGCTTAGTGTGTATGTGATATGTGTAAGATTGAGATTTTAGATTGCTTGCTAGGTCTTTTAGACTCATACTTGCTTCGGCGTACAGCTGTGATAGGTGTTCCCGTACCTGAGGAGAGTGTAGTGAAGGTCGACGGCGTATACGAGGAGTAGTTGCTTGTGGAGACCTTTTTAGTAGTTGCTTTATTTCATAGTATGAATAATGTCATTTATATGGACAATGTAATAGACAAATGTAGTTCTTTTGAAATTGTAATAATGTGGACTCTGTAATTTTCTTTTGCTATATAGACTGTGGAATGGTGTGATGATGATGGAATAAAGTGAGTTATTTCTTTTATTTCCGCTGTACTCATACGCTATTCATGTACATATAAACCTATCGTTTAGTGTTGGGTTACTATCCCACTGTGACATCGTTCTTTGTACTGATGGAGATTGGTATAATCGTACCGGTATGAAGAGGGTCGTTACAGAGATGGTATCAGAGCCCAAGGTTGAGATTGTATATGGATAAACCATCATCTTCACTATATTGCAAAGTCTTTATAGAAATCTGTCCATATGTGTAGAAAATACTTAGTGATGAATGAAAAATAGTTAAGAAAATGGTTAGGATTTAGTAACTTAGATTCTAAGAAAGTTAATTGTTTCGCAGGCAATGACGAGCAGCAGTAAGCGTGAGGCTAGAGCTAGGGAGCATGAGGAGAGGCGCAAAGTGAGAAATTTCATAATGAGACTCAGGCCATTAGTGAGAGCAAGACTTTTAGAATGCGACCCCCGCACTCTAGACGAGGTTCTCAACACAGCAGAGTCAGCGGTCTCTACAGTTAGCAAGAAACCCAAGTGTATGCACTGCAGTAAGAATCATGGCAGAAACCTGTGTTGGACAAAGGAAGGAAGGTGCCTCAAGTGTGGCAACAGGGGCCATCAGATTAGAGAATGTGCAAGGCTGAAGAAGTTCGATACACGAGGTGTTACAACAACGGCAACAAAGGAGCCAGCAGTAGAGCCACAAGCACCAGCCAAGAAGAATGAGGATTACATTTTATTTCCGGAGATGACATCGACGACGTCACCAGAGGTACTTGATCCGATCTTTGAGAATGAAGATCTTTTTAAGGGGGGGAGGGTGTGAGACCCCCGAATTTTATTCATTTTATATTCTATGTATGTGATGTTTACTTGTTCTTGCATATAGGGTGTGTATTAAATTCGTGCATGATATAATTATTTAATTACTCATGTGCATGTGTATGTATATATATAATATTTTTGTGAATATAAGTGCTTAATATAGTATTTACTTAAATCCTATGTATATTGAATTTAAACAATGTTATGCGTATAATATGTTAATATTGATATACATTTGTAGGTATATATGAGTTTAAGTCTGTGCATGTAATATATTTAAATGTGCATGCATTATCTAATTGTTGAGGTGCATATTGTATTTATATGTTCATGCATATTGTATTTAGTTATTCCATGCATATTATATGTAACTATGATGCATATATATATATATATATTATATATATATATATATAATGTTCACCTTGTGCAAATGATAATTATCTATTCTGGGTATGTTAAATTGTTTATAGTGTATATGGTACTTAAATAGTACTGTGCATAGTGTATATATATCAAAATATTATACGCATGTTATATTTGTTTAAATTCATGCATAATGCATGTAATTATGTATGTATATATATGTATGTTATTTCATGCATATATCTTTAAATAAGATTAGTACAAATTATATTAAATAAATAGTGTGTAATGCATGTAGTTTATATGGTGAATGTATGTTTATTTACTTCAGTGCACATGTAGTTGGTTGTGATGTAATTGTATATTATTTTAACGTACGCATCTGCTTTGGCCGAAATCCCAGTTGGCGGCAACATGCCTGCCGCTGACCTGGCTAGAGGAGTTGGCGTCCAGATTGATGGACGCCAACCCCTCTGTGGGCGGCACCATGGGTGGACGCCAACCACCTGTTCGCGGCACCATATGTGGATGCCAAGTTCACTGCTTGCTGACGGTTTCAGATTTGGCAACACATACGTTCTTCCCAGTTCCAGTTTAGGAAACCCATCTAAAGTCGTAGGAGACCTACCCTAAAGCGTACCCAACCTACCCAGCTCTATAAAAACACCTTGGTTCGGCCGGATTAAGTCTTTTTGGCCTTTGTGAAACCCTAGAACTCTTTGTGGAGAAAAGCTGATTTTGGGAGAGCTGAATCCGATGACTGGAGGAGCTTTATGGAGATCTACACCGACTAGAGGATAGTCCAACCATCAAGGAAGCGTCTCCAACTCTGAGGATCAACCTACATCAACAGAAGAACTGAATCTGAAGAGGTTTTGGGCACCCTCTTGGCTTGGCCGAGGAGGGCTTCACCAGCAAGATTTGATCTTTGTAGATTTAATTAGAGGCAAGTAATTATGGATGTCAACCCTACGCATGTCCCCTTAGGTCCTAGTATTTTTCTAGATTTTTCCTCTTGTCTTGGAACCTCCAAATTCCCCTTTCATGTGTGTGCTGTCTGCATGGTCTACTGACAGGAGATTGGCGGCCACATCCAGTGCCGCCAAGATCCTGTGTTGGTGGCAGGATACTGTACCGTTGACACAGTAGTCGACACACACTGTGCCGCCAAGTTCCTCAAGGTTTTAAAGATCTACTGTTTGATCTCTTTAAGGTGTTTATGTGACTTCCGGGTATGTGTGCATGCTGTAAATTTTATGTGTGGTCAAATGTAATCAGTAGCTCATGTCATGAGGATATTTTGAATTTTGTACATAGTGTTAATTATAGAAATTTCTGCATTACTAAGGAAATCATGATTTGTCAATGTTAAATCCTGAATAATTAGATTATTGCATGTTAGGGTTTTAGAAATTTTAGATGATCATATGATGACAATTTCCATGTGTTTGATCTGTTAAGCACGACTGTTTGGTTGTAAATCATGTGTTACTGAAATTCTTGATAAATAGGCCAGGAATTTGTCTTAATTAGTAAAATTATATATATGCTTGGAAAAATCTGGAAAATTGAATATGTGATATGTTTACTATTAATAATTTGTGATAAAAATTGGATCTATTTTGATGACAGTAAGTTGGTTCTTAATTACACCATGGAGAATAGTCAAACTGAACATGTTAGATTAAATTTGTGTGATTCAGTAATTAAGCAGCATGTATAGGACCGTCATATGAGTTATTTTATTTCTGTGAACAGTAGTATCATGTTAGGAAAACTGAAGTGTATGTGAATGTGTGAAAGTAAGTATAATTGTGCTAACTGGTACATGAAAAATGTGTAAACAATAAGATAACATGTAATTTGTTAAAAGTGCGTGCAAAAGTAGTAAATAATGCATTCAAATAACGTAAATGAATGTAATGATTGTGATAATGTGCTTAATGTAAAATTGGCCCGAGATTGACACTGCTACCATAGAGGTCTGAGAGCTGTACCATAGAAAAGTCCATATGGAAGGCTTAACGTTGTGAAATATATCCTAAGGGCATTAGGATGAAATCCTGGAGGTGGACAAGTGCCACTGGTTAGGGTGGAGAGGGTTTCTCTCGGTTCTGCATAGTTACCTAGATTCGTCACTGCATTGCCTAGGTGACGGATATGTGATATGTGAATGTGATGTGCTATGTGCTAAGAGATATGTGATATGTGATATGGGTGCGTGCGTCCTCTAGGTGGTAGTTAGGACTATGTGTCACGGCAACTTAAGAGATAAATGTGAATAAAGTGCAAAGTGATATGTGAATGTGGCACGTGGTAGGTGCAATGATGTGATATGTGATAAGTGAAAGTGCAAGGGTAAACGAAGTGCAAAATGTGTAAATTGATGTGGAAGGGAGAGTAAATGATAATGAAAGTATAATTGCATGTGAAAACCAATGTAATAATGCATATATATATATATATATTCATGTCAAGCATGTGTTAATACCATGAATGTAATATCATGTTATATAGTTTAATAACTTCCATGTGGTAGTGCATATGAACATGTGTAAGCAAATATGTAAATTGTGCAATGAGAAAGATGAACATGTGGAATTGGTAAATGAATAAGATAGCATGTGAACAAAGGTAAACCCATATGAATGTGTTTAACTCATGTCAAAACAACAAACAAAAGATATGTATATGATTGTTAAATGCATGTGAAAATGATTAGAATCTATGCTAGGTATGCTATTTACTTTATGCTTAAAGTATGTATAGTTGCAAAAGGGTGTAAATGAAATTTAAATCTTGTAGCATGTGGAATGAAAGATGTAGAGAGCATGTTATAAGCTTTCTTATACTTTGTTGTTTAAGATATATATAGCAAGTACCATGTTTATCCTTAAGTGCAAGTAAATGCTAATGAGAGAGTAAGTACATGTGAAAACAAAGATAAGAGTGCATATGTTCATGTAATGCATGCGTTAATATGATTAATGTTAATTATGAAAGAATGTCTAAATTCCATTATAGACATGCTATTCACTCAGTACATAGTTCCATGCTTAAATTGCATATAGTTGCCAACCAACTTGAATATGTTTTAAATCTTCAATTAATATTCCATAAAATGTGATATCATGTGTAATTATGCATTATATACATTAAAACAGCAAGCTAAATGAGCAGTTAAATGTGGAAGGAGCATATGAAATTAGTTAGATACCATGCTAGGAGTGTTCATTATCTCATACATAACCTTATGTTTTAAATTGGTAGAATTGTGCAATGATATGATTAGTATTTGAATCATGTATCATAGGATCTATTATGTGTAGAAACCACGTATAGGTGTATGTTTATTATCCATGATTTAGTATGAGCATGTGTTAGTTAGGAATGTGTTTGGGTGAATTATGTGTAGTTGATCATAAAAAGCATGTGCCATGTAAGTTGTTATGGTTAAAATGATAGCATGTGTTTCCTTATTGTTGGTAGCTTAGTGTGTATGTGATATGTGTAAGATTGAGATTTTAGATTGCTTGCTAGGTCTTTTAGACTCATACTTGCTTCGGCGTACAGTTGTGACAGGTGTTCCCGTACCTGAGGAGAGTGTAGTGAAGGTCGATGGCGTATACGAGGAGTAGTTGCTTGTGGAGACTTTTTAGTAGTTGCTTTATTCTTAGTATGAATAATGTCATTCGTATGGACAATGTAATAGACAAATGTTGTTCTTTTGAAATTGTAATAATGTGGACTCTGTTATTTTCTTTTGCTATATAGACTGTGGAATGGTGTGATGATGATGGAATAAAGTGAGTTATTTCTTTTATTTCTGCTCTACTCATACGCTATTCATGTACATATCAACCTATTGTTTAGTGTTGGGTTACTATCCCACTGTGACGACGTTCTTTGTACCGATGGGGATTGGTATAATCGTACTGGTATGAAGATTGTCGTTACAGAGATGGTATCAGAGCCCAAGGTTGAGATTGTACATGGAGAAACCATCATCTTCACTATATTGCAAAGTCTTTATAGAAATATGTCCATATGTGTAGAAAATACTTAGTGATGAATGAAAAATAGTTAGGAAAATGGTTAGGATTTAGTAACTTAGATTCTAAGAAAGTTAATTGTTTTGCAGGCAATGATGAGCAGCAGTAAGCGTGAGGCTAGAGCTAGGGAGCATGAGGAGAGGTGCAAAGTGAGAATTTCATAATGAGACTCAGGCCATTAGTGAGAGCAAGACTTTTAGAATGCGACCCCCGCACTCTAGACGAGGTTCTCAGCACAGCAGAGTCAGCGGTCTCTACAGCTAGCAAGAAACCCAAGTGTATGCACTGCAGTAAGCATCATGGCGGAAACCTGTGTTGGACAAAGGAAGGAAGGTGCCTCATGTGTGGCAGCAAGGACCATCGGATTAGAGAATGTCCAAGGCTGAAGAAGTTCGATACACGAGGTGTTACAGCAACGGCAACAAAGGAGCCAGCAGCAGAGCCACAAGCACCAGTCAAGAAGAATGAGGATTACATTTTATTTCCGGAGATGACATCAACAACGTCACCAGAGGTACGTGATCCGATCTTCAAGGACGAAGATCTTTTTAGGGGGGGAGGGTGTGAGACCCCCAAATTTTATTCATTTTATATTCTATGTATGTGATGTTTACTTGTTCTTGTATATAGGGTGTGTATTAAATTCGTGCATGTTATAATTATTGAATTACTCATGTGCATGTGTATGTATATATATAATACTTTTGTGAATATAAGTGCTTAACTAATTTTGTACATATAGTATTTACTTAAATCCTATGTATATTGAATTTAAACAATGTTATGTGTATAATATGTAAATATTGCTATACATTTGTAGGTATATATGAGTTTAAGTCTGTGCATGTAATATATTTAAATGTGCATGTATTATTTAATTGTTGAGGTGCATATTGTATTTATATGTTCATGCATGTTGTATTTAGTTATTCCATGCATATTATATGTAACTATGATGCATAAATGAGTATATATATATATATATATATATATATATATATATATATATGTTCACCTTGTGCAAATGATAATTGTCTATTCTGGGTATGTTAAATTGTTATAGTGCATATGTACTTAAATAATACTATGCATAGTATATATATATCAAAATATTATGAGCATGTTATATTTGTTTAAATTCATGCATAATGCATGTAATTATGTTGTGTATGTATATATATGTATGTTATTTCATGCATATTATCTTTAAATAAGATTAGTTCAAATTAATTTAAATAAATAGTGTGTAATGCATGTAGTTTATATGGTGAATGTATGTTTATTTACTTCAGTGCACATTAGTTGGTTGTGATGTAATTGTATATTTATTTTAACGTACGCATCTGCTTTGGCCGAAATCCCAGTTGGCGGCAACATGCCTGCCGCTGACCTGGCCAGAGGAGTTGGTGTCCAGATCGATGGACACCAACCCCTTTGTGGGCGGCACCATGGGTGGATGCCAACCACCTGTTCGCGGCACCAGATGTGGACGCCAAGTTCATTGTTTGCTGACGGTTTCAGATTTGGTAACACATGCATTCTTCTCAGTTCCAGTTTAGGAAACCCATCTAAAGTCATAGGAGACCTACCCTAAAGCGTACCCAACCTACCCAGCTCTATAAAAACACCTTGGTTTGACCAAATTAAGTCTTTTTAGCCTTTGTGAAACCCTAGAACTCTTTATGGAGAAAAGCTGATTTTGGGAGAGCTGAATCCGGTGACTGGAGGAGCTTTCTGGAGATCTATACCGACTGGAGGATAGTCCAACTATCAAGGAAGCGTCTCCAACTCTGAGGATCACCTACATCAACAGAAGAACCGGATCTGAAGAGGTTTTGGGCACCCTCTTGGCTTGGCCGAGGAGGGCTTCACCAGAAAGATTTGATCTTTGTATATTTAATTAGAGGCAAGTAATCTATGGATGTCAACCCTACGCATGTCCCCTTAGGTCCTAGTATTTTTCTAGATTTTTCCTCGTGTCTTGGAACCTCCAAATTCCCCTTCATGTGTGTGCTGTCTGCATGGTCTGCTGACAGGAGATTGGCGGCCACATCCTGTGCCGCCAAGATCTGTGTTGGCGGCAGGATACTATGCCGTTGACACAGTAGGCAACACACACTGTGTCGCCAAGTTCCTCAGGGTTTTAAAGATCTACTGTTTGATTTCTTTAAGGTGTTTATGTGACTTCCAGGTATGTGTGCATGCTGTAAATTTTATGTGTGGTCAAATGTGATCAGTATCTCATGTCATGAGGATATTTTGAATTTCTGTACATAGTGTTAATTATTGAAATTTCTGCATTACTGAGGGAATCATGATTTGTCAATGTTAAATCCTGAATAATTAGATTATTGCATGTTAGGGTTTTAGAAATTTTATATGATCATATGATGACTGTTTCCATGTGTTTGATCTGTTAAGCACGACTGTTGGTTGTAAATCATGTGTTACTGAAATCTTGATAAATAGGCCTGGAATTTGTCTTAATTAGTAAAATTATATATACTGCTCAGAAAAAATCTGGAAAATGAATATGTGATATGTTTACTGTTAATAATCTGTGATAAAAATTTGGATCTATTTTGATGACAGTAAGTTTGGTCTTAATTACACCATGGAGAATAGTCAAACTGAACATGTTAGATTAAATTTGTGTGATTCAGTAATTAAGCAGCATGTATAGGACCGTCATATGAGTTATTTTATTTCTGTGAACAGTAGTATCATGTTAGGAAAACTGAAGTGTATGTGAATGTGTGAAAGTAAGTATAATTGTGCTAACTGGTACATGAAAAATGTGTAAACAATAAGATAACATGTAATTTGTTAAAAGTGCGTGCAAAAGTAGTAAATAATGCATTCAAATAACATAAATGAATGTAATGATTGTGATAATGTGCTTAATGTAAAATGGCCCGAGATTGACACTGCTACCATAGAGGTCTGAGAGCTGTACCATAGAAAAGTCCATATGGAAGGCTTAACGTTGTGAAATATATCCTAAGGGCATTAGGATGAAATCTTGGAGGTGGACAAGTGCCACTGGTTAGGGTGGAGAGGGTTTCTCTCGGTTCTGCGTAGTTACCTAGATTCGTCACTGCATTGCCTAGGTGACGGATATGTGATATGTGAATGTGATGTGCTATGTGCTAAGAGATATGTGATATGTGATATGGGTGCGTGCGTCCTCTAGGTGGTAGTTAGGACTATGTGTCACGGCAACTTAAGAGATAAATGTGAATAAAGTGCAAAGTGATATGTGAATGTGGCACGTGGTAGGTGCAATGATGTGATATGTGATAAGTGAAAGTGCAAGGGTAAACGAAGTGCAAAATGTGTAAATTGATGTGGAAGGGAGAGTAAATGATAATGAAAGTATAATTGCATGTGAAAACCAATGTAATAATGCATATATATATATATATTCATGTCAAGCATGTGTTAATACCATGAATGTAATATCATGTATATAGTTTAATAACTTCCATGTGGTAGTGCATATGAACATGTGTAAGCAAATATGTAAATGTGCAATGAGAAAGATGAACATGTGGAATTGGTAAATGAATAAGATAGCATGTGAACAAAGGTAAACCCATATGAATGTGTTAACTCATGTCAAAACAACAAACAAAAGATATGTATATGATTGTTAAATGCATGTGAAAATGATTAGAATCTATGCTAGGTATGCTATTTACTTTATGCTTAAAGTATGTATAGTTGCAAAAGGGTGTAAATGAAATTTAAATCTTGTAGCATGTGGAATGAAAGATGTAGAGAGCATGTTATAAGCTTCTTATACTTTGTTGTTTAAGATATATATAGCAAGTACCATGTTTATCCTTAAGTGCAAGTAAATGCTAATGAGAGAGTAAGTACATGTGAAAACAAAGATAAGAGTGCATATGTTCATGTAATGCATGCGTTAATATGATTAATGTTAATTATGAAAGAATGTCTAAATTCCATTATAGACATGCTATTCACTCAGTACATAGTTCCATGCTTAAATTGCATATAGTGCCAACCAACTTGAATATGTTTTAAATCTTCAATTAATATTCCATAAAATGTGATATCATGTGTAATTATGCATTATATACATTAAAACAGCAAGCTAAATGAGCAGTTAAATGTGGAAGGAGCATATGAAATTAGTTAGATACCATGCTAGGAGTGTTCATTATCATACATAACCTTATGTTTTAAATTGGTAGAATTGTGCAATGATATGATTAGTATTTGAATCATGTATCATAGGATCTATTATGTGTAGAAACCACGTATAGGTGTATGTTTATTATCCATGATTTAGTATGAGCATGTGTTAGTAGGAATGTGTTTGGGTGAATTATGTGTAGTTGATCATAAAAAGCATGTGCCATGTAAGTTGTTATGGTTAAAATGATAGCATGTGTTTCCTTATTGTTGGTAGCTTAGTGTGTATGTGATATGTGTAAGATGAGATTTTAGATTGCTTGCTAGGTCTTTTAGACTCATACTTGCTTCGGCGTACAGTGTGACAGGTGTTCCCGTACCTGAGGAGAGTGTAGTGAAGGTCGATGGCGTATACGAGGAGTAGTTGCTTGTGGAGACTTTTTAGTAGTTGCTTTATTCTTAGTATGAATAATGTCATTCGTATGGACAATGTAATAGACAAATGTTGTTCTTTTGAAATTGTAATAATGTGGACTCTGTTATTTTCTTTTGCTATATAGACTGTGGAATGGTGTGATGATGATGGAATAAAGTGAGTTATTTCTTTTATTTCTGCTCTACTCATACGCTATTCATGTACATATCAACCTATTGTTTAGTGTTGGGTTACTATCCCACTGTGACGACGTTCTTTGTACCGATGGGGATGGTATAATCGTACTGGTATGAAGATTGTCGTTACAGAGATGGTATCAGAGCCAAGGTTGAGATTGTACATGGAGAAACCATCATCTTCACTATATTGCAAAGTCTTTATAGAAATATGTCCATATGTGTAGAAAATACTTAGTGATGAATGAAAAATAGTTAGGAAAATGGTTAGGATTTAGTAACTTAGATTCTAAGAAAGTTAATTGTTTTGCAGGCAATGATGAGCAGCAGTAAGCGTGAGGCTAGAGCTAGGGAGCATGAGGAGAGGTGCAAAGTGAGAAATTTCATAATGAGACTCAGGCCATTAGTGAGAGCAAGACTTTTAGAATGCGACCCCCGCACTCTAGACGAGGTTCTCAGCACAGCAGAGTCAGCAGTCTCTACAGCTAGCAAGAAACCCAAGTGTATGCACTGCAGTAAGCATTATGGCGGAAAGCTGTGTTGGACAAAGGAAGGAAGGTGCCTCAAGTGTGGCAGCAAGGACCATTGGATTAGAGAATGTCCAAGGCTGAAGAAGTTCGATACACGAGGTGTTACAGCAATGACAACAAAGGAGCCAGCAGCAGAGCCACAAGCACCAGTCAAGAAGAATGAGGATTACATTTTATTTCCGGAGATGACATCAACAACGTCACCAGAGGTACGTGATCCGATCTTCAAGGACGAAGATCTTTTTAAGGGGGGGAGGGTGTGAGACCCCCAAATTTTATTCATTTTATATTCTATGTATGTGATGTTTACTTGTCTTGTATATAGGGTGTGTATTAAATTCGTGCATGTTATAATTATTGAATTACTCATGTGCATGTGTATGTATATATATAATACTTTTGTGAATATAAGTGCTTAACTAATTTTGTACATATAGTATTTACTTAAATCCTATGTATATTGAATTTAAACAATGTTATGTGTATAATATGTAAATATTGCTATACATTTGTAGGTATATATGAGTTTAAGTCTGTGCATGTAATATATTTAAATGTGCATGTATTATTTAATTGTTGAGGTGCATATTGTATTTATATGTTCATGCATGTTGTATTTAGTTATTCCATGCATATTATATGTAACTATGATGCATAAATGAGTATATATATATATATATATATATATATATATATATATAATATATGTTCACCTTGTGCAAATGATAATTGTCTATTCTGGGTATGTTAAATTGTTATAGTGCATATGGTACTTAAATAATACTATGCATAGTATATATATATCAAAATATTATGAGCATGTTATATTTGTTTAAATTCATGCATAATGCATGTAATTATGTTGTGTATGTATATATGTATGTATTTCATGCATATTATCTTTAAATAAGATTAGTTCAAATTAAATTTAAATAAATAGTGTGTAATGCATGTAGTTATATGGTGAATGTATGTTTATTTACTTCAGTGCACATGTAGTTGGTTGTGATGTAATTGTATATTTATTTTAACGTACGCATCTGCTTTGGCCGAAATCCCAGTTGGCGGCAACATGCCTGCCGCTGACCTGGCCAGAGGAGTTGGTGTCCAGATCGATGGACACCAACCCCTTTGTGGGCGGCACCATGGGTGGATGCCAACCACCTGTTCGCGGCACCAGATGTGGACGCCAAGTTCATTGTTTGCTGACGGTTTCAGATTTGGTAACACATGCATTCTTCTCAGTTCCAGTTTAGGAAACCCATCTAAAGTCATAGGAGACCTACCCTAAAGCGTACCCAACCTACCCAGCTCTATAAAAACACCTTGGTTTGACCAAATTAAGTCTTTTTAGCCTTTGTGAAACCCTAGAACTCTTTATGGAGAAAAGCTGATTTTGGGAGAGCTGAATCCGGTGACTGGAGGAGCTTTCTGGAGATCTATACCGACTGGAGGATAGTCCAACTATCAAGGAAGCGTCTCCAACTCTGAGGATCAACCTACATCAACAGAAGAACCGGATCTGAAGAGGTTTTGGGCACCCTCTTGGCTTGGCCGAGGAGGGCTTCACCAGAAAGATTTGATCTTTGTATATTTAATTAGATGCAAGTAATCTATGGATGTCAACCCTACGCATGTCCCCTTAGGTCCTAGTATTTTTCTAGATTTTTCCTCGTGTCTTGGAACCTCCAAATTCCCTTTCATGTGTGTGCTGTCTGCATGGTCTGCTGACAGGAGATTGGCGGCCACATCCTGTGCCGCCAAGATCCTGTGTTGGCGGCAGGATACTATGCCGTTGACACAGTAGGCAACACACACTGTGTCGCCAAGTTCCTCAGGGTTTTAAAGATCTACTGTTTGATTTCTTTAAGGTGTTATGTGACTTCCAGGTATGTGTGCATGCTGTAAATTTTATGTGTGGTCAAATGTGATCAGTATCTCATGTCATGAGGATATTTTGAATTTTGTACATAGTGTTAATTATTGAAATTTCTGCATTACTGAGGGAATCATGATTTGTCAATGTAAATCCTGAATAATTAGATTATTGCATGTTAGGGTTTTAGAAATTTTATATGATCATATGATGACTGTTTCCATGTGTTTGATCTGTTAAGCACGACTGTTTGGTTGTAAATCATGTGTTACTGAAATTCTGATAAATAGGCCTGGAATTTGTTTTAGTTAGTAAAATTATATATATTGCTTGGAAAAATCTGGAAAATTGAATATGTGATATGTTTACTGTTAATAATCTGTGATAAAAATTTGGATCTATTTTGATGACAGTAAGTTTGGTTCTTAATTACACCATGGAGAATAGTCAAACTGAACATGTTAGATTAAATCTGTGTGATTCAGTAATTAAGCAGCATGTATAGGACCGTCATATGAGTTATTTTATTTCTGTGAACAGTAGTATCATGTTAGGAAGACTGAAGTATATGTGAATGTGTGAAAGTAAGTATAATTGTGCTAACTGGTACATGAAAAATGTGTAAACAATGTGATAATGTGTAATTTGTAAAAAGTGTGTGCAAAAGTAGTAAATAATGCATTCAAATAATGTAAATGAATGTAATGATTGTGATAATGTGCTTAATGTAAAATTGGGACGAGATTGACACTGCTACCATCGAGGTCTGAGAGCTGTACCATAGAAAAGTCCCTATGGAAGGCTCAACGTTGTGAAATATATCCTAAGGGCATTAGGATGAAATCTTGGAGGTGGACAAGTACCACTGGTTAGGGTGGAGAGGGCTTCTTCCGGTTCTGCGCAGTTACCTAGATTCATCACTGCATTGCCTAGGTGATGGATATGTGATATATAAATGTGATGTGCTATGTGCTATGTGCTAAGAGATATGTGCTATGTGATATGGGTGCGTGTGTCCTCTAGGTGGTAGTTAGGACTATGTGTCACGGCAACTTAAGAGATAAATGTGAATAAAGTGCAAAGTGATATGTGAATGTGGCACGTGGTAAGTGCAATGATGTGATAAGTGAAAGTGCAAGAGTAAACGAAGTGGAAAATTTGTAAATTGATGTGGAAGGGAGAGTAAATGATAATGAAAGTATAATTGCATGTGAAAACCAATGTAATAATGCATATATATATATATATATATATATATTCATGTCAAGCATGTGTTAATACCATGAATGTAATATCATATTATATAGTTTAATAACTCCATATGGTAGTGCATATGAACATGTGTAAGCAAATATATAAATTGTGCAATGAGAAAGATGAACATGTAGAATTGGTAAATGAATAAGATAGCATGTGAACAAAGGTAAACCCATATGAATGTGTTTAACTCATGTCAAAACAACAAACAAAAGATATGCATATGATTGTTAAATGCATGTGAAAATGATTAGAATCCATGCTAGGTATGCTATTTACTTTATGCTTAAAATATGTATAGGTTCAAAAGGGTGTGAATGAAATTTAAATCTTGTAGCATGTGGAATGAAAGATGTAGAAAGCATGTTATAAGCTTTCTTATACTTTGTTGTTTAAGATATATAAAGCAAGTACCATGTTTATCCTTAAGTGTAAGTAAATGTCAATGAGAGAGTAAGTACATGTGAAAACAAAGATAAGAGTGCATATGTTCAGGTAATGCATGCGTTAATATGATTAATGTTAATTATGAAAGAATGTCTAAATTCCATGATAGACATGCTATTTACTCAGTACATAGTTCCATGCTTAAATTGCATATAGTTGCCAACCAACTTGAATATGTTTTAAATCTTCAATTCATGTTCCATAAAATGTTATATCATGTGTAATTATGCATTATATACATTAAAACAGCAAGCTAAATGAGTAGTTAAATGTGAAAAGAGCATATAAAATTAGTTAGATACCATGCTAGGAGTGTTCATTATCTCGTACATAACCTTATGTTTTAAATTGATAGAATTGTGCAATGATATGATTATTACTTGAATCATGTGTCATAGGATCTATTATATGTAGAAACCACGTATAGGTGTATGTTTATTATCCATGATTTAATATGAGCATGTGTTAGTTAGGAACGTGTTTGAGTGAATTATGTGTAGTTGATCAGAAAAAGCATGTGCCATGTAAATTGTTATGGTTAAAATGATAGCATGTGTTTCCTTATTGTTGGTAGCTTAGTGTGTATGTGATATGTGTAAGATTGAGATTTTAGATTGCTTGCTAGGTCTTTTAGACTCATACTTGCTTCGACGTACAGTTGTGACAGGTGTTCCCGTACCTAAGCAGAGTGTAATGAAGGTCGACGGCATATACGAGGAGTAGTTGCTTAATTTCATAGTATGAATAATGTCATTCGTATAGACAATGTAATAGGCAAATGTAGTTCTTTTGAAATTGTAATAATGTGGACTCTGTTATTTTCTTTTGCTATATAGACTATGGAATGGTGTGATGATGATGGAATAAAGTGAGTTATTTCTTTTATTTTTGCTGTACTCATATGCTATTCATGTACATATCAACCTATCGTTTAGTGTTGGGTTACTATCCTACTGTGACGGCGTTCTTTGTACCGATGGGGATTGGTATAATCGTACCCGTATGAAGAGGGTCGTTACGACTGGTCCCCGATGCGTCGGTGTCGACAACAAACCCACCGCTACCAGACGGTACAACAAGGATCGGAGCTGAAGTTAGCCTGTTCTTCAGCTCCTGGAAACTCTGCTCACACTCTATTGTCCACACGCACCTGGTCTCTCTCCTGGTCAACCTCCTCAACGGCTCAGCAACCCTGGCGAAGTCCTGCACAAACCTCCTATAGTAGCCTGCCAACCCCAGAAAACTACGCACCTCTACAACTTTAGTGGGCTGGCCCTACGATACCATGACCTCAACCTTGGCGGGATCCACCGCCACACCTGCACCTGAAACCACGTGACCAAGGAAGTGCACCTCCTTTAGCCAAAATTCACATTTGTTGAATTTGGCATAAAGTTGGTGACTCCTCAGTGCCTGCAGCACTAGCCTTAAGTGAACCTCGTGCTCCTCTGTCGTCGCTGAGTACACCAGGATGTCGTCCATGAACACCACCACGAACCAGTTTAGGTACTCTCGGAACACACAATGCATCAACTCCATGAAGGCTGCCAGTGCATTCGTGAGCCCAAAAGGCATCACGACAAACTCAAAGTGGCCGTAGAGGGTATGGAAGGATGATCTGGAAATATCTGACTCATGGATCCTCAACTGGTAGTAGCCCGACCTCAATTAAATCTTCGAGAACACTGAAGCTGACTGCAACTGGTCAAACAAATCATCGATCCTGGGCAACAGAAACTTGTTCTTCACTGTTATCTGATTCAGCTGTCGATAATCGATGCACATCCTGAGGCTGCCATCCTTCTTCCTCACAAACAATACAGGCGCACCCAAGACGAACGGCTCGGACGAATGAAGCCCAACTCGAGTAACTCATTGAGTTGACACTTCAACTTTCGTAGCTTCACCGGCGCCATCCGGTACGGGGCCTTGGACATAGGCATCGTCCCCGGAAGCAACTCAATGGAGAAATCTACCTCTCGCTCCGGCAGTAAACTAGGTAGATCCTCTGGAAACACGTCAACAAAGTCACAAACAACAGGCACATCTGAAACAGATAGCTCACCAGAATCTGAGAAACTCACAGAAGCAAGAAAAGCGACACAACCATCTCAGATAAGGCACCGAGCTCTACAAAAGGAGATGAAAGGTCGGCGGTTAGACCGTGTACCTCGGAAACAAAGCATAGTTGCTCCAGGTATCTCGAATCGCATGGTCTTCCGTTGACAGTCCACCAGCATAGAATGTGCCTCCAACCAATCCATGCCAAGGATGACATCAAAGTCGTGGAGCTATAAGGCAAACAATTTGGCAGGTAGAAGGTGGACCTATACCTCGACAGTGACACCCTCTAGGTACCCCAGAGTACGCACGTAGTCACCCATCGGAAGCTCTACAGCTAGGTCACAGGTTCGCTCCAGAGCAAACTCAGTCAAAGAACTAAAGAACTCCTCTGAAGCAAAACAGTGTGTGGCACCTGGATCAATCAAAACACAAGCAACTCTTCCAAGGATAGGAATCGTACCGACGACCAGATTAGAGGCCTCCGCCTCCTCTCTGGTAATGTTCATCACCCGACTGTGACCACGTGCTCGTTGAGGTTGCTGGCGCTGCTACGGCTGCTAGAACTGCCCCTGGTGCTGCTGCTGATGCTGCGCCTGCTGGGGTGGAGAGTACTGTGCCTGTGGTGCCTACTTAGTGTACTGGATCGGTTCCAACTGCTGCTGCCTCTGCCTCAACGGACAGTCCCACCTGAAGTGACCCTACTGCCCACAGTGAAAGCAACCCGTGCCTTGCTGGCTCTGCTGTAATACCCTCGAATTTTAAATATCGTGATTTACTTATAAATTCATGTTTATGCAAACTAATTAGAATTACATTGAGATATTTAGGATTTAGGGTGTGTTTAAGACACTTTATCATACCCAGGTATCACTTTCGGTCGTACGCACCCCGACAGGGAGACACCAAAAAACTGTAACGAAAATGAAATATGAGAACACCATAATTCTTAGAAAAATGTGGTGATATCAAATATGTAATTATCTGAAATTTTTGACGATCGGATTTTGAGATTAAGTCGACGCAACTATTTTCCGGGTGATTTTTCACCCAGTGGAAAATAAATTCAAAAAATTAAACTAAAATCACCATAATTTGTAAAACCCTTTCATTAGAATACGGTTGAAGTTTTAATACAAACGGACTTTTTTTGGACATGTTTATATCAAGACTAAGGGGCCAATTGATTTATGGGTCAATTACGGTGACCAAATTCTGGGTTTATTTGGGTTCTTAGGTGTGAGGCCTTGAGGAGGCCAGCACACATTAGGATAAGGCTAAACCATGGGTTAAACCTCCTACACGTAAAAGGGTTGAGGTGTAAGGGAGTGGAAGGAGGCATGAACCAGGTGTAAGTAGTAAAAACCCAATGGGTTTTACTGTTACACCTACGCACGGAGGTGTCCTCATGCATGAGAACTTGGCTGGGCTCTAAAAGCCACTCCCTCTCCCTAGCTCGAACCTTTCTACACCTTGTCTCCTACTTCTGTTCTTGCTTTCCCCTACTCTTTGGTGCTAGAAGTATTGTAGAGGAGCTCCTAAAACTGCTGCTGGGAGCTATTGGAGTTGCTGGCTCCGTTGCACCTGCAACTACTTCCACTTCTACTCCTGCTGCCACTGTAGTTGTTTCACTTGGTGTGAACATGCGAGCACGCCATCAACCTTAAGGGGGAAACACTTCTCTTGCTGAGTGTGGGATTTTTCGTCAAGGATACTTGCAAGTTTATCATTTAGCAAGGTAGGATTCATCTCCTTTTGGTTCAAATCTATCCTTCGCACATGACAAGAAACTCTTGATGAGAAGACATAATGCTATACCTGTAGTTCTTCTATTTTTCTTCCAGACATGATAGAATTATTCTTGTTTGGAGTGAAATAACCTTGTTCTATTTGAGAAGTAGGTTCCTAACTTCTCCTTCCACCCTTGAACCATGTTTATGTTATAGAGATTTGCTAAAAGTTTCGATATCTTTAGAACAGTGTGATTACTTTCCATTAGACGTTGTACCTCAAACCTTGATTTTGGAGCATTAAATACCTTGAGTTGAGAGTTTATCTTGTGGAAATCTTTCCATCTAATCCTTGTTATAAGAGCCATATTTCTAGTACTATGTCATGCTAGCCTCTAGCTAGACAAGTATGGTGTGTAAACCTCATATCTATCTTGTTGGTTTAGCTTATAAATCACTGTGAACACTACAAGTAGATACTTTTATTTGATATAAACCATACCTTGATTCATAGGTTCCATGGTTAGAGTGTTTAGAATGAATACAAAGTCATTTATGAGTGAGGAACTGGCGGCTGTCGACAGGCAGCTCATAGTTGTCGACAGGCCAGCCTTCCTGAACTCTAGAATAACTGGCACTGTAGCTAGCTGTCCACAGCCATCTTGTAGCTGTCGACAGATAGACACAGAACCAGCAAAACTGAGCTCTGTCTGTTGCTATCTGTCGACAGCCCCTTCCTGGTTGTCGACAGCTACAGTCCTGATTCGAATTTCAGCACTTTTTCATGTATGAATCATTGCTAAAAGTTCATCCTAAAAGCCTAGCAAGTTACCCACTTAATTACCTTGGTATTTACTGTCATATTACAACAAAGTTTACCCACATTATGTACCTTAACCTCCCTTGAATTGTTCTTAACAATGTCAATTACGAATAGTACTCCGATTGAGTCTATTCTCCTATATTCGGTAACTGAGTCTATAAAACCTGATCACCTGAGAGAGTTCATATGTTTGAACACCTTATGAGATGTGAATAACTTGTGATGACAATTGTGGATCTTCATTTTCTTGGGTTCTTATGTGATTTCAACCTTCCGAAGTTATTGGCTTTGAGTCATAATCCTGTCTCAACCAATTGTCTTTCTTATATTATTGAACTCCAAGCAACTTTGTCACCAAGATATCTGTATTAATTCTCAATCAAAACTACCTTTGGATTTCCAATTTCTGTTATGCTCATGAAAAGAAATTTATGATATGAAGATAATGCTCTCTTCAAAAGAGGGTTTAGGATCACTTGTGGTAGCACCAGCCACTTGTGATCAGCTGAGGGCGACAGTTTGTAGGTAAATCCAAGTCAATGAACTAACGATGGTGGGTAATAAACCCCATTCTTGCGCAATGAACAAGATCTAAGGTGCTGGAATCGTCTAGGCACTGAGGATATATTTACGTCTATTTAGTAACCTCTTGAGAGCAGTGATGCCTATCAAAATTATTTTCAAAACAAGTTATGGTCTGAATTCTGAAAGACAAATGACTCTTATTCTGTGATTTGTTTGGGCTCATTATGAATTCAATTTGAGCTATATGTTTCTGTTAAGTATGAAATTCATGAGCAAATGTGTTTTCGATCCATATATGCTTACTTTCACCTACTGAGTCCTTCCAACTCATGCCTTTGTTTCCTCCAACCCTTTCAGATTGAAGGTGTGTATAATCTCAGTTACACATGAATCCCAATTCTGCTGCGAACGATAAAGAGATGAAGAAGAATAACATAGTTTTAGTAGTTTCTTTTAGTTAATGATGTATTAAATTAGAGAGAGAAACTTAGCTCTTGTAAATAATGAGTATTAGTACTTTGTTACCTTGTGAAGTATAATATGTTCAAAGACGCCTTTGTGGAATGGTTTGCTAATGTTGAGCATTACACGGACTTGTCTGCCCATAATGAAAATTGTCAGCGTAACCCCTCTTTCGATCAAAGGTTATATGCGTGTTATATTTATGTGTGTGTGAAGCCGGAGGAGGGTATTACATCTGCTCTGCGCCCTACTGCACTGACTACTCCACTGGCTGCTCCTGCTAACATTGCTACTGCTGTGACTGCTGGTAACGCCGCTTATCTCCTCGAGAGAACAACTTCTTTAATTTCGAGGTCAGGCCAGCACCGTCTGTCCTCGAAGAAGAAGAAGAAGACACACTCCCTCGACTGCGCGAAGGACGCTGGTAAGGGGTAGACCTCGCCGAACCTCCTCCTTGTTGTGGCTGAAACCGACACTCTCTCTCCAAAGAAGTAGCCCTCGCATCCGCCAACCCCAAGGTGTCACAGAGGTGGCCAGCCATGGCCCACCTCAACTCCGAGCGTAGCCTACTAATGAATATCTCAGTGCGAGCCTACTCACTAGTAGCCATGTGGGGGACATGTAACGCCCCAAAAATTTTAAAGTGTTAAGAAAATATTAATAATGTGGTTATTATATATTAGTATTGTCATTAAATTGAAATAATTAGAATTTGGGTTTAATTAATGGTAACATACGTTACCCCAGTGTCGTACACAGAGGTGCGCGCTTCCACAGGGTGACACCGGAAAACGAAAACGAAATAAAAATCCGAGAACATCATAATTCCCAAAAAAATGTGGAGAAATCAGAAATGCAATTATCCGAATTTTTCGACGTGCGGATTTTGAGATTAAGTCGACACGACTATTTTTCGGGTGATTTTTCATCTAGTGTAAAATAAAATCTAAAAATTAAATAAAAATCACCATAATTAGCAAAACCATCATATTAGCATATGGTTGAAATTTAAACACAAATGGACACAATTTGGATAGGTTTACATAGGAATCATTGGGCCAGTTGATTTAAGGGCCAATTACGGTAACCATTTTCCTAGAATTTTAGTGGCATACGTGTAAGGCTCTTAAAGAGCCACTGCACCAAGGATTAGGATATCATTACCATTACTTGCGTGTAACCAAGGTGATGGTTACATGAGCTACGTGTTAAGGTAAGGGTTAAAAGATTCTTACCATGACACATTAGTCATCGACCTGTCATTGTGCATGGAAATCTTTGGGGTTATAAATATCCCCCAACCTGCTGCGTAACCATCTTTCCACCTTTCTCCTGTTATGCTGCTACTGTGTGTGCAAGGTTCTTGAGTTAGATTAGTAGCTGGAGCTATTGTTTCTCTTGTCTCCTGTTTTAGCACATGTTACGGCTGGAATTCTTGTTGTGTGTTGCTGCTACTTGGCCTGTGAAGGACCCTCACTTCTCCAGTGCAACAGTACATCTGTTAAAGCTACCTTACATTGCAAGCTTTTCACTCCTTCCTCCGGTTTTGTGGGTTTTTACTGAAGAGAACTTACTCTACCCAGAAAGGTAGGATTCAATTCCTAATCCTTTTCCTTTCCACTCTTGGATTGATTGTTTGAGTGATCCTTATCATGTGTCTGTTATTCTTTAGTTCAGGAAGTATGATCATGGGAGGATTCTCTTCCTAACCTTTCTTCGTTCCCCTGTTATTCCTCCTTGAATTGCTGGTTAATGGTATGTGGTACCTTATCATGCTATTTTCAAATCTGATAAGTCAGGTGATTTTTCAATCTGAAGAAGTCATGCTATTGTCCAAAGCTTAGAGAGGTTGTCCATGGTAGAAACCAGACCTTTCCTCATATTTAGTTAGTCCTTAAGCCATGGGAAGTTACACATTACTCCTTTTTCATTCCCTCAACTTGTTTAAAATCTGAAATCCTATCGGTTCCATGGTGTAGTGTAGACAGAACCAAAACGGTTCTTTCTTCTTCGTGAGATTGATTCATTGAGAGGACATGGAAGTCTCAAGTAAGTGTACTTGATAAGTGATTAATGGAGAATGAGAAGAGAGTTCTGAGAGAAATGCTTTTCCATTCAATTTTCATTAAGACTAACCTCTTGCTAACATCCATGTGATTTATATTCCATGATCTTCTTCCATTTTCTTGTCATGTTACATTGAGCTATAAACCTGAAATCATACTTGTTCCAAGTCCTAATCATGTTAGGAATGATAGAAGAGTTTGTTAATACCATTTCTAGTTGGTTTGGAGCAATTTCTGAAGGTTCACACTGAATTTGTCGACAGACGAACTTCTTGCTGTCGACAGGAACCTATTTCCAGAACACTGAAATCACCACTGTATGTTGCTGTCGACAGGCCCATAGCTTGCTGTCGACAGATGCATACAGAACTGAAGTTCTGTTTCTGGAAACCAGCCCCTGTCGACAGCAAGCTTGTGCCTATCGACAGGTACTAACAGTGCCATGTTTCCAGCACCTGTTTTGCTCCATTCCTTGATACCAATCTTACCCAATTGTGCCACCTAATAGTCCACCTATATCTTGTGGTTTTTACTACCTAAACACCTACTAAAATCAGTCATGTACCTTTCTTTTTATCATGAATTATTTCTCCAAAGTTCCGAACAAAACTGACCTCGAAGGACTATCAATTTCTAAAATCAATAAGGAAACAAAGTTCCTTCACTCTTGTGTGTAAACTTTGAATGAACCCTTGTGTATCCTTGATTCATTATAAAAATGAGTGTGTGATAATGACGAGTTGTGAGTCTTTGGGACTCATTCGAGAAATATGCCTAGCAAATAAAGGGCGGGTTCAGTCCTGGGGGGAGCACCTAAATTCGTCAGTGGCTGCGCGGGGGTGATGAGGACATCGTGGATGTTGGCATGCATCCGTTCGTGTTTTATTAGTCATCATATCATGCTTGTGTGTGTGAAAAAGTGTCTGACTCTGAATTCAAGTATCATCCTGAGTTATTGATCTTGCTTCTAAACTATTCTTGTTCAATACGTGATATCAATTTGGCTCATTTGTCCAATTTCTTGAACACTCAGTGCTAGCTATACATATGATCTTATCTTGAGATCATACGTTTGAATCCTTTCTATTTCAAGGAATTGAATTCTACTAGGCTAGTTAGCTCATCAAATTCCACTTTTTTAGGTAATCTATAATTTTACAAGGCGGGACTTCGGGACTTGTGTGTGGAGAGACCAACCATGGTGGCATTTTATTTTTACAATGTAAATCAAGAACCATGAAACACCTATTGAATGGTGAATAATAATTTTTATTTATTGAAGCCTCTGAGCAAATTTACTGTTCAATTAGTTCAATTTTACTCTTGATTTCTCGTTCACTCATGTTTCGGCATTTATAGATATATTAAATGACGGGACGTGATAGGACATGTCGTAGAAGCTGCACGAACCTCTAGTGGTACTGCGCCACAGTCAGCTCTCCCTGCGTCAGCTCGTGAAATTGTCCCTCCTCCTCTCACGACATGCGTAGTCGGGGAAGTACTCATTGTGAAAGGTCTTTAAGAACTGTGCCCAAAAAATCTGGTCCAGCCTCCTGCCCTGAAAACTGGTCTGCCTCACTGTCCTCCACCACTCGTGGGCTGACCCCTTCAGCTAATATACTGCAAGTCTAACCTGATCCTACTCTGCACAGTCCATAGTCTCAAAGGTACACTCGAGCTCATGAACCCAACTCTCTGCCTTATCCGGATCATAATCACCGTAGAACATCGGAGGTCAAAGTCTAAGAAACCTCTCCAGAAGCACTATGCGGTCCTCAGGTGCTGCCACTGCAACTGGAGTCTACTATCGTACCACTGGTGGTACCTCTGGCTGAACTGGTGCTGTCTGCGGGGTCGCTAGTGGTTGCTCCTCTGCTACCATATCTGCAAACTGCTGACCTCTTGACGACATCTGCTGGTACTGCCAAGGGGCCTGGAACATTATCCTCCACCACTGCTCCAAAACCTTTGGCGGGGGAGGGGGTGGAAACCAGTGTTGCTGCTGTGCTCCTTGCTGCAACAGATCACCCTGCGGCAATGGAACATCTGGCTGGTCGAACTGCTGAGGCTGAGCATCCACCGTCACGTGCTCGACTGCAACTGACTCGTCCGGTGCGGCGTCCGGATGCTCCATCAGCTCTCGAATCTGTCTGCGTCTATGTGGAGGCATGTCTTGTGACACAGACTAACATTCAAGTTTACAGGATAACCCGATGGTTAGCAGTGTTACTTGTACTTCCTAAGGGACTTTGCGTTATCACTTAATTCCATTACAAGTCTTGATAGACCCCTTGCTCTGATACCATTGTAATGGCCCCGATGCCTGGACCCCAGTTCCCCCCAAGGATCCGATCATTGGCACCGTCGCCCATGGGCTCGAAGACCCAGAAGGGATAACGGACCAGTCTAACAAGATATGTAATGGGAGCAAGTAACAATAAAAACACTAAAATGTACCAATAAGTGAAGGAAAGAGTATCCAACATAGGTACAAGTCTAGTATAGTCCCAAAGTAAGCAAAGTACAAGTGCAGAAGTAAAGGGGATAATAGGTCCCTTAGAGGCCATACCCAAAGTAAACAGTACTGAGGAACACTGCTCACGGAAGACACCATCTACTACGACCCCGTCTCCTTAGTCTGCCGTGGAGGGTGCTGCTGTGAATTCTCACCTAAAAAGGAGGGAATGAGCTTCATGAAGAAGCCCAGTAGGGACTACCAATCTCCCACTGGTTCCAACAGCAAAATAGATACATACGTGTATATTTAAATAAAGCGAGTAAATCTATTCTACTAATAGAGTAAGTGCGGAAGCGTAAAGAAACTACACGGTCAATGGTCTAAGCTAAAGGTCGGGACTGAAAACCCGTGTTAACCACGACATTGAGAAGAACCCAAGGCTGTAAATGCAGACAGAAAACAACTACTTGGACAAAGACACTAGCCACAGAAACACTACACTAGTCAACTGGTCAGGTGCGCCAAGCGCCTTACCCTCAACCGATAGTCCATGTCTAACACCTCCCATCAGAGTGAGATGCGGAACTAAAGTAACCATAACTGCCATAGTCTGGCTAGACTACGGTCCCACGCCTGGCCCCTCTAAGTAGTACCGAAACCACGTAAAGTGAGGCAGTGAGAAAAGGACTAGCTGATCTACGCCGGAAGAGCACCAACCACGTCGGCGTCCCAGACTCAACTAAGAGAGCTCTAAAAATGACTCTACGTTGTTGTCCCCACCATTTTCCCCTCTGCTACCAGAGTCTGTGACTCGAGCTCACTCGCCGCCCAGAGAACTCCCTCAAACAGACGTGCAGGGACCGGGGATCCAGGTAACAACCTCTCTCACAGACAAGCCCTCAAGTGCCTAGCACCGGGCGAAAGACTAGAGTAGGACCGTGCTAGGAACAGCACATGTGCCAAGAAAACAAGTCGCAGCGGAATGGTACTCTGAACAGGTTGTTGGGCCCTTCTCTATCTGAGAAGACGACGCACAGACTGTCACCACCTGAAGATGACACCAAGTCTGTCACGACCTAGGTCAGAAGGTGACAAGGAGCCTGTGGCGAAACAATCGTGACAAGGGCATTGTCGTGACCATAGACAGAGGTCCAGGTGACCACCTGAGACCTCCCACAACGCACGTTGAAAACCCGATGAGACGGCGACAACCACCCTGTCGCTACCAGAACGCGACCGGGTGGGTGTTGCTTTCCCACACCAGAAGGCGATGTATCGGGTTGTCGCGACACCAAATGTGTCGCGACCACAGACTTACACACCCAAGAACCTACCTTCTGTGCCATGCACCTCAAATCTAGAAACTACAAGGGGAGGGGAGCATGTGGGATGATGTAAACTGATCAAATAGGCTCAAACCACCCTTGTAAACCCCCATGCATGCAAGGAAGATGAAACTACACTCAATAATCTCACAAGAAGCATGGAATCCTCAACAACCATACCCCATTCCAAGCACAAATCAAACCATGTAAGCATTCCACATGAACCACAACATACACATGCACATCCTAGCATGGATTCTAAGGGCTTGGAGAAGGGGTTGGAGGCCCTAGCATGATAGAACTAGGGGGAAGTCAAAAAGTCCCTACCTCAAATCGAAGAGCCAACCCGTTGGGGTCTTCTCGTGTGCATGGCCACCTCCTCCTCGCTCCAAGCTCCACGAAAACTCCGTCCATGAGCAAAGGTTGTCCTACACGCCGGAGAAAGGTCACCAACACGAAGAGGAAGCCACGCCGATGAAGATCACCAAGCCGGGAAGGGAGAAACACCAACACATCTCACCACAACTCTCAAACTCTCCCCACGGAGAAGACAAGAACACAGGGGTGGAAGAGGAGCAGAAATCGCCGGAGGAGAGGAAGAAGCCGACTGTTCTATGGCTTGGGCACTTTTATGCTCCAGAGTTGAGAACGCGATGCGTTCACTTACTGAACACGACGGCCAACCTATCGCGATCCCAAGGTCCTGGTCAATCTTGACCAACGGGAACGCCACGTGTCAAGCTCGCAGACCTAACAACCTGAACGCGACACCTGACATGTCGCCTTCACGTTGTCAGGGGTTGACACTTGTTCCAACTGTCCCGACAGCAAGATGATAAAACTACATGTTGCGGTCAGAGGGCTGAAAGCGACAACATGCCTGTCGCGTTCACGACCAAAACGCGACATCCACCTTGTCGCCTTCAGAAGGCGACGGTCCGATGCGTCGCAACCTTCATCCGTAGGTGGCTGACCAACAAGAGGGGGATGTTACACAGAATTTTTTTACCAATTGAAAATTGTTCATTAATCGGTATTTGTTTCCCAACCAAGGTTTGTTCATCAATCGAAAGCTCTTTTCTTCACTAATCAGAATCTTTGGCTTTAGAAATTCATTGAGTCTCTTCAGAAAGCTTGTTCTACCTTGATTTTATTATCAACCCAAGGCTTATTCTTTGAGGACTTTTCTTGATAATATTTTACAAATATATTATTTCTATAAAAAATTAATTATTCACTTATCTTGATTTCTTAAATTTCATCATTACATTTGATTTAACCTTTAGGAAATCCTTGAAAAATTCCTAATAAATTGTTCATCAAAAGTTCTCCAGTTACTTCTATGAAATCTATCATTTGAATTTAAAATATCAGTGTTCTACTGTAAATTAATATTTGGTCATTATCCACATGAGAACCATCATGAAAGTAATTGTTTGGGTCTTGAACCCTACTTGTGTTATTGCTTGTGCAAATGGGGCCCCAAATCTGATCCCGGGAGGAGCACCCGAATGCTTTAATTGGGCCACGGAAAATCAATGATCATATGTCTTTTGGCAAGACACCCCTACATGTTACATGTGAATAAATTGCTTGAAAAATAATTCTAATTGTAAATTATGTCAATGATTGTTCCTGTACATGAATATTCTTGTTACAGGCTTTCTTGTATTAATGGCCAAAGATTCTCTTAAAGTTTGAAATATACATGTTCATACAGTACTCTTTCTAGTCTTAAACTTGGAATATCCTGTCATATAGCATTGTTTACTTGGAATCCTGAGGCTTAATTTCTATTGTTCCTTGTATTTGAAACATGAATTCTTATTAGTAATCCAGCACTAAATTTTGATTATTGGTTTACTTTATAAGATAAACCCTACTAGGATATGTGCTCATTCAATTTATTTAAATATTTTAGGACTTACTCAATTTAAAGACTCTCAAGAATAGATTTGCATGGGCAGGAGGAGAGCGGAGAAAGTCACACCTTTACTTGATGTTGATCCTATGTTTTCATTTTGTTTGACTGTTGTTGGTCTTTCTTTTGTGGGCACAAATCCTTGTAGTAAACCTTGATGTGGCTCATTTAGTATGGTCAATATTTCTTGTAAATATCTTATCGTTTAGAAGTCTTGTAAATTAAGCTTAACTTTGAACCATGAAATAGTTTTGTAACCATGTATAGTGAGATTTTCTTTTGTTTTCCTACTATTCATCTTGTAGAATATGTCATTGCTTCGATGACTATGCCATTGGGGCGTGACAGATTAGGTGGTATCAGAGCCCAGTTAAAGACCTAGACCTTGTTTGGTTTTTAAACATCCTTTGATTGGCCAGTGAGGAAAGGTAGAAGGCCTGGGTAAGCTAGATTATTTAGATTTGTTCTCACTACTAAGATTCTAACTATAATTTTGAAATTGATACCAGACTGATAGGAAGCTATGGAAGGTCAAGAAGCAAATTGGGAAGATATGAGGCACACTATTGAAGGTCCAACTCAAGCCTTGCGGGCGGTGGTGCACCAGGGGAAATCAACAGACATTAGGAGATGTGTGCATAAATTTTAGAAGTATGGATCCACCCAATTTGGAAATGGCAACTGAACACAGCATTGTTGACTATACACTTTCGTTGTCTAGAGTTCTTTGCACAAATCAAGATGCTCACCTTCTCTAAACTGTCTCACATATTTAAAATCACAAAGATGAACTAATAAAGTGGTGAGAGCAGGTCATATCCACAGAGAGGCTGAATAAAGTTTGACTTAAGAAACTACTTTTTGGAACACTCTATCGACACTTTTCACCAAAGTAACAATGCATTAAAAGTAATTATGTAAATAGCACCAATCAAATCCCTCACAACTCGACAAGTCAAACATAATGAAAGAACAAGTAGAAAGGAACATAAAAGAAAATTGGTATCACTGTACCCTCACAATTGAGGGATCAAATAGGTAGACAGAAATCTAAACTAGAAACATACGGATGCACCTCTAATTCTGAAATGATCTGAACTAAAAAAGATAAAAAGATGACAGAACAAGAATCTCAAAAGAAAATTTCAGACCACTGTACCCTCACAGCTCGAGGGATGAACAATCAGTAAAAATAACTCTCCACAAACACTGAATCACTACCCTCACAGCTCAAGAATCTGACAGAAAATAAGAACAGGTGCTAAATCAGATTCCTAATGCTCTTACTGAAGAACAGGGACAAGATCAAAATAAAAACTCAAAAAATTAAAAAGCTCCAAATCCTCATGAATTCAGATCTATCCTCTGCTACAACAGGAACATGGATTCACAACTCAACTCTGGATCTGAACTTTGTAGATGTTTGGAATCCCTCTGGACACCGTCTCCCTCCTCTGCTGCGCGCCTCCTCGTAGATGAGCCAGAAGATGCGCTTATGGATCGTCCTCCTCCCTTCCACGAGGAACAGGATGCAGCCCCAATCGCAAATGCATGCAGATCACTAAACAACAACACTGCTGCCTCCGCAGCAGAGCCAATCGAGATTCCCTCGGCAGGAATAGAAGCGATGGGCCGTCCTCCTCATATGACCGCCAGCGAACTGATCCACCCCAAGCATCGGAGCTACCTACCTTCTCTCCCCACATAAAGAAAAGAAGAAACAGTCGAACCTCCCAGATGCCGAACCCCCTCCCAGCAGCTTACAGAAGAGAGGAAGAAGCCCTCGATCTCTCCAACACAGAAGAAAGAAAAAAAAAAACAAACTCTACTGGATTGATCTCCCCAACACAAAAGAAAGGACAGAGGAAGCACTCGATCTCTCCAACACAGAAGAAAGGAAAAAAAACTCTCTGGATTGATCTTCCCAACACGGACGAAGGAAAGAGGAAGCACTCAATCCCCCTCACAGTAGCCGAATCCCTTACAGAAGAAAGGAAAAAAAAAACAGTCTAACTCTCCCGCCCAACTCACAACACCCTGCCTCTGAGGACCTTGGGGTCCTTAAATAGGTTCCATCGAACCTTCCAGGCACCAGGCTCCTCATGCACAGCTCCGCCGGATGCTTCACACGCCCAGATCCGCACGAGCCCAGCTTCACACGCCCAGATCGCCATGCCCCAGCTCCGCATGAGCTGCCATCTGCCCCAAATCGCCCCAGCCGTACACGCCTGAGCGCCTCACGCCCCCAGATCCGCCGCGCCTGACCTCATGCACTGCCAGATCCATACGCACCCGACTCCGCACACCCACCTCCATCACGCCGCACCCAACTAGTCACACCCAGTAGCCCACACGCCAGAGCTCCTCCATCGCACACAAGCTCTCCATCTGATGCGCAACTTTTCTTCTGTACGCCAGCTTCACACCTCACACACCGCCTCCAGCCTCTCACCTCTAGGACTCCTGATGGGAAGAAAACAGGGGTAAAGAGATGGTTTTAGTGGTATACGTGGCCAAATATGGTTAGATGAGAGAAAGGGTAATGGCACAATGGACCGATGGTGGTGAAGAAAAATGCTGGCGTAATGGACTCATGAGGGGGTATATGGCATGATGGTATTGGGTGAGGGTTGTTTACTTAACTAAAATTTATTTAAAATATGATTTATTTATAAACTAATATTTACAAGAATTATTAGAAGATGTTTATGAAAATATAAGACCAAGAATTATTTATGTACAATGTACCTGCAAAAAGAGAAAACACTGTTATTAGTCAACTATTCAAAATGCATTTGACTTTATTAAATAAGAATCTAACTTTGTGTTCTACCCAAAAATTTAACTAATATGCTCAAAAATTTATACATGAATAGAAACAAAAATTAAAGGTAGAATGTACTTTATTTATACACAAATGATGTCTCAAATCAACTATATGTATGAAATTTAACACGAAAAATTTTACAGTTATCACTCCCCCCTAGTTGAACATTGCTAGTCCCTTAGCAATAAAAATTACTCTAAATGTAGGACTAGAGGATGTAATGTCTCATGCTAAACAACCATCATGTAAAAGATTAATGTAGAGATATGTCTTTCCTAATTGTAAGGGCTTATGACAAGAAATTAGTGCATAAATGATAGCTCACTTAAGAGTTCACATCAGCCCTCATGGAGCTTCTCTGCCTTAGCTAGTAATTGAGATTAGATTAATTCGAGGGAGAAGAAAAGAATTGTGGAATAAGATCCTTGCTCAGTCAGATTGGGTTGTTTCTCTCAGTTCCATTCTGCCCAACTTCCTTGAGGATTATTTCTCTAAGTTGAGGACTTTGCCCCTTTATTTACACTTTATGCACTCAGAATTTTTCTTTCTTTTTCATCCATAATGCTGCACAACCCATCACTTTTCAAGAGTAGTGAGTCCAACTTTACTCAGATCCGGGGCATTTTTCATGGATATATATATATATATTCCTTTGCCTTTTCTTTTCTTTTCTTTTCCTCTTAAAGGAAGGATGAGTAGTCAGGTTCCTTGATCACATGCCTTCACATCCTTCGCAATTCACTTAAGGGGAAGGGAGAAAACCAATCACCTCTCTCCTACTAGCTTTAACAAATTTGCTACATTCGGTTCAGCTAGTCTAAGTGGCTGTGTAGTGTGTGTTTAAAAACTTCTTGCCATAAATCCTTACATAAGGTAGACAGGAAGTACATGTAATCCTTTACTAGAGGCTATCTAACATGGATGTTTCCAAAGGAATGTGACATCTACAAAATTTTAATGGTTAAAGATCAGACACATAGTCTGTGTTTCACAATTCCAAGCAATTTTTTTTATGCAAAGATGAAATATTGTGAAAATTTCTTTTTATTTGCATATGTATAAGCTCAATATAAAAAATGAAGCACTGGTTAGGGTGAGGACTATGAATGCATGCTTATTCTACCCTTCTCAATTTATTTACAGGAAAAGAAAGTAAGACAGAGAATTACCTGATAAAGAAAATATGTACACATGGATTGCCTCCCAAAAGTGCTAAGTTTATCGTCTTCAGCCAGACGCAATTAAGCTCCATTTGGCTCAGATAGCTTGGTAGACTCAATTTTCAAGGAAGATGGGCTTTCAAAGAAGTGCTTTAATCTCTGCCCATTAACAGTGAATGATTATCCAGTTTTAGGGTCAAGAATAATGACAACACCATTGTCACAAGCTTTGACAACAGTGTAAGGACCATCCCATCGGGACTTCAATTTTCTTGGAAACAGACGAAGCCTAGAATTAAATAATCATACCTTATCATGAACTTGAAAAGTTTTTCTATGAATGTGTTTGTCATGGAATGCTTTGGCTTTGGCTTTATAGATCTTGGAACTTTCATAGGCCTCATTTCTAAGCTCTTCTAGCTCATTCAGTTGTAAGGTCCTTTGTTGACCAGCTTGGGCTAAATCAAGATTTACCTGCTTAATAGCCCAATAGGCTCTATGCTCAAGTTCTACCGGCAGATGACAAGAATTTCCAAAAACAAGTCGATAAGGGGACATTCTAACGGGAGTTTTGAAAGCGGTTCGGTAAGCCCATAATGCATCATCTAACCTTTCTGACCAGTCTTTCCTATCAGGCCTAACCGACTTCTGAAGAATGTTTTTAATCTCCCTGTTTGATACTTCTACCTGGCCACTGGTTTTGCAGATGGTAAGGTGTTGCCAGCTTATGGGTGATCCCATACTTCCTTAGGAGTGTCTTGAACTGAGTGTTAATGAAATGTGGTCCTCCATCACTAATGATTGTCTTGGGCCACCCAAATCTAGAAAAGATGTTTTTCTGAACAAATTTGATGACCACCTTATGATCATTGGTCTTTGTGGCAATGGCCTCTGTAACATCCTGTTCCCTTTGTGGGTTTGCCCTCTCGGCTGAGGTCGTGACAGAGCGACCCGTCGCCTTCTGAGGGCGATGGAGGTGACCGTCGCGTTCTGATTATGAACACGTCGGCCGCCCCCGTCGCAACAAGACTGTTGCCCAGCTAGCAAGCCCAGAGGGGGGTGAATGGGATTCTTAAAAAAAATTATTTAACACTCAAAACCTATTCATAAAACAGTCACACAACACACTTTACAGATTGTTAGTGTTAGTGAATCGAAAGCTCAAGCATACAAAAGCAATCACACGACATAAAGAATTATCCTGGTTCGGATCTCCTCTCCTTAGAAGTCCTACGTCCAGTCCCTGAGCAATATCTCAGGATTTCATTAACAAGGGTACAATCCCCCTTAAGGACACTACAACACCCAGCACCCCAGTTGGTCTTCCTTCACCCGAAGGGAACAACACCCTAGATACCCCACCAGGTCTTCCTTCACAACCAAAGGGAACAACATAAGAGAATGTGTTCAAAGAGATGATGCCCCTAGATCAAGCTTATAGAACACTGCTTGATCTGAAGCAAGGACTGAGAAGAAAGAGATCTACAATCAAGGACTCTTCTCAGAACAAAAAGCTCTCTCACAGATCTGAACTCGGCACAGAGAGCAAGAGCTTTGACTAATGGAAGTTTTTGCTTGGCTCTAAGAAAGGCTTGCAGAAGGTTGAAGGCATTGGAAAACTTCTTGTTCTCAGTCAATGTTAGAACGAAAGTTCATCAAAAATAGTAATGCCATTTTGTTGTTCTAAAAGATGTTCACAGAGAAGATACGATAATGGAAGATATTGTCTGCATGCATGCAGTGATACGTACTATCATAATAAATGCATGGCTGTCAAAAAGATATACGTGAAGATTTTAACTTTTCAACGAATTCAAAAATCGAATCATTGTTTTCCATGAAATCATTATACATATTAATAATCAAATCGTTATGAAGTTATAACAAATCGATGTACAAATCGTTATGATGTTATAAGCAAGTCGATGTACAAATTGTTGTGATGTTATAATCAAATCGATATACAAATCGTTGTGATGTTATGAACAAATCGATATACAAATTGTTGTGATGGTATGAACGAATCGATATACAAATCGTTGTGATGTTATGAACAAATCGATATACAAATCATTGTGATGTTATGAACAAGTCGATATACAAATCGTTGTGATGTTCTAAACAAATCGATGTATAAATTGTTAAGGCGTTATGAGTAAATCGATGTATAAATCGTTGTGAATTACCTAATGAATAGTTATGAAAACAAGTCGTTACGATGACTAAAGAAATTGTTACAAGAGCAAATCATTTTGATGACTAAAGAAATCATTACGAGAGCAAATTGTTACGATGACTAAAGAAATCGTTACGAGAGCAAATCGTTACGATGACTAAAGAAATCATTATGAGAGCAAATCGTTACGATGACTAAAGATATCGTTACGAGAGTAAATCATTACAATCACTAAAGAAATCGTTATGAGCGCTTATCGAATCGTTGTGAGGACAAATCGTTGCGATCACTTAACGAATCGTTGTAAGGGCAAGTCGTTGCGATCACTTAACAAATTGTTGTGAGGGCAAATCGTTGCGATCACTTAACAAATCGTTAAAAACACATAGCGAATCCTTATGAGTATGAAATCGTTATGAAACTAAGGAAATCGTTATATCTCTATAGAAATCGTTATGACCTATAGTGGAAATTGATGTGTACTTAGACAAATGTTGATGCTTTGAACTTACATTGTTGTAGTGTGATGAATACCTTACTTGATTGGCTTGTTTTCCCTTGTTTTATTTCATGTGCTTAGGCTTCATAGAAAATGTGTTAGTAACCTTAATCACCAAAATAGATGTGTAATTTATTTAAATTACATGGAGATAGACTGATCATCAATCTCCTCTTTTTTGGTGATGACAAAACTTAACAATAAGCACACATTATCTGAAATAATTCTAAGTATGACTGAGGAAATAACATGAGGAATGTATTTCAGAAATGCAATATTTCTCCCCCTTTTTGTCATTTAAGCAAAAAGATTAAATGCTTGAGACAAAGAAGAAGAGAAGAGATAAATGAGAGAGCACAAAAACTATATTGGATTCAACTTGAGGGGGTACAGGGAGATAGATGTTTGGAGAAAGAAGAGAGGCATGCCGGGAAATAAGTTCCCAAGCCTTAATCTCCTATTCTTCAAAAAGTTGTTGGAAGATGCCAGAATCTATAGAGAAAGATGCACCCATCTCAGGACGCATGCGCTCAATGTAAAGCTGTCGTTGATCTTCTAAGAAACGCGCATACTGAATCTTATCAAGGGTGAACCGGAAATGGCTTGACTTCCTAAAGCTGGCACGCTGAAGAAAGTGAGAATGGTAACATGATAGAAGAACTGATGATCCTTCAGGTCCTTTTTTAAGGAAATAAAAGCGGAGCACCGCTCAGCCCATTACACAAACAGCTCCTGAATTGGATTGATGGAATTCAAGTCCAGAAAAGCTTCAGTAGAGAGAGGTGGCTTGCCTGCTCGGACCAAAGAGTTGTTCAAGGATTCCAACTGGAGAGCAGATTGATTGTAGTACCTCTCCCAATCTGTAGGAGAGAGCCTTTCACATTCAGACATCACGGGAGCAAGTACTGCAGAAGAGATGTGTCCCAGATGATATTTGCGAAAGATAAACCTTTGAAAGGAAGGAAGGCGACTTTGCTGAGCTGAGATTCTCCCCATGACTCTGGCAAATCTTTCAAAGGCATGAGAGCCAATGGAGGAATCCAAGACTAAGGAGTGTAACTTCGGAAGAAATACTACTTCAGGTATCTGCAGAGTGGTGAAGTCCACTGGGAAGGGGCAATTAATGGGACTTTCAGATCGAAGAGTAGCAAGAGCCCCATAGAATTGGCCAAACTGAACTCGGGTAGCTTTTGTAGATAATAAAAATCATTGTAAAGCTGGAAGCACCTGGTGATTCTGATTTCTTTGAGAATGAAAGGGCCCCAAAGTGCTTGATGATGAAATACAAACCACTCAGAAAGGGTGAGAGGCTGATCTTGACGAGGGGTGCTGTCTGATCTGGCAAGAAGATACTTGCTGTAGAGAGTCTTATGCCCTTTAGCCCATTGATCTTCAGTCTTGCATTCAGCCAATTGGAAGATTTTGAGTTGGTTGGCTTTGGAAAGGTGGCAGTAGGGAAATATAATGTTAAGGTGATCAGTAAGATTGAGAAAAGGAATGCCAAAATGGTTGGCGAGAACACATTTTTAGAGATATTCACAATAAATTGGTCTCCTTCGATTTTCAACTGTGAGGGAGTACCAAAGAGGAGGAAACATGGGTTCAGAGGAAAGAGCAAGAGTTTTTGTAATTTTCCTCTTTTTAGAAACAGGACTAGAAGAATTAGTCCTATGAACATGGGAAGCAACTGCCAGGATTGTGATGAGTGTGGTTCGTTCCAACTCATCCTCAAATTTATTTTGAAAAACACTAGCAAGTCGTGGATCAGTAGGACAAATTGAAACAGATGTAGGTGGAATAGGAGGATGAAGGAATGATTTAGGAGAAAGAATAGTGGATGTTCCGGCTGATGAGGGACCAGATGATGAAGAGGCTCCAGCTGATGAAGAAATTGGAGGATCGGTATCAACAGGAGGAGAGGGAGAAATGGATGTGGAAATGGTAGTGGGCATGATAGGAGATGAATAAGGTTCAGAGGGAAAAGGTGTTGGAGATGAGATGGTTCTTGGTGTAGGTTGTTTGAAGGTAGGTGGAGCTGGAGGAGCTGTGGAAGAAGAAGGTGGTGAGGGAGGGTTTGGTGTTGCAAGAGATGAAGACTCATGGGCTTCAGGAGCAACAACAGACTCAACTACACTTGGATCCATACCTTCAGAGATCAATGGCCCTGGTGGCCCAACCACAACTTCAGATGGCCCTGATGGCCCCAGCTTCTCAACGCCACAAGTTCCACTGCAGGTATTATATTCTCATCATTTTGTAGCCCGGATGGCCCTGTTGATGCCTCTGGAAACTGCCGTGATGGTCCTGCATTCTCTTCTATTGGCCTTGGCCCTGATGGCCCTGCATTACTAACTGGATCAGCATGAGAGAGATCTGGAGGGGCAGAGGTAATTTGTACCCTTGAGGGGATGAGCTTCTTGACACTGTCAAACTCACCTTTCATCCATCTGCATAATTGCTTGAACATTCTAAAATCATCTCTCAAGCTATGTACTTCAGTGGACAAAGTTCCAAGTTCATTTGTTACAGAAGTTTGGCTGATAGAGATGGACTGAATATTCGATTGCATAGATATGATGGCTTTGCCTTGCTCATTCAACCTTCTGATGACAGGCTTCAAATTGACCTTCAGCTGTTTCTTCTTTGACCTTCGATGAGCTACTCATTTCCCTTTTTGGCTTGCCCTTGTAATGGGCTCCACAAAATCAACATGTTCCTCAGTGAATTTATCATTGATAGAAATATTTTTTGTGTGCTCCCCCTGAGGTGCTCCTTCTTTCTCAGATGATTGCTCCCCCTGAGCAGGAGCATCTCCCATTTGATCTTCTTCAACAATGATTTCTTGCTCCCCCTGAATGGGAGCTTCCTCCACAATGATTTCCTCAGTGTGGCCTGGAGCCACAGTTTCTGCCACTAAATCACCACCAGTTTTTGACTCCTCCTGAGTACTTTGGATGGAGTCCAGCACATCCCTGAGTATAGTGGCTACTCAGGAAGTAGGGCTATAAACGGATCCGGATAATATTCAGATCTGATCCGAATCCGTATCCGATTAAGCATATCCGTATCCGTTTAACAGATATCCGACGGAGCGGATTCGGATACGGATATTATCCGAATATTAAACGGAGCGGACGCGGAAATAAGAGATCCGCTCCATTTAAGATCCGATCCGAAACTAGGTGAATCCTAGCCATTGGATCTTACATCTAATGGCCAATACCTAACATATAAAAACATGAATAAAACTAAAAACCCTACTCGAATCGAGACCTCCCTCCCCTCTCCCCCGTTTCCCCCAAATCCCCTCCCGTCGGACCCCTCCAGCCCTCTTGCCTCCTCCCCTCGTCATCCCGGCTCGCGATCGGCCGGCCACGGACCTTTGCAGATGCGGCGGCGGCGGCCTCCTCTGTGCGGAAGCTCCGGCGAGTCGGCGACTCCACAGTCTCCCTCCGGCGGTCCGACCCTCCCTCTCTCTATCTCTCCCAGTCTCCCTCTCATCCCCCGACTCCCGGCTCCCCCCTCTGGCCCTCCCCCCCTCTGGCGGTCTAGCCCTCCCTCCCTCTGTCTCTCCCAGTCTCCCTCTCACCCCCCCACTCCCGGCTCCCCCCCTCCGGCGGTCCGGCCCTCCCTCCCTCTGTCTCTCCCAGCCAACCTCTCATCCCCCCACTCCCGGCTCCCCCCCTCCGGCCATCCCCACCTCCAGCGGTCTGGCCCTCCCTCCCTCTGTCTCTCCCAGTCTCCTTCTCACCCCCCCACTCCCGGCTCCCCCCTCTGGCCCGCCCCCCCTCCGGCGGTCCGTCCCTCCCTCCCTCTGTCTCTCCCAGTCTCTCTCTCATCCCCCCACAGTAATAAAACAGGAACAGCATCGACGTTTCTGTCACACACAGATGTCAGATGGGAAGGGCGGTGGGCGGGAGGGGTGATAGATAGTCATAGCCTGCCTTCTAGTTCTTCCTGGGTGATTGGGGCATTCGATGTTGTTGGGTTGAGTGAGCCCTTGGATTGGAAGGTGTGGGGGTTGAGGAAATTAGGAATTAGAGGGGAAGGGGAATTCGTTTTTATTATTTATTGATTTATTTTTTACTCCGATAAGAATCTGATCCCGATCTGAACTACACTAGTTTAGTAGTAGTGTTATTTTGATGGATGGCGGTGGAGATGCGTGCCCCGCTGATGTGGCATTTCAATTTTTTTTCCTTTTGGATTCATGGGAATCTTGTGAACTTTTGCTGTCTTCTATTCATCTTTTTCCCTCTTATGACATGGGTCTTGTTCCTGCTGATCCAGAACTAAATCAAGGATTGCTATTTGTATGCATATTTGGGAAGAACTTTCGTTCTATGCTATTTGTATGAATATTTAGAGATTGCTTGTGGTATTTATATGTGTTTTAGAATTTTACAGATTTTTTTAAATTTTTTTTCCTGATTTTTAGGTCACTTTATACCTCTTATTAGGTCTCATATTTTCGAAGCGGATAATATCCGTATCCGCTCCGAATCTGAATATTATCCGACTAAAATATCCGCTCCGTATCTAAATTTTATTCGGAGCAGATACGAATTATCCGATTACGTATTCGGAGCGGACGCGGAAAACTCATATCCGCTCCGTATCCGCTCCGTTTACAGCCCTATCAGGAAGAGGGAGGAGGATCCTCTGAACTATGGCCAACATGCTCAATGACTTCTTGAGGGATATCCTCAATTCTGCTACTGGATACTGTGGCTGCTGCTGCTTCAGCTCTTTCAATTTGAGCTTCTACTGCTGCTGATGGTTCTGCTTCAACAGATGGTGTTGCTGCTACTTCTGGTTTTGCTGCTGCTTGAACTGCTTCTTGACCTTCTTGGGCTTTGCCAATGATGGCTTCACCCTCAGCCACAGAAGTCTTTGACCATACACCATTTACCATAGAGAATCCACTTTTCCTTAAATTTCTGGACCAGATTGCTTGGCCCATCTTCTCAGACACATCTCCTACTACACTTATGCCATAGTGCTGAAAAATCTTCGTCAGGAGATGGGCATAAGGTAAAGAAACATTCAGCTTGCTCTTAGTGTCCCATACTTGAGAGCTTGCAAACTTTATCCTTTCAATCATGAGCTCTGCAGTGTTGATTTCTTGATTCTTGATAGCCCAGAACATTAAATCTGAATCAGCCCTAGTGCAGGTTGAAAAGGTAGCACTTCTGGGAACCACAATCTGACAAACTACAAAGTGCAATATGAGATTGAATGCATTCAACTGATTTACATCTACTTTGTCATCTTTTAGTCTGAACTTGGGACCAACTATCCCTAAACCCTTTTCTTGGATATTCACAGTGTGAACTCCACTGTGTCCGGAGGTACCCACATCAAAGAGTGATGCCAATAACTCTCGTGTGACTCTAATCTGGGTTCCCTTGACCATGGAAGTCAAGGTCCCATCTGCCTCTGACTTCAGACACACATAGAAAGCTTTTACCAAGTCCGGAAAACTTACTTTAGAGAAAGTAGCCATTTTCGTCCACTTCAATCTGTCCAATGCTTCGACGATACTCCCTATTCTGTTCTTCTGCAAATCTGCCACATCTACTGCTTTATGACCACATAGCTTGATTTTCACAGACACAAACCTTACTTGCTGCTCGGCGATAAGAAATTCGGCTCTGTATCCCCCGACGCTACCGGAACTACCAGAAGAGGCCATGGATTTGAACAGAGAGAGTTTCTAGAGGACTGGAAAGAGGAATGGAACAGAAACCCTAAAAAAAAAATTTCTGGCGGGAAGTGGTTGAAAGCTTGAAATCCCAGAGAGTCGATGCCGGAGTCGTTAGGGTATCACCTCAGGCAGGAAGAAAGAGATGAAGAAAAGGATGTGAATCGTTTCCACACATATTTTGGGCATATCAGGGAAATAATGACTTTTTTCGAAACTGGAGGTGCCATTATGACGGAAAATGACAAAATGACCAGTTCAATAGGAATAAGAGACTTATAAAATAGCGAATCGCTAGGAATATTTTTACGAGAATATTTGTGGAAATTCGCTTAAACCCAGGGAGGAAAAATAATTAACATTCTGATAATTTATATTTCAATTTTATACAGATAAATCTTTCATAATTTGCACAAGCCTAATTCCCTTCTAAGAGATGTAAACCTCTCTTCAGGTAAAGCCTTTGTGAAGATATCTGCTAACTGATTATTTGTATCAATAAAGGAAATATCTATGTTACCATTAGCTATATGATCACGAATGAAATGATATCTAACTTCAATGTGTTTAGTCCTTGAGTGCTGTACTGGATTTTTGGTTAAATTTATAGTACTTGTGTTGTCACATAATAGTGGAATTGTCTTGATATATAGCCCATAATCCTCAAGTTGTTGCTTGAACCATAGGAGTTGTGTACAGCAACTTCCAGCAGCTATGTGCTCAGCTTCAGCTGTTGACAGTGCTACTGAGTTTTGTTTCTTGGAGGACCATGATATCAGACATCCTGTAAGGAATTGGCAACAACCACTAGTGCTTTTTCTATCTATTTTGCATCCAGCGTAGTCAGCATCAGAGTATCCTACTAAGTTAATTTCACATGATTTTGGATACCAAAGACCTAAGTCATGAGTTCTAGCTAAATATCTAAAAATTCTTTTTACTGAAATTAGATGAGATTCTCTAAGATCTGCCTGATACCTAGCGCACATGCATACACTAAATAAAATATCAGGTCTACTAGCAGTTAAGTATAGTAAGGATCCTATCATACCTCTATAGATTTTTTGATCTACATTCTTACCATCTTTGTCACTGTCCATTCTTATTGATGTGCTCATAGGTGTTGACAGTGGCTTGGCATTATCAAATCCAAACTTCTTTAAGAGCTCCTTGGTGTACTTAGCTTGGCAGATGTGAGTCCCTTCCTTTCCTTGTTTGATTTGCAATCCAAGGAAGTAGTTGAGCTCTCCCATCATGCTCATCTCAAACTCTCCCTGCATAAGCTTCTCAAAGTACTTGCAAAGAGATTCGTCAGTAGAACCAAATATTATGTCATCAACATAAATTTGAACAAGCAATATATGTTTGATTTTGGATTTGATGAACAGAGTACTATCTACTTGACCTCTAATAAAACCATGGTTTAATAGGAAAGAGCTAAGCCTTTCATACCAGGCCCTAGGTGCTTGTTTTAAACCATATAAGGCTTTGTGTAATTTAAAAACATGATTTGAAAATTCGGTGTCATCAAAGCCTGGAGGTTGTTTTACATAAACTTCCTCCTCAATAAAACCATTAAGAAATGCAGACTTTACATCCATTTGAAATAATTTCACATCTAGTGCAGATGCATATGCAAGTAGGATTCTAATAGCCTCAAGTCTAGCCATAGGCGCATAGGTTTCATCGAAATCTATGCCTTCCTCTTGGGATAGCCTTGAGCTACCAATCTGGCCTTGTTTCTTATGATCACACCAGCTTCATCCAATTTATTTCTGAACACCCATTTGGTGCCAATCACTGGATGATCTGATGGTCTAGGAACAAGTGACCAAACCTGGTTTCTTTTGAACTGATTCAGTTCATCTTGCATGGCTAAAATCCAAGATTCATCAGTGATGGCTTCATTGACTGTCCTAGGCTCTATTTGAGAAATAAAAGCTAAATAATCACATGGAATTATGTTACCTCTTGTTCTTACCCCTACAGATGGATCACCAATGATGTTTTCAGGAGGGTGATCTTTCTTGTATCTCCACTCTTTTGGAAGATTTTGATGAGAAATATCCCTTTGTTGGAGGTCTTCCAGAGGTGGATCTTCCTTGTCCTCAATTGATGTATTCTTTAATTTCTTGGGCAATTCATCTGCATCATTATTATCACTGTCTTCTTCCTTTCTCAAGAAAGGGTTAGTTTCATCAAAAATAATATGTACTGACTGCTCAATCAATAAAGTATGTTTATTGAACACTCTATATCCTTTTGGTTTAGAAGCATACCCCATGAAGATGCCTTCATCTGATTTGGCATCTAACTTACCAATGTCTCTTTTATCGTTGTTGTGGATGAAGCATGCACATCCGAATGTCCTGAAGTGACTGATCTTGGGCTTCTTTCCCTTGAACAATTCATACGCAATCTTTTTCAAGATAGGCCTGATCATTACTCTATTGATGATGTAACTTGCTGTGTTGACTTCTTCAGCCCAAAAATATCTTGGCAGATCATATTCAGATAACATTGTTCTTGCCATGTCCAATAAAATCCTATTCTTTCTCTCAGCAACTCCATTCTGCTGTGGTGTCCTTGGTGCTAAGAAATTGTGCTCTATTCCTTGGTCATCATAGAATCTTGCGAATTTATCATTTTTAAATTGTCCTCCATGATCTGACGTGATTCCAATAATGCTGAACTTCTTATCTTTCTGGACCTTTTTGCTGAAGCTTACAAAGCTATCAAATGTATCATCTTTGTGTTCCAGAAAGGATACCCATGTGAATCTTGAATAGTCATCTACTATAACGAATCCAAAATTCTTTCCTCAAAGACTTGTGGTCATCATTGGTCCAAATAAATCCATATGAAGGAGTTCTAAGGGTTTGGAGGTTGTTGCCACAGTCTTTGACTTGAAGGATGACTTAGTGTGCTTTCCTTTTGCACATGGTCCACAGACACCGTCTATTCTTGTGCTGACCTTTGGCAAACCTTCCACCATGTTTCTCTTGATCAGCTTTCTCATGCCATCTAGACTGCAGTGGCCCAATCTTCTATGCCACAGCTCAGTTGACTACTTTTTGCTGGTTTCTAAACAAATGTCTTGATCTTTCAGCTGTTCAAGGTAAAGTACATACAGATTCTTCTCTCTGTTGGCTTCAAAAATCACTTATCCATCCTTCATAATACTGCATTTGGATTCTTGAAATCTGATCTGATGTCCTTTGTCACATAACTGGCTAATGTTGATAAGGTTGTGCTTCAGGCCTTTTACACACAGAACATCTTCAATTACTGTCTTGCCTTTGCTGCTCACTGATCCACTGCCTATCACAGTCCCTTTCCATTATCTCTATAGGTGACTGTGCCTTCTTCAGCTTCTAAATGGGTAAACAACCTTCTGTTTCCTGACATATGCTTTGAGCATCCACTGTCCAAGTACCACTTGGATGCCCGAGGTTTTTTCTGAAATGAAAACATCAAGTTTTAGGTACCCAAATTCTTTTGGGTCCTGGTTGGTTAGTGTCGTCGTTGTTTCTTTTGATTATCCATCTTCTATGTTTAGTTGGACATGTTATTTTACTGTGACCTATCTTGTTGCAGTGACTATAACATGTTTTTTTAGTTACTTTTTCATATGGAGTATATTTAAAGTTTGATTTATATGCTATATCTTGCTCAGGTACGAATTTTGGAGTTGGATATGTTTTAGGGTATATTGTTGTATCTTCATTATCTGGTGGAATGTAACCTAATCCATTCTTCCTTTTACCTGATCTTCTGGCTCCTTTTAGTATTAAGGAATTTTTACCATTAGTAAATTTTTCTAACGTATTTGATAGTTTATCATTTTCTTCTGTTAGTCTTTTGATTTCCTTTTTTAATTCATCCGAACTTTCTTGTTTTTCTAATTTTGTTATTTGTGTATTTTTATCTTTTAGATTTTCGCATAGTAACTCATTTCTTCTTTTAAGTTCACTAACTTGCTTCTCTAGTTGTTCATTTTCTGATTTTAAATCTGAATTGGTATTTTCTAGACATGCAACATTTTTCTTACTAGCTTTTAATAATTTAGATACTTCTCTATATTTGTCATACAATTCATTAAAAGCATCTTCTATGTTATCTGAATCAGAATCATTACAGGAATCAAAGGATGAGTCAGAGGTTACCTTTTCTGCGATGTCTGCAATGAAGGCTAAGTTAGCCTTTTCTTCTTCTTCACTGTTTGAGCTTGACTCGCTATCCGAGTCACTTCTGTTGTCCCAAGCTGCTGCCATGGCTTTCTTCTTATATCTTCTGAAATTTCTTGAACTGTCCTTCTTTCTGAATTCAGATTTCTTGAGCTTTGGACAGTCTGCCTTAATGTGTCCTGGCTTCTTGCACTCATAACAAATTGGTTCATTCTTCTTTATGTCCTTTGCTTCAGGTTTCTTGAAATCCTTTCCCTTTTTGAAGTATCATCTGCCAGATTGATACTTCTTTTTCTTGGCCAATATCCGCTGTAGTCTTCTAGACAACATTGCTTCTTCATCTTCACTATCTTCACTACTGGCTTCATCTTCTGATTATTCCTCAGAGCTGCCTTCTGCTGCTTTGAGGGCATTTGTGTGCTTTTTTCTAGTGGATGATTATCCTAATCTCTCTATGTTTATCATATAGGCCATGAGGGACCCAATGAGCTTTTCCAATGACATCCTTTTCAAGTCATTGGCTTCTTCTATAGCTGTTACCTTGGGAGTCCAAGAAGAAGGTAGGGATCTAAGAATTTTCCTTACCATGTCTCCCATCTCATAACTTTTTCCTAATCCTGCTAACCCGTTGGTGATGTCTATAAATCTACTGAACATTTGGGTTATAGATTCTCCTGGCTACATTAAAAGACTCAATTTTCAAGGAAGATGGGCTTTCAAAGAAGTGCTTTAATCTCTGCCCATTAACAGTGAATGATTGTCTAATTTTTGGGTCAAGAATAATGACAACACCATTGTCACAAGCTTTGACAACAGTGTAAGGACCATCCCATCGGGACTTCAATTTTCTTGGAAACAGGCGAAGCCTAGAATTAAATAATCATACCTTATCATGCACTTGAAAAGTTTTTCTATGAATGTGTTTATCATGGAATGCTTTGGCTTTGGCTTTATAGATCTTGGAACTTTCATAGGCCTCATTTCTAAGCTCTTCTAGCTCATTCAGTTGTAAGGTCCTTTGTTAACTAGCTTGGGCTAAATCAAGATTTACCTGCTTAATAGCCCAATAGGCTCTATGCTTAAGTTCTACCGACAGATGACAAGATTTTCCAAAAACAAGTCGATAAGGGGACATTCCAATGGGAGTTTTGAAAGCGGTTCGGTAAGCCCATAATGCATCATCTAACCTTTCTGACCAGTCTTTCCTATCAGGCCTAACCGACTTCTGAAGAATGTTTTTAATCTCCCTGTTTGATACTTCTACCTGGTGACTAGTTTTACGGATGGTAAGATGTTGCCAGCTTATGGGTATCCCATACTTCCTTAGGAGTGTCTTGAACTGAGTGTTAATGAAATGTGGTCCACCATCACTAATGATTGTCTTGGGCCACCCAAATCTAGAAAAGATATTTTTTTGAACAAATTTGATGACCACCTTATGATCATTGGTCTTTGTGGCAATGGCCTCTGTAACATCCCATTCCCTTTGTGGGTTTGCCCTCTCGGCTGAGGTCGGGACAGAGCGACCCGTCGCCTTCTGAAGGCGACGGAGGTGACTGTCGCGTTCTGATTATGAATGCGTCGGCCGCCCCCGTCGCGACAAGACTGTTGCCCAGCTAGCAAGCCCAAAGGGGGGTGAATGGGATTCTTAAAAAAAGTTATTTAACACTCAAAACCTGTTCACAAAACAGTCACACAACACACTTTGCAGATTGTTAGTGTTAGTGAATCGAAAGATCAAGCATACAAAAGCAATCACACGACACAAAGAATTATCCTGGTTCGGATCTCATCTCCTTAGGAGTCCTACGTCCAGTCCCTGAGCAATATCTCAGGATTTCATTAACAAGGGTATAGTCCCCCTTAAGGACACTACAGCACCCAGCACCTCAGCTGGTCTTCCTTCACCCGAAGGGAACAACACCCTGGATACCGCACCAGGTCTTCCTACACAACCGAAGGGAACAACACAAGAGAATGTATTCAAAGAGATGATGCCCCTAGATCAAGCTTATAGAACTCTGTTTGATCTGAAGCAAGGACTGAGAAGAAAGAGATCTACAATCAAGGACTCTTCTCAGAACAAAAATGTGACGGATCGCCTCAGCCAAGCCCGTTAAACCGATAACGAACTTGATCCGAGTCCGCCTCCCGCGAACGGGCCGAAGCCTCGCAAGGGATACCAACCACAGTCCGTGTAAACATAAAGGAACACACCACATTTTATATATAATTCACAAGTTTACATAGCCAAATTTCCACAAAAACTGTAAAGAGGTACAAGAGCCTGGGGCATACCCCAAGGTACAACTGAAGAAAGTAAACAACTATCTAAACTACACTGCTGGAGCTACTCTGCTGGAGGTGCTGACCCTGCACCGCTACGACGCGGCCCGGAACTGGACGTCGGATGAGAGACGTCCTCCTCGCTCTCACCTGTGGGGGGTAGGGGTGAGCCTCTCTAGTCACTGGCTCAGTAGGGAACTCCCCCAAAACCGAGCAAACCAAACACCACAGGTACGAAAGCAGTAAATAATACCAACAATTTATAGAACAGCTAAGCAGGTAAGTAAAGCTGTAAAAGTACTCACCGTCTGCCGACTACGAGAAACAACAGTAATAATTAAACGGCAAACCAGTACAGGTGTACAAGCTAAAGTAGAGACAGCCAACACGAGCCACGTGAACTGGTTCACGACACCAGAAACTGACTCGGACAACTAACACAGGTCTACCTCTCAGTCTCGCAGCCACGGACGAAAGGTCCAGCTGCCGCTCCACGTAAAAGGTCAAGCAACTGTGGAGACCAACTAAATACCACAATTGCAGACCACACGGTCACAGGCCCATGCCTGGCACCTCAGGAGACCCTGGCCCGGCTCTCTAGAGTGAGGCACTGGAAAAGGACTAGCTGGGGACCAGTGTCGACTACTGGTGTCCGTACCCCCAACTACGAGCGCGCTACAAGTGACTAAAAACAAACTCAAGTGTCACTGTCCCTCTGTCGTCTTTCCCTCAGCCGGACGTACAACTCTAACACAAGAGTGAGGGTGTCCAGGTCAGACGACACAGACCACGACGGTACAGCACAAGTACCGGGACAAAGCCCCGAGCTAACAGTCTGGCTCACAAAGAACCTGGGGCTCCCAACTGGAGAGGTAACCACGGTAGGCATCGTACTACTCGCCACGTACACATAACCACGTGCACGTCACACACAAACCACGTGAAACCTCACGTAAACCACAAGTAACCATGGTCCACTACACGTGAACCCAACTGACTCGCATAAACAATACGCAGTCACCAAAGTAAGCAACTAACTGCATACCTTGTATGCTTAACATGAGAACCTAGTGCACTCAGTGCACCTCATGTGTTAACACACATGCATTATCGATAAAAGCCGTAATTAACTGTTTCTGTTTACACACATGCTGACGGCAACATCGATTGCCGCTTATACCAAGTCAACGGCAAGGGACTTAGCCGTTAACATCTTGGCTGAGGAGCTTGGCGACAAGCGATCTTGACGCCAAGTTCTCCGGCCATAAACCCTGCAAAAACCCTAATCCGGCTCTGCGGGCTTTCTAACTGTTCTAACTACTGAAAAACATGGAAATGTAGTTCCTTTAGCATACCAGTACCCAATACAACCCATTATAACATGCTTCGTACGTTAAACTACTCAAACCACCCATTATCCCCGTATGGTGCAACTCTATCCAAACATGCATTATCATGCTGGTTCAAGTGGTTATGATGTGTTTTAATGTTTCTACGGAGCTAAACGGGTTCGTCCCCTACCTCAGAACGCGCTAGAATCTCCTGCAATCCCCCGGTTCACGCCGAGCCCTCCGCGAGCTCCCACGGGAATTGCACCATGCCGCGACGTTTCCTCGCGCAATTACGCGACGCCACGCGTTCTACGACCGTCCAACTACTCCTTGGTACCTGTTGGAAGCTTCAAAGACTCGGGGGCAGCAAGCTGGGGCAAGAGGGAATGAGTGAGAGCTGAGAGAACTGCCCTCGGGTGAGCCTATAACCTGCACCATTCTCAGGTTGGCGTCAACACCCATGCCGCCAACAGCAACCGCCATCCTCTGCGTCCACATCTACTGCTGCAAGTTCATGTAGTAAACGTCCACTAAGCTGGACGCCAACAGTTAACGACCACCCCTGGCCGCCAACTTCAACTGAACAGCAGCAGGTCCTGTTTCATTTCAGGACCAACCCTGCTCTTCACCTGCTCAAACCACACATCCACACCATGCATTCCACACAACCGACTCACAGTGGTCTCACAACGGCCGCCACAACCACAACACACACGATCCACATGGATCCGAAAGGCACGCGACGTTACATTACTATCATCTAAAAAGAAAATTTCGACTTCGAAATTCATAACACAATTCAAAGTTAAACAATTCATACATACACACCTTTATAAGTACTATCATCTAAAAAAGAAAATACACAAGCTTATTCAAATAGATAGGGATACCCTTTAGCCATTTCTGCGGCCAACTCCCAGGTATCCTCACCACCTAATCTATTTTCCCATCTCACCTTAACTAGCTCAATTTCTTTATTTCTCAGCTTCTTCATCTTTCGATCTGTGATCTGCACCGGATACTCTGGCATAGTCTTGTCCGGCCTCAGGTCACCACCTTGATATCTAATTATTTGAGCTGGATCTTCAATACACTTTCTCAACATGGAGACATGGAAAATATCATGCACATCGGCAAAATCAGCTGGCAAATCCAGCCTATAAGCTGCTTCCCCAATCCTTTCTAACACTTGGAAGGGTCCCACATATCTCGGACTCAACTTTCCAGACTTGCCAAACTTCATAATACCTTTACTCGGGGAAACTCTCAGAAAAACGAAGTCTCCCACCTCAAACTGAAGTGGTCTCCTCCGCACATCTGCATAACTTTTCTGCCTACTTTGAGCTGCCTGCAATTTTTCTTTAATAAGCTTCACTACTTCAGTGGTTTGCTGAATCAATTCAGGACCCACTAACTGCCTTTCTCCCACTTCATGCCAGTTCAATGGGGTTCTACATGGCCTTCCATATAAAGCTTCATACGGTGCCATCCCAAGACTGGTATGATAACTATTATTGTAGGCAAACTCAACCATTCCCAAATGATGCTCCCAACTGCCTCCCCAAACTAAACAACAAGCTCGCAACATATCTTCAATTGTCTGAATAGTCCTTTCTGTCTGACCATCTGTCTGGGGATGATAAGCGGAGCTATATCTCAATCATCAAACCAATCACTTTCTGCAGACTCTCCAAAAACCAGAAGTGAATCTTCTTGGATCTCTATCTGATACAATAGTCTTCGGAATACCATGCAGTGGAACAATTCTTTCAACATAAATATTTGCCAACCTGTCCACTGTCCAAGACATACTCACTGCCACTAATCTGCATACCTTAGTCAATCTGTCAACAAACACCCATTCCATTATGCCCTGAACTCGACCTTGGTAAACCTGCCACAAAGTCCATTGCGATATCATCCCACTTCCACTGTGGAATAGGCAACGGTTGCAATAGACCTCCAGGCTTCTGATGCTCTGCTTTAATCTGCTGACAGATAGCACACCTTGCCACAAATTCTGCTATTTCTTTCTTCATATGAGGCCACCAAAATGCTTCTTAAATCATGGTACATTTTAGTACTACCCGGATGAATAGTGTACCTAGATTTATGAGCCTCTTCCAGAACTCGCTGCTTCACCTCTCTCTCTGCAGGAACAAACAACCTGCCTCGAAGCCTGACCACACAATTATCATCAATAGAAACTCCTTCCATTTTTACAATTTCAGGTAACCTGCATCTGCTGTCTGAGCCTCAATGATCTGTCAATATAAAGACGGCTCTACAGCACTAACAACTAGAATTGCCCGTCGCTGACTGCTGGGCACATACAAGGAATTCTCTGCTACCTTTTCATATAACTTCCATTCTTTAATCATCATCAAATTCATATATGCTTTTCTGCTCAAGGCATCTGCTACAACATTGGCTTTACCCGGATGGTAAGCCAAACTGAAATCATAATCTTTCAAATATTCAACCCATCTGCGCTGGCGAAGATTCAAATCTTTCTGCGAGAAGATATACTTCAAGCTTTTATGATCTGTAAAAATCTCAAATCTCTCGCCATACAGATAATGCCTCCACATTTTTAAGCAAACACAACTGCTGCTAATTCTAAATCATGAGTGGGGTAATTTTCCTCTGCTGGCTTCAATTGCCTGGATGTATAGGCTATCACTTTACCATGCTGCATAAGCACTGCGCCAAGTCCTCTCCTTGATGCATCAGTATACAGCACAAAACCACCACTCCCTGCCGGTAATGTCAATATAGGTGCTGATGTGAGTCTTTTCTTCAATTCCATGAAACTTTTCTGACATTCACCGGACCACACAAAAGGCACACCCTTTCTAGTCAATCTAGTCATAGGTGCTGCAATCTTAGAAAAATCTTGAATAAAGCGTCTATAATAACCTGCTAATCCCAGAAAACTTCTAATCTCAGTTATTGTCTTAGGCACTTCCCACCTTGACACAGCTTCCACTTTACTCGGGTCCACTGCTACTCCCTTAGCTGAGATAACATGACCTAAAAACTGAATTTCCTTTAACCAGAATTCACACTTACTAAATTTAGCAAACAACTGGTTATCTCTTAACAACTGCAGGGTAAATCTCAAATGAGCTACATGCTCCTCTTCAGATGCTGAATAAATTAGAATATCATCAATAAAGACCACAATGAATTGATCTAAATATGGATGAAAAATTCTATTCATCAGATCCATAAAACCTGCAGAGCATTAGTCAACCCAAAAGGCATTACCACAAACTCATAGTGACCATATCTGGTTCTGAACGCTGTCTTATCTATATCCTCCTCTTTAATTCTTAACTGATGGTACCCGGACCTCAAATCAATCTTAGAAAACACCTTTGCTGATTGCAACTGATCAAATAATCATCTATCCTCGGCAACAGGTACTTATTCTTGATGGTCACATCATTCAATTTTCTATAATCAATGCACATCCGAAACTTCCATCTTTTTTTTTCACAAATAAAACCGAGGCTACCCACGGGGAATGACTCGGTCTAATAAAACCTTTCTGCAACAACTCTTCTAATGCTTTTTTCAATTCTTTAAGTTCTGCTGGCGCCATCCGATATGGAGCTTTAGAAATCGGCATGGTACCTGGCAGTAACTCAATAGAAAAGTCCACCTCTCTATGTGGAGCTAAACCAGGCAAATCTTCCGAAAAACATCAGCAAATTCCCTAACCACGGGAACTGCTTCTATTGGCTGACTGGCCTCTACCAAACTTACCGAGGCTAAATAAGCCACACACCATCATTAATCAACTTTCTAGCTTTAATTGCAGAAATTAGAAACTTGGAGGTATAAAAAGGCATACCTTGATATTCAAACATTGCACCATTAGGATGACAAAATCTGATCCTTTTCTTTCTGCAATCTAACATTGCTCCATACATTTCAAGCCATCCATACCCAGAATGATATCATAATCTGACAACTGCAGGGCATACAACCGACCCGACATCTGGTTCCCTTCAATCATAACAGGAGCTTCATCTATATAGCGAAGTGAGCAAGAACTCACCTGAAGGAACCTCCACCACTAACTCACAAGACTTCTCTTCTAAAGGATGAGCTATGCAATCCAGAAATTCTTCGGAAATAAAAGAATGAGAGGCACCCGAATCAAATAAGACTCTTGCTGAATATTCATAAAGAGGTAAAGTACCTTCTATCATATTTGACGCCTCTGCCTGGGCTCGGGTGATAGCCATAACCCGGCCTCTCCCTCGCTGCTGCGGTGCTCCTCTGCCACGACCTGCCTGTGGCTGCTGGAACTGCTGAGGCTGCTGCTGCTGCTGCACACCTCTGCCATACCCATATTCTCTTGCATACGGACAATTGCGGATCAAATGTCCCGGCTGATTGCAATTATAACATCTATACCCTGGAGGAACAATAGGCTGCCTGGCAGTGCTCTGTTGCGACTCCTCCACCTCAGGCCTACCTCGGCCCTGCTGCAACTGCTGACGACCTCCCCATCCTCTTCCTTTGCCTTTAAATGCTTGCTTTAACTTCTGGCCCCATTTCCCGAAACCAGATGAAGAAGGTCCTGCTGGTGCCTTGCCCTTGCTTGCACCTACTGTCTGCTGCGGTAGCCGGAAACTACCTGAACCTGACTCGCCCACCTGACGAGTCCGAATAGACCTCTCCAAAGTAGCTGCCCTCTGCACTGCTTCTTCCACTGTCTTGCACATGAGAGGTACTATCGCATCCTGCAATTCCACTCTCAATCCTCTGATAAAATACTCAACCATCATGGTATTATCTGAAACCACATATGGCGCATAACGGCTAAGTGCCATAAATCTCATCTGGTACTCTAAGACTTAAGAGTACCTTGCTGAAGAGTTCGGAATTGCTCTCTTTTTACTTGCTGCACTTGGATCGGAAAGAATGTATCATTGAACACATCAAGAAACTCTGGCCAAGTGATAGCTTCTTCCATCCTGCCAGCAAAAGTAGTTTGCATCTTCAATCGCCACCATTCCAAGGCAAAGCCTCTCAACTGATAAGCAGCTAATACCACTCTATCTGCTGCCGGACACCTCATAGTCGCAAAAACTCTTTCTATTTCATGAACCCAATGCTCAGCTGTATCTGTATTCGGCCCTCCTGAATAAGTAGGCGGCTGCAATCTCAGAAATTTCTCCACCTGCATCACTGGTTCTTCTGCTATCAACACTGGTGGTGGTGGTGGCACATGTGCTACAAAAGGTACCTCCACTCTTGGCGGAACTGGAGCAACAGGTACAGCCTCTCCATCCCCAGGTGGCACTGCAACCAGTGGTACTGGCGCCTGCTGATCCATTCTCGCCCGAATATCTGTGAGGATCTCCCAAATTCTCTCAATCATTCGCTGGGTGCTTTCCTCCGGATCATCTCCTCCACCACCCCAATCTCTCCTATCAGCCATTTCAGAAATTTCTACATACACAAAACACCAGACAAAAATCAAAACCACGAATGATCAAAAACCAGGGTCCCTACCAGCAGTGTATAATGACTGAAATAAGGCTATGTATCTTTCTAATTCCCTTATATTAACACGGACCTTGCTCTGATACCAACTGTGACGGATCGCCTCGGCCAAGCCCGTTAAACCGATAACGTACTTGATCCGAGTCCGCCTCCCGCGAACGGGCCGAAGCCTCGCAAGGGATACCAAACCACAGTCCGTGTAAACATAAAGGAACACACCACATTTTATATATAATTCACAAGTTTACATAGCTAAATTTCCACAAAAACTGTAAAGAGGTACAAGAGCCTGGGGCATACCCCAAGGTACAACTGAAGAAAGTAAACAACTATCTAAACTACACTGCTGGAGCTACTCTGCTGGAGGTGCTGACCCTGCACCGCTACGACGCGGCCCGGAACTGGACGTCGGACGAGAGACGTCCTCCTCACTCTCACCTGTGGGGGGTAGGGGTGAGCCTCTCTAGTCACTGGCTCAGTAGGGAACTCCCCCAAAATCGAGCAAACCAAACACCACAGGTACGAAAGCAGTAAATAATACCAACAATTTATAGAACAGCTAAGCAGGTAAGTAAAGCTGTAAAAGTACTCACCGTCTGCCGACTACGAGAAACAACAGTAATAATTAAACGGCAAACCAGTACAGGTGTACAAGCTAAAGTAGAGACAGCCAACACGAGCCACGTGAACTGGTTCGCGACACCAGAAACTGACTCGGACAACTAACACAGGTCTACCTCTCAGTCTCGCAGCCACGGACGAAAGGTCCAGCTGCCGCTCCACGTAAAAAGGTCAAGCAACTGTGGAGACCAACTAAACACCACAACCGGCAGACCACACGGTCACAGGCCCATGCCTGGCACCTCAGGAGACCCTGGCCCGGGCTCTCTAGAGTGAGGCACTAGAAAAGGACTAGCTGGGGACCAGTGTTGACTACTGGTGTCCGTACCCCCAACTACGAGCGCACTACAAGTGACTAAAAACAAACTCAAGTGTCACTGTCCCTCTGTCGTCTTTCCCTCAGCCGGACGTACAACTCTAACACAAGAGTGAGGGTGTCCAGGTCAGACGACACAGACCTCGACGGTACAGCACAAGTACCGGGACAAAGCCCTGAGCTAACAGCCTGGCTCACAAAGAACCTAGGGTACCCAACTGGAGAGGTAACCACGGTAGGCGTCGTACTACTCGCCACGTACACAGAACCACATGCACGTCACATACAAACCACGTGAAACCTCACGTAAACCACAAGTAACCATGGTCCACTACATGTGAACCCAACTGACTCGCGTAAACAATACGCAGTCACCGAAGTAAGCAACTAACTGCATACCTTGTATGCTTAACACGAGAACCTAGTGCACTCAGTGCACCTCATGTGTTAAACACATGCATTATCGATAAAGCCGTAATTAACTGTTTCTGTTTACACACATGCTGACGGAAACATCGATTGCCGCTTATACCAGTCAACGGCAAGGGACTTAGCCGTTAACATCTTGGCTGAGGAGCTTGGCGACAGGCGATCTTGACGCCAAGTTCTCCGACCATAACCCTGCAGAAACCCTAATCCGGCTCTGCGGCTTTCTAACTTTCTAACTACTGAAAACATGGAAATGTAGTTCCTTTAGCATACCAGTACCCATACAACCCATTATAACATGCTTCGTACGTTAAACTACTCAAACCACCCATTATCCCGTATAGTGCAACTCTATCCAAACATGCATTATCATGCTGGTTCAAGTGGTTATGATGTGTTTTAATGTTTCTACGGAGCTAAACGGGTTCGTCCCCTACCTCAGAACGTGCTAGAATCTCCTGCAATCCCCCGGTTCACGCCGAGCCCTCCGTGAGCTCCCACGGAATTGCACCACGCCGCAACGTTTCCTCGCGCAATTAAGCGACGCCACGCGTTCTACGACCGTCCAACTACTCCTTGGTACCTGTTGGAAGCTTCAAAGACTCGGGGGCAGCAAGCTGGGGAAGAGGGAATGAGTGAGAGCTGAGAGAACTGCCCTCGGGTGAGCCTATAACCTACACCATTCTCAGGTTGGCGTCAACTCCCATGCCGCCAACAGCAACCGCCACCCTCTGCGTCCACATCTACTGCCGCCAAGTTCATGCAGTAAACGTCCACTAAGCTGGATGCCAACAGTTAACGACCACCCCTGGCCGCCAACTTCAACTGAACAGCAGCAGGTCCTGTTTCATTTCAGGACCAACCCTGCTCTTCACCTGCTTAAACCACACATCCACACCATGCATTCCACCACCGACTCACACTGGCCTCACAACGCCACCACAACCACAACACACAACACACATCCCACATGGATCCGAAAGGCACGCGACGTTACAAAAAAGCTCTCTCACAGATCTGAACTCGGCATAGAGAGCAAGAGCTTTGACTAATGGGAGTTTTTGCTTGGCTCTAAGAAAGGCTTGCAGAAGGTTGAAGGCATTGGAAAACTTCTTGTTCTCTAACCATTCTACCTCTATATGTTTTCTTCAGGAACTTCATCCTTCTATATATATCATCATTTGAAATTCGAACGTTGAAGTGCCCGTTGTCTCTATGCATAAGTGTACGTTAGACTGCTTGACACTTGGAAGCTTCCAGTCAACAGTCCTTTATCTTTTCATGCACGCAAAGAGAGAGAGGATCTTCTGTAGTCTTCCTTGGCTTCTATTTTGTCCAACGTTGTATGACGGATGCTGTCAGAGGCCTGCACATATTTAAAGCTTGAACAATAGACAGCTAAGCTGTTTCTTGTTGTCAGTCAACATTAGAACGAAAGTTCATCAAAAATAGTAATGCCATTTTGTTGTTGTAAAAGATGTTCACAGAGAAGATACGATAATGGAAGATATTGTCTGCATGCAGGCAGTGATACGTACTATCATAATAAATGTATGGCTGTCAAAAAGATATACGTGAGGATTTTGACTTTTCAAGGAATTCAAAAATCGAATCGTTGTTTTCCATGAAATCGTTATACATATTAATAATCAAATCGTTATGAAGTTATAAACAAATCGATGTACAAATCGTTATGACGTTATAAGCAAGTCGATGTACAAATCATTGTGATGTTATGATCAAATTGATATACAAATCGTTGTGATGTTATGAACAAATCGATATACAAATCGTTGTGATGGTATGAACGAATCGATATACAAATCGTTGTGATGTTATGAACAAATCGATATACAAATCGTTGTGATGTTATGAACAAGTCGATATACAAATCGTTGTGATGTTATGAACAAATCGATGTATAAATCATTATGACGTTATGAGTAAATTGATGTATAAATCATTATGAATTACTTAATGAATAGTTATGAAAACAAGTCGTTATGATGACTAAAGAAATCATTATGAGAGCAAATCATTATGATGACTAAAGAAATCGTTACGAGAGCAAATCGTTACGATGACTAAAGAAATCGTTACGAGAGCAAATCGTTACGATGACTAAAGAACTCGTTACGAGAGCAAATCGTTACGATGACTAAAGAAATCGTTACGAGAGCAAATCATTATGATGACTAAAGAAATCGTTACGAGAGTAAATCATTACGATGACTAAATAAATCGTTACGAGAGCAAATCGTTACGATGACTAAAGAAATTGTTACGAGAGCAAAATATTACGATGACTAAAGAAATTGTTACGACAACAAATCATTACGATCACTAAAGAAATCGTTATGAGCGCTTATCGAATCGTTGTGAAGACAAATCGTTGCGATCACTTAATGAATCGTTGTGAGGGCAAGTCGTTGCGATCACTTAACAAATCATTGTGAGGGAAAATCGTTGCGATCACTTAACAAATCATTAAAAACTCATAGAGAATCCTTATGAGTATGAAATCGTTATGAAACTAAGGAAATCATTATATCTCTATAGAAATCGTTATGACCTATAGTGGAAATCGATGTGTACTTAGACAAATATTGATGCTTTGAACTTACATTGTTGTAGTGTGATGAATACCTTACTTGATTGGCTTGTTTTCCCTTGTTTTATTTCCTGTGCTTAGGCTTTATAGAAAATGTGTTAGTAACCTTTATCATAGTTTTTTTAATCACCAAAATAGATGTGTAATTTATTTAAATTACATGGAGATAGACCGATCATCAAAGACTCTGACAGCAGATAGTTCTTTTGTCGTCTTGTTGTCTGGACGGTGTAGACATGTGTCGGCGTGCATGCTTGAACGCGACATACTGGCTCATCGCGATCAGATGTTAGCGTTGCATGCAAGCCACGTGGTGGCTTTGACCGTCATGGTCGCAGACGTTAAGATCACGACGTAGTAGGGCATCGCGTTAGCATTGCTAACGCGACGACCAGGGCCATCGCGTTCTCAACGTCTGTGCTTAAGTTGCTCAGGCCGAGAACAGAACCCCCATTTGGCCCTTTTGCCTGTGTTCTTCCTCTCCGGCGATCTCCTTGGTGTAGTGCTCTGTGGGGAGCTTGGGAAGGAGATTGGTAGCTTGGGTTTGGGTAAGTATTATGTGCATGTTCTTGCATGTGTGGATTGGGTGTGAAACCTATGTTTTCTTCTCTCACTGTCTGCCTTCTCCTTCTTCTTGTGCACCATGGTGTGGATCCTCTTTCTCGGCTCAAGAAGGAGGACATGCTCGGCTCGTGGGAGGCGGCTCTTGGAGCATTGAAGCTCGGAGGTGGAGGGTGCTAGCCTACGAGAAGGCCCCTTCGGGGTGGTTCTTCATTTGGAGGTAGGGAACCCCAAAACCTCCACCTAGTTCTACATGCTAGGTTCACAACCCTCCTTCCAAGCCTAGAAATCCTGTTTAGGATGTACATTGTGCTCCTTGATTCGTGTGTTATGAATTCATGGTGTTGCTTGGATGGTTTCATACTTGTGAGGGGATTGTATGAAGTGTGATCCTTGTTGCATGTGAGGATAGTGAGTGTAGTTGGCTTCCCTTGGCATGCATGGGGTCATTAAAGGGTGGTTTGTTGCCTTTTGAGCAGTTTACATCATGTGGTATGCTCCCCTCCCCCGTTTGTACCATGTGGTTTAGTTTGGGGAGCTGAGTGGCCCTGTTTGGGCACTCGGCTGTGGTCGCGATGTATCGCTGCATCGCATTCCCTTGAATGCGCCCCGGCACCGTCGCGTCTAGCAGACGCGACGGGGTACGTGGCTGGCATTCGGGAGCTCGGGGTCTTGGCAGATCGCGACTGCCGTCTCCGTCGTGATGAGATCGCGACGGGGTATGTGTTGCGTTCTTAAGACTCAGGCTTGTTGCGGCACTCTTAGCCAGTGCGTTCTTGTCGCGATGCGCTTAAGGGTCGCCTTCCGGTTTCCTATCGCGACAGGCAGAACGGTCGCGTTCTGGTCATGACCTGCCGATACATCGCCTCTCTGACTGAGAGCGACTGTCAGCAGGCTTTGGTGTTTTTCTTCCACTGCGACTCAATTTTCTTGGCACCTGTGCTGTTCCTAGTGCAGTGCTACTCTAGTCTCTTCGCCCGGTGCTAGGCACTTGAGGGCTTTTCCGCGATACAGGTTCTTACCGTTACCTGGGACCCCTGGTCCCCATGTGCCTGTGTCAGAGGGGGTTGCTTTGAGCGACTGGCTTTGCTCGAGTCGTTGACTCTAGTAGCAGTAGGGGAAAATGGTGGGGCAGCGACGTAAGTCATTTGTAGAGCTCTCTTAGCTGAGTCTAGGACACCGGGTAGTTGGTAGCTCGTACGGTGCAAATCAGCTAGTCCTTTTCTCACTGCCTCACTCTACGTGGTTCCAGAACCATTTAGAGGGGTCAGACGTGGGACCGTAGTCCGGCCAAACTACGGCAGTTGTGTTTGTTCTTAGTTCCACATCTCACTCCGATGGGAGGTGCGACATGGAGTATTCTGTAGCTAGTGTGTTTGTCCAGACAGTGTCTACTGTCTGTGTTTACAGCTGGGTTCTTGTGGTGCCTTGGTTTACACGGGTTTTCCGGTCCCGCTGTGTGGCCTAGACTGATGACTATGTAGTTTCTTTCACACTTCCACACTTGACTCTATTTAGTAGAATAGACTTTACTGCTTTATTTATTATTGCACTTAGTTCTATTCTGCTATTAGAACCAGTGGGAGATCGGTAGTCCCTACTGGGCTTCTTCGTGAAGCTCACTCCCTGTTTTGTAGGTGAGACTTCACAGCAGCTCCCTCTGCGGCAGACTGAGGAGGCGGGCCCGCAATAGTCGACGTCTCTAGTGAGCAGTGTTCCCCGAGTAGTTGTACTTCACCCTCGGGGTATGCCCCTAAGGGACCTGTCTTTCCCTTTTATCTTCAGCACTTGTACTTTATTTACTTTGGGACTGTACTAGGTTGTTATCTAGTGTTGGACACTTTTCATTCACTTGTGGTGCACTTTAGTACTTTTGTTATTATTTATCTCTATTACATATCTTGTTAGACCGATCCATTATCCTTTCCGGGTCTCCGGATTCGTGGGTGGCGGTCCCGATGTTGGGATTCTTGGTAGGAGCCGAGGGTCCGGGCGTCGGGGTCGGTATCAGAGCAAGGGGTCTATCAAGACTTGTAGTGGAAATAAGTAATAACGTAAAGTTCCTTAGGAAGTACAAGTAACACTGCTAAGCCGCTGGAGTTTATCTGTTAACTTCTTATTGTGTCTGTTTTGCAGAACATGCCTCCACGCACTCGCAGGCAGGTTCTTGAGCTGGTGGAGCGTCAGGAGTTCGAGTCAGACGGGTCGGTTGCAGCCGAGCACGTGACGATCGACGCTTAGCCCCAGCAGTTCGAGCAGTTTGGGGACCTGTTGCCGTAGGGCGTTCCGTTGCGGCAGGGAGAGCCACAGTAGTAGCAGCAGCTGCATCAGCAGCAGCAGTAGTGGTTTCCACCCCAGCCCCCGCCGGTCGTCATGGAGCAGTGGTGGAGAGCGATGTTCCAGGGTCCTTGGCAGTACCCGCAGTACCCACAGTGCCAGCAGTACCCCCAGTACCCTCAGTACCAGCCGTACCAGCAGATGCCGGTAGGAGATCAGCAGTTCGCAGAGATGGCAGCAGAGGAGCAGCCACCACCGACCCTGCAGGCAACTCCGGTTCAGCCAGAGGTACCCCCAGTGGTACGGCAGTAGACTCCAGTTGCAGCAGTAGCACCCGAGGACCGCACAGTGCTTCTGGAGAGGTTTCTTCGTCTTCGTCCTCCGACGTTTTCTGGTGACCGTGATCCAGACAGGGTAGAGAGTTGGGTCCATGAGCTCGAGCGCCCCTTCGAGACCATGGACTGTGCAGTGTTGGATCAGGTCAGGTTAGTAGTGTATCAGCTGAAGGGGTCAGCCTACGAGTGGTGGAGAGCAGTGAGGCAGACCAGGTTTCAGGGCAGGAGGCTGGCCCAGATCACTTGAGCAGAGTTCCTAGTGGCTTTTCACGATGAGTTCCTCCCCGACTACGTTTGCCGTGAGAGGAGAGACCTATTCCTTGAGTTGGTGCAGAGAGACTTGACAGTGGGGCAGTACCACCAGAGGTTTTTGCAGCTACTTCGACATGTTCCCCACGTGGCAGCTAGTGAGCAGGCTCGTACTGAGCAGTTCATTAGCGGGCTACATTCAGACTTGAGGTGGGCCATGGCTGGTCACCTCTGTGACACCTTGGCAGTGACAGTGGCAAGAGCTACGGCCCTGAAGAGAGAGTGTCGGTTTCAGCTACAACAGAGTGGGGGCTCAGGGAGGTCTTCTCCATAACAGCGCCCCTCGGGTAGTCGAGGGAGTGTTTCCTCTTCTTCTTCTTTGGAAATAGGCGGTGCTGGCCTGACCTCGAAGTTGAAGAAGATGTTCATTCGTAGAGGTAGGCACCACTACAAGCAGCAGCAGCGACGTCAGTAGGAGCAGCCAGTGGAGCAGTTTGTGCAGCAGGGAGCAGAGCAGAGCCAGCAGGGCTTAGGTTGTTACCACTGTAGGCAGCCGGGTCACTACAGGCGAGAGTGTCCGTTGAGGCAGTAGCAGGAGTAGCAACAATAGGCACCTCAGGCTAAGTACCGTCCACCCCAGCCAGTGCAGCACCAGCAGCAGCACCAAGGTCAGTAACAGCAGTCGCAGCAGCAGCGCTAGCAGCAGCAACCTCAGCGAGGATGTGGTTGCGGTCGGGTGATGAACATCACCAGAGAGGAGGCGTAGGCCTCTAATCTGGTCATCGGTACGGTTCCCATCCTTGGTAGGGCTGCTAGAATTTTGATTGATCCGGGTGCCATGCACTGTTTTGCTTATGAGGAGTTCTTTGCTTCCTTGTCTGAGTTTGCTCCAGAGCGGGCCTGTGACCTTGCACTTGAGTTGCCGACGGGTACTTTGTGTGCACCCTTGGTTACTTGGAGGGTGTCACCGTCGAGGTACAGGGCCACCAGCTACTAGCCAGACAGTTTGCCTTGCAGCTCCATGACTTTGATGCCATTCTTGGCATGGACTGGCTAGAGGTTCACTCTGCACTGGTAGATTGTCAGTGGAAGACCGTGAGGTTCGAGATACCTGGAGCACCTGTGCTTTGCTTCCGAGGTACCCGGTCTGTCCGCCGACCCTTTGTCTCTTTCTGTAAAGCTCGGCACCTCATCCGAGACGGTTGTGTTGCTTTCTTGGCTTCGGTGTGTGTCTTGGATTCTAGTGAGATTTCTGTTTCAGATGTGCCTATTATTTGTGAGTTTGCCGACGTGTTTCCGGAGGATCTACCTGGCTTGCCGCCTGAGCGGGAGGTAGATTTCTCCATTGAGTTGCTTCCGGGGACGATGCCTGCATCTAAGGCACCGTACTAGATGGCACCGACGGAGCTGCGGGAGTTGAAGCACCAACTAGAGGAGTTGATTGCGTTGGGCTTCATTCGTCCTAGCCGTTCGTCGTGGGGAGCGCCTGTTCTGTTTGTGAGGAAGAAAGATGGTAGCCTCAGAATGTGTATTGATTATCGGCAATTGAATCAAGTGACCATGAAGAACAAGTATCCTTTACCCAGGATCGATGACTTGTTCGACCAGTTGTAGTCAGCTTCAGTGTTCTCGAAGATCGACTTGAGGTCGGGTTACTACTAGTTGCGGATCCGCGAGTCAAACATCGTTAGATCAACTTTTTGCACCCGCTACGACCACTTCGAGTTTGTCGTGATGCCTTTTGGGCTCACGAATGCACCTGCAGTGTTCATGGAGCTGATGCACAGTGTTTTCTGAGAGTACCTGGACCGGTTCGTGGTGGTGTTCGTCGACGACATCCTGGTGTACTTGTTGGGTTTACATTGATTTATATTTGCGATGTTTGTTTTTGATGATGAGCAATCAATGAGCAATTCATGAATAATACAATTTCATGTGGTATGAATGTGTGAAACATGATAAGAATGACAAGTCAAGCAAATGTTAATCAAGAATCACATGTTCAATTTGATCATCTAAATGTTCACATTATCTCACTAAAAATGTTCTTAAATGTAGGTGAGATTGCATACAAGTCAATGTACCAAAACAAGAGCAAAAGGATCAAGAAAAGCACTAAAGACAAGTGCCTGTCGACAGCCCCAAAGATGCCTGTCGACAACCCTGCACAGACAGATCTTATAGGGTGCTGGCAAGATGTACCTGTCGACAGCCCCACTGATGCCTATCGACAGATCTGCACAGACATAACAAACAGGCTCCTGGCAAGGTGTGCCTGTCGACAGACTCAAGTCGCCTGTCGACAGATCCACACAGGGAACTGTCTCCCGGAAAGCCCAGTTTTCTACCTTTTGCAAGTCTGTCTACATCTGTCGACAGATGCAATTCTTGCTGTCGACAGACGAGAGAAAATCTCAATACGAGATCTTCATACCTTTCCAAATTGGGTGTTTCCTTTTACCATGACTCTCCATACATGAACACCCATATAAAAGGAACTCTTTGGAGTTATTTTTGTACAGAAGCAGCCACAACACAAAACCTTAAGTAAAGTCTCAAGAGAGAAGATCTTTCTGCTGCTCTGCTTCAACTGTTCGTCCAGACAAACAAAGAGACATTCTCTAAACGGGATTGAAGCCAGATTGTCCATCTTTCAAGATTCTCCATCAACTGATACCTATCAAGACGAAGCTTGAAGAACATCGGGACGATCATCTGAAGAGTTCCACATCAGGATTTGAAATCTCAACTCTGAACTCTTCTTTATCTCTGTTTTTCATATCTATGTGTGTGTGTTGTTGAGTCAAGCGTCCTGTGCTTGATTCAAGTTTGTCATGTTGTTCGGATCGTGGTTTACATCAGACGACGTCAGTGTGTGTGTGTTGTAGCGAGTGAACTTGCTGATAAGCAGTCTTTCTGCGTGTGTGTGTGGACGGTGGACGTAGGATACACAAGTTGTGTATGCCGAACCACCTTAAATCATCGTGTCTGTGGTTTGAACATTTCACGCTAGATGTTTGATAGGCACATTGATCTTTCACACGCTAGATAAATTGCTATTCTATCTACTTACAACTAACACACATCTTAGTTTGATTTAAACTCTATTTGAAATATCAAAAGTCTGTGTTTCCATTGAAAAGAAGGTCATTATATTTTTAATTGATAGTAATCTATTCAACCCCCTTCTAGATTACCATATTGTATAATTCCGCACATCTTTCAATTGGTATCAGAGCAGGTTTCTCTGATTTACTGTCTTCATTGGTTGATCTCACGATCAGGAGATTCTCGATCTCATGGAATCTAACAAGGGGTATATGGCCGAGGGACATTTAGTGACCAGGCCACCCTTCTTTGATGGCACTGACTATCCTTATGGGAAAAATCGCATGCAGGTGTTTCTGAGAGCTCAAAATTTCGTGCTATGGAAAATTGTCAGCAAAGGAGCATACACCCTTCCCGAGGACGAAGATACCTGGACGAAGGACCAGATTGCAAAAGTAACTCTCAACTGGAGCGCCCTGAACATGATGCAGTGTGCAGTGCATCCTAAGGAGTATTCAAGAGTCTCCACATGCACCTCAGCGAAGGAGATGTGGGACAAGCTTGAACTCATATATGAAGGTACGTCCGAGGTAAGGGAAACCAAAGCAAGCATGCTAATTTCTGAGTATGAAATGTTTAAGATGAATAATGATGAAACTATCTCAGATATGTTTGCAAGATTCATGCTAATAATAAATGGATTGAAAGGTCTTAAGAAAGAATACTCAGAAAGTGACTTAGTGAGGAAGATACTTCGGTCTCTTCCATCCTCATGGAACACTAATGCCACTATCATTGAGGATTCAAAAGATCTCTCAAAGATGAAACTGAATGAACTAATTGGCTCCCTAATGACATATGAAACAAATGTGAAAAGGAAAGAAATTGAAGAAAACCCAAAAAGGTCAATTGCTTTAAAAGCTTCAAGCAAAAGTTTCTCTAGATCCAAAAAAGATGTTCAACAGGAAAGTGATGAACCTGAAACGTCTAGTGATAGTGAAAATGATGAAATGGCCATACTCACTAGACAATTCAAGAAATTCCTCAAATTCAAAAGGAAATGCTCAGGTAATTCCAAATCCTTCCAAAAGAAAGATTTTTTAAATAAATTTGAGTCTAACAAAAGATCTGACATTGTATGCTATGAGGGCAAGAAACAATGGCATATGAGAGGAGAATGCCCCGAACTCAAGAAAAAGTTGAAGAAAGAGAAATTCACCTTCAAGAAAGCCAATGCAATGTTGTCAACTTGGAGTGATAAAGATGAAGATTAGGATGCACAAGAAGCCTCTGGAGATGAAGAAATACAGTGTCTAATGGCTAGAAGTGACGACTCCAATGAGGTAAACTCTTCCTTTGAAACTTATACTGTTGATGAATGGGAAGAAGCATACACTGTCCTGTTTGAAAAATTCTGTGAATTTAAATCTGAAAATAAGGCATTGAAAAAAAATCAATTCTTTTGTTCATAACACACACAATAATGAACAAGTTGCTGCCTTAACTAAAGAAATTGAAATGATAAAAATTGATGAGGAAGCTCACATTGAAGAAATGGACTGTTTGAAAACAAAATTGCAAGAAATTCAAAAGAAAAGGAAAGTCTGACTAACTCTCTTGAATCTCTTCAAAAGGAACATAAAGAAACTAAGAATAAGTTGGAACAAGCTGAAAAAGACCTAAAGGAAAATCTGAAGATTTAACAAGTTTGTAAAGGGAAAGCAAAATCTTGATGTTATTCTAGGATCAAATATCTTTGTTGCAAAGTATGGATTGGATTTCAACCAGTAAAACAAAAGAAAATAGGAGAAACTTTGATCACCTCTTTTGTTGATTCTAACCCAAGCACAAGCAAGCAAATCCCTTCAAAGAACAAGAAAGGTCAAGCCAAGGGTAAGAAACAGGAATCCAAGAAAATCAGTTCAGCTATTAACACATCTAAGAAGTCTGTCAACAGCCCCAAAGAGGGTTGTCAACAGGTCTGGAAACATGCTTCCAAAGAAAAGCTAACCAGACAACAAAAGGGTAAAATGCCCATGCATGTTCCTCAGAATAACAAACCCACTGTTTTAGATAAATCTTCATCATGCAATGTCTGTAAGAAAGTTGGGCACAATGCAAAACAATGCTGGAATAATCCAAATAAACTGAAAATCAAACAAGTTTGGATTCCGAAGCATTTACTTTTTGGCATGAATGATACATTGGGACCCAAAGTAATTTGGGTACCAAAACCTCTTGTCTGATCCACATATGCAGGAATGCCTAGCAGCCCAAAATCAAAACAAATGGTACCTGGATAGTGGCTGCTCAAGGCACATTATGGGCGACAAAGACAAATTCTATTTGCTGGTGGAAAAAGATGGAGGTCAAGTTGTTTTTGAAGGTAACAATAAAGCCAGATCATTGGTTCAGGTAAGGTTGGTAAGTATGCCTCCAACTCAATAGACAATGTACTGTTAGTTGATGGTCTTCACCATAACTTGCTTAGCATAAGCCAACTGTGCGATAACGGTCATAAAGTTGTCTTTGAATCAAATTCATGTCAAATTGTTTATAAGGAAACAAGAAGTCTTAAATTTTTTGGAAAAAGAGTTAACAACATTTACTTGGTTGATCTAGATGATCCAGAAAATGAAACTTTGTGTCTTGTTGCAAGTAAATAGGATGAGCTTACCTTGTGGCATCGTAGGCTTGGGCATGCAAGCTACAATGTCTTGCACAAGATCATGAGGCTGAAACTGGTAAATGGACTTCCTGAAATTTCCTTCAATAACAATGAAAATTTTTGTGATGCATGTGCATAGGAAAAACAAACCTGGAAATCCTTCAAATCAAAAGCATCGGTGAGTACCTCTAAACCTTATGAATTGTTGCACATGGACCTTTTTGGACCTACAAGAACACTGAGTGTCAATGGCAAACGAATTGGTTTTGTTATTGTAGACGATTTTTCTAGGTTCACTTGGGTAAAATTTTTGGCTCACAAAAATGAAGCACTGAAAATCTTTGAAGAATTCTTTAATAAGATTGAGCATGGAAATGTTAATAAGATATGCTCAATCCGCACTGATCACGGGGGAGAGTTTGATAACAACTCATTTTCTGATTTATGCAGGCACTAAGGAATAGAACACCTATTTTCCTCTCCAAGGACTCCGGAGCAAAATGGTGTAGTGGAGAGAAAGAACAGAACCCTGGTGGAAATGGCTCGTACTCTTCTGGTCGAAAGTCAACTCCCAAGGAGTTTTTGGGCAGAAGCGGTAATACCTCGTGATACATTCTCAATAGAGCCATGGTAAGACCCGTGATAAAGAAAACCCCTATGAACTGCTAAAAGGTAAGAAACCCAGTATTGGGTATTTCAGAGTTTTTGACTCAAAAGTGTTTATTCATAACAATGATAAAGTTGATTTAGGCAAATTTGAAGCCAAAAGTGATCAAGGTATTTTTCTTGGATACTCAGAACACTCTAGAGCATATAGGGTGTTTAATGTTAAGAATAAAACTGTGGAAGAAACTCCACATGTTGTTTTTGATGAGTATCATGCAAAAACTAACACTGAAAACCTTTACAGGACTCAAGGTGGAGATGCAGAAACAACACTTGAGGAACTACAAACAAAAGCAAAAGGAAATTCTAAAGTACATTCCAAAAATAAAAGTGGATATCTTCGCAGGTACAACGATGAAGATGATGAAAATCTGTTCAGAAAACAAGATGTTGAATCTGAAGAAGATCCACAAAAGAAAGAGCCTCAAGATGAAACTCCTCAAGCACACCCTCCTCCAGAACAACCTCCACAAGATCAACTTCCACAAGTCCAAGATCAACCTGGTCCTTCAACAATCACCAATGTGAGGTATTCCAAAGATCACCCATTTCAGAATGTGTTAGGGAATATAAATGCTAAAGTTCAATCTAGGTCTCAGGTTAGACAAATAGTGGAACAAGATCATTTAGCTTTTGTCTCTCAAGTGGAACCAAAAAATGTTGAAGAGGCCCTAAAAGAAAATTCATGGATTGATGCTATGCATGAGGAACTTGGTCAATTTCAAAGAAACAATGCCTGGAGTTTAGTTCCCAAAACCCTTGAGATTTTTGTCATAGGAACAAGATGGGTCTTTAGGAATAAACTAAATGAAGAGGGTAAAGTGGTGAGAAATAAGGCTAGACTGGTAGCCAAAGGATACAATCAAGAATTTGGTGTGGACTTTGACGAATCCTTTGCCCCTGTAGCTAGACTTGAAGCAGTGACATAAGTTCAAACTTTTTCAAATGGACGTTAAAACTGCTTTCTTGAATGGCTACATCAAAGAAGAAGTCTATGTCTCTCAACCACCCGGTTTTGAAAATTCTGAAATGCCTAACCATGTTTATAAACTGCACAAAGCTCTCTATGGTTTGAAACAGGCATCCCGATCTTGGTACGATAGACTGAGCAACTTTTTGGTGAGTAAAAACTACTCAAGAGGTAAAGTGGACCAAACTCTATTTACTAAGAAAGTTCGCAATCACATAATTGTTGTTCAAGTTTATGTAGACCACATTATATTTGGTTCCACTAACCCATCACTGTGTGAGGAGTTTTCCAAACATATGCACAGTGAATTTGAGATGAGTCTAATGGGGGAGCTTCAATTCTTTCTTGGTTTGCAGGTGAAGCAACATGAAGATGGCTTCTTCATTAATCAAGAAAAATATGTAAATGAGCTCTTGAAACGTTTTCAGTTTGAGCAAGCCAACCTGCTTCAACACCAATGAGCACAAGCATAAAATTGGAAAATGATGAGCAAGGTAACCGATAGATGCGAAGCAATTCTGAGGTATGATAGGCTCACCCCTTTATCTTACTGCAAGTTGACCCGATATACAATTCATTGTTTGCCTTTGCGCTAGATATCAATCTAGTCCAAAGGAAAGCCATTTGGTTGTAGTTAAGAGAATATTCAGATATCTCTCAGGTACGTATGATTTGGGTCTTTGGTATCTAGTAGGAAGTAGCTTTGACTTGATATCATATTCTGATGCTGATTATGCTGGATGTAAGATAGACATGAAAAGCACTAGTGGGTACTGCCAATTACTTGGTGGTTGCATGGTTTCGTGGGCATCCAAGAAGCAACACTCGGTTGCACTCTCCACTGCAGAGGCAGAGTATGTTGCTGCGGGGAGTTGTGCGGCTCAAGTGTTGTGGATAAAAAGTCAACTGTCTGACTACAATATTGACATTGGATGCACACCTATCGTATGTGACAACACTAGTGCTATCAATCTTTCAAAGAACCCAGTCCAACACTCTAGGACAAAACACATTGAGATTCGTCATCACTTCTTGAGAGATGAAGTAGCCAACAAATCCTTGGAGCTCAGCTTCATACCCACTGATAAGCAATTAGCTGATATTTTCATAAAACCATTGGCTGAGGATAGATTCACAACATTGAGAAGAGAATTAGGATTGTGCAAAATGCAATGAAGCCCATACCAAACTTTGAAGTATATGTTCTTTGTGTGCACCAACTATGAGGTATATCAAATGGTGATCTGTGGAAGAACAAGTTATGCTTGTTTGGAAACTATCATTATGCGTGAGAAAACATTCTTCGCCACGTATCCATAGTCAAGTTGAAAATAAGGATCATCTACTTTGAATTAGGTATGTGGATTCTTTTCAATTTGCCCATTCACTTTTGCAAACAAATGGACTTTTTGTGATGGTCTGTCCTTATTCATGAACTTGTGTGCAATTGCTTGCTAAACTTGTGCAAATGTGTCTTGAATTGCTTACTTGTTGAGTCTTCCCATGCTCACACTATGGGGGAGCTAGGTTAAGGTAGATGAGTGATTTTTAAAGAAACTATCCATTTTTCATTGCTTCACTTCCTTGGCATGGAACTCAAATGATATCTCTCATATCTGCTTTCAAAACCCTTCTCACAACTCCTATCGATAGCCCCACTCCTTGCTGTCGATAGCCCCTAGTAGGATTCCTCATCCCGAACTCACAATCCTTCAGTCTGTTCACATCTGTCGACAGACCACCCTGTATCTGTCGACAGACGCACCCACCTGAACTCAGAAAATTTGACTATGTTAGACTCTGTCGATAGGCTTCCACTGGCTGTCGACAGATGCACCCTTTTCTGAGCTTTGCATGTCCTGTCTCAACATACTTCATGAGCATGCTTCACTAATGTATCTAAGGTGCAAATTGGTGACTTACTTAAGTTATAATCTTTCATATCCACATAATATCAACGACATTGTCCAAATCACAATGATTTTGTCATACCATTTTCTTGTGAGTCTAGGTTGCATCATTTTGGGTACATTTAACAAAATACATAAGTCTAACATAACTCACTTGAATAACTCCCTTGTGAAATATCATGTTTTTAAGTCATGTGTTAAGTCCAAAGGTTATGGAATGTTATGTCTTGCATTGGTTTTATGCTTTATCTAACTCTTGACCTTGATTTTCAAAACAAACAATCAAATAGGAGAATAGCTACCTATTTCAAACAAAAAAAAAAAAAAATCAAAGTGTATCAAATTCATTAAGAGAATAAAGGCAGAGCAATGTTGAGTATTGCTGAGTAACCGGGGATATGGGCATCACAAATGTCTGTCTTCGTGTCAAAAGGCTAACTCCTTATCTCTGTATAATGGTCTGATGGTCACTACCATTGAGTAACTGGGGATATTGGCATTACCCATGTCTATCTTCACGTCAAAAAGTCATAGTGATCCTAATTACCACCTTCTCTATTACTGTTTGTTCAGAAATAACTCACAACAGAAGAAATAGAGTGTAGCCTCCTCAATTTTTTCTTTTCAAGGCCAAGCTGTGGTTAATGAATAATTGCCCATGTAGACATCCTTTTCATACACCTTTTGACTGCCACATACTAAGATATATGTTCTTTTGCAATGGTTTTATTCAAGCGGTCTATTTTATTCTCCTATGTCTTTTTGTTTAGTGTAGTCCTTATACTGCAACTTGAGAGTCCGGGGAATATTATTTCACAACCATTGTCGATAATTGACATGTCCTAATTATTAGTGGGTATGACATTTTATAATGTGTATTTACCTATTTTCCATCTTATATACACATTGGACGCTCATTGCCTTGAAAATTCTATCAAAATACTTCACTGGCACATTTTCTGCAAGTGCCTGTCGACAGGGCACTGTTCACCTGTCGACAGTCGGCGACAGACTTGTTTTGGAAGCCCAACGGGCTGCCATCTAGGGCGGATTTCGTGGGTCCCAGTCCTTTCAAATCCCTTCCCACTTTCTTTAAAAGGACCCCACGACCCCTTCCTCCCTTTCCCACTTCCAAAAAATCCCTCCTCCTTGCCTCTTCACCAAAACCTTCCTTCTCCAGGGTGCAGAGCAGAGTCTGCCTCTCCGGGTGTCTCCTCCTTCTCATGCTTCCTTCCACCTTTCACATCCCTTCTACTATGAGATTCCTCTTTCTGATGGCTCCCAAGAGCAAGAAGCTTGTCTCCCATCGCCGTCCTCGTTCTCCCCAAGCCGGCGAGGGTTCCAGGGCTCACACCGAGTGCCAAACGAAGCATCGGGATGATCGGCTGCCAGAGCTCCTTATTCCTCCAAATATGCAACTTCTCAATGTTCATGGCACCTTCACCAAGTTCGTGCAGCCCTGATACATTGATTTCGTGTCTCTGGAAGACATGTTTGCTGGGCTGCAGCCCCTTTTTGACACCCAGAGCTGGTCTCCCTTCTGCTATTCTCATAAGCAGTACTCTCCAACCGCTGTGACAGAGTTCTACAACAACCTCCAGGAAACCACTCACGGTGATCTTTATACTAAGGTGAAAGGCACCCCATTTCTGATCACTCCTAATCTTTTCTCTGTTGCACTTCAAATTCCAAATACTGGCATTGATATCATGCAACATCATCCTTTGGCATCTGAGTACTACACACTCATCACTCAGTAGCCATATGATTCATCTAAAGATCGTGTGCAACTGAATGCCAACTCCTTCTCTCCTCTTCATCGTCTCATCCACCACATCTTCACCACAATCATCGTCCCCAAGGATGATAGTCGGGAACTTGTGACTGCCATTCACAAATCCCTTTTTCACGCCTTTCTTAACTGTGAACAAGCCAACCTACCACTCCTTTTACTTTCTCACATCCGGGTATGCCTTCGCAATTCTAATAGGTCTATGCCTTATGCATGTCCAATCACTTCTCTTCTTTTGTTCATCGGCATCCAAATCTCCAAAGAAGAGATGACAACCCTTAAGTCTCGTAGCTCCTTTGATCTCACTGCTGCTCATAGGATGGGCTACAAATTGGTTGATGGGGTTGTGTCATGAGAACTAAAGGGTAAGGGACCGCCATTGCTGAGGGTGATGAAGAAGATGACGTTGCTGATGATGGTGAGGATGCTAATGAAGACTCCCAGTCCGAGCCAATAGATGCTCTGGGAGATGAAGATGAAGATGCTGCTGATGACCAAGTGCCTGCTGAGCTGTCTCTTCGAGATTTCATCACTGCTCAAATGGCACAAATGTAGCTTCAAATGACCACAGGTTTTCAGCAGCTAAATGAACGATTGGACACTGTTGATACAAGCATTGAAGCCCTAGCTGATACTCAAGTCCAGCTTCAGCTTCGACTTACTAGACTCTCCACATAGATTTAGGAGATTCGTTAGGCCTCCGCACTGCCTGGCTCTAGGTGTCCACTGTGTTTGGGTCATAGTGATGGTCATGGTCTTGTTCTTGATGTACTAGTTTGCTTTCTTGGTCATGTTAGTCTCTTCCTTGCAATTCCTTTTGTCACGTTGTCACTACATTTTGTAACTGTGTGTAATGCTTGACACTTCAATGAAAATCAAAGTTATTTGCTCTATTCATGTGTATATGATGTGTCTTTTTGGATGTTGTCAAAAGGGGGAGAAGCATATTTACATTAATTGAAATTTTGTCATCATCAAAAAGGGGGAGAATGTTAGGTTTACATTGATTTATATTTGAGATGTTTGTTTTTTATGATGAGCAATCAATGAGCAATTCATGAATAATACAATTTCATGTGGTATGAATGTGTGAAACATGATAAGAATGACAAGTCAAGCAAATGTTAATCAAGAATCACATGTTCAATTTGATCATCTAAATGTTCACATTATCTCACTAACAATGTTCTTAAATGTAGGTGAGATTGCATGCAAGTCAATGTACCAAAACAAGAGCAAAAAGATCAAGAAAAGCACTAAAGACAAGTGCCTGTCGACAGCCCCAAAGATGCCTGTCGACAACCCTGCACAGATAGATCTTATAGGGTGCTGGCAAGATGTACCTGTCGACAGCCCCACTGATGCCTGTCGACAGATCTGCACAGACATAACAAACAGGCTCCTGGCAAGGTGTGCCTGTCGACAGACTCAAGTCGCCTGTCGATAGATCCACACAGGGAACTGTCTCTCGGAAAGCCCAGTTTTCTGCCTTTTGCAAGTCTGTCTACATCTGTCGACAGATGTAATTCTTGCTGTCGACAAACGAAGAGAAAATCTCAATACGAGATCTTCATACCTTTCCAAATTGGGTGTTTCCTTTTACCACACTCTCCATACATGAACACCCATATAAAAGGAACTCTTTGGAGTTATTTTCGTATAGAAGCAGCCACAACACAAAACCCTAAGTAAAGTCTCAAGAGAGAAGATCTTTCTGCTGCTCTGCTTCAACTGTTCATCCAGTCAAACAAAGAGACATTCTCTAAACGGGATTGAAGCCAGATTGTCCATCTCTCAAGCTTCTCCATCAACTGATACCTGTAGAGATGAAGCTTGAAGAACATCAGGATGATCATCTGAAGAGTTCCACATCAGGATTTGAAATCTCAACTCTGAACTCTTCTTTATCTCTGTTTTTCATATCTGTGTGTGTGTTGTGGAGTCAAGCGTCCTTGTGCTTGATTCAAGTTTGTCATGTTGTTCTGATCGTGGTTTACATCAGACGACGTGAGTGTGTGTGTGTTGTAGCGAGTGAACTTGCTGATAAGCAGTCTTTCTGCGTGTGTGTGTGGACGGTGGACGTAGGATACACAAGTTGTGTACTCCGAACCACCTTAAATCATCGTGTCTGTGGTTGAATGTTTCACTTTAGATGTTTGATTGGCACGTTGATCTTTCACATGCTAGATAAATTGCTATTCTATCTACTTACAACTAACACACATCTTACTTTGATTTAAACTCTGTTTGAAATATCAAAAGTATGTGTTACCATTGAAAGGAAGGTCATTATATTTTTAATTGATAGTAATCTATTCAACTCCCCTTCTAGATTACCATATTGTATAATTCCGCACATCTTTCAGTACTCAGTGACGGTAGAGGAGCACGAGGTCCACTTGAGGCTAGTGTTGCAGGCTTTGAGGAGGCACCAACTTTACGCCAAATTCAGCAAGTGTGAATTTTGGCTAAAGGAGGTGCACTTCTTGGGTCACGTTGTTTCTGGTGCAGCTGTGGCGGTGGATCCCGCCAAGGTTAAGGCCGTGGTTTCTTGGGGCCAACCCACTACAATTGCAGAGGTCCGTAGTTTTCTGGGGCTGGCAGGCTACTACAGGAGGTTTGTGCAGGACTTCGCCAGAGTTGTAGAGCCTTTGATCCGGTTGACTAGGCGGGAGACTCAGTTTGTGTGGACAGCAGAGTGCGAGCGCAGTTTTCAGCAGCTGAAGAGCCAACTGACTTCAGCTCTGATCCTTGTGGTACCTTCTGGTAGTGGCGGCTTTGTTGTCTACACAGATGCGTCAAGGACTGGTTTGGGTGCTGTGTTGATGCAGCACGGTCGAGTAGTTGCTTATGCTTCTCGTCAACTGAAGAAGCATGAGCAACACTACCCGACGCACGACCTGGAGCTTGCAGCGGTCATGTTTGCCTTGAGGTTGTGGAGACACTACTTGTACGGTGAGGTGTTTGAGGTTTTCACAGATCACCGAAGCTTACAGTACGTCTTCACGTAGAGAGATCTCAACCTCAGGTAGCACAGGTGGCTCGTACTTGAAGGACTACGACTTTACCCTTTCCTATCACCCAGGAAAGGCTAATGTCATAGCAGATGCTTTGAGTAGGAGAGCCACTTGAGTTCTTTGTTGGTTAGACACTGGAGACTTCTGGCGGATGCCACTTAGGGTGTGTTCACACCGTCTAGCCTCTGGAAGAGAGCAGTGTTGGCAAGCATGACAGTCGCCCGTTGATATACCAGCAGGTGCTTAAGGCGCAGAGTGCAGATGCAGACTTGGCAGACGTGTTGCTGTTGCCTGAGGTGGTGCTGGACAAGGACAGTGAGGTTTGGTTCTGAGACAGACTCTACGTTTCAGAGGACGTCAGGGAGGAGGTACTTGCTGAGGCGGACCGGTCACGATACTCTATTCATCCTGGCTCCACCAAGATGTACCATGACTTGAGGATACTCTTTTGGTGGCCTGCGATAAAGAGAGATATTGCTGAGTTTGTTTCATGCTGCCTCACCTGTCAGCAGGTGAAGGCAGAGCACTAGCGTCCTGGTGGTCAGCTGCAGTTGCTTCCCATTCCTGTGTGGAAGTGGGAGCATGTCACCATGGACTTTGTTTCTGGCTTACCTCGCACTTCTCAGGGGCATGACAGTGTTTGGGTCATTGTCGACAAGCTGATGAAGACCGCTCACGTCCTACCGGTCAGAGTAGCGTGGTTAGTGGACAGACTGACTCGGTTGTTTGTGGACAGAGTGGTACCCCTTGCACGAGACCCTGTTCTCTATTGTCTCAGATAGAGATCCGAGGTTCACTTCTCGTTTCTGGCGCAGCTTTCAGCGGGCACTTGGCACTGAGCTGAGGTTGAGTTCAGCCTACCACCCACAGACAGAAGGGCAGTCGGAGAGGACCATTCAGACCCTCGAGGACTTGTTGAGAGCGTGTTGCCTAGACTGGGGTGGCACGTGGGAGTCGCACCTTCCCATGGTGGAATTTTCCTATAATAATAGCTTTCACTCCAACATCGGGATGGTGCCCAACGAGGATCTGTATGGTCGACCGTGCGGGACACCATTGCACTGGCACGAGGTTGGTGAGAGGCAGTTGCTGGGTCCAGAGTTGGTGCAGCAGTATGTAGACACCGTGAGGCTGATCAGACAGAGGTTGTAGACAGCGCAGAGCAGGCAGAAGAGCTACACCGACGTTCGCAGGAAGCCACTTGAGTTTGAGGTCGGCGACAGGGTGTTTCTTCGGATCTCACCCACCAAGGGTGTTCTCAGGTTTGGGAAGAGGGGCAAGCTCAGCTCGAGGTTTGTTGGCCCCTTTCCCATCCTGGAGTAGGTTGGCGAGGTCGCTTACCGGTTAGCTCTTCCATCTGAGTTGGTAGGTGTCCACGACATCTTCCACGTGCCGCAACTGAGGAAGTACATGCCAGACCTGTTGCACGTACTTGACTACTCGCAGCTTGAGGTCGCCCTTGACCTATCCGTGCCGGAGTACCCAGTCAGCGTGGTGGACCGCAGGGTGCAGCAGCTTCGCAGGAAGCAGATCCCTTTCGTCAAGATGGTTTGGGAGCACCGCGCCGGTGGCGAGGCCACTTGGGAGCATGACGACGAGATGCGGGAGCAGTTTCCCTACTTATTCGAGTGACAAGTACCTTGTTTACTCTTTGTTCCTCTAGTTTCGTCCTTAATTTTGATGACGAAATTGTTTTTTTGTTGGTTAGATTGTAATATCCTGTTCCCTTTGTGGGTTTGCCCTCTAGGCTGAGGTCGCGACAGAGCGACCCATCGCCTTCTAAAGGCGACGGAGGTGACCGTCGTGTTCTGATTATGAACGCGTCGGCCGCCCCCGTGCGACAGGACTCTGACAGCAGATAGTCTTTTGTCGTCTTGTTTTCTGGATGGTGTAGACATGTGTCGACGTGCATGCTTGAATGCGACATACTTATTGCCCAGTTGACGAGCCCAGAGTGGGGGGGGGGGGTGAATGGGTCTTTAAAATTAATCTAGAAGATACTTGTAACTAAAAACATTCACACAAACGTTCTTCGAAGTAGGTTAGTGACAGTTAGTTTAAATAACAAACACACAAAGAAGACAATCACACAACACAAGGTTTATCCTGGTTCGGACCTCCTTTCCTTAGGAGTCCTACGTCCAGTCCCTGAGCAACAACTCAGGATTTCACTAACTAGGGTACAGTCCCCCTAAGGACGCTACAACACTACCTCAGCTGGTCTTCCTTCACACCCGAAGGGAACAAACCCTGGATACCACACCAGGTCTTCCTTCACAACTGAAGGGAACAACACTCTGGATACCACACCAGGTCTTCCTTCAAAACGAAGGGAACAACACCCTGGATACCACACCAGGTCTTCCTTCACAACCGAAGGAATAACACCCTGGATACCACCAGGTCTTCATTCACAACCGAAGGGAATAACACCCTGGATACCACCAGGTCTTCCTTCACAATCGAAGGAAACAACACAAAGAGTGTAACGTCGCGTGCTTTTCGGATCCATGTGGATCATGTGTGTTGTGGATGTGGCGGCCGTTGTGAGGCCAATGTGAGTTGGTTGTGTGGAATGTATGGTGTGGATGTGTGGTTTGTTCAGGTGAAGTGCAGGTTTGGTCCTGAAATGAAATAGGACCTGCTGCAGTTGGGTTGGAGTTGGCGGCCAGGGGTGGTCGTTGACTTGTTGGCGTCCCGGTAAGGTGTCGTTGACTTCATGATCTTGGCGGCATTAGATGTGGACGTTTAGGGTGGCGGTTGTCCTTGGCGGCAGAGGGGTTGACGCTAACCTGTGAATTCTGCAGGTTATAGGGTCACCCGAGAGCAGGTTCTTCACCTGGTTCTCTTTCTCTCTTGCCCCAGCTTCATGTCCCCATGTTTCTAAAGCTTCCAACAGGTACAGGAGACTGGTTGGAGGATCGTGGGACATGTGGCGTTTCCGAATCGCGCGAGGAAACGCCGTGGCGTGGTGCAATTCCCGTGGGAGCTCGCGGAGGGTTCGGTGTGAACCGGGAGATTCGGGAGGTTTAAGCGTGTTCTGAGGTAGGGGACGAACCCTGTTAGCTCTATAGGAACATTAAAACATGACGTAACCACCTGAATCAGCATGTTAAATGCATTTTCGGATTAAGTTGCACCATGCGGGGTTAATGGGTGGTTTGACGAATTTAATCAGTAAAGCATGCTGTATTGGATTGTTTAGGAATTCATGCATGCTAGAGGAACTGTTTCTGTATGTTTTACCATTGTTTTAACGGTTGTAAAACCCGTAGAATTGGTTTAGGGTTTCTGCAGGGTTAGAGGCTGAAGATCTTGCCGTCAAGATTGACGCCAGGTTCATCAGCCAGGATATAAACGGCTAGATTCGTTGCCGTCTACTTCCTGTAAGCGGCAGTCGATGTGGCCGCCTACTTGTATATAAACAAAAATATTATTTGAGGTATTTATCGATAATAAGTGGTGCGTTGGCACCTGTGGTGCACCAAGTGCACATGGTTTCTGTGTTAGATACGGGGTATGCAGTTAGTACTTACTTTTGAGGCTGCGGTTGGTTCACGCGAGTCCAGTTGGGTTCACGTGTGGTGGACCGTTGTTACTTGTGGTTTACGTGAGGTTTCACGTGGTTTGTGTGTGTGACGTGCACGTGGTTTTGTGTACGTGGCGAGTAGTACGACGCCTACCATGGTTACCTCTCCAGTTGGGTGCCCCAGGTTCTTTGTGAGCCAGGCTGTTAGCTCGGGGCTTTGTCCCGGTACTTGTGTTGTACCGTCGAGGTCTGTGTCGTCTGACCTGGACACCCTCACTCCTGTGTTTGAGTTGTACGTCTGGCTGAGGGAAAGACGACAGTGGGATAGTGACACTTGTGTTTGTCTTTAGTCACTTGTAGTGCGCTCGTAGTTGGGGGGTACGGACACCAGTAGTCGACACTGGTCCCCAGCTAGTCCTTTTCCAGTGCCTCACTCTAGCGAGCCTGAGCCAGGGTCTCTGGAGGTGCCAGGCATGGGCCTGTGACCGTGTGGTCCGCAGGTGGTGGTGTTTAGTTGGTCTCCACAGTTGCTTGAGCTTTTCACGTGGAGCGGCAGCTGAACCTTTCATTCTTGGCTGCGAGACTGAGAGGTAGACCTGTGTTAGCTTGTCCGAGTCAGTTTCTGATGTCGCGAACCAGTTCACGTGGCTCATGTTTGGCTATCTCTACTTTAGCTTGTACACCTGTACTGGTTTGCCGTTTAATTATTACAGTTGTTTCTCGTAATCGGCAGACGGTGAGTACTTTTACAGTTTTAATATCCTGCTCAGCTGTTCTATAAATTGTTGGTACTGTTTATTGCTTTGTACCTGCGGTTTTTGGTTTGCTCGATTTTGGGGGAGTTCCCTACTGAGCCAGTGACTAGCGAGGCTCACCCCTACCCCCACAGGTGAGAGCGAGGAGGACGTTTCACGACCGTCGTCCAGTTCAGAGCCGTGCCGTAGCGGTGCAGGGTCGGTACCTCCAGCTGTGTAGTAGCAGCTCCAGCAGTGTAGTGTAGTTAGTTGTTTATTTTCTTCAGTTGTACCTCAGGGTATGCCCCAGGCTCTTGTACTTTCTTTTAGTTATGTGGAAATATGGCTATGTAACTTGTGAAATATATATTAAATGTGGTGTGTTCCTTTATGTTTACACGAACTGTGGTTTGGTATCCCTTACGAGGCTTCGGCCCGTTTGCGGGAGGCGGATTCAGATCAAGTACGTTATTGGTTTAACGGGCTTGGCCGGGGCGTTCCGCCACAGTTGGTATCAGAGCAAGGTCCGTGTTAATAAAAGGGAACTAGAAAGATACATAGCCTTATTTCGGTCTTTGTACACTGCTGGTAGGGACCCTGGTTTCTGATAATTTGTTGTTTAATTTTTGTTTGGTGTTTTGTTTATGTAGAAATTTCTGGAATGGCTGATAGAAGAGATTGGGGTGGTAGAGGAGATGATCCGGAGGAAAGTACCCAGCGTATGATAGAAAGAATTTGGGAGAGCCTCACGGATATTCGGGCGAGAATGGATCAGCAGGCGCCGGTACCACCGGTTGCAGTGCCACCTGGGGATGGAGAGGCTGTACCTGTAGCTCCAGTCCCGCCAAGAGTAGAGGTGCCTTTTGCAGCACCTGTGCCACACACCACCACTGTATTAGCAGAAGAACCAGTGATGCAGGTGGAGAAGTTCTTAGATTGCAGCCACCCACTTATTCAGGAGGGCCGAATCCAGATACAGCGGAGCACTGGGTTCATGAAATCGAAAGAGTTTTTGCAACTATGAGATGTCCGGCAGCAGATAGAGTTGTGTTAGCTGCTTATCAGTTGAGAGGTTTTGCCTTGGAATGGTGGCGACTAAAGATGCAGACCACCTTTGCAGGCAGGACAGAGGTGGCTATTACTTGGTCGGAATTTCTCGATGTATTTAACGATACATTCTTTCCGATTCAAGTGCAGCAAGTGAAAAGAGAGCAGTTTCGGACTCTCCAGCAAGGTAACTCTTCAGTTTTAGAGTACCAGATGAGATTTATGGCACTTAGCCGTTATGCGCCTTATGTGGTTTTAGATAATAATATGATGGTTGAGTACTTCATTAGAGGTTTGAGAGTGGAGTTGCAGGATGCGATAGTACCTCTCATGTGCAAGACAATGGAAGAAGCAGCTCAGAGGGCAGCTACATTGGAGAGGTCTATTCGGACTCGTCAGGTGGGCGAGTCAGGTTCAAGTAGTTTTCGGCTACCGCAGCAGTCAGTAGGTGCAAGTAAGGGTAAGGCACCAGCAGGACCTTCTTCATCAGGCTTTGGTAAATGGGGTCAGAAATTAAAGCAAGCATTTAAAGGCAAAGGAAGAGGATGGGGAGGTCGTCAGCAGTTTCAGCAAGGCCGAGGTAAGCCTGAGGTGGAGGGGTCACAGCAGAGTACTGCCAGGCAGCCTATTACTCCACCAGGATATCGGTGTTATAATTGTAATCAGCTGGGACATTTGATCCGAAATTGTCCCTATCCGAGAGAATATGGGTATGGAAGAGGTGTGCAGCAGCAGCCTCAGCAGTTTCAGCAGCCACAGGCAGGTCGTGGCAGAGGAGTACCGCAGCAGCGAGGAAGAGGCCGGGTTATGGCTATCACCCGAGCCCAGGCGGAGGCATCGAATATGATAGAAGGTACTCTACCTCTTTATAATCACTCAGCAAGAGTCTTATTTGATTCGGGTGCCTCTCATTCTTTCATTTCTGAAGAATTTTTGGATTATATAGCTCATCCTTTAGAGGAGAAGTCTTGTGAGTTAGTAGTGGAGGTTCCTTCGGGTGAGTTCCTACTCACTTCAAGTTATATAGATGAAGCTCCTGTTATGATTGAAGGGAACCAGATGCCGGGTCGGTTGTATGCCTTGCAGTTGTCAGATTATGATATTATTCTGGGTATGGATTGGCTTGAGATGTATGGAGCAATGTTAGATTGCAGAAAGAAAAGGATCAGATTTTGTCATCCTATTGGTGCAGTATTTGAATATCAAGTTATGCCTTTTTATACCTCTAAGTTTCTAATTTCTGCAATTAAAGCTAGGAAGTTGATAAATGCTGGATGTGTGGCTTATCTAGCCTCGGTAAGTCTGGTAGAAGCCAGTCAGTCAATGGAAGCAGTTCCCGCGGTTAGGGAATTTGCTGATGTTTTTCCTGAGGATTTGCCTGGTTTAGCTCCACATAGAGAGGTGGACTTTACCATTGAGTTGCTGCCAGGTACCATGCCGATTTCTAAAGCTCCATATCGGATGGCACCAGCAGAACTTAAAGAATTGAAAAAGCAGTTAGAAGAATTGTTGCAGAAAGGGTTTATTAGACCGAGTCATTCCCCGTGGGGAGCCTGTTTTATTTGTGAAAAAGAAAGATGAAGTTTTCAGATGTGTATTGATTATAGAAAGTTGAATGATGTGACCATTAAGAATAAGTACCCGTTGCCGAGGATAGATGATCTGTTTGATCAGTTGCAATCAGCAAAGTATTTTCTAAAATTGATTTGAGGTCCGGGTATCATCAGTTGAGAATCAAAGAGGAGGATATAGATAAGACAGCTTTCAGAACCAGATATGGTCACTTTGAGTTTGTGGTTATGCCATTTGGGTTGACTAATGCTCCTGCAGGTTTTATGGATCTGATGAATAGAATTTTTCATCCATATTTAGACCAATTTATTGTGGTCTTTATTGATGATATTCTAATTTATTCAGCATCTGAAGAGGAGCATGCAGCTCATTTGAGGTTTACTCTGCAATTGTTAAGGGATAACCAGTTGTTTGCAAAATTAAGTAAGTGTGAATTTTGGTTAAAAGAAATTCAGTTTCTGGGTCATGTTATCTCAGCTAAAGGAGTAGCAGTGGACCCAAGTAAAGTGGAAGCAGTAATGAGATGGGAAGTGCCTAGGACAATAACTGAGATTAGAAGTTTTCTGGGATTGGCAGGTTATTATAGGCGCTTTATTCAAGATTTTTCTATGATAGCAGCACCTATGACTAAATTGACCAGGAAAGGGGTGCCATTTGTGTGGTCCGGTGAATGTCAGAAAAGTTTTATGGAATTGAAGAAAAGACTTACATTAGCACCTATATTGACATTACCGGCAGGAAGTGGTGGTTTTGTGTTGTATGCTGATGCTTCAAGGAGAGGACTTGGTGCAGTGCTTATGCAGCATGGTAAAGTGATAGCTTATGCGTCCAGGCAATTGAAGCCAGCAGAGGAAAATTACCCCACTCATGATTTGGAATTGGCAGCAGTTGTGTTTGCCTTGAAAATGTGGAGGCATTATCTGTATGGCGAGAGATTTGAGATCTTTACAGATCATACAAGTTTGAAGTATATCTTCTCGCAGAAAGATTTGAACCTTCGCCAGCACAGATGGATTGAATATTTGAAAGATTAGGATTTCAGTTTGGCTTACCATCCGGGCAAGGCCAATGTTGTAGCTGATGCCTTGAGTAGAAAGGCATATGTAAGCTTGATGATGATTAAAGAGTGGAAATTGTATGAAGAAGTAGTGGAGAACTCCTTGTATGTGCCCAGTAGTCAGCGACGGGCAGTACTAGCTGCTAGTGCTGTAGAGCCGTCTTTGTATTGGCAGATTATTGAGGCTCAGAAAGCAGATGTAAGTTTAGCTGAAATTGTGAAAATGGAAGGAGTTACCATTGATGATAATTGCGTGGTCAGGCTCAGAGGCAGGTTGTTTGTTCCAGCTGAAAGAGAGGTGAAGCAGCGAGTGTTGGAAGAGGCTCATAAATCTCGGCACTATCCACCCGGGTAGTACTAAAATGTACCATGATTTAAGAAAGCATTTCTGGTGGCCTCATATGAAGAAAGAAATAGCAGAGTTTGTTGCAAGATGTGCTATCTGTCAGCAAATTAAAGCAGAGCATCAAAAGCCTGGAGGTCTATTGCAACCGTTGCCCATTCCACAGTGGAAATGGGATGATATTGCTATGGACTTTGTGGCAGGTTTACCAAGATCGAGTTCCGGGCATAATGGAATATGGGTATTTGTTGACAGATTAACCAAGGTGTGCAGATTAGTGGCAGTGAGTATGTCTTGGACAGTGGACAGATTGGCAAATATTTATGTTGAAAGAATTGTTCCACTACATGGTATTCCGAAGACTATTGTATCTGATAGTGATCCAAGATTTACTTCTGGTTTTTGGAGAAGTCTGCAAAGAGTAATTGGTACTGAGTTGAGGTATAGCTCCGCTTATCATCCCCGACAGATGGTCAGACAGAGAGGACTATCCAGACGATTGAAGATATGTTGCGGGCTTGTTGTTCAGTTGGGGTGGTAGCTGGGAGCATCATTTGGGAATGGTTGAGTTTGCCTACAATAATAGTTATCATACCAGTCTGGGATGGCACCGTATGAAGCTTATATGGAAGGCCATGTAGAACCCCATTGAACTGGCATGAAGTGGGAGAAAGACAGTTAATGGGTCCTGAATTGATTCAGCAAACCACTGAAGTAGTAAAGCTTATTAAAGAAAAATTGCAGGCAGCTCAAAGCAGGCAAAAAAGTTATGCAGATATCCGGAGGAGACCACTTCAATTTGAGGTGGGAGATTTGGTTTTCTTGAGAGTTTCCCCAAGTAAAGGTATCATGAGATTTGGCAAGACTGGAAAGTTGAGTCCAAGGTATATGAGACCTTTTCAAGTGTTGGAAAGGATTGGGGAAACAGCTTATAGGCTGGATTTGCCAGCTGATTTTGCAGATGTGCATGATATTTTCCATGTTTCTATGTTGAGAAAGTGCATGGAAGATCCAGCTCAAATAATCAGATATCAAGGTGGTGACCTGAGGCCGGATATGACTATGCCAGAGTATCCGGTGCAGATCACAGATCGAAAGATAAAGAAGCTGAAAAATAAAGAAATTGAGCTAGTTAAAGTAAGATGGGAGAATAGGTTGGGTGGTGAGGATACCTGGGAATTAGCCGAGGAAATGGCTAAAGGGTATCCCTATCTGTTTGAATAAGCCTTTGTATTTTCTTTTTAGATGATAGTGCTTGTAAAGGTGTGTATGTTTAACTTGTTTATCTTTGAATTGTGTTATGAATTTTGAGGTCGAAATTTTCTTTTTACATGATAGTAATGTAACGTCGCGTGCTTTTCGGATCCATGTGTATCATGTGTGTTGTGGATGTGGCGGCCGTTGTGAGGCCAATATGAGTTGGTTGTGTGGAATGTATGGTGTGGATGTGTGGTTTGTTCAGGTGAAGTGCATGTTTGGTCCTGAAATGAAATAGGACCTGCTGCAGTTGGGTTGGAGTTGGCGGCCAAGGGTGGTCGTTGACTTGTTGGCGTCCAGGTAAGGTGCCGTTGACTTCATGATCTTGGCGGCATTAGATGTGGACGTTTAGGGTGGCGGTTGTCCTTGGCGGCAGAGGGGTTGACGCCCTGTGAATTCTGCATGTTATAGGGTCACCCGAGAGCAGGTTCTTCACCTGGTTCTCTTTCTCTCTTGCCCCAGCTTCATGTCCCCGTGTTTCTAAAGCTTCCAACAGGTACAAGAGACTGGTTGGAGGATCATGGGACGTGTGGCGTTGCCGAATCGCGCGAGGAAACGCCGTGGCGTGGTGCAATTCCCGTGGGAGCTCGCGGAGGGTTCGGTGTGAACCGGGAGATTCGGGAGGTTTAAGCGTGTTCTGAGGTAGGGGACGACCCTGTTAGCTCTGTAGGAACATTAAAACATGACGTAACCACCTGAATCAGCATGTTAAATGCATTTTCGGATTAAGTTGCACCATGCGGGGTTAATGGGTGGTTTGACGAAAATTATCAGCAAAGCATGCTGTATTGGATTGTTTAGGAATTCATGCATGCTAGAGGAACTGTTTCTGTATGTTTTACCATTGTTTTAACGGTTGTAAAACCTGTAGAATCGGTTTAGGGTTTTTGCAAAGTTAGAGGCTGAAGATCTTGGAGTCAAGATCGATTGACGCCAGGTTCATCAGCCAGAATATAGACGGCTAGATCCGTTGCCGTCTACTTCCTATAAGCGGCAGTCGATGTGGCCGCCTACTTGTATATAAACAGAAAAGATTATTTGAGGTATTTATCGATAATAAGTGGTGCGTTGGCACCTGTGGTGCACCAAGTGCACATGGTTTCTGTGTTTAGCATACGGGGTATGCAGTTAGTTACTTACTTTTGAGGCTGCGTGTTGTTCACGCGAGTCCAGTTGGGTTCACGTGTGGTGGACCATTGTTACTTGTGGTTTACGTGAGGTTTCACGTGGTTTGTGTGTGTGACGTGCACGTGGTTTTGTGTACGTGGCGAGTAGTACGATGCCTACCGTGGTTACCTCTCCAGTTGGGTGCCCCAGGTTCTTTGTGATCCAGGCTGTTAGCTCGGGGCTTTGTCCCGGTACTTGTGTTGTACCGTCGAGGTCTGTGTCATCTGACCTGGACACCCTCACTCCTGTGTTTGAGTTGTACATCCGGCTGAGGGAAAGACAACAGTGGGACAATGACACTTGTGTTTGTCTTTAGTCACTTGTAGCGTGCTCGTAGTTGGGGGGTACGGACACCAGTAGTCGACACTGGTCCCCAGCTAGTCCTTTTCCAGTGCCTTACTCTAGCGAGCCCGGGCCAGGGTCTCTGGAGGTGCCAGGCATGGGCTTGTGACCGTGTGGTCCGCAGGTGGTGGTGTTTAGTTGGTCTCCACAGTTGCTTGACCTTTTCACGTGGAGCAGCAGCTGAACCTTTCGTTCTTGGCTGCGAGACTGAGAGGTAGACCTGTGTTAGCTTGTCCGAGTCAGTTTCTGGTGTCGCGAACCAGTTCACGTGGCTCGTGTTTGGCTGTCTCTACTTTAGCTTGTACACCTGTACTGGTTTGCCATTTAATTATTATAGTTGTTTCTCGTAGTCGGCAGACGGTGAGTACTTTTACAACTTTAATATCCTGCTCAGCTGTTCTATAAATTGTTGGTACTGTTTATTGCTTTGTACCTGTGGTTTTTGGTTTGCTCAGTTTTGGGGGAGTTCCCTACTGAGCCAGTGACAAGGGAGGCTCACCCCTACCCCGCAGGTGAGAGCGAGGAGGACGTTTCACGACCGTCGTCCAGTTCAGAGCCGCGTCGTAGCGGTGCAGGGTCGGTACCTCCAGCTGTGTAGTAGCAGCTCCAGCAGTATAGTGTAGTTAGTTGTTTATTTTCTTCAGTTGTACCTCGGGGTATGCCCCAGGCTCTTGAACTTTCTTTCAGTTCTGTGGAAATATGGCTATGTAACTTGTGAAATATATATTAAATGTGGTGTGTTCCTTTATGTTTACACGGACTGTGGTTTGGTATCCCTTGCGAGGCTTTGGCCCGTTCGCGGGAGGCGGACTCGGATCAAGTACGTTATTGGTTTAACGGGCTTGGCCGAGGTGTTCCACCACAAAGAGAGTGAATGAAATTTAAGCCCCTAGATCAAGCTTTTGATAAGCAAGGATCTGAAGCAACTAGAACTGAGAGCAAAGATCTAAACAAGGCACACTCTCAGAACTATACAGGCTCTCTCAAGATTTTCACAAACTAGTGGAGAGCGAAAGAGCAAAAGCTAAGTGAAATGAAGGTTCTTGGCTCTGGACTTTCTTCAGAAGAATTTGAATGCTTGAATGCACAATCTCTTTTTCTTCTATTCTTCTGACTTGAATTTATATCTTCAATTTGAAATGTAGACGTTGAAGTGTCCGTTGTCTCTCTTTTGAGTAGTCGTTAGACTGAATGACATCTAGAGTCTTGGAAGCTTCCACTTAACAGTCTTTTGATCACTTGAGCACGCAAAGAGATATATCTTCAGAAATATCCGTTGGCTTCTATTTGTTTAACGTTGTACCATGAAGCTAGTTCAGAGGTCTGCACAAATGTCAATCTCAAATAGCAGACAGCTAAGCTGTCTCTGATGTCAGTCAACGTCAGTAGCAATAGACATGAAAATAGTAGTGCAAAATAGCTTAAGTCTAAAGGACGTAATCAGAGTAGGCATGATATGGTCTGCATGCATGCAGAGATATGTTCAGATCTCATAAATGCAAAAGCGCCAGAGAGATGTCTACGTGGACTTTGACTAGTCAACGCTTTTAAGATGAATAAGATATCAAGATATGAAATCGATGACTATATGACTTATGAAATCGTTATGAGTCATAACAAATCGTTATGTGACAAAAGATATATCATGAACACTTAATGAATCGTTGCACAAAGCAAATTATTGTGTTTCTGAAGAAATAGATGTGAAATACTTAACAAATCATTATACAAAGCAAGTCGTTGTGAATTCTAAAGAAATCATTATGAATACTTATTAAGTCGTTATGAACTCTAAAGAAATCGTTATGGTAACTTGTGAAGTCGTTACCATAAGCAAGTCGTTGCGAGTTCTAAAGAAGTCGTTACAGTAAGTTATGAAATCGTTACAACAAGCAAGTCGTTGCGCTTTCTAAAGAAATCGTTGCGATAACTTATAGAGTCGTTATGAAAGGCAAGTCGTTACGAGTTTCTAAAGAAATCGTTACGGTAACTTATAGAGTCGTTGTGACGAGCAAGTCGTTACGGGCTCTAAAGAAATCGTTGCGACAACTTATAGAGTCGTTGCGACAGGCAAGTCGTTACGAGCTCTAAAGAAATCATTACGGTAACTTATAGAGTCGTTGTGACATCGACTTGTTTGAAATAACATGACTTTTCAGTCTTATAAGGAAATCGTTGCGATCACTTATAAAATCGTTACGGCATCGATTTGTTTGAAACAACATGACTTTTCATCCAGAAAGGAAATCGTTATGATAATTCTATTGAAATCGATATGCTTATAAAGAAATCGTTATGGCCTTCAATAGAAGTCGATATGGACTTAGAGAAATATCATGTTGAAAAGATTAAGGCTTCAGAGAAGTAATGCATACCTTTATTAGCTGTTTGACCTTGGTATTTTTCCTGTGCTTAAGACTTATGAAATATTCATTAGATATAATGATAAACTTTTGTTTGGTTTTGTTAATCATCAATATATATATATATATATGTAATTAATTAAAATTACATGGGGACAGACTGGTCATCAATCTCCCCCTTTTCGGTGATGACAAAACTGAACAATACGTATGGATGAAAAAATGCATATAGATGTTTCAGACATAAGTTTTTCTCCCCCTTTTTGTCATTAAGCAAAAAGAAAATCTTCGACAAAGAAAGAAGAGAGAAAGAGAACAGGAGTATACAAAGAAGGTTATTTCATTAACTTTGTGGAGGTATTGGTAAATAGAAGGTAGGAGACAGAAGAGAGGCAAAATGGGAGATGGTTTCCCATGTCTGTGCTTCCTGCTCTTCAAAAAGAGTTTTGAAGACTCCAAAGGATACAGAGTAGGAGGGTCCCATGGTGGAAGCCATCCTTTTGAGATGAAGATCTAGGTGCTGATATGCATTCTTGTCCATGTTCATCTTGAGAAATCGACGAGTCCCAAAGCTGGCACAGGTGAGGAATTGGTCCATGGTGATAGGATAATGGTTGTGGTTATCTCTGAGAGCTTTGTGCATAGCCACATACACTTGTATCTTTCCTCCCAGACCTTGAAGGGGTCATCAACAAGATGAATGGAGTTCATATCTAGGAATGTAGCTGGAGAAATGGCTGGTTTGCCTTCTCTGGCCTGAACTTCATTGATTTCAAATAGTTGCTGAGCTGACAGGGGGTAGAACTTGGACCATTCAGAAGATGTCAGCCTTTCACATTCAGACAGAATAGGGGCTAGAACTTCAGCACTTACATGCCCCTGGTGATATTCCCTAAACAGGAATCTAGAAAAAGCAACCAGGCAGCCTTTCTGAACTTTAATTCTGCCCATTACTCTGTCAAAACGTTCAAAGATGATGGATCCTACAAAGGACTCCATAACTAGAAAGTGAATTTGAGGAAGGACTATCTCTTCAGGTACTTGAAGGGTAGCAAAATCTACCTGAACATCTGAAGTTTGAGAGATATCTAGAGTCAGAGCTGAAATGGCCCTTTTGAACTGACTGAGCTGAACCTCTGGAAGTCTATGAATATATCTGTAGTTGTTGAATAGCATGAGGTGCCTGATCATTTTGATTTCCTTTTAATATAGGGTGCCCAAAGTTCCCTATGATAGATCCTGAACCACTCTGATAGGGTCAGGGAGTGGTCCCTTAGAGGGAATCTAGCAGATTTGGCAAGAATGAATTTCTTTAGGAGATCCTTGTGAGCTTTACCCCACTGCTCTTTAGATTTGGAGTGGGCAAGAGAGAAGATTTTGGATTTGGAAAGAGAAGTGTAGGGTAGAATGGTGTGCAAATGATCTGTGAGATCAAGAAATGGAAGGTTAATGATGGTTGCAAAAACAACCTTTGAGAGATATTCTTTGTACAGTGAGGGATGTTTGTTGTCCACTGTGAGAGAAAACCACAAAGGTGGGTATTTGGGTTCAAAGGAGAGGGGAAGTAGAAGTAAGCTTCCTCTTCTTGGGGGCAGGACTAGAAGGGTCTGCCCTATGAACATGTTCCCCAACCTTCAACACAGACCTGAGGATCCCTTCCTCAAACTCATCCTTTATTTGTTCCATAAAGGGAGAGTTAAGTTGGGCTCTTTCAGGTATGATAGTGATGAAAGAGGGTGGAGGAGTAGGATGAAGAAAAGAGTAGGAAAGTAGGAAGGTCATCAATTGGTCCAAGGGAGGGACCAGAGGAGGAGGAGGATGCTCCAGCTGAGGATGCTGGAGGGGCCTCATGTATAGGAGAAGGAGAAGGAATGGAAGTAGAGGAGGCAGGAGATGAGGTGGACTGAAATGGTGTAGGAGAAGAAATTGGTCCAGATTGAGGCTTCTTGAATGTTTGAGGAGCAGGAGGTGCTGTAGGAGCTGAGGGTGGAGTTGGAGGAATAGGTGTGTGAGAGGGAGAAGAGGGAGCTGGGGGCTTGGGTGCCAAGAACTCTTCTGCCTCTATCTGCACAGACTCACTCTCCAATGGCCCTGATGGCCCTGACCCTTGCTCAGATGGCCCTGTTGGCCCTTCAACCTGATCAGCTGGCCCTGTTGGCCCTACCTCTTTTGGTGCTGCTGTTGCTTCTGGTGCTGCTGCTGCTTCTGGTGCTGCTGCTACTTCTGGAGGAGGAGGAGCTTGAACTCCAACTGCCTTGATAATATCCGAGAGCATGCCTTTCATGCTGCTCATCTCCTTATTAAACCATTTCATAGCATTTCTGATTTGTCCCAATTCTTTGTTGGCTGAAGCTTGGCTTAGAAATATAGAATTTACATCTAACTGGAGAGTACATAATAGCTCACCTTGCACATTCAACCTTTCAATCACCGGTTTCAAATTTATGACAATTTTCTGCTTGACCTGCCTCTCAAAAGGTGTATCAGCCAGGAGAGGAACTTCAGAGGCAACTTCTTTTCCTTTCTTCTTGCCTTCTTTTGCTGGAGGAGGTTGATCATCATCTGAGCTCGAAGAGCTTGCAATCTCTCCTTCTCTGTCATCCAGATTTTGAGAATCTCTATGCCTTTCCTCCTGACCATCAACAACTGGAGTTGTTTCTGCTGAACCTTCTTTTGATGGCTCCCCCTCAATAGGAGCATCTTCTTCATTTGATACTTGCTCCCCCTGAATGGGAGCATCTTCCATCACAGAGTCACCTTGAGCAGCTGGGTGCTCTACCTCTACTTGAACATCCTCCATTGGTTCATCAATGTGGCCTGATGCCACAGCCTCTTCTGCAACTCTGCCACTGGTTTCGGGAGCACTAGAGGTGAAAGGAATTGAATCAATAATGTCTGAAAGAATAGATGCAACGACAGTTGAGGGTAGTGGGTCCTCAACTGGAAAAATGTCCTATGGGAGAATATCCTCAATTCTCCATTCTGCAAAATTTACAGCTAATTCTTCTGGAAATTCTGAAGCTGGTGCTGATATCCTTTCTTCTTCCACTGCAATTTCAGACTGAGCTTCTGCTAAAGAGGGGCCTGATGATTCTGCTGCTCCAACTGCTGGAGCTGAAACTGACTCCACTGGCAATTCTGGAGTCATATCTGCTGATCCCATCTCTTGATGAACAACTGAGGTGTCGTCAATGATGGCTTCGCCTTCAGCAACTGAAGCCTTGAACCAGACACCATTTTCCACAGAGAAGCCACTCTTCTTCAGGTTCCTAGACCTGATTGCTTGGCCCATTTTCTCTACAACTGCCCCAGAAAGATCAACACCGAGTGTTTGAAGATCTTGGTAAGTAGGTGGGCATAGGGCAGGGACACATTTAACTTGCTCTTGGTGTCCCAAATCTGATCTCTGGCAATTTCATTCTTTCCATCATCACTGCGGCCATATTTATCTCCTTATTTTGAATGGCCCAATACATCATGTCTGAGTCGGCCTTTGTGCAAGATGAAAATGTTGCACTTCTGGGAACTAAGATTTGACAAACAATAAAGTGAAGGAGGCGGTTGAAAGCAGTTAGTTGATTTCTATCCAGCTTGCTATCCCTTAGCTTGAAGCCCGCCCTACAATTCCCAACCTTTCACTTGGGCGTCCACGGTGTGAACCCCACTAAATCTGGAAGTCTTCACATCAAACAGCATCTTCAGCAACTCAGGGTCTATTCTAATCAGGGTTCCCTTTACTGAAGAGACTAGGGACCCATCTTCCTCTGTTCTCATACACACGAAGAAACCTTTTACCAAGTCCGGATAACTGACCTCTGAAAAGGTGGAGACTCCTGTCCACTGCATCTGATTGATCAAATCTACCACACTGCTCATTCCATTTTTCCTCAGATTAGCAACATCGACTTCTTTATTTCCACAGAGCTTCGTCTTCACAAAGGTAAACCTCTCCTGCTGCTCAGGAGTGAGAAACTCGGCGCTGTAGCCACCCAAACTGCTGACGATGACTGGTGTGGCCATGGATTCAGGTGGGAAAGTCTCTAGAGGGTTGAAACGGAAGGGGAAGAGAAGGAATCCTCAAGAAATTTTGCGGGAAGGAGGAGGAAGGTTCAAATTTGCAGAGGGTTGAGATATGAGTTGTTAGGGCATCGGCTCATGTGACAGGATGAAAAAGGGGAAAAGATAGACGATGAGATACGAATCGTTCTGCCATTGATTTTATGAATAAATTAATGCGATGTGGAAAGTGAGGCGCCAAAAGGCGGTGGAAAACGACAAAAGGTGTTGATTATTCAAACCGACTTCAATGAGAGAGCGGTTACAAAGAATAATTTGAATTTCTTTTGCTTAACGCCATGAAGGGAAAAAATTACTTAATTCTGAAATTTAATGTGCCATTTGTAAGCAAACTTTTATCACAAATTGCACATGCCTAATTCCCTTCTAAGAGATGTGAATCTCTCTTCAGGTAAGGCTTTTGTGAAAATGTCTGCTAATTGGCCATTTGTATCAATAAAGGATATTTCAATATTTCCATTTACAACATGATCACGAATAAAATGATATCTAACCTCAATATGTTTGGTCCTTGAGTGCTGAACTGGATTCTTGGTGAGATTAATGGCACTGGTGTTGTCACACAGCAGTGGGATGGATTTGATGTTTAATCCGAAATCTTCAAGTTGTTGCTTTATCCATAAGAGTTGTGTACAGCAATTTCCAGCAGCTACGTACTCAGCTTCAGCAGTGGATAGTTCTACTGAATTTTGTTTCTTTGAAGACCAAGATATTAAACATCCTGCAAGAAATTGACAATCACCATTGGTGCTTTTTCCATCTAATTTGCATCCAGTATAGTCAGCATCAGAGTAACCTACTAAGTTAATTTCACAATGTTTTGGATACCATAGACCTAAGTCATGAGATCTTGCTAAATATCTAAATATTCTTTTCACCGAAATTAAATGTGATTCTTTAGGATCAGCTTGATATCTAGCACACATGCATACACTAAATAGTATATCTGGTCTACTAGCTGTTAAATAAAGTAGTGAACCAATCATACCTCTGTAGATCTTTTGATCTACTTTCTTACCATCTTTGTCACTGTCCATCCTTGTTGATGTGCTCATCGGTGTTGACAGTGGCTTGGTATTTTCGAATCCAAATTTCTTTAAGAGTTCTTTTGTGTACTTTGCTTGACAGATGTGAGTTCCTTCCTTTCCTTGTTTGATTTGTAATTCAAGGAAGTAATTAAGTTCTTCCATCATGCTCATTTCAAATTCTCCCTGCATCAACTTTTCAAAGTACTTGCAAAGGGATTCATCAGTAGACCCAAAGATAATATCATCTACATAAATTTGGACTAATAGAATGTGTTTGACCTTTGACTTTATGAAAAGGGTACTATCTACTTGACCTCTACTAAAACCATGGTTTAAAAGAAAAGAGCTAAGCCTTTCATACCAGGCTCTAGGTGCCTGTTTTAAACCATATAATGCCTTATGAAGTTTGAAAACATGATTGGGAAATTCTGTGTCATCAAAACCCGGAGATTGTTCCACATAAACTTCCTCTTTTATAAAACCATTTAAAAAAGTGGATTTAACATCCATTTGAAATAATGTCAAGTTCAAAGCAGATGCATATGCAAGTAATATTCTTATGGCCTCAAGTCTAACTACAGGTGCATAGGTTACATCGAAATCTATGCCTTCCTCTTGAGAATAGCCTTGAGCTACCAATCTGGCCTTATTTCTTAAGATTGCACCAGTTTCATCCAGTTTATTTCTGAACACCCATTTGGTGACAATGACTGGATGGTCTGATGGTCTAGGAACAAGTGACCATACTTGGTTTCTCTTGAATTGATTCAATTCATCTTGCATGGCTACTATCCAAGATTCATCAGAAAGAGCTTCATTGACTGTCCTAGGCTCTATTTGAGAAACAAAAGCTAGGTAATCACAAGGAATAACATTACCTCTTGTTCTTACCCCTATGGATGGATCACCAATAATATTCTCAAGTGGGTGATCTTTCCTGTATCTCCACTCCTTTGGAAGGTTTTCATGAGTAACTTCTTCTTGTTGCAATTCTTTCAGAGGTGGATCATCCTTGTCCTCAATTGATGTATCTTTTAGTTTCTTGGACAGTTCATCTGCATCATCATTGTCACTATCTACTTCTTTTCTCAAGGAAGGGTTAGTTTCATCAAAAATAATATGTACAGACAGTTCAATCAATAAAGTACGTTTGTTAAATACTCTATAGCCTTTGGGTTTAGAGGTGTACCCCATAAAGATGCCTTCATCTGATTTGGCATCCAACTTACCAATGTCCCTTTTTCCATTGTTGTGAATGAAACAAGGACATCCAAAGTCTTGAAGTGGCTGATCTTTGGCTTCTTCCCTTTGAATAGTTCATATGCTGTCTTTTTCAGGATTGGCCTGATCATTACTCGGTTGATAATGTAGCTTGCTGTGTTGACAGCTTCAGCCCAAAACTATCTTGGCAGATCATATTCTGAGAGCATAGTTCTTGCCATATCCAATAGGGTTCTGTTCTTCCTCTCAGCAATACCATTTTGTTGTGGTGTCCTTGGTGCTAAGAAATTATGCTCAATTCCCTGATCATCACAAAATCTAGCAAGCTTTTCATTTTGAAATTCACCACCATGATCTGATTGGATAGACACAATGCTGAACTTTTGATCTTTCTGGACCTTCTTGCTGAAACTAACAAAGTTTTCAAAAGTATCATCTTTATGCTCTAGGAATGATACCCATGTGAATCTTGAGTAGTCATCCACTATGACAAATCCAAAATTCTTTCCTCCAAGACTGGTAGTCCTCATTGGCCCAAATAGATCCATATGAAGGAGCTCTAAGGGTTTTGAGGTGGTCACCACCGTCTTTGACTTGAAGGAGCCTTTGGTGTGCTTTCCCTTAGAACAAGGTTTACATACACCATCCAATTTTGTACTAACCTTAGGTAGACCTTCCACAAGATTCTTCTTCAGCAGTTTTCTCATGCCATCTATGTTGTAATGTCCAAGTCGTCTGTGCCATAATTCTGCAGATTTATCTTTATTTGCTGCCAGGCAAACATTTTGAACCTTGAGTTCTTCAAGATAGAGCACATACAAATTCTTTTCTCTATTAGCTTCAAAGATGACTGCTCCATCATTCAGTATGCTGCACTTCGACTCTTGAAACTTGATCTGATGGCCTCTGTCACACAGCTAGCTAATGCTAATGAGATTGTGCTTCAATCCCTTGACTAATAGCACATCTTCTATGACTGTTTTTCCTTTGTTATTCACAGAGCCACTGCCTATCATGGTTCCTTTCCCATTATCTCCATAAGTAACTGTTCCTTCTTCAGCTTGGAGATGAGAGAATAACTTCTAGTTTCCTGACATGTGTCTTGAGCACCCTCTATCCAAATACCATTTGGATGCTCGAGAGATGTCCTGAAATAAAAACATCAAGTTTTAGGTACCCAAATTCTTTTGGGTGCTGATGGGTTAGTATCATTTATTTTGTCTTTTATTATCCATTTCTTATGTCTTGTTGGGAATGTCGTTATGATGTGTCCTAACTTGTTACAGTGACTACAGCAGGATAATTTGGTTACTCTTTCTATATATCTGAAATCAGCATTGTATGCTGTATCTTGTTCAGGTACAAATTTTGGTGTTGGATATGTTTTAGGATAAATTATGGTTTCTTCATTATCTGGGGGTGTATATCCTAATCCATTTTTCTTCGTACCTGATCTTCTAGCACCTTTTAATATGAGGGAGTTTTTACCATTAGTGAATTTTTCTAATGTGCTAGATAACTGTATATTTTCTTCTGTTAGTGTTTTGATTTCATTTTTCAGTTCATCTGAACTTATTTGTTTCTCTCATTTAGTTATTTGTTCATTCTTAGCTTTTAGGTCTTCACATAACAGTTCATTTCTTCTTTCAAGTTCAGTTATTTGACTTTCTAATTGTTCATTTTCTGATTTTAGTTCTGAGTTTGTATTTTCTATGCAGACTATGTTTTCTTGCTCACTTTTAATAATTTGGTTACTTCTTTATATTTTTCATATAGTTCGTTGAAAGCCTCTTCAAAGCTATCGGAATCTGAATCATTGCATGAATCAAAAGAGGAGTCAGAAGTTACTGTAATCACAGGGATTGTACCCCCCCTCAACACAGACATGAATATCAAATATGATGGCATGGAAAATAGGAAAGTGATCGCCACCTAGATAAGTTGCCTTATGATGTGGAAGGACAATGGCTAACTTAAACTAGGAAAAAAGGAAGAGAACAGGAAGACTGACCTGATGTCACGGTCGTCATGGCCGCCGCGTCTCTGGTATCGCGTCAGTGGAAACCGACGCGTCTATGTCGCGTCACCCGAGGCCGTCACGTTCTCTGAATGCGGGAGAATGGGTGTTGTGACCTTCTTCTAGTCCTCCAGTCGGCCAGAGTACCAGAGCTTCTCGTAGACCTTGTTTGCTTGCCTGCCAATCAAAAGAAAACACAAAGAAAAAGACCCTATTAGAACACGTAAAGTGTAGTATTTATTCTAAAAGACGAAATGAGACGGGGGATCATGGTGGGAATGCACCTGGGGTGGTTTTAAACCCTTGTGGGTGTAGGAAAACTTGGGTGGATAATAGATGTGCTCTATTTAAAAACAACATAAAAATGCATGTAGAAATAGAAAAGAGGGAAGGGGGAGATGATGAGCCCCATTAGGGCGACTTCCTGGCGTGGATGCAGCTCCAATGATTCGCGAAGAGGTCCTGGAGATTGCTGAAGTCGCCCTCTTCACGTTCCTTGCTCCATTGGTGGTGAGATGAGTGAGTTGTGAGGAGTGGAATATGAAGGAAATGATGGGAATGAGTGGCTGCGTGGCTAAGTCTTGTTCATGGGAAATTTTGACAGCCCTTCGGGGTGATCATGAGGCTCCCCTCGTCCATGAGGAGGGGCCTTGCTTATGTAGAGCTTGGAGTGAGAAAATTGGGTATTATCTCCTCAAAAAGATGTGGAAATTAAAAATGGGGGATAAAGCTCTATCAAAATCGGATGTAGAGTCCTTAGGGGAGCTTAGGAGAGTCCCTAGGGCCAAGGATCCGCTCAAGGGGCCGGGATAACCCTCTTAGACCAAGTCAAAGTTCATGGGAGGATAAATAGGATGTGGTTACGGAGTCCAGAGATCTCGGTCCTTGTCGCGTCAGATCGTGGGGTCGCGACTAGAGATGCGTCGGTGCGGGGGGACGCGACAGTACTGCCCACGTGCATGGGCTGTCGCGGCGGCCTAACCCGTCGCGACTATAGTCGCGGCGCCACGATGCGTCGCGACAAGGAACCCGAATTATCTTGGATTATTCTCTCTAACCACATGCTAAAATAGGAGTCAAATCCTCTAAGGACTCTTTCAAATGATAGATTTCGAGATTTCAAGGCATTTTTAATGGATTAATGGGCTCAAACCAAGGCAAATGATGGGCTCAAGGTGAGTGACCAATTAGGGGCCCACTAAGATAGCAAGAAATGTGGTTTAACCCATTAGTCATAATCGGGTGTCTACAGATTGCCCCTCCTTGGTTTCTACTTTGCAGGGGAGCGAAGCGGAAATGGCGTGGAGATGTCATGAAGTGACGGTGGAACGGAGATGACGCGGAGCGGACTGAAAAGTGGAAGCCAAGGTAAAGAGACACCTGATGTTAACTAACAGGCAATTGGAATCCTTGTGAAAGCCCCGAGTCGGTTGTTCGAGTAGAATGCAAAGAAGAGCACAAGTCTGGACGAGAAGAAGAAAGAAGAGGACGATCAACCTCTCGATTGAGAGGTACCCTAGCCGATTGGCCTGCAGGTTTCGTTTTGGAAGGACATGTGCGTGCCAGGCAGGCAACTCATGACTCTGTCCTGGGAGCGGTTCGCAACCAAAACGGATCAAAGGAAAAAAAGAAAGTTTGGATAAGGAATCCAGACAGGGAAATTCTTGTCAAACTAACGGAAACAACTCACTCGGAGGCAAACCTTCCGATTCAGAGTGGAATTGGATTTCTTGTTTTGAATTTGAAGGATGATTGGGCACTCAACAAGAGCTCATCAATGGTCTAGAATGAGTCAGGAAAGTTCAAAGTCCTACATGATGCATGCTGGGCTAAAGTAAAAGAAATCATCAAAACGAATGCGAAGAAAAAGAAAAAATAGAAAATATATCAAGGATAATATTGTTAAGCCAGATAAGAACACGTCAAGAGACTACCTACAACCGCGGTGCAGGCCTGAATCCATCGTCCCTGTGCTTAACTAACTCAACGGCCTATCTAACGATTAACAATGTGTACCTAGATCATCATTGTTTTTGGTAAAGGGGAACTCAAATCTCAGAACACATTGAGAACCAGCCGGTCCTTGAAATGATATAATAGATAGGATATCATATAGTAATGCCGGGAGTAGGGAAGAAATACAATACCTGACTTACCTGTGACGACATTTCCTGACTTTTGAATCATCCATGAGAAAATAAGCATAATAATCACAAGATGACAGATGAGTTTAATGAACATGGTCGAAGAAACATACATACAAAGCACAACCAGGAGAAATAAACATTTGGGTATAAACGCGACTCACTCATCGACTGCAACCTTGTCGCGTCGCAGCGCCCTGTCGCGACATAGTCGCATCTGATCGCGGCGTCGCGACTCGGACAGAGTCCTAAAAACGCAGAAAAAATGGGACTTAGACTTATCCTAAGACATCTAGACTAACACTAGGACTCCTAAACCTTTCCTAGACTTATCCTATCTCCTAGTTGCGGGATTAGAGTGGGTTTCTAACTCTTAGGACTCTATAAATAAAGGGTTAGGGGGGTTAATCCCGCAGCTAAACCCCAGGCACCCTCTGCTCCCCAAATTCAAGCTCTTTTCCTTCTCTTGCAACCATGAAGAGGAATTATTTGGCGTTTGCAGAAGATATCCCTGCTTACTCCGGCCCAAAAGCTGCTAGAGAGACGCATGCCGATCTGAAGCAACTCTCCGCCATCCCGGGGCACATCTACGCCCGCCCGGATCTTCAAGTAAGTGGCCTTTTCTTCTTGAGATTCTGCACTTTCTGCATTGCTCTGCTTTTTTCTGCTCTGTTTTGCTCTGTTTCGCTCTGTTTTGCTCCGTGTTGTTCTTCTCTTTTCTCCTCTTTTCCTTCCGTTCTTCATGCTCTTTTCTTTCTCAGATCCTCCCTGGCCAACGGCGATTCTCAAAGATGCCATGGCTGGTACCCATGCTTGAATTATTGCCGCCCACGTCTATTAGCCACTTGAAGGAGTGGGGGCTATCCACCATCTTTGTATTAGCCAAAAATTACAACAAGTTGGTGCATGTGTGGGAGAGCGTTACAGCCATGGTGGAGCTATGGCATCCACAGACCAACTCGTTCATCTTCCCTGAATTCGAGGCGACGATCTTCCTGGAAGAATTGGAAATCATGCTCGGCCTCCCGCGCTATCAAAGGGGCGAAGAGTCGGCCCTCTCCTACACCGTAGAGCAGATCAACTCCTGGAGCATTCTGGCGTACATTACCACAAAGAAGAATGATCTCTACTCCATGACCAGTGGTATGCATGTTCACCTCCTGCCAATCGCTCAATAGATTACTTCCCAGTGTAAGCGGAAGACCACGAACTACACCGCCATCGCCAAGGCAGCCGCCATATGTATTTGCGGCGTCATACTTTTCCCGGAAGCCGACGGTGCCATCTTCTTTAGAAATCTTAGCATCATTGACTCCATCTCCGAAGGTATGAAAATTGGGCAAGCCGTCCTGGGTTTCCTATATGCTGGCCTGACCTCTGCAGCACTCGGGGGTCCTTTCTACGGATCGGTCGTCGCCCTTGAATTATGGGTGGGGATGCATATCCAATTCTGGACGGTGGAGGACCTGACCATGGAATGCAAGACGATGCTGAATCACCCACTGGCGTATGTGGGCGGACGGCTTCACATGAGCCCTCGGGCATGGTGCAAAACAGCTCAAGTGAAGGGCATACATGCACGGCGTCAATACCTCAGGAGTCTGACTGTGGCGGACTTTGACATGCGCCCACGATTCATGCACGGCCGGACAATTCACCTTCCTCAACGTACCGGACTCGCCTTGAGGCTGCTGGGCAATGGGGCGCTAGTTTCCTACAACCCGGATCGCTGCCATCTCCAATGTGGTGCGGCTCGCACGGTGGTTCCACTTCTATCACACTTTCCACCTATCCAAGAGAGGAAGAGGGGCGATACACAGGACGAGCGCGACATGTGCAGCGCGGTTGTCCATTGGGAAGGATGTGCAACGAGTGCGATTCAAGCTGAGGTGGAAGAAGATGACGAGGCAATTGCGGAATACATTGAAGCTTTGAAGAAACTTCAGCCTGCGGGAAGAGATGTTTGATTGACTTGATTTGATTTGTAGGCCAGATGGTAGTTAAGAAAGCATTTGAAAGCATTGCTTGATTGTTTTAGAATGGATTAGGGAGTGTAAAGACTTTGAATATGAATGAATAAGAACGGATTTTCTGTGCAATGCAAGCGCTCTGTTGATGACGCGACGGTCAGGAGTGTCGCCTTTATGTCGCGGCCTAGCGGTGCGTCGCGACTATGTCGCGATGTCCCTTCTTGACGCGACATGAACGCGACGGCGCGTTGCATCGCGTCACGAACCGATCGATTCAAAAACAAACGCCCCCCCTTTCCTTCTTCTTTTCCGGTTTTCAAAAACCTTGAACCTTCAAATCCTTGAATCCTTCCCCAAACTCCCCTGCATTCCGACCTCCTTGCTAGCCCGAAACACAATCTAAACGACCTACACTGCGATGGACGGTGGAAAAGAGACCGGCGAGGGCTCATCGCGGGGGAAGCGCCACGCGGAGCGACGGTACTCACGACGACGGGTGGAGGGACCCCCGGTTGAGGAGGAGGTGCCCGAGGCCGTCATGGGAGAGGAAGAGGAGGAAACGGCTCCGACCATGAGCGTGGAAGAGGAGAGGAAGAAACGGGCCAAAGCGATGAAGTCGGTAAGTATCATCGACCCTAAACCTTGAATGGTAGTAGTAGAGAGATCCACGGAGCCCCTGGAGGGCGAATGTAGGGCGAGAGGCCCATGAAAACAAGGATCAAACAAAGAGGGCTCCGGCCGGTTTGAATCTGAAAACGCGTCAGCACGACCCGTCGCGACATGGTGTCGTGGCGGGGCGGGGCGTCGCGACAGTGTCGCGATGTCTAGGGCAGTCGCGACCTTATCACGACCTATGAAGGCAACGCGATAAGGTCGCGGCGGCCCGCACCGTCGCGACAAGGTCGCGGCTGTAAGAGCTGTCGCGACTCTGACCGAACACACAAATAAAACCTGAAATTGAACTTGAATGAATCTTTTCAGGGTGAAATGAGGGCTCGAGTGTCATGGACACTGGTGCTGGCTGCCTTCCTGGCCCTTCCCCCTTTTCAGCGAGAGAGAGTAGATGAGATGGGGTTGGGGCAGATTTTTAGGATTGAGAGGATGAGGGTGGACCCGGCCCTCACCCAGGCCCCGCGTAGCAGGTGGGACACGGAGGCGAGTGCCTTCGCGTTCCCTTGGGGGCATATGATCCCCAGCCTAGAGGATGTGAGCCGGATCACAGGGCTCAGGGTGCATGGGAGAGCGGTGAGCGGGTATACCTACCCTTGCTACCATGACTTAGCCGAGCGACTCTTAGACCTTCCTGTGGAGCGTAGGTCTTCCCTAGTGCCCAGAGTAGCCTTGCAGGAGAGTCTAGGTCTATTTGAGGCAGGGAAGAACGCAGGGGAGACTGAGGATGAGTATTTGGAGAGGCTGGCTAGAGTCAGTAGGAGGGAGTTAGCGAGTGAGCCTGGGCCGCAGGCGGACTTGGACTTGCGCCGCTTCCTCGTCCTCTTTCTTGGTAGACTTTTGTTTTCCACGAGGGGCGACGCAGTCCACTGCCGCTTCCTCCCCTTGCTGGCGGATTTAGGTGAGGTAGGGGGGTATGCTTGGGGGGCAGCCTTCTTAGCGCACCAGTTTGATGGTTTGAGCGCCTCCGAGCGGCAGACGTCTACGAGCGGCTTCTACCCCTTTCTTCAGGTACACCTTCTCTTCTAACTCTCTTAGATTCAAACTTTAAATTTGCTTAACCGCCAACTAATTTGTCTTTTATCTTGCAGGTTTGGGCCTATCTACACCTCCCAGCCCTGAGGAGAGGGGAGCTCACACGGCCGGGCCTCGTGCCCATTGCACGCCGTTGGGACTCTCGCCGAGACACTCGCCACCTGGCCGACCAGTTGGAGCACCTCCAGGAGGCAATCGACAGCTACCCTTATCTGGATGTAAGTACCCTTAATTCCCCCTCTTTGAAATTATTTGCTTGAAATGACTGATTACTTCTCTTTTGCAAGTGGTTTGGCAGCCATATCTGGGGGAGGGTGATGAGGGACAGCCTTGGTTGGTGCAGGCCCGCCCCTACTTCGGTAGGTCGGTGTGGTTGCATGCAATCAACCTCGTGCTACCTCTGAACCTATTCCTGACCCAGCGCTCCTTGGGCCTCAGGCAGAGTGTTGTGGAGTTCCCCGTCCGGGACCGGTTCCGCCGGCCGGGTCGGAGCTTCCGGGGGCTTCACGACACGACAGACTGGAGGAAGCGGGCGCGCGAGCAGATAGAAAACTGGGAGCGGAAGGGCAAGGGGGTCAGATCGGACGCGACCACCGATGATGCCTACCTCCAGGCGTACGCCTTGAAGTACGGAGGAAAGGTATACAAGAGCGCCCGACACCAGGTAGAACTTTCTAAACCACGGCTCAAAAACTGGGATTTAATGATTAAAACTGATGATTTGCAATTTCTTGCAGGTGGACGTGAGTGGTGAGATCGCATCGCTCCGAGCCTTGCTCCAGTCGGCAGTGCAAGATCGGGAGGCAGCCCAGAGGCAGACGACGGAGCTGTAAGTATTGTGTTCACTTTTCGGCCCCCTTTAAGCAAGATTTTGAAACTGACATGCCTTTTGCGTGCAGCGGAGTGAGCTGGAGAGAGTGAGGGGTACCGGAGCAGGCGGTGCTTCCTCCTCTCGGAGCGTAGGGGAGTCTCCATCACTCATGGAGGCTCGATTGGCAGGGGCTGTGCTGAGAGCTGAGGAGGCTCAAAGGCACTTGGAGGAGCGGGTGAGTTCATTTGAACACTTGAGTTGCTTATTTCCAAATGACGTTGATTGATTACTTGTTGTGCAGGAGAGAGACTTGGAGTTGGCTCACGAGCAGGCCATGACGCTACAGAGCGAGAGGGACCAGCTGCGTGTCCCGGCGGAGGCGGCTGAGTCACAGGTGGCGGAGATGACCCGGGAGCTGGAGACGCTGCGGTTACAGAGGCCATCCGGGGATCAGGAGGAGGTCATCCGACTGCGTGTAGAGTTGCTAGCACAGCAGACGCTGGCGCGGAGCCTCCAGCAGATTGTGACGGATATCGGCCGTTCACGCAGCTGGAGCCGGAGCGGCGTGAGCGTCAGCAGGGCGACTAGTGCCTCCGTCGGGCAGTACCTAGCGGGTTCCTCCAGCAGGCGGAGGAATGAGGAGGAGGAGCGGCACCGTCCGGGCGATGATGGTAGAGGGGGTGGCGAGATGTTGCCACCTCCAGATAGGAGAGAGGGATCCGGGGAGAGTGGTGGTGGTCAGTGAGGAGTCTTGTGAGCCACCTCCCCTTTTATCTTTGTACATTTTGTTCATATTTCAATGCAGTTTTACTTTCATGTCAATATTTATGATGAATGAATGGTTTGTGATTGACACGAGTGAGAGGCGAGATTCAAACAAGCGAGAGAGAGAGTTCTGAGCGCGACGTCGTACTCTGCTTTTTAAAATCCTGTTCCTGCACACACTTAGAAGAACAAGTTAGATCTGTTCTTAGGTTCGGCCCCTTGCACAGAACATGATAAAAGCTAACTCCGCAATTTGTCAAGGGGCCGAGCCTTATTAAATAGGCGAAAAGACTATGAAAATAATGCATGCTAAAGAAAATGAATATGTACACGCCGTTAAAAAAACTATATATATATTTTTTGTGATTTTGAGGATCTTTTGATTTTTTGGATTTTTGGAATTTTTATTTTTCTTGGTTTTGGGGATCATCTGATTTTTTTGGATTTTTGGAATTTTTTGATTTTTTTGGTTTTGGGGATCTTCTGATTTTTTGAATTTTAGAATATTTTTTTTTTTTTTTTTGTTTTTGTTTTTGTTTTTTTTAAAAATCCTTTTGATAGCAACACTTCTTAATGTTGAGTGATTAACCGTGAGCCTTATCTTATCTCACTTTGGTGAGTATGATTTATGTGCAACGCATATTTCTATTAGGTCCGCTTAAGCTTTCTTGCCCCTGTGACAACAATGTTCCAACACAGACCAAGCACATGGATTCTTTGGTCATTTTAGGGAGGATAGGAAGAATATAAATGAGATAAGACTTAATCTTGGAGTCGGGGTTGTCGACTTGTAAGACTTGCAACAAATAAGCTACATGTGCTATTCATCTGTTGTCCAGGGACTTTAGGGCCACAGTATTTTCTCTTTTGTCTGGGGCATGCGTGCGACCGGGCTCAAGGGCGTCCCGCGGGGAACTGTACTGCCACTCTTTAATATGCCCCTTCACTTTGTCATTTCGTCGCTTTATATTTTTGTTTGTGCTATATGCTTTTCTTAGAATTGCCCGTCCCTCCTTGAGACTTCAAACACATGGTCTATACTGTTGCAGGTTTACAGGTTAGCCTTCCCCTTGCCCCTAGACCTTGTCCGAGTAGGGGGAGAATTGACCTTTTGTTTCCCCGAGCAAGGGCTAAGTGAGAACACTGTATGCGAAGAGACAATGACCTTAGGCTACCATGTTGAGTACATGATTGCACATAAATATTATTTTGTCAATATGAGAAGGAGCGAGACGCTTGGCAAATGGCTACTTATTAATTGGTGTTGTTATCCAAAGACTTTCGATCAGGGGTAGAATCTTTTAAGATATAATCCATTCCATGGATGAGAGAGTTCATCACCATCGGCATTAACTAACCTATATGCGTTTCCCGGGTACACTTCTTTAATGACGTACGGCCCTTCCCAGTTTGTAGATAATTTTGACCTTGGACCTCCAGGTTTTATGAAAATTCGCTTCAAAACCATGTCTCATTCTTGAAATTTACGCTCAATCACTTTCTTCTGAAAAGACCTTGAGAGTCTATTTTGATACGAAAGCACGTGATCGGCTGCAGCTAGACACCGTTCGTCTAAGAGTTCTAATTGTGTAAGTAACACCTCCCGATGTTCATCGGGATTAAGTTCTTTATCCAACTGAATTCTTAGAGAAGGGATGAGGATCTCATGCGGACATACCGCTTCCATTCCATATGTCAGTGAGAAAGGGGTTTGCCCCGTAGGTGTGCGGATGGAGGTGCGGTAGGCCCACAGAGCCTCAATTAGTTTTTCTGACCAATCAACAAATTTACTAGACTCACAAGTCTTCTTTAAGATTTTCAAAAGCGTTTTGTTTGTGGCTTCGGCCTGGCCGTTGCCCTGCGGATAATAAGGAGACGAATGATGCAGAGAAATGTTAAACTTCTTACAGAGGTCTTGAAGGTCTTGTGATATGAACTGAGGTCCATTGTCGGTGACGATGCTGCCAGGTACTCCAAACCGCGCAATGATGTTCTTCATGATGAATTTGCATACGGTCGAGCCTTTGATTTCTGCAAACGTTTCTGCTTCGGCCCATTTGGTGAAATACTCAGTAGCAGTGAGGATGAAGGATTTGTGTTTTATCTGAGCATTAGGATCACCAAGAGGCCCAATGATATCAAAGGCCCACATGGAGAAAGGCCAAGGAGAAGATAGTGGATACAAAGAGGAAGACAGAGCATGAATTTTATCGGCATGGATTTGGCATCTGACACACCTACGGACGTAGGAGGCGCAGTCTTCTTCTAAGGTCGGCTAGTAGTAGCCCTGCCTAAGGATCTTTTTGGCTAACATTTGACCATTCACATGCCCTCCGCATTCACCGGAGTGAGATCCTTCCACTATCTTCCAAGCCTCTTCATCGGTCACGCATCTGAGGAGCATTCCATTTAGAGCGCGTCTGTAGAGAACTTCACCCACGAGGGTATACTTTAACGCCGCTCTACGGATAGCTCGCCTATCTTCTGCTTCAGCTTCTTCTGGGAAGGTACCGTCTCTGCAAAACTGCTCAATCTCATGGTACCATGGGCTCTCTTCTTCCATCAATTCCCCTAATTCAACAAGCAACAACTCCTTCGCTTCTTTCTTTTCTGCCTTCAACACTAGGGAGCTCCTAAGGTTTGAGAACCAAGGATCCTGAGTTGAGGGAGCTTCTAATCTCTGAACGGTGGTAGTCTCAGCGTTACGGCTGAGAGGGAAGGAGAGAGATGAGGCTAACGATGTCAGAGCATCGGCCAGAATGTTTTGGGAGCGAGGAGTATGAATGTAGATGAGTTGACGGAATTACTTGGCGAGGAGCGTGACCAGATCTTGATATGGCTTGAGTTTGGGGTCACGAGTGCAATAAGTAGAGAGGACTTGCCGAAGAACGAGCTGAGAGTCTCCTATGATCTTAAGGTGACGGGCACCTAAAAGGTAGGCAAGCTTAAGACCGGCTAAGAGAGCCTCATACTCGGAGATGTTGTTGGTGACGTAGAACTGGAGTTGATAAGCCAAAGGAATGGTGATCCCTTCTGGGGTGAGCAAGACTGCACCTATGCCCCGTCCCTTAGAATTGAGAGCTCCATCGAAATGGAGTGACCAGAAGGGATCGTGCGAGACAAGCGATAGGTTTTCATCGGGGAACTCCTCTTGAACCGTATCACTATGAGGAAGAGGAAGGTGAGCAAGGTGCTCAGCAATGACATACCCTTTTATGGCTTTCTGAACAATAAAGGAGATATCGAACTGAGAGAGGAAACTTTGCCAGCGCGCCAATCTGTCGGCGAGGACTGGCTTCTCAAGGAGGTACCTAATAGGGTCCATTCTAGAAATCAAACTCACCTTATGAGCTAGGAAGTAGTGCTTCAATTTCTGCACTACCCAAACTAGCGCTGCACAAGTTTTCTCCATTGTGGTGAGTTTGAGCTCGGAAGGATTGAAGAGCCTAGATAGGTAGTAGACTGCCCTTTCTTTACCGGATTCATCATGCTGAGCAAGGACAGCTCCTAGGGAGTCCTCAACAGTCGACAGATATAGGATTAGAGGTTTCCCAGGGATAGGCGCCTGAAGTACGGGCGGATTCATAAGGTAGCTCTTGAGCTCATCGAAGGCCTCTTGGCATTTAGTATTCCATTCAAAATTAACTCCTCCTCTCAACAGTTCGTAGAAAGGACGACATCTTTGAGAGTGCTGAGATATGAATCTCCTTATGAACTGCAGCCGACCAATCAACCTCGAAGTTCAGATATGCTCTTAGAAGGAGGCATCTCATTGATCGCCTTGGCCTTGTGCGGATCTATTTGAATCCCCGCTTACTAACTATGAAGCCTAGCAACTTCCCGAGGAAACCCCAAATACACTTCTTTGGATTCATCTTAATGATATTCTTGTGCGCGACGGAAGACTTTGGCCAGCACGGAGGAATGCTCTCTTCGAGTTCTTGACTTCACCACGATATCATCCACGTAAACCTCAACATCAATATGTATCATGTCGTGGAAGATAGCTAACATTGCTCTTTGATAAGTGGCGCCGGCATTCTTTAGTCCAAACGGCATGACCACATAGCAGTATGTTCCCCATGGGGTGGTGAAGGAGGTTTTCTTGATCCTCCGGGGCTAGACGAATTTGATTATAGCCGGAGTACCCATCCATGAACGATAGAGTTTCGAACCCTGCTGTATTATCGATCAAAACATCCAAATGAGGTAGCGGGAAATCGTCCTTAGGACATGCCTTATTCAAATCCCGGAAATCTATGCAGATGCGCACTCTTCCGTCTTTCTTCATCACCGAGACGATGTTGGCCACCCACAAAGGATAGAGGACTACACGGATAAACTTGGCTTTGTGTAGCTTATCAATCTCCTCTTTCATCTTTAAAGCGATGTGGGGGAGGAACCTTCTTAGCTTGTTTAACGACAACTGCCCCTGGCTTCAAAATTAACCTATGTTCCACCAAATCGGGGTCAATGCCAGGCATGTCATCATAGGACAGGCAAATGAATCCTTGAACTCCCTTAACATTTCTATGAGCACCTCTTTTCTCGGGAGGGAGACTAGATGCTATGGTCAAGAGCTTGGGGGTCCTTGCGTTCCCACATTTACCTCCTTAGTAGGTTCATCGACTGCCGAGGTAGGTTCATCGAATCTCCTCATACCACTAGCATACGCCTCAGCAGCATCCTCTATCTCAAACCATTTTCATCTAATGGGTCTTCTTCGGCTACGATTTCATATATCCCAAAGCCGTCGTCTAGTCTTTCCTCTATCGGCATCTCCTCTAAGTTCAGAACTACCGCTTATTTGACGAACTCTTCGACAGCTAGAAGAGCGCCACATCTATGGACTAAGTCTAAGAGGTATCTACGGGGTACGCCACTACCTTCTTCTTCCTAGACGGGGACGGGGGGACTCACTAGAAACTACCCCTGATCTTGAGCTAGATTTGATATTTACAGGAGGCTCTGGAGAAGTGTCCAGAGGTTTTGGAAGGGAAAACAATGGGTGCGGCAGGGCCGCGAAGATCCTCCGATGGAGCTGGAGGAGGGAGCGGGCCACCCGAGCTCACGGTGCCGGCAACAACATCGGGGTGTAGGGGAATAGAAGGCCCCTCACCCGAATCGCCTGGAGTGACCATGTCTGATCACCAGGCGAAAACACAGTCGGAGTGAAAGAAGGACGATGATGGCTTGCCGGGGAGCAGGTGCGATGGGGATCGCTGTCGAGAGCAGGAGCAGGAGAGGGGTGACGGGGATCGCCGTCGAGATCAGGAGCAGGAGGGGGTGACGGGGATCGCCGCAGGAACACGAGGGGGTGACGGGAATCGCCGTCGGAAGCGGGAGGAGGAGAGGGGTGACGGGGATCGCCACCGGAAGTAGGAACACGAGGGGGTGACGGGGATCGCCGTCGGAAGCGGGAGCAGGAGAGGGGGTGACGGGGATCGCCGTCGGAAGCAGGAACACGAGGGGGGGACGGAGATTGCCGTCGGAGGCAGACAAACACCCTTTTTTTTTTTTTGAAAGATAAGGAATTACATTAGACTAAATGGTTTCGTGAAAAGGACAGGACCGACCCATTAAAGAGAATGATGAAGCGGGGTGAAGGACGAGTGAATGCCTCAACGGCGTTGGGCGAGATTTGAACAATGAAGGGGAGAGGCAAAGGAATGAAACTAACATTAAAATCGAGCATGGATGAAATAAAATGAGTAGGAGGCCGGGAGAGCCTTGGCCAGAACTCCTGTATAAGTAGGGGCAAAGATCTGACTGGTTTTCCTCACCAAATCCGGGCAACTGTCGCCTGGCGGTGCTGCTGCAGTTGATAGCGCTGCTACTTGTGGCACATCCTCTTCAGCGAAGAGACGGTTTACTACTGAGATGAGATCTTCTGATTCCGACTGTTCTGCCCCAGCTTCTGATTCTTCAAATAGTAGACTGACTGATGAGATGACATCGTCTTGGTCGGGTTTTCAGTATCCTCTTCAGCCCTTCTTCTTGCTGGGCCGCTGCTCTTCTAAAACTTGATAAGCTGATCTTGATGCTTCTGTTGTGGTGTTATACCCGAGCAGGATGGGCCCTTTGATGAAGTGCTCTATAGGGACCAGGTGAGTGGACCATGATCCGATTGTGAAGGGGATGAAAAAGCGGCCCATTCTGAATATCCAAGGCCACGCTTTGTGAATTTCTTGGTGGTGGCCACAGTCTTGGTTTGCCCTGAGATGAGCACCCAGGCCTTTTCCCGATTGATAACCCAGCCTGAACATGATATCCCATCCTTTTGTATTGCATTTGCGCCCTTTCTGATTGCCATTACAGGTGGAGACCCAATTGGGCGGTTGGAAGAGAATGTATAAGCCCAAGTGTAGTTGACATCGAGTACCGAGATGATAGGCTTATTGGAGGTCCATACCGATGGGAGCACCTTCTCAACAGCTTCTACTGTGTGTGTTGTCGTCATACTCTTTACCTTGACTATCCCTTGGAAGGGGAACTTCAGACACTGATGCGCTGTAGATGGTACTGCCCTAACGATTCAATCCATGGGCGGCCCAAGATGGCCTTGTAAGTATGATCAATGTTCAGCACATAGAACTCCACAGACATGACGAGAGGGCCTAATTCTGCTTGCAGAGTGATGACCCCGTGACAGGCACACCGCGAATTGTCATATGCAGCAATAGTGGTAGGCGTGGGCTGCAATTGACGTTCCGATACGTTGCAAGCTCTAAGAGTGCTTAGTGGACATACATTAATGGAGGCTCCCGTCCACCAGAGCCGCATCGACCGCCACTTATTTATGGTAAGAGTCACACACAGGGGCATTTTTCTGGCTTCGGGGGCGGCCAACTCGCCATCAGAGAAGGTAATGTGGGTCCTCTGTTCACTATTGAGAGCACTGAGGGTAGGTTGTCCAGATTCATGTCCTCGCTGACCATGACTTTTTGCAAAAAAGTTCTAAGCACATCTTGGTGAGTCTGTGATCTCTTAATGAGCTCCAATATGGAGATCTTGGCGGGAGTCTGATCAAGGTGTTTTAGGATGTCATATTGAGTTCCCGGCGCTGGATCAATCTCTTCTGTTTCTTGTTGCTGTTGATTGTTAGTTTGCTGACCTGGCATAGGCATGGATGCGTTAGGATACATCCGATGAAACATTCGCCTGCTCCGGAGGGCGAGGTTATGGTGGAGTGGAGGGGTTGTGGTGTCAAGGATAGAGGGGTTGGATAGTAGAGGTGCTGGCATAGGGGAGAAAGGGGTGTTGCTTGGTGGAGGAATGATGGGTGAGGTGACAGAGAAATATGATGGTGAGGTGATGGTGGCAATGTGGGGTGTAAGGGAAGGAGGTGTGGTGGATATAGGTGTGGGAGCAGTGGGCGTGACGTGAGAAATAACCAGGAGTTGGCCTACCTCATGATCGTCATCGAAGACCCACTGGGCTTCTAGTGGTGCATGGTGGATAACGGGGTTAACATGCGCGGGCGGAGGAGGTGGTGGAGCTGGTTGAGGGTTCGGAGCAGGTTGATGTTGTGGCATGGGGTTACGGATTATGCCTAGGTCGTTTGCCGGCTGCTGCTGTTGTTGCTGTTGCTGGTATTGCTGTTGGAAAGGCTGGTATTGTTGTTGTTGTTGTTGTTGCTGTTGTTGCTGCGGCTGTTGTTGCCTCTGTTGTTGCTGCTGTTGCCTCTGGCCTTGCTGGTCCCTCAGAGTTTAGATCAACCTCTTCATTTCTGCCCAATCAATCTGATTCTGCTCATGGAGATCGTATATCATGTCTTGGAATTGGAAGCAATCGGACACATTGTGGCTCGGATGACGATGATAGACGCAATACTTTGTTTGATCGGCCGCCATATTCCAATTTGCCTTCTCAGGAGGGAGTCTTAAGGCATTTAGAGATATGAGGGCTGCAAAGACATCCGTTAGAGATTCGGGTAATGGAGGGTATTGGGCCCTCTTGGGCCCATTGGGTTTCCTGGGGGCATAACCATTTTGAGGTGGAGGGACCTGGGAGTATTGGCGCTGATCTTGAGGAGGATTTTGTCCATGGGGAGGTGGCTGCCTATTGTGTTGTTGTTCCAAGACTGTTGGGCTTGTTGGTATAGGGGGACCTACCTACTGGGCCTTGGGGATTGCTAACGGCACCTACTTGTTCATTGGTCTGGATCCCCTCGGTGACGGGACCTTGCGACTTTTTAACATAACGGGCCTTGGGGGTCTCGAACATGGAATGTATAGGCGAGTCCTTGAGTTGGGTTGAATGAAACGGGCTCGACTATACAATTGGTGCATGGTAGAGATGTCGTTCATGGCCAAAATAGTTCGGTAGGTGGGCGTGGCATTGGAGATCAACATCTTTACTTTCTCCTCCTCAGGCATTGGGCAACGGACTTTGGCGGCCAATGAGCGCCACCGGTCAGCATAGGTGGAGAAATCCTCTTCTAGTTTCATCTTCTCAGCTACCAAATCCACAAAAGAGTATTCGGGTCCCACCCGATCCTGAAACTGCTGCAGAAACCTTTCTTGGATGATTTGGAAGTCCTCGGCTTCCTCGGGAGGCAAAGAATAGAACCACTCAAGGCTGGACCATCTAATGATTTTCTGAACAGATATGCCATGAGATGGCGGTCATACTTATGCGGCGCCGATTCATAGACGAAGTCCTTCAGATGAACATAGGGGTCCCCTACCCCAGAGTATCGACGATATACAGGGAGCTCGGACTGGGGAGGCACCCGGAGGTATTGGAAGGATGGAAGGGCAATGTCAGCTACCTTCCGAGGATCAATTTACCTCAGGAGGTCATGAAGCTTCTTCTTCATACTTGTCCATTCCGCCAAGAAATCGGAAGGAGATTGGACCTGATGCGTAGGGACAAGGGAGCGTGGTCGCTCGAAGGAGTGAGACCTCTCGTGAGAAAGCGGAGCTGGTTCGGCCGTATAATATGTAGTGGGAGGAGACCGAGGCCGAACATCTCGTGGGGGGAGGTAGCTTGGTTCTGAAAAATGAATGGCCCGAGGACGGAGAGGTGTGGGGTCTGCCCCAGACGAAGAAAGGTGAGGGGCTGAAGCGATGCGGACAAAGGACTCCGCCGGTCGGGCTGGATTTTGACCACGGGAAGATAACGGTTGTTTCCCCTTGACAGTAGCTATGAACTCTCGGACTTGGTCCGGAGTGAGGTGAGGAAGGAGCTGGCTGAATTGAGAGTGAGGGTCATCATCCCCGGGAGGAGAAGGAGGACAGGATGGATCTAGTAATGGAGGGAGGCGATATGCCCGGGGAGAGTGGCCATGGAAGGTTGGGCCACTTCCTCGAGCAAACCAAGGGGTAGGGCATCGTCGGCAAGGACGCAAAATTGGTCCATGTCGAAGAGGGGATTATGATAAAGAACGAGATCGGAGGGGACTGACTCGATCTCCCTAAACAATGACGCATACACCCTCCAACCAAATTGGGGGGCACACCTAAACTCTATCACGACAAGAAAGACAGAGAGGAGAAGGGGGATCAAAGCACTCAAGTTATTATGCTTACAACGCAAATTTCTTAAGATTCGAACTTGACCTTTTAAGTGAATTGATTAAAGAGATGTCACTCAGTCATGCGGTCCCTGATAGGAATGGATTCAAGTGCTCCGGTATGACTAAGGATGGTATACACTCACGCCGGGGTGATTCAAACTAAGGATACAACAGGTACAACCAGCCCGGCGAACCGCAACGTGCATACGGCCACGGGGACTTACGGAGGTCCTCGGAAGGTGGGCCCGAGTCAGCCTACGAGTGCTCGTAGGTGAGAGGACTCACTCAACCAAGGGGGAATCTAACCAAATGGGGTGAACAGCGTATGCAAGGGACTAAATGTATGCAAGAATGAAGATGAGGAGCAAACAGGGTGACAAAGAAGTCCTCGGGCAGAGTCGCGACGGCCAGATACGCCACGACCCTATCGCGACAGAGCGGGCTGCCGCGATAAAGACAGAGGCCCGAAAACACTCTAAGTCACCAACCCAATTCAAACAGACTATCCTACAAAACTAAGGAACACCAAGGGAAACTATAATGATACAACATGAATCAGGGAGCATACAGAAACCGATTCATGGCTGAAAGCAAGAACATACAAGGCAAACCTGCTAACGTGTCGCCTGTCCAAACCGCGACTAGGTCGCGTCCACCCGTCCGACCGCGATAGGAACTGGAATCTTACAGATGAAATTAAACGGGAAATCCGAACCCTAACAGGATGTTATCAGACAGAAACACGAGCAAACATCATCTAAGCCATGTAACAACGACGCATGCTCTCGTGGGCAATGAACAAAGAAGGCAAAGGGACTAGCAAACCCTAACCTGAAGACGCGTCCCCCTTGTGCGACGCGAACTTGTCGCGACACCGCGATCGGTCGCGACAATGACAGAGCGAAAAAAAAATACAGGGACTAAAGAACAAAACTCTAACAAGACACTATGATGACAAACAACAAGGAAACATGGCAAGCAGACAATCAAAAAATCTACGAGGGTGGTAGTGAAGGTCTCACCGTGATCGACAAAAGGTGTAATCACAGGGAGTGTACCCCCCCTCAACACAGACATGAATATCAAATATGACGGCATGGAAAATAGGAAAGTGATCGCCACCTAGATAAGTTGCCTTATGATGTGGAAGGACAATGGCTAACTTAAACTAGGAAAAAAGGAAGAGAATAGGAAGACTGACCTGATGTCGCGGTCGTCATGGCCGCCGCGTCTCTGGTATCGCGTCAATGGAAACCGACGCGTCTATGTCGCGTCACCCGAGGCCGTCGCGTTCTCTGAATGCGGGAGAATGCGTGTTATGACCTTCTTCTAGTCCTCCAGCCGGCCAGAGTACCAGAGCTTCTCGTAGACCTTGTTTGCTTGCCTGCCAATCAAAAGAAAACACAAAGAAAAAGACCCTATTAGAACACGTAAAGTGTAGTATTTATTCTAAAAGACGAAATGAGACGGGGGATCATGGTGGGAACGCACCTGGGGTGGTTTTAAACCCCTGTGGGTGTAGGAAAACGTGGGTGGATAATAGATGTGCTCTATTTAAAAGCAACATAAAAATGCATGTAGAAATAGAAAAGAGGGAAGGGGGAGATGATGAGCCCCATTAGGGCGACTTCCTGGCGTGGATGCAGCTCCAATGATTCGCGAAGAGGTCCTGGAGATTGCTGAAGTCGCCCTCTTCACGTTCCTTGCTCCATTGTGGTGAGATGAGTGAGTTGTGAGGAGTGGAATATGAAGGAAATGATGGGAATGAGTGGCTGCGTGGCTAAGTCTTGTTCAGAGGAAATTTTGGCAGCCTTCGGGGTGATCATGAGGCTCCCCTCGTCCATGAGGAGGGGCCTTGCTTATGTAGAGCTTGGAGTGAGAAAATTGGGTATTATCTCCTCAAAAAGATGTGGAAATTAAAAATGGGGGATAAAGCTCTATCAAAATCGGATGTAGAGTCCTTAGGGGAGCTTAGGAGAGTCCCTAGGGCCAAGGATCCGCTCAAGGGGCCGGGATAACCCTCTTAGACCAAGTCAAAGTTCATGGGAGGATAAATAGGATGTGGTTACGGAGTCCAGAGATCTCGGTCCTTGTCTCGTCAGATCGTGGGGTCGCGACTAGAGACGCGTCGGTGCGGGGGGACGCGACAGTACTGCCCACGTGCATGGATAATGTATGGGCTGTCGCGGCGGCCTAACCCGTCGCGACTATAGTCGCGGCGCCATGATGCGTCGCGACAAGGAACCCGAATTATCTTGGATTATTCTTTCTAACCACATGCTAAAATAGGAGTCAAATCCTCTAAGGACTCTTTCAAATGATAGATTTCGGGATTTCAAGGCATTTTTAATGGATTAATGGGCTCAAATCAAGGCAAATGATGGGCTCAAGGTGAGTGACCAATTAGGGGCCCACTAAGATAGCAAGAAATGTGGTTCAACCCATTAGTCATAATCGGGTGTCTACAGTTACCTTATCTTCAGTATTTGTCATGAAGGCCAAGTTGGCCTTTTCTTCATCACTGCAGGAACTTGACTCACTGTCTGAGTCACTACTGTTTTCCCATGCTGCTGCCATCGCCTTCTTCTTGTACTTTCTGAACTTCTTGGAACTGTCCTTCTTCCTGAACTCCGGCTTCTTTAACTTTGGACACTCAGTTTTAATGTGTCCTAGCTTCTTACATTCATAGCAGACGGGCTCTCCTTTCTTTATTTCTTTTGCATCTGGCTTCTTGAATTCCTTGTTCCTTTTGAAGTGCCTTCTTCCAGATTGGAATTTCTTCTTCTTAGCCAAAATTCACTGTAATTTTCTAGATAGCATAGCTTCCTCATTTTCGCTGTCTGCATCACTTTCACTTTCAGCTGAACTTGTTTCTGGTGAATCTTCTTCAGCTTTTAAGGCTTAGAGTGCTTCTTTCTGCTAGAGGACTCTCCTAGCCTTTCCATGTTGATCTCATGGGCCATGAGGGACCCAATGAGCTTTTCTACAGACATTCTCTTCAGGTCATTAGCTTCTTCTATGTTGTGACCTTGGGGTCCATGAGGACGGTAAGGATCTAAGTATCTTTCTCACCTGTCTCCATCTCATAGTTTCCCCAGACTAGCTAGTCCATTTGTGATGTCAGTGAACCGGCTGAACATTTGAGTTATGGACTCACTTGACTGCATCTGAAATCTTTCATATTGAGTGACAAGAATTGTCGATTCTTATTTCCTTTACTTTGTATATGCCTCATAAGTAATCTGAGCTTTTCCACATTCCATTGAGGATTTCAGGCTGAAACTCTGTTGAATTCCTTCTTACTTAGAGCACAGCATATGATGCTCTTTGCTTTGCAATTCAGGAAATCTTCTTCCTGTCATCATCTGTCCATTGTGCTTTCTCATTTGTGACTAACAGATCACCTTCTTCTACTATGGACCAAATTTGATAGTCGTGCCCTTGTAGAAAGTATTCCATTCTGGTCTTCCAGTAAGGATAATCTTCACCATCGAAGAGAGGGGGTCGGTTAACAGACTTACCTTCAAAGTTACCTTGGGCTGCCATGGATCTTTACTCTTCAGATCGTTGGATCCTTTCTTTATCGAAGAGACTCGCTCTGATACCACTTGGTTCCTAGTTGACGAGCCCAGAGGGGGGGGGGGTGAATGGGTCTTTAAAATTAATCTAGAAGATACCTGTAACTAAAAACATTCACACAAATGTTCTTCAAAGTAGGTTAGTGACAGTTAGTTTAAATAACAAACACACAAAGAAGACAATCACACAACACAAGGTTTATCTTAGTTCGGACCTCCTTTCCTTAGGAGTCCTACGTCTAGTCCCTGAGCAACAACTCAGGATTTCACTAACTAGGGTACAGTCCCCCTAAGGATGCTACAACACCCAGCTCAGTTGGTCTTCCTTCACACCCGAAGGGAACAACACCCTGGATACCACACCAGGTCTTCCTTCACAACCGAAGGGAACAACACCCTGGATACCACACCAGGTCTTCCTTCACAACAGAAGGGAACAACACCCTGGATACCACACCAAGTCTTCCTTCACAACCGAAGGGAATAACACCCTAGATACCACCAGGTCTTCCTTCACAACCGAAGGGAATAACACCCTGGATACCACCAGGTCTTCCTTCACAACCAAAGGGAACAACACAAAGAGAGTGAATGAAATTTAAGCCCCTAGATCAAGCTTTTGATAAGCAAGGACCTGAAGCAACTAGAACTGAGAGCAAAGATCTAAACAAGGCACACTCTCAGAAGTATACAGGATCTCTCAAGATTTTCACAAACTAGTGGAGAGCGAAAGAGCAAAAGCTAAGTGAAATGAAGGTTCTTGGCTCTGGACTTTCTTCAGAAGAATTTGAATGCTTGAATGCACGTTCTCTTTTTCTTCTGTTCTTCTGACTTTAATTTATATCTTCAATTTGAAATGTAGACGTTGAAGTGTCCGTTGTCTCTCTTTTGAGTAGTCGTTAGACTGAATGACATCTGGAGTCTTGGAAGCTTCCTGTCAACAATCTTTTGATCACTTGAGCACGCAAAGAGATAGATCTTCAGAAATATCCGTTGGCTTCTATTTGTTTAACGTTGTACCATGAAGCTAGTTCAGAGGTCTGCACAAATGTCAATCTCAAATAGCAGACAGCTAAGCTGTCTCTGATGTCAGTCAACGTCAGTAGCAATAGACATGAAAATAGTAGTGCAAAATAGCTTAAGTCTAAAGGACGTAATCAGAGTAGGCACGATATGGTCTACATGCATGCAGAGATATGTTCAGATCTCATAAATGCAAAAGCGTCAGAGAGATTACTACGTGGACTTTGACTAGTCAACGCTTTTAAGATGAATAAGATATCAAGATATGAAATCGATGACTATATGACTTATGAAATTGTTATGAGTCATCACAAATCGTTATGTGACAGAAGATATATCATGAACACTTAATGAATCGTTGCACAAAGCAACTTGTTGTGTTTCTGAAGAAATCGATGTGAAATACTTAACAAATCATTATACAAAGCAAGTCGTTGTGAATTCTAAAGAAATCGTTATGAATACTTATCAAGTCGTTATGAACTCTAAAGAAATCGTTATGGTAACTTGTGAAGTTGTTACAATAACAAGCATTGCGAGTTCTAAGAAGTCGTTACGGTAACTTATGAATCGTTACAACAAGCAAGTTGTGTGCGCTTTCTAAAGAAATCGTTGCGATAACTTATAGAGTCGTTATGATAGGCAAGTCGTTACGAGTTTCTAAAGAAATCGTTACGGTAACTTATAGAGTCGTTATGACGAGCAAGTCGTTACGGGCTCTAAAGAAATCGTTGCGACAACTTATAGAGTCGTTGCGACAGGCAAGTCGTTAAGAGCTCTAAAGAAATCGTTACGGTAACTTATAGAGTCGTTGTGACATCGACTTGTTTGAAATAACATGACTTTTCAGTCTTATAAGGAAATCGTTGCGATCACTTATAGAATCGTTACGGCATAGATTTGTTTGAAACAACATGACTTTTCAGCCAGAAAGGAAATCGTTATGATAATTCTATTGAAATCGATATGCTTATAAAGAAATCGTTATGGCCTTCAATAGAAGTCGATATGGACTTAGAGAAATATCATGTTGAAAAGATTAAGGCTTCAGAGAAGTAATGCATACCTTTATTGGCTTGTTTGACCTTGGTATTTTTCCTATGCTTAAGACTTATGAAATATTCATTAGATATAATTGATAAACTTTTTTTTGGTTTTGTTATCATCAATATATATATATATATATATATATGTAATTAATTAAAATTACATGGGGACAGACTGGTCATCAATACTGGCTCGTTGCGATCAGATGTCAGCGTTGCATGCAAGCCACGTGGTGGCTTTGACCGTCAGGGTCGCAGACGTTAAGATCACAACGTAGTAGGGCATCGTGTTAGCATTGCTAACGCGATGACCAGGGCCGTCGCATTCTCAACGTCTGTGCTTTAGTTTCTCAAGCCGAGAACACAACCCCCATTTAGCCCTTTTGCCTGTGTTCTTCCTCTCCGGCGATCTCCTTGGTGTAGTGCTCCGTGGGGAGCTTGGGAAGGAGATTGGTAGCTTGGGTTTGGGTAAGTATTATGTGCATGTTCTTGTATGTGTGGATTGGGTGTGAAACCTCTGTTTTCTCCCTCTCACTGTCTGCCTTCTCCTTCTTCTTGTGCACCATGGTGTGGATCCTATTCCTCGGCTCAAGAAGGAGGATGTGCTCGGCTCGTGGGAGGTGGCTCTTGGAGCATTGGAGCTCGGAGGTGGAGGGGTGCTAGCCTACGAGAAGGCCCCTCCGGGGTGGTTCTTCATTTGGAGGTAGGGAACCCCAAAACCTCCACCTAGTTCTACATGCTAGGTTCACAACCCTCCTTCCAAGCCTAGAAATCCTGTTTAGGATGTACATTGTGCTCCTTGATTCGTGTGTTATGAATTCATGGTGTTGCTTGGATGGTTTCATGCTTGTGAGGGGATTGTATGAAGTGTAATCCTTGTTGCATGTGAGGATAATGAGTGTAGTTGGCTTCCCTTGGCATGCATGGGGTCATTAAAGGGTGGTTTGTTGCCTTTTGAGCAGTTTACATCGTGTGGCATGCTCCCCTCCCCCGTTTGTACCATGTGGTTTAGTTTGGGGAGGCTGAGTGGCCCTGTTTGGGCACTCGGTTGTGGTCGCGACGTATCGCTGCGTCGCATTCCCTTGAACGCGCCCCATCACCATCGCGTCTAGCAGACGCGACGGGGTACATGGCCGGTGTTCGGAGCTCGGGGTCTTGGCAGATCACGACCGCTGTCTCCATCGCGATCTGTTCGGAGCTCGGGGTCTTGGCAGATCGCGACCATCGTCTCCGTCGCGATGAGATCGCGACGGGATACGTGTTGCGTTCTGAAGACTCAGGCTTGTTGCGGCACTGTTAGCCAGCGCGTTCTTGTCGCGACGCGCTTAAGGGTCACCTTCCAGTTTCCTATCGCGATAGGCAGAATGGTCGCGTTCTGGTCGCGACCTGCCGATACGTCGCCTCTTTGACCGAGAGCGATTATCAGCAGGCTTTGGTGTTTTGCTTCCGTTGCGACTCAATTTTCTTGGCACCTGTGCTGTTCCTATTGTAGTGCTACTCTAGTCTCTTCGCCCAGTGCTAGGCACTTAAGGGCTTGTTCGCGAGATAGGTTGTTATCGTTACCTGGGACCCACAGTCCCCGCACGCCTGTGTCAAAGGGGGTTGCTCCGGGCGGCGGGGTTTGCTCGAGTCGTTGACTCTGGTAGCAGTAGGGGAAAACGGTGGGGCAGCGACGTGAGTCATTTGTAGAGCTCTCTTAGCTGAGTCTAGGATGCTGGGTAGTTGGTAGCTCGTACGGTGTAGATCAGCTAGTCCTTTTCTCACTGCCTCACTCTACGTGGTTCCGGAACCATTTAGAGGGGTCAGGCGTGGGACCGTAGTTTGGCCAGACTACGACAGTTGTGTTTATTCTTAGTTCCGCATCTCACTCCGACGGGAGGTGCTAGACATGGACCGTTGGTCGAGGGTAAGGCGCGTGGCGCACCTGACCGCTGACTAGTGTAGCGTTTTGTAGCTAGTGTGTTTGTCCAGGCAGTGTCTACTGTCTGTGTTTACAGCTAGGTTATTATGGTACCTTGGTTTACACGGGTTTTCTGGTATTGTTGTGTGGCCTAGACCGACGACCATGTAGATTTTTTCATGCTTCCGCACTTGACTCTGTTTAGTAGAATAGACTTTACTGCTTTATTTATTATTGCACTTAGTTCTATTCTGCTGTTAGAACCAGTGGGAGATTGGTAGTCCCTACTGGACTTCTTCGTGAAGTTCACTCCTCGTTTTACAGGTAAGACTTCACAGCAGCCCCCTCCGTGGCGGACTGAGGAGACGGGCCCGCAGTAGTCGACGTCTCTAGTGAGCATTTTTCCCCCAGCAGTTGTACTTCACCCTCGGGGTATGCCCCTAAGGGACCTGTCTTTCCCTTTTATATTCAACACTTATACTTTATTTACTTTGGGACTGTACTAGATTGTTATCTAGTGTTGGACACTTTTCGTTCACTTGTGGTGCACTTTAGTACGTTTGTTGTTATTAATCTCTATTACATATCTTGTTAGATCGATCCGTTAGCCCTTCCGGGTCTCCGGATCCATGGGCGGCTGTCCCGATGTTCGGATTCTCGGTGGGAGTCGAGGGTCCGGGCGTCGGGGTCATTACAGCCTCTATCCATTTGGACACATAATCAACAGCAACTAAAATATACGTGTATCCAAAGGACGGTGGAAATGGTCCCATAAAGTCTATTCCCCAAACATCAAAAATTTCTACAACTAAAATGGGGTTAAGAGGCATCATATCCTTCTTAGAAATATTTCCCATGGTTTGACATCTAGGACAAGCCTTACAAAATTGGTGGGCATCCTTAAACAACGTGGGCCAATAGAAATCGGAGTCTAAGACCTTAGTAGCGGTCTTCTTTCCTGAAAAATGCCCTCCACAAGCAAGAGAATGGCAAAATTTGAGGACACTTTGATGCTCACTCTCAGGGACACATCTTTTTATCACTTGGTCTGGTCCTATAAAAAATAGCTCTGTCCTCCCAAATAAAATACTTGTCCCTAGCAAAGAATCTCTCTCTTTCATTTTTAGTCCAATCTCCAAGTACTCGTCCAATGACTTTATAATTCACAATGTGTGCATACTATGGAGATGAAATATTGGAGGCAGCTAAAATGTGCTCATCCGGGAAAGCATCTCTAATAGGCATAGAGTCCGGGGCCTATTCTGGACAAATGGTCAGCTACCACATTCTTGGATCCTTTCTTATCATGAATTTACAAATCAAACTCCTGTAACAAGAGAATCCATCTGATCAACCTAGGCTTGACATCCTTTTTGGCAAGCAAATGCCTTAAGACAGCATGGTCAGTGAAAACAATGATTTTAGCTCCTAAAAGGTAAGATCTGAACTTCTCTAAGGCAAAGACAACAACTAGGAGCTCTTTCTCAGTGGTTGTGTATCAAATCTGGGTGTCATTCAATGTTCTGCTTGCATAATAAATCACTACAGATCCTTTATCAATTTTCTGACCCAAAATAGCACCTATTGCGAAGTCTAAAGCATCACACATTATCTCAAATGGTAATGACCAATCTGGAGATCGTAGAATTGGAGCTCTGGTCAAAATGTCTTTTAGTCCTCAAATGCTTTATTACAAGCTTCGTCAAAAATGAAGGAGTGTCTTTTAACAAGAAGTCAATGGCCTTGCAATTTTGGAAAAGTCTTTGATGAACCTCCAATAGAATCCAGCATGACCAGAAGGATCGAATTTGTTTGACAGAGTTGGGAGGAGGTAATTCGGAAATGAGATTTACCTTGGCTTTATCTACCTGTATCCCTCTCTCTGAGACAATATGCCCTAAGACAATCCCCTCCTTTACCATGAAGTGGCTCTTTTCCCAACTTAAGACAAGATTGGCATTAATGCATCTTTTGAGCACTTCAGTCAAATGGTCGAGGCACGAATCAAAGTCACTTCCAAATACAGAAAAATCATCCATGAAGACTTTTAAGTAATCCCCAACCATGTCTGAGAAGATCGACAACACTGGAGCGATTCCTAAACATTTCACCCTCATCTGGAGTGATTCCTGCTGGGAGCGTCCTCCCTGGTGGCCCCTATGGACTTGCGGCTACTGTTCAAGGCACAGGTGTGTCACCTGCTGGTGTGTGGCCACCAATCTCGGGGCCAAGTGTGACCCCTCCTCCTGTGCTCGCTGGTCAAGTGCCCTCACCAAACAAGGAGTGACCATCCTTTGCCCAGGTTTTATCATCTTCGCTCAAGCCTCCAGTTATTCCCCTTAACATCCACCCCCCTTCTTACACGGATGCTGGAGAGCCTGCTGCCTACTTTTACTTGGAGGAGATCAACAGCTCGTGCAAGCCATTGCAAACTGCAGTAATCGCAAGAACTCCCCAGGGCCGGCCCCCCTTTCAGGATATCCGATCACACTTGGCTCAGAGATTTAAATTTCAGCAGGAGTTTATGATTAGTGCACTGGACAACAGACATCTACTCATCAGATTCCAGAGCAAAGAAGATTATCTCCAGGTACTCTTGAAAGAATCTATGATGGTGCAGGGCAGATTATTTAGAATCTTTAAGTGGACAATATATTTCTGCCCAGATGAAGATTCCCCCATTGTTCCTGTTTGGCTGGAGCTCCCCCAACTCCCAGCAAATTTCTTTAATGATGTAATGATCCGCTCCATATCTGGAAGCACTGGGACGGTCTTGCAGGTTGATAGAAATACTCAGTATATGATACACACACAACGTGCTCGAGTGAATGTCCAGCTCGATGTCTCCAAGAAGCTGCCTGAGCGTATCTAGATAGGCTATGGGGCAAAGGGTTTCTGGCAGCCTATAATCTATCCAAAACCTCCTTTGTTCTATATGTAAACACCTTGGTCACCTCCCCTCAAATTGCAAGAAGGTCTCTGCTCACTCAAATCAGAGGTTTGATGGACCAAATTCAGGACAGTCTGGTATTGCCCCTCCAAAACAGGGAGAGAAGTCTGAAGGCCATGCCCTCGGAAAGGTTGAGAAACAAATATGGCATCCCATTTCCATCAATGTAAAAGAATCTGAGTCACATGACCACAAGAATGCTGATATGTCCAAGCAAGATGCAACTCCTACCTCTGCACATCAAGAGCTCGGTGATCTGCCACCTCAAATTTCAGAACTGAGTTCTGAGACAGATCCATCTCTGTATGATGCCAAAAAAGTGGTAGAGACTGCTAATCCTCATGATGAACAAATGGTGGATGATCCTAGTGTATGTCCTGGTGCTTTGAATCCACAAGTGCCAGCCAACAATGTTGCACAATGTGAGGCACACCCAATGCTTGATGATATGCCAACTCAGAAATCTGAACTAGCGCCTGTGAATGCTGCGGCCTTTAATGCTCATCTTTCTATCACAAAACCAACACTTGGACAAGCCCACATCACTGCTACTCCTGATGGTGATTACATCCATGCTAGCCTAGCCAAGGAGCCCATTGGTAGTGCAGTAGACACAGTTGCACAATCAACCTCCGCCTGTGCTAGTTCTGCAAATCAACCTCCTGTTGAAGCTGAAACAAGTGCCACATCCCCGGTGGCCTCCGCATATTCTGAGGGGAATGGAAACACGTCAAAGTTGAGCACACCCCACGCTCTAAATGCTGTTGTCCCTGCTTGGAGTCTGCCAGCTTCCTGCCTTCTTGATGACCCGAAGAAACTTGCTAATTTCTAGAATGTGCATCACCTGAAGCTACGCCATCTTCACTTGAGGTTAAGAGCTCCGCACCATCTATTACCATCCCTGAAATGGCAGCCTCACCGACAGCGCCCCGGATGTCTTTTGCCGATGCACTCCGCAAAAAGGCCAAGAGAGGAGGCACCCACATGATGGCAAACAAACCCACTCCACTGCTGCCACATCATCAATAGCAGATCCGGTCCTATCATCCCAGCCCCAAAGAGGAGAACATGGTGGCTACATCATTAACCTCCCCATGATACACAACATCAGAGTGCCCTTGGCATCAAGGCGGGGGAAATGGACCTGCTAAAAGTGCACAACAGCTGGGTAGGCCACACGCGTAGCACGACAGTTCTCAACATGGACTCGGACGGGGAATGCGAGGAGTCTCGGACTGATGCACCATGTATTTTGGTTCCCCCCGTAAGCTTTTTACCCCTCAGCGTAGGGAGTCGTAGCTTATGCCCCCATTATCTATGTACCCCCCCCTTCCACCCCCCCCCCCCCCTTTTAGTTCTGTACTTTATGCTTTCAACAATATATAAATTGAAACCCGATATTGACAGTGGAGGTTCCTCCTATGTCATATCCATTCAAAAAAAAAAAAAAAGATAGACAACATGCAACGTTGAAAAGTTGCAGGGGCATTGTACAACCCGAAGGGCATGCGTCTAAAGGCAAAAGTTCCAAATGGACATGTGAAAGTGGTCTTTTCTTGATCCTCAGGGTGAATAGCCACTTGGTTATACTCTGAATATCCATCAAGAAAGCAAAAGAATTTTTGGCGTGCAAGTTTCTCTAAGATTTGGTCAATGAAAGGCAAGGGGAAATGGTCTTTCTTGGTCATCGCATTCAATTTGCGATAATCAATGCACACTCTCCATCCTGTAGCCAGCCGAGTGGGAGTGAGCTCACCCTTTTCAGTTTGAATTACAATTAGTCCTGACGTTTTAGGCACAAATTGAGTTGGACTAACCCACTGGCTATCAGAGATGTGATAAATGAATCCAGCATCAAGCCATTTGACAATCTCTTTCTTAACAACTTCATTCATGTTGGGATTAAGCCTTCTTTGCATTTCTATTGAGCTTTTAGAATTTTCTTCTAAGTATATGCGATGTGTGCACACTGAAGGACTTATCCCTCTCAAATCATCTATTGTCCAACCTATAGCTTTCCTATGACTTTTCAAAACTTCAATCAATTTCTTCTCCTTCCCTTCCCTCAAGATCACTAGCAATTATGACGGCCCAAGTCTCATTCTCTCCTAAAAGATGTACTTTAACTAGTAGTAGGTGGTTTTAGCTCAACCTTAGAGAACACTCTAACGGAAATGATGGATCATTATTCTGAAATAGGGAACTAAATTGTCTTTCCTCTCCCTTAAACCCTAGAGCATAGGGTTGGTCTACCGTTTCTTCCACACAAGATTCTTCTAAGGAGTCTACCACTAGACAGCTCTCTCCTTCATCATGATGCCTAGATGCCCTAAAAATTGATACTAAACCCGCTATCCCCAAATGATATATCCATCATCCCGTAGCACAATCAATGTTAGCTCTTGTTGTGGCCAAAAAGGGTCTACCAAGATGATGGTGGACTGAGTTAAATCTTGAGGAGTGTTCATGTCCAGAATGATGAAATCGGCAGGGAAATAACAATCATTGATTTTCACAATAACATCTTCAACTAAGCCTTTGGAGTGGTGATAGAACAATCGGCTAGTTGAAGGACAACAGAAGTGGGTTTGAATTCTCCTAACTTGAATTTCTCAAAAATAGCAGAAGGTAGGAGATTGACACTGGCTCCCAAATCAAAAAGGCCGCTTTCAAAAGTGACTCTACCGATGGTGCAAGGAATTAGTGGAGTGCCTGGATCTTTGAGCTTTTTAGGGAGTTGGTTTAAGACAATAGTACTCATAGTTTCTGAAAGAATGATTGTTTCAATTTTATTTCTAACTTCACGTTTTGGAGTGCACATTTCTTTTAGGAATTTGGCATAGGCAGGCACATGCTTGATGGCATCAAGGAGAGGAATGTTGATGTGAACTTGCTTAAAGAGTTCCAAGAGTTCTTCATTACCAGTTGGTTTGTTTTTAGATTTTGGCTTTAGAGCTTCAGAAAAAAGGGACTCTTGGAATGTAACAGCTTGGGTCTTCATTCATTTTAATTTTGTCTAGAGATTCTTCAGTCATTTTCTTTTTTCCCTTGGATTTTTCTTTTTCAACATTTTCTTCACTCTCTTCTTCAATTCCAGTTTCAATTTCATTTTCTTTATCCTCATGCAATGTTGACACATGTGGGTGAGGATTTATTCTGATTTTTCGACTTCTTAAGGTTGACATAGTTTTAGCATTTTCTACTTGGGGGCCCCTAGCTTGGGCAGGAGGAAGGTTCTGTTGTATAGGTTGATTATGGTTTTGTGGTGCTGGAATGTTCTGGACAAAAGCTTGTTGTGGGTTTGGTGGTGGCAGTGCATTTTGGCGAGTAGGTGGTCTGTACCCCTGGGTTTGATGGTATTGCTGGTTCTGATAAAATCCGGGAGGGTTGTTCCTTGGGTTTTCTATAGCTTGACTTGGCAGCTGACCTAATTCCCTTCTTTGACATACATCAGCAATCTGGGACTCTATTCTTGCCAAATTTTGTTGAAAATTTTGATTTTGATTTTGATATTGACTTTGTTGTTCTTGCACAGTTTGGCATAGAGTCGCCATCATGTTTTGGAGTTGATTTATTTTATTTTCCCAATTGAGCTGAGGAGGTGGTGGTTGATTATTTGAAGGTTGCTGGAAATTGGTATGAGTAAATTGATTGGAGTTTTGATTTCCTTGGACTTGTGGAGGTTTGGAGTAAGAAGATTGGCCAAACCCTGGATTCTGATTGGGATAGGATTGACCGTACATGGATTGCTTAAAGGAAGGTTGAGACACTTGTTCAGATTGATTTTTCCAAGAAACGTTCAGGTGATTTCTCCAACCAGGGTTGTATGTGTTAGAATATGGATCATGGGAGGGTTTGTAGAAACCTTGGGCAGCTTGGACTTGTTCTTGAATAAAAGGGGGTAATTGAGCAGTAGTGAGACAAGCATTGGTAGGGTGAGCTGAGCTACCGCATATAGAGCAAGTTTCAGGTGGTTGAGAAAATTTGGGTGTGGCTTGCCCAGTTAGAGGTAATAATTGATCGAATTTTTGTTCCAACTTCTGCTCCAATCTCTGGTCAAGTCTAGCTAACAGATCTTCTACCCTAGAATATGATTCTCCTCCCCCTCTTAATTCATACAACCCTGCCTTCTTTACAGGTCCTAGTGCTCTCTCATAAGAGTGGAGTGAGGCATGATTGATAGAATTCTCACTCAATGTATCAACCGATTATATGCCTCATCCTCGTTCTTAGTCCTGAATGCTCCTCCACACGAGGCATCAACCATCTGCATATTTGATTCTGTCAGACCTTCATAAAAGGCTTGGACTATTTTCCACCTCGACAGACCATGGTGGGGCATTTTCTAAGCAACTCTTTTAATCTCTCCCACGATTCATGCATTAACTCTCCCGGATGTTGGGAGAATCCAATTATTGCTCTTCTCATGGTGTTAGTGTGGCCAATAGGGTAAAATTTCTTCAGAAACTCCTGCTGCATTTTTGGCCATGTTCTAATGGTTCTCCCTATGGTTCCTAACCAATGTTTGGCCTTATCTTTTAAAGAGAATGGGAATAGGGTCAATCTTAAGGCATTTTCAGTGAAATTTTGGATTCTTACAATGGAACAAATCTCTAGGAACTCATCTATATGCTTATAGGGGTCTTCATTGGGATTGCCATAGAAGGATGGCAACATCTAAATAGTTCCTGGCTTGATTTCAAAGTGATTTGTAGGAATTTCCGGCCTAATGCAGTAGTAGGTTGATAATCAGAAGGAATAAAGTACTCCTTCATCTGTCTGGGTGTGACCTCTTCTACATTCCTAGTAACTTGTTTTGATCTTGGTTGGCCACTCTAGTTTTCCTATGAAAGAATCTTTCTATCTCGTCTATAGGTTGAGCCAAATCTATGTTCAGGGAGCGTCTACCAAGCATACACAGTTGAAAAGCCTCTATTTGTTATTTTAAACTTTTAGATTTTTATTGATTTTTTTATTGAATTTTTATGAACAAACACAAACAGTCAAACACTTTCAAAACAATTAACCTAAACCTAAGTGTTCCTTGGACCTATGTTTTTTTTCTCAAAATCGGATTTATGCTTGCTAAGTCCAATCCTAACTCTTCTTGTACCGCCAGGTAGAGGTGGAGTAGAGGGAGGCCCCCCTTGCTTTCACAAGGACCCAATTAAATAACCTCTAGCTCACTTAAGCATAAGCTTTTTAACCTCTAATCCTAGACACCAGACTTAAAGAGAAGTTATGGAATTAAGAAAGGATAAATCTAATTATGAACCCTAGGGCCAAGTCTACTAGTTTTTATTAAAAGTTTAGGCAAATGCAAGAATGTGAATTTTTTTTGTGATTTTTGGGCAAAGGAAGGGGTGTTGAAATCCCTCACCTTATCTTTATTTTTTTTCTAAAGGGTGATGCCCTTAAGCAGTCCCTTTTACAAATATGAAGTGCAACAAATCAAGTTCAAACAAGGGTTTTCTAACGCTAAGTCTAATGCATGAAACAAAAGATAGAAGTTATACCTTTCCCCCGCACTCTTCAAAGTAGAAAATAGAATTCAAATGACAATTAAAATGATGAATGTCCTAAAACAAGTGATTCTAATCATATGAAGATGAAAATTTTAATTTGCAAAACAAACGGCTTACATGAAAGTTTAGAATTTTTTTTTTTAGTTTTTTTTTAACTAAATGAAATGAAACTTAACTAAGAAAATATAACGTGATACTATAAACTAATTCCAAACCACTCAAACCACCAAAAGGCCAATTATTACATGCCAACTAGAAAGAAATCTCTGTACATGCACAGAGAATACATGAATACCTCACTACAAGTTTCACTCACACTCTTCTATCTAAAATTCTAAATTAAAAGCAAATGTGAAAGGAAATCAGCAAGCTCTCCTCTCCAATGGGCTCAAATGTCAAGCCCAATCTCCATGTTCCACTTTTGTGCAAATTTTGAAATGAAAAGCCCAATAACAAGTCAATAAGAAACCCAATGCAAATAAAATCAAATCAAAACAGATTTAAATCAAACTCTAATGCGTCCCCGGCAACGACGCCAAGATGAACGCAACATTGTTGACTGTACACTTTTGTTGTCTAGAGTCCTTTGCACAAATCAAGATGCTCACCTTCTCTAAACTGTCTCACAGATTTAAAATCGCAAAGATGAACTAATAAAGTGGTGAGAGCAGGTCATATCCACAGAGAGGCTGAATAAAGTTTGACTTAAGAAATTGCTTTTTAGAACACTCTATCGACACTTTTCACCAAAGTAACAATGCATTAAAAGTAATTCTGTAAACAACACCAATCAAATCCCTCACAACTCGACAAGTCAAACATAATGAAAGAACAAGTAGAATTGAAAATAAAAGAAAATTGGTATCACTGTACCCTCACAATTGAGGGATCAAATAGGTAGACAAAAATCTAAACTAGAAACATACGGATGCACCTCTAATTCTAAATGATCTGAACTCAAAAGATAAAAAGATGACAGAACAAGAACCTCAAAAGAAAATTTTAGACCACTGTACCCTCACCAGCTCGAGGGATGAACAATCAGTAAAAATAACTCTCCACAAACACCGAATCACTACTCTCACAGCTCAAGAATCAGACAGAAAATAAGAACAAGTGCTAAATCAGATTCTTAATGCTCTTACTGAAGAATAGGGACAAGATCAAAATAAAAACTCAAAAAATTAGAAAATCTCCAAAATCCTCACGAATTCGGATCTATCCTCGACTACAACAAGAACATGGATTCACGACTCAACTCTGGATCTGGACTTTGTAGATGTCCGAAATCCCTCTGGATGCCATCGCCCTCCTCTGCAGTGCACCTCCTCGTAGATGAGTCAGCAGATGCGCTTCTAGATCGTTCTCCTCCCTTCCATGAGGAACATGATGCAGCCCCGATCGCAAATGCCCGCAGATCACTAAACAGCAACACTACTGCCGCCGTAGTAGAGCCAATCGAGATTCCCCCAGCAGGAACGGAAGCGACGGGCTGTCCCTCCTGTGACCGCCAGCGAACTGATCCACCCCAAGCGTCGGAGCTACCTCCCTTCTCTCCCCTCACAGAAGAAAAGAAGAAACAGTCGAACCTCCCAGATGCCGACCCCCCTCCCAGCACTTGCAGAAGAGAGGAAGAAGCCCTCGATCTCTCCCAACACGAAGAAGAAAAAAACAAACTCTACTGGATTGATCTCCCCAACACAGAAGGAAGGACAGAGGAGCACTCGATCCTCCAACATAGAAGAAAGGAAAAAAAAGTCTCCGGAAGAAGAAGAGGAAGCACTCGATCCCCCTCACAGCAGCCGAATCCCTTATAGAAGAAAGAAAAAAAAAACAGTCTAACTCTCCTGCCCAACTCACAACACCCTGCCTCTGAGGACCTTGGGGTCCTTAAATAGGTTCCATCGAACCTTCCAGGTGCCAGGCTCCTCATGCACAGCTCTGCCGGATGCTTCACACGCCCAGATCCGCACGAGCCCAGCTTCATATGCCCAGATCGCCATGCCCCAGCTCCGCACGAGCTGCCATCTGCCCTAAATCGCCCCAGCCGTACATGCCCGAGCGCCTCACGCCCCCAGATCCGCCGCGCCCGACCTCATGCACCGCTAGATCCACACGCGCCCGACTCTGCACACCCACCTCCATCATGCCGTGCCCAGTTGCTCACACCCAGTAGCTCGCACGCCAGAGCTCCTCCATCGCGCACAAGCTCTCCATCTGATGCGCAGCTTTTCTTCTGAGCGCCAGCTTCACACCTCACGCCCCGCCTCTAGCCTCTCACCTCCAGGACTCTTGATGGGAAGAAAACAGGGGTAAAGAGATGGTTTTAGTGGTATACGTGGCCAAATTTGGTTAGATGAGAGAAAGGGTAAGGTGCAATGGACCGATGGTGGTGAAGAAAAATGCTGGCGCAATGGACTCATGAGGGGGTATATGGCATGATGGTATTGGGGAGGGTTGTTTATTTAACTAAAATTTATTTAAAATCTGATTTATATACAAACTAATATTTACAAAAATTATTAGAAGATGTTTATGAAAATATAAGACGAAGAATTATTTATGTACAATGTACCTGCAAAAAGAGAAAACACTTTTATTAGTCAACTATTCAAAAGGCATTTGACTTTATTAATGAGAATCTAACTTTGTGTTCTACCCAAAAATTTAACTAATCGCAAAAATTTATACATGAATAGAAATAAAAATTAAGGTAGAATGTACTTTATTTACACACAAATGATGTCTCAAATCAACTATATGTATGAAATTTAACACGAAAAATTTTACAGTTATCAGTAACAACCCTGAGGAAGCATAAAATTGGATTAAAGAGATAGAGAGAATATTCAGGGTCACTCAAAGTCCAGAGGAAGACAAGGTTCGATTAGCAACTTTCCAACTAGAAAAGGATGCACGAGTTTAGTGGGAGGCCATAAAAGCTACTCTGGAGAACAAAAATGTAACATGGGTGAAATTTGTGGAGCTTTTCAATAGCCAGTACTTTTAATATGAAGTTCGAGAAAAGAAAGCCATCGAATTTGTAAATTTGAAGCAAAGAAAAATGGTTGTTTCAAAATAGAAGCTCAATTCGTCATATTGTCGAAATATGCCCCTCATTTGGTCTCCATTGAAAAATTGAAGGCAAGGAGGTTTTTGAATGATTTGAGACCAAACTACGCTACCAGCTTGTGAAATTCTGATGGAAGGGAAGAGCTTTCCTATAGATTTAATTTATCTTGAGATGAAGGGTTATGATGTGATTTTAGGGGTTGATTGGCTATCCAAACATCATATCGAGTTGGATTGTCATTTTAGAAGCCTAATTCTACCAGAAAAGAATTTACCCCTTGTATCTTTCTCTAGATTTTCACAATCAAAATCTTTTAGCCTCTAAGAGATGTATTGAGAAAGGATGTGTTGCATATCTAACTTTAGTTATGTTGATCAACTCTCCAGACATAGTGCTCAACAAAATTCTGGTAGTAAAAGAGTTTCCAGATATATTTCCAATTGAATTACTTGGTTTACCATTGGAAAGAGAAGTTCAGTTTTCTATTGAGCTGATTCCGGGAGCTACATCAGTCACCATATCGAATGTCTCATGCTGAATTGAGGGAGTTAAAGGAACAGTTGATGGAATTATTAGAAAAAGGGTTTATCAGGCCTAGCACTTCGCCATGGGATGCACCAGTTTTATTTGTAAGAAAGAAAGATGGAACATTGAGCTTGTGTATAGACTATAGACAATTGAATCAGTTGACCATTAAAAACAAATATCCTCTACCAAGGATAGATGAACTGTTTGATCAGTTATCTAGAGCTCAATATTTTTCCAAGATTGATTTACGATCTGGATATCATCAATATGAGAATAAGGGAAGAAGATTGTTGAGCATTTGTTTGTACATATCTAAATAAAATATTTATTATTGTTTTGATTATGACAAAATCAAATTCAAATATTATTCATATACCAAATTCATCTAATTAAGCATTAAAAGAATTGCATGTAATCAAATAATTCATATTTATGTTAAATACATATTACTATTATGCATAAATGTTGACTTGTAACTTTGTCAGAATGTCAACTTTTGATTCCTGAGAAGATATGTGTCAACACATGTTGACCATATGTCAACACATGAAGGCACATGTCGACACATGATGACCACATGTTCTTGTGTTGTTTTCCTTCTGAAGGTGTGTCGACTTGTGACAACCTTGTGTCAACACATGTGTGGTGGCCAAATCTGGTCACCTAGGCCCATGATGGCTCGTTACGGCCCATTCACGTCCTGTCAACCAACGTGCCACCGTCATCGAAGGGCACGCCCTCTCTAGGATGGCTCGAAGACCTCCATTGTGTGATCCCCGTAATCAGAAGCTGTCAGGTTCTGCTGCGGCGTACCTCCGAGCAGATCACCCTCCTTCCCTTACCGAACAGCTATGAACGACTTCCGAACAAGAATAGTAACTCCGCTGCATGAAACTACCCCCGATGTTACCGAACAGCATGTTCGAGCCCCCGCGTGGGTCACCTGCTCGGAAGCATTCCCAAGGGTTCCGAGCAGGTTCTCTGACTCGCATAACGGTTGTAACCGTCCCAGGCCACGTTCTCCACCATCAAGGGGCGTGAACTGCCTACCAGCCTAACGGGCACCAGAGTCATAACTCCTCCCGTTATGCGCGTGCGTCAAGGCGCCTCTTCAGGCACGATCCGCCGAACGTTACGCACGTTGGCCTCGACACCGACGCCTATAAAAGCACAGGTATAGTACCATGCATGGTACGTTCCCTTCCTCACGCGAACTCAATTCTCGCATTCTGGAACCCCCTGCCTCTCAAGTTCTTCACTGACTTAGGCATCAGAGGGTTTCCCCGGTCTTCACTGGGCCCCCTGATCCTTTTCTGGTTTTGCAGGCGTTCGTCCTCACCAGCAATCGTCTTCTCTTTCTCTCTCTAGTGGAGGCCCGTTTGGCTCAGGCCCAAACAGGATTACACCACCACATTTGGCGCCGTCTGTGGGAACGACGCTGCCACGGCTCGAGGACGATCCTCCTACCAGAACATAGGAAGCAGGGCGACGAGGTCTCGCCAGTCGCGAGGGGACTCCCGTCGCCGATCCCCCCCTGGTGACGTTGCCGTCGCCACTACCGGCGCAAATCACGACGCCCCGGCACCAACGAATGTTGCACCTGCAACTGCCCTCGAAGTAGCAGAGCTCCGGTGGCAAATGCAGCAGTTGACGGGCGTCTGCCTCGCCCTGCAGGCCCAGTGGCGGGGGCGGTAGCCCCGGCGGTTTCCCTGCCGCGCGAGCGGCAGGCGGAGTCGTCGCATCGACGCTCCCGCGTCCCCCTGGCGCTCAGGATCAGCAGGCGGAATCGCCGCGCCGGTCCCTCCGGGCCCCGTCGGAGGAGCGGGCACCAGAGCGTCGCGGGCGTTCGCCTCGCCGCTCTATTGCCTCCCCCCGTCCGCCGCGATCAGTCGTGGAGGCAACTCCTACGCCTTGGACGGGGGGCCCCGCCAACTCCGAGCAGGAGCTCGCCAGGCGCCTCAAGCGCGTGGTCGATCTGGAGCGTCGTATGGATGCGATGGTCCAGCGGGCGGAGGGGAAAGCTCCGGCGGATGACGACCTAGACTTCCGCTCCCCTCTCACTAGGGAGATTCTGGAGGCCCAGGTCTCCTCCAAGCTCCCTCTTCCCACCATCGCTCCCTACGACGGCACGACCGACCCGGCCGACCACATCCACGGCTTCGAGTCGCACATGGTGTTCCACGGAGCATCAGACGCGGCTAAATGCAGGGCTTTCCCTGCAACGCTCAAAGAAACCGCCCGGGCTTGGTTCGAAACCCTCCCTGCGGGCTCCATCACCTCCTTCCACCAATTGAAGAAGTCCTTCAGGGACAACTTCCTTGGCGGGAGATCTCAGCCGCGAACGGCGGCTTCTCTTCTGGCCGTGCGCCAGAAGAAGGGCGAGGCACTCTGGGACTTCGTCAAGAGGTTCCAAACAGAGGCGCTTCGCATCTCGCGCCTTGACGTCCCTCTGGCCACCAGTGCCCTCATCCAGGGCACTCGCGACGGCTTTCTTCAGAGGACTCTCGGCGTCCAGCAGCCTGCCACCCTCGCCGAACTACTCTCCATCGCACAGCGCCACACAGCTTGTGAGGAGCCTGGCGGCGAGCAGGGCGAGCAGGGGAGCAGTCGGACAAGAAGCGGCCTTCCGACAACGGTTCCGACCGAGATCGGAAGAAGGGACGGCGCAATGGCGATTCTCCGCGCCGACCGCGCCCCTTCACCAACTACACCCCCCTCACCGTGGCTCCCGAACAGATCCTGGCAGAGATCAGGGATGAAGCTTTTGTTCGGTGGCCCCAAAGAATGCGCTCCGACCCTCGGAAGCGCGATCAAAATAAGTACTGTCGCTTTCATCGCGACAACGGTCACGACACCTCCGAGTGCCGCCTCCAGCTTAAGGACGAAATCGAAGACCTTATCAAGCGCGGCTACCTTGGACGGTTTCGTGCGCCGGAACGAAGAGCGCCCCGACGCCGAGATCACCCCCGAGCAGCCGATCAACAACGAGCCCAATGGCAACAGATCAACGTGATCGCGGGAGGCTTCGGCGCGGGTGGAGAAAGCACCCGAACCGACGCGACTACGCAAGGCGAGTGCACGTCGTAGATAGGCCTTCGGCACCTCGGCGGCTCCATACTCCGCCAGTCCTGTACGCGCACATCCCGAGAGGTGATCCTTCTCGGATGAGATCTTGTAGGGGTTACGACCCCGCACACTGATGCGCTGGTCGTTTCGGCCACCATCAACCACTGTAATGTGCGCCGAATTCTGTAGATAATGGAAGCGCCCCTGATGTCTTGGCTTACGACTGTTTTGTGTCCTCATGGGTCTGCGAACCGATCAACTAACCCCTGTAATTCGCCATTGTGCGCTTTTTCGGGAGTTTCGGTCCAACCCATGGGAAAGGTTTTCGCCTTCCGATCACCTTAGGAACGGCTCCAAAGGCTGTGACCAAAATTGTCGACTTCTTGGTCGTCAACAACATGCCTGATACAATGCTATCCTAGCAGAGGCCTGATCGGACGCATCAAAGCAGTACCTTCATCGCTCCATCAGAAGATGAAGTTCCCTACTCCGAGCTGAGTAGGCGAAGTGCTCGGGTGTCAGCGCGAGTCTCGCCATTGTATGTAGTCCCTCTCCTAAGAGACAAGCAACCACTCGCTGATCCGGCTCCTCCGCCTTCGATCAGCCTTCAACAAGCCGAGGGACGCCTTCTGAGACTTAATCCCCATTCGAGTGACGATGACCCCGAACACATCTTGTACATTGGCGCCTTGTTGGCAGAGGCTGAGCAGCAACGCTACATAGCTTTCCTCCTGCTGGCCATTTGGACGTGTTCGCTTGGTCTGATGGTGAACTTCCGGCATCTCCCCGGAAGTCATGGTACCCACCTCTGGCTGGACCCCGGGTCTCGCCAGTTCAGCAAGAAGGCGACGTGTGAACAGAGAACGGCAGACCCGTGATTCAGGATCACGTGTCAAAAGCCGAGCTGTTGGGCTCCTCCGAGAAGCCCATATCCAAGATGGATCTCCAACGTGGTCCTCGTGCGCAAGGCCAATGGTAAATGGCGTGTGTGCGTGGATTACAAAGATCTTAAAGGCACACCCAAGGATAACTTCCCGTTGCCGCGCATTGATCAGCTGGTGGACGCTACTTCCGGCACGAGCTCCTCAGCTTTTTGGATGCCTACTCTGGTTACCACCAGATCAGCATGCATCCCCCGGATCAAGACGCCACTACGTTCGTTACAGACCTAGGCTTGTACTGCTTTACCAGGATGCCTTTTGTCTGAAGAATGCAGGCGCAACTTTACCAGCGGCTGGTCAACAAGATGTTTCGAGCGCCAGATCGGACGCAACATGGAGGTTTACTTTGATGACATGCTGGTCAAGACACTTTCGAGTACTGACCACATTTCCGATCTCCAGGAAACTTTCGCAACCCTGCGAAGGTATAAATTGAGCTCATCCTGCCAAGTGCGCGTTGGTGTTCGGCTGGGTAAGTTCCTCGGGTTCCTCATATCAACCAGGGAATAGAGCGAATCCGGATAAATCCAAGCAGTACTTGAAATGAGCAGTCCAAAGACATTGCGCGACGTCCAGCGCCTGACGGGGCGTCTCGCTGCACTAAATAGGTTCATGTCCCGAGCAGCAGAAAGAAGTTTTAACTTCTTCAAGTTGCTCCGAGGCCCTAAAGCTCCTCGAAGCAGGGGGGGCAGGTACGGTGGACTGATGAATGCGAAGCCGCCTTCACCGAGCTGAAGGCATATTTGGCAGCCCCTCCTATTCTCTCAAAGCCTGTGCTCGAGAACCTTTGTCGTGTATCTCTCGGTCACTGAACACTCCATCAGTGCAGTCTTGGTCAGAGAATAGGAGGTGCAGCATCCAGTGTGTACTACATCAGCAGGGTCCTCCAAGAAGCTGAAAAGAGTACCCCAGAGCAGAAAAACTCCGCCCTCGCTCTCGTCACGGCGGCTGCACGGAAGCTCAGGCCCTATTTCCAGGCCCATTCCGTTACAGTGCTAACCGATCAACCGCTGAAATCCATCCTGCAGCGGCCGGAGGCTTCCGGTATTGGTTAGTGGGCAATCTAGCTGGAGAGTTCGACATCAGCTTTCGACCGAGGACGGCGATCAAAGCCCAGGCGTTAGCGGACTTCATGGCGGAATGCACCCTTCCGGCCGAGCAGGACCCACCGTTGGCAGACGAGCCCCCATGGAGCTTTATTGTTGACGGATCCTCTTGTGTCACCGAAGCGGGGCAGGTTTGGTCCTCACCTCCCCAAAAGGGTTAGAGTTCCAATACGCCCTCCGTTTCCGCTTTCCAGCCTCCACAACGTCGCCGAGTACGAAGCTTTGCTGTCTGGTATCCGCATGGCTAGGCACCTCGGGCCGTTCGGCTCAGAGTCTTAGTGACTCCCAGCTGGTTGCCAGCCAGGTGAGCGGACAGTTCGGAGCAAGGGAACCCCGCATGGCTCAATACCTCCAACAGGTCAAGAGCCAGACAGAGGGCCTCGTAAACTTCGAGGTTTACATGTTCCGCGGGAGCAGAACGCGCGAGCTGATGCACTGGCCAAGTTGGCATCTTCAGGTGACATAACCCCTTCCGCTCTGTTTTCGTTGAAGAGCTCACCTTGCCGAGCACAGAGATCGATGTAGCCGCCATAGAAGCGGGCCCATCAACCCCAAGTTGGGTGGACCCTCTCGTGGCGTACCTCCTCCGAGGTGAGCTTCCGCCCGAACAGGATGAAGCTCGGAAAGTCCAGATGCGCTCGCAGCATTTCACCCCTCGTAGAAGGCAAGCTGTACCGGCGGTCCCTTGCAAGACCTCTTCTGCGTTGCCTCAACCCTGAGGAGGCCCTTGCGGCCACAGAGGAAGTTCATGAGGGCTTGCGGAAGCCATCTTGGGGCAGACGCTAGCGCGCAGCCTCATCCGAGCAGGGTTCTGGTGGCCTTCCCTTCAGAAGGATTGCATGTCCTTCATTAGGAAGTGTCCAGAATGCCAAAAGTTCGGAGTACTCACAAGCAACCAGCCGAACAGCTTCACAGTCTGTTCGAGCCGCGCCCCTTCGCCAGATGGGGCATTGACATCTTGGGCCCCTTTCCAGAGGCCCAAGGGCGGAAGAAGTTCCTGTTGTGTCGCCATCGACTACTTTACCAAGTGGATCGAGGCCGAACCCGTTACACAATCACCGAACAGGCCGCATGGAAGTTCGTATGGAAGAACCTTCTCTGCAGGTTTGGCGTCCCAAGAGTGATTACGTCTGACAACGGAAACAGTTTGACAGCACCTTCTTCAAGAAGAGTGCGCCGAGCTCGGAATCTACAACCACTTCACCTCCGTGGCTCATCCCCAAGCTAACGGTTTGGTCGAAAATGCCAACCGAACATTGCTGCACGGGATCCGAACAAGAGTGGAGGCCGCAGGTGGATCATGGATCGATGAGCTCCCAAACGTCCTTTGGTGTCACCGAACAACTGCTCGGGTAGCTACAGGGGAAACACCTTTTCACCTAGCCTACGGCTCGGAAGCAGTTGTACCTCTGGAAGTAGCCCTTCCAACCATCCGAACAACCCACTTCGATGAAGCCGCCAATAACCATGCTCTTCGAGAAAACTTGGACATGCTGGGCGAACGACAGAGTGACGCCAGCATTCGCCTCGTTTCTTATCAGCAACGACTCGCACAATATTATAATGCGCGAGTTCGGAAAAGGTGGTTCAATGTGGGAGATTTGGTTCTGCGCCGCTGTTCGGCTTCGGATCCCCGAAGAGCAGTAGGCAAGCTTGCCATCAAATGGGAAGGACCTTACCAGGTCACCCATGTCCTCGGGAAAGGCTCGTATAAGCTAACTACTCCTAGTGGCGAAGCCATTCCCAGGACTTGGCATGTTTCTAATCTTAAGGCTTATCATGTATAAGAGCCTCTTTTCAGCATCCTACCTCTCTTCTCCCAACTGCTGTCGCTACACAAGCATTTAGCATATACACCTGGTCGGAACAACGATCTGCGTTATACGTGCAATGCTTATGGAGCCTAGAGGATTCCGATCCGAGCAGGAACAATTATAAAGGAAGAAGATAGAGAAAGTGAAGCTACAGAATAATCTCATGAACAGAAGATTTCATTCACAAAAGTGGTTTGTTTACAAACTGGTCCTTTTTGACCACAGTTACAAAAGGAAAGCATAAAAAGGACGTGGAGCAGAAGAAAGCTAAGGAGCCTGTTCGGAAGGGCCGGCACCTTCGCCGAAGAAAGCATCCGCCCAGATTGGAATTGTGCGAATGCACATCATCCAAGCGGGCATCCTTGGTGCGGCGTCGGCACTCCCGGACAGCGGCCTCGAAGGCTTCTCGGGCACGTTCGACCCAAGACAAACGCTCTCCGAAGTCCTTCCCAGCATTAAGACCCACTCTATAGCAGCGGGCTCCATATTGCTCCAAGTCCTCTTTATACTCCGGCCTGGCTCTGTACTCAGCAACCGCGCGGGCCCCAGCATCTGCTACTACCTTGGCTAGGGCGTCTTTTTCGGCCCGCGCCAAGGTAGCTTCCAGCTTCGAAGCTTGGAGGGCCGCTTTGAGGTCCTTGACCTCCCCCTCCAGCGCTGCTTCGCGAGCCTTATGCCTCGCGGAGAGATCCTCGCAGAAAGCTGTCTGCGCCTCTCGGAGGTATTTCTGCCTCTGGCCCCGAACAGCCAGAACCTTCAGAATGCCCAATGACTTGGACATTTCGTCCACGAGCGCCTCAACATCGACATCGCTCAAGTCATCTCCCTCCTGGACCTCTGGGAGGTAGCCCTCCTCTGACCTCTCTGGGGTCTGCTCGGAAGGAAGGTCTAGGCACCTCGCCAGTCGCTCAAGGTGAGAAGCAGTGGGACTCGTTGGCAGATCCCTTGGTGCATTCTCCACACGACGAAGGGTCGCCTCCAGATCCGCCACCGAAGGCTCTGCAGGAAGCTTCTTCCGCAACGCCTCGCTAAGAGGTCTTCGGTCGTCTTCAGACCCTTCAGCCCGAGCAGCACCCGCATCCTCCCCCCCAGTACCTCCGACTGCCTTGGAGGTTGCTTCTTCGTTAGCAACCACCTCGGAGGGGGGCATGGGGGGCAGGATTTCCCCGGCAGAAGTGACAACCTCTTCGGGCGCCCTCGCCGTCTTGGCCGCCTCTGCAGTGGCCCCTGCTGCAGGCACCACTTCTTGCTCCGAAAAGAGAATCGTGGTTAGCGCTGTCACCACCACGCTGCTCGAGTTCACCCCAGCAGGGGCGGAGACTCCTGTGGCACCAGTGTCCTCCTCCTGCCGAACAGGAGACCCACAACTTCTCTGCTCCTCCTAGAAGATACCTCCGCGATGTCGCTGGGAGCACCGTGCTCGGCACCTCCAACATTGGAAGCACCGGTGGGCTCCCTATCTCTCGCGCAGGTGGAGCCCCCGGCCTCTCCACCGGCAGGACTTTCGGATCCTTCGCTCACAAAAATGAGCCCCAGCTCGGTCGCCATCTTCTGTGCGACCTCGGGGCGAGTCGTGGAAGCCACCCGTGGCACCCCCTCATCGGCCGATTGTACGGCCCTACTCTTTTTGCGCAGCAGCAACTGCGCCTCTTCCTCTTCCTGTTCGGTCCCCTCCTCGTCATGTGGAGGAGTAGCCTGGACCGCCTTCTGCTTCTTCCGAACACGGAGTTGTTCCGCTTCCTCCGCACTCTCGTCAACTAGAACGGGCCTCTTCTTCGCAGAAGGCCGGCTCGCTTGGTCATCCTTCTCCCGAGGAGTCCGAGCTCCAGCCGATACCACCTCTCTGGTGGCCTTATTCTTCAAACGAATCTTTCCAGGCCCCTTCTCAGGAGCCTGCGCCTTGTTGGGGCGCCCTTCGGCAGTTGATGGAGCAACAAGTGCCGTTGTCACCGCGGCACCGACACTCACCGCGGAAGGAACCCGAACAACAGCGGCGACGTCGTCACCTTCATACACCCTGTGCGCTAGCACAGGGATCTGTTCGGCGAACTCATCATTCGCCTCTTCATCTCTTCCTGCCTCCAGCTCTGCAGCCGCTGCGCACAAAGAAGATAGGAAGAAGAAAGGTTAGTATGAGGTCACCAAACCTAAGAGTAAACCACTGAGAGACAGTATACTTACTCCATGGTTTGCTGAGCCCATACTTAACGAGCATGAACTCGGTCACATACCCTTCTCCATTCCAAACACCTGCTCGAGAAGTGCATCTGATGCCCTCGCCTCATCCTGTATAAGCTTCGGAAAGCTATCCTTCTGTGCCGGGCGGATGACTGTGGGGAACCCCCACTCGGCACCACACCGGTGGCGCACGAAAAATAGCCTGTCCATCCAACCTTTGTTGTTGGAATACTTGTTGGACAGGCCGATGTGCATCCGGTCTGTTCGGTGCTTGGCGTAGTAGATGTCCGCTCCTGATGCCCGCGAAGCTGACAGCTTGAAGTGTGCTCGGAAGATGTCCGCCGAACCCCGAATCTCCTTCAACTTGCAGACAACACCGAAGATACAGATGTATCTCCAGGTGTTGGGCGTCAGCTGTATTGGCGAAATGCCCCAAGTGTTAAGGAGCGCCTTCGCCACCTCCGGCAACGGCAGCCGGAAGCCTGCCTCCAGATGGTCCACGGATAGGAGCAGGCAACCTGGTTTATTCACCAGGATCGTGTCGCTTTCCCTGGCGTCGACGATCTCGTACTCGTCCCCGATCAGGAAGCGCTCACGAAGACCACTGAAGTGGTGGTATCGTGGTCCGCTCGACGCTGCGACAGTCACCCTGCTAGCTCTGGCAGTGGCTTTCCCCTTGCTAGCCATCGCCGGAAGGATTGCAGAAAGCGGCAACGGCGCGAGAGGACGAAGCAGAAGACAAGGAGAGGAGAAGGCAAGGAAGCACGAAGATCTCAAAGATGGAGGGTTTCTGGGAGGCGTAGCTCCCGCCCTCGTCTCGTCCCCTCCTTATAAGGAAAGAGGAGGGAACGAAATTCGAGGTGGGCCCTAAAACGCCCCTCCTTCCCATTTTTGAAAACGCCCCTTCGGGTACAGCGTTGGCGACCGTCCAAATGCAGCGGCGGCACCTCAGGTATGGTGCGGCTTTGCACCCATCATAATGGGTTAGCCGTTTGACAGGACCCTAAGCGGCGGCATCCCGCAACGGGCCATCGCATTAAATGCGGAAGCGACGCCCTCGAAGCCCTCGTCTCACCGAGCCATTCGAGGGCGTGGGGGGCAAGTGTGGTGGCCAAATCTGGTCACCTAGGCCCATGATGGCTCGTTACGGCCCATTCACGTCCTGTCAACTAACGTGCCACCGTCATCGAAGGGCACACCCTCTCCAGGATGGCTCGAAGACCTCCATTGTGTGATCCCCGTAATCAGAAGCTGTCAGGTTCCGCTGCGGCGTACCTCCGAGCAGATCACCCTCCTTCCCTTACCGAACAGCTATGAACGGCTTCCGAACAAGAATAGTAACTCCGCTGCATGAAACTACCCCCGATGTTACCGAACAGCATGTTCGAGCCCCCGCGTGGGTCACCTGCTCGGAAAGCATTCCCAAAGGGTTCCGAGCAGGTTCTCTGACTCGCATAACGGTTGTAACCGTCCCAGGCCACGTTCTCCACCATCAAGGGGCGTGAACTGCCTACCAGCCTAACGGGCACCAGAGTCATAACTCCTCTCGTTATGCGCGTGCGTCAAGGCGCCTCTTCAGGCACGATCCGCCGAACGTTACGCACGTTGGCCTCGACACCGATGCCTATAAAAGCACAGGTATAGTACCATGCAACGGTACGTTCCCTTCCTCACGCGAACTCAATTCTCGCATTCCGGAACCCCCTGCCTCTCAAGTTCTTCACTGACTTAGGCATCGGAGGGTTTCCCCGGTCTTCACCGGGCCCCCTGATCCTTTTCTGGTTTTGCAGGCGTTCGTCCTCACCAGCAATCGTCTTCTCTTTCTCTCTCTAGTGGAGGCCCGTTTAGCTTAGGCCCAAACAGGATTACACCACCACAACATGTGTTAGTCTATCTGTCGACACATGTTTTACTTCTAGCATATAATTTTTCTAAGTCTACTTCGACTACAGTATATGTATCATGGGCAGTCAAAGTCCAACTATGAATCCTGGCCAGTCGAAGTGCGACATCAATTGGTGAACAAATCTTACTAGTCGAAGTCCCACTTCGACTCATGACCAGCCGAAGTTATAAATAATCGATTACTGAAGAATCTTATATTGATTGATGTAGAGTTTCATTCTGATTAGTGTTAGAACGCATCGTTTACTCTTTTGTGTTCTGGCCAGAGCTATACTTTCAGAGTACAACTTATCAAGATATTTGTAACGTCCTAAAATTTAATAGCAAAATAATAATATGATATTGAAAAATTGAAAAGGATAATGATTAGTAAATAAAACATAAACCACTCACTTGAAATATGATTACCCTTAATTAAGGCATATTTTCATATTATTTAAGTAATTCTGGTACTGTCTTCTAATGTGCACACTCCAACAAGACGCCATCAGAATTCGATAACGAAAGTAAAATCTAAAATCACCATAATTATAAAAAAATGTGTTGATTCTAAATATATAAAGACTGTGAATTATTGATGCATGGATAACTAGATTAAGTCGACTTAATAATTTCACGGTAATTTTTACTTGACGGAAAATTATTTTTAAAAATTAGATTAAAATCATCATAATTTGTCTCACCTCTTAATTAGTTGGTTTTTGAAATTTTATTTCGACCGGACATTGTTTAGATATAAAATTAGTGTCTCAAAAAAACTTAAATGAATTAATTAGATTTTTTGTACCTAATATTACATAACTATACCTACATAAGAAGAGGTTACATAGATTTCTCTAACTTCAACTTGAAGTTGGAAGAGGCTTGCAGGCTAAGTTTCTTTATCTTCAAGAAAAAGATAGGGTAGACCCCTTATCCTCACCCATTCGTGTGAGCCACGCAAGTAACCCTATATACACCACCCCACAATCATCTCTTCTTCCCTTTCTTTCAGACTTCACTTCACCACCTCTTCTTCTTCCTCCTCCTCCCCCTACCATCACACCTCAATCTTTTCCTCTTCCCTCCTCTGCCACCATGCTAATCTTAGGAGGAAGAAAGAAATGGGTGAGGATACTGTTGAAGCCACCGAAGAAGGAGAGAGAAAAGAAGGAATATAAATGCTAAGGAGAGAGAAAGAGAAGAGACGAGAAGCTTAGGGAACCCATCTCGACCCAATGGACGCGTCTAACCCAAAGATAGGTTCCTTCCTACAAATCTTGATAATTTGTTTCTATTCTCAAGTATAAATAGCATGTGTGATTGGTGCTTCATGATTATGGGATTTATCGAAGTCGACCGACATGCGAACATATCAATCGATCGATTCATCTCCTGCATAGAACTATTGTATTGGATTATCTGGTCGACCATTTATGGCAATCTGGTCGATTGATTCTTCTTCTGCACAACACTCATTGCACTGGAATATCCCGTCGACCATTTTTGACAATTCAGTCGACTGATTCCAACCGATCGATCGTTCGTTTATGGCAATCTGGTCGACTGATTCTTCTAGAACGGTCGACCGATTTTGCTAGTTTAATGATTCTATGACTAATTTCCGTAATGTGTTTTTCCACTAATTTTCTGATAAATATTATAAGACCTAATGTGTTAAGTAGGTCTAAATACCACGTTACATGATCAATGTTTTGACATGACAATTTCGCCTGGAAATTCGAATTATGACACAACCTAGTCTAATGGTTTGAATCATATCCCGACTTGATATTCGAGTACCACCGTTACTACTATTGATTTAACTTCTAAATAACTAATTCTAAGTTGACTTTATTTGGTGTGACCCTGAATTAACTCCAATAAGCCTAGCAACACCCGTGTGTTTTATTTGATATCCGAAAATCCTATTTAGTCTTAATATCACACCTTTTTTTGATTTAATACCTAGTTAACATGACTTACGCCAAACAGTATTACTTTTAGTTCTGAATGGAAATAGCTATTTAACTGTAAACCTATCATTAGTCAAACTTTTGGTTTGACTGAGGATTTACATAGTCCAACCTATTAGTACATGACTCAGGACTCTGTCCTAACCTCAAGAACGTTGATGTCCAATCAGACATACTGCTTTTAGTTTTAATCTATCATTTTAGACCGGACATACTGATTTCAACCAGAAACTTCAATACTTCAACCTTGAAATGAGATGCTAGTCTTTGGCATAAAATTCCTATTTTGCATATTTGAATTCTAATCATACATGTTAACCATTTTCATCGCTTTTGTAATCTTTGCAATATAAAAACATGTACATTTGCCTTATTCTTGAAACTCTGAGTTGTTGTACGAATAATTGTCCAGAAACATAACAATAAGGAGTGTCTACATTCTTTTGGGTCTACGGACTCATCAAGACTATGATGCTGGTGCAAATAGGGGCAGGTCCAGTCCTTGGGAGGAGCACCCGAATGCATTTAATCTATGTAGAGTTAATGGATCTTCCTTTCGTATGTTTGGCATTGACATTATTATCTGTTGAATTAGTGGATATTCCTAAGCATTATTGTTTCCTTATGTTTATTAGAACTTAGTCTGCCTTTATCATGAATAGTAAGTACATATTTAAAGGACTGCAAGGCAGTTATTATACGTTTGATATTTGACGGAATGTCATTATACGCTTGATATTTGTTATTGTGGCTCAGTTCATTAACATATCATTTTGTTCTTGACACTGTTACTTAATCTTGGTTAATTTCTTCTACATCCTGATTTGTACCATTCTTTATTTATCTGTACCTTGTTATTTGTTACATTCATGTACAACAATTTCCTTTGATTCATGTATTCATCTGTATTCCTTGATTTTTGGAGGATAAATTCTACTGAGCAAAACTATTGATACCTACATTTTTTCGAGGTAATCTACAGTTCTAGAAGGCGGGACATTGGGAATTTGTGCTAGAGATAGACTTTTGCTGCGCTTGCCCATTGAGTTATAGCTTGAAAATCATGTAAATACCTCAGTTTAGGGGATTGACAGTGAAATTTTCTTATTTTAGGTTAAGAACCTGCGTAATTTCTGCTCGAAAGTTCAGAATTTACTGTTGATTTCATATTCACTCACGTTACGACATTTATAGATATATTAAATGTCGAGAAGTGACAACATTTCTGAGCAGAAGCTGTAACGGTCTTAGATATTTATACCCAATAAGGCTCCATATCTAAGTCCGCCTCCCGCGATCGGACCGAAGTCTCGCAAGAGATAACGTGCACAAGTGTCCAGTAGGAATATAAAAGGCAACAACAACAACATAAGACACAAGAAAGTACATGTGCTCATACCTGTATACAACATTGTACAACTGTCCCAATACATTATTACATGTCCAATAAAAGAGTACAACAACCTGGGGCATGTCCCGAGGGAGCACAAGCTCACACTAACACAACTAACTCTACTGCTGGTGGTACAAGTCTGCCATAAGGCCTCCGCAAGTCTAACACACGGCAAGCCCTGAAAAGAACTGTAGGGGAGTGAGCCTCAACAAGTCACAGGTTCAGTAGGGACCTCCCAAAAACCACAACTGTAAACACTAAAGAGACCTTAACCCTAAAGGGTCTCACTGGCAACACCGGTAGCCAAACCACGACATGCTCACACAAAGCATGATTAACAACAATTAACCATAAGCCTACCAATTAATTCAATCCTCGGAAAGTAAAGGGGAACAACAGGACTAGCTCGGCACCACTAGTCCGCCCCACAACTGAAACACCTCAACGACAAGCCTCACCGGCAGATCACTGCCTAAGCTGCCAGCCTTACAGGTAAACCAATGTCTAAGCCATAAGCCTCACAGGCAATCTACCCACGTAGGGTAACAGGACTAGCATCAAGTTTCCAATCCTCACACATATCAAAACCACTATCGAAAGCTTACCCTAAATAGGGTAACACACGATGCGTGGAAGGTCACACCGCAAGACCTCCACAGAACACAAGTTCACCTCAACACCTGAAGAGGCTGGTACACAATGTACCATAATAGAAAGCTACCCATGAAGGGTACAGATACCTACTACCATGAGGTACCACCACGGAACCACAACCACGACTGTGCCAACACCAAGGCACACCTCAACGGGTAAAATAATAACCAACGAGCCACAATATACAAGCCACGACCAGTGGTAAAGCACGAGTCGGAACAGAACGATGCCACCACATGGGAACGGACTACTGGTTCATGACGCCAGTATCCAACCCAAACAACACAACACAAGAACCACCTCTCAGCCTCGCAGTCACGGACGAAAAGTCCAACTATCGCTCCACAACCACAAGCCAAAGAATAGTGGAGCCTAACCAACACCACACCTGTAGACCAGACAGCTGCAGGTCCAAGCCTGGCACCTTTAGGGACTCCGGCCCGAGCTCCTTAAAGTGAGGCACTGGAAACACAAGACTAGCTGGGGACCAGTAAGGTCTACTAGTGTCCGTCCCCCAACCACGAGCGCGCTACAAGCGACTGCACACCCACAAACACAAGTTGCTGCCCACAGTCGTCTTTTCCTCAGCCAGACGTACAACTCAAACTTAGGAGTGAGGGTGTCCAGGAAGACGACTCAGACCTCAGAGGTACACACCGTACCGGGACACACACCGAGTACAACACACGTGCCTAGCTCACCAAGGAACCTGGGGTACCCGACTGAAGAGGTATTCCGGAATAGGCGCCGGACCACCAGACTCGACAAAAATACAAACCACGGAATACATACTTATACAATCCTTTATTTACATATCACGGTATACAAGTATTAGGATTAGCTTAACACTGGTCACCATGTGACCCTCAAGCAATCCTACACCAATACTTACACGAGCCACTATAACACATAATAACCTTGCCTATCATTGGTCATCTCATGACCTCCATGGTAATACCAATCCAAAATAACACACTTATCATGAATCACATGATTCATAACTATTCACATAACAACTCTTAACCCTACACATGCTTTACTAACCATTAACCACCTTAAGTAACCTTTAAAAGACAGTAAATGTCGCGACCACAGTCGAGGGTTCTATTTTGCATGTTCTAGGTAATTTAGTTATCCAGATATCAGTGTTTGACCTGTATGGGTTTGATGAGTGGTGCATTGGCACCCATAGCGCTTCGTGAACATGTTGCCCACACGGTTAGTGGGTGGTTTACGTAACCGGTGTGGTGTTATCATGGTGTGAGTATGTGCATGGCACATAGTGTTGTGATGACTGGGCAATGATGGTTCCATTGTGAACTTAGCCTCAGTCTTGTGACGTCTTTTATGGGTTAATAGAGATGGTTTAATTAGTATAATGTAAGTAAGGTTAAGAGTTGATGTATAGATAGTGTATATTGTATGTATGTGGCAAGGAGGTCACGTGATGACCAATGATAGGCCAGTTTATGATTGATTATCGTGGTTTACATGTGAGTTGGTGTGGGGTAGCTTGTAGGTCACAGGGTGACTGGGGACAAGCTATTCCTGACACTTGTACCATGGTTTGTAATAAAGAATATATAAGTATATATCATGGTTTGTGCTAGCCGAGTGTGGTGGTCCGGCGCCTATTCCAAAATGCCTCTTCAGTCGGGTGCCCCAGGTTTTGTGTGAGCCAGGCACGTGTGTGTGCTCGGGGCTTGTTCCGGTACAGTGGTACCGTCGAGATCCTATCATCTTCCTAGACACCCTCACTCTTGTGTTTGAGTAGTACGTCCGGCTGAGGGAAAGACGACAGTGGGACAGTGACTTGTGAGAGTTTGTGTTTAGTCACTTGTAGCGTGCTCGTAGTTGGGGGTTACGGACACCAGTAGACGTATTGAGCCCCAGCTAGTCCTGTTACCAGTGCCTCACTTTAGGGAGCTCAGGCCAGAGTCTCTAAAGGTGCCAGGCATGGGCCTGTAGGGTGTGTGACCTGTATGTTGTGGTGGTTTGCTTGGTCTCCACAGTTCTTTAACTTTACTTGTGTTGTGGAGCGCCAGTTGGACCTTACGTCCGTGACTGCGAGACTGAGAGGTAGTTCTTGTGCTGTGTTGTCCGGATTGGATACTGGCATCATGAACCAGTAGTCTATCCTGTGTGGCGGCGTCGTGCTTTCCAGCTCGTGCTTTGCTATTGGTTGTAGCAAGTGTTGGTTGTGATTTTACCCGTCGAGGTGTGCCATGGTGTTGGCACAGTTGTCGTGGTGGTTGTTGAGCGGAGACTCACTGGTTATGGTTTGACTGGTTGTGGTGTGCCCAAGTGGTGGCATAGTTGTGTTTGTGTTTCAGTGGTGGTACCTCGTGGTGGTAGGTACCTGTACCCTTTGTGGGTACTGGTTTCTCGTAGTACGCTGAGTACTAGCCTTTTCAGGTGGTGAAGTGGAGGTCATGCGGTGAGACCTTCCACTTGTTGTGTTTTACCCTTCCTTGGGTAAGTTTCCGAATAAGGTTTAATGCGCGATGGATTGGCCTCGTGGTAGCCAGTCCTGTTACTTAAGTGTGACATTCGATACATCATGGTTTGAGGGTATAAAGGATTAGCTCTTGGTTAGCAGTCCTATTACCCATGTGTTGGAGGCTTGCTAGTGAAGCTAGAAGCTTAGGCAATGCTTTGCCTGTGTGGCTTACAGCTTAGGCGACCAACTGTTGAGGTGGTGTGCCTGTGAGGCTTGTGGCCTAGGTTTTACAGTTATTGGGAAGACTAGTAGTGTGGTGCTAGTTCTGCTATCTCTTCTTCTTTCTGGGATTTGTGTTAATTGATATAATTATGCTTTGCTGTGAGCAAGATATGGTTTGGTTACCGGTGTTGCCAGTGAGACCTGTTGGGGTTGAGGTCCTCCTGTGTTGTGTGTAGTTTTTGGGTGGTCCCCTATTGAGCCAGTGACTTGTTGAGGCTCACTCCCTTACAGTACTTTTCAGGGTTTACTGTTGGTGTGGCTTGTGGAGGTGTCGTGACAGACTTGTACCACCAGCAGTAGTGTTAGTACAGTTGTGTGAGCTTATGCTCCCTCGGGGTATGCCCCAGGTAGTTGTACTCTTCTTAATTTGGACATGTAATAATGTAATGGGACAGTTGTAAACTGTTAGATGTAGATATGAGCACATGTACTTTCTTATGTATCTTACTGTTGTGGTTTGTCTTTTATATTCTTCTTGGACACGTGTGTAAGGTATCCCTTGGACTTCGGTCCGTTCATGGGAGACGGATCTAGATATGGACCCTTATTGGGTATAGATATCCAGGGCCGTCATAGTAAAGACCAGGGCTAGGTCCACACAAGACCTTCACTGCCCTGCCACCACAAGCCAACCTCGGAAGTTAAAACGCGTTGGACATAGGCGACGCCTCTAGAATCGTGAAGAACTTTTTGAACGCCATACAAAGCCTTAACGCGACAGGGTTCAATGTCGTGACAGAGTCACGATGGCCCAACTCGTCACCTTCAGGCCCAACCGGTCAACCCACGGTCAACATCAAATCGCGTCGGTCTACATAGACACATTCAACAAGAACTCGTCGGGTCAAACAGGCATGTTCAAGCAACTGCCACAGCACAACAGACAAAACCGAAATGTGTCAATGAAGAGCGACGCGTTCAATCCATGAATGCGTCGTTTCACCCTGCCGCGTTTCACACACGACTGTGAGTTCAGCTCACAAGCCGAACCCACCTTCTCCACGGGAGAAATCTACACACATCTCAACAGAAATACCAAAATAAAGCTATAAACATATGAAACACCACAAATCCAAACCACCCACACATGCACCACCCCTTTAATCCCTTCCAATCATGCTAAAAGGCATTAAACAAAGGTAGGAAGTCTCCCTACCAGTCTGAAAGAAGCCGAAGAATGCCAAAACCTCCTCGTCGCCGGCACGCCCACGCTCCGGATGCCATCCTCGCGTGGTTCTCACGCCGCACGAGCACCCAGGAATCAGAATCGTCGGAGAATCCTCGACAGCATCGCTCCTTCGCCTGGACAGAGGCTCTTCTGCTCTGTCTGGGCGAAATGAAGCACTTAACACTCTAATTAAAATCGCGTCGTGTACAGATGCCACGCTTAACTCTTTTAAATGTGTCCACCCTATCCGACGCCAAACAGAACCCGCGCGCCACGCATCTCAGAGTCGGTTCTCTGAATCGCGTCGGGAGAGACCAATGCGTTTAAATCGCGTCGTCTGGCTCTGACACGTTCACAAACAGTGAACCAGCAGGCCATTTGGGCTAGAATGTCTGGCCCAAAATGCCCACACCACGCACAGAAACCATACACAAGGTCCATTGACCATCCCTTAGTCAAGAGCACCACACTTTTAACCCGATAAACCAAATTTGAATGACCGTGTCATCACAGAAGCAGTCATTACAGCCTGCTACATCATCAACATGTGCATAATCAGACCAATAATGAAGAAGACTCTATATGAACTTTACAAGGAAAAAAATTCAAACATCAGTCGTCTATGGCCATTTTGTTGTAAGTGTTTCATTTTGAATAATAGTAAAGATAATCTAGGAAAATTAGATGCTAAAAGTGATGAAGGATTTTTGTTAGGATATGTTTCAAAAAAATATTAGTAATTGAACAAATATATGTTGATGATATTATCTTTGATGCTACTAATGAGTCTCTTTGCAAACTCTTTGAAAATCATATGTAAAGTGAATTTGAAATGAGCATGATGGATGAGCTTAACTATTTTCTTGGGTTATAAATTAAGTAGACTAAGGAAGGGATTCACATTTGTCAAATCAAGTATATATCTGATTTACTCAAGGAATTTGATTTTGATAAGTGTAAGCCATTAGAAATTTCCATGAGCTCAAGCATAAAGCTAGATAGTGATCCAATTAGTAAGAAGGTAGATCAAAAGATCTATCGAGGAATGATTGATTCACTGCTCTATGTAACTGCTAATACACCAGATATAATGTTCAATATATATTTGTGTATTAGATTTCAGGCTGATCCCAAAGAGTCTCATCTAAATATTGTTAAAAGAATTTTTAGATATCTTATTAATATAAGTAAATTGGTTTATGGTATCCCAGATGTTCTGAATTTAATTTTCTTGCATATATTAATGTTGACTATGTTGGATGCAAAATAGATAGGAAAAGCACTAGTAGTACTTGTCAATTTCTTGCAAGTTGTTTGATTTCATGGTCTTTCAGAAAGAAATATTCAATAACATTGTCCACAATAGAAACATAATACATTGTAGCTGGAAGTTATTGTACTCAACTGCTATGGATCAAATATCAACTGGAAGATTATGGTCACAAATTAAACACAATTCCTATGCTCTGTGACAATACAAGTGCAATCAACTTGACCAAGAATCCAATCCAGCACTCAAGGACCAAACATATTGAGGTTAGACATCCTTTCATCAGAGACCATGTAAGTAATGCTGATATTTTACTTGAATTTGTTGATACTAATCACCAACTAGTAAATATATTTACCAAACCTCTTTCTGAAGAAAGATTTATTTCAATAAGAAGAGGAATGGGAATGTGTAATTCTGAATATCATAGTAGCTTAAAGCTAAAAGTGCTATGAGTGTTGAAATCCTCTATAAGCTATCATCACTTTGACTAAGGCCTCTCATCAGTCGAACTTCTCACAAATCACAGTTAAGTGGGAGTCGAAGGCACTCCACTAGAGTCGAAGTTGTGCCTTCAGACGAAGTTGCATAACTAGAGTCAAAGTTGGAGTCGAAGTTTGTGAAGTCGAAGTTATGGTGCCTTATAGTTGAAGTTTGTTTAATCATAATTTAAAAAAAAAAGATAAATAAAGATATTTTTTTTCTCTTTCTTCAACTGTCCTATCCATAGTCAAAGTTTTAATCTCAACCCTTGATCTCAATCCATTTCGACTACCACCCTTTAATCATATGTGATATGTCTAAAGAATGAACATTGCTAGTCCCTTAGCAATAAAAATTATTCCAAATGTAAGACTAGAAGATGCAATGTCTCATGCTAAATAGCCATCATGTAAAAGATTAATGTAGAAATATGTCTTTCCTAATTGTAAGGGTTTATGGCAAGAAATTAGTGCACGAATGATAGCTCACTTAAGAGTTCGCATCAGCCCTTCTGGAGCTTCTCTGCCTCAACTAGTATTTGAGATTAGATTAATTCGAGGGAGAAGAAAAGAATTATGTAATAAGATCCTTGCTCAGTCAGTTTGGATTGTTTCTCTCAGTTCCATTCTGCCCAACTTCCTTGAGGATTATTTCTCTGAGTTGAGGACTTTGTCCCTTTATTTGCACTTTGTGCACTCAGAATTTTTTTCTTTCTTTTTCATCCATAATGCTGCACAACCCATCACATTTCAAGAGTATCGAGTCCAACTTTACTCAGATCCGGGGCGTTTTTCATTATATATATATATATATATATATATATATATATATATATATATATATTTCTTTTGTCTTTTCTTTTCCTCTTAAAGGAAGGATGGGCAGTCAGGTTCCTTGATCACATGCCTTCACTTCCTTCGCAATTCACTTAAGGGGAAGGGAGAAAACCAATCACCTCTCTCCTACTAGCCTTAACAAAATTGCTACATTCGGGTTCAGCTAGTCTAAGTGGCTGTGTAGTGTGTATAAAACTTCTTTCCATAAATCCTTACATAAGGTAGACAGGAAGTACATGTAATCCTTTACTAGAGGCTACCTAACATGAATGTTTGTAAAGGGATGTGACAACTTCAAAATTTTAATGTTTAAAGATCAGACACATAGTCTGTGTTTTGCAATGCCAAGCATTTTTTATTCAAAGATGAAACATTGTGAAATTTCCTTTTTATTTATATAAGCTCAATATAAAGAAAGAAAATGAAGCATTGGTTAGGATGAGGACTATGAATGCATGCTTATTCTACCTCTCCCCCCTACTTATTTACAGGAAAAGAAAGTAAGACAGAGAATTACCTGATAAAGGAAATCTATACACATGGGTTGCCTCCCAAAAGCGCTAAGTTTATCGTCTTCAGCCAGATGCAATTAAGCTTCATTTGGCTCAGCTAGCTTGGTAGACTCAATTTTCAAGGAATGTGGGCTTTCAAAGAAGTGATTTAACCTCTACCCATTAACAATGAATGATTGTCCAGTTTTAGGGTCAAGAATAATGATAACACCATTGTCATAAGCTTTGACAACACTGTAAGGACCATCCCATCGGGATTTCAATTTTTTCGAAACAGATGAAGCCTAGAATTAAATAACCAGACCTTATCATGCAATTGAAAAGTTTTTCTATGAATGTGTTTATCATGAAATGCTTTGGCCTTGGCTTTATAAATCTTGGAACTTTCATAGGCTTCATTTGTGAGCTCTTCTAGCTCATTTAGCTATAGGGTCCTTTGTTGACCAGCTTGGGCTAAATCAAGATTTACCTGTTTAATAGCCCAATAGGCTCTATGCTCAAGTTCTACCGGCAGATGACAAGATTTTCCAAAAATAAGCCTGTAAGGGGACATTCCAATGGGAGTTTTGAAAGCAGTTCGGTAGGCCCACAATGCATCATCTAACCTTTCTGACCAGTCTTTCCTATCAGGCCTTACCGACTTTTGAAGAATGTTCTTAATCTCCCTATTTGATACTTCAACTTGGCCACTAGTTTGCGGATGGTAAGGTGTTGCCAGCTTATGGGTGATCCCATACTTCCTTAGGAGGGTCCTAAACTGAGTGTTAATGAAATGTGGTCCTCCATTACTAATGATTGCCTTGGGCCACCCAAATCTCGAAAAGATGTTTTTCTAAACAAATTTGATGGCCACCTAATGATCATTGGTCTTTGTGGCAATGGTCTCTGTCCATTTGGACACATAATCAACAACAACTAAAATGTATGCGTATCTAAAGGACGGTGGAAAAGGTCCCATAAAGTCTATCCCCCATACATCAAAAATTTCTACAACGAAAATGGGGTTAAGACACACCATATCCTTCTTAGAAATGTTTCCCATGGTTTGACATCTAGGACAAGCGTTACAAAATTGGTGAGCATCCTTAAACAACGTGTGCTAATAGAAACCAGAGTCTAAGACGTTAGTAGTGGTCTTCTTTCCTGAAAACAAGAGAATGGCAAAACTTGAGGACACTTTGATGCTCACTCTCATGGACACATCTTCTTATCACTTGGTCTGGTCCTATGAAAAACAGCTCCGGGTCCTCCCAAATAAAATACTTGTCCCTGGCAAAGAATCTCTCTTTTTCATTTTTTGTCCAATCTCCAGGTACTCGTCCAATGACTTTATAATTCACAATGTGTGCGTACCATGGAGATGAAATGTTGGAGACAGCTAAAATGTGCTCATCCGGGAAAGCATCTCTAATAGGCATAGAGTCTGGGGAAACTATTCTAGATAGATGGTCAACTACCACATTCTTGGACCCTTTCTTATCATGAATTTCCAAATCAAACTCCTGTAACAATAGACAGCTAAAATGTGCTCATCCGGGAAAGCATCTCTAATAGGCATAGAGTCTAAGGAAACTATTCTAGATAGATGGTCAACTACCACATTCTTGGACCCTTTCTTATCATGAATTTCCAAATCAAACTCCTGTAATAATAGAATCCATATGATCCATCTAGGCTTGGCATCCTTTTTGGTAAGCAAATGCCTTAAGGCAGCATGGTCAGTGAAAATAATGATTTTGGCTCCTAAAAGGTAGGATCTGAACTTCTCTAAGGCAAAGACAACAACTAGGAGCTCTTTCTCAGTGGTTGTGTATCGAATCTTGGTGTCATTCAATGTTCTGCTTGTGTAATAAATCACAACAGATCCTTTATCAGTTTTCTGACCCAAAATTGCACCTATTGCAAAGTCTAAAGCATCACACATTATCTCAAATGGTAATGACCAGTCTGGAGATTGTAGAATTGGAGCTATGGTCAAAATGTCTTTTAAGTCCTCAAATGCTTTGTTACAAGCTTCGTCAAAAATGAAAGGAGTGTCTTTTAAAAAAGAAGTCAATGGTCTTGCAATTTTGGAAAAATCTTTGATGAACCTCTTATAAAATCCAGCATGACCAAGGAAGGATCGAATTTGTTTGACAGAGTTGGGAGGAGGCAAATCAGAAATGAGATTTACCTTGGCTTTATCTACCTGTATCCCTCTCTCTGAGACAATATGCCCTAAGATAATCCCCTCCTTTACCATGAAGTGGCTCTTTTCCCAACTTAAGACAAGATTGGCATTAATGCATCTTTTGAGCACTTCAGTCAAATGGTCGAGGCACAAATCAAAGTCACTTCCAAATACAGAAAAATCATCCATGAAGACTTCTAAGTAATCCCCAACTATGTCTGAGAAAGTAGATAGCATGCAACGTTGAAAAGTTGCAGGGGCATTGCACAACCTGAAAGGCATGCGTCTAAAGGCAAAAGTTCCAAATGGACATGTGAAAGTGGTCTTTTCTTGGTCCTCAGGGTGAATAGCCACTTGGTTATACCCTGAATATCCATCAAGGAAGTTAAAGAATTTTTGGCCTGCAAGTTTCTCTATGATTTGGTCAATGAAAGGCAATGGGAAATGGTCTTTCTTGGTAATCGCATTCAATTTGCGATAGTCAATGCACACTCTCCATCCTGTAGCCAGCCTAGTGGGAATGAGCTCACCCTTTTCAGTTTGAATTACAGTTAGTCCTGACTTTTTCGGCACAACTTGAATTGGACTAACCCACTGGCTATCAGAGATGGGATAAATGAATTCAGCATCAAGCCATTTGACAATCTCCTTCTTAACAACTTCTTTCATGTTGGAATTAAGCCTTCTTTGCATTTCTCTTGAGCTTTTAGCATTCTCTTCTAAATATATGCGATGTGTGCACACTGAAGGACTTATCCCTCTCAAATCATCTATTGTCCAACCTATAGCTTTCTTGTGATTTTTCAGGACTTCAATCAATTTCTTCTCCTGCCCTTCCTCAAGATCACTAGAAATTATGACGGGCCAAGTCTCGTTCTCTCCTAAAAAGATGTACTTCAAACTAGAAGGGAGTGGTTTTAGCTCAACCTTAGGAGGACACTCTAACAGAAATGATGGATCATTATTCTGAAATAGGGAACTAAATTGTCCTTCCTCTCCCTCAGACCCTAGAGCACAGGGTTGGTCTACTGCTTCTTCCACACAAGATTCTTCCAAGGAGTCTACCACTAGACAACTCCCTCCTTGATCATGATGCCTAGACGCCCTAAAAATATTGATACTAACCCGCCTATCCCCAAATGATATATCCATCATCTCTGTAGCACAATCAATGTTAGCCCTAGCTGTGGCCAAAAAAGGTCTATTAAGGATGATGGTGGACTGAGTTAAATCTTGAGGAGTGTTCATATCCAGAATGATGAAATCAGCAGGGAAGTAATAATCATTTATTTTCACAATAACATCCTCAACTAAGCCTTTAGGAGTGGTGACAGAACGATCGGCTAGTTGAAGGACAACAAAAGTGGGTTTCAATTCTCCTAATTTGAATTTCTCAAAAATAGCAGAAGATAGGAGATTGACACTGGCTCCCAAATCTAAAAGGCCGCTTTCAAAAGTGACTACACCGATGGTGCAAGGAATTAGTGGAGTGCCTGGATCTTTGAGCTTTTTAGGGAGTTGGTTCAAGACAATGGTACTCACAGTTTTTGGAAGAATGATTGTTTCAATTTTATTTCTCATTTCACATTTTGGAGTATACATTTCTTTTAAGAATTTGGCATAAGCAGGAACATGCTTAATGGCATCAAGGAGAGGAATGTTGATGTGAACTTGCTTAAAGAGTTCCAAGAGTTCTTCATTACCAGTTGATTTGTTTTTGGATTTTGGCTTTAAAGATTCAGGAAAAGGGACTCTTAGAATGTAACAGCTTGGGTCTTCATTCATTTTGATTTTGTCTAGAAGTTCTTCAGTCATTTTCTCTTTTCCCTTGGATTTTTCTTTTTCAACATTTTCTTCATTCTCTTCTTCAATTTCAGTTTCAATTTGATTTTCTTTATCCTCATGCAATGTTGACATGTGTGGGTGAGGATTTGTTCTGATTTTTCCACTTCTTAAGGTTGACACAGTTTTAGTATTTTCTACTTGGGGGCCCCTAGCTTGGGCAGGAGGATGGTCCTATTGTATAGGTTGTCTTTGGTTTTGTGGTACTAGAATGTTCTGAACAAAAGCTTGCTGTGTGTTTGATGGTGGAGGTGCATTTTGGAGAACAGGTGGTCTATACCCCTAGGCTTGATGGTATTGCTGGTTCTGATAAAATCCGGGAGGGTTGTTCCTTGGGTTTGCTATAGCTTGATTTGGCAGCTGACCTGATTCCCTCCTATGACATACATCAGCAATCTGGGACTCTATCATTGCCAAATTTTGTTGAAAATTTTGGTTTTGATTTTGATATTGATTTTGTTGTTCTTGCACTGTTTGGCATAGAGTCACCATCATGTTTTGGAGTTGATTTATTTTATCTTCCCAATTGGGCTGAGGAGGTGGTGGTTGATTATATGAAGCTTGCTGGAAATTGGTATGAGCAAATTGATTGGAGTTTTGATTTCCTTGGACTTGTGGAGGTTTGGAATAAGAAGATTGGTCAAATCCCAGATTCTGATTAGGATAGGATTGACCGTACATGGGTTGCTTAAAGGAAGGTTGAGACACTTGCTCAGATTGATTTTTCCAAGATAAGTTCGGATGATTTCTCCAACCAGGGTTGTATGTGTTAGAATATGGATCGTATGAGGGTTTGTAAAAACCTTGGGCAGCTTGGACTTGTTCTTGAATAAAAGAGGGCAATTGGGCAGTAGTGGGACAAGCATTTGTGGGGTGAGCTGAGCTAGCACACATAGAGCAAGTTTCAGGTGGTTGAGAAAATTTGGGTGTGGCTTGCCCAGTCAATGATATTAATTGATCAAATTTTTGTTCCAACTTCTGCTCCAATCTTTGATCAAGTCTAGCTAACAGGTCTTCTACCCTAGAATCTGATTCTCCTCTCTCTCTTAATTCATACAACCCTGCCTTCCTTACAAGTCCTAGTGCTCTCTTATAAGAGTGGAGTGAGGCATGATTAATAGAATTCTCACTCAATGTTTCAAACAGATTATATACCTCATCCTTGCTCTTAGTCATGAATGCTCCTCCACATGAGGCATCAACCATCTGCCTATTTGATTCTGTCAGACCTTCATAAAAAGCTTGGACTATTTGCCACCTCGACAGACCGTGGTGGGGGCATTTTCTAAGCAACTTTTTTAATCTCTCCTACGATTCATGCATTAACTCTCCTGGGTGTTGGGAGAATCCAGTTATTTCTCTTCTCATGGTGTTAGTGCGGCCAATGGGGTAAAATTTCTTCAAAAACTCCTGCTGCATTTCTGGCCATGTCCTAATGGTTCTCCCTATGGTTCCTAGCCAATGTTTGGCCTTATCTTTTAAAGAGAATGGGAACAGGGTCAGTCTCATGGCATTATCAGTGAAATTTTGGATTCTTACAGTGGAACAAATCTCTAGGAACTCATCTATATGCTTATAGGGGTCTTCATTGGGATTGCCATAGAAGGATGGCAACATCTGAATGGTTCCTGGCTTGATTTCGAAGTGATTTGCAGGAATTTCTGGTCTAATGCAAGTAGTAGGTTGATAATCAGAAGGAATAAAATACTCCTTCATCTGCCTGGGTGCGACCTCCTCTACATTTCTAGCAACATGGTTTTGGTCTTGGTTGGCCATCCTGTGAAAGAATCTTTCGATCTCGTCTATAGGTTGAGCCAAATCTATGTTCAAGGAGCGTCTACCAAGCATGCACAATTGAAAAGTCCTCTATTTATGATTTTTGAACTTTTAGATTTTTATTGATTTTTCTTACTGAATTTTTATGAACAAACACACACTTTCAAAACAAATTAACCTAAACACAAAGTGTTCCTTGGACCTATGTTATTTTTTCTGAAAATCAGATTTATGCTTGCTTAAATCCAATCCTAACTCTTCTTGTACCGGCTAGGTAAGAGGTGGAGTAGAGGGAGGCCCCCCTTGCTTTTGCAAGGTCCCAATTAAATAACCTCTAGATCACTTAAGCATCAGCTTTTAAACCTCTAATCCTAGACAACAGACTTAAAGAGAAGTTTTGAAATTAAGAAAGGATAAATCTAATTATGAATCCTAGGGCCAAGTCTACTGATTTTTATTAAAAGTTTAGGCAAATGCAAGAATGTGAAAATTTGTTTTGTGATTTTTGGGCAAAGGAAAGGGTGATGAAATCCCCCACCTTATCTTTATTTTTTCTAAAGGGGTGATGCCCTTAAGCAGTCCCTTTTACAAATATGAAATGCACAAATCAAGTTCAAACAAGGATTTTCTAATGCTAAGTCTAATGCATGAAACAAGCGATGGAAGTCATACCTTTCTCCTCCACTCTTCAAAGTAGAAAATGGAATTCAAATGACAATTAAAATTATGAATGTCCTAAAACAAGTGATTCTAATCTTAAGAAGATGAAAATTTTAATTGCAAAACAAAACGGCTTACATGAAAGAGCAATTTGGAAAAAAAAATTAGATTTTATATTTTTTATTTTTATTTGGTTTTTGAACTAAATGAAATGAAACTTAACTAAGAAAATATAAAGTGATACTATAAACTCATTCCAAACCACTCAAACCACCAAAAGGCCAATTATTACATGCCAACAAGAATGAAATCTCTGTACATGAACATAGAGTACATGAAATCATCACTACAAGTTTCACTCACACTCTTCTATCTAAAATTCTGAATTAAAGGAAAATGCGAAAAGAAATCAGCAAGCTCTTCTTCTCCAATGAGCTCAAATGTCAAGCCCAATCTCCATGTTCCACTTCTTATGCAAATCTGAAATGAAAAACTCAATAACAAGTCAATAAGAAGCACAATGCAAATAAAATCAAATGAAAGCAGATTTAAATCAAACTCTAACGCCTCCCCAGCAACGGTGCCAAGATGAACACGACTTTGCTGACTGTGCACATTCGTTGTCTAGAGTTCTTTGAACACATCAACATACTCACCTTCTCTAAACTTTCTCACAAATTTAAAATAGCAAGGATGAACTAGCAAAGTGGTCAGAACAGGTCATTTCCACAGGGAGACTGAATAAAGTTCGACTTAAGAAACTGTTTTTGAACAACTTTAACAAACACCTTTTCACAACAATAAAATTGCATTAAAATTAATTCTATAAACAACTCCAATCAGATCCCTCACAACTCCGATAGATCAAACATAATGAAAGAACAAGCAGAATTGAAATTAAAGAAACTTGATATCACTATACCCTCACAATTGAGGGATCAAACAGATAGACAGAAAACTTAACTAGAAACTATCAAACCAATTTACCCCCACAGCTCAGGGGATGAACGGTCAACAAGAATTTCTCTCCACAAACACCGAATCAATACCCTCACAACTCAAGGATTGAACAGAAAATAAGAACAGAAATTAATTGTTGCTAACTCAAACTCCTACTGATACTACGCAAATAAGCACCAACAAGATTTAAATTCTCAATGCGTTAGAACTGAAGTAAGAACTCTTGATAACAGGTCAAATTAAGCATTCTTAGAACAATATGAACTATAAGAAATTCAGATCACTATACCCTCACAGCTCGAGGGATAAAGAACAAAAGAGAAACATGATGCAATAATCTTCAGAATAGTAAGGAGAGACACAATAGATCTTGTCTCCCTTACAGTCTGATTAATCAATAAGAAAGCAAAGAAATATCAAACTGTAACGTCAACTCATGATCTGTCTAGAGGGAAGAATAAGAACATCAACGAAGTAGAAATCTCAAAACGAAACAGGAAGAGGAGCCAAGCTTTCTGATCTCTGGTTGCCCTCTGGATGCCATCGCCTTCCTGGATGCCGGACAGTCCCAGAACGAGAGGAAGACAAACCTCGAACCAATGCCCAGCAGCCGAAGACCTCAGATGCTGAAACCTCCTCTCAGCAGCAACAAAGAGAAGAAGAAAAATCCAAAAAAAAAAATACAGTCACCCTCCGGAAGCCTTCACACAGAAGAAGAAATGAAAAACTCAAATTCCACTGTATCGCCCTCCAGCACGGAAGAAATGGCAAAAGTTTACACAGAAGAAGAAATGAAAAACTCAAATTCCACTGTATCGCTCTCCAGCATGGAAGAAATGGCAAAAGTTCACACAGAAGAAGAAATGAAAAACTCAAATTCCACTGTATCGCTCTCTAGCATGGAATAAATGGAAAAAGTTCACACAGAAGAAGAAATGGAAGAAATCTGAAATCCCAGACACTGATCTCTCTAACAGCCCAACCTCTGGAATCTCTCACAGAACCGAAGAAAGGAGGAAGAAAGAGCACCTCTGATCGCTCCCATCCAGCAGTAAGAAGAGAAAACTAGAAACAAATACAACCCCCCCCCCCCCTAGATGTCGAACCAGCGAAGCACCCAAAAATCATGAATTCTGAAAGAAAGGAAAAAGCTAAAAAAAAACCAAAAATCAAACTCCCCAATCTGAGGACCTTGGGGTCCTTATATAGGCTCCCTGGAACCTTCCAGGCGCCTCTGCACGAGCTCCTCACACGCCCCAGCTCCATCACCCACCGCCAGATCTGCTTCCCATGAGCTCCGCCAGCCGCATCGCACGACCAGTAGTCGCCAGCTTCACACGCCCCGGATCCCCAGAGCTCCTCCCGCGCTCCATCGCACAATTGAGGGATCAAACAGATAGACAAAAAACTTAACTAGAAACTATCAAATCAATTTACCCCTAAAGCTCAGAGGATGAACAGTCAACAAGCATTGCTCTCCACAAACACCGAATCAATACCCTCACAACTCAAGGATTGGACAGAAAATAAAAACAGAAATTAATTGTTGCTAACTCAAACTCCTACTGATACTACACAAATAAGCACCAACAAGATTTAAATTCTCAATGCGTTAGAACTGAAGTAAAAACTCTTGATAACAGGTCAAATTAAATATTCTTAGAATAATATGAACTATAAGAAATTCAGATCACTATACCCTCACAGCTCGAGGGATGAAGAACAAAAGAGAAACAGGATGTAATAATCTTCAGAACAGTAAGGAGAGACACAATAGATCTCGTCTCCCTCACAGTCTGATGAATCAGTAAGAAAGTAAAGAAATATCAAACTGTAACGTCAACTCATGATCTGTCTAGAGGGAAGAATAAGAACATCAACGAAGTAGAAATCTCAAAATGAAACAGGAAGAGGAGCCAAGCTTTCTGATCTCTGGTTGCCCTCTGGACGCCATCGCCTTCTCGGATGCCGGACAGCCCCAGAACGAGAGGAAGACAAACCTCAAACCAATGCCCAGCAGCCGAAGACCTCAGATGCTGAAACCTCCTCTCAGCAGCAACAAAGAGAAGAAGAAAAATCCAAAAAAAAAAATGCAGTCGCCCGCCGGAAGCCTTCACACAAAAGAAGAAATGGAAAACTCAAATTCCACTATATCGCCCTCCAGCACGGAAGAAATGGTAAAAGTTCACATAGAAGAAGAAATGAAAAACTCAAATTCCATTGTATCGCTCTCCAGCAAGGAAGAAATGGTAAAAGTTCACACAGAAGAAGCAATGAAAAACTCAAATTCCACTGTATCGCTCTCCAACATGGAAGAAATGGCAAAAGTTGACACAGAAGAAGAAATGGAAGAAATCTGAAATCCCAGACTCTGATCTCTCTAACAGCCCAACTCCTGGAATCTCTCACAGAACCGAAGAAAGAAGGAAGAAAGAGCGCCTCTGATCGCTCCCATCCAGCAGTAAGAAGAGAAAACCCGAAAAAAATACAACCCCCCCCCCCCAGATGCTGAACCACCGAAGCACCCAAAAATCATGAATTCTGGAAGAAAGGAAAAAGCTAAAAAAAACCAAAAATCAAACTCCCCAATCTGAGGACCTTGGGGTCTTTATATAGGCTCCCTGGAACCTTCCAGGTGCCTCTGGACGAGCTCCTCACACGCCCCAGATCCGGCCTTCACACCTTGCGCCCGAGCTCTGCATGCCCGGGATCGCCACGCCCCAGCTCCATCACCCACCGCCAGATCCGCTTCCCACGAGTTCTGCCAGCCGCATCGCACGGCCAACAGTCGCCAGCTTCACACGCCCCGGATCTCCAGAGCTCCTCCCACACTCCATTGCATGCACAGCTGGGCTTCCCGCCTCCAGTTGCATCGCCCACCACACTGCCAGATCGCCACATGTGCTGCGCCCAGCTCAGATCCGCAGCGCCCGCCTGATTCGGCCACTCCATCGCACACGCCCTTGCTGCTTACTGCCTCCAGTCGCTGCGCAGCACCACGTCCAGCTACTCTGCTTTGCATGCCAGCTCCGCTAGAGCTGCTCGCACCGCCAGCCTCTCATAGATCCACAGTCCCAGCTGCTGCGCACGCCCGAACTCCGCACCGCCTCCACAGCCCTTCACACGAGCTGCTTCCAACAGCTTCCGTCTGCTTGGTGGAGAAGAAAAGAAATAAGAAGTGATGATCGCCAGTTTAATGAAAGAAGAAAGGGGTATGTTATTGATTAGGGAAATTGTATTTAAAAAAAAATTATTTAAAATTTGATTTATTTGCATATTAATGTTTGCAAGAATTAGAAGATGTTTATAAAACCAAAGATTATTTATGTACAAGAGAAAATATTTTTATTAGTCAAACTTTTCAAAAGGTATTGAATTTATTAAATGAGAATCTAACTATGTGTTCTACCAAAACTAATATGCTCAAAAACCTATTTAAGGATGAAATGAAAATTAAACTCAAAATGTACATTATTTATAGACAACGGATGTCTAAACTCAGCTACATGTATGAAATTTAATGCTAAATTTTTTTAGTTATCAAAGAACAACTTCTATGAATACTTTTTGTTCTCCTTTCTTCCCACCTACCACCATTTACGAACCTTTTGAAACCTTGATGCCGTTCTACTTCTTGCGCTCATCCTCAACTCAGAAGATCTCTACTCTCCCAAACCTTGAAAAGGTAGGATCTTTACTGTGTTTTCGACCACTTCTTCTATCCTTTTGAAGCCATTCCCATCGATTTCTTTTCTTTTGATCTAGATGGCTTCATCTAGGGCTTTGGATGCCTTCTTTTTCACTTCTAATCAGTTAACAAGGCTCTCTTGAACCAAGGCATCAGTTTGCATTAGCAAATTTGTAGATTTCTCTCAGTTAACAGGAAGGTTAGCAGAAGTTGTAGACATTATTGAAAACATAGGATGGAAAAAGATATGTTTGATTAAGGAGCTAGTATACGAAGACCTAGTCAGGGCATTCTATGTTACTCTGAAGATTACAAAGGATGGAGCACTAGAAGCTAGTGTAAAAGGCAAGAAGATTAAGGTTTCTGAAGATATTCTGGTAGATATCTTGGAATGTCCCAAGAAGGGCCATAAGGCCAATGATGTAGTCACTTTGGAAAAATAGCGCCTTGGAATAATTGGGCAAAAAAGTGATATTTACAAAAAAAGGCTGCTGATTAATCAACTATCTGCTGAGAAGAGATTGTTGCATGTTATCATTACCAACATTGTCACCTCAAGGGTAGGAACACACTCATCCATCTCCTCTAAGGATGAGAATCTATTGTTTTGGGCCATCCAAGGGCATCATGTGAATCTAGCTTCATTGATTATGGTCAGGATGGTTGGGTCCATGAACTTAAATGAGTCCTTGCCCTATGGACCTATGTTGACACTTCTATTCAAAAGGAACAGTGTAGATCTGAGCAATGAGATTGCTACACAAATGAAGGAGAGTATTGGACTGTCCACACTAAGGAGAAGTCATTATAAATTAGTGAACAAAGCCCAAAATATATGCACTAAGGATTTGGTACCATACTACTCTCATAAAGTGTTTATTGATGTTGAAGTGGATGTTCCATCAGTTGTCCCACAAGTCCCAATAGCTGAAGTTGAAGCTGAGACAGAAGTTGTGGCACCTCCAGCAACAGCTGAGCAGGAATGACTTCCTGAAGAGAGAATTCCTCAAGTCATTAGTGACATTAAGGGCAAAACAATCATAGAATATGTGCCCACAAAATAGGCTGACATGCCTACTGATGAAACTTTTGAAGAACAACCATATCGTCACATCTCTCCTCCACCTGTTGAGCCTTCCAAACCTTATCAACAGCCATGGACTCATGGGGAGACCAGTGGAAGAAAATCAATAGATGATGTTTATGATTTGATTCTAAAGCAACAAGAAATGCTTAGCATCATCCAGATGCAATTCTGTCAGACTGACACTATGACAAATTGGGTCTATACCCACAGATTTTACCTATGGTAGGGTAATACGTAGGTACAAGCGAGAATTACATACGAAAAAAGCATCTATTGTAAGGTTACACGCACAGTTATTTTAATCGTGTGTATATAAGTAGATATAGTTACGGTTTTGTACAACAATGTGTAAAAGTAGTTATTTTGGTCACAATTTACTAAAAAAATGTAAGAAAAAGTTTGAGTATTCTTATAAAAATTTTAAAGTATATGTATTGGTCAATAAATAACATCCTAAAAAATTAGAACCATAGGAAATAGAAGATGGCACCATTACTTTTCATTTTCCGGGGCTTACATCTTTTGGGTTTCATTTCTCCTTCTCTTCTTCTCCACTTCAGTTCTTTTCATATCTTGCAGCTTTCCGCCATTGTCTCCAACCCTCGAGCGTCATCGTCGTCGTCCATGCATTAGTCGCTACCGTCACGATGACTTCGACCATAGTCATCGTCATCCACGAGCCGCTCAACTACTGACGTCGTCGTCCACCATGCCTTCACCCCGCCACCATCATCATCCCTTACACCCTTAACCATGGCCATCTTTTGGAACCGCATCCTCGGCAGCAGCGACAGTGGCACCGGCATGAATCACGCCCTTAGAGCAAGAGGAGGACATTGTTTCTTTTTAGGTTTACTTCTATTCGAGGAAGATGTAGCCAACACTGGGAAGATGAGGGAGTTGGGAGAGGCGGCATCCCTCATTGGAAGCGGTGACATGAGTGAGGTTGTGGCGGAGTTGGAAGAAAGGCTTGGGGGGGGGGGGGATCAAGGGCAAGCACAAGGGATTCCTTAGGGCATCATTCTAGGGTGCTTACTTAGCGGCATATATGTCAAAAAGCGTGATGAGGAAGTGGGAGAGATGGCTCCCCCTTTTGGCGGTGGCAGGGGAAGCATGGTAGCCACTGTGGGTGGTGATGAGAGGGCTCTGAAGGTGGTGCTGAAGGTTCCGAAACCGTGTGCAGCTAAGCAACTTTTGTAATCATGTCATGCTTTTGATTATATTAGTTTACTTTCAGTTTTGAGATTTTGTTCTTTATGGTTTAAATTTTCCATTTCGGTAGCAGCACTATTTGAGTATAAATAATCTTTATAATAGAGTTTTGGACTTGCACTAAGATTTATAAGTTTTTTTTTTTTGTGAAATGACTCATCATTTTTTACAAAATTAGCATGCTAGACATCCACCAAAAAATCATATGTATGTTCTTTCTATAACCAGTCGTCTGCGTATCTTTCTATAACCAACAGTCTGGACAACCTTTAGATGAGGGGTTGCTTGAGACTTACCATATTTCACTCTGATGATTATTTTTCCATTTTTTAGATTCTGGAAGAAATTACAACACTTGGATGCTATGAGGACTTCTCTTTTCAACATTTGGAATTGCTGGGAGATTATGTACTTAAATTTGCTATAAGTTGCAATCTCTTTCTTATTTCATTCACAGTATAACACCTGATATGTTTCAGATTTGGTGGATGATGATGAAAATACTTCTTCTAATTTATTAATAAACTTGAACCATATTATATGCCTATTAGCAATCAACAAGTAGTTGGAGTACAAATTGGGCAAGCGAATACTTCTGTCATGCGGTTGTTTTGTGCTTGGCATGTTTATTATAGGGGCATAATTGATGTGTAATCTTGATAGTGGCATTTTTATTCTGTCTATTTGAATCTTATAGGCCAAACATTCTGTCATGCCCATTCTTTCCCCATGCCTTTGATTAAGTTCAATCTCTTCTATACGACACTCTACAAGGTGATAACCAATTAACAACCACTCTTATCAGACTTGGTATCATGTTCATCCAGAACTTACCCTTCTACTGGTTGTCTCAACATATAGCAAGGTGCGTTTCTCAGAGATATCGATCAATAGTCCATTACGGTGAATGCAAAGCTGTGTGGGAGTTTGTATGTTCAGTTATCTTTGTTTTTTCCCCCTCATCTAACTAGAAATTTTTCTTTGCAGATCCTTGTCTTCTCCAAGAATGAAGGAAAACCCCAAGTTCTTCATTCAAATTGTCATTTTCTTCTTCCTAGCATATGTCATGATTGTTTCATCCCTAAAATTGACCGATGTTTGAACTGTTTAAACAAAAGGTGGATATTTTTCAACAAGTATTTGTTTGTTTTCAATATACATAGTATATTTTGAATGTGTTTTGTCTTGTATATGAATTGTGAATATAAGTGTACATGCATGGATGTTAGTGTGGACATGCATGGATATGAAAGTGGATATTTATGTGGATATGTGAGTGGGTGGATGTAAATGTTATTCTACTTATATAATGTAGATGAGTGGATATGTGGTTTTGAATTTTATTTTAGTTATTTGGATGCATATGTATTACATAGAATATTATATATGTATGCGTATAACATGCATGTTTGTAGAATAAATTCTACATGTTTATATATGTGTAGACAAGCTAAAAATGACACAATCGGAGGCAAATTTCAAATTACGCCATGATGCCACAAATGGCTCTCTTTTTGCCTTGCGAGAGTATTTTTTCCCATTATTCAGGGTCTTCCCCATTTCTCCCCACATTTCTTAGTGCTTCCCCTTCATATTTCTAGCTTGCTGGAGAGTTTGGACAAAATTCATATTTGCGACGGGCACAGTGGTCGCGTTTCACTTCGACTGATGGAGAAGACTAGAACGCATCGGGTCAAGCCGTCGTGATTTAATATCAATCGATTGGTCTCTATCGATTGATCTTAATCGGGTCAGACCAAGATGTCGCGATTCAGGTCGATTGTTGACCAACAATCGATTGGTCTTTATCGATTGATACTAAAAGCGTCGAGTCGTGACGTCGCGATTTTATATCGATTGGTCATTAACGCATCGTACCTAGCCGTCACGATTCAGATCGATTGTTGACCATCAATAGATTGCCTTAAACGCGTCGGACATAGACGTCCCTTTTCTGAACTTCTATATTTCTCTACAATTTCCTTATTTCATTTTCTGGAAATGCTTATTGCCTTTTCTGAAACGCATCCGGTCTCCCCGTCGCGATTCTAATTTCCACATTTACCATTTGGGAAGTTTCCATAAACAAAATTATGAAATTCATAAAAACGTCATGAATGTCTGTCGCGATTAAGGGTCACAATCCGATTCCCATTGAAATTCCATGAACGCGTCCACCTGCGTCGTCGCGATTCAACTCTATGTGCGACCACTGTGTCCGTCGCGATTCACAATTATTGTCCACCTCAGAATTTGAGTTTGTCTCTTATATATACATCCCATGTCTCATCTTTCCGAAGGTTGGATCCTTCAGAAAACACCCACACCCAGTGAGTTTGAGAGAGAGCTAATCTCAAGGTAGAGCCCAACCGAACTGCCACCTCATGTCACGCCCCGAAATTTAGCAGCGGAATAAATACTGGGATGTGTGAACTTTACAAATAGACGTATCACAGTTGAGTAGTGCAGAGTCACAATTGAATATAATAACACATTTGAGACCATACTAATGTCATCAAAAGTACTCTTTATTCCATTTCAATCCACTAGTTACAACCTTACATAAGAAGAACCAACTAAAGGGTCCATTATTCAAATATAACATCATGAAAATGTTCACTATTACAAAAACCACTCAAATGTCTATTCCTAATACTTCATCTCCTCATATGCCGGGTGCTCATCACTCTTGCCCTGCCCCATAGGACTCCATGATATCCTCATCACTACCTGAAAAGGGTAGGATGATAAGGTGAACGAATTAGCTCAGTAGGATTTACATCTCAATGTACGGGCACTAATATACATGATTAACATTTTAAATAGGTAGATATGCACATGAACATGATGACAATGCATACAATACTAACAGGTAAAATAGCTGAATAGAACGAATATCATATCAAATGGAATACTGAATTTCATATGCAATGGACAGATAATTCAAGATAGAATCGTATCACAAGGATTGACCATATTCACACAGATATCACGTATTCACGTGATCAGACGTATGATATCAAACTTATCATATCATATCAAACGAAGGCACATTCACACATATCTTGCGTATTTGTTTGTGCTATGCCAAGCACCATAAGTCCATACTCCCGTGGTTAATAAGTACGTTGGGGCGCTCCTCCCCAGGACCAGACAGGCCACCTATTGCACAGGCATTAGTCAAATGGACCGAAGTCCTAAGTTGTGCCAAACAAACATATACATATTATGGCCACAGAATTTCAATAACAAGCTCAATGTAATAAGAACATGATCATTCATAGAGTCAAGGTATGACAAAAGCTCAAGAGATCAAATGGACAGCATAATGATGTATCTTATGTTTCATAATTCATTAATGTTTTGACATGAGGATGACTAATGATAGATCATACGCGGAACAAGTGCGCTCTATCTCTAGAGTACTTCACGGTACAACCGGCTTGGTCTCTATGAGGGAATCCATAGAGTATGGAGACTTACGGAGGTCTTAAGGAAAAGATCGCTAGTCTGCCAATACGGAATGACCGGCAGAGAGCTCCCAATTCCCCAAGAAGGGTGTGCCTAATCGTGCAAACATGTAAGTGACGTGTCACGGATCCTTCCTATCATGTATGCAATTGAAGATTAAATAGTGAAACATTGGAAAGCATATAAATAAAACATATGCACACCATGGAAGACAACTAACAAGTCCATGCTAACATGTATTCACCCACACATTCATATCATATTCTTGTCATGTAAAATTTCTCATCAAGCTAGATAACAAGATGTTAATCAATGAACATAAGAGCAATCACATAACACACATTAGAATCATAGTTGTGTCATTACCGTTTTTCAAATGGGTTGATTGCTTTTAGGTCAATGTACCCTAAGTAACATGTTTATGGACTAAGAGACAAAACATGCTGACTGGCTAGCAGGAAAGAACAGTCTCGGGTCAGTCTGTAAATCACGTCCAACACAATGGACGTTTTTCATAACATGATGTACTGTGAAATAGGCTAACTGTGAAGGATCAAAATCGCGAAGGCCTCCATGGATGCCTTTAAGACTGAATCATGATAGGATACCCCGTCGCGTTCATGAAATACATTAAAATATGAATAGAAAAATTCAGCGAAAAGACTGGGCGGGAAAACATGTCGAATCATGTCGGGAACACCCGTCGCGTATCAGACCAGCGCTGACTCCCACGAGGTGCGCAGTCCCACGCGGACCGTTGACTGGTCAGACCATGAATCACGTTGGACCTCATGCTCATGTTTTACCTAATCGCGGAGGCCAAGACCGATGCGATACCTGGCGCGGGAATCACATCATCTGTCCTGGTCGCAATTCAAAGTCCAAACTGAAAACGCACGAATAGGTAGAGATCCTCTTACAACATCTATATCTCGCTATCTATTGACATTTAGACAAAATGCTCAACATAAAAGATGACGAGCACAGCCAGTAGAAGAACTTTGAGGTTTTGGGTTGGATCTAATTCTATCTCAATTCCCCTGAAACATCTAAAGAATTTAAAACATCCTAAACATACGTGACTTCGTTGCAACCTTCATGTCAGACCTATAACTTGAAATCTAATGACATTCAGAAAAAAACTCTCAACACAAAAGATGACAAAGACAATTAGTAGAAGAACTTTTATGTTTTAGGTTAGATCTAAATCGGTCTGAATTTTTGTGAAACCTCTGAAGAATGTGAAAAGTCTTAAACATATGTGACTTCATTGCAACCTTCATGTTAGGCCTATAACGTGAAATATAATGACACTTAGACAAAACCCTCAACACAAAAGATGATGAAGAGAACTAATAGAAGAACTTTTATAACTTGGGTTGGACCTAATTTGGTCTTGAATCACATGAAAAATATGGAGAACGTAAAAAGCCCTAAACCTGCACGACTTAGGGAAAACACTTAGAACTCGACGTACACGCCATGAAAATTGGGAAAATCAAGTGCGTATGAGACTAGACATGCAGCACTACAAGAGGGTATAGGTTTCAGTTAGTCTTGGCCTGAGATCACCTACCTTTAGATGGATGTAAGAGACACAACAACCCAGGTTGATGCAGAGCGAATTTGAGGAAGAACCACGGTTTCCCCAGCCGTTCTCCTCTCCTCCAGCACCCAAAACTTGCTCCTCACGACCCCAACTCGATGCCAAACCTTCCCCAAAAGTTTTATGGTGATTTCTTATAGTTTTAGGGTTTAATCCAAGCCCTAATGAGACTAGGAAAGGTGGCCTGTGGGATCAGCTGGGTACTTACCAAAATTTGGGATTTCTCCTCCCAAATGAAGTAGCCACACCCAAAGAAAGTGCTAAGCATGGTTGGCCACGATTTGGCTTGCTATGCTTGGCTAATAGCACACTTTTAAACCCTAATTTACCCTTCCTAATTACCCCATATTTATAGGTACAAATGTTTGGATATTTTCTTGCTCTATTTTTATTCTTGGGCCAAAAGTGATCCATTGGCCCAATTTTAATAATGGTTCATCAATATATGATGTTAGAAGTCTCTCCAACATATTTATTTAATTTATAGTTGTGTTATATTTCCACGTTAACAGTTTTCTGACTTTGTTTCCTAATTTGGATATTTAGTCACATTGTAACATACACTTGGCCAATCGAATTTTTCGTTGCATGAATTTCTTTGTGGAACATTTAGGAATAATGTTTAGAGTTGATTTATAATTTTTCACAGAATTTTCCGATGTGTTTCTCACGTACGATAGTGGAACGTATGTTCTACCATCCCAATAATACAAAAATTAATTATTTACTATTTTCATACTTGAATTTGTTCATTGGTCATAAGTTATCCATTGGTCCAATTTATTTTATGGACTATCCCCACATATTGTTTGGAGTCAGCCATAAAATTTTAATTTAGTTATGATCTCATTTTATACACATGATACTGGATTTTCTAACTTATTTTCTAACTACGATAATAAGTCACAATAACTCTTAAATATATGCCAAATGACTTTTATTGACCCAAATTTCTTGATGGATCATTAGAGGATATTATTTGAAGTCCATCTATGATTTTTATTTAATTTTCTGACTCCTCTAAGTATGTGTGATAATGATTTCCCGACTTATTCTCTGATTACGATACTGAGTCGCAAAACGCCTTAAACATGGACCATCCAATTTTTCTTTGCACGAATTTCTCTGTGGGTCATTAGGGAGTATTATTAGGAGTTGAACTATGGTTTTTCTGAAATTTTCTAATGGGTTTTTGCATGTACGATAATGGCACGTGCGTTTTTGCTATTTCACAAATATTGAATTTATCGTTTTCAATTTATTTCTAATTTTATAATTACTGAATTTCCTGAGTGTTACACCTCAAGTCGTCAACGCCTCTCATCTTTACAGTTGAACCAGCAGGGGTAGCATCACCAACGCCTCCTTTTCCTCTCTTCATCAAGCTCCAACAGCAAGCAAGCTGCAACATCCACCAATTGGGGAAGCACTTCCCTCCTTCTCTTTCTATTATATCATTCAATTTTTATTTACATGCACATATTGTGACGGCCCCGGATATTTATGCCCAATAAGACTCTATATCCAAGTCCGCCTCTCACGATCGGACAGAAGTCTCGCAAGGGATAGTTCGCACAAGTGTCCATTAAGAATATAAAAGACAACCACAACCGTATAGACACAAGAAAGTACATGTGCTCATACCTGTAAACAACATTGTACCACTGTCCCAATATATTATTACATGTCCAATTAAAATGTACAACTACCTGAGGCATAACCCGAGGGAGCACAAGCTCACACAACACGACTAACTCTACTGATGGTGTTACAAGTCTGCCGCAACGTCTCCACAAGCCACACAAACGGTAAGCCCTAAAAAGAACTATAGGGGAGTGAGCCTCAACAAGTCACAGGCTCTGTAGGGACCACCAAAAAAAACAACACACAAAACTAAAGAGACCTCAACCCAGAGGGTCTCACTGGCAACACTGATAGCCAAACTATATCATGCTCACAACAATTATGACAAACAACAACTAAACACTAAATCTCACCAGCTAGCACAAATCTCGGAAGATAAAAGGGACAACAGGACTAGCTCAGTACCGCTAGTCCGCCCAACAACTGAAATTCCTTGGCCACATGCCTCACAGGCAAACCATTACATTAACTAGTCGCCTAAGCTATAAGCTTCACAGGCAACCTACCCACAAAGGGTAACAGGACTGGCATCAACAAGCCAATTGACCACACACTTAAACCACAATCGGAAGCTTACCCTAAGAAGGGTAAAACACAACGTATCGCAACACAAAGGCACCCACGAAGGGTACAGGTACTGATGCAGATCAAGTTGCATAGGATTATCTGGAGGTTATGGATCGACGCAAAGATGTGAGGAAGAGATAAGGATCAGAATTAAGAACAACTTAAAGTCTAGATGCTTTAGGATTCTGTTTTATTTCTCTGTTATGTTTATATATTTCCTAAATACCCGGTTGGCCATATATGTAGCTAATCAGAGGTTGTAGTGCTTAGAGACAGAGTCATTTTTTTAGTGGAATAAGCATCTAGTTTTGACCACCATCTTCTGCCTCTGCAGAAGTTCCTTTTCCCAGCAAGAATAGTTGGACCTCTTTCTTGTTCCTCTGTTCTTTCGTCTCTTGTTCGCATCCCCTGTTCTTGTTAGCATAGCGGCCTCTCCATTGAAGGCGAGCTACGTCAGGTTTTGGTATCAGAGCTTGGATCCTTGTAGGGTTTTCATCATCGAGCACTCACCTTCATGGCTGGACGACTCAGACGAGGTGCTGCACGTGCTGTGGAGGCTCAAGGAGCCCCGGTGGTAGAGCGGGACATGAGGGATGTGATGATCGAAGACCTTCAGAGGCAAGTGGAGGAGTTAACCACCCGCCTAACGCAGAACCAAGGACTGGACCATGATGATAATGGTCAGGAGTCTAATTCTGGTTTTGAGAACCCCTTTTATGATGATATGGAAGATCCCCATGAACAAGTAGACGAACAACCACACTTTCGAGAGAACCACTCTCCTGTTTGGCAGGTTGAGAGACCTCCCAATCGAAGAGTGGAGAGGCCGCAACATAGGCATATTGGCAGGCCTCCTCACCAGAGGGTGGAAAATTCTCCTAGTCATCAGCGAGAGCAAGCTTAGGATCTTGGCATCAAAATCAAGATCCCTGAGTTTGCAGGTGGACTGAACCCAGAGGCCTTCATCGACTGGGTAAATGAGGTCGAGCGCATTTTTGATTATAAGGATGTACCAGAGGAGAAGAAGGTGAAGCTTGTTGCTATTAAATTAAAGAGACGTGCCTCAACTTGGTGGGAGAAACTGAGGAGAACTTGAGAGAGATGTGGTAAACCTATGATCCGAGATTGGAGGAAGATGAAGGCAAAATTGGAGGAGCACTTCTTACCCTTCAACTATTGGCAAGTGTTGTATCAACATCTTCACACGCTTCGGCAAGGGGACAGTTCTGTGGATGAGTACACTGACAAATTTTATCAACTGATTACCCGGAATGACCTACAGGAAAATGAGGACCAGTTGACCTCACGTTATGTGAGTGGACTTCGGCAATCTATTCAAGATGTATTGAGTCTTCACTCCATATTTAGCATCTCAGAGGCATATCAGATAGCATTGATATTTGAGAAGCAACAGTCACGAGGTTCGAATCGAACTAACTTCCGAGATCCTAACGTGCGTAGTAGCAGACTTGCAACAAGTCGATCAGGTGGCCCACCTAATTCGCCAGCACCGACCACCACCAAGTCACCTGTGACAACATCATCTGGTGGCCAACACCAACTTGGTGGTAATGGCATGCAATGTTATAGGTGTGGGCGTATGGGGCATCGTGCCGCTGATTGCCGAGTTTCAATGAAAAATCAAAATCCGAGAAAGGCTTTCTTTATAGAAGATCCTATATGTAATGAATTCTCAGATGAACCAATTTATGACACTGAGTCAAATTGCAATGTTGACCCCTCTGAGAACATTGTCTATCTGGCGGGTGATGGACGAGAGAATTTGGTAGTGCAAAAAATGCTCATGACACCGAAGAAGTCAGAACATGAAACTTGGCTGCGCAACAACATCTTCAACACCACTTGTACCATCAATGACAGGGTGTGCAAACTTATCATCGATGGCGGCAGCTGCGAGAATGTGGTCTCAAAAGATGCAGTCACCAAGCTCCAGTTGAGGACAACTAAGCATCCACACCCTTATCAGTTGGCATGGTTTAAAAAGGGAAGTGAGGTAACAGTAGATCAACAGTGCTTAGTTTCATTTTCTATTGGAGATGTTTATACAGACAAGGTGTGGTGTGATGTGGTCACAATGGATGCATGTCATTTATTATTGGGTAGGCCATGGCAATTTGACAGGAAGGTTTTACATGATGGGTGGAGAAACACTTATGCTTTCAAAAAGGATGACAAAAGAATTGTCTTAACCCCAAGAAAGGACGAACCTACAGTTCAAACAAAAATAGGTGAAGGTGCATGCTTACTTTCTATGTCCAAATTTCTGAAGGAGGCCCAAGAGTCAGGGGTCATTTTTGCTGTCATTTCTACAGCAGAGGGTGATATGGAGAATATTATTCCCAAAGAGGCTCAAGCTCTAATTGAGGAGTATGCAAATATAGTTCCTTTAGAGCTTCCATCCGGCTTACCTCCCATGCGAGATATCCAACATCACATTGATCTAGTGCCCGGATCTAGTCTTCCAAATAAACCTGCATATAGGATGAGCCCCAAGGAAAGAGAGGAGTTAAGAAGGCAAATTGCAGAATTAATTGAGAGGGGTTATATTCGTGTAAGCATGAGCCCCTGTGTTGTGTCGGTACTGTTAACACCAAAAAAAAGATGGTTCATGGAGGATGTGTGTAGATAGTCGGGCAATAAACCGCATCACTATCAAGTACAGATTCCCTATTCCCCAATTAGATGATATGCTGGATGAACTTGCAGGAGCAAAGATATTTTCAAAGCTTGATCTGAAAAGTGGGTATCATCAAATCGAATTAGGCCTGGTGATGAATTGAAGACTGCATTCAAAACACAAGATGGACTATATGAATGGCTTGTTATGCCGTTTGGGTTGTCCAATGCCCCAAGTACCTTTATGAGATTTATGACCCACATACTCCGCCCTCTAATTGGAACATGTGTGGTTGTCTATTTTGATGATATATTGGTGTATAGTACATCTCGTGAGGCCCATATACAACATCTAAGAGCAGTGCTGGACATCTTGCGGAGGGAGCAATTATATGCAAACTTAAAAAAATGTGTTTTTATGACAGATCATGTAACTTTCTTGGGTTTTGTTGTTTCAACTGATGGTGTGCAGGTGGATCAAACAAAGGTTAAGGCCATTTTTGATTGGCCTACACCTCGCAATATCCATGACGTGCGAAGTTTCCATGGTTTGTCTTCATTTTACAGGTGCTTCATCAAAGATTTCAGCACCATCATTGCACCTGTGACTGAGATTCTCAAGGGTCGTCCTTTCCATTGGACCTCTGAGGCTGAGGCTAGCTTCCAACTCATAAAGGGGAAAATGACGGGGGCACCAGTTCTGGTCTTACTAGACTTTGAAAAGATTTTTGAAGTTCATTGTGATGCTTCTGGAGTGGGCATCAGGGCAGTGCTTAGTCAAGGAGGTAAACCAGTTGCATTTTTTAGTGAAAAGTTAAGTGGCTCGAAGAAGAATTATTCAACATATGATGTGGAATTTTACTCAATAATTCAAGCTTTGAAACATTGGAGGCACTACTTGATCCAACGAGAATTTATTTTGTTCTCAGACCATGAGGCATTGAAATATATTAACAGACAACCAAAACTCAATAGGAGGCATGCTAAGTGGGTCGCCTATTTGCAAGAGTTTACCTTCAATCTGAAGCATAAAGCTGGCATGCATAATCAAGTAGCAGATGCACTAAGTAGACAAGCTGAGATTGCATTTAACAGGTCAAAGAATTGAACAACTGGAGTGAGTCCATTTGAAGCTGCTTATGGATGGAACCCCCCAGGCGTCTTGGACTTAGTTCCTTTACCTCACTTAGGCAAGCCAAGTATCAAAGCTGAAGACATGGTTGTGCACATGCAAGAAATTCACAAGTAGGTTTGTGAACGCATTGAGGCAAACAATGCTAAATATAAGGCTTTTGTTGATCAACACCGTAAGGAGAAGATTTATGACGCTGGTGATCTTGTCTGGGTCATTTTAACTAAAGATTGGTACCCTGCTGGTGAATATGGCAAGCACAGTGATAGAAAGGTGGGACCTTGTGAGATATTAAAGAGAATCAACAACAATGTCTATCAAGTCAAGCTACCAAGTTATCTGAAAACTTCTGATGTCTTTAATGTGAAGCATTTGGTGCCTTTCGTTAGTGAATTTTCATCTCAAAATGGTAGCAACTCGAGGGCGAGTTTTCTTCAACCATGGGGGACTGATGCAGATCAAGTTGCACAGGATTATCTGGAGGTTATGGATTGACGCAAAGATGTGAGGAAGAGATAAGGATCAGAATTAAGAACAACTTAAAGTCCAGATGCTGTAGGATTCTATTTTATTTCTCTGTTATGTTTATCTATTTCCTAAATAACCAGTTGGCCATATATGTAGCTAATCGGAAGTTGTAGTGCTTAGAGACAGAGTCATTTTGTTAGTGGAATAAGCATCTGGTTTTGACCACCATCTTCTGCCTCTACAGAAGTTCCTTTTCTCAGCGAGAATAGCTGGACCTCTTTCTTGTTCCTCTATTCTTTCGTCTTTTGTTCGCATCCCCTGTTCTTGTTAGCGTAGCGGCCTCTCCATTGAAGGCTAGCAACATCAGGTACCTATTACCATGAAGTACCCTCACAGAACCACAAACTCAACACCAGGGCACACCCCAACGGGTAAAACCTCAACCAACGAGTCACTACACACAGGCCATAACCAGTGGCAAAGCACGAGTTGGAAAGAACGGCGCCACCACACGGGAACGGACTACTGGTTCATGATGCCAGTATCCAACCCAGACAACACAACACAAGAACCACCTCTCAGTCTCGTAGCTACAGACTACTCAGTCCAACTACCGCTCCACAAACACACAAAGTAAGTCAACCAACTAGGGAGACCAACCAACGCCACACCTGCAGACCACACAGTTGTAGGTCCATGCCTGGCACCTTTAGGGACTCCGGCCCCAGCTCCCTAAAGTTTACTGGTGTCCGTCCCCCCAACCACGAGCGCGCTACAAATGACCAAACACAAACTCTCACAAGTCACTGCCCCACTGTCGTCTTTCCCTCAGTCGGACGTACAGCTCAAACACAAGAGTGAGGGTGTCCAGGAACACAACACAGACCTCTATGGTACACACCGTACCGGGACATGCCCCGGGCACAACAGAACACACGTGCCTAGCTCACACATAACCTGGGGTACCCGACTGAAGAGGTATTCCAGAATAGGCGCCGGACCACCAAACTCGGCAACGCACAAACCACGATACCTACAAATATAATCTTTATTATAAACCACGGTATAAGTGTCAGGAATAGCTTGTCCCCAGTCACTATGTGACTTACGAGCTAACCTACACAGACACATATATGAACCACATTAATCAATAATGACCTGGCCTGTCATTGATCATCTCATGACCTCCATTGCCATATTAAACACAATAAATAATAACCACTTAATAACCACACACTAACCTTTAACCCTACACATGCTTTACCAAGTAAACCATCTTAAATAACCTATAAAAGATATCAAAGGACCGAGGCTAGGTTCACACTGGAACCTCACTGCCTAACCACCACAAACTAACCACAGAAGTTAATTCACAATGAACACAAGCGTCGTACTACTCGCCATGCATACACAAACCACATGCACATCGTTCAAACCACGTGAACAACATGCTCCTCGAGAACTACAAGTGCCAATGCACAGCTTACCATTGCCTTGCACATCACACAACGATAATCCGGTAGATACACTATCATGCGCAAACATAAAGCCCACGGAACTGTTAATGCGACAAGGGCTACTGTTGCGTTCAGAAGCAGAACGCGATGGGTTGGCTTGTCGTGTTCAGAACGCGACAGGAGAGTTTGTCGCCTTCACAAGCAGGAACCCTAATCTAGGATCCCATCTCCGAATCTCCCACACAAACCATATAAAACGATGTAAGAACCCATTTTTCATGCTTCACTCAATGTCCTAGCATGGTATCTACCATTTATAATAACGCGAAGAATGGCAACCACCCAGTGTTTCCCCTGCTCCGAGCGACGTCCTCGTGGCGAGAGCACGCCGAAAACACCTCCTGAACCCCGAATCGCCCAAAAACCTCTACAAAAACTCCTCCCTGGCTGAGCAGAGCTTCCTGAGCTCTGTTCGATTGACCTATCTTAAAAATGCGTCACAGTTGGGAACGCGACATACCCTATTGTCACGACCTGAGCGCGCGACATGCGGCGGACATGCAGACGACGACCCTCAAGCGTCGACAACCTGAACGCGACACTCAGGACCGTCGCGTTAATAACGCGACACCAGACTCTGTCGCGTTCACCAGAATCTGTGAGTGCTTTGGGCCCAACCTGTCGGCCCATAAAACCTCACAACCTACAAAAATACCTGTAACACACGTCATTGGCCACACACCGGCCTCCACAACTAGTAAGTGAGGATCCGCGAAGATCTAAAAAATGCGCGACAATACATTACTATCACCTAAAGAGGAATGTCATTCAGGACATTCAAAAACGGATCACGGTCAGCCAGACTATCACCTAAAAAGGAACAAAGCCATATACAGAACAACTAGGATACGCTTCTTTTGCACTTGCCTTTCAAACCATTATGTGCTGACTGATTCATCTATTCATTTCCATGCTTGTTCTGCTTTCCCTTCTCTTTAATTCATTTCATAGTTGCGCTGTCCGATTACTACATTCTACTCTTTTTGTACTTTTCAGCTGTAAGCAATTCTACCTTACTGTTGGCGCTTTATCTCCTTGGACTCGACCTGCTTCCACAATTTCCCGGCTGTGTTTGCAACATTTCTTTCTGGGCCGCTTCTCTTGCTTGAAATTCTTTATCATGAACTGCCATCCTTAAGTGCTCTGCCATATAAAACCACCTTTAAAATCTCAAATTTCTTGGTGCCTTTCCATTATCTGCTTGTCACTGCTAACTATCATTATGCTTTATCTGTATTCATGGACTCAACTGTTTGCCTCTTAAACAAATTATGTTACCATCTCTGAAGTTCTTGCCTCTTTATACCATCTTGTTCACATTGCCTTAACTCATATCTGACTAAAAAATCATATCTGACTAAAAACCTCTGCCTCTTTGTCCAACTGCGCAAAACTACAAACTTTCTTTAATCAATCAAATCTCTAGTAACCTGCAAATATTAAATCTTTCTTGCTTTCCATGCTTCCGCTGCACTACTCTGATCATACCGGATACTTGAAAAAATATTTCATAAGCTCTGTTCTTTGTGTTACCTTCAATAACTTTCCATTTTCATTATTACTCTAACTTCACCCGGACTCAACTCTATCTTTACTTACTTCTCAAATCACCTTACTCCATTAATTATTGTTGGGGAAAACATACTTGAATTTCTGTTCTGCTTTCTTTAATGTTTCAACTTTATTTGTGCCACACTGAATTCTGACTTATTGCTACTGATATGCTTTACTCTGTACATACGTACCTTACTTCAGACAATATTCTCTGACTGACTCAACAAACCAAACTCATAAGTCTTCACAATTTCCATTCTCATTGCTGTGACACTGTATTCTCTGATCGGGAAATAAAACTGCTCAATTAATTATGCACATATTCAGCCTTCAACTTTACCAAACTCTTTCTCGATCAAGTGCTATCTGACCCAAAATATGTTGCTGCTTAACTGATCACACTTTTCCTTTCTATATTCTACAATCTACTGACTCTAACACTTCTAATTTCCATACATTTCTGTTCTTTCCTCTCTATTCTGCCATACTTTAATTTGCTTACTATTCTTTAACTGACCTATTGTAGCTTTCACATCAAACTCTGGAAATACCTTTATAATAAAACTCATCTATTCATCTGGATCACTTTGCTGCATACTACTGCATAAATTCTTACTGCACATTTCTTGATTCATCTGACTATTGTTGTTCTATAATCTGCCACATTCTTTCTTTATCTAGTCATTAATACTAAACTTTAACTTTACTGCCAACCGCATAATACCATTTATGTAAAATATTTCTCTTAATTATCCTGCTAACTGATTAATCTCACTGTGCCATTTATACTGCAATCCTTCTTATTATATAATCATCTTTCTTTAAAATACTGTCATAGCCATAAACTGAAACTATTTCCTTTAAACACAGTAACTTATTTTGCATGGTTCCTTTATTCTACATTACTGCTTAATTCTTAAATACCAAAAATACCACTGTTACAGTACACTCATTAATGTCCATTCACAATCTGCCTTGTTGTTCCTCTCAACTTGATATTCTTTTAACTGCATCTCAACTAATTCATCTCTTTCTATTCTGACTTACATAGCTTTAACTTATTCCAATTATTCTTAATTTTAACCTCAATCTTTTTCCGACACAAACTTTACCTCTCTGTTCCCACAAACTATATCCAACTGCTTAACATTACTAATCTTATCTTCAACACTGTAATCCTTTACAAATCATTCTGTGAAATCTTCACAAACTGCCACTTATCAAATGAATATCTTTCTTGTAAAATTCTTTGAAAAGTCCAACTACACACTATTCTTTCATTACTCTTTCTATACCTAATTGGTCACCTCAGCACATGCTTACATGGATCTCTATATCAAATTTCCTATTATCTTTATTATTCACAACAACACTATTCTCAAACTCTTTATTGCAACTATCATTAATCACAAAGTACACTTAATCTGACTACCACACATTTCTGCTCCTCTGTTTACCAGTACCTCATCTCAAACTGAACTGTCTCACACAGTTATTCCAAACCTTCCATAACGCTAATCACATTATTATCCACACTGTTCCTGAACACTTATTAACACAAATCTCAAACATAACAATTATCTCTGCTATGGTTCTCAACCACAATTTACACACTTAATAATCCTTATCACACTGTTCTATTCCTCATTATAATGTTGTTCCCTCTGCTATTCCATCTCATCATTACCTTATACCTGTCTCTGCCAACTTTGTACCTCACTAAAACACCTTCACTGAATTCCATAACTGAATTCACTAATCCCTTCAATTTCTATAATCGAAAACCTTTAAACAACTACACTTTAACTGCAAACTGGCACACTAATGTAACCACTCACATTATACCACTAGCTTTACCATTTCTCTGCCATTACTAACAACTGCCATGTGTGCAAACAATCATACATATTTCACAAATTGGGTTTCCTCTAACCACATCTTCTCTCAGCTACTACTAGTAACTACCAAACTTATAAAAACAAACACACAATTAACATGACAAAACTCACGTGAAATCCACTTTAAATCATACAAAACCGTAGACTTACTACCAGTTGTGGACATTAAACCATGTTTTAGGACGTTGTAACCTCAATGTCTTTTCATATTCTAACTGGACCATTACTCTGATACCAACTGTGATGGCCCCGGATATTTATGCCGAATAAGGTTCTATATCCAAGTCCGCCTCCCGTGATCGGACCGAAGTCTCGCAAGGGATATTTCGCACAAGTGTCCAGTAAGAATATAAAAGACAACCACAACAGTATAAGACAAAAGAAAGTACATGTGCTCATACTTGTAAACAACATTGTACAACTATCCCAATACATTATTACATGTCCAATTAAAAAGTACAACTACCTGGGGCATACCCCGATGGAGCACAAGCTCACACAACATGACTAACTCTACTGCTGGTGGTACAAGTTTGCCGCAACGCCACCACAAGCCACACAAATGGTAAGCCCTAAAAAGAACTGTAGGGGAGTGAGCCTCAACAAGTCACAGGCTCAGTAGGGACCACCAAAAAAATAACACACAAAACTAAAGAGACCTCAACCCCAGAGGGTCTCACTGGCAACACCGATAGCCAAACTATATCATGCTCACAGCAATCATGACAAACAACAGCTAAAAACTAAATCTCACCAGCTAGCACAAATCTCGGAAGATAAAAGGGACAACAGGACTAGCTCAGTACCACTAGTCCGCCCAACAACTGAAACGCCTAGGCCACATGCCTCACAGACAAACCATTACAATAACTGGTCGCCTAAGCTATAAGCTTCACATGCAACCTACTCACGAAGGGTAACAGGACTGGCATCAACAAGCCCATCGACCACACACTTAAACCACAATCGGAAGCTTACTCTAAGAAGGGTAAAACACAATGTATCGCAACACAAAGCTACCCACGAAGGGTACATGTACCTATTACCATGAGGTACCCTCACAAAACCACAAACTCAACACCAGGGCACACCCCAACGGGTAAAACCTCAACCAACGTGTCACTACACACAAGCCATAACCAGTGGCAAAGCACGAGTCGGAAAAAACGATGCCACCACACGGGAATGGACTACTGGTTCATGACGTCAGTCTCCAACCCGGACAACACAACACAAGAACCACCTCTCAGTCTCGTAGCCATGGACTACTCAATCCAACTACCGCTCCACAAACACACAAAGTAAGTCAACCAACTGTGGAGACCAACCAACACCACACCTGCAGACCACACAGCTGTAGGTCCATGCTTGGCACAATTAGGGACTCCGGCCCGAGCTCCATAAAGTCTACTGGTGTCTGTCCCCCCAACCACGAGCGCGCTACAAGTGACCAAACACAAACTCTCACAAGTCGCTGCCCTACTGTCGTCTTTCCCTCAGTCAGACGTACAACTCAAACACAGGAGTGAGGGTGTCTAGGAAGACGACACAGGCCTCTGTGGTACACACCGTACCGGGACACACCTCGGGCACAACAGAACACGCGTGCCTGGCTCACACAGAACCTAGGGTACCCTACTAAAGAGGTATTCCGGAATAGGCGCCGGACAACCAAACTCGGCAATGCACAAACCACGATACCTACAAATATAATCTTTATTACAAACCATGGTATAAGTGTCAAGAATAGCTTGTCCCCGGTCACTATGTGACCTACGAGCTAACCTACACAGACATATATATGAACCACATTAATCAATAATGACCTGGCCTGTCATTGATCATCTCATGACCTCCATTTCCATGTTAAACACAATATATAATAACCACGCACTAACCTTTAACCCTACACATGCTTTACTAATTAAACCATCTTAAATAACCTATAAAAGACATCAAAGGACCGAGGCTAGGATCACACTAGAACCTCACTGCCCAACCACCACAAACTAACCACAGAAATTAAATCACAATGAACACAAGTGTCGTACTACTCGCCATGCACACACAAACCACATGCACAATGTTCAAACCACGTGAACAACACGCTCCTCGAGCACTACAAGTGCCAATGCACAGCTTACCAATGCCTTGCACATCACGCAATGATAATCCGGTAGATACACTATCATGCACATACATAAAGCCCACGAAACTGTTAACACGACAAGGGCCACTGTCGCCTTCTGAGGGCGACACCACGATAGTTCCCATTCAGAAGTAGAACGCGACGGGTTGGCCTATCGCGTTCAGAACGCGATAGGAGGGTTCGTCGCCTTCACAAGCAGGAACCCATCTCCGGGATCCCATCTCCGGGTCTCCCACACAAACTATATAAAACAATGTAAGAACCCATTTTTCATGCTTTACTCAATGTCCTAGCATGGTATCTATCATTTATAAAGCGAGTAACAAGCTATTCATGCTTCACATGCAATTCACAATGTAAAATGGGGTGGAATCTCCCTACCTTCGCAAAGAACATGAAGAACGGCAACCACCTGGCATTTCCTCTGCTCCGAGCGACGTCCTCGCGGCGAGAGCATGCCGAAAACACCTCCTGAACCCCAAATCGCCCAAGAACCTCCTCAAAAACTCCTCCCTGGCCGAGCAGAGCTTCCTGAGCTCTGTTTGTCATCTATCTTAAAAACGCATCACAGTTGGGAACACGACATACCATACTATCGTGACTTGAACGCGACGGAGAAGGTTGTCGCCTCCTACTGCCGACGTCAGCGAGCCGCACAGTGTGCGACACGCGGCGGACATGCAGACGAAGACCCTCAAGTGTCGGCAACCTGAACACGACACTCAGGACCGTCGCGTTAATAACGCGACACCAGACTCTGTCGCATTCACAGACAAAGAACCTGTGAGTGCTTTGGGCCCAACCTTCCGGCCCACAAAGCCTCACAACCTACAAAAACACCTATAACACACGTCATTGGCCACACATCGGCCTTCATAACTTGTAAGCGAGGATCCGCGAAGATCCAAAAAATGCACGACATTACACATATCCTCTTCATCATAGCCCCAATGTGGCTGCTGTCCATCCCTTTCTATTCTCTTTTAATCATCTCCAATCAACACACACACACACACACACACATATTCATGCATACACACAACACATACCTATTTTCCTAGAGGTTTAAAAGCCACCATAAGGTGTGTTCTTCTCCATGATCTTTATGCTTATTTCATTATTTGAGAATTACATACTACACTTCATTGGCTAATCCATATTTTTGTGTGTTTCTTTGCAAGGGTAATCATCAAGAAAGAGTCTTCTACTACAGCCGGCCGTGCTCGTAGAAGAAGAAGCGAACTCACATCCTCCCATGCAATCTCCCCACTCTAAAGGTATTTTCATGATCATCTCTTTGCATTTACTGCACCTCTTTTAGTACCAACGCATACCTGGCGATCACGATCATATCCAGCAGTTGTGCTCCACCATCTTTCTCTTTATTTTTCTTCATATTTTCTTTGTGGTGACTTGAGTCTTTTTAAGATGCGAGTCGGGATCTACAATATGATCTAGGTATGGACATGTTTGATCAAGTATGGATAGGTATGAATAGTTATATTTGTTAAAAAAAGGAGAAAATATACACCTAAGGTTTTTAATGGTCATGACTAAACATCATTACCTATGTTTATTTATCATCATCTCAAAAAGTTATTACTACGGTTTATGAACCATCAGTATAGGTATTATATGTTGTTATTGGGGTGCTATACCTATGCTTTTGATAACTTATACCTACAGTTGTTATTGATAAGTATAACTCAACATATAGCTATGATTATTTTTACGTGAGTATAGACTTTAGTCACGCGAGCATACATGTCGGATTCAAACTGTAGCTCTTTCCGTAGGTAAAGAGTTTTACCTTCAGATTTTGGGCATATACCTACAGATATTACTCGAAGCTATATGTCGTTTTTGTTGTAGTTTGATGTGAAAGTTGAGTTAATGTCTGATGAGATACAATAGTTGAAAGATATGTTCTTTCAGTTTATTTGCAGACAGAATAAGGGCAACACTTAAAGTCACACAGCAACAATAGAAGAAGGGAAGGCTGACTCTCTTCAAAGGACTCTCCCTCAGATATTTCAACGCTAGGAAATAGGGTGATAATTATGTAAATTCAGAGTTTGAAGAGGAGAGAAGAGTTTTAAGGTTTTAGGACTCTTACACTAGCTAAAACTCCCCTAATCCGTCTCTACCAAGCCTCATTTCGTTGTTGGGGCTCTGGAGGACAAGGAGAGATGGCTGAGGATGAGGAGCAAGGAGAGGAAGGGCTTGAAGCAAGGGGCTTTCTTCTTCCTCTTCGTCATCAACCCCAGGTTTCCATTATAGCAAGAAAATGTAGGCAATCTCTTAAGCACAAATCGATTAACTTAAGCCATAGGTAGCCTATACATCCATCTATCAAAGCCCCATGATTTCCCTATTTTTCGTTGCTCCATAAGGGCGAATTAAATGCCCTAATCTCTGTCATCACCATGTACCCGAACCCACATGATTATTTTCAATCCATGTACGTACTTAATCCCATGCGCTAAAATAATTCTCATAAATACTACATGATATTAGCTTTCAAATGCCCCTATTTTCCCTAATTTCCATTGTGTAAGCGTTGCTAATTAAACCGTTTCCCATGACTGTGCATGTTTAGGTCACCGAAATGTAACCTTGTTAAAGCATGCACAAACCTTATTTGTTTCCTAATTACTCATGCTGTTGATAGATCTATAAGTCTACTTTCATTTAAATCTAGTTTCATAATTTTTGGATCATCGTGCGATTTTATATCGATTTTTGACGTGGTTTGTATCATGCATGGGAGGGAAGGACCAAACCCAAAAAGGGAAAATCCCCTTTTCTGGTTCGGGCTGCTCCTCTAAAATCGCGACGGCCCGACCCCTTTTCTGGGTCGGACTTATACCCTTACTAATTACACCATTTGACCCTTGTTTACACCTATTTAAGCACTATTATGATTAGTATTAATCTGATTATTAATATTTGGTAATAATTACATAAATTCAATTAATTAAAAGCCAAAAGCACGATTATACATGCTCTCATGATTTCTTACACTTACACTCACTAAACATTATTATTTGCAATGAGACCCTATTAAAATATTCAATACTATATCTGGTAATTATTATGTGTAATTGTTTCACTTAAATTCCCTATTATTTAAATGACACCTATCTTCGTTTATTCGCGTGTTTTGTACACCGATACCGCGTCCCTCCGCCTTCGAGGACTCGAGGCAATACAGACAATGTTTCGTTACACACTTTCTCTTGGCATGGACCACCTCTCTGTTGGGAATACTTCTGACAGGACTAGGGACTCCTTGTCAAGGCCTCTGTAAGTCTCCTTGGCTTTGACGCACGTCCATTGCCGATGAGCTGGTTGTACTCTTTAAAACCCATTACACCCTTAGGGATCAGTACGAACCAATGGCCTTAGTGTGTTTCCTTCTTATCTTGGGATCACGCCGGACCATCTAGCCCATGTTCATAGCATGGCTAATGGGTGGATGTGACTTCTACCTGACTTCCGGCATCCGACCTAGTGCCGTTCAACTATGACTATCATCGGTTTAACATTATTTTATGATTATACCCCTATCTCATCTATTATCTCTATACTCTCATCTGTTCACATTCTCTTCACTCTCTCTTCTATTCGTCTACTATTCTCATCTATTCTTGGTACTCTATTTGGCCATCCCTATGATTGTCTAAGATAAGAAACATAATTTATGCTAGTGCAATGGGGCCCGATCAGGTCCTGGGAGGAGCGCCCGAAAAGTGTCATTTGCCCATGGGAGTTAAAATGATCAGGATGTTGGCATACATCCAGTGCCATTATACTATCAAGATTTAATCTATGACAATCAATCAGTGCAATCTATACAAGTGCTATCGTTACTAGTGTACCGTTGTGCAACTTTACGTGCTATTTCGTTACATGGCCAATCCTTTATCATACTTAATGTGCTATTTCCATATACAAGTGCTATCGTTCTCTTCCTATCGTTACTTTTCTCTACATGACTATGCTCTCTAGTTGTCCTACCATTTAAGACATTAATCATTTAAAGCATGCTTGTTCTTACGAGATATTAAGTCCTAGTAGGCGTTATTTGATCATCCTGCATTATTATTTTATGTGTTTTAGGTGAGTTGGATGGTGATTACCACACACACGAGAAGGGAAATGAGGATGATGCTCAAGAGTGACCAGTTTCGTCAACCACTGCTTAGTAGTTAGTTAGTATAGCTATGCGTTAGTCGTCAGTTAGTCAGTATGTAATAGTTTGAGTTTGAATAAAGTACTCTGGGCCCTAGTTTTGGCTCTGATTAGAGAATGTAATAGTTAGATGATGAATTATTAATGAAGTTGGATTTTATTTGGTTTTATCCCACATGAGTAATGATTGATGTCTATTTATCGCTCTGTACTATTAAATAATTGTAATATCGCTCTGTACTATTAGGTTATTCTTAAGTATACGATGATCTATGTTTGACCTGCCTTGACTTAGAGTCTAATTCCATACCTATGTGAGATGGGTAGAACCATGGGTAATGAGATAAAATAAACTCACACACGCACAATCTTAGTGCAAACTCAATATCTTACTTTAAAATTCTCTTTTGAAGGAACTTAAACAATAGCAATGGCAGCGAAGCGTGCACAACTTCGTGGCATGCAGCAAACTATTCAGCAGCTCACTCAGGCATTACTTCAGGCTGCTGGAGCAAATGGTAACCGTGGAGCAGGAGATCTACACAGAAATTTCCGCAATCTGAACCCGCCTCGTTTCAGTGGGACCACTGATCCCCATGAGGCAGAGAATTGGCTTGAGGAAATAGAGCATATTTTTCGCGTTATGCAATACGCGGATGGAGACACGATACTGCTAGCAACATTTCAGCTTGAAAGGGATGCTCGTGCGTGGTGGGAGTCCATTGAAGCAACACGAGCTGATGCACAATTTACCTGGAATGAATTTAAGGAGCATTTCAACTCCAAGTATTTCTTTGAACGAGTCCAAGAGAGGAAGGCATTAGAATTTGCCGCACTTAGGCAAAGGAACCTCATAGTCGCCGAATATGAAGCCCAGTTCTACCGGTTTGCACGATATGCCAATCACCTGGTAGGCACTGAGAGAATGAAGGCAAAACACTTTATTAATGGGCTCAGGCCCGCATACATCACACAATTGGCACCATTAGACATCCAGACCTACCCAAAGATGGTCAAGAAAGCACAGCTGATAGAGGATGCGATAGATCTCACTGATCGCATCAAGGGTAGAATGGTCAAGAAGGAACAAACATCCAGAGCACAAAGCAAGCCCACTAATGGCAAGAAAAGGCCGTTAAGCATCACTGACGGGCCAAGCCAAGAGTGGAAGCCCAAAGTCTTTGCCCCCACTGCACCCAACAAGCCCAGTTGCAAGCACTGTGACAAGCTAGGTCACATTGCAGAAGAATGCTGGAGGAAGGTAGGCATATGCCTACGCTGTGGTAGTCGAGAGCACTGTATCCGCGATTGCCCTCTGCTTAAGGAAAATGAGAAGCGTCCTATGGGATAAAAGAAGCCTGGCCGACTGCAGGCCCTGCAAGAAGTGGAGACCACCGAGGAGGGTGGAGTTGTGGAAGGTACACTACATGTCTTTTCCCAGTCAGCATTTGTTTTATTTGATACTGGCGCAACACATTCATTCATATCGCAAGCATTTGCTGATACATTAAATGAAAAACCTGCATCCATGGAATTTGAATTGCTTGTCACTACACCTTTGGGGGAGAAAGATCAATTAAACAAATACTTTCCATTAGCTGATGTTATGATTGGTGAACTCAACCTTAGAGCCGACTTGATCTGTATGCCCATGGAGGGCTACGATGTCATATTGGGAGCCGATTGGCTATCCACTTATGGGGCCATTGTTGATTGTAGAAGAGGGAAGATTACATTTAGTGAATTCCCTAAACTGATCTTCACGGGATGTAGACACAAGAGGCACTTGTCTCTCATCTCTACTATTAAGGCGCAAAACATGATAAGGAAGGGCTGTGTGGCATTTCTCGCCGCAATAGTTGTTGAAAAGAAAGCATCTAAAATATCAGACATACGTATAGTGCAAGAGTACCCCGACGTGTTCCCGGATGAGCTGCCAAGCATTCCACCTGAAAGAGATGTGAATTTCTCGATTGATCTAACACCTGGAGCTGCACCAGTTTCACGCCAACCCTACAGAATGTCCCCTGCTGAATTAAAGGAGTTAAAGGAGAAATTGATGGAACTACTGGAAAAGGGATTTATCAGACCAAGTACTTCTCCTTAGGGAGCACCAGTGTTGTTTGTCAAGAAGAAGGACGGATCCCTGAGGCTATGTATCGACTACAAGCATGAACAACCTGACTATCAAGAACAAATACCCTCTGCCATGCGTCGATGAAATGTTTGATCAAATATCAGGAGCTAAATACTTCTCTAAGATTGACCTTAGATCGGGATATCATCAGATGAGAATTAAGGATGCAAATATTTACAATACGGCTTTTAGGAGTAGGTACGGTCATTATGAATTTGTAGTCATGCCTTTTGGACTAACTAATGCTCCTGCAACTTTTATGCAACTGATCAATAGCATCTATCGGCCCTACCTCGACAAGTTCGTCGTGGTTTTTATTGATGACATTCTCATATACTCAAAGACCAAGGAAGAGCATGAGGAGCATCTGAGGATCGCTCTGCAGATCTTGCACGACAACAAACTCTATGCCAAATTGAGCAAGTGTGAATTCTAGCTCGAGGAGGTGTCATTCCTAGGCCATGTCATATCAAAGGATGGTATAGATGTTGATCCTTCCAAAGTAGAAGATGTACTCGACTGGGAGAGACCGACCAATGTCACTGAGATCAGAAGCTTTCTTGGACTGGCTGGCTACCACAGACGGATCATAAAAGACTTCTCCAAGATAGCTGTACCTCTTACTCGCCTTACGGAAAAAGAGAACCCTTATGTCTGGAGCAAGGAATGTGAGAAGAGCTTCCAGACACTGAAGAATTGCTTGACCTCTGCACCTGTCCTCGCATTACCAGTCGAGGGCGAAGGATTCTCAGTCTACATTGATGCATCTGGAATCGGTTTAGGCTGCGTGTTAATTCAGAATGAGAAAGTGATAGCATATTTGTAAAGTCGCGTGCTTTTCGGATCCATGCGGATCGTGTGAGTTGTGGTTGTGATGGCCGTTGTGAGGCCAGTGTGAGTTGGTTGTGTGAAATGTGTGGTTCGGATGTGTGGTTTGTTCAGGTGAGGAGCAGGTTTGGTCCTGAAATGAAATAGGACCTGCTGCAGTTGAGTTGGAGTTGGTGGCCAGGGGTGGCCGTTGACTTGTTGGCGTCCAGGTAAGTTGCCGTTGACTGCATGAACTTGGCGGCATAAGATGTGGACGTTGATGGTGGCGGTTGTCCTAGGCGGCAGAGGGGTTGACGCCAACCTGTGAATTCTGCAGGAAATAGGGTCACCCGAGGGCAGGTTTTCCACCCTATTCTCTCTTCCCCTTGCCCCAGCTTCGCGCCCCCGTGTCCCTAAAGCTTCCAACAGGTACAGGAGAGTGGTTAGAGGATCGTGGGACGTGTGGCGTTGCCGAATCGGACGAGGAAACGTCGTGGCGTGGTGCAATTGCTGTGGGAGCTCGCGGAGGGTTCGATGTGAACCAGGAGAATTCGTGAGGTTTAAGCGTGTGCTGAGGTAGGGAATGACCCTTGTAATTCCTATAGGTCGTGATAATGTAATTAGAAAACAAGAATCTGCATGAAAATGGCAATTTCGGGTCATGTTATCCATGCGGGGTACATGGGTGGTTTGAGTAATTTAGCAAATGAAACATGCTGTTTTGGGTTGTGTGGGATTCATGCATGTCAGAGGAAGTGTTTCCTCATATTTTCTCGATGGTTTTGGGATCAGAATGTATGTAGGATCAATTTAGGGTTTCTGCAGGAATAGAGGCTGAAGATCTTGGCGTCAACATCGATTGACGTCAGGTTCATCAGCCGGGATACAGACGGCCATATCCCTTGTCGTCTACTTCCCATAAGCGGCAGTCGATATTGCCGCCAACCTGTGTATAAGTAGAAATGGCTGTTTATGGTATTTATCGATAATGCATGGTGCGTTGGCATCTGAGGTGGACTGAGTGCACGTGGTTTCTGTATTTAGCATACAGCATATGCAGTTAGTTACTCACTTCGAGGTTGCGTGTTGTTCACGTGAGTTCAGTAGGGTTCACGTGTAGTGGACCATTATTACTTGAGGTTTACGTGAGGTTTCACGTGGTTTGTGTGTGACGTGCACGTGGTTTTGTGTACGTGGCGAGTAGTACGACGCCTATCGTGGTTACCTCTCCAGTTGGGTGCCCCAGGTTCTTTGTGAGCCAGGCTGTTAACTCGGGGCTTTGTCCCGGTACTTGTGTTGTACCGTCGAGGTCTGTGTCGCCTGACCTAGACACCCTCACTCCTGTGTTTGAGTTGTACATCCGGCTGAGGGAAAGACGATAGCGGGACAGTACACTTGTGTTTGTCTTTAGTCACTTGTAGCGCGCTCGTAGTTGGGGGTACGGACACCAGTAGAGGTACTGGACCCCAGCTAGTCCTTTTCCAGTGCCTCACTCTAGAGAGTTCCAGGCCAGGATTTCTAGAGGTTCCAAGCATGGGCCTGTCACGTCCCGAGAATTATGCAGCGGATATTATTAATTAATTCGAGTCGATATTTCGAGACGTGGACAGTCGGCAAATAAGCCTCTAGCTAGCACGCACTAAATGTGTATCAACACAACATCATAATAGGGCCCAAATGTGAACTCAATTATAAATTGTATTCAAATCTCATATTTGTCTCAGATAAACTAATACAGGACTAAGACTCAATAAAAGCAAAAGTACATACTACCTCACTTCCTACTACATTGTTCTAACACTCAAAATAAACTAACTATAGATAGACGCATGTTTGGAACGCTCTTCACTCGGACGCATTCCCATCCTCGACTTGCTCTTCCTCTTGCACTTCATGGTCACCTAGATTGGGTAAAAGGTAGGGGATGAGCAAACTAGCCCAGTAGGATTTATATCTCAAAGTGCGGGCAATGATATAAGTGATTAACATTTTAGAACTAGGCAAGTACGATGAATGATATGCAAGTACGAATAAAACTCGTTAAAACATGATATATAAGACAAGCTAGAGAGAGTGATTATGATAGAACGAGATTTGTGAACAAGATGACAAGATAGAACTAGCAATAGATCACTTTGTACAAGCACGCAAGATTTCAATTGATGTTAATAGCTTTCAAGAACGCAAGATATCACTAATTGCATTAAATGCAGGATGACCATATCACGCAAGCAAGCAAGTAAGAATGTACGAGCACGATCAAGTAACACTAATCCGGCACGTAGACACTAATGTACACCGAGAAAAGATCCATCAAGAATGTACACCAGGACACGTGTATGTGGTTATGTATCTAACATTCAACAAGCAAGAATGTACTCCCAGCGCAGATGCAATGCCAGTAATCATTATACCCCATGGTTAACAGTATATCTATGTCTCGCCGTCATTGGGGCTAGATTGGAGCCCTTGGACACACGCCGTGCCCTGTCAGCATCTCATGTAAAATTTTAAATGTAGATACCCACAGTCATTAATAATGGCCAATGAGAGTTTCAATAAGTAAGCATGTGTAATGTCATGTTCATGATGATGAGGAGAACAAGTAGTAAGTAATGGAACATGATTTCAAGATAACAATGGTCAAGAGATAAATTCGGCAGCATAATGGTACAATTTATACTTTCGTTCAATCTTTACATTAATGGCTTTAGTCTAGTTTGTAAGTCACACTCACGAGATCAAGAAGAGAAAGGAAGTGCACGCTATCTCCAGGGAACTTCAATGGTACAACCAACTCGTCGGCCATGTGGGAATCCATGGTCAGAGGAGATTTACGGAGGCCTTGGTGAAAAGGTCGCTAGTCTACCGATTCGGAATGACCAGTAGAGAGTTTCCAATTTCCCAAGAAAGGCTGCCTAATAGTGCTAGTGTGTAGTGCGGTACGCGTGTCTCAATTCTCAAACCATCGGTCTCAAACTCGCAGGAAGCACTAGACAATAAAATATGGAATAAAACTATGCACTTTAACTCATCATGGTTTGCAAGATTTTATGATAACCATTATCATTTAAACGTGAAAGAACAGTAGGAAGATTAAATCACAAGTAGCATGAATGGATCATAACATTTAAGGAGCACCTATAATAGCATTCATGTAATTAAAGCTTTTTAAATGGGTTAATCGCTTTTAAGTCATTAAATAACAATCATGTAATGCTCAGACCCAAGACATGCAACTTACACAGTAAATATCATATTTAAACAGATCCTGGGTATATGCGGAAAACTATGCATGAAAACACATGGTTTCAGGTAAAATTCTGAGATCGCAACATATCCCTATAAGGAAGGCGACGGGGTCGTCAGATCAGGCAGGCAGAAGGCGACATGGGTACTGTCGCAACCAGAACGCGACAGAGGTACTGTCACGACCCGACCTCAGAATGCGACATATCGGGCCGTCGCGTTCACAGGGTCTGCGCCTGAGCCCGACATGGATCTGACATGCTCTTGGTTCAGACTACCATGATTTGACACAAGGTGATATTCATGAAACGCCTATATCTCTCTATATGCTGATCTTTAGACAAAACTCACAACATAGAAAATGTCGAGGACATCTATTTAAAGAACTTTTGTGTTGTAGGCTGGGTCTGAATCGGTCTCTAATTGCATGAAATATAGGAAGAACATGGTAAAGCCCTAAACATACATGACTTCATGGCGACTTACATGTTAGACTTGTAACATGAGATCTACTGATATTTGGACAAAATGTCTAACAAAAAAGATGACAAGGACAACTAGTATAAGAACTTTGTTGTTGGGGTTTTAACCTAATTCGGTCTTGAACCTTGTGAAAAACATGAGTAAGTGAAAGTTAAATGCAACCAGAAAACGCAGTATCATGCATGACTCTATTACGAAGTTTATAACTCTCTAAATAATGATCTTTAAGCAAACCATTTAACATGAAAGATGACCATATCGATTAATACAAGAACTTTCATGTTGGAGGCTTGACCTACTTCGGTCTTAAATCTCAAGCAAAACAGGAAGAACCTAAGGCTAACTGCAAACCCGAAAACACAGTATTAGGCATGACTCTCTTACGGGGTTCATAACTCTCTAACTAAAGAGTTTTAGACAAAACGTTGACCATGAAAGATGATCATGACTACAAGTAGAAGAACGTTTATGTTGATTATTTAAACTAATTCGGTCTCAAATCGTGTGAATAATAAGAAGAACGGGAAAAGCTCTAACAGTGCGCGACTTTGGCAAAACGCTTATAATTCAAAATCTACTAAATGAAATTCGATGAAACCAGTGGGAAATGAAAGTTAACTTGATGTTCTACACATTGGTATAGGATATGTTAAGGTTTTGCCCGAGAAAACCTACCTTTGGTTGACTTCAAGAGAGTGGTTTATGCAGGTCGCAGCAGATGAGAAGGGGAAGAAGAACGGCTTCTTGTGGTCGTTCCACAGCTCCTCAGCCACCAAGAGCTCCTCCACACGACCCTAGTAAGTTCTAAATTCATTCCTAGGGTTTGGGTGAAGAGTATTTAAGTAACCATGGTGTTTAGGAGTCCTATTATAACTAGGAAAAGAGGGTTTCGGGATTGGCATGTTTGGTTTCCTATTTTTGATGATTTCCTCCTCCCTTTGAGTGTGTAAGGCATTATGAAACCTCCCCTCATAGTTAGGCACGAATTTGGGTTGCCATGAATGCATGATTGCATCCCAATTCAACTCTAATTGCCTCTTTTTAATTTCAGCTTATTTATGGTTACGAATTTCTATGTATTTTCTAGCTTCATTTGATTTTTGGGCCAAATGTTGTCCATTGGCCCGATTATGATAATGGGTCATCAATATATAATGTTGGAAGTCTCCCCAAGACTTTTATTTAATTTTTGATTGCGTCGTATTTCCGTGTTAACAGTTTTCCGACTTGTTTCCTTATTTAGATAATCGGTCGCAATAACTCTTAAACCTAGCCCAAATGATTTTTATTGAACCAAATTTCTTGATGGGTCATTATAGGATATTATTTGAAGTCCATTTACGATTTTTATTTAATTTTATAACTCATTCCAGTACGTGTGATAATGATTTTCCGACTTATTCATGAATTACGGTAATAAGTCGCGAAACACTTTAAAATTGGATAATCTGATTTTTCTTGGCACAAATTTCTTTGTGAAACATTTAATAATAATATTTAGGGTTGATTCATAATTTTTACGGAATTGTCCGATGTGTTTTAGCACATACGATAATGATACGTATGTTTTAAATACTCTGATATTATGGAAATTATTTATTTCCATTTATTTGAATTTTTATGTAATTAAAATTTTCGGGGTACTACACCCTCCCCCACTTAAGAGAATTTGGTCCCCAAATTCATAGATCATTAATTGGATCCCGATAATTATGATCCATGAGTTGGTTCCAGATTTAATTCCTCTAACTTGTTTCAATCATCATGGATGCTAGTTCAACATCTACACCTATGGCCACCCATATTATTCATTTGGTTCCTTCCACTCTTGTTTTCCTTCCACAGTTGTTATAACTCCATCTTAATCCTCCAGTTGAACTAGGGTATAACCACTAGATTATTCCTTTCCTAATTTCTCCTTAATGATCTCCCCCACTTAGAAGTGTACCAATAAGAAAACGTCATAAGATCAGTCTAGGGGTTTAACAAATATACCTCCTTCCCGAAGCTCCGCTTGCATTATTGCATTCACGCGTCCTTGATGCTTTACCACTCCTTGGTTCCTTCCAGCTTGGTCTTTTAGCATGGGACAGTTGGGAAGGCGGTGGTCACGATTTCAACATCGCAGGCAAGCTCCTGCCTTCTTCCAGCACTCTTCTGCTCTATGTCCAGGCTTGTTGCAAAAGTTATAATATTCCACCGTCTTTGTTTCTTCTACCTTGATCTTTTTCTCCATGCCATAGTCCTTCCCAGTGGTTGGCCTTTTGTTGTTGTAGTTATTATTGTTGTTATTGGGGAAAGTTCCAGTTGTATCGACTGCTCCCCTTTTTATAAAGGTCGGCTTTGAGATGTCCTTCCCCCTCATGCCTTCCACCTTAGCCATAGTGTCTTCTACCAGCTGAGCTCTTTAGACCATCTCAGTGTAAGTTTGAATATTGTGTGGTCCGAGCCTTTCAATGAACATGGGTCTGAGCCCATCCATGAAACGGTTAGCCTTCAGTCTTTCAGTTCCTACCAGATGTGGGGCATACATAGAAAGACGCGCGAACTGAGCCTCATACTCAGCCACGGACATTCCCTTCTGCTTCAGTGCGGCAAATTCTGTCGCTTTCTTCTCCTTCACTCTCTCAGAGAAATATTTTCCCAGGAATATCTCCAGGAATTCAGCCCATTCCAGTTCAGCTATATTAGGCAGGTGGGCCGATGTGGCCTTCCACCATGCTCGGGCATCCTTAGTAAATTGGAAAGTGGCCAGTACCACCTTCTCCCTATTGGTGCATTGCATTACTTGGAAGATCCTTTCTATTTCTTCCTGCCAATTTTCTGCTTCATCTGGGTCAGGGGATCCAGAGAAACGAGGAGGGTTCAAACTCCTAAAATTCCGGTGCAAATCACCGGCTCTGTTCCTTGCAGCTGCAGCCTGATTTCCAGCCTGAACTACATTTTGCAGGGCCTGCGTAAGTCCAGCCACAGTGTCTTGCATAGCTTACCACTGGTTGCGAGCCATTGCAGTTGTGTGAGAGTGTTATGAGGATTCCTGAGAAAAAGGATGGAAACCAATTAATGTCTCTAGATTTATTTTAAGAGTCCATGGGTAGGAGTGTTTAATTCCTTCTAACATATTCCCAGTCTCTACCCATTCTCACCAGGTATTGTATTTAATTTCCAAGACCTAGGTTCCATAGGTATCTCCTATCCTTGAGACATATCCTATTTGGTAATCCAAGGCTTTGATACCACTAAACTGTCACGTCCCGAGAATTACGCAGTGGATATTATTAATTAATTCGAGTCGATATTTCGAGACGTGGATAGTCGGCAAATAAGCCTCTAGCTAGCACGCACTAAATGTGTATCAACACAACATCATAATAGGGCCCAAATGTGAACTCAATTATAAATTGTATTCAAATCTCATATTTGTCTCAGATAAACTAATACAGGACTAAGACTCAATAAAAGCAAAAGTACATACTACCTCACTTCCTACTACATTGTTCTAACACTCAAAATAAACTAACTATAGATAGACTCATGTTTGGAACGCTCTTCACTCGAACGCATTCCCATCCTCGACTTGCTCTTCCTCTTGCACTTCATGGTCACCTAGATTGGGTAAAAGGTAGGGGATGAGCAAACTAGCCCAGTAGGATTTATATCTCAAAGTGCGGGCAATGATATAAGTGATTAACATTTTAGAACTAGGCAAGTACGATGAATGATATGCAAGTACGAATAAAACTCGTTAAAACATGATATATAAGACAAGCTAGAGAGAGTGATTATGATAGAACGAGATTTGTGAACAAGATGACAAGATAGAACTAGCAATAGATCACTTTGTACAAGCACGCAAGATTTCACTTGATGTTAATAGCTTTCAAGAACGCAAGATATCACTAATTGCATTAAATGCAGGATGGCCATATCACGCAAGCAAGCAAGCAAGAATGTACGAGCACGATCAAGTAACACTAATCCGGCACGTAGACACTATGTACACCGAGAAAAGATCCATCAAGAATGTACACCAGGACACGTGTATGTGGTTATGTATCTAACATTCAACAAGCAAGAATGTACTACCAGCGCTGATGCAACGCCAGTAATCATTATACCCCATGGTTAACAGTATATCTATGTCTCGCCGTCATTGGGGCTAGATTGGAGCCTTAGGACACGCGCCGTGCCCTGTTAGCATCTCATGTAAAATTTTAAATGTAGATACCCACAGTCATTAATAATGGCCAATGAGAGTTTCAATAAGTAAGCATGTGTAATGTCATTTTCATGATGATGAGGAGAACAAGTAGTAAGTAATGGAACATGATTTCATGATAACAATGGTCAAGAGATAAATTCGGCAGCATAACGGTACAATTTATACTTTCGTTCAATCTTTACATTAATGGCTTTAGTCTAGTTTGTAAGTCACACTCACGAGATCAAGAAGAAAAAGGAAGTGCACGCTCTCTCCAGGGATCTTCAATGGTACAACCAACTCGTCGGCCATGTGGGAATCCATGGTCAGAGGAGATTTACGGAGGCCTTGGTGAAAAGGTCGCTAGTCTACCGATTCGGAATGACCGGTAGAGAGTTTCCAATTTCCCAAAAAAAGGCTGCCTAATAGTGCTAGTGTGTAGTGCGGTACGCGTGTCTCAATTCTCAAACCATCGGTCTCAAACTCGCAGGAAGCACTAGACAATAAAATATGGAATAAAACTATGCACTTTAACTCATCATGGTTTGCAAGATTTTATGATAACCATTATCATTTAAACGTGAAAGAACAGTAGGAAGATTAAATCACAAGTAGCACGAATGGATCATAACATTTAAGGAGCACTTAGAATAGCATTCATGTAATTAAAGCTTTTTAAATGGGTTAATCGCTTTTAAGTCATTAAATAACAATCATGTAATGCTCAGACCCAAGACATGCAACTTACACAGTAAATATCATATTTAAACAGATCCTGGGTATATGCGGAAAACTATGCATGAAAACACATGGTTTCAGGTAAAGTTCTGAGATCGCGACATATCCCTATAAGGAAGGCGACGGGGTCGTCAGATCAGGCAGGCAGAAGGTGACATGGGTACTGTCGCAACCAGAACGTGACAGAGGTACTATCACGACCCGACCTCAGAATGCGACATATCGGGCCGTCGCGTTCACAGGGTCTGCGCCTGAGCCCGGCATGGATCTGACATGCTCTTGGTTCAGACTACCATGATTTGACACAGGGTAATATTCATGAAACGCCTATATCTCTCTATATGCTGATCTTTAGACAAAACTCACAACATAGAAAATGTCGAGGACATCTATTTAAAGAACTTTTGTGTTGTAGGCTGGGTCTGAATCGGTCTCTAATTGCATGAAATATAGGAAGAACATGGTAAAGCCCTAAACATACATGACTTCATGGCGACTTACATGTTAGACTTGTAACATGAGATCTACTGATATTTGGACAAAATGTCTAAAATAAATGATGACAAGGACAACTATTATAATAACTTTGTTGTTGGGGTTTTAACCTAACTCGGTCTTGAACCTTGTGAAAAACATGAGTAAGTAAAAGTTAAATGCAACCAGAAAACGCAGTATCATACATGACTCTATTACGAAGTTTATAACTCACTAAATAATGATCTTTAAGCAAAACATTTAACATGAAAGATGACCATATAGATTAATACAAGAACTTTCATGTTGGAGGCTTGACCTACTTCGGTCTTAAATCTCAAGAAAAACAGGAAGAACCTAAGGCTAACTGCAAACCCGAAAACACAGTATTAGGCATGACTCTCTTACGGGGTTCATAACTCTCTAACTAAAGAGTTTTAGACAAAACTTGAACATGAAAGATGATCGTGACTACAAGTAGAAGAACATTTATGTTGATGATTTAGACTAATTCGGTCTCAAATCATGTGAATAATAAGAAGAACGGGAAAAGCTCTAACAGTGCGTGACTTTGGAAAAATGCTTATAATTCAAAATCTACTAAATGAAATTCGATAAAACCAGTGGGAAATGAAAGTTAACTTGATGCTCTACACATTGGTATAGGATATGTTAAGGTTTGGCCCGAGAAAACCTACCTTTGGTCGAATTCAAGAGAGTGGTTTGTGCAGGTCGCAGCAGATGAGAAGGGGAAGAAGAACGGCTTCTTGTGGTCGTTCCACAGCTCCTCAGCCACCAAGAGCTCCTCCACACGACCCTAGCAAGTTCTAAATTCGTTCCTAGGGTTTGGGTGAAGAGTATTTAAGTAACCATGGTGTTTAGGAGTCCTATTATAACTAGGAAAAGAGGGTTTCGGGATTGGCATGTTTGGTTTACTATTTTTGATGATTTCCTCCTCCCTTTGAGTGTGTGAGGCATTAGGAAACCTCCCCTCATAGTTAGGCACGAATTTGGGATGTCATGAATGCATGATTGCATCCCAATTCAACTCTAATTGCCTCTTTTTAATTTCAGCTTATTTATGGTTACGAATTTCTATGTATTTTCTAGCTTCATTTGATTTTTGGGCCAAATGGTGTCCATTGGCCCGATTATGATAATGGGTCATCAATATATAATGTTGGAAGTCTCCCCAAGACTTTTATTTAATTTTTGATTGCGTCGTATTTCCGTGTTAACAGTTTTCCGACTTGTTTCCTTATTTAGATAATCGGTCGCAATAACTCTTAAACCTAGCCCAAATGATTTTTATTGAACCAAATTTCTTGATGGGTCATTATAGGATATTATTTGAAGTCCATTTATGATTTTTATTTAATTTTCTAACTCATTCCAGTACGTGTGATAATGATTTTCCGACTTATTCATGAATTACGGTAATAAGTCGCGAAACACTTTAAACTTGGATAATCTGATTTTTCTTGGCACAAATTTCTTTGTGAAACATTTAATAATAATATTTAGGGTTGATTCATAATTTTTACGGAATTTTCCGATCTGTTTTAGCACATACGATAATGATACGTATGTTTTAAATACTCCGATATTATGGAAATTATTTATTTCCATTTATTTGAATTTTTATGTAATTAAAATTTCCGAGGTGCTACAGGGCCTGTGACCGTGTGGTCCACAGGTGGTGGTGTTTAGTTGGTCTCCACAGTTGCTTGACCTTTTCACGTGGAGCGGCAGCTGGACCTTTCGTCCGTGGCTGCGAGACTGAGAGGTAGACCTGTGTTAGCTTGTCCGAGTCAGTTTCTGGTGTCGCGAACCAGTTCACATGGCTCGTGTTTGGCTGTCTCTACTTTAGCTTGTACACCTGTACTGGTTTGCCGTTTAATTATTACAGTTGTTTTTCTTAGTCGGCAGACGGTGAGTACTTTTACAGCTTTCATATCCTGCTTAGCTGATCTATAAATTGTTGGTACTGTTTACTACTTTCGTACCTGTGGTTTTGGTTTACTCGGTTTTGGGGCAGTTCCCTACTGAGCCAGTGACTAGCGAGGCTCACCCCTACCCCCACAGGTGAGAGCGAGGAGGACGTTTCACGACCGTCGTCCAGTTCAGAGCCGCGCCGTAGCGGTGCAGGGTCGGTACCTCCAGCTGTGTAGTAGCAGCTCCAGCAGTGTAGTGTAGTTAGTTGTTTTTTTTCTTCAGTTGTACCTCGGGGTATGCCCCAGGCTCTTATACTTCCTTTCAGTTTTTGTGGAAATATGGCTATGTAATTTGTGATATATATATATATATATATATATATATATATATATATATATATATAAAATGTGGTGTGTTCCTTTGTGTTTACACGGACTGTGGTTTGGTATCGCTTGCGAGGCTTCGGCCCGTTCGCGGGAGGCGGACTCGGATCAAGTACGTTATCGGTTTAACGGGCTTGGCCGAGGCGTTCCGCCACAGTTGGTATCAGAGCAAGGTCCGTGTTAATATAAGGGAACTAGAAAGATACATAGCCTTATTTCGGTCTTGGTACACTGCTGGTAGGGACCCTAGTTTCTGATAATTTGTTGTTTTGATTTTTGCTTGGTGTTTTGTTTATGTAGAAATTTCTGGAATGGCTGATAGAAGAGATTGGGGTAGTGGAGGAGATGATCCGAAGGAAAGTACTCAGCGTATGATAGAAAGAATCTGGGAAAGCCTCACGGATATTCGAGCAAGGATGGATCAGCAGGCGCCGGTACCACCGGTTGCAGTGCAACCTGGGGATGGAGAGACTGTACCTGTTGCTCCAGTCCCGCCAAGAGTGGAGGTGCCTTTTGCAGCACCTGTACCACCACCACCACCAGTGTTATTAGTAGAGGAACCAGTGATGCAGGTTGAAAAGTTTCTGAGATTGCAGCCACCCACTTATTCCGGAGGGCCGAATCCAGATACAGCGAAGCACTGGGTTCATGAGATCGAAAGAGTTTTTGCAACTATGAGGTGTCCGGCAGCAGATAAAGTTGTGTTAGCTGCTTATCAGTTGAAAGGTTTTGCATTGGAATGGTGGCGACTGAAGATGCAGACCACCTTTGCAGGCAGGACAAAAGAGGCTATTACTTGGTAGGAATTTCTCGATGTATTTATCGATACATTCTTTCCGATTCAAGTACAGCAAGTGAAAAGAAAGCAGTTTCGGATGCTCCAGCAAGGTAACTCTTCAGTTTTAGAGTACCAAATGAGGTTTATGGCACTTAGCCGTTATGCACCTTATGTAGTTTCAGATAATAACATGATGGTTGAGTATTTTATTAGAGGTTTGAGAGTGGAGTTGCAGGATGCAATAGTACCTCTCATGTGTAAGACAGTGGAAGAAGCAGCCCAGAGAGCAGCTACATTGGAGAGGTCTATTCGGACTCGTCAGGTGGGCGAGTCAGGCTCAGGTAGTTTTTGGCTACCGCAGCAATCAGTAGGTGCAAGTACGGGTAAAGCATCAGCAGGACCTTCTTCATCAGGCTTTGGTAAATGGGGTCAGAAATTAAAGCAAGTATTTAAAGGCAAAGGAAGAGGATGGGGAGGTCGTCAGAAGTTCCAACAAGGCCGCGGTAGGCCTGAGGTGGAGGAGTCGCAGCAGAGTACTGCCAGGCAGCCCATTACTCCACCAGGATATAGATGCTATAATTGTAATCAGCCAGGGAATTTGATCCGCAATTGCCCCTATCCGAGAGAATATGGGTATGGAAGAGGTGTGCAGCAGCAGCAGCCTCAGTAGTTTCAGCAACCACAAGTAGGTCGTGGCAGAGGAGCACCACAACAGCGAGGAAGAGGCCGGGTTATGGCTATCACCCGAGCCCAGGCGAAGGCATCGAATATGATAGAAGGTACTTTACCTGTTTATAATTATTCAGAAAGAGTCTTATTTGATTCGGGTGCCTCTCATTCTTTCATTTCCGAAGAATTTCTGGATTGTATAGCTCATCCTTTAGAGGAGAAGTCTTGTGAGTTAGTAGTGGAGGCTCCTTCGGGTGAGTTCCTACTCACTTCAAGCTATATAGATGAAGCTCCTGTTATGATTGAAGGGAACCAGATGCCGGGTCGGTTGTATGCCCTGCAGTTGTCATATTATGATATTATTTTGGGTATGGATTGGCTTGAGTTGTATGGAGCAATGTTAGATTGCAAAAAGAAAAGGATCAGGTTTTGTCATCCTACTGGTGCAGTATTTGAATATCAAGGTATGCCTTTTTATACCTCTAAGTTTCTAATTTCTGCAATTAAAGCTAGAAAGTTGATAAATGCTGGATGTGTGGCTTATTTAGCCTCGGTAAGTCTGGTAGAAGCTAGTCAGTCAGTGGAAGCAGTTCCCGTGGTTAGGGAATTTGCTGATGTTTTTCCTGAAGATTTGCTTGGTTTAGCTCCACATAGAGAGGTGGACTTTACCATTTAGTTGCTGCCAGGTACCATGCCGATTTCTAAAGCTCCATATCGGATGGCACCAGCAGAACTTAAAGAATTGAAAAAGCAGTTAGAAGAATTTGGGGAGCGCCGGTTTTATTTGTGAAAAAGAAAGATGGAAGCTTTTGGATGTATATTGATTATAGAAAGTTGAATGATGTGACCATTAAGAATAAGTACCCGTTGCCGAGGATAGATGATCTATTTGATCAATTGCAATCAGCAAAGGTATTTTCTAAAATTGATTTGAGGTCCGGGTACCATCAGTCGAGAATCAAAGAGGAGGATATAGATAAGACAGCTTTTAGAACCAGATATGGTCACTTCGAGTTTGTGGTTATGCCATTTGGGTTGACCAATGCTTCTGCAGGTTTTATGGATTTGATGAATAGAATTTTTCATCCATATTTAGACCAATTCATTGTGGTCTTTATTGATGATATTCTGATTTATTCAGCACATGAAGAGGAGCATGCAGCTCATTTGAGGTTTACCCTGCAATTGTTAAGGGATAACCAGTTGTTTGCTAAATTCAATAAGTGTGAATTTTGGTTGAAAGAAATTCAGTTTCTAGGTCATGTTATCTCAGCTAAAGGAATAGCAGTGGACCCGAGTAAAGTGGAAGCAGTGATGAGATGGGGAGTGCCTAAGACAATAACCGAGATTAGAAGTTTTCTGGGATTGGCAGGTTATTATAGGTGCTTTATTCAAGATTTTTCTAAGATTGCAGCACCTATGACTAAATTGACCAGGAAAGGGGTGCCATTTGTATGGTCCGGTGAATGTCAGAAAAGTTTTATGGAATTGAAGAAGAGACTCACATCAGCACCTATATTGACATTACCGGCAGGGAGTGGTGGTTTTGTGTTGTATACTGATGCTTCAAGGAGAGGACTTGGTGCAGTGCTTATGCAACATGGCAAAGTGATAGCTTATGCGTCCAGGCAATTGAAGCCGGCAGAGGAGAATTACCCCACTCATGATTTGGAATTAGCAGCAGTTGTGTTTGCCTTGAAAATGTGGAGGCATTATCTGTATGGCGAGAGATTTGAGATCTTTACAGATCATAAAAGCTTCAAGTATATCTTTTCGCAGAAAGATTTGAACCTTCGCCAGCGCAGATGGATTGAATATTTAAAGGATTATGATTTCAGTTTGGCTTACCATCCGGGTAAGGCCATTGTTATAGCAGATGCCTTGAGAAGAAAGGCATATGTAAGCTTGATGATGATTAAAGAATGGAAGTTGTATGAAGAGGTAATGGAAAACTCCTTATATGTGCCCAGTAGTCAGCGACGGGCAGTACTAGCTGCTAGTGCTATAGAGCCGTCTTTGTATTGGCAGATTATTGAAACTCAGAGAGCAGATGTAAATTTAGCTGAAATTGTGAAAATGGAAGGACTTACCATTGATGATAATTGTGTGGTCAGGCTCAGGGGCAGGTTGTTTGTTCCAATTGAAAGAGAAGTAAAGCAGCGAGTGTTGGAAGAGGCTCATAAATCTAGGTACACTATCCATCCGGGTAGTACTAAAATGTACCATGATTTGAGAAAACATTTCTGGTGGCCTCATATGAAGAAAGAAATAGCAGAGTTTGTTGCAAGATGTGCTATCTGTCAGCAAATTAAAGCAGAGCATCAGAAGCCTGGAGGTCTATTGCAACCGTTACCCATTCCACAGTGGAAATGGGATGATATTGCTATGGACTTTGTGGCAGGTTTCCCAAGATCGAGTTCCGGGCATAATGGAATATGGGTATTTGTTGATAGATTGACTAAGGTGTGCAGATTAGTGGCAGTAAGTATGTCTTGGACAGTGGACAGATTAGCAAATATTTATGTTGAAAGAATTGTTCCACTGCATGGTATTCCGAAGACTATTGTGTCTGATAGAGATCCAAGATTTACTTGTGGTTTTTGGAGAAGCCTGCAAAGAGTAATTGGTACTGAGCTGAGATATAGCTCCGCTTATCATCCCTAGACAGATGGTCAGACAGAGAGGACCATCCAGACGATTGAAGATATGTTGCGGGCTTGTTGTTTAGTTTGGGGAGGTAGCTGGGAGCATCATTTGGGAATGTTTGAGTTTGCCTACAATAATAGTTATCATACCAGTCTTGGGATGGCACCGTATGAAGCTTTATATGGAAGGCCATGTAGAACCCCATTGAACTGGCATGAAGTGGGAGAAAGGCAATTAGTGGGTCCTGAATTGATTCTGCAAACCACAGAAATAGTGAAGCTTATTAAAGAAAAATTGCAGGCAGCTCAAAGCAGGCAAAAGAGTTATGCGGATATCCGGAGGAGACCACTTCAGTTTGAAGTGGGAGATTTTGTTTTCTTGAAAGTTTCCCCGAGTAAAGGTATTACGAGATTTGGCAAGACTGGAAAGTTGAGTCCAAGGTATGTGGGACCCTTTCAAGTGTTAGAAAGGATTGGGGAGACGGCTTATAGGCTAGATTTGCCAGCAGATTTTGCAGATGTTCATGACATATTTCATGTCTCTATGTTGAGAAAGTGCATTGAAGATCTAGCTCAAATAATCAGATATCAAGGTGGTGACCTGAGGCCGGATATGACTATGCCAGAATATCCAGTGCAGATCACAGATCGAAAAATAAAGAAGTTGAGAAATAATGAAATTGAGCTAGTTAAAGTAAGATGGGAAAATAGGTTGGGTGGTGAGGATACCTGGGAGTTAGCCGAGGAAATGGCTAAAGGGTATCCCTATCTGTTTGAATAAGTCTTTATATTTTCTTTTTAGATAATAGTGCTTGTAAAGGTGTGTATGTTTAAGTTGTTTAACTTTGAGTTGTGTTATGAATTTCGAGGTCGAATTTTTCTTTTTAGATGATAGTAATGTAAAGTCGCGTGCTTTTCGGATCCATGCGGATCGTGTGAGTTGTGGTTGTGATGGCCGTTGTGAGGCCAGTGTGAGTTGGTTGTGTGAAATGTGTGGTTTGGATGTGTGGTTTGTTCAGGTGAGGAGCAGGTTTGGTCCTGAAATGAAATAGGACCTGCTGCAGTTGAGTTGGAGTTGGCGGCCAGGGGTGGCCGTTGACTTGTTGGCGTCCAGGTAAGTTGCCGTTGACTGCATGAACTTGGCGGCATAAGATGTGGACGTTGATGGTGGCGGTTGTCCTAGGCGGCAGAGGGGTTGACGCCAACCTGTGAATTCTGCAGGATATAGGGTCAACCGAGGGCAGGTTTTCCACCCTGTTCTCTCTTCCCCTTGCCCCAGCTTCGCGCCCCGTGTCCCTAAAGCTTTCAACAGGTACAGGAGAGTGGTTGGAGGATCGTGGGACGTGTGGCGTTGCCGAATCGGACGAGGAAACGCCATGGCGTGGTGCAATTGTTGTGGGAGCTCGCGGAGGGTTCGGTGTGAACCAGGAGAATTCGGGAGGTTTAAGCGTGTGTTGAGGTAGGGAATGACCCTTGTAATTCCTATAGGTCGTGATAATGTAATTAGAAAACATGAATCTGCATGAAAATGGAAATTTTGGGTCATGGTATCCATGCGGGGTACATGGGTGGTTTGAGTAATTTAGCAAATGAAACATGTTGTTTTGGGTTGTGTGGGATTCATGCATGTCAGAGGAAGTGTTTCCTCATATTTTCTCGATGGTTTTGGGATCAAAATGTATGTAGGATCGATTCAGGGTTTCTGCAGGAATAGAGGCTGAAGCTCTTGGCGTCAACATCGATTGACGATAGGTTCATCAACCGGGATACAGACGGCCATATCCCTTGTCGTTTACTTCCCATAAGCGGCAGTCGATATTGCCGCCAACCTGTGTATAAGCAGAAACGGCTGTTTATGGTATTTATCGATAATGCATGGTGTGTTGGCATCTGAGGTGCACTGAGTGCACGTGGTTTCTGTATTTAGCATACAGGGTATGCAGTTAGTTACTCACTTCGAGGTTGCGTGTTGTTCACGCGAGTTCAGTTGGGTTCACGTGTAGTGGACCATTGTTACTTGAGGTTTACGTGAGGTTTCACGTGGTTTGTGTGTGACGTGCACGTGGTTTTGTGTACGTGGCGAGTAGTACGACGCCTACCGTGGTTACCTCTCCGGTTGGGTGCCCCAGGTTCTTTGTGAGCCAGGCTGTTAGCTCGGGGCTTTGTCTCGGTACTTGTGTTGTACCGTCGAGGTCTGTGTCATCTGACCTGGACTCCCTCACTCCTGTGTTTGAGTTGTACGTCCGGCTGAGGGAAAGACGACAGTGGGACAGTGACACTTATGTTTGTCTTTAGTCACTTGTAGCGCGCTCGTAGTTGGGGGTACGGACACCAGTAGACGTACTGGACCCCAGCTAGTCCTTTTCCAGTGCCTCACTCTAGAGAGTTCCGAGCCAGGATTTCTAGCGGTGCCAGGCATGGGCCTGTGACCATGTGGTCCACAGGTGGTGGTGTTTAGTTGGTCTCCACAGTTGCTTGACCTTTTCACGTGGAGCGGCAGCTGGACCTTTCGTCCGTGGCTGCGAGACTGAGAGGTAGACCTGTGTTAGCTTGTCCGAGTCAGTTTCTGGTGTCGCGAACCAGTTCACGTGGCTCGTGTTTGGCTGTCTCTACTTTAGCTTGTACACCTGTACTAGTTTGTCGTTTAATTATTACAGTTGTTTTTCGTAGTCGGCAGACGGTGAGTACTTTTACAGCTTTCATATCCTGCTTAGCTGTTCTATAAATTGTTGGTACTGTTTACTGCTTTCGTACCTGTGGTTTTGGTTTGCTCGGTTTTGGGGGAGTTCCCTACTGAGCCAGTGACTAGCGAGGCTCACCCCTACCCCCACAGGTGAGAGCGAGGAGGACGTTTCACGACCGTCGTCCAGTTCAGAGCCGCGTCGTAGCGGTGCAGGGTCGGTACCTCCAGCTGTGTAGTAGCAGCTTCAGCAGTGTAGTGTAGTTAGTTGTTTATTTTCTTCAGTTGTACCTCGGGGTATGCCCCAGGCTCTTATACTTCCTTTCAGTTTTTGTGAAAATATGGCTATGTAATTTGTGATATATATATAAAATGTGGTGTGTTCCTTTGTGTTTACACGGACTGTGGTTTGGTATCCCTTGCGAGGCTTCGGCCCGTTCGCGGGAGGTGGACTCGGATCAAGTACGTTATCGGTTTAACGGGCTTGGCCGAGGCGTTCCGCCACAATATTCATCAAGACAGTTGAAGTCTCATGAAGTCAATTATCCTGTTCATGACTTAGAACTAGCTGTCGTGGTATTCGCACTTAAGATTTGGAGGCATTACTTGTATGGAGAGCAATTTATTGTCTACTCTGACCACAAGAGTCTGAAGTACTTATTTTCTCAGAAGGAGCTCAATATGAGACAAAGAAGATGGCTGGAGTACTTGAAGGACTTCGATTTCAATATCCAATACCACCCAGGCAAGGGTAATGCAGTAGCTGATGCACTCAGTAGAATGCCAGTAGCGTCATTATCTTGCTTAGTCATGGGCGAGATGCAACTATTAGAACAATTTGCCAGTCTGGATTTAAATATTGAATAGAGAAGTGACCAGATGTTGGTGGCCAACCTTAGAGCTCAACACAACATCTTTGTCGAGATCAGGGAGCAACAGGCTAATGATCCATTCTTAATCCGACTTAGGTTTGACCGCTTGTTGACTCACCTAATATCCCATGTAGACGGCAACATCGACTGCCACTAACTACAAGTTGGCGGCACAGGCCCTTGACGTCGACTCTGATTGGCGTCCACTGGAGTTGACGTCTGCATGGGGTTGGCGTCAGCATTGTTTGACGTCAACCAAGTTTACTTGGTCTGCGCAACTGCTCGAGATTCCAGCTCACTAAATGCCCTCTCCTCACTCATGCAGCGCATGGGGCCGTTCCCAACGAGCAAATGAGCCACCTTGGCACCCCCCTAACCCAACAAAAGTCCTACATGTCCCCCTCTCATTGGTTCAAGCCTTAACACATGGATTGCCACATGTTTAAGTGTGTTTTCTCACACTTGAGCATCCAATGCTCCCTAGCTCCTCCCCCACTCTCTATATATATCACTCCTTGGCCTTCTAAGGGAAGAGAGGAGAGGATGGACGCCCAGGCTTTGATGCCTTGAGAGAAGAGAAAGAAAAGTGATAGAGAGCTTCCACCTTTGCTTCCTCTACTTCCTCTCAACCTTTGGAGCATCCAGGAGGCTTCACCACATGTTGGAGGAGTCAACCACGCCATTCAATGAGGATCATCTCCCTCCTCTCTTTCTCTTTCTTCCTCTTCCTCTTAGCTTTGCATGCAACTCACTACACACAAACACACTCTAGGCACAGTGTACCTCCCAACACACTCAAAAGGGGTTTTCCAACCAAAAAATGGAGGGAAGAAGGGTGGTCGTAACACTTGGACACCCCTCTTCTCAAGCCCACAACCGGTACGGGGCTCTCCTTTTGGGCTTCTTCTTTCTGTTCAGGACGTTTACTACACTGCATCCAAGTCTAATAGAGCTTTTCCTTGTGGCAGGAACACTTTGAAGGATACCATGGAGCTTCTTCTCTTTGGCCGGCCGAAGAGAGGAAAGTTGGAGTCCCACCATCCACCGCTACGCGAGGCACGTCACCGGTGTGATCACAACACTTTCTTGGGCACAAGTAAGGCCCTGGCGATCACATCCCGTTCATCTTCTTAGCTGATTTCTTTCTTTTTCCCTTGGTCAACCCTGTCAAACGGAGGTCAAAGAAGCAAAAGAAGGTCGACCAGCATCCATTCAATGCCAACGAGGGAGCTCACCCAACATTCGGGAACCTCCGGAGACTACAAGTGCTCGCGGGGGTCGCAGAACGGAGCGTCCACAGCTCTTTTTTGGCGATCACGGTGGGATAGCTTCTGCTGCCACAGTTTCAACCCGCTTCCAGGTAAACGTCAAACGATCTTGTCGCTAATTTAGGTAAGTGTCCACCTTTCCTGCCGTTTATTTCTCCTCAGCGTCATCTTCTATTGCCGTTTACTCCCTTTCAACGTCTATCGATCATGTCGTTTACTATCTTCTGAAGAACTAAACGTCCACTGGTTTGTCGTTTACTTCCCAGAAGCTTGTTTTTGGCTTGTTTTGATTGATTTTCTTTTCTGTTTGCTTCCTGTCTGATCTCTAACGGTCCTCAGTCATGGGGGTCCTTACTTCTCTTCTGTTGTAGCCTCCCCACACATTTTAGGATAGCCCCTCCTTGATTCACAACCTTTTATCTGGGGATTCCCTCTCGGGTAAATCAGGTTGGCTTTAAGGAGAACTCCATAAGTCCTTAAATTCTGTGGATTCCCTCGCGGTATGGGGCAGAAGGACCTTTTACCTTCCTATTTAGTTTGCCGATTCACCTAGGTTTGAGTGAGAGGTGGGAGAATTGGCCCTTTACAAGTCTAATTAACACACAACTCCAACCTTTAAAAATTTTGGGGCATTGTTTGATAACATTGTTTGGTAGAAATCCACATTTCTCCTAATAACAGTGTAATTAATCAACTTAACCATATCAAAATTAGTAGGTTGTGTGTGTTGCTAATGGACTCTTGGATGAATTCTGTTAACATGTCTAACAATCCAGCATTTGAATATGATGATGACATCCATGATGAATTTGTCGAAATGTTTAATTCTAATGTTCAGCCTGAGGAGTCGATTCAATCCTCCTCTCAGGTCGAGAATGAGAGTGTGAGTTTGAGGGTCAACCCCACATATGCTCAAGTAATCCAAGATGACCCCAAATTCTCCAAACTCATGTCCCGCTATTCGCCCGAGGACATCATTTCAATGCTTTCCAAGCATACCGTCCGGGCAATGGCCTCTCCTTCTCCTTCCTCACCATCCCCTTTCAATACCTCCTCATCTAGGCCCATTCCTAGGCCCGTCACTCCTTCCCGGGTTCCCATTTCCATTCCTATTCCTCCTCCCACCCCTTTACCTACTCCCATTCCAACTTTTCCCTCCGTCTATCCGCCTTATGTCCAGCCTACACCCCCCAATCAATCCGAATCCATCTCTCGGTCGGAGATGGAGGGTCTTGTTAGGAGACTCTTAGCTGAGTCCTTATCCCCGTCCAAGCCTTATCCCCTTCAAAACTACTGCAAGCTCCCCAATGCCTACTTTCCATCGGGTTTCAAGGCCCCGAAATACCGCAAGTATGACGGGACCACCGACCCCTAATTCCATCTTGCCGGCTTCACCATTGATTCTCACCGGTGGTTATACGATTGGGTCCTCTTAGTCCACCTCTTCCAATAATCGTTAGAAGGGGAGGCTTTGAGGTGGTTCACCTCCTTACCCACATCGAACCTTGTTAACTTTGACATAGTCTCCAAATGCTTCATCTCCCACCTTTCATACATGGCCACCCAAGTCCCTACACTTCCCGACTTGGTGGCGGAAAAGATGAGGCCGGACGAAGATTTCGTCACATTCGCCAACCGATGGAGATCCATGGCTTCAAGGGCCGACATCCCCATCCCGGAGTCCCAAGCCATAACAATGATAGTCACCAACACCACCCCTTTGCTCCGATCCATATTGATGCTTAGTGAGATCCCCTCCTTCGCACATTTTTACAACCAAGCTAGGGTGGTTCAAAATCAAATTAAGGACTCCTCTCTCCCGCCATTCTTTGAAGGGAAGCCCAAGGGACGCAAGACCCCCACGGCACCTGCCACCGAGGGGGTGACCGTCGATGAGTCCATTAATGCTTGTTGTCAGCCACTGAGGCCTCCTAACAAGCCTTCCAATCCTCCTTCTGATCTTCACCAGTTCCCGTTACAACCCTCTATGCCCTATTCAACTGCTCCCCTTTCTTCTGGCTATACTCGTCCCGGTCCCAAGAGATCTTACTATCCTACTCTCTCAGAATCCCTTGGGGACATTTTCTTTGCCCTCATATCTTGCGATGCTATCCAACTCCCACCACAAAAGGAAGGTGTGCATCTGAGGGCTGATACCTCAAAATACTATCCCTATCATAGGGCTCCCGGTCATGAAATCCACAATTGCTTCACTTTCCAAGACTGGGTGTATGACATGAACGATCAGGGTAGGATCAATTGGGATAATGTTAAGGTCGCCATTTCCGAGTCCAGGCATACGAGAAGGGACCTAGGTATTGTGCAGAACCCCCCCCCCCCCCCCCAACCACCACAACAACAATAGCTCATCCTCCTCCAAGTCCTAGGAAAAAGTCAATATCATGGCACATCCAGAACCTCGGGTTGTGAGGAGAGAGCAGTGGTGGGGGGTAGAAGGTTTTGAGGAATGGTATCCATGCCCTTCAATAGAGTCCCAGGAACCCTCCACCACTGAAGAGGTACCTAGTAAGGAGAAGGGGCATGAAGCTAGAGAACTAGCCAAGTTAGGGGCATCCAATCAGTGCTCAACTCAAACCATCACCCGAATTTCCAAGCCTCCCAATCAAGTTCCCAAGTCCCTGCAAATCCAGATCATTGTGTCACCTATTTTAAGAGCAACTTTGTAGACCCCCAATCCTCTCCTGCTAGAACTTGAATATCCGAAACCCGTAGGATATGGGGCCATTATTCTTTGGCAACCTGCTAAAGCTTTCTTAAAGGAGGTTCTTCCCGCTCCATAGGAGACCAAGCCGATTTTCCTTAGGCTGATGTGCCATGTTAGCTTATTTGCAAAGTTGGCACCCGGCTCATTCCCTAGAATGTTTGGTCCTCTTCCTCTCACCAAGCCAACTCCCTTAACTGTTCTTCGAGTCCCTCAATCTCATTCATGTTCAACCCTTTCAACAAGGACTCGAAGTGATTTGTTCTCCACTGAGTCCCTTGCAATGTGCCTGTTATCCAAGATCAGGGGCAACCCTTTCTTTCCAACCAGATCCATCTATCTCCTTTTTAAACAAGGCACTTTCAGGGGGCACTTTGGTTACTTCATTATATGCGTTGGCTTTGGCTTCAAGGGGCCTTCCTTCCTTTATATGGTCCATTGTTTATTCTTATATCAATTTCATATCGGACCATCTTCGGATGCTGGGATTTGTGTGATGGGCAATTCAGCTCGGGTTTGGGACCCACCATTTCAGCTCCTCACACTCCTGTCTCAAGGGCAATTCACACTGGTTAGGAGAACTTCATCCTAGTCTTTGGCAAGTTCAACCCCTTTCTTTATGTTTGAGGGGGACCCCACTTCACTCAATCAGCCTTCTGCTAAGCCTCCCGACTTGTTCACTTCTTCCCAATGCTCACCCTATCACAAGGGGCACACCTTTCCCCCATGGACCATGTTGTTCATTGTGTGTTCCTTCTTCCTTCCATTATTGTACATTCTCCATCCGTACCTTACTCAATTCACATCTATCGCCATCAAATTCCTTCTTCTCGCCTTCTATCTCACTCCCTATTTCACCCCTCACCATTATAATCTAAGGTGGTCATGCGAGAAAGGTAAGTACTGGTTTACATGCACCTCCTTAAGAGCATATCGCTTGAGGCCATCCTACTTCATGAGGCTCATCTTCGACAATAGCTAGAAGGCCCAGGTGAGATCTCTGCCTAGGGACATTCCGCTCGGGATGTTCCCACTCATTGTATATACCATTTTTGAAATTGTTCGATTTACTTTACTTTTCTCAAAAAAAAAAATCAAAAAAAGTGTATATATTGTGTACATATTTTATTCAAAAAAAATGAAAAGGAAAAGGAGTCAATAGATTGGCAACTGTCATGTGTCTCAAGTCACATGTGAAAGAGTAAGAGGCACTTGAGTGAACCAAGGACCTTGGTCTAGGAAAGTCATGGAGATTTCTATCAGGCATCACAACAAATGCTTTTGGAGGACAAATTAACATCCACACACTACACATCTCAAAATTCGAGTTGTCACCCCAAGACAGTTATTTGTCCCAGGACACAACAAAGGTTACAATCCTCCTCCTTCTTCTACTCGATTGATCAAGACACTCAGCACCCTTCAACTGTTGAGCTTAGCATTCAAGAAAACTTCCCCTAAGGTGAAACTAAGACACCAGAGCACGTGAAGAGGGCAGTGTCCCTGCAGGTAAAAAAAAGAAAGAACAAAGAAAAATCAATCAAAAGAAAAGAAAAGGAAAAGAGCCTGGTTGTGACCGTGCCCAAAGATAAAATCCCTCCATTCAATACAAAGTCAAATGCTACATTGTTTGAGTTTTTCCATAGCCGATTGTGGTAGGGCAATACGGGTGCTCGGCAATGTAGGGGTTGCCAGGTCCTGACCCTGGGGTCCACAAACACCTCACTTTGATCCCGCTAAGCCACACATGGCCAGGTTCACTCATCCAATCGGCACCTTGCAAAAGTGTAGGGGCAAACAAGTCTGAAATCACCTGAAGGGGCATGTTGTTAAGACTGTCTCAGCTCATCAACTTAACGGTTTTTTGTTGATCCTCTCGTGAAGTTTATCCCCTTATTTCTTCCTTTCTCCCTTGAGGATTTCAAACCTTTGAGGTGTCTGAAGGACAAGTTTTTTTGTTGAGGACGACAACTCCCTTTTTTAAATCACACTTCACGTTAAGCTATTCACTGAAGGGCAATGCTTATTGCCATGAAAAATCTCCATGTTTCTGCTGGGCCAATTTCTCGTTACTTCATCAGCCTTGTGCTCTTTCACTACTTAAAGATAGTTGCTAGGTGTTGACAGACATCCAAAAGAAAAAAAAAAAAAAGAAGGGGCAAATCATTCAAGCACATATTGCACAAATGCCCCAAAATGGCCTTCCAATAACGTCCACATCGTTGGACGTCTGTTTACTATTGACAGCAGCATGGGTGGTCGCCTACGCAGGCAGACGGTGCAGATATTGACGTCAATTGTACATTGGCGGCAATCGATATGGACGTTAACCTGCCCGAATTTTCAAACCACTATTGTTCATATAGCCATTATTTCTTATCTTGTGCTTCAAGTTGTCTTGCAGATATTTAAGCACAAGCAGTGCTTCAAATCCAAGAACACTCGTGCGACCTTGAGTGTTGCACAGGTATGTCTAACATAGGATTAGTCACCAGAGGCGAATAGCTTGGCGACCGTGAACCCAGAGTTCCCTTTATCAAAAATTATGACGGGTTTGCGATCTCTCAGTTATTCGTGTGGCCTTAGAATTTCCTCTGGTTCCAACTTGCATTTTAGATAGGGAACCCACACCAACATGCATTTAGGACTTCACTGCTAAAGTTCAGTTACTAACTCAAAAAAAATGGAGATTTTCCTCAATCTCTCTGTGGCTCCCCAGCTCAAGTGGCCTACCGGGTCAGCACCACTTTCTTGAATATCCTAGCCGATTTCGGGTCTATGTTGCCCCCCCTTCTCCTCTTGTCCCACCGTGCATATCACAAGTAATCTTTCCAGTCTTATTGAGTTCATGTGAACTTTTCGCCAGTCATGAGCTTAATTCTGGACTTCCATCTTTCCAAACATTGAATCTAGTTAGAATCTTTTGATAATCCTTTGAGAGTACAATCAATCCCCTTGTCTTTACAACCCCCTAAATTTGGACAAACATCCTAATTAGTCAGCGGGCCCAAACGGACTATGGTTGTGAGATTCCCTCAATTCAACCGTCATATTACAACTCCTTTGACTCAGACAACACCAGAAACTAGTCAAAGTCCTACACGGCAATGCCAGGAACCCTATCGTTGGGTTGCAGTTGTAGTTACACGGGTAGATCACCCTTCCTCTTATCCACATTTGTCTCTCAGATGATTCGTCACTTGTTTCTAGCCTACCTCATTTGTGTGGCTTGCAAGATTTCGTATCCTCGGAGATGGCCCTTCCATTAAATCTTCGCGTCCTTTGTTTTCCGAGACACCAACCTTTTAGTCTACTCTGCTCCCTTGCAAGATCGGATGTCTCGGAGGGGCATTTGTAGACACGAGATTTGGCCCATCTCCAAGTGGTTCATGGCCCAATAAGGCCTAGTTTGACCGCTTGTTGACTCGCCTCGGATCCCATGTAGACGGCAACATCGACTTCCGCTGACTACAAGTTGGCGGCACAGGCCCTTGACGTCGACTCCGGTTGGCGTCCACTGGGGTTGACGTCTGCATGGGGTTGGCAGCAGCATTGTTTGACGTCAACCTAGTTTACTTGGTCTGTGCAACTGCCCGAGATTCCAGCTCACTAAATGCCCTCTCCTCGCCCATGCAGTGCATGGGGCCGTTCCCAATGGGCAAATGGGCCACCTTGGCACCCCCTTGACCTAGTAAAAGTCCTACATGTCCCCCTCTCATTGGTTCAAGCCTTAACACATGGATTGCCACATGTTTAAGTGTGTTTTCTCACACTTGAGCATCCAATGCTCCCTAGCTCCCCCCCCCCCCCCACTCTCTATATATGTCACTCCTTGGCCTTCTAAGGGAAGAGAGGAGAGGCTGGACGCCCAAGCTTTGATGCCTTGAGAGAAGAGAGAGAAAAGTGATAGAGAGCTTCCACATTTGCTTCCTCTACTTCCTCTCAACCTTTGGAGCATCCAGGAGGCTTCACCACATGCTGGAGGAGTCCACAAAGGAGTCAACCATGCCATTCAACGAGGATCATCTCCCTCCTCTCTTTCTCTTTCTTCCTCTTCCTCTTAGCTTTGCATGCAACTCACTACACACAAACACACTCTAGGCACATAGTGTACCTCCCAACACACTCAAAAGGGGTTTTCCAACCAAAAAACGGAGGGAAGAAGGGTGGTCGTAACACTTGGCCACCCCTCTTCTCAAGTCTGCAACCGGTATGGGGCTCTCCTTTTGGGCTTCTTCTTTCTGTTCAGAACGTTTACTACACTGCATCCAAGTCTAATAGAGCTTTTTCTTGTGGCAGGAACACTTTGAAGGAGACCGTGGAGCTTCTTCTCTTTGGCCGGCCGAAGAAAGGAAAGTTGGAGTCCCACCATCCACCACTACGCGAGGCACGTCACCGGCGTGATCACAATACTTCCTTAGGCACAGGTAAGGCCCTGGAGATCACATCCCGTTCATCTTCTTAGCTTGTTTCTTTCTTTTTCCCTTGGTCAACCTAGTCAAACGGAGGTCAAAGAAGCAAAAGAAAGTCAACCAACATCCATTCAACACCAACGAGGGAGCTCACCCAACGTTCGAGAATCTTCGGAGACTGCAAGTGCTCGCGGGGGTCGCAGAATGGAGCGTCCCCAGTACCAAGACATGAAAAGGTCGTTTTGGTGGCCAAACATGAAGCGTGAGGTGGCTGAGCATGCCGCGCACTGCCTCACATGTCAACAGGTAAAGGCTGAACACCGTCGTCCTGCGGGTGTACTTAGACCCCTGGACATCCCTGAATGGAAGTGGGAGAGTATCGGCATGGATTTCATCATGGGTTTACCCCGAACTCGTGGTGGACTTGATGCTATCTGGCTCATAGTGGACCGTTTGACTAAGTCCGCACACTTTCTAGCAATTAAGAGTACCTAGAGTGTAGATGTACTTACAGCATTATATGTAAAGGAGATAGTGAGATTACATGGAGTTCCCGTGTCCATAGTCTCAGATCGTGACCCCAGATTCACTTCTAGATTCTAGAAGGGACTTCAGACTGTTTTAAGCACAAAACTCAATTTTAGCACAGCATTCCACCCATAGACAAATGGGCAGACGGAAAGAACTAATCAGATTGTGGAGGATATGCTGCAAGCCTACACTATTGATTTTGAAGGGTACTAGAATGAACGGTTGTCATTGATAGAATTTTCCAACAATAACAGCTATCAGGCGAGCATTAAGATGGCACCATTTGAAGCCCTGTACGGAAGAAGCTGTAGATCGCCGGTCTGCTGGAATGAAGTAGGTAAACAACAGTGGTTGGGACCAGACATGATACAGAATACCAGCAGAGATATACAGATCATTAGGGACAGGATAAAGATAGCTCAATCCAGACAGAAGAGCTATGCTGAAAAAATAAGAAGAGACTTGGAATTTCAAACTGGAGATCATGTGCTACTCAGGGTATCCCCTTCCCGAGGATTTCAAAGGTTTAGGATGAAAGGTAAGCTAAAGCTGAGATTTATAGGTCATTTTGAAGTATTGGAGAGAGTGGGCGAAGTGGCTTATCGTCTAGCATTACCACCCAAGTTCTCTATCGTACACAACGTCTTCCACGTATCAATGTTAAGGAAGTATGTGTACGATCCATCACATGTAATCAGCTATGACGACATAATCCTAAACAAAGATACGACCTATAAAGAGAAGCCGGTGAAAATTTTAGACAAGAAGATACAACAGCTTTGGAACCGACCCATATCTGTGGTCAAGATACTCTGGAGAAATTATAAAGTCGAAGAAGCCACATAGGAACCCGAGGTTACTATGCGACGAAACTATCCGGAGTTATCCAGTAAGTCATTCTTCCTCTTAAGATCATATGAATTTGGAGACTAAATTCTTTTTAAGAAGGGGAGGATGTAGCAACTCTGATTTTAAATCCTAAATAAAATAAAATTTTAATTAAATAAATGAGATAAATAGAATTAAACTAGAACAAAGAAGAAATAATTGAATTAAAAAGAATTAAACTAATACCCATTAAGCTAAAATAGTAATGGGTTATACTAGTGGTCCAAACAAAATAGAATGAACCCAAAAGTGAAGAGCCCATCTTTGGATGGGAAATAATTAAGCCAATTTCGTACCTAATTATTTAATAAATTAAAAGGGTTAAGATAAGTATTAAATTAACCCATAATTATTCAAAGGAGGAGTCCTCATCCCATCCTAACCCTTTGGCCACGAAATTGGACCTCTTCCCTATCCTTTTAGGTAGATAATGGCTAGGAAATAGGGTCATAATTATGTAAATTCGGAGTTTGAAGAGGAGAGAAGAGTTTTAAGGTTTTAGGACTCGTACACTAGCTAAAACACCCCTAATCCATCTCTACCAAGCCTCAATTCGTTGTTGGGGCTCTAGAGGATGAGGAGAGAAGGCTGAGGACGAGGAGCAAGGAGAGGAAGGGCTTGGAGCAAGGGGCTTTCTTCTTCCTCTTCGTCATCAACCCTAGGTTTCCATTACAACAAGAAAAGGCAGGCAATCTCTCAAGCACAAATCGATTAACTTTGGCCATAGGTAGCCTATACATCCATCTATCAAAGCCCCATGATTTCCCTATTTTTCATTGCTCCATAAGGGAGAATTAAATGCCCTAATCTCTGTCATCACCATGTATCTGAACCCACATGATTGTTTTCAATCCATGCATGTACTTGATCCCATGCCCAGAAATAATTCTCATAAACACTACATGATATTAGCTTTCAAACGCCCCTATTTCCCCTAATTTCCATCATGTATGCGTTGCTAATTAAATCGTTTCCCATGACTTTGCATGTTTAGGTCACCAAAATGTAACCTTGTTAAAGCATGCATAAACCTTGTCTGTTTCCTAATTACTCATGCCTACTGATAGATCTATGAGTCTACTTTCATTTAAAACAAGTTTCATAATTTTTGGATCATCGTGCAATTTTATATCGATTTTTGAAGTGATATGTATCATGCATGGGAGGGAAGGACCAAACCAAAAAGGGAAAATCCCCTTTTCTGGGTCAGGCCGCTCCTCTGAAATCGCGACGGCCTGACCCGTCACGATATCAGAGGAGTCACGACCGGCCGGTCCATCGCGTTATAAATGCAACGGCCCACGCCGTTGCGGTTTTCTCCTGAACTGCGCCAGGCCGGCCGGTTCAACAGTCCGCCCAGGCCGCCCCGTCGCGACTGCACCAAAACTGAAAATTGCACTTATACCCCTGCTAATTACACCATTTGACCCTTGTTTACACCTATTTATGTACTGTTGTGATTAGTATTAATCTGATTATTAATATTTGGTAATAATTACATAAATTCAATTAATTAAAAGCCAAAAGCACGATTATACATGCTCTCATGATTTCTTACACTTACACACACTAAACATTATTATTTGCAATGAGACCCTATTAAAATATTCAATAATATATCTGGTAATTATTAAGTGTAATTGTTTCACTTAAATTCCCTATTATTTAAATGACACTTATCTTCGTTTATTCACGTGCTTTGTATACCGATATCGCGTCTCTCTGCCTTCGAGGACTCGAGACAAGACGGACAATGTTTCTTTACACACTTTCTCTTAGCATAGACCACCTCTCCGTTGGGAATACTCCTGACAGGACTAGTGACTCATTATCAAGGCCTCCGTAAGTCTCCTTGGCTTTGATGCATGTCCATTGCCGACGAGCTGGTTGTACTCTTTAAAACCCGTTGCACCCTTAGGGATCAGTACGATCCAACGACCTTAGTGTGTTTCCTTCTTATCTTGGGATCACGCCGGACCATCTAGCCTATGTTCATAGCATGTCTAATTGGCGGATGTGATTTCTTCCTGACTGTCGGCACCCGACCTAGTGCCGTGCAACTGTGACTATCATCGGTTTAACGTTATTTTACGATTATACCCCTATCTCATCTATTACCTCTATAATCTCATCTGTTCACATTCTCTTCACTATCTCGTCTATTCATCTACTATTCTCATCTATTCTTAGTACTCTATTTGGCCATCCCTATGATTGTCTAAGATAAGAAACATAATTTATGCTAGTACAATGGGGCCCGATCAGGACCTAGGAGGAGCGCCCGAAAAGTGTCATTTGCCCATTAGAGTTAAAATGATCAGGAAGTTGACAAACATCTAGTGCCATTATACTATCAAGATTTAATCTATGACAATCAATCAGTGCAATCTATACAAGTGCTATCGTTACTAGAGCACCGTTGTGCAACTTTACGTGCTATTTCGTTACATGGCCAATCCTTTATCGTACTTAATGTGCTATTTCCGGATACAAGTGCTATCGTTCTCTTGCTATCGTTACTTTGCTCTACATGACTATGCTCTCTAGTTGTCCTTCTATTTAAGACATTAATCATTTAAAGCATGCTTGTTCTTACGAGATATTAAGTCCTACTGGGCGTTATTCACTCATCCTACGTTATTATTTCATGTGTTTCAGGTGAGTCGGATGGTGATTACCACACTCACGAGGAGGGAAATGAGGATGATGCTCAATAGTGACCAGTTTCGTCAACCACTGCTTAGTAGTTAGTTAGTTTAACTATGAGTTAGTCGTCAGTTAGTCAGTATGTAATAGTTTGAGTTTGAATAAAGTACTCTGGGCCCTAGTTTTGGCTCTAATTAGAGAATGTAATAGTTAGATGATAAATTATTAATGAAGTTGGATTTTATTTGGTTTTATCCTACATGAGTAATGATTGATGTCTATTTATCGCTCTGTACTATTAAATAACTGTAATATCGCTCCGATATTCTGCATCGGGGTGTTTCAAAATCACACCACCTACTCCGACACCAACTCTTCAACCTCAACCAGAAATTTCTCAGGCTACACCTTCTGCTCCTCAACCACAACCTAGCACTACAGTTCTCCCATCTCAACTTATCATTAAGCTACAACCATCTGATGAGCCTACCTCCTTTAGACCTATACGAAAACAACCTGTAGAACCTACATCCTCAAGTGATGAATCACAGGATAAACATTATGATCTAGACACCAAACCAGAAATTCAATTATGTCCACCTACAATTTTCTCATCTCTTCCTATAACCTCTGAGCCTATAACGGATTGGAATGCACCACTATTGCTAAGCTGGTACCAAGAGAAGAGATCCCTAGTTAGCTTGGGCAGAAAAGAAAAATAATTGTCAGAGAAAAAGAATTTCCTTCATTCTAGTATGCATTCATTTATCATTCAAAGAGATACTTTGACTTGTTTGAAGAATTTTTGAAGATAAAGGTATTCATAGAAATTCATGATATGCCTGGCTATAAGCTTGAAGATTGGCTTCCCATTCTATTGAGAATTAAGGAAATTCCAGTAGCAACTATAAATGCTATAATCAACACCAGACTTAGTGTAATGCCCCGACGCGGAATATCGGAGCGGAATTACAGTTATTTAAATAGTACAGAGCGAGAAAAAAATAACAAACCATTGCACAATTGGAATAATACCAAATGAAATCTAACTTCATTAATAATTCATCAACTAGCTATTACAACGACTAATCAGAGCCAAAACTAGGGCCCAAAGTACTTTATTCAAATCTAAACTATTACATAGCGACTAACTAACTGACTAGTAGCTAAACTAACTAACTACTAAGCAGTGGTTGACGATCAGGTCACTCTTGAGCATCATCCTCATTCCCCTCCTCGTGAGTGTGGTAATCACCATCTGACTCACCTGAAACACATGAAATAATAACGCAGGATGAGCGAATAAAGCCCAGTATGACTTAATATCTCATGAGAACAAGTATGCTTTAAATGATTAATGTCACGCCCCGACGCAGAATATCGGAGCGCGAAGGCAGTTGCAAGAAAAAGGTATAGAGCGAATACTAGACATCAAACCATTGCACATTGAATAATACTAAAGTAAATCTTTCTCATTAATAACTTTTCAAATGTCTAGTTACAACCACTAATATCAGAGCCATTCTATAGGGCCCAATTACATTGCAATAAAAGGAAATAACTAACTACAACTCTAAGATAACATAATGACTCGAGGGTACACCTGGCTTCACTCTTGGTCATTCCCTTCCTCGTGAGTGTATGTGTCATCCTCGGTCTCAACTGAGAACACAACATCAAATAACGTAGGGTGAGCGATAACGCCCAGTAGGACTTAAATCTCAGGCTCAAGCAGGCTTTAAATAATTAACGCATTTAATGGCAAAGTATCTAAAGATAGCAGGTACAAGAGAGTCAAAATATAGCAAGAGATAGCACACAGGTAACATGATAGCACAATAGCACGAGATCGAGTATAGTTTCCAAAAATAGCACAAGTATCGAGTATAGCACGAATAGCAGGATGGCCATGGCACAACTAGCACAAGTATAATAATAGCACGACGAGTATAGCACTTGTTTGTCATTCTAGACATCGAGAGAGTATAGCACGTTTTGTGTTTTGATTGTCATATAGATAGTCGAGATAGATAGCACTTTAGTGTAATGCCAAACACTCTAATCATTTAACTCCCATGGGCACTAGCACTTTCGGGCGCACATCCCAGGATCGGATCGGGCCCTTTATATATTGCCAGGCATTGGTTATATTGTATCTTTAGACAATCAGTCAATGGCCAATATAGAGTACCAAGAATAGTTAAGAGCACTAGATGAATAGACGAGATAGTAGAGAGAATGTGAATAGACGAGCGAGTAGAGTATAGATGAGAGCTAAGGGTACATCACGTAAAACAACGAGTAAACAGGCGATAGTAACAGTTGCACAACACGCGCATGTCGTATTGGCAGTTAGGTGGAATTCACGATCTTCTCGCTGGCCATGTTATGCACAAGTCCAGAGGTCCAACTTGATTCAAGGTAAGAGCGAACTTCTAATAGCCATTTGGATCATATCAATCCCTAAAGGTGTAATGGGTGTTATGGTACAACCGGCTCGTCGACCATGTGGGAATCCATGATCAGAGGAGACTTACGGAGGCCTTGTGCAAGGGTTCACTAGTCTGGCGAAAGGAATATCCAACGGAGAGTTCACCACAAGCCAAGTAAAGTGTGTATATAGAAACAGGTGCTCGACGTTCTAGAGGAATTCTAGAATAGTGGAGCGTCGATATTGGTATATAAACAACGCAAGAAACGAATACAAGTCCTTTAAAATAGGGCAATTAATATACTTTATTGTAATAAATTACCATATACATTATGAGATATTTTATGCCAGATTTCAGCCATATATGGATGGTTCATGTGTGTGCATGTGTAAGAGAAATCATAGATAGAAAAGAAGTCGTGAATATGTATTTTAAAGCATTCAATATAGCTCCATTTTAAAACATGTGTTTTTACTGCGTGTATAGCTCCATTTTAAAACAGTGTTTTTACTACGTAGGGTACTGTCGCTTTCAGAACGCGACAAGGAAAGCATCGCGACGGGCTTGAGAATGTGACTTGTCGGGCCATCATGTTCTTAGGTCTGTGGCCTGAGTCTGACAGAGTTCTGCTCTGTCTTGGATTGCGGTCCAGAAATATCAGATTTTGATACAGGGTCGTTCAAAAAATCATAACTAATTGTATACACGATGAAAAATCATGAAACTAGACATGCGAGAGTACTTCCAGTAAATAGGAATTAGAGAGAGTGCATGGTTTAAACATGGTTTGAGCATGAACAATAATCAATAACATAGAACATGATATAGAGAGCAAGATTGATTTAATTCGAGCAACATGCTCAACAAAAATTAGGGCTTTCAGGGGCAAAAGATCCCTAACAATATGAAGTGTCTACAGTAAAAATTTCGTAGCATGGGATCAAGTGTACATGGAGATATGATTCAAACATGATGACTCGGAGTTATCATGTTTGTAGAAATTCTAGAATCAAGAACAAAAGATTGGTTCGATGAAAAATTATGAAACAAGAGGGCTTTTGTTCCTGGTGATTGGAACTACCTATAGATGGATTTGATTTAGCTTTGCTTGTGAGAATGCCTACCTTTGACTCGATTTGTCTTCTAGGGTTAAAATCTCCAAGAACGAGGAAGAAGCTCCAAGAACTCCTTCTCCCCATGAGATCCTCTCCTCCTTGGCCTCTTCTCCACGTCCAACAACATTTGGCAACGAGCTAGGGTCGGCCAAGAGGGTTTAAGAGATGTATTTATGCATGTATGGGTTCCTATTCCTACTTCTATTCTAATTGCTCTTTAATTACGAGATTTCCTAACTCCAACCTTCCTTTCTTGCTTTCCAACTTCTATTTAGGTTAGGATGGGATCTAAATTCGTGCTAAATCATAAGGGGTAGGCTTAGGAATCCAATTCTAACTCTTATTGCCTCTTTTAATGCTTAAAGAGTCCTTTTCTATTTAGGAGATATTAAGACTCCGAATTTAAGGTATTTTCTTTTTATTTACTATTTGTAAATTCATATTTTTACCCAATAAGTTCTAGAGGATCCATTAAGCAAAGTCCATTACTCTTTTCCATTTAATGGGTTTTATTTAATGCTCTTTTCATTGAATACCCCTTTAGCTGAGTTTTTAATTTATTATTTAAATTTTTATTTTTCTCAAAAATTCAGGTTGCTACAATTAATGTCTTAAATGGCAGGATAACTAGAGAGCATAGTCATGTAGAGAAAGGTAACGATAGCACTAGTACATGGGAAATAGCATAACAAGTACGATAAAAGAATGGCCATGTAATGATATAGCATGTAAAGTTGCACAATGGTGCACTAGTAACGATAGCACTTGTAAAGATTGCACTTGTATAGATTGCACGTTGATTGTCATAGATTAAATCTTGATAGTATAATGGCACTGGATGTATGCCAACATCCTGATCATTTTAACTCCCATGGGCAAATAGCACTTTTCGGGTGCTCCTCCCAGGACCAGATCGGTCCCTATTGCACTGGCATAAGTTATGTTTCTTATCTTAGACAATCATAGGGATGGCCAAATAGAGTACCAAGAATAGATGAGAATAGTAGACAAAATAGACGAGATAGTAGAGTGAAAGTGAACAGATGAGAGTGCAAAGATAGTAGATGAGACAGGGACGTAATTGTAAAACCACGATAAACAACGATAGTCACAGTTGCACAGCACACCATCGTGTACCGACAGTCTGGTAGAAGTCACCACCGCCCACTAGCTGTGTCAAAATACAGACTAGATAGTCCGGTGTGATCACAAGGTAAGAAAGAAACACACTAAGGCCGTTGGATCGTGCTGATCCCTAAGGGTGTAACGGGTTTTAAGGGTACAACCAGCTTGTCGGCAATGGACGTGCACCAAAGCCAAGGAGACTTACAGAGGCCTTGACAAGGAGTCCATGGTCCAGTCAGGAGTATTACCAATGGAGAGGTGGTCCATGCCAAGAGAATTGTGTAACGAAACGTTGTCCATCTTACCTCGAGTGCTCGAAGGCAGAGGGACGTGATACGATGTACAAAGCTTGCGAATAAAACGAAGACAAGTGTCATTTAAATAATAGGGAAATTTAAGTGAAATAATTACACTTAATAATTACCAGATATATTATTGAGTATTTTAATAAGGTCTTATTGCAATTAATAATGTTTAGTGTGTGTAAGTGTAGGAAATCATGAGTATGATAAATTGTGCACATGACTTTTAATTTGATGAGATTTATTTAAATATTGAAAAATAATAATATTCAGGTTAATACTAATCTTAACAGTGCATGTTCTAGCTTAAACAAGGGTTAAATGGCATAAATAGGAGGGCATAAGTACAATTTCTAATTCTGGCGCAAATCTGGAAAATGCGACGGGCGTACCCGTCGCGATTTAAGTCGCGACGGGGCGGTCCGGGCACGACTGTCGAACCAGCCGGCCTGGCACGGTTCGGAAGGAAATTGCGGCGGCATAGGCTGTCGCGTTTAGAACGCGATGGACTGGCCGGTCGCGTCCTCTCTGATAACGCGACGGGTCGGGCTGTTGCGATTTCAGAGAGGAGGTCCGACCCAGAAAAGGGGTTTTTTCCCTTTTTGGGTTTTGGTCCTTCCCTCCCATACATGATATAGAGCTCTTTGAAAATCGATATAAAATTGCACGATGATCTAAAAATTACGAAACTAATTTTAAATGAAAGTAGACTCATAGATCTATCAGCAGACATGAGTAATTTGGAAAAGGACAAGGTTTGTACATGCTTTAACAAGGTTACATTTCAGTGACCTGCACATGCGTAGTACATAGAAAATGAATTAATTCACAAAGGATATATGATGGAATTTAGGGAAACTAGGGGCGTTTGAAAGCTAATAGGATGTAGTATTTATGAGAGTTTTTGCATTGCATGGGATCAATTACATGCATGGATTGAAAGCAATCATGAAGGTTCGGGTGCATGGTATGGATAGAACTTAGAACATTTAATACTCCTTCATGGAGCAAGGAAAAATAGGGCAATCATAGGGCTTTGCAAGAGGGGATCATGGCCTACCTAGGGTAAAATTTGATTAGTTCGTGCTTGAGAGATTGCCTACCTTTTGTTGCTGTTAAGAAATCCTAGGTTTTTGATGAAGAACGAGATGAACCCTTCTTGTTCCAAGCTTCCTTCTCCTTGCTTCTTTGTTCATCAGCCTTTCCCTTCATCTCCCAGAGCTCCAGCCATGAACTATGGGTTGAGAGGGCCGAATTGGGGGGTGTATAGCTTGCTACAAGAGTCCTACCTTTCTAAAACTCCTTCCTTCTATTAAATTCTGAATTTCCTTATTTATCTCCTTCTCTCCTAGCATTTATCCCCTATTTAGGATGGAGGAGAGGTCCAATTTCATGGATAAGGAGTTAGGGTAAGTCTAGGGCTCTTTTTAGGATAGATATGGGTGATTTATTAATTATTTTAACCCCATTACTAATTACCACTAATTTTTATTGCGAATTTCACTTAATTACCTCCCATTTCATGATGAGCTCTTCACATTTGGGTCCAAAAATTTATGTTAGGACCATTAGTAAAATCCATTACTATTTTAGCTTAATGGGTATTGATTTATTTTCCTTTTAATTCCATTATTCCTTCTTTATTCTAATTTAATTCTATTTATCACATTTATAAATTAAAATTTTATTTTATTCTAGGATTTTAAAAATCAAGGTTGCTACATCCTCGCCCTCTTAAAAAGAATTTGGTCCCCAAATTCATATGATCTTAAGAGGAAGAATGACTTACCGAATAACTCTGGATAATTCCGTCGCATTGTTGCTTCGGGTTCCCATGTGGCTTCCTCGACTTCGTGATTCCTCCAAAGTATCTTGACCACGGGTATCGATCGATTCTGGAGTTGTTGCATTTTCTTGTCCAATATCCTCACTGGCCTTTCTTCATAGGTCATGTCTTTATTCATAATGATATCATCATAGCTGATTACGTGTGATGGGTCATACACGTACTTCCTTAGCAATTACACATGGAAAACATTATGTATGGTGGAAAACTGAGGAGATAGTGCTAGACGATACGCCACCTCGCCAACTCTTTCTAGTACCTCGAATGAACCTATGAATCTCGGCCTTAACTTGCCTTTCATCCCAAGCCTTTGGAATCCTTTGGTCGGGGATACCTTAAGCAGCACATGATCTCCAGTTTGGAATTCTAAGTCCCTTCTTCTTTTGTCAACATAACTTTTCTGCCTAGACTGAGCTATCTTAATTCTGTCCCTGATGATCTGTATATCTCTGCTGGTGTTCTGTACCATGTCTGGTCCCAACCATTGCTGTTCACCTACTTCATTTTAGCAGACTGGCGATCTACAGCTCCTACCATACAGAGGTTCAAATGGTGCCATCTTGATGCTGGCCTAGTAGCTGTTATTGTAGGCGAATTCTATCAAGGATAGTTGTTCATGCCAATACCCCTCAAAATCTATAGTGCATGCACGTAGCATATCTTCCACAATCTGATTTGTCCTTTCCGTCTGTCCATCTGTTTGTGGGTGGAAAGCAGTGCTAAAGTTAAGTTTGGTGCCCAGAGCAGTCTGAAGTCCCTTCCAGAATCTAGAGGTGAATCGAGGGTCACAGTCTGAGACTATGGACATAGGAACTCCATGTAATCTAACTCTCCTTTACATATAATGCTGCAAGTACATCTACACTCCAGGTACTTTTGATTGCTAGAAAATGTGCGGACTTAGTTAATCGGTCCACAATGACCCAGATATCATTAAGTCCACCACGAGTTCGGGGTAAACCCATGATGAAATCCATGCCGATACTCTCCCACTTCCATTCGGGTATGTCCAGGGGTCTGAGTACACCCGCAGGACGTCGGTGGTCTGCTTTCACCTGCTGACATTTGAGGCAGTGCGCGGCATGCTCAGCCACCTCACGCTTCATGTTGGGCCACCAAAATGTCCTTTTCATATCTTGGTACATCTTGGTTGCGCCTAGGTGAATTGTATACTTAGTCTTGTGGGCTTCATCCATCAACTTTCTCTTCAGCTCTTCATTGTCAGGCACGCATGTCCTGGCTTGGAATAATATTCTCCCATCCTCAGTGATGGAGAAATCAGGTTTGTCTGATATGGTCTCCTTTACTTGGATTAGAAATGGATCATTTGCCTGTTGCTCTCTAATCTCGACAAAGATGTTGGGTTGAGCTCTAAGATTGGCCACTAACATCTTATTACTTCTCTTCTCAATATTTAGATCCAGACTAGCGAATTGCTCAAGTAATTGCATCTCGCCCATGACTAAACAAGATAATGACGCTACTGGCTTCCTACTGAGTGCATCAACTACTGCATTACCTTTGCCTGGGTGATATTGGATATTGAAATCAAAATCCTTCAGATACTCCAACCATCTTCTTTGTCTCATATTGAGTTCCTTCTGCGAAAATAAGTACTTCATACTCTTATGGTCGGAGTAGACAATGAATTGCTCCCCATACAGATAATGCCCCCATATCTTAAGTGCAAATACCACAACAGCCAATTCTAAATCATGAACAGGGTAATTAACCTCATGCGGCTTCAACTATCTTGATGAATATGTTATCACCTTCTCATTCTGCATTAATACGCAGCCTAGACCGATTCCAGATACATTAGTGTAGATTGAGAATCCTTCGCCCTCGACTGGTAACGCGAGGATAGGTGCAGAGGTCAAGCATTGCTTCAGTGTCTGAAAACTCTTCTCACATTCCTTGCTCCAGACATATGGGTTCTCTTTTTGCGTAAGGCGAGTAAGAGGTATAGCTATCTTGGAGAAGTCTTTTATGAACCGCCTGTAGTATCCATCCAGTCCAAGAAAGCTTCTGATCTCAGTGACGTTGGTCGGTCTTACCCAGTTTAAGACAGCTTCTACTTTGGAAGGATCGACAGTTATACTGTCCTTTGATATGACATGACCTAGGAATGACACCTCCTCGAGCTAGAATTCACACTAGCTCAATTTGGCATAGAGTTTGTTGTCGCGCAAAATCTGCAGAGCGATCGTCAGATGCTCCTCATGCTCTTTCTTCGTCTTGGAATATATGAGAATATCATCAATAAATACCACAATGAATTTGTCGAGGTAGGGCTAATAAATGTTGTTCATCAATTGCATAAAAGCTACAGGAGCATTGGTTAGTCCAAAACACATGACTACAAATTCGTAATGACCGTACCTGCTCCTGAAAGCTATTTTGTAAATATCTGCATCTTTAATCCTCATCTGATGATATCCCGATCTAAGGTCAATCTTAGAGAAATATTTAGCTCCTGATATTTGATCAAACAGTTCATTGACGCGTGGCAGAGGGTATTTGTTCTTGATAGTCAGATGAATCAATTGCCTGTAGTCAATGCATAGCCTCAGGGATACATCCTTCTTCTTGACAAACAACACTGGTGCTCCCCAAGGAGAAGTACTTGGTCTGATAAATCCATTTTCCAACAATTCCATCAATTGCTCATTTAACTCTTTTAATTCAGCAGGGGACATTCTGTAGGGCTGGCGTGACACCGGTGCAGCTCCAGGTCTTAAATCAATTGAGAAATTCACATCTCTTTCTGGTGGAAAGCCTGGCAGCTCATCGGGAAACATGTCAGAGTATTCTTGCACTATATGTATGTCTGATATCTTAGTTGCTTTCTTCTCAACTACTATTGCGGAAAGAAATGCCACACAGCCTTTTCTTATCATGTTCTGCACCTTAATAGTAGAGACGAGAGACAAGTGCCTCTTGTGTCTACGTCCCGTAAAGGTCAGCTTAGGGAATTCACTAAAGGTTATCTTCCCTCTTCTACAATCAACAATGGCCCCATAAGTAGATAGCCAATCGGCTCCCAGAATAACGTCGTAGCCCTCCATGGGCATACAGATCAAGTCAGCTCTAAGATTGAGTTCACCAATCTTCACATCATCTATTGAAAAGTATTTATTTAATTGAGCTTTCTCCCCCAAAGGAGTAGTAACAGGTAATTCAAATTCTATGGAAGCAGGTTTTTCATTTAATGTATCAGCAAATGCTTGTGATATGAACGAATGTGTTGCGCCAGTATCAAACAAAACAAAAGCCGACTGAGAGAAAACTGGTAAGGTACCTTCCACGACTCCACCTTCCTCGGTGGTTTCCACTTTTTGCAGAGCCTGCAGTCAGCCAGGCTTCTTTTGTCCCATAGGACACTTCTCATTTTCCTTTAGCAGGGGGCAATCGGGAATGCGATGCTCTTGACTCCCGCAACGTAGGCATGCGCCTACCTTCCTCCAGCACTCTTCGGCAGTGTGACCTAGCTTGTCACAGTGCTTGCATCTGGGCTTGTTGTTTGGGGCAGTAGGGGTGAAGACTCTGGGCTTCCACTCTTGGCTTGGCCCGTCAGTGATGCTTAACGGCCTTTTCTTGCTGTTGGTGGGCTTGCTTGGTGCTGCAGATGTCTGCTCCTTCTTGACCATTCTACCTTTGATGCGATCGGTGAGGTCGATCGCATCCTCCAGCAGTTGTGCTTTCTTGACCATTTCCAGATAAGTCTGAATATCTAATGGTGCCAGTTGTGTGATATAAGCGGGTTTGAGCTCGTTAAGGAATCTTTTTGCCTTCATTCTCTTAGTTCCTACCAGGTGATTGGCATGTCGTGCCAACCTAGAGAACTGAGCTTCATACTCAGCAACAGTCAGGTTCCTCTATTTCAATGTAGTAAACTCAGAGGCTTTCTTTTCTTGGACTCGTTCAGAAAAGTACTCGGAGTTGAAGTGCTCCTTAAACTCATTCCATGTAAACTGTGCATCAGCTCTAGTTGCTTCAACGGACTCCCACCATGCACGGGCATCCTGTTCAAGCTGAAAGGTTTCCAGAAGTACCTTGTCACCATCCACGCATTGCATCATGTGGAAAATACGCTCTATCTCCTTAAGCCAGTTCTCTGCCTCATCGGGATCAGTAGTCCCACTGAATCGAGGCGGATTCAAATTGTGGAAATTCCTGTATAGATCTCCGGCTCCTCGGTTATTATTGACTCCAGTATCCTGAAGTAATGCCTATGTGAGCTGCTGAATAGTGTGTTATATATCACGGAGTTGAGCACGCTCCGCTGCCATTGTTATGGTTTAAGTTCCTTCAAAAGATAATTTTTAATGTAAGATATTGAGTTTGCACTAAGCTTGTGCGTGTGTGAGTTTATTTTTTTTATCTTATTACCCATGGTTCTACCCATCTCTCACGTAGGTATGGAATTAGACTCTAAGTCAAGGCAAGTCAAACCTAGATCATCCTATACTTAAGATAACCTAGGCTCTGATACCACAAAACTGTAACGCCCCGACGTGGAATATCGGATCGGAATTATAGTTATTTAAATAGTACAGAGCGAGAAATAAAAAAAAAACCATTGCACAATTGGAATAATACCAAATGAAATCCAACTTCATTAATAATTCATCAACTAGCTATTACATCGACTAATCAGAGCCAAAACTAGGGCCCAAAGTACTTTATTCAAATCTAAACTATTACATAGCGACTAACTAACTGACTCGTAGCTAAACTAACTAACTACTAAGCAGTGGTTGACGATCAGGTCACTCTTGAGCATCATCCTCATTCCCCTCCTCGTGAGTGTGGTAATCACCATCCGACTCACCCTGAGACACATGAAATAATAACGCAGGATGAGCGAATAACGCCTAGTAGGACTTAATATCTCATGAGAACAAGTATGCTTTAAATGATTAATGTCGTAAATGGCAGGATAACTAGAGAGCATAGTCATGTAGAGCAAGGTAACAATAGCAACAGAACGATAGCACTAGTACATGAAAAATAGCACAGCAAGTACGATATAAGAATGGCTATGTAATGATATAGCACGTAAAGTTGCACAATGGTGCACTAGTAACGATAGCACTTGTAAAGATTGCACTTGTATAGATTGCACTTTGATTGTCATAGATTAAATCTTGATAGTATAATGGCATTGGATGTATGCCAACATCCTGATCATTTTAACTCCTATAGGCAAATAGTACTTTTCGGGTGCTCCTCCCAAGACCAGATCGGGCCCCATTGCACTGGCATAAGTTATGTTTCTTATCTTAGACAATCATAGGGATGGCCAAATAGAGTACCAAGAATAGATGAGAATAGTAGATGAAATAGACAAGATAGTAGAGTGAAAGTGGAGAGATGAGAGTGCAAAGATAGTAGATGAGACAGGGACGTAATAAAAAAACCACGATAAACAACGATAGTCACAGTTGCACAGCATACCATCGTGTACCGGTAGTCCGGTAGAAGTCACCACCGCCCACTAGCCGTGCCAAAACACAGACTGGATGGTCCGGCATGATCACAAGGTAAGAAAGAAACACACTAAGGCCATTGGATCGTGCTGATCCCTAAAGGTGTAACGGGTTTTAAGGGTACAACCAGCTCGTCAGCAATGGACGTGCGCCAAAGCCAAGGAGACTTACGGAGGCCTTGACAAGGAATCCTTGGTCCAGTCAGGAGTATTCCCAATGGAGAGGTGGTCCATGCCAAGAGAAGTGTGTAACGAAACGTTGTCCGTCTTGCCACGAGTGCTCGAAGGCAGAGGGACGCGATACGATGTACAAAGCTCGCGAATAAATTGTGCACATGACTTTTAATTTGATGAGATTTATTTAAATATTGACAAATAATAATATTCAAGTTAATACTAATCTTAACAGTGCATGTTCTAGCTTAAACAAGGGTTAGATGGCATAAATAGGAGGGCATAAGTACAATTTCTGGTTCTGGCACAAATCTGGAAAACACGACGGGGGTACCCGTCGTGATTCAAGTCGCGACGGGGCGGTCCGGGCGCCACTGTCCAACCGGCCGGCCTGGCACGGTTCGGAAGGAAATCATGACGGCGCAGGCCGTTGCATTTAGAACACGATGGATGGGCCGGTCGCATCCTCTCTGATATCACGACAGGTCGGGCCGTCGCGATTTCAGAGACGAGGTCCGACCCAGAAAAGGGGTTTTGCCCTTTTTGGGTTTTGGTCCTTCCCTCCCATGCATGATACTGAGCTCTTCTAAAATTGATATAAAATTGCACGATGTTCTAAAAATTACAAAACTAATTTTAAATGAAAGTAGACTCATAGATCTATCAACAGGCATGAGTAATTTGGAAACGGACAAGGTTTGTGCATGCTTTAACAAGGTTACATTTCAGTGACCTAAACATGCGTAGTTCATAGAAAATGAATTAATTTGCAAAGGATACATGATGGAATTTAGGGAAACTAGGGGCGTTTGAAAGCTAATAGGATGTAGTATTTATGAGAATTTTTGCATGGCATGGGATCGATTACATGCATGGATTGAAAGCAATCATGAAGGTTCAGGTGCATGGTATTGATAGAACTTAGAACATTTAATACTCCTTCATGGAGCAATGAAAAATAAAGCAATCATAGGGCTTTGCAAGAGGGGATCATGGTCTACCTAGGGTAAAATTTGATTAGTTCGTGCTTGAGAGATTGCCTACCTTTTGTTGCTGTTAAGAAATCCTAGGTTTTTTATGAAGAACGAGATGAACCCTTCTTGTTCCAAGCTTCTTTCTCCTTGCTCCTTCGTTCTTCAGCCTTTCCCTTCATCTCCCAGAGCTCCAGCCATGAACTATGGGTTGAGAGGGCCGAATTGGGGGGTGTATAGCTTGCTACAAGAGTCCTACCTTTCTAAAACTCGTTCCTTCTATTAAATTCTGAATTTCCTTATTTATCTCCTTCTCTCCTAGCATTTATCCCCTATTTAGGATGGAGGAGAGGTCTAATTTCGTGGGTAAGGAGTTAGGGTAAGTCTAGGGCTCTTTTTAGGATAGATATGGTGATTTATTAATTATTTTAACCCCTTTACTAATTACCACTAATTTTTATTGCGAATTTCACTTAATTACCTCCCATTCCATGATGAGCTCTTCACATTTTGGTCCAACAATTTATGTTAGGACCATTAGTAAAGCCCATTACTAATTAGCTTAATGGATATTGATTTATTTTCCTTTTAATTCCATTATTCCTTCTTTATTCTAATTTAATTCTATTTACCACATTTATAAATTAAAATTTTATTTTATTCTAGGATTTTAAAAATCAAGGTTGCTACACTTAGTCTATCAGCGGAAGAGTTTCTTAGAGCTTACCTAGGAGAAGCAGCAAAATTCAGAGAAGCAATCAAGGATAGGCCAATACACTCAGCATCCAAAGTCATTTGAAGTTGAGATTTTATGACCTATTTGGTAAGCATCCTAAGATGAATTAAGATATCTTCACCAGAATGAGAACATTCAACGAAGAAAGATTTAAGTTAAATCTATCAATTGTTAGCATGAGTCAATGATTTATGTTATTGAAAGGGTAGAGGACTATCACTCCATGTATGACCATTGGATTACCCTCAAACTTGTACCCAAGTCTGATAGGAGCAATATCACCCCGCAGAGAATTTGCTAGAGTTGTCTTTGACAGACATATTAGATTGGCAGTCAGATATCAAATTAAACATGGCAAATGTCTCACCTTCCATAGGTTTGCTCTGGTCCAAACTGCCAAGTCTAAGCAATATCTCTGCCAGTTTCATGATTGTTTTGCATAATCTGATAGAATGACAGTAGAGCAGTGGGTGCAAAGATATCCTGATGATGCTACGGAATTCAAGAAGAGTAAGCTTCATCCTTATAAGTTCATGCACAAAGAGTATGATGCTCTTCACAAGTATATTGAGTTGAAGTGGGTGCAAAGATTACAAGTATACTACAAGACTAAGGCAGAGGCACACTCCAAGAGGATGCATTGGAACATCACATTTTATGAATTTCTAAAGAAAGCAGCTCACAGAAAGTTCACCCCTTTGAGGCAGACCATGCCAAATGGAAATTACCATGAGAAACTAAGCTGGTATCATCGCCAGCACATTTAGTCTTACAAAAAGCTTCCCTCAATTGGACCATTATACAGTATTGATAGCTCTCTCTTTGCCAACAACTTCGAAGACAATGAGAAAAGGTTCTGGGATCTTTTGCAACCCTTCTTTGATCAGATCCCTCCTTCCTTGTATCTTCATAGTTCTTCTTAAATTCAAGTTTCCCTCCATTGTATCCTCCAAAATCACTCTCAATATATTCCTAGTTTTTCCTCAAATCCAATCTCTCTATCTCTCTCTCTTATCCTTTCTGCTGATGACAAACAAGGGGAGAAATATCTAGAAAATTTAAACCATTACACTCATATTTTGGGAGAGATCAGATATTAAAGGGGTAGACGATATAGGAGCTTATAGGGGAAGTCTATCAAAATAAAGGGAGAGAAAATATTAAACTTATATAGATTATATATTAAGGGAGAGCAAAATTAATTCTAATACATATTTACATACACTATTTTCTTATCAATCTACAATGAATTTGTTTTATTGAAATACCATATCATTCTAAATAAATATGATTTTGTCGTCAACAAAAAAGGGAAGAATTGTTTATCATTTGTTTGTGCATATATAAATAAAATATTTATTATTATTTTATTATGACAAAATCATATTCCAATATTATTCATTTACCAAATTCATCTAATTAAGCATTAAAAGAATTGCACATAATCAAATAATTCATATCTGTGTTAAAGACATATTACTATTATGTATAAATGTTGACTTGTAACTTTGTAAGAATGTCAACTTTCGATTCCCTGTGAAGATATGTCTCAACACATGTTGACCACATGTCAACACATGAAGGCACATGTCGACACATGATGACCACATGTCGACTTGTGTTGTCTTCCTTTTGAAGGTGTGTCGACTTGTGACAACCTTGTGTTCTATCTGTCTACACATGCTTGTCTATCTATTGACACATGTTTTACTTCTAGCATATAATTTTTCTAAGTCCACATCGACTACAATATATATATATCATGGATAGTCGAAGTGCAACTACAACTCCTAACTAGTTGAAGTGTGACATCGATTGGTGAACAAACCTCACCAGTTGAAGTCCAACTCTGACTCTTGGCCAGTTTAAGTGTGACATTGATTGGTGAGAAAATCTCACCAGTCAAAGTCCCACTTCGACTCATGACCAGTCAAAGTTATAAATAATTGATTACTAGAGACTCTTATACTAATTGATGTAAAGTTTCATTCTCATTGGTGTTATAACGCTTCGATCACTCTTTGTGTTCCGATTGGTGCACAATAGTCAAGGATTGGTGAACAATAGTCAAGTTGCATTCGGATTACTAAACACTTGCTTACTTCTCATATCGATTGGTGTAATATTCTTTCAACTAATGAACAAAGGATAAATTATCTTTCGATTGCTGAAAAACCATTCATTTATTATTCCAATTGTTTTATAAATGTTCTGATTACTGTTATTTTCACTTCGACTCTTGACGAGTCGAAGTGCCTTATAGACTACTTTGTTTCTATAGTCGAACTTCAACTTCAACTCCTTTAAGTTCTTAAGAGTCAAAGTTCAGGTATTATTATTATTCTATTTTTTCATCTCATACTCGTGTTCTCTGCACCTCAGTTTATTATTTAAAGAGAACATACATTGAGTTGTTGTATTTCATAATGTTCTTTGATAGCTGTTTGATTTAAAAGATATCTGCCAGCATCTTTCAAACTGACAGAGATTTCCACGTTTTAAGGAAAAGTAGTCTGCAGACCCATTGCGCACCGAGCAGGTGTCTAGTTTACTTTAAATGCCTACCTACTCTTGCATACTTTATGACATATACTTTCCATCTGGAATAGAAACAAGTCTTGAAAAGTCTTACCTTTTATTCCTATTGTCCAATATATTGTTCGTTGTCATTCTAACCATAGAAAAGAGAAATGTTTTTGCATGGATATGGTGTATGCAAGCAATAAATATAGTTGTCTACAGAAGCATGCATGCTATCCAGAATAGCAACCAAGATGTTCGTTATACAAAAGATTTGTAAACGTTACTCTCAAATCGTCTTCTCAAGACCAAATGTTCACATTTCAAACAACTACATTCAAACATATAGCTGAAGACTTTGAAGACTGAAGACTCTACATATAGTAGTCAAAGCCTTGAATAACTATACAGAGAATAGATATAGAGAAGGGATATAGAAGAGGAAACAACACATGACAAAATATATTCTAGTTGTAAAGAACAAGCTCATCTGCTCAAGCTTTCAACTAGTCTTCAGCTGTGTGGACAAACCTCTTAGATCATCCATCCAGTCTACTTAGAGCCAAAAAGAGAAAAATGCATCCATTCCTTATCTTTGTAGCTCTCTTTTTGAATGTGCTTGCTCATTCTTTGAGCAGCACCTGTTGTGCAACCATTAGTATTTGTAACATGTAGGGGGTTTGTTCCCTGTTGTGCCCCTTCAGTAGAAGGGAGGGCCTACTTGTTGTAGGAGGTTATATGCCCCTTTGGTGAAAGGAAGACTTGCTTGGAAGTAAGTATTCTATGCCCCTTTGGTGAAAGGAAGACTTGCTTGGAAGTAAGTATTCTATGACCCTCTTTGAAGGGAAGACCAAGTTGACTTGGTGGTTAGTGAAATACCCAAGGTATTGCTTGAGGACTGGACGTAGGACTCTTGTTGGAGAGGAGATTGGAACCAGTATAAATCTCTTGCCTCTTGTGTGTGATTTCTTCCGCTACTCTTTTTTATTATTTTATTTCACACGCTACACTAACCATTAACATTATTTTTAGTGAGTTTCATATCTAACTTTTCTCAGCAGAAGTTTCAAAAGAAAGTCCTATTCACCTCCCTCTAGGATATTTAAGCTCCATCTCGATCCAACAAATATATCTATAAGACTATTTTCGAAAGTAGATATGGACACTATGGATTTGTGGTAATGCCTTTTGGATTGACCAATGCTCCAACTACCTTTATGAAAATGATGAGCAATATTTTTAGATCATTTTTGGATAAATTTGTGGGTCATTTATTGATGATATTTTGATATATTCTAAGAGTAAAGAGGAACATGAAACCCATCTGAGAATTATTTTTACAGTTATTAAGTGAACATAAATTGTATGCGAGATTCAGTAAATGTGCTTTCTGGCTGGAAGAAGTAGCATTTTTTGGGCATATCATTTCTAAGAAAGGTCTGTCCGTTGATGCCTCTAAGATTGAAGTTATTATTAAATGAGAGCAACCTGCTACAGTGACTGAAGTCAGAAGTTTCTGGGAACTGGCTAGTTATTATAGAAGGTTTGTTAAGGATTTTGCAAAAATATATGTGCCATTAACTAGACTGGCCAGAAGGAAGATTCTTTTTATATAGGAAGAAAAATGTAATGCGAGCTTCCAAGGGTTAAAGGATTGTTTAACTTTAGCTCGTATACTTGTACTACCCAAAGAAAAAGAGAATTTTTGAAGTATATACTGATGCTTCAAGTTTAGGACTAGGTTATGTACTAATGCAAGATGGAAGGGTGATTGCTTATGCATCCAGACAATTGAAAGGTCATGAAAAGAATTATCCAATCCATGGCTTGGAATTCACAATAGTAATATTTGCATTAAAATCTGGATACATTATTTGTATGGCACTCAATTTATAGTATATACTAATCACAAGAGACTGAATTATTTGTTTTCTCATAAGGATTTAAACACGAGACAAAGAAGGTCGCTAGAATATATGAAAGATTATGATTTTTTTGTACAATATCAACCTGGAAAAGGTAATGTAGTAACAGATGCTCTTAGCAGAAATACCATAGGCCAACTTTCATGTATGATGAGTGGTGAATGGAAATTATTAGAACAATTTAATGCCCTGAACTTGAAGGTCGAAATTAAAGGAGATCATGTTATATTAACAAATATGAGAATACAATTAGAAATAATTTCAAAAATTAAAGAGCAACAAGAAAATGATCCTATTTTGGTGCAGATTAAAGAGCACATCAATGATAGACCATGATTTCATCTTGATGCTTAGGATAAATTAATGTTCAAGGAAGGATATGTGTACTAGATCATCAGGGCATCAAGATGAAATTATTAGAGGAGGCCCATATATCAAGATATACCACTAGGAGCTACTAAGATATATCAAGACTTAAAAAGGACTTTCTAGTGGCCTAATATGAAAAGAGAGGTAGTGATTATGTATATAAATGTTTGACATGTCAAAGAAGTTGAACATTAAAGGCTAGCAGGTAAATTGCAACCCTTAGAGGTACCAATATGGAAATGGGAAATCATAGATATAGATTTTATAATGGGATTACCTGGGACAAGAAGTGGATATGATTCCATATGAGTTATTGTGGATATATTGACTAAATCAGCATATTTCTTGCCCATAAAGAACAAATGCTCTGTAAATATTCTAGCTGCTAAATACATCAAGGAAATAGTTCGACTGCATGGGATTCCTACAATGATTGTTTCAGATAGAGATGTCAGGTTCACTTCACACTTATGGAAAGGATTGCAAGTAGCTTTGGGCACAAGATTGAATTTAAGCATTGCATTCCACCCTCAAACTGATGGGCCAATAGAAAGAGTTAATCAAATCATAGAAGATATGTGTAGAGCATGTATTTTAGATTTCAAAGGAGATTGGCATGAGCATTTACCTCTCATAGAATTTACATATAATAATAGTTACCAATCTACCATTCAGATGGCACCTTTTAAAGCATTGTATGGGAGAGATTGTAGATCTCCAGTACGCTGGACTAAAACAGGAGAAAAGCAATTAATTGGGCCAGAATCAGTGCAAAAGACCACAAAAATTATTCAGATAAATAGAAGAAGAATGAAGGAGGCCCAGGATAGACAAACGAGTTATGCTAACCAGAGAAGAAAGGAATTGGGATTTCAAGTTTGGGATCACGTATTTCTAAAGGTCTCTCCGAAGAAAGGCTATCAAAGATTTGGTGTTAAGGGAAAAACTAAGTTCTAGATTCATTGGACCTTTTGAGATAATAAAAAGAGTAGGAGAGGTCTCTTACCTGTTAGCTTTGCCTCCACAACTTTCAGACATACATGATGTATTTCATGTTTCTATACTAAAAAAATATGTATATGATCTCTCTCACATCGTCTAGTATGAAGATTGGAAGAGCAAAAGGATTTGTCCTACGAAGAGAAACCAATGAAGATCTTGGATAGAAAAGTTCAGCAATTGAGGAACAAAAGTATTTCCATTTTGAAAATCTAGCGGTCTAGAATAGGGCAAGAAGAAGCAACTTGAAAGCCAGAAGAATTGATGAATGCCAAGTACCCAGAGTTATTTGCCGGTTAGTAATATGAACTTATATGAACTTCCTTAATATATAAATAGTAGAAGAGTGAATTTGGAGGACCAAATTCTTTAAGTTGGGGAGGGTGTAGTAATCCAAAATTTAAAAGAAGAATAATGTAATTCTTGAGAAAAGTGTGAACACAATTGACAAAATTATAAGGAGGGATATAAACATAAATTTAAGATTAGAGTGAAAAGATTTTATAAGAAGTAAAGAAGATGTGTTAAGTCAACATTGTGTTGGTCCCTATAGGTGCATGTATGCTACAACAGTTTGGGAAAATTCCAAAGAAATGACTAGTGCAGTAGTGTTTTGGCCACTTGACTCCTGTAGTTAAAACTTGGGCTACAAGTGAACATTAGAATATTGTGGAAGGGTCACCTAGGAGTTTGAGATCATCATTGCAGTGGTGAGCTAGGTCTGTAAGATAGAAAAAAATATAATTTTAAGCTACTTGCGAACCCGGTTTTTGAACCGTAGCCTTGAGTCTATAAATACTTGGTTTAAGGTGAACTCCATCCACTTACCATTGTATGTGGATTTACTGCAATTTCTGAAGAGAGGAGATTGGAGAGGAGCTTGTTAGTTTTTTAGAAGCTTTAAACAATCCAGGTTGAGGTAGGTACTTTCGAACAAATCAAATAAATCTCTTGTTCTAATCTTAAGTTCTTGTCTATAATATTTCTTTCCTGATATTATTGATTACTGCTGCTCCAGTTGGAAGAGATTACCTTGTGTACATACTCTTCCTCATTCTTTCTTGTGTCAACCGTGATCATGGGTTCTTTTTCTTGGAATATTATCATAGGATTTAGTGTCTTGAAGCCTTGACTTTATAAAGAATGATCAGTTCTTGACTTTACTCCTTTTTTGTTGTTACCCTAACATATCCCAAGTTGAGTTAACCTTGAATTACCATGCCCTAATAATCTAACTTGTTGGAATTACCTTGCTCCTGTGTTATTGAGAGTACTCAATCCAAGTTTCTTCACTAATCGGAGTTTTTACATCAGTTTCTTCACTAATTAGAATTCTCAGTTAAGTTGTTCTCCAATCGAAGTCCCTAGTTGGATTCACCAATTAGAGTCTTCATTTGAAGTTTCTTCACCAATCAAAGACCATAGTTAATGTTCTTCACCAATCGGAGTTGTTCTCTAATCGAAATTGTTCGTCAATCGAAGTTGTTCACTAATCAAAATTTGTACTCTAATCGGAGTTGTTCTCTTATCGAAATTGTTCTCTAATCGAAACCTACTCATTAATTGGAATTTTTTCTCCATTTGAAAATTGTTCACTAATCGATGTCTATTTCCTAGGCAAGGTTTATTCATCAATCAAAAGCTCTTTCTTTATTAATCGAAATCCTTGACTTTTGAAATTCGTTGAGTCTCTTTAGAAAGCTTGTTCTACCTTGATTTTATTATCAACCCAAGACTTGTTATGTGAGGACTTTTCTTGAAAATCTATTACAAATATATTATTTCTCTCAAAAATTAATTATTCTCTTATCTTGTTTCTTGAATTTCATCATTATACTAGATTTAACCTTAGAAAATCCTTGAAAAACTCTTGATAATATGTTCATTAAAAGTTCTCTTGTTACTTCTATGAAATCTATTGTTTGAGTTCAGAATATCAGTGTTCTACTGTAAATTGATATATGAAATCCTGTCATATTGCATTGTTTACCTGGAATGTTGAGGTTAATTTATATTGTTCCTTGTATTTGAAACTTGAACTTTTATTAGTAATCGTGCCTGAAATTTGATTATTTGGTTTGCTTTATAAGATAAATTCTACTTGGATATGTGCTCATTCATTTTATTTAAATATTTTTGAACTTACTCAGTTTGAAGACTCTCAAGAATAGATTTGCATGGGCAGGAGGAGAGCAGAGAGAGTCATACCTCCACTTGATGTTGACCATGTTCTTTTCATTTTGTTTGACTGCTGTTGGTCTTCCTTTTGTCGGCCTAAATCCTTGTAGTAAACCCTATGGTCAAGATTCATTGTGAATATGGTACTGTTTAGAAATCTTGTAAATTAAGCTTAACTTTGAACCATGAAATAGTTTTGTAACCTCGTATAGTGAGATTTGTTTTGTTTGGTTGCTATTCATTCTGTAGAATCTGTCATTACTTCAATGATTATGCCATTGGGGCGTGACACCTGACACGATATAGTACCGTGGCGGCACAACAAATCACGCTTAATATGTCTCCTGTAAAATAAAACATGTCAAAATTAAATTAGTATAATAATATTATATAATTGTACATAGTCAATGAAGTGATAGACGATTAGCATAATATGCTATGGGCAATGGGCGATGGGCAATGCGGACTCACTATGGGTAAGCTGTTAGGTAGCTCCATAGATGATGTGCTTAAAGCATGAGGGTGAGGGTGGGTTATCTAAGCGGCACACGAGTGCAAGTGGAATCAAATGCCAGATATCCTTTCCCATGAACATGATATTTTTGATAGACACCAGCAGGTGTGACTATTGTCTGATCATCTAGCATACCCTCAATCTCATCACATTGTATAAGGCAGAGAACAAAACAAGGGATGGTGAAGTACTAGAGAGAATTGGGGGTAAGTAGGGCTGTGAGTGGTAGGAGAACTATGGCTGAAAGGAGGTGATGGTTCAACATGATCATGATAACGTGTTAAGTACTTCACATTAAACACAGAGTTGATTCCCACATTTAAAGGAAGATTAAGTTCATACGCATTAGAGCCCACTTGTGACTGCCCTCATTATACCGGTACGGTTATACCAACCCACGTCGGTATAACAAGTGCTGCCACAGTGGGACATTTACCCAAACGATACATACAGCTGAGATACACGCGAATATACAACAGAGTAGCGGAAGTAAAAGACCAATGTCTTCATTCATTCATCATCCACATTAAACATACATGCAGTTTGCAATTAACAGAAGGAACTAAGAGTTCACATAATTTAAATTGCTGAAATAGAATTTCAAAATATCCACATAAACATTCCTTTCATAATAATTCTAATACAATGTTCCAAGTACATACTATGAAATACACAATTCTCAAAGAACTCCAAATTCCTAGCTAGTCTCCGCGCTCGGAGTCCGTCTCCACTGTCTCCTCAAGCGGTGTCGTGTCACCAACTATACCTGTACACCGAAGCAAGGAGTGAGTCCAAAGACTCAGCAAGCAACACTACTCATGATATACACTTATAAGTCCTAGTGGTTTCTACATGCACATTACAATTAGCAACATATAGCATGCTGGTCAACTCAAGTTTTCAACCTATCATGAAAGTTCTACAATTTTATACATAACTCATGCTTTCAGATTTTTAAAATGAAATTCACCTATCACATGGTCTCTATTCAATTTACTCATGAACTTTAACCTTTTAAAGAATCAAACATAAGAGCTATCAACATGAACAATTTACATGCATGAAAGGTAACGCAACTAGCATGGGTTTTACACATTTTTAAACACTACATGAACCTTTTCACATGCTTTAGGTTGCTGATTTCATATAGTTTCATCGCTGAAAACCTATGCATGAGAGCTACAATAATGCATAAAACATGTCACATCAACAACCATTCATGCTATCTTGTGCCCGTGTTCACTAATTATCCCTAACATGGATTCTAAGCATCCTTGCACATTAAACATAATGATCATAACATGAATTTACTGAATTCACATGGTTTCAGATTTGTATCACATAGGTTTCAATAACACATTTCCACATCTTTAGTTTCACATTTTATTTGCACAAGTTTTCTCTTTCACATGGTTCACTTTACACATACACATTCACATGTCACTTACACATTTACACATGGTCACATACACATTTCACATTACACTTTACACATTTTTAGGTGCCGTGACACATAGTCCAAACCACCAAAGAAGGACATATACACATCACATTACACATAGACGCCATCTAGGCATTCCAATGGCGACTCTTGGACTGCGCAGACCGGGAGAACAAGTCTCCACCCTAACCAGTGGTACTTGTCCACCTCCAGGATTTCCCCCTAATGCCCTTAGGGTCACTTAACACAATGAACTTTCTCAGGGGGACTTTTCCCTGATACAGCTCCACTGCCCTCTACGGAAGCAGTGTCACATTGGCACAGTTACACATTTACATATTTACCGTTTTACACTTGGTTTTACACATAACACTTCATCTCATTCACTTTCTCACTCACATGAATACCTCTGTTTTTCCTAACATGGTACTACAAATTTCAAGGTTTAATACACAGTAAACACACTAATCATGCTGGGTTTAAACAAAATCTAATCACATTACGATCATATGCACGAATTATCACATTTCACAAGAAAACACATAACTTTTTATTTACTGATCCAAATGACCTGAAATTTTAACCACATGCTGTTTTCGGGTTCAAGGTCATACCCTCAATTTTTCAGATTTTTCTGAGCTAAATAGGATTTACAGAAAATAAAACACCTAATTAGCTTGCTATTAACAACTTAAGTTAACATGGGTCTAACACATTTTGCAAATTAGCCACTTGCTGTTTAAACGTAAGCTATTCACATATGCATGAACTGAGAATACAAAATTTCCCTAATTCATACATCTATGGATTGAACCCTACAAATCATTATTGCATGCTTCTATTTCCTCGAACCGAGCTTAATTACAAATTCCACAAGCATGGATAATTCACCAAAATTTGCAAACACATATGCTAACCCACTGATCTTCATGATTAGACTAAACCATGGCATTCATACTAATTCAAATCATGAACAAGGATTTGCAAGATTTTGTACAAGTCATGCTCACAAGTTTAAAAGATACCATTATCCCACATCCACCATCACACCACATTCATCCACACACCACAATGCACAATATACATAGAGTATAAGGTTTACCATATATCCTCATCACGTAAAACATATCGAAATTAATGCATAAGAAGGACAGAACAGCTCACTGTTCTGTCCAGAAGAACTCGGCAGCGGTCTCTGGCCGCTGACTCAGGGTCAGCGGCATGGTCGATGGACGCCAAGCATGAACTGGACGTCCAGGGACCTTTCCGTCTAACCAGGTCTGTGCAGAAACACAGACCCGAGCTCTGAATCTTGGGTGAATTGGAGGGTCTAGGACTCGAGGAAAAATCCATAAAAATCACAAAACCAACCTAGACTCATAAGGGAACATCAGGGATAGGTCACTTGCCTTTCTAAAATTCCTCCAAGGGATTTATGGCTCGGTGAAGACCTCCTTGGGCAGTTCCAAGAAAGTTGCAGAACCTCCCTCTAGATCGCCTTCCTCCGGGCTCCTGGGTGATCTCCACGCCGAGGGGATGATGGTGATGCCTTCTCCCTTGCTCCAGCTTCCTCCTTGTCGCAGTAGATCTCCAGACCAAGCTCCAAGGGGTCGGATTTGAGGGTGGTAAGATGGGGTTTTTCTCACAGCTCACCTAGGGTTTTCTTCTCTTTTTCTCCTCTTGCAAGGTGAAGTGAGGAGTGGGAGGGACCAAATTCGGCTTCAGACTTAAGGAGAGCCCCTCACCCACTCACCATACCGATTTGACAACCTGAGAGCCATTGGGAGACATCCCCCAATGGTGGCCATACCTTGCTCCCGGATTTTCTGGCTCTGCAACGCATGCAGGTCAGAGAAATTGGCGTCCATATCGCTGGACGCCGGGATGAGTATTGGCGTCCAGGTCTGGACGCTGACACCAGCTAAACGGCCTGGGCTTGACGCCAAGGTGACCTTCGGCCAGAACTTTAAATTATGCAGGAAACCATGCATACCAAGCATATCTACATGCAATATGTATATGGTATTATATCCATACTATCATCATGCAATACATACATTATTTATGTTTAATATAAACACATGTACACGTAATTATACTAATTAATGCGTACGTAAATATGTACATACATACACAAGCACAAACATACACACATAAATGCAAATAATGCGACGGAAATTATAGGGCCTTACACCCTCTCCCCCTTAAAGAAACTTCGTCCTCGAAGTTAGAACGACACTACTCAAACAAAAGGGGATACTTCTTCTTCATCGCATCCTCAAGCTCCCACGTAGCCTCCTCACGTGAGAAGTTCCGCCATAGAACTTTCACCGACGCGATACTCTTGTTCCGGAGATGCTGAACCTTCCGGTCAAGAATGGCTACTGGTTGCTCGACATACGAAAGATCTGGCTGGATCTCCACGGGCTCATGACTAATCACATGAGACGGATCTCGGACATACTTCCTGAGCATAGATACGTGGAATACAGGGTGAACGCTAGCCAAAGCTGGGGGTAAAGCTAGCTCGTACGCCACGTTGCCCAAACGTCTGAGAATCTCATATGGGCCAATGAACCTAGGGCTTAGCTTGCTATGCCTGCCAAATCTGACAACTCCACGAGTAGGCGATATCTTCAAGAAGACATGATCGCCAACCTCGAACTCCAAATCCTTTCTCCTGTTGTCGGCATAACTCTTCTGCCTATCCTGTGCCGCAACAAGCCTTTTCCTGATAAGCTGAATCTTATCCGAAGTTTCCTGAACTAACTCCGGTCCGATCAACTGCCTATCACCAGTCTCCTCCCAACATAAAGGAGATCTGCAGGGCCTACCATACAACGCCTCGAATGGAGCCATACCAATACTAGCATGAAAGCTGTTGTTGTATGCGAACTCCACGAGAGGTAAATGACGCTCCCAATCATCCTTCCAATCCAAACACACGCTCTCAACATATCCTCGAGCGTCTGGATAGTCCTCTCGGACTGTCCATCGGTCTGGGGATGAAACGCCGAACTGAGCTTAAGCTCCGAACCTAACGCATCCTGAAGACCCTTCCACAATCTCGAAGTAAATCTCGGATCTCGATCCGAAATGATCGACTTCGGCACACCATGCAATCTAATGACGCTACTAACATACAATCTAGCTAAACTCTCTACTGACTGCTTCTTCTTCATAGGCAAGAAATGAGCAGTCTTCGAGAATCTATCTACAACTACCCAAATCGAGTCATTGCCCCTTCTAGATCGAGGCAAACCCGATACGAAATCCATAGTGACAGCTTCCCACTTCCATACGGGGATATCCATCCTCTGCATAAGGCCGGATGGTCGCTGCCGCTCGGCTTTCACCTGCTGACATACTAGACATCTAGACACATAATCCGCAACATCCTTCTTCATGCCGGACCACCAAAATGATCTCTTCAGGTCTTGATACATCTTAGTGTTACCCGGATGAATAGAGAATCGCGATCTATGAGCCTCCGCTAACACATGCTCACGGACATCTACCACATCGGGACACAAACACGGTGCTGAAATCTAATCACACCGTCCTCATCACGAGCAATGCCCGCCTTACCCACTAACTCTAACAATCTAGGATCGGCTTTCTGCTGCTCAATCACCTCATCCAAGACTGAGGATCTAAGGGATAGCTGAGCTACAAAAGCCTGACACAACGATGGCTCTAACTCGGTCATAGAGCACGCTGCATCCTCCAACATCTTCCAATCCTGCTGGAGCGAAGACCTCTTTCTACTAAGAGCATCCGCTACGACGTTCGCCTTTCCAGGATGATACTGAAGGTCGAAGTCATAGTCCTTCAAGAACTCAATCCATCTCCTCTGCCTCAGGTTTAATTCCTTTTGGGAGAAAAGATACTTCAAGCTCTTGTGGTCGGTAAACACCTCAAATCTGACACCATAAAGATAGTGCCTCCAGATCTTTAGTGCATGAACCACAGCTGCGAGCTCTAAATCATGAGTCGGATAGTTCCTCTCATGCTCCTTCAACTGACGAGAAGCATAAGCCACTACCCTCTCTTGCTGCATGAGCACACAGCCTAAACCAATCTGAGATGCATCCGTATAAATGGCAAAACCTTCTAGACCACTAGGCAATACCAATACCGGAGCAGAAGTAAGCTTAGCCTTCAATAGCTGAAAGCTACGCTCACATGCCTCAGACCATACGAACTTCTCACCCTTTCTGGTCAGCTTTGTCAAAGGTGCGGCGATGGATGAGAAACCCTCAATGAATCGCCAATAATAACCAGCTAACCCAAGGAAACTACGAATCTCCGAAGGGGTCCTGGGAATCTCCCAATCCATAACTGCCTGGACTTTTGCTGGATCAACTGCAACACCAGCGCCGGAGATAACATGCCCGAGAAAATGAACCTCGCGCAACCAGAACTCGCACTTGTTGAACTTCGCATATAGCTTGTGCTCACGGAGAACCTCTAAGACTAACCTCAAATGCTGACGATGTGTGGGCTCATCCGGAGAATAGACCAACACGTCATCAATAAACACAACAAGAAAGCTATCTAAATACAGACTAAACACCCGGTTCATGAGATCCATGAACGTGCAGGGGCGTTGGTCAATCCGAAAGGAAGAACCAAAAACTCATAATGTCCATAACGGGTTCTAAATGCCGTCTTGGACACATCCTCACTCCTAATCTCAACTGATGATAACCAGATCGCAAGTCAATCTTGGAAAAGACTGATGCCTCTCGCAACTGGTCAAACAGATCATCAATCCGAGGTAAGGGATACCTGTTCTTCACAGTCACCTGGTTTAGCTTCCTATAATCAATGCACAACCGAAGTGACCCGTCTTTCTTCTTGACGAATAATACAGGTGCGCCCCAAGGGGAAACACTAGGGCGAATAAATCCCTTATCGAGCAATTCTTGCAATTGCTTCCTCAACTCGGCTAATTCTGCAGGGGCCATCCGATATGGGGCCTTCGAGATAGGAGAGGTGCCTGGAAGCAACTCTATAGTGAACTCTATCTCCCTATCCGGTGGCAATCCAGACAAGTCATCGGGAAAGACATCTGGAAAGTCCTGCACCACATCGATCTCTGCAAGAGTCAGTGACGAACCAGCATCGGGTACTAGCATAACGCTGGCAAGAAATGCGTCACAACCCTTGTTCACCATGCGCATCGCCTTCATGGCAGAGATAACTAACTTTCCCGCTAAGTTCTTTGGCAAGGGATGAGAGAACTCATCCTCACCAGGAATGCGGAAAACAATCTTCTTCCTACGACAATCCACTAACGCATAGTGCTCCTCTAGCCAATCCAGACCAAGGATACAATCATAGTCCTTCATCTTTAGCAAGAAGAAACACCCATCTAGGAATCTATCCTCAATGCACACAGGTAACGACGGAATGCACTTCCTAGTCGATACCGTACCCGCAGGGGTGTGCACAGACAAAGGGACCTCTAACTCCTCAGACTCTATGCCTGACTCTAGGGCTAACTGCCTAGCGAACCGCTCGGAAATGAACGAGTGAGTAGCACCCGTATCAAACAAAACCCGAGCGTGCACACCGAAAAGTAAAACTGTACCTTCGGTGACATGCTCCGCCTGCTCGGCGTCCTCACGAGCTAACGCAAACACTCGAGCTGGGGCTCGAGGCCTTCCTGGTCGTCCTGTAGCTGGCGCGGCTGCCGCTACTGCTGGTACTGGCGCTCCACGCTGAGCTCCCTGCTGAAGTCTTGGGCAATCTTTGATCTTGTGGTCGCTGCTCCCACACTTTAAGCATCTACCCGCTACTAACCAGCACTCGGAACCTCCATGGGTCTTCCCACAATGGGGACACTCTCTCTTCGCACCGGGGGAACGTACAGAAGGTACCTGAGAGTTGCTGACTGCCATTGGTTTCTGCGGTGTCTGGTACACCGTTTTCCTCTTATCCTGCCGCTGGAAAGTCGCTGCCGGCCTCTTCTGCGAAGCCTTCTTCTCCTCCAGATACTGCTCCATTTCTCCCTCCTGTCTGCAGGCTGCGCTGAGGGCCTCGTCTAGCGTGCGGTGGTCGAACGCCACGAGCCTCGTCCTCAGTGATGGTTTGAGACCCATCACGAACTTCTTGGTCTTCCTGCGCTCATCCTCTACTATATACGGTGCATATTTAGAAAGTTCAGAAAACCTTGCCTCGTATTCCAGGACGGTCATTGATCCTTGCGTCAGGGAAAGGAATTCTTGCTCCATCTTGTCCTGGATATGCTCTGGGACGAACTTGGCTCGGAAGAGCCTCACGAACGCGTCCCACGCCACATCAACTGCTCCGTCCTCGAAGCGCGTACGCAGTAGGGAGGACCACCATACATCAGCTCTCTCCTGCAACACACATTCATAAGCACCAACTAACAAATTCTAACTTGACAAACAACATACAAGCATAAACCAAAACATACCTGTAGAATGTAGGTGGCTAAGGTCACCTTGTCCTCATCAGGACACCTGATAGCTCGGAAGATTTTCTCTGTCTCCCTCATCCAGCTTTCTGCCATTAGCGGATCACTCTCCCCCTTAAAAGAGGGTGGGGCCATCCTCTTGAATCGCTCCATGATGGAAGGTCCACCATGGTCCTGAGCTGGGGCCTGAGCCTGCTACATTAAACAATAACAATATACAATAAACACAATATCATGCAATTTAAATAGCAACTACTAGGTTGTTTTATTATTCTACCTGGGCCTCCAACTGGGCCTGGAGTGCTGCCTGGGTGTGGGCCTGCGTCTGCATGGCTTGCACCAGACCTTGCATGAATACTCCATAGTCCACTGGCGGTGGTGGGGGAAGCACAGGACCCTGTGGGGCCGGGGCCTGCTGCTCCGCCCGCTCCTCACGCCTCTGCTCGTCGTCGCGAGCTGGCACACCTCCACGTCGTCCACGGGAAGCCATGGCTGTAATAAAATTTCAGCCACCAATTAGAGCTAGGTTACTAAGTTCTCTAACCATTTTCTTATCTATCTTTCATTTCCTATTAGTGTTTTCTACACATGTGGACATACTTAGCATGCAATGGGGATGATGACTTAGGTATATTCATGTGCAATCTCAACCGGTCGCTCTGATACCAATCTCTGTGACGGCCCTCATTATACCGGTACGGTTATACCAACCCACGTCGGTATAACAAGTGCTGCCACAGTGGGACATTTACCCAAACGATACATACAGCTGAGATACACGCGAATATACAACAGAGTAGCGGAAGTAAAAGACCAATGTCTTCATTCATTCATCATCCACATTAACATACATGCAGTTTGCAATTAACAGAAGGAACTAAGAGTTCACATAATTTAAATTGCTGAAATAGAATTACAAAATGTCCACATATACATTCCTTTCATAAAATTCTAATACAATGTTCCAAGTACATACTATGAAATACACAATCTCAAAGAACTCCAAAACTAGCTAGTCTCCGCGCTCGGAGTCCGTCTCCACTGTCTCCTCAAGCGGTGTCGTGTCACCAACTATACCTGTACGCCGAAGCAAGGAGTGAGTCCAAGGACTCAGCAAGCAACACTACTCATGATATACACTTATAAGTCCTAGTGGTTTCTACATGCACATTACAATTAGCAACACATAGCATGCTAGTCAATTCAAGTTTTCAACCTATCATGAAAGTTCTACAATTTTATACATAACTCATGCTTTCAGATTTTTAAAATAAATTCACCTATCACATGGTCTCTATTCAATTTACTCATGAACTTTAACCTTTTAAAGAATCAAACATAAGAGCTATCAACATGAACAATTTACATGCATGAAAGGTAACGCAACTAGCATGGGTTTTACACATTTTTAAACACTACATGAACCTTTTCACATGCTTTAGGTTGCTGATTTCATATAGTTTCATCGCTAAAACCTATGCATGAGAGCTACAATAATGCATAAAACATGTCACATCAACAACCATTCATGCTATCTGTGCCCGTGTTCACTAATTATCCCTAACATGGATTCTAAGCATCTTTGCACATTAAACATAAGATAATAACATGAATTTACTGAATTCACATGGTTTCAGATTTGTATCACATAGGTTTCAATAACACATTTCCACATCTTAGTTTCACATTTTTATTTACACAAGTTTTCTCTTTCACATGGTTCACTTTACACATACACATTCACATGTCACTTACACATTTACACATGGTCACATACACATTTCACATTACACTTTACACATTTTTAGGTGCCGTGACACATAGTCCAAACCACCAAAGGACATATACACATCACATTACACATAGACGCCATCTAGGTATTCCAATGGCGACTCTTGGACTGCGCAGACCGGGAGAACAAGTCTCCACCCTAACCAGTGGTACTTGTCCACCTCCAGGATTTCCCCCTAATGCCCTTAGGGTCACTTAACACAATGAACTTTCTCAGGGGGACTTTTCCCTGATACAGCTCCACTGCCCTCTACGGAAGCAGTGTCACATTGGCACAGTTACACATTTACATATTTACCGTTTTACACTTGGTTTTACACATAACACTTCATCTCATTCACTTTCTCACTCACATGAATACCTCTATTTTTCCTAACATGGTACTACAGAATTTCAAGGTTTAACACACAGTAAACACACTAATCATGCTGGGTTTAAACAAAATCTAATCACATTACGATCATATGCACGAATTATCACATTTCACAAGAAAACACATAACTTTTTATTTACTGATCCAAATGACCTGAAATTTTAACCACATGCTGTTTTCGGGTTCAAGGTCATACCCTCAATTTTCAGATTTTTCTGAGCTAAATAGGATTTACAGAAAATAAAACACCTAATTAGCATGCTATTAACAACTTAAGTTAACATGGGTCTAACACATTTTGCAAATTAGCCACTTGCTGTTTAAACATAAGCTATTCACATATGCATGAACTGAGAATACAAAATTTCCCTAATTCATACATCTATGGATTGAACCCTACAAATCATTCTTGCATGCTTCTATTTACCGAACCGAGCTTATTACAAATTACACAAGCATGGATAATTACCAAAATTTGCAAACACATATGCTAACCCACTGATCTTCATGATTAGACTAAACCAAGGCATTCATACTAATTCAAATCATGAACAAGGATTTGCAAGATTTTCTACAAGTCATGCTCACAAGTTTAAAAGATACCATTATCCCACATTCACCATCACACCACATTCATCCACACACCACAATGCACAATATACATAGAGTATAAGGTTTACCATATATCCTCATCACGTAAAACATACCGAAATTAATGCATAAGAAGGACAGAACAGCTCACTGTTCTGTCCAGAAGAACTCGGCGGCGGTCTCTGGCCGCTGACTCAGGGTCAGCGGCATGGTCGATGGACGCCAAGCATGAACTGGACGTCCAGGGACCTTGCCGTCTAACCAGGTCTGTGCAGAAACACAGACCCGAGCTTTGAATCTTGGGTGAATTGGAGGGTCTAGGACTCGAGGAAAAATCCATAAAAATCACAAAACCAACCTAGACTCATAAGGGAACATCAGGGATAGGTCACTTGCCTTTCTAAAATTCCTCCAAGGGATTTATGGCTCGGTGAAGACCTCCTTGGGCAGTCCAAGAAGTTGCAGAACCTCCCTCTAGATCGCCTTCCTCCGGGCTCCTGGTGATCTCCACGCCGAGGGGACGATGGGGAAGCCTTCTCCCTTGCTCCAGCTTCCTCCTTGTCGCAGTAGATCTCCAGACCAAGCTCCAAGGGGTCGGATTTGAGGGTGGTAAGATGGGGTTTTTCTCACAGCTCACCTAGGGTTTTCTTCTCTTTTTCTCCTCTTGCAAGGTGAAGTGAGGAGTGGGAGGGACCAAATTCGGATTCAGACCTAAGGAGAGCCCCTCACCCACTCACCATACCGATTTGACAACCTGAGAGCCGTTAGGGGACATCCCCCAATGGTGGCCATACCTTGCTCCCAGATTTTCTGGCTCTGTAACGCATGCAGGTCAGAGAAATTGGCGTCCATATCGCTGGACGCCGGGATGAGTATTGGCGTCCAGGTCTGGACGCTGACACCAGCTAAATGGCCTGGGCTTGACGCCAAGGTGGCCTTCGGCCAGAACTTTAAATTATGCAGAAAACCATGCATACCAAGCATATATACATGCAATATGTATATGGTATTATATCCATACTATCATCATGCAATACATACATTATTTATGTTTAATATAAACACATGTACACGTAATTATACTAATTAATGCATACGTAAATATGTACATACATACACAATTACAAACATACACACATAAATGCAAATAATGCGACGGAAATTATAGGGCCTTACACCACTCGTCTCACAATTTTATATGGCCTAGTAGTCTATGGAAAAACTTCATTTTCCCACCTAGGGAATCCATATGGCTCACCTCACCATCACTGTCTCCTATAATAACAGGGATGTACCCTTAAAGAAAAGTATGTGAAAAAGGTTGTTATTGTCACTAATGTAACTACATAAAACAAATAATTGAAATATAGCTAGTTACCTCAGAACTTAATGAAGAAGAGGCCAATGAATAACATTGGGTACAACATGCTTATTTCATTTCTTTGATTGTGCATGCTTCTTATATTGTTTAGAATTTCTAAGATGAGAAAAAAATTTAGACTGCATGGATTTCTTATCTTGAACTAGTTTCTTAAGGTGCACATAGTTGGACCTTTTCCTGTTGTGGTTTAGCATAAGATGTGCTTGGACAATTAGAAGCATGAACAAACGATGTTATTGTTTTAAACTCAAAAGATTTGTTCTTTTTATTCTTAGGGGAGAAGCCTAAACCATGCCTATTAGTGTTGACTTTAACATGAAGCACTTTATCTAGCTTTTGCTTCCCCTTTATAAGTCTAGATATAATAGATTTAAGCATATCTAATGTTTCATGCAATTTTTTGACAGAATTTTTAGAACCTTTAACATTTTCTTCAAGCACATGCACTTGGTTTTTCAGTTCTTCATTTTTAGATTTCAAAGAAATATTTTCCTTTTCGAACATGCTGAATTTTTCTGAAGAACCATTATCATGTGCTAAGCATTCAAATTCCTCTTCATACAATGTTATTTTACTTTGCAAGGTTTCATTTTCATCATGAAGATTTTCATATTTCAGATTGAGTTCATAACATGATATGCACGAAATTTCATCATGAAGAAAACCTTCAATTTTCATTTTCAGTCCCTTATTTTCCTTTTTGACTTTCTTATATTTCTCATATAAAGCAGAATGCATTTCTTCTATCTCCTCAAGAGTAAAGGATTCTCAGTTAGAGTTTACCTCGAGAGATTCATCCTCAAGTGCCATAAGACCACATTGGACATCTTTCTTCTCCTGGACATCTTTTTCTATAGAGCTTGACTCATGAGAGTCACTCCATGTGGCGGCCATGGCTTTTGGCTTCACTGCTTTGAATTTCTTCTTCTTTTTCAAGAACACTGGGCATTCTAACCTCATGTGCCCAATTCCTTGGCATTCACAGTAGATCATCTCTATCTTGCTGCTATATTCTCCTTTCTTGCCTTTACCCTTGAAGTCTTTAGAGGAAGTGGTAGGCACTGACATATTTTTCCTCTGAAACTTTCTGAACCTTCGGGCTAGCCTCGCTACTTCATTCTCATCTTCGCTTGAAGTGGCTTCTTCTGACCTGAATGCCTTGGACTTTTTGGCTTTGAGAGCCACACCCTTTCCCTTAAGATTTCAAATTAATATCATATGTCATGAGACTTCCAATTATTTATTCCACAGTGAGTTGACAAATTTTTGGAGTCTTCAATGACTGTGGCTTTTGTATGCCATGTTGATGGGAGGGATCTCAGAATCTTTCTCACGAGCTCTGAGTTTGTGTAATTCTTTCCAAGTGCCTTTAGATTGTTGGTAATCTTTGTGAACCGTGTGAACATTTCTGAAATTGACTTCACTAGGTTCATCTTGAATATTTTGTACTCGTGCACAAGGAGTTGGCTCAGGTCTCTTTGACTTCAGAAGTGGCTTCATAAATCAACTTTAGTTTGGTCCCACATTTCTTGGCTGAACTGCACATAGAAACATGAGAGTACTCATCAGGATGTATGGCACATTACATAATATTAAAGCACTAAAATTAATTTTATATTTTAAATATTGTCATTAGTCCACTTTTCCTCATCCTTTGGTAGTGTATGTGGAATAGTACTTACAACTTTCAAGATCCATAGTCTTAAGCCCTGAGAAAGACATGCATACGATTTTTTCAATATGAATAGTTGATGCCTTCAAAGAATGGTGGACGTTGGATAGAATGACCCTCAGGCATGAATCCTTTGTGAGCTATCGCACACAGGATCACACTTCAAAACAAAGAGTCCCGCTCTGATACCAATTGTAGTAGAATATGTGCGATGATCAACCTATTGAGTTGTGGTTATTTGAATAACCATACTCACTGACTTGATCATTGCTTTGATCTATTTTTGATGATGACACAATTATGGTCAACCATGTTATGTTGTTCTTAATGATGACACAACTATTTTTGATGATGACATATTTGTGTTGTTGATGGAAAACCTCTCAATCATGCTGAAAATTCATGTGTCAAGTTATTGTCTATGTGAGTCAACACATGACCTTCTTGGTTTCAACGCATGACTGCTCTCATGTCAAGTTACTGCTTGTGTGTTCGACACATTACCTTCTTGGTGTCGACACATGATTGTTTTTCATTCAACCTTTGTTGATAAAATGGCATGATACTATGATAAATGTATTAGACATATGCCTACATGATATCTAATTTAAAGCTCATTTCTTGTAGGAAATTACATGAAAAGGAAGTGCACATCTTGAAGAAACCTCAAGCATAAAAGGTTCTGGAAAACTAAGAGAATAGCAGTTGTCGACAGGCCAGGACTCATCTATCGACAGCCACTGAAGAACTTCTTTCAAAGCTTCTGGAAAAATCAAATTCAGCAATATTTGTCGACAACACTGGGTCGTCTATCGAAAGCCCAGACAAACCTTCAAGTTATGGTTCAGAAATCTGGTTTTGGAAGACATATGTGCTGCAGTATCTATCGACAACCGATGGACATCTGTCAGCAGGCGCTTGTTAAGTCACACATGTGAGAGACATGTAATCTCTATTAGGGCGTCTGTAGACACCCGATTATGACTAATGGTTGAACCACATTTCTTGCTACCTTAGTGGGCCCCTAATTGGTCACTCACCTTGAGCCCATCATTTGCCTTGATTTGAGCCCATCAATCCATTAAAAATACCTTGAAATCCCGAAATCAATCATTTGAGAGTCCCTAGAAAAATATAACTCCTATTTTATCATGTGGTTGGAGAGAATAATCCAAGATAATTTGGGTTCCTTGTCGCGACGCATCGTGGCGCTGCGACTATAGTCGCGACGGGTTGGGCCGCCGCGACAGCCCATGCATTATCCATGCACGTGGGCAATGCTGTCGCGTCCCCCCGTACCGTCGCGTTTCTAGTTGCGACCCTACGATCTGACGCGACAATGTCCGAGATCTCTGGCCTCCGTAACCACACCCTATTTATCCTCCCATGCACTTTGACTTGGTCTAAGAGGGTTATCCCGACCCCTTGGACGGATCCTTGGCCCTAGGGACTCTCCTAAGTTCCCCTAAGGACTCTACACACGATTTTGATAGAGCTTTATCCCCCATTTTTAATTTCCAAACCTTTTTGAGGAGATAATACCTAATTTTCTCACTCCAAGCTCTATATAAGGAAGGCCCCTCCTCATGGACGAGGAGAGCCTCATGATTACCCCGAAGGGCTGCCAAAATTTCCTCTAAACTAGACTTAGCCACGCAGCCACTCATTCCCTTCATTCCCTTCACATTCCACTCCTCACAACTCACTCATTTCACCATCAATGGAGCAAGGAACGTGAAGAGGGCGAATCTAGCAATCTCCTGGACCTCTTCGCACATCATCGGAGCTGCATCCACGCCAAGAAGTCGCCCTAATGGGGGTCATTCCCTTTCCTCTTCCTCTTTTCTATTTCTACATGCATTTTTATGTTCTTTTTAAATAGAGCATATCCACCATCCACCCACATTTTCCCACACCCACAGGGGTTTAAAACCACCCCAGGTGCGTTCCCACCATGATCTCCCATCTCATTTCGTCTTTTAGAATAGATACTACACTTTACATGTTCTAATCGGGTCTTTTCTTTGTGTTTTCTTTTGATTGACAGGCAAGCAAGCAAAGTCTACGAGAAGCTCTGGTGCTCTGGCCGGATGGAGGACTAGAAGAAGGTCACAACATCAATTCTCCCGCATTCAGAGAATGCGACGGCCTGGGGTGACGCGACATAGACGCGTCGATTTCCACTGACGCGATACTAGAGACGCAGCGGCCATGACGACCGCGACACCAGGTCAGTTTCCTGTTCTCTTCCTTTTTTTCTAGTTTAAGTTAGCCATTGTCTTTCCATATCATTAGGCAACTTATCTAGGTGGCGATCACACATCCTTTTTTCCCATGCCATCATATTTGATATCCATGTCCGTGTCGAGGGGAAGCCAATCCCTGTGATTACACCTTTTGGCGATCACGGTGGGACCTTCAGTGCTACCCTCGTAGATCTAACTTGCTTGCTTGCCATATTTTATTTCTTTTTTTTTTGTCCTTTTGGTGCCCTATTAGTCTTCTTTTGTTCTTTGTTTCCTACTTTTTTCCCCCCGGTTCGTGTCGCGACGCATCGCGGTGACGCGATAAGGTCGCGTCGCTAGACAACGACGCGATAGCAGGTCAGTTTTTCTTCTTATACCTGCCTTACCCTGCTTCTATAAGATCATGCGTCCTTGTTCCATGTATATGTGCCGTGTATTGTCGTGTTTTTGGATGTTAGAATCATGTTAGGGTTCGGGTTTTCCTTTTAGTTCTTATTTGTAAGTTTTCGGGTCGAGTCGCGGCATAGCGTATGGACGCGACATGGTCGCGCCGCCGGTGAGCGTCACGTCAACAGGTACGCTCTGTTTGTTAATGCTTCCATCCATGAATCGGTTTTTTGGGTGCTTCCTGATCCATGTTGTATTGATTTAGGGTTTTGGTGCTTTTACCTTCTGGTAGGGTAGTCTGTTTGAGTTGGGTTGGTGACCCACTATGTCTTCGGGCCTCTGTCATTATCGCGGGCGCTCGCGCTGTCGCGATAGGGTCGCGGCGTACCCGGTCACCGCGACTCGGCCCGAGACCCATCTGGTCGCCCTGTTTGTTTCTCATCTATCACTTGTGCATACATTTCGGGCATTTAGGCCCATTGCATACGCTGCTAAACCCATTTGATCAGGTTCCCCCTTGGTTGAGTAGTCCTCTCACCTACGAGCACTCGTAGGCTGAACTCGGGCCCGCCTTCCGAGGACCTCCGTAAGTCCCCGTGGCCGTACGCACGTTGCGGTTCGCCGGGCTGGTTGTACCAATTGCACCTTAGTTTGAGCCATCCTCGTGAGTGAGTGTGCACCACCCTTAGTCATACCGGAGCACTTGAGTTCATTCCTATTAGGGACCGCATGACCGAGTGACATCCCTTTAATCAATTCACTTAAAAGGTCAAGTTCGAATCTTAAGAAATTTGCGTTGTAAGCATGATAACTTGAGTGCTTTGATCCCCCTTCTCCTCTCTATCTTTCTTTTCGTGATAGAGTTTAGGTGTGTCCCCCCCAAATTGGTTGGAGGGTGTATGCGTCATTGTTTAGGGAGATCGAGCCAGCCTCCTCCGATCCTCGTGCTTTATCATAATCCCCTCTTCGACATGGACCAATTTCGAGTCGTTGCCGACGATGTCCTACCCCTTGGGTTACTCGAGGAAGTGGCCCAACCTTCCATGGCCACTCTTCCGGGACATATCCAGCCTCCCTCCATTACTGGGATCCGATCCCGTCCTCCTTCTCCTCCTGGGGATGATGACCCTCACTCTCAATTCAGCCAGCTCCTTCCTCACCTCACTCCAGACCAAGTTCGAGAGTTCATAGCTACTGCCAAGGGGAAACAACTTTCATCTCCCCGGGGTCAAAGTTCATCCCGACCAGCGGATCCTCCGTCCCCCGTCGCTTCAGCTCCCCATCTTTCTTCATTCAGGGCAGACCCTACCCTCTCCGTCCTCGGGCCATTCATTTCAGAACCAAGCTACCTTCCCCCACGAGATGTTCGGCCTCGATCCCCTCCCACTACATACTATACGGCCGAACAGCTCCGCTCCCTCGCGAGAGGTCTCATCCTTTGAGCAGACACGCTCCCTTGTCCCTACGCATCAGATCCAATCTCCTTCCGATTTCTTGACGAATGGACAAGTATGAAGAAAGACTTCATGACCTCCGGAGGCAGATTGATCCTCGGAAGGTAGCTGACATTGCCCTCCCATCCTTCCAATACCTCCGGGTGCCTCCCCAGTCCGAGCTCCCTGTATATCGTCGATACTCTGGGGTAGGGGACCCCTATGTTCATCTGAAGGACTTCGTTTGAATCGGCGCCGCACAAGTATGACCGCCATCTCATGGCATATTTGTTCAGAAAATCATTAGATGGTCCAGCCTTAGAGTGGTTCTATTCTTTGCCTCCCGAGGAAGCCGAGGATTTCCAAATCGTCCAAGAAAGGTTTCTGCAGCAGTTTCAAGATCGGGTGGGACCCGAATACTCTTTTGTGGATTTGGTAGCTGAAAAGATGAAACCAGAAGAGGATTTCTCCACCTATGCTGACCGGTGGCGCTCTTTGGCCGCCAAGGTCCATTGCCTAATGCCTGAGGAGGAGAAAGTAAAGTTGTTGATCTCCAATGCCACACCCACCTACTGAGTTATTTTGGCCATGAACGACATCTCTACCATGCACCAATTATATAGTCGAGCCCGTTTCATTCAAACCCAACTCAAGGACTCGCCTATACATTCCATGTTCGAGACCCCCAAGGCCCGTTATGCTAAAAAGTCGCAAGGCCCAGTCACCGAGGGGATCCAGACCAATGAACAAGTAGGTGCCGTTAGCAATCCCCAAGGCCCAGTAGGTAGGTCCCCCTATACCCAGCAAACCCAGCAGTCTTGGAACAACAACAACAATAGGCAGCCACCTCCCCAAGGACAAAATCCCCCTCAAGATCAGCGCCAATACTCCCAGGTTCCTCCGCCTCAAAATGGCTATGCCCCCAGGAACCCAATGGGCCCAAGAGAGCCCAATACCCTCCATTACCCGAATCTCTAGCTGATGTCTTTGCAGCCCTCATGTCTCTAAATGCCTTAAGACTCCCTCCTGAGAAGGCGAATTGGAATATGGCGGCCGATCAAACAAAGTATTGCGTCTATCATCGTCATCCGTGCCACAATGTGTCCGATTGCTTCCAATTCCGGGACATGATATACGATCTCCATGAGCAGAATCAGATTGATTGGGCAGAAATGAAGAGGTTGATCCAAACTCTAAGAGACCAGCAAGGCCAGAGGCAACAGCAGCAACAACAGAGGCGACAGCAGCCGCAGCAAACAACAGCAACAGCAATACCACCTTTCCAACAGCAATACCAGCAACACCAGCAACAACAACAACAGCAGCAGCCGCAGCAGCCGGCGAACGATCTAGGCATAGTCCGTAACCCCATGCCACAACATCAACCTGCTCCGAACCCTCAACCAGCTCCACCACCTCCTCCGCCTGCGCATGTTAACCCCGTTATCCACCATGCACCACCAAAGCCCAGTGGGTCTTCGATGACGACCATGAGGTGGGCCAGCTTCTGGCTATTTCTCACGTCACGCCCACTGTTCCCGCACCTGCATCCGCCATACCCCCTCCCTTTACACCCCATATTGCCACCATCACCTCACCATCCTATTCTCCCGTCATATCACCCATCATCCCTCCACCAAACAACACCCCTCTCTCCCCTACGCCAGCGCCACTACTAGCCGACCCTTCTATCCTTAACACCCCTACCCCTCCACTCCACCATAATCTTGCCCTCTGGAGCGGGCGAATGTTTCATCGGATGTATCCTAACGCATCCATACCTATGCCAGGTCAGCAAACCAACAATCAGCAGCAACAAGATACAGAAGAAATTGATCCAGCGCCAGGAACTCAATATGACATCCTAAAGCACCTCGATCAAACTCCCACCAAGATCTCCATATTGGAGCTCATTAAGAGATCACAGACTCACCAAGATGCTCTCAGAACTTTTTTGCGAAGAGTCATGGTCAGCGAGGACATAAATCCGGACAACCTACCCTCAGTGCTCTCAATAGTGAACAGAGGACCCACCATTACCTTTTCTGATGGCGAGTTGGCTGCCCCCGAAGCCAGGAAAATGCCCCTGTGTATGACACTTACCATAAATAAAGTGGCAGTCGATGCGGCTCTGGTGGACACAGGAGCCTCCATTAATGTATGTCCACTAAGCACTCTTAGAGCTTGCAACATATCGGAACGTCAATTGCAGCCCACGCCTATCACTATTGCTGCATATGACAATTCGCGACGTGCCTGTCACGGGGTTATCACTTTGCAAGCAGAATTAGGCCCTCTCGTCATGTCTGTGGAGTTCTATGTGCTGAACATTGATCACACCTACAAAGCCATTCTAGGGCGCCCGTGGATCGAATCATTAGGGGCAGTACCCTCTACAACGCATCAGTGTCTGAAGTTCCCTTTCCAAGGGCGGATAGTCAAGGTAAAGAGTATGACGACAACGCATACAGTCGAAGCCGTTGAGAGAGTGCTGCCATCAGTATGGCCGTCCAATAAGCCCATAATCTCAGTGCTTGATGTTAACTACACTTGGGCCTATACTTTCTCTTCTAACCGCCCAATTGGTCTCCTCCTATAATGGCAGTCAGAAAGGATGTGAGCAAGAATACAAAGGGGTGGGACATCATGTTCAGGCTGGGTTATCAGTCAGGAAAAGGCCTGGGTGCTCATCTTCAGGGGCAAACCAAGACTGTCGCCACTGCTAAGAAATTCACAAAGCGTGGCCTTGGATATTCAGAATGGGCCGCTTTCTCATCTCCTCCACAATCAGACCATGGACCGCTCACTTGATCCTTATACGAGCATTTTGTCAGAGGGCCCATTCAGCCCGGATATAACACCACCATAGAAATGCCAAGATCAGCCTATCAAGCTTTAGAGGAGCAGCGACCCAACAAGAAGAAGAGGGCTGAGGAAGATACTGAAGATCCGGATTAAGACGATGTTGTCTCATCAGCTAGTCTGTTGTTTGAAAGATCAGAAGCTGAGGAAGAGAAGCTAGAATTAGAAGACCTTATTTCTGCGGTCAATTAACTGTTTAGTGAAGAAGATGTGTCACAAGTAGCAGCATTATCAGCATCAACAATCACCGCCAGGTGACAGTTGCCTGGAATTGGTGAGGAAAACCAGTCAAATCATTTACCCCTACTTATACAGGAGTTCTGGCCAGGGTTCTCCCGGCCTCCCACTCACTTTGTTTCATCCATACTCGAGGTTAAGGTTAGTTTCATTCCTTTGCCTCTTCCCTTCATTGTCCAAATCTCGCCCGCCGCCATCGAGGCGTTCATTCGTCCTTCACCCCGCCTCGCCATTTTCTTCAACGGTTCGGTCTTGTCTATTTTCGAAGCCAGTTAATCTAGTGTAGTTCCTTTTTCCATCAAAAAAAAAAAAAGAAGAAATTCCGAATGACAAAAAAATGTGTGTGTGTGTCCCCCCTGCTTCCGACGGCGATCCCCGCCACTCCCTCGTGCTCCTATTTTCGACGGCGATCCCCGTCACCCCCTCCTGCTCCTGCTTCCGACGGCGATCCCCGTCACCTCCCTCGTGCTCCTGTTTTCGACGGCGATCCCCGTCACCCCCTCCTGCTCCTGCTTCCGACAGCGATCCCTGTCACCTCCCCTCCTACTCCCGCTTTCCGACGGCGATCCCCGTCACCCCTCTCCTGCTCCCGCTCTCGACGGCGATCCCCGTCGCATCTGCTCCCCAGCGGCCATCTTTGTCATTCTTTCGCTCCAGTCGTGCCTTCACCATGTGGTCAGACATGGCCATTCCGGGTGATTCGGGTGAGGGGCCTTCTACTCCCCTACACCCCGATGCTTTTGTCGGCACCCTGAGCTCGGGTGGCCCGCCTTCCCCTCCAGCCTCATCGGAGGATCTTCACGGCTCTGCCGCTCCCTTCGTTTTCCTTTCCAATAAATCTCTGGACGCGTCTCCAGAGTCTCCTGTAAATATCGAGTCTAGCTTAAATTCAGCGGTGGTTTCTAGTGAGTCCCCGTCCCCGTCTAGGAAGAAGAAGGGTAGTGGCGTACCCCGTAGATACCTCTTAGACTTAGTCCATAGATGTGGCGCTCTTCTAGCTGTCAAAGAGTTCATCAAAGAAGCGGTAGTTCTGGACTTAGAGGAGATGCCGATAAAGGAAGGGCTAGACGACGGCTTTGGGATATATGAAATCGTAGCCGAAGAAGACCCATTAGATGAGAATGGTGTTGAAATAGAGGATGCTGCTGAGGCGTATGCTAGTATGAGGTTTGAAAAGATTCGATGAACCTACCTCAGCAGTCGACGAACCTACTAAAGAGGTAAATGTGGGAATGCAAGAGGACCCCAGGCTCTTAACCATAGCTTCTGGTCTCCCGCATGAAGAGGAAGAAGAGCTCATAGAAATGTTAAGGGAGTTCAAGGATTCATTTGCCTGGTCCTATGATGACATGCCTGGCATTGACCCCGATCTAGTGAACATAGGTTGATTTTGAAGCCAGGGGCAGTTGCCGTTAAACAGAAGCTAAGGAGGTTCCTCCCCCACATCGCTTTAAAGATGAAAGAGGAGATTGATAAGCTACACAAAGCCAAGTTTATCCGTGTAGTCCTCTATCCTTTGTGGGTGGCAAACATCGTCCGGTGATGAAGAAAGACGGAAGAGTGCGCATCTGCATAGATTTCCGGGATTTGAATAAGGCATGTCCTAAGGACGATTTCCCGCTACCTCATTTGGATGTTTTGATCGATAATACAGCAGGGTTCGAAACTCTATCATTCATGGATGGGTACTCCGGCTATAATCAAATTCGTCTAGCCCCGGAGATCAAGAGAAGACCTCCTTCACCACCCCATGGGGAACATATTGCTATGTGGTCATGCCGTTTGGACTAAAGAATGCCGGCGCCACTTATCAAAGAGCAATGTTAGCTATCTTCCACGACATGATACATTTGATGTTGAGGTTTACGTGGATGATATCGTGGTGAAGTCGCGGACCCGAAAAGAGAACTCCTCCGTACTTGCCAAAGTTTTCTGTCGCACACAAGAGTATCAATTGAAGATGAATCCAAAGAAGTGCGTATTTGGAGTTTCCTCAGGAAAATTATTAGGCTTCATAGTTAGTAAGCGGGGGATTCAAATAGATCCACACAAGGCCAAGGCAATCAATGAGATGCCTCCTCCTAAGAACATATCTGAACTTCGAGGTTTGATTGGTCGGCTGCAGTTCATAAGGAGATTCATATCTCAGCACTCTCAAAGATGTCGTCCTTTCTACGAACTGTTGAGAGGAGGAGTCAGTTTTGAATGGAATGATAAATGCCAAGAGGCCTTCGATGAGCTCAAGAGCTACCTTATGAATCCGCCCGTGCTTCAGGCGCCTATCCCTGGGAAACCCCTAATCCTATATCTGTCGACTGTTGAGGACTCCCTAGGAGCTGTCCTTGCTCAGCATGATGAATCCGGCAAAGAAAGGGCAGTCTACTACCTATCTAGGCTATTCAATCCTTCCGAGCTCAAACTCACCACAATGGAGAAAACCTGTGCAGCGCTAGTTTGGGTAGTGCAGAAATTGAAGCACTACTTCCTAGCTCATAAGGTGAGTTTGATTTCTAGAATGGATCCAATTAGGTACCTCCTTGAGAAGCCAGTCCTCGCTGACAGATTGGCGCGCTAGCAAAGTTTCCTCTCTCAGTTTGATATCTTCTTTATTGTTCAGAAAGCCATAAAAGGGTATGCCATTGCTGAGCACCTTGCTCACCTCCCTCTTCCTCATAGTGATATGGTTCAGGAGGAATTTCCCGATGAAAACCTATCACTTGTCTCTCACGATCCCTTCTGGTCACTCCATTTCGATGGAGCTCTCAATTCTAGGGGACGGGGCATAGGTGCAGTCTTGCTCACCCCAGAAGGGATCACCATTCCTTTGGCTTATCAACTCCAGTTCTACGCCACCAACAACATCTCCGAGTATGAGGCTCTCCTAGCCGGTCTTAAGCTTGCCTACCTTTTAGGTGCCCGTCACCTTAAGATCATAGGAGACTCTCAGCTCGTTCTTCGGCAAGTCCTCTCTACCTATCGCACTCGTGACCCCAAACTCAAGCCATATCAAGATCTGGTCACGCTCCTCGCCAAGCAATTCCGTCAACTCATCTACATTCATACTCCTCGCTCCCAAACATTTGGCCGATGCTCTGGCATCGTTAGCTTCGTCTCTCTCCTTCCCTCTCAGCCGTAGCGCTGAGACTATCACCGTTCAGAGATTAGAAGCTCCCTCAACTCAGGATCCTTGGTTCTCAAACCTTAGGAGCTCCCTAGTGTTGAAGGCAGAGAAGAAAGAAGCGAAGGAGTTGTTGCTTGTTGAATTAGGGGAATTGATGGAAGAAGAGAGGCCGTGGTACCATGAGATTGAGCAGTTTTGCAGAGACGGTACCTTCCCAGAAGAAGCTGAAGCAGAAGATAGGCGAGCTATCCGTAGAGCGGCATTAAAGTATACCCTCGTGGGTGAAGTTCTCTACAGACGCGCTCTAAATGGAATGCTCCTCAGATGCGTGACCGATGAAGAGGCTTGGAAGATAGTGGAAGGATCTCACTCCGGTGAATGCGGAGGGCATGTGAATGGTCAGATGTTAGCCAAAAAGATCCTTAGGCAGGGCTACTACTGGCCAACCTTAGAAGAAGACTGTGCCGCCTACGTCCGTAGGTGTGTCAGATGCCAAATCCATGCCGATAAAATTCATGCTCCGTCTTCCTCTTTGCATCCACTATCTTCTCCTTGGCCTTTCTCCATGTGGGCCTTTGATATCATTGGGCCTCTTGGTGATCCTAATGCTCAGATAAAACAAAAATCCTTCATCCTCACTGCTACTGAGTATTTCACCAAATGGGCCGAAGCGGAAGCATTTGCAGAAATCAAAGGTTCGACTGTGTGCAGGTTCATCATGAAGAACATCATTGCACGGTTTGGAGTACCTGGCAGCCTCGTCACCGACAATGGACCCCAGTTCATATCACAAGACCTTCAAGATCTCTGTAAGAAGTTCAATATTTCTTTGCATCATTCGTCTCCTTATTATCCGCAGGGCAACGGCCAGGCCGAAGCCACAAACAAAATGCTTTTGAAAATCTTAAAGAAGACTTGTGAGTCTAGTAAATTTGCTGATTGGCCAGAAAAGTTAATTGAGGCTCTGTGGGCCTACCGCACCTCCATCCGCACACCTACGGGGCAAACTCCTTTCTCACTTACATATGGGATGGAAGCGGTATGTCCGCACGAGATTCTCATCCCTTCGCTAAGAATTCAGTTGGACAAAGAACTTAATCCCGATGAACATCGGGAGGCGTTACTTACACAACTAGAACTCTTAGACGAACGACGTCTAGCTGCAGCCGATCACGTGCTTTCATATCAAAACAGACTCTCAAGGTCTTTTCAAAAGAAAGTGATTGAGCGTAAATTTCAAGAAGGAGACATGGTTTTGAAGCGAATTTTCATAAAACCTGGAGGTCCAAGGTCAAAATTGTCTGCAAACTGGGAAGGCCGTACGTCATTAAAGAAGTGTACCCGGGAAACGCATATAGGTTAGTTAATGCCGATGGTGATGAACTCTCTCATCCATGGAATGGATTATATCTTAAAAGATTCTACCCCTGATCAAAAGTCTTTGGATAACAACACCAATTAATAAGTAGCCATTTGCCAAGTGTCTCGCTCCCTCTCATATTGACGAAATAATATTTATGTGCAATCACGTACTCAACATGGTAGCCTAAGGTCATTGTCCCTTCATATACAATGTTCTCACTTAGCCCTTGCTCAGGGAAACAAGAGGTCAATTCTCTCCCTATTTCGGACAAGGTCTAGGGGCAAGGGGAAGGCTAACCTGTAAACCTGCAACGGTATAAACCATGTGTTTGAAGTCTCAAGGAGGGACGGGCAGTTCTAAGAAAAGCATATAGCACAAAAATAAAGCGACGAAATGACAAAGTGAAGGGGCATGTTAAAGAGTGGCAGTACAGTTCCCCGCGGGACGCCCTTGAGCCTGGTCGCACGCATGCCCCAGACAAAAGAGAAAATACTGTGGCCCTAAAGTCCCTGGACAACAGATGAATAGCACATGTAGCTTATTTGTTGCAAGTCTCACAAGTCGGCAACCCCGACTCCAAGATTAAGTCTTATCTCATTTATATTCTTCCTATCCTCCCTAAAATGACCAGAGAATCCATGCACTTGGTCTGTGTTGGAACATTATTGTCACAGGGGAAAGAAAGCTTAGCAGACCTAATATGAATATGCGTTGCACATAAATCTTACTCGCCAAAGTGAGATAGAGGTAAGGCTCACGGTTAATCGCTCAACATTAAGAAGTGTTGCTATCAAAAGAATTTTCAAAATTCCAAAAAAAAAAATAATCAAAAATCCCAAACCAAAAAAAAAAAAAAAATTCTAAAATCCAAAAAAATCAAAGATCCCCAAAAAACAAAAACAAAAAAACCAAAAAAAAATTCCAAAAAAAAAAATCAAAAGATCCCCAAACCAAAAAAATCAAAAATTCCAAAAAAACAAAAATCCCAAAACAAAAAATTAAAAATTCCAAAAATCCAAAAAAATCAAAAGATCCTCAAAATCACAAAAAATATATATAGTTTTTAGAAAAATAAAAGGTGTGTACATATTGCTTTTCTTTAGCATGCATTATTTTCATAGTCTTTTCGCCTATTTAATAAGGCTCGGCCCCTTGACAAATTGCGGAGTTAGCTTTTATCATGTTCTGTGCAAGGGGCCGAACCTAAGAACAGATCTAATTTGTTCTTCTAAGTGTGTGCAGGAACAGGGATTTTAAAAGCAGAGTACGACGTCGCGCTCAGAACTCTCTCTCTCGCTTGTTTGAATCTCGCCTCTCACTCGTGTCAATCACAAACCATTCATTTATCATGAATATTGGCATAAAAGTAAAACTGCACTAAGGTATGAACAAAATGTACATAGATAAAAGGGGAGGTGGCTCACAAGACTCCTCACTGACCACCACCACTCTCCCCGGATCCCTCTCTCCTATCTGGAGGTGGCAACATCTCGCCACCCCCTCTGCCATCATGGGCGCTACCCTCGCCCTGACGGTGCCGCTCCTCCTCCTCGTTCCTTCGCCTGCTGGAGGAACCCGATAGATACTGTCCGACGGAGGCGCCGGTCGCCCTGCTGACGCTCACGCCGCTCCGGCTCCGGCTGCGTGAACGGCCGATATCCGTCACAATCTGTTGAAGGCTCCGCGCCAGCGTCTGCTGTGCTAGCAACTCTGCACGCAGTCGGGTGACCTCCTCCTGATCTCCGGGTGGCCTCTGTACCCGCAGCGTCGCCAGCTCCCGGGTCATCTCCGCCACCTGTGCCTCAGCCGCCTCCGCCCGGACGCGCAGCTGGTCCCTCTCGCTCTGCAACGTCATGGCTTGCTCGTGAGCCAACTCCAAGTCTCTCTCCTGCACAACAAGTAATCAATCAGCATCATTTGGAAATAAACGACTCAAGTGTTTAAATGAACTTACCCGCTCCTCCAAGTGCCTTTGAGCCTCTTCAGCTCTCAGCACTGCCCCTGCCAGTCGAGCCTCCATGAGCGATGGAGAACCCCCAGCGCTCCGAGAGGAGGAAGCACTGCCTGCTCCGGTACCCCTCACTCTCTCCAGCTCACTCCGCTGCACGCAAAAGGCATGTCAGTTTCAAAATTTTTCTTAAATCAAAGGGGCTGAAAGTGAACACAGTACTTACCAGCTCTGTCGTCTGCCTCTGGGCTGCCTCCCGATCTTGCACCGCCGACTGGAGCAAGGCTCGGAGCGATGCGATCTCACCAGTCACGTCCACCTGCAAGGAATTTCCAAATCATCAGTTTTAATTATTAAATCCCAGTTCTTTGAGTTGTGGTTTAGAAAGTTCTACCTGGTGTCGGGCGCTCTTGTATACCCTTCCTCCGTACTTCAAGGCGTACGCCTGGAGGTAGGCATCGTCAGTGGTCACGTCCGATCTGACCCCCTTGCCTTTCCGCTCCAGTTTTCTATCTGCTCACGCGCCCGCTCCCTCCAGTCTGTCGTGTCGTGAAGTCCCCGAAAGCTCCGACCCGGCCGGCGAAACCGGTCCCAGACGGGGAACTCCACGACACTCTACCTGAGGCCCAAGGAGCGCTGGCTCAGGAATAGGTTCAGAGGTAGCACAAGGTTCAGTGCATGCAACCACACCGACCTACCGAAGTAGGGGCGGGCCTGCACCAACCAAGGCTGTCCCTCATCACCCTCCCCCAGATACGGCTACCAAACCACCTGCAAAACAAGAGTTAGCCAATCATTAGTCAAATCAATGGGTATATCAGAAGGGAAGGTTTTAGTACTCACATCCAGATAGGGGTAGCTGTCAATTGCCTCCTGGAGGTGCTCCAACTGGTCGGCAAGGTGGCGAGTGTCTCGACGAGAGTCCCAACGGCGTGCAATGGGCACGAGGCCCGACCGTGTGAGATCCCCTCTCCTCAGGGCTGGGAGGTGTAGATAAGCCCAAACCTGCAAGATAAAAGACAAATTAGTTGGCAGTTTAAGCAAAATTGAAGTTTAAATCTAAGAGAGTTAGAAGAGAAGGTGTACCTGAAGAAAGGGGTAGAAGCCGCTCGTAGACGTCTTCCGCTCGGAGGCGCTCAAACCATCGAACTGGTGCGCTAAGAAGGCTGCTCCCCAAGCATACCCCCCTACCCCACCTAGGTCCTCTAGCAAGGGCAGGAAACGGCAGTGGACTGTGTCGCCTCTCGTGGCAAACAAGAGTCTACCAAGAAAGAGAACGAGAAAATGGCGCAAGTCCAGGTCCGCCTGCGGCCCAGGCTCGCTCGCAAGCTCCCTCTGGCTAACCCTAGCTAGCCTCGCCAGGTACTCATCCTCGCTCTCCCCTGCATTCTTCCCCGCCTCAAACAGACCTAGACTCTCCTGCAAGGCTACCCTGGGCACTAGAGAGGACCTACGCTCTACTGGGAGGTCTAGGAGGCGCTCGGCCAAGTCGTGATAGCAGGGATAGGTGTAACCGCTCACTGCCCGCCCGTAGACTCTAAGCCCTGTGATCCGGCTCACGTCCTCCAAGCTAGGGATCATATGCCCCCATGGGAATGCAAAGGCACTCGCCTCTGCATCCCACCTACTCCGCAGGGCCTGTGTGAGGGCCGGATCCACCCTCATCCTCTCAATCCTGAAAATCTGCCCGAATCCCATCTCCTCTACTCTCTCTCGCTGGAAGGAGGGGAAGGCCAGGTAAGCAGCCAGCACCAGTGTCCATGACACTCGAGCCCTCATTTCACCCTGCAAAATTTGTTCAAGTTCAATTTCAGTTTTTTTTTTGTGTTCGGACAGAGTCGCGACAGCTCTTGCAGCCGCGACCTTGTCGCGACGGTGCGGGCCACCGCGACATTATCACGTCACCTTCTTAGGATGCGATAAGGTCGCGACGGCCCTCGACGACGCGACACTGTCGCGACGCCCCGCCCCGCCGCGACACCATGTCGCGGCGGGTCGCGCTGACGCGTTCTCAGATTCAAACCGGCCGGAGCCCTCTTTGTTTGATCCTCGTTTTCATGGGCGTCTCACCCTACATTCGCCCTCTAGGGGCTCCGTATGCCTCTCTACTACTACCATTCAAGGTTTGAGGGAGGGGTACTTACCGTTTTCATGGCTTTTGCTCTTTTCTTACGCTCCTCCTCCACGTTTGTGACTGGAGCCATCCCCTTGTCCTCCTCCTCTCCCATCACGACTTCAGTCGCCTCCTCCTCGACCGGAGGCTCTTCCATCCGCCGTCGTGAGCTCCGACGCTCCACGGAGCGCTTCCCCCGCAATGAGTCCTCGCCGATCTCTTTTCCGCCTGCCATCGCAATATGGGTTGTTTGGGTTGAGTTTTGAGCTAGCAAGAAGGTTGGAATGCAGGGGAATTGGGGGAAAGATTCGAAGGTTTAAAGGTTTTGGGTTTTTGAAAACCGGAAAGGAAGAAGGAAAGGGGGGCCGTTTGTTTTTGAATCGATCGGTTCATGACGCGACGCAGCGGGCAGTCGCGTTCATGTCGCGACCCTCTGGGCTGTCGCGACACCCTGCATGGCCGCGACATAAAGGCGACACCCCTGGCTATCGCGTCATCAACAGAGCCCTTCCGTTTGCATAAAATTTCACTCTATTTCATTCAAATGCAAAGTCTGCTACATGCTCTAATTCATTCTAAACAATCAAACAATACTTTCAAATCCTTTCCTAACTATCATCTGGCTTACAATTCAAATTAAATCAAATCAAATCAATTGTTCCCTCCCACAGGCTGAAGTTTCTTCAAAGCTTCAATGTATTCCATGATTGCTTCGTCATCTTCTTCCACCTCGGCTTGAATCGCGCTCGTCGCGCATCCTTCCCAGTGGACGATGGCGCTGCGCATGTCGCATTCGTCCTGTGCATCGGCCCTCTTCCTCTCTTGGATAGGTGGGAAGTGTGATAGAAGTGGAACCACCGTGCGAGCCGCACCGCATTGGAGATGGCAGCGATCTGGGTTGTAGGAAACTAACGCCCCGTTGCCCAGCAGCCTCAAGGCGAGCCCGGTACGTTGAGGAAGGTGAATTGTCCGGTCGTGCATGAATCGTGGGCGCATGTCAAAATCCGCCACGGTCAGACTTCGGAGGTATTGGTGCCATGCATGTATGCCCTTCACTTGAGCTGTTTTGCACCATGCCCGAGGGCTCATGTGAAGTCGTCCGCCCACATACGCCAGTGGGTGAATCAGCATTGTCTTGCATTCCATGGTCAGATCCTCCACCGCCCGGAATTGAACATGCATCCCCATCCAAAGTTCAAAGGCGACGACCGATCCGTAGAAGGGACCCCCGAGTGCTGCAGAGGTCAGGCCAGCATATAGAAAACCCAGGACGGCTTGCCCAATTTTCATACCTTCGGAGATGGAGTCAATGATGCTAAGATTGCCAAAGGAGATGGCACCGTCGGCTTCCGGGAAGAGTATGACGCCGCAAATGCATATGGCGGCTGCCTTGGCGATGGCGGTGTAGTTCGTGGTCTTCCGCTTACACTGGGAAATAATCCATTGAGCGATTGGGAGGAGGTGAACATGCATACCACTGGTCATGGAGTAGAGATCGTTCTTCTTTGTGGTAATGTACGCCAGAATGCTCCAGAGTTGATCTGCTCTACGGTGTAGGAGAGGGCCAACTCTTCGCCCCTTTGATAGCATGGGAGGCCGAGCATGATTTCCAACTCTTCCAGGAGGATCGTCGCCTCGAATTCAGGGAAGATGAACGAGTTGGTCTGTGGGTGCCATAGCTCCACCATGGCTGTGACACTCTCCCACACATACACCAACTTGTTGTAGTTTTTGGCTAGTACAAAGATGGTGGACAGCCCCCACTCCTTCAAGTGGCTAATAGACGTGGGCGGCAATAATTCGAGCATGGGTACCAGCCATGGCATCTTTGAGAATCGCCGTTGGCCGGGGAGGATCTGAGATAGAAGAAGAGCATGAAGAACGGAAGGAAAAGAGGAGAAAAGAGAAGAACAAAACGAAGCAAAACAGAGCGAAACAGAGCAAAACAGAGTAATGCAGAAAATGCAGAATCTCAGGAAGAAAAGGCCACTTACTTGAAGCTCCGGGCGCGTGTAGATGTGCCCCGAGATGGCGGAGAGTTGCTTCAGATCGGCATGCGTCTCTCTAGCAGCTTTTGGGCCGGAGTAAGCGGGGATATCTTCTGCAAAAGCCGAATAATTCCTCTTCATGACTGCAAGAGAGGAGAAGAGAGCTTGAACTTGGAAAGCAGAGGATGCCAGGAGTTTAGCTGCGGGATTAGCAGCCCAAACCCTTTATTTATAAGCTTTAGGGAGTTAGAAACCCACTCTAATCCCGCAACTAGGAGTTAGGATAAGTCTAGGAAAGGTTTAGGAGTCCTAGTGTTAGTCTAGATGTCTTAGGATAAGTCTAAGTCCCGGTTTTCTGCATTTTCAGGACTCTGTCCGAGTCACGACGCCGCGATCCGACGCGACTATGTCGCGACAGGGCGCTGCGACGCGAGAAGGTCGCGGTCGATGGGTGTGTCGCGTCTATACCCGAATGTTTATTTCCCTTACCTGTGCTTTGTATATGTGTTTCTTCGACTATGTTCATTAAGTTCATTTATCATCTTGTGATTATTATGCTGAATGATTCAAAAAAACAAAAACAAAACAAAACAAAACAAAATCCAAAAATGAGGAAATGTCGTCCCAGGTAAGTCAGGTATCGTATTTCTGTCCCTATTCCTCGCATTACTATATGGTATTCTATTTATTATATCCTTTCAAGGACCGGCTGGTTCTCAATGTGTTCTGGGATTTGAGTTCCCCTTTACCAAAAACAGTTATGATCTAGGTATACATTGTTAATCGTTGGATAGGCCATTGAGTTAGTTAAGCACAGGGACGATAGATTCAGGCCTGCACCGCGGTTGTGGGTAGTCTCTTGACCCTTTCTTACTTAACTTAACAATATTATCCTTGATATATTTTATATTTTTCTCATTTTTTTGCATTCGTTTTGACAATTTCTTTTACTTTAGCCCAGCATGCATCATGTAGGACTTTGAACTTTCCTGACTCATTCTTGACCATTGATGAGCCTGTGTTGAGTGCCCAATCATCCTTCATGTTCCAAACAAGAAATCCAATTCCACTCCGAATCGGAAAGTTTGCCTCCGAGCAAGTTGTTCCCGTCAGATTGACAAGAATTTCCCTGTCTGGATTCTCAATCCAATTATTCATCCTTTTTCCTTTGATCCGTTTTGGTTGCGAACCGCTCCCAGGACAGAGTCATGAGTTACCTGCCTGGCACGCACATGTCCCTCCAAAACGAAACCTGCAGGCCAATCGGCTAGGGTACCTCTCAATCGAGGGGTTGATCATCCTCTTCTTTTCTCCCCTCGTCCAGACTTGTGCTCTTCTTTGCATTCTACTCGAACAACTGACTCGCGGCTTTCACAAAGATTCCAATTGCCTGTTAGTTAAGATCATGTGTCTCTTTACCTTGGCTTCCGCTTTTCAGTCCGCTCCGCGTCATCTCCGTTCCACCGTCACTTCATGACATCTCCACGCCATTTCCGCTTCGCTCCCCTGCAAAGTAGAAGCCAAGAAGGGGCAATTGTAGACACCCGATTATGACTAATGGGTTGAACCATATTTCTTGCTACCTTAGTGGGCCCCTAATTGGTCACTCACCTTGAGCCCATCATTTGCCTTGATTTGAGCCCATCAATCCATTAAAAATACCTTGAAATCCCGAAATCAATCATTTGAGAGTCCCTAGAGGAATATAACTCCTATTTTATCATGTGGTTAGAGAGAATAATCCAAGATAATTCGGGTTCCTTGTCGCGACGCATCATGGCTCCGCGACTATAGTCGCAACGGGTTGGGCCGCCGCGACAGCCCATGCATTATCCATGCACGTGGGCAATGCTGTCGCGTCCCCCCGCACCGTCGCGTTTCTAGTCGCGACCCTACGATCTGACGCGACAATGTCCGAGATCTCTGGCCTCCGTAACCACACCCTATTTATCCTCCCATGCACTTTGACTTGGTCTAAGAGGGTTATCCCGACCCCTTGGACGGATCCTTGGCCCTAGGGACTCTCCTAAGTTCCCCTAAGGACTCTACACCTGATTTTGATAGAGCTTTATCCCCCATTTTTAATTTCCAAACCTTTTTGAGGAGATAATACCTAATTTTCTCACTCCAAGCTCTATATAAGGAAGGCCCCTCCTCATGGACGAGGAGAGCCTCATGATTACCCCAAAGGGCTGCCAAAATTTCCTCTAAACTAGACTTAGCCATGCAGCCACTCATTCCCTTCATTCCCTTCACATTCCACTCCTCACAACTCACTCATTTCACCATCAATGGAGCAAGGAACATGAAGAGGGAGACTCTAGCAATCTTCTGGACCTCTTCGCACATCATCGGAGTTGCATCCACGCCAGGAAGTCGCCCTAATGGGGGTCATTCCCTTTCCTCTTCCTCTTTTCTATTTCTACATGCATTTTTATGTTCTTTTTAAATAGAGCATATCCACCATCCACCCATGTTTTCCCACACCCACAGGGGTTTAAAACCACCCCAGGTGCGTTCCCACCATGATCTCCCATCTCATTTCGTCTTTTAGAATAGATACTACACTTTACATGTTCTAATCGGGTCTTTTCTTTGTGTTTTCTTTTGATTGACAGGCAAGCAATCAAAGTCTACGAGAAGCTCTGGTGCTCTGGCTGGCTGGAGGACTAGAAGAAGGTCACAACATCAATTCTCCCGCATTCAGAGAACGCGACGGCCTGGGGTGACGCGACATAGACGCGTCGATTTCCACTGACGCGATACTAGAGACGCGGCGGCCATGACGACCGCGACACCAGGTCAGTTTCCTGTTCTCTTCCTTTTTTCCTAGTTTAAGTTAGCCATTGTCTTTCCATATCATTAGGCATCTTATCTAGGTGGCGATCACACATCCTTTTTTCCCATGCCATCATATTTGATATCCATGTCCGTGTCGAGGGGAAGCCAATCCCTGTGATTACAGCGTCCTCTTCTCTCATGAATCCCAAGAGTTGTGTGAGACTAGGACACTCCTATATATAGATCTTTTGGACTCCTTTTCACACAAGAGAGCCAACATAACTCCAAAGAGGCTAGAGGCGGCTGGAAGAGATTTCTCAAGTGCTCTGTTCATCTCTGGAAGGTTGCAGACCAAGGATCTCATCTGAGGAGATCAATTGCTTTTCAAGTTCTTCATCAAATCAGCAGCAGAAGAAGAAGAGCTACTACAGGAGAATACTAGAAGATGTTAATCTGATTAGCAACTCCAAGAAGACCTTGATCCAAGTAGCAGCCGTATCAAGGAAGAATTAATATGAATCTGTGATCGTGGTCATCAGATCAAGAGTTGAAGAGATCTTTCTTCCTTCATTCATAACTTTCTCAATTCAATTCATATATCTGTGTGTGTGTACTAATTATAGATCAGTGCGTGGAGTTTGTGATGGTGTGTGCTTTGTGGTCTATGCTAGCTTTTGCATAGATCTGATTTGTTTGTGTGGTGTGTTGATCAGATCAAGGCTAGAGGATCTGATCTTTTGTGGACTTGATCTAGCGTGTGTGTGTGTGGTTGAGCCGTCTTGCTCAAGTGTGTGTGTTGTACTCAATCTTGAGTAGTGTGTCCTCACTGTGTGAGGGGTGGACGTAGGAGTCACTAGATGTGATCTTTGAACTACCTAAAAATCCCTTGTGCACTGTGATTTGATTTGTGGTTTGCATTGTATTGCGCTAGATGCATGCATAGGGATTTTGCCTACACACTACTAATTAATTTGTTCACACATGTTAATCACATATTTGACGCTTACACTGTTTGATAAAATGTTTTACACATTTTGATAACACACATTGCATCAGATCATAGGAGTTTTAATTGAGTAGATCTCTTAATCCAAAGTAATTTTTAAATTGCTTAAGTTTCTACTCCAAATCTATTCAACCCCCCTTCTAGCTTTGCAATCACTGAGTATCTGATCTTAACAATTGGTATCAGAGCGAGTTTATATCTGACTCTGATATGATTTGATTACTTTTGGTTGATCTTTTGAAACATCATCCAATTTTCTTGAACTGCTTGATTGCTTTTTGATCAGACTCAATATTCTATTGATTGGTCTAATCATCTGAAACAAACTCAGAAATATGGCTAAATTCTCAAGTATTATAAATAGACCTATGATTATTGAGTTTGATGACAGTGATGATAAAATGCAGGACTCCTCAATGAAGACAAGCAAGATTGGAAAGAAAACCAAGGACAAATGCTTCATGGCTCATGGCAGCTCAAAAGGTTCTCCCAGCTCAGACAAATCTGAAGAATCATATTTGTCAGAAAAGTCGAGAAATTCTAAAAAATTAAGTAAATCTGATTTAGACCCATTTGATAGATCAATGTCTGATACTGACTCAGAGAATGATATATTTTATGATGAACTGATAGAATGCTATGAGCACATATGCAAACAATTTAAAAAGGTTAAAAATCAAAACAAGAAGCTGGAGGATCAACAGGAGATAAATGAGATGAAAATTGATAACCATCAAGCCTTCTATGAAGAAAATGAAAAACTAAAACTAGAGAATGAAGAATTGAAGAATGAAGTCAAAACTGTGGAAACAAGTTGTCCAAATTGAAAGAAAATCATGATCAGGTGGAATCTGAAAATTTTGATTTGAAAAATGAAAAATTGATTGATCTTAATGAGAATCTCAAATTTGACAATGATCAATTAAACAAACAAATTTCCAACATGGCTTATGATCATCAGATAAAAGAAAAATACAAACAATTGGTTAAGGAAAATAGTTATCTGAAAAAGAAGATTGAATACTTGTATCATGACAGACCATTAAATGATTAATGCAACAATTCTCAGAAGAAAATTGCTGACTTGGAAAATCAAATTGTTCAAATTGAAATTGAAAAGAACAAAATGAAAAATTTTCTGGATGTCATGACAAACCAATTTCAAACTTCAGAAAAAGAAACTGATTCACTAAAAGCTGAAAAAGGAAAATTGACAAATGAACTTGAAGTGGTTGTTAAACAAAATCAAATTTCTGGAAAAGACGATTTTTGAATTGAACAAAACTGTTGAGAGTTTAAAAACTGCTTTGTCTAAGTTTGGTCAAGGAACTCAGAATTTGGATAATCTTCTTAGAACAAAAGACAATTTTCAAAAGGAGGGTTTATGATTTAACCCCTTGAACAAAAAGAATTTTGAAAACAAAACAAAGACCTCACTTGTCAATGCTTCTATGAACAAGAACTCAGTTGCACCAAAAGAAAAATCTGTTAAGATTCATGCTAAGGAAAATGTTCAAAAACAAAGTAATAAATTGAATAAAAATGCTGCAAATAGGAAGAACCCTATTTCAATTGAAAATCATAAAATGAAGATGGAAAAGAAAACAGGATTCTACAAGGTCTCCACAGCTCCTCCATCAGCCCACAAAAATTCAAGGTAATCTGCAACTTCACATCATGTCAAGAGTTACCAAAGAGCACCACCTCCTCCCTTTCAACCAAAGGATAATCAAAGGTATTCTAGAGGATTTTAGAAATTCCAGCGAATGCATTCATACTATGGTAAACTCCAGGTAAGTGCTCAACCCATTTGCTTTAAATGCAATAGACCTGGTCACCTTGCTAAATTCTGCTGGAATAAAAATCAACAATCTCATAAATATGTCAAACCAGTTTAGTGCTATACATGTCATCAACATGGACATTTGTCTAAGAATTGTTGTCATAGAAACCATGATTTTTTTCATGCTTTAAAGTTCCATCGTAATGCATGTGTTCATACACATAGGAATAAACATCATGTTCATACAGAGAAAGTTTAGAAATTCCATGTATCTATGAACAGGAAAACTGCACAAAACAATAAAAATCCAAGAAATAGAAAATCTCATGAGAACATGGATATATTGAACAAGACTAAAGAAAAATATGGAACTAATGTTGTTCATAGTTCCATTAATGAAAGAAATACATCTATTCTAAAAATAAAATCATTTTGGATTTTGAAATCATTATTGAATTCTAACATTGATGTCATTGCAAGACCCAAGCAAGTGTGGGTCCCAAAATCAGCTTGATCAACAAGTTGAGATGTCTTGCAGCCATACAATGTAAATGGATTCATGACATTGGTTGTGCAAGGCAAGAAATGATTGGAGAACACAGGTGAAATCTTTGAAAAGAAATTGAAGATTGTTCAGCTAAAATCTCTTTATCACTTTAGATTTGAACTACTGGAATTGAAATGAATTTTTAATTTTATCTGAGCAATGAAAAATATGTTTTGATGCTACCCCCAGATGACAATGCCTCATAACAATTGGAATCATGTTTGTGTTATCATACTTGCTTGATTGTGTCGATGACTCTTGGTGCATATCATTTGTTTTGACTTCTTGGTATATTAAATGATGACATATGGAAAAACAAGTTATGCTTGTTTGGAAACTATCATTATGTGTGAGTAAAATACTCCACCGAGTACCAAACGTATAAAGCTAATTGTGTGCATAATCGTGTGCGAATTGCTTGCTAGTTTTTTCAATACATGCACATGTTAAGAGGGAGTCTTTCTATGAGAGAGACTTGTTTTATTGTCAGTCAACATTTCTTGGTCACTCTCCTATCATGAACATCCACTCAAACTCATGCTTGAAAAATAGTTTCCATTTTATTTCCTGATTCTATCTTCTTGATATTTCATACATTTTATTCAAGTCTTGTATCAGGATAAATGAGTCTTTATGATATTCCTATATGAGATATTTCATACATAAAGACTAAAATAATTGTGCACTCAATTTAGTCTTAAAGATACAATCTAAGAACAATTTTATGCCAATTTTTATTGATAAACACATTTAAACTAAGTTGCAAAACACTTGTACATTGACCTAGATGAAGTTCATGTTAATTGGGTTTAGAGTTATTATTCGACATTGTGTTAAATGTTTAGCTACTAAACTCATGTGATAAACACTTTTGTCAACTCATATATCTCACTTTCATCACATTTGCTTCATCTTCTTAAATGCATTCAGGTTATTAAAACTTTGACATATGTTGTGATTGAATGTGTCTTTGTTATTAAACTTTGTTGCACAATCTAAAGACATAATATTTTTTCTCTCATATTTTAATATCAAAGATCTTATTGATTTTGATTATTTCTGATCATTCATCTCCCAATTTCACCCGTTGCTTACATATCACTCATACATTGATCTCCTTCCATTGATGTTCTTTGGTATCACTTTTTCCTACTTACTTCATTTACACCATCGTAGGGGGAGGGTGTTCTACCAAGGGGGAGACTATACTTGTTGTTGATTAAGGGGAAAGAGAATATTTTTGTTGTTATAAAAAAAAGGGAGAATTTGAGACAATTCATGTTAATCTTGTTGTTCATGACCATTGTGCTATCATGTTATTTATATTTTCTCTTCATCTTTTTGATGTTGTCAAAAAGGGGGAGAAATATGAATGTATATTTTGTCATCATCAAAAAGGGGAAGAATGTTGAGTTGTGGTTATTTGAATAACCATACTCATTGACTTGATCATTGCTTTGATCTGTTTTTGATGATGACACAATCATGATCAACCATGTTAAGCTATTCTTAATGATGACACAACTATTTTTTATGATGACGTATTTGTGTTGTTGATGGAAAATTTCTCAATCATGCTAAAAATTCATGTGTCAAGTTATTGTCTACGTGTGTCGACACATGACCTTGGTGTCGACACAGAACTGCTCTCATGTCAAGTTACTGCTTATGTGTGTCAACACATGACCTTCTTGGTGTCGACACATGATTGTTTTTCATTCAACCTTTGTTGATAAAATGACATGATATTATGACAAAATGTATTAGACATATGCCTACATGATATCTAATTTAAAGCACATTTATTGTAGGAAATTACATGAAAAAGGAAGTGCACATCTTGAAGAAACCTCAAGCATAAAAGGTTCTGGAAAACCAAAGAGAACAGCAGCTGTCGACATGCCAAGACTCATCTGTCGACAGCCACTGAAGAACTTCATTTCAAAGCTTCTGGAAAAACCAAATTCAGCAGTATCTGTCGATAGCACTGGGTCGTCTGTTGACAGCCCAAACAAACCTTCAAGTTATGGTTCAAAAATCTGGTTCTGGAAGACATATGTGCTGCAGTATCTGTCGACAACTGATGGACATCTGTAGACAAGCACTTGTTAAGTCACAATATGTGATCTTTACTAGGGCGTCCTCTTCTCTCATGAATCCCAAGAGTTGTGTGAAACTAGGACACTCCTATACATAGATCTTTTGGACTCTTTTTCGCACAAGAGAGGCAACACAACTCCAAAGAGGCTAGAGGCGGCTGGAAAAGATTTCTCAAGTGCTCTGTTCATCTCTAGAAGGTTGCAGACCAAGGATATCATCTAAGGAGATCAATTGTGTAACATCCTGGTTTTTCAACTTCCCGTTTGTTGTGTTGGATGACTGGCCACTAACGCGTCCGGCCTGAGCGACACGCTAGTGTCGCGTCGGAGTTGCTCGATGCGACAGTCATCCGGGTTGCGACCACCTTGTGCATTGCGTTGGTTCTACTTTTTAGTCGTCTGACGCCTGTCAGAAGGGCAGGTATGTGACCTGTCAGGTTGTCGCGACGCTCCGGAGGGACACATTCTGGTCGCGGTTTGTTGGCCCGTTGCATTAAGGTCTTAATGCGACTCGGCGCCCCGTCGCATCTTGGGAGCCAAAGGATAAAAGCCTTGGCCGGCGCCCCCTTTCCTTCCTCTTTTCCCTCCTCTCCAAGGTGGGGAAAGCTTTCCTCTCCGGCGGTTCGGGCGTGGAGCGGTCGGCGGCTCGTGTGGAGTGGGGGAGCGGCATCATAGAGTGAGGAGGAGGCGGCCGAATTGTCATGAAGGCCCATTCGTGGGTTCGGTTCTTCCTTTCCAGTAGGGATTTCTTGTGCCCTTTCTAATCTGGGTGATTGGGAGCCCTCTTGGTTGATTGCATGCTTTTACAGCTTTCCCCATGCTCCCCTCCCCATTGTGGTGCGTGTTGTAGGGTGTGGGCGACCCCGAGATGTAGCATCCCGGCGGTCTGCCTCCCGACTGATGTCGCGACCGCCGTGCGCATCGCGACATCAGAGGAGGCGTCGCCCTGGTCGGGCGCGACCTTATCGCGACTCAGTTGGATGTCGTGATAAGAGTCGTGTCGCGACCTAGTTTCCTGTCGCGACAAGCTTGTTGTCGCGACGCGCTTACCTATCGCAACAGGGTACTTGTCGTGGTTGCCCTTCCTGTCATGATGGTATCACGACGGGCTAGGAGGGCGCGACAGCACCAAGCTTGCCTCGGGTGTTTCCGTGGCCTCATTGGTGTGTCGGCATGTGCCCCAGGGCAGGGTTGCCCTTAGGACCTTCTGGTAGGAAGCGCGGCAGGTTGTCTCCCAGCGTTCAGTGACCAAAGGTGACACCTTCGTTGTCGTGTCCTAGTGGTGGTGCTAGAAGGCTCGTGTCTGTCTAATAATCGATTGTCTGACTATCAATCGATTATTAGAAGAGTGATGGTTTCTATACTATCTTGTGGTGTTTCGGGTTTTCTGGCCGTGCCGTGTGTGCCGGCGTTGGCCGATGGCCCTCCTAGGTGTTCCGGGAGCGGAGCCGTGCTTGCCTGTGCCTGCTGGGCTTGTCTTGGTTACAAGCCAGCTGTGCCAATTTCTGTGGTGGTTGCCCCGCCTGTTCTCTTTCGCCCGGTGCTTTAAACTTGAGGGCTTGTCCCGTTCATAGGTTGTCTCCGTTTCTTGGGACCCCCATCCTCGGGAGCCTGTTGAGGGAGTTCTCCGAGCTACGAGCATGCTCGAGTTGACAACCTAGTGTGGCGGACTCCAGAGCTGAGGGGAAAACGGTGGTGGGCAGCAGCGTAGAGTCGCTTGTGGAGCTCCCTTAACTGTGTCTGTGTCTCAGAGGTGGTTGAGGCATTTTTACCGGTGCAGACCAGCTAGTCCTTCTCATTGCCTCACTCTGCGTTGGTTCCGGAGCCGCGTAGGGAGGGTAGGCGTGGGGTCACAGCTCGGCCGGGCTGTGGTGGTTTGTTAGTTGTTCTCTACTATGGCTCACTTGTCTCACTCTACTGGGGAGGTTATAGACAGGAGTCAGTAGCTGGCGAGTTGGAGGTGTGGACAATGTGTCCTCCTCTTAGCTGCCTATGGCGGTGGCTTGGTTGCTCTTGCTGTGACGGAGTTTCTCACGTAGTTTCTAAGTGAGTCTCGTCGCTCTAGCCTGCACGGTGGTTGTAGCCTAGCCGTGTCTAGTGCCGTGGGCTTTGTTGGTTTGGCCTCGTGGGCTGTGTTTAGTGGCTTCCGCTCAGCATGTTCTCTCAGGGTGTTCTGTGCAGACACCCGACCGCTGGTTTTGTAAATCGTTCCTTGGTGTCGTCCGTGGTGGCACTGTAGGGTGTAGTTCCCTGACCTCGTGGTGTGTCCGAGGTGCAGGGTGGTTCTGCTTGTGGGCCCTCGACCTTGTGGAGGTCTGAGGTGGCCGTGCCGGTGGTGATACGTTCCTTCTCACATGGTTGCTCGGTGACACCTGGTTGTTCCTTCCTGACCTCGTGGAGGTATGGGATGTTGGTGCTTGTGTCATGAGACTCTGTTCTCACTTGGTTGCTCCGGTGTTCTGTGAACTTCTATGTCTCGGCGGGTGCATACCGAGGTGTTGCTTCCGCATTGTTTTTGACTCCGCTGGTTCTGCGGGAGTCGTGTTTGGCCCGACCCTGGTTGTGGGTCGTGGCATTACTCTATTCCGCTGCTTTGTAGTACTCTGCAGTAGGTGTTTCCCATTTTACTGCTTTGTAGAGTAGTTTGCTTCCACTTTTGTTGGAGTTCCTACTACTCTAACTGGTAAGGGACTGGTTATCCCTACTGAGCCTTGTTCGTGAGACTCACCCCCTACTCTCTTCAGGCAGGGACTCGCAGCCGCAGAAGTTCGTTGTCAGACGATCATGGTAGCGGTTTGTACGCCGTGCGTTGCCAGTAGTGTGAGTTGTGAGCGTGAGCGCTTGTACTGTGTGAGTTGAGAGTTGCCTTTTTGCAAGTCCTCGGGGTATGCCCCCTAAGGATTGCACCTTTCTTTATGTACCTGTACTTTTATTTGGGACATGTTGTGCATAGTTTCCTTATTAATGTATGAACTTTCTTGTTATAGTTATTTGAATTCATTGCTTATCTCACTGAACTAAATTCTAACCCTTCTGGGTCTTCAGATCTGTGGGTGGCGGCACGACCTTCGGGGTCCCTGGCGGGGGTCCGGATGGTCGGGTCGTTACAGTGGTATCAGAGCTCAGGGGTCCAACGAGATTTGTAATGAGTTAATAACTATGGTTGTCCCAGAGAAAGGTACTAGTACGCTGCTGGCCCGTCCATGTAGAGTTGCTGTTAGGTGAGTATTTGGTTCTTTGTTGTAGGTGGCTAGCTTTCCAGCAGGGTCTGAGTGTGAGCTGCAAAAGAGTGCTACTGCTATTGCTGGGTACGCGTGCGACGAGCGTGGTCATCTGGTTCGCTCGTGTTGTGGTTGGATTCATCTTTGGCCTGCGCGTCCGTGTGGGTGTGTCACGAAGGCTGAGAGAGCCTACGTGTGGTATGGCCTTTACCGTTGCAGGGTTGTAGTCTGCAGAGCCAGTCGAAGGTGTCCTTGCCTTGTTGGTTGTCCCCTTGTTGTTGGGGTGTGTGTTGTGTTGGTTGTGTGCTTGGCCTCACGTGCCGTGCGCTGTTGTACGCTGTGCTCTGCTCAGTCAGTGTCTTTGCTCGAGCTAAGCAGATGCTTGTGTGTCGTGTTGCACCGCTGGTTGAGCGCTGCTACACCTGTCTGTGGTTGTTGTCGGCCTTGTGCTGGCTAGTTGTGAACTCTGGTGAGGTGCTCCCGGAGTTCTTCTCTGTTGGTTCTGGTGGAAGTGAGGTTTCCCCAGAACTGTGTTGTGCTCGTTTCTGGTTGTTGTTGCGCTGCCCGCTGGGTTGAGGTGCATCGCTTGGTTGCTTGTGTTTTGGTGATGTTTCCCAGAACTATTTTTGTTGTTGTCCTAGTGAGGGTTCCTCTCTCTGGGGCTGCTCTTGTGCTCGTTGAAGTCTTCTGCTATGTTACCTCTTTGGTTTGAGGTCTCTATGGTCTGGTTGATTGTCGTTGTGCTGCCCTCGAGGTTGAGGAGCATTGCTTGGTTGCCCTGTGTTCTGGTGATGTTTCCCAGAATGGTTTATTGTTGTCCTGGTGAGGGTTTTTCTCAGGACTGTCCCATGCACGTTTTCTGTCTGTTGCCACACTACCTCAGGGTCCGAGGTGTGCTGTTCGTTTGGCTGGTGCGTTCTGGCGGGTTTTCCCAGAGCGGTGCCTTGGTGGTTCTGGTAGAGGCTCTCCCAGGACCTACTTGCGTTGCTTCTGCAGTTCTGCTTGCTGCATTGTTTCCCGCTGATGGTCCGTGTTGTTTGGCTCTTTGGATTTGTGTGTTCTGGTGAAGGTTCTTCCCAGGATCACCCTTTTGTCGCTTCTGGCGGAGGTCCTTCCCAGGAGTGCTCGGTGTTTGTTTTAGGCTACCATTGTGTTGCCCCTATGGTTTGAAGTGTGTCGTTTGGTTGGGCTGTGTTCTGGTGAAGTTCTCCCAGGACGGCTCTTGGAGCTTTTGGTGGAGGTTCTCCACATAGCTGCCCTATGTTGTTTTGGTCGTCGCTGCTCTCTCTCTCTATAGGGATGAGCTGTCGTTGTTGCCAGTTGGACTGTCTGTATGACAGTCTGCTTGGGTGTTGTCGGTCAAGGTGTGGTGCCTTTGACCGTGTGTCTGGCCGTGGTGCTGGCCAAGTTATCTTCTTATTCGTTTTCGAGTTTCTCGGCTACGCTGGTAGGACTTCATGTGTCCCCATGGTCGGGTGGTTTGCTTTGCTTCTCGCGCCCTACGTGCTCTCCTAGATGGTGGTCTGGTGAGTGTAGTGGGTGTTCAGCTGGTTGTGCCTTTTGTGTGAGTGCTAGCCATGTGTGCTATTTTCTCTTTCGTGTGAGGAAGAGGCCTGTGGTGTGTCTTCTTCCTCCATTTTTCGTGGGTTGCTCGGGCAGGTGGTACTCTACCATGGCTTTTGGTGCCGTGTTGCACACCGTGGCGACTTTCGTGGTGAAGGTCCCTTCCCTTTGAGCTGTCTTGAGGTTGAGCTAGTTGCTCTCCTCGTGCGCATTGTTTCCTTGTGGGCGATAGGTCGTGGTGACCTATTGTGTCATCTCTTGCTGTGTCGGTTCCTTGTTGCCTGGCTGGATGATGTGGGGCAGCGTGCCCTGTGTTCCGTGTGAGGCAGCACCAATTTTCTTTTGTTTGGCTTGCTTGTGCAACCATCGTTCTGGTGTGTGTTTTGCTTATGCCTCAGCTGTGCTTTGGAGGCACTTGTCGATGTTTGGTGTGTGGCCCCTCCGCCCGTGGTGGTAGGAGCGGTGCCTTGTGTTTGCGTGCTTCTAAGAGCCGATGTGGTCGTTGCGCTCTTGAAGCTGCTGGATTTCTGTGTGTTCCTCTTATGGGTCTCTGGTAAGAGCCCCTTTTGGTTGGTCTTGTATCGTTTCTGGCTGTGGGTGTGGTTGCATTCTGCACCTTGAGCGTGTTTCTTTTCGGCGCTCTATGTCTTTGTGCCTTAAGGGTTTGGGGCCGATATGGCCTATTCTCCCCTTTTTGGCTTGCGGTTCCTTGCGTGTAGCTTTTGGCGGGTCTCTTGTGGAGAGTCCTTCCTGCTAGCCATGTTGTTTCGGTCGCTGGTGCAACTGTGTTGCATCTTGCCTAATTTTGGTGCTTGTGGTAGCACCATGTGCTCGTGCTCGAGTGGTTTGTTTTGTGTCGTCTAGAGCCTGGGTGCATTGTGTTGTACCTTGGGTGGCTCCTAGTGCTTGTGTTAGCACCGTGTGTTGTGTCGTGTACTCTGTTTGTGAGCGTTGTCCATCGTTTCACGAGTTTGCTTGGTGTTCGAGGCATTGAGCTTTCCGCCTCTGGGACACTTTGTGTTGGCCGATGCCTTGTGGCTGTGCCGTTACCGCTGTGGGGTGGCTACTTTGCCTTGTCTAGGTAGCCCTATCGGTGGTACGCCAGGCTTTGGTCGTGGCCTGTGTCAGGGATTTTCCTCTCACTTTGGGAAGCGAGTGCGTTCAGTTGTGGTACCCAGCCTCGGTTTGGGGTCCCTTTGAGGTCGACGTGTTGTTCTCGACCTCTGAGATTGTTTCGTTTCTCATGCAATTTGCCAACGTCTTGGGTTGCTTGGCTCTGACAAACTCAGATGTCTTCCCTGGCTTTGCTTCTGCGCGTGTGCCTGTGGTGCGTGTGGTTTGGTTGTCGTGGCTCCACAGTCGTTGTGTGTCCTTGTCGGACCACGAGGATGATCTGGGTATGATCTAGTGGTACCAGTGACACTGCCTTGCTTGCCGTGGTTTTCTCCACGTGGGTGTTTCCGCTTGGTTTTGGGTCACCTCTAAGAAGCTCTCGTTTGGCCTTGCCGTAGGTCTGTAGCGACCCTCATTATACCGGTACGGTTATACCAACCCACGTTGATATAGTGAACGTTGCCACAGTGGGACATTTACCCAACAATAACATTCAGCTGAGATACACGTGAATATAAGAACAGAGTAGCGGAAGTAAAAGAACCACTGTCTTCATTTCATTCATCATCCACATTTAACATACATGATTCGATAACATTTAAAGAACTAAAAGTCCACATAATTAAATTACTGAAAATCAAATACATAATTGTCCACACTTAAACATTTCTTTCCATGATAGTGCTAATACAATGTTTCAATTACATACATCAAAATGCCAAAATGTCACAACTAAGCTCCACCAAACTAGCTACTCCCCGCGCTCGGAGTTGCTTTCCACGGTCTCCTCCAAAGGTGTGTCACCTACTACACCTGTACGCCGAAGCAAGTAATGAGTCTAAAAGACTCAACAAATAACTCTACACATACTATACATGTACATATTATAGCAGGTTTTACATACACATTTACAAGACACAACATATAGCATGCGTGACATTGAAATTAACAACCTTATCTTGGAAATTCTACTAATGAACACATGATTCATGCTTTCAGATTTTCTAAATCAAAATCTCCTATCACATGCTCTCTAATCATTCCTACACATGAAAGTTCTACTTTCAATTAAACTAAAACATGAGAGCAATCTAGCATGACTAGCTTACATACATGAAAGAAAACATTGCTAACATGGTTACTACTCATTCGTATACATGCACATAACCATTTCACATGCTTTAAGCTTGCTGTTTTGATGTGGTTTAACACTTTACAATCTAACACATGAAAGCTATGTTCTCATTCAAACCACAACGTGAGAGCATACACACATGGAATGGTTTACACATAAGTAAGGATTGTCCCTAGCATGGATTCTACGCATTGTACATATATAACACATGATCATAATCACATTTATGTTGCTGTTCTAACATGATTTCAGATCATCATATCATGGATTTCCATTTCACATCCTCACATCTTGGTTTCACATTTTTACACAATTTCTAATTCACATACTTCACCTTTTACACATTGCACATTTACACATTCACATTTACACATTGTTCACACTACACAATTTGCACATGATCACAATCACATTCACATTTTACACTTTAGTGCCGTGACACATAGTCCAAACCACCATAAGAAGGACACATCACATCACATACACATAGACGTCACCTAGGCAATACAATGACGACTCTTGGACTGCACAGACCGGGAGAACAAGTCTCCACCCTAACCAGTGGTACTTGTCCACCTCCAGGATTTCATCCTAATGCCCTTAGGATCACAACACATTGAACCTTCCCATGGGGACTTTTCCATGGCATGGTTCCACAGCTCTCTATGGAAGCAGTATCACACATGGCACAGTTTTACACATTACACATATCGATTTTTACACACATTTTACACATGACACTCACATCTCATTCATTCTCTCATTCGCAACATGACCCTATTTTTCCTAATCATGCCACTACAGATGACAGAATTTATCATTCAGGAAATTTCACTAATCAGGTTGGATTACACAGAAATTAAATCATTTCACAATGGCATGCATTAATTACCCATTTTTGCATGGAAAATTCATATTGTATGGTATAGTTGTCCAAATGACCTGAGAATTTAACCACATGCTGATTTCGGGTTTACGATCCCACATGAAAATTTTCAAATTTTTCTGATCCAAAATACAATTGCATAAAATTTAACATAGATTCTCGTATTATTCAAAATTCAATTTATCATGATGTATAACATAAAAATTCTGTTTTAATAGATCATAACCCTGAACTCAATATACACAATACCACAGGAAATTTTTCCCGAATTTATTTCATAGTACACAATTTACTGGAGATTTTACAACCCTACACATGTTTTTCTAATTCCATTTCAGAAAATTCAATAAATCAGAGGAACATGGAGAAAATTCCCAAAAATTTAGAGCATGGACTGATTCACTCATTCTTGGTTTAGCAAAACTTAGGGCATCCAACTTCACATGAATTGCACAAACGGTAAAGAACATGGTCTAGGTCTCATCATGCATACATTCTCCATAAATAAACCATTTATGCCAAATCACAGAAATTACAAGGATCTCACCACACATTCAGACATCCATATTACATATCATAGTAGGTTTACAATATATCCTCATCGAAAACACATCGAAATTAATCATATTTATCAGGAAGAACAGCTCACTGTTCTGTCCTAGAGAACTTAACGGCGGTCTCTGGCCGTTCCAGGAGTGAACGGTAAGATCGCTGGACGCACATTAGGGATCTCGACGTCAAGGGCATTGACGCCAAGTTCCTTTCTGTGCAGAAACACAGACCGAACTCTAAATAAAAAGGTGAATGGGGGATCTAGGACACGAGGAAAAATACATAAAAAATGATAAAACCCTACTTGACATCTACATGGACGGTAGGGGTAGGTTACTTGCCTCTTGCAAAAACTCCAAAGGGATCTAAATGGTCGGAGAAGCTCTCCTTGGGCAGTCCCAAGAAGCTCCACAGTTGCTCTCCTCCGGGTTCTAGGATGAAGATGCCTCCAAGATGAGGTCGAGGAAGCCTCCTCCTTCACTTCAGCTAGCTCGTTGTCATGGTAGATGGCCAGGAACAGCTTCATAAGGTCGGATCCAAGCTTGCAAAGGTGGGGTTTTCTCACAGATTTTCTAGGGTTTCTTCTTCTCCTTCTTCTCCTCTTGCAAAGAGAGCCAAGAGAGGGCTAAGGGTTGCAGAAAAGGCTTTGTAAATAGGAGAGGAAGCTCTCCTTTCACGCTGGTTTGACAAGAGGGCTTTCAGACCGTTGGGGACAGCTCCCAATGGGTGAGCAAGCTTGCTCCCGGAAATCCGGCTCTGCAACGCATGCAGGTCAGAGAAATTAGCGTCCACATCGCTGGACGCTGGACTTAGTGTTGGCGTCTATATGGTGGACGCCGACACAACACAAACTTCCATTGATATTGACGCCAAGCTGGCCTTCGGCCAGAACTCAAAACATGCAGGAAACCATGCATAACCTGTACATATATACATGCATTATGTATACTATCACGTACATGCTACCATCATACCATTCATACATTATTTACAACTAATTATACACATGCATACACAAGTATACTAACTAGTACTTACGTAGATATTTACATACGTACCTACACAACATGAATTATTTACACGAAATTAAAATAATGCAACAAAATTCGAGGGCCTTACACCCTCTCCCCCTTAAAGAAACTTCGTCCTCGAAGTTAAAACGACACTACTCAAACAAAAGGGGATACTTCTTCTTCATCGCATCCTCAAGTTCCCAAGTAGCCTCCTCTCGTGAGAAGTTCCGCCATAGAACTTTCACCGACGCAATACTCTTGTTCCAGAGATGTTGAACCTTCTGGTCAAGAATAGCTACTGGTTGCTCGACATACGATAGATCTGGCTGAATCTCCACTGGCTCATGACTAATCACATGAGACGGATCTCGGACATACTTCCTGAGCATCGAAACGTGGAAGACGGGATGAACACTAGCCAAAGCTGGGGGTAATGCTAGCTCATATGCCACATCGCCCAAACGTCTGAGAATCTCATACGGGCCAATGAACCTAGGGCTCAACTTACTATGCCTGCCAAATCTGACAACACCTCGAGTAGGCGATATCTTCAAGAAGACATAATCACCCACCTCGAACTCAAGATCCTTCCTCCTGTTGTCGGCAAAGCTCTTCTGCCTATCCTGAGCCGCAACAAGCCTCTTCCTGATAAGCTGGATCTTATCCGAAGTTTCCTGCACTAACTCCGGACCGATTAGCTGCCTATCACTGGTCTCCTCCCAACATAAAGGAGATCTATAGGGCCGACCATACAACGCCTCAAATGGAGCCATACCAATACTCGCATGAAAGCTGTTGTTATATGCGAACTCCACTAGAGGTAAATGACGCTCCCAATCATCCTTCCAATCCAAAACACATGCTCTCAACATATCCTCGAGCGTCTGGATAGTCCTCTCGGACTGTCCATCAGTCTGGGGATGAAACGCCAAACTGAGCTTCAGCTCCGAACCTAAAGCATCCTGAAGATCCTTCCACAACCTCGAAGTAAATCTCGGATCTCGATCCGAAATGATCGACTTCGGCACACCATGCAATCTAATGATACTGCTAACATACAATCTAGCTAAACTCTCTACTGACTGCTTCTTCTTCATAGGCAAGAAATGAGCAGTCTTCGAGAATCTATCTACAACTACCCAAATCGAGTCATTGCCCCTTCTAGATCGAGGCAAACCCGAAACAAAGTCCATAGTGACAGCTTCCCACTTCCACACTGGGATCTCCATCCTTTGCATAAGGCCGGATGGTCGCTGTCGCTCGGCCTTTACTTGCTGACACACCAAACACCTAGACACATAATCCGCTACATCCCTCTTCATACCAGACCACCAAAAGGATCTCTTCAGATCCTGGTACATCTTAGTGTTACCTGGATGAATAGAGAATCGCGATCTATGAGCCTCCGCTAACACATGCTCACGGACATCTACCAAATCAGGGACACAAACACGGTGATGAAATCTAATCACACCGTCCTCATCACGAGCAATGCCTGCCTTGCCCACTAACTCTAAGAGTCTAGGGTCGGCTTTCTGTTGCTCGATCACCTCATCCAAAACCGAGGACCTAAGAGATAACTGAGCTACAAAAGCCTGGCATAGCGATGGCTCTAACTCAGTCAACGCGCAAGCCGCATCCTCCAACATCTTCCAATCCTGCTGGAGAGATGGCCTCTTTCTACTCAGAGCATCTGCTACGACATTCGCCTTTCCAGGGTGATACTGAAGGTCGAAGTCATAGTCCTTCAAGAACTCAATCCATCTTCTCTGCCTCAGGTTTAGTTCCTTTTGGGAGAAAAGATACTTCAAGCTCTTGTGGTCGGTAAACACCTCAAATCTGACACCATAAAGATAGTGCCTCCAGATCTTTAGTGCATGAACCACTGCTGCGAGCTCCAAGTCATGAGTCGGATAGTTCCTCTCATGCTCCTTCAACTGACGAGAAGCATAAGCCACTACCCTTTCCTGCTGCATTAGCACACAGCCTAAACCAATCCGAGACGCATCCGTGTAGATAGCAAAACCCTCTACACCGCTCGGTAAGACTAACACCGGGGCTGTCGTGAGCTTAGTCTTCAATAATTGAAAACTACTCTCACACTTCTCGGACCAAACAAACTTCACTCCCTTTCTGGTAAGCTGAGTCAAAGGGGCGGCGATGGATGAAAATCCCTCAATAAATCGCCGATAGTAACCAGCTAAACCAATAAAACTACGAATCTCCGAAGGGGTCTTGGGAATCTCCCAATCCATAACTGCCTGGACCTTTGCTGGATCCACTGCAACACCAGCACCGGAGATAACATGCCCGAGGAAATGAACCTCGCGCAACCAGAAATCGCACTTGCTGAACTTAGCGTACAGCTTGTGCTCACGAAGAACCTCTAACACTACCCTCAAATGCTGACGGTGTGTGGCCTCGTCCGGAGAGTAGACCAGCACATCATCAATAAACACTACGACAAAGCTATCTAAATAAGGCCTAAACACCCTGTTCATGAGATCCATGAACGCTGCAGGGGCATTGGTCAATCCGAAAGGAAGGACCAAAAACTCATAATGTCCATAACGGGTTCTAAACGCCGTCTTGGACACATCCTCACTCCGAATCCTCAACTGATGATAACCAGATCGCAAATCAATCTTAGAAAAGACTGATGCATCTCGCAACTGGTCAAACAAATCATCAATACGAGGTAAGGGATACCTGTTCTTCACAGTCACTTGGTTCAGCTTCCTGTAATCAATGCATAACCTAAGTGACCCGTCTTTCTTCTTGACGAATAATACAGGTGCGCCCCAAGGGGAAACACTAGGGCGAATAAATCCCTTATCAAGCAACTCTTGCAACTGCCTCCTCAACTCGGCTAACTCCGCAGATGCCATCCGATATGGAGCCTTCGAGATAGGAGAGGTGCCCGGAAGCAACTCTATGGTAAACTCTATCTCTCTATCCGGTGGCAATCCAGACAAGTCATCAGAAAGACATCTGGAAAATCCTGCACTACCTCAATCTCCGCAAGAGTAGATGACTCATCAGCCTCTGGCACTAACACCGCGCTGGCAAGAAAAGCGTCACAACCCTTGTTTACCATGCGCATCGCCTTCATGGCAGAGATGACTAACTTTCCCGCCAAGTTCCTTGGCAAGGGATGAGAGAACTCATCCTCACCAGGAATGCGGAAAACAATCCTCTTCCGACGACAATCTACTAACGCATAGTGCTCCTCTAGCCAATCCAGACCAAGAATAGCATCATAGTCCTTCATCTTTAGCAAGAAGAAACACCCATCTAGGACTCTATCCTCAATGCACACAGGTAACGACGGAATGCACTTCCTAGTCGATACCGTACCCGCAGGGGTGTGCACAGACAAAGGGACCTCTAAATCCTCAGACTCTATGCCTGACTCTAGGGCTAACTGCCTAGCGAACCGCTCGGAAATGAACGAGTGAGTAGCACCCGTATCAAACAAAACCCGAGCGTGCACACCTAAAAGTAAAACCGTACCTTCGGTGACATGCTCCGCCTGCTCGGCGTCCTCGCGAGCTAAAGCAAACACTCGAGCTGGGGCTCGAGGCCTTCCTGGTCTTCCTGTAGCTGGCGCTGCTGCCGCTACCGCTGCTGGGGCTGGCGCTCCGCGCTGGACTCCCTGCTGAAGTCTCGGACAATCCTTGATCTTGTGGTCGCTGCTTCCGCACTTCAAGCACTTTCCCGTAATCATCCAACATTCGGTACCACCATGTGTCTTCCCACAGTGGGGACACTCTTTCTTCACACCAGGGGAACGTACAGAAGGTACCTGAGAACTGCCGACTGCCACTGATCGCTGCTGTGTCGGGTACACCGCTTTCTTCTTGTCCTGTCGCTGGAACGTAGCTGTAGGTCTCTTCTGCGAAGCCTTCTTCTCTTCAAGGTATTGCTCCATCTCACCCTCCTGCCTACAAGCAGCACTGAGGGCCTCGTCCAAAGTGCGGTGGTCAAACGCCACGAGTCTCATCCTCAGTGATGGCTTCAGGCCCATCACGATATGATGAGCATATTTAGAGAGTTTAGATAATCTTGCCTCATATTCTAGCACGGTCATGGAGCCTTGAGCCAAAGAGAGGAACTCCTGCCCATCCGATCTTGAACATGCTCGGGGACGAACTTGGCCCGAAAGAGCCTCACGAACTCGTCCCAAGCAACATCAATAGCTCCATCCTCAAACCGGGTATGCAGCAATGAAGCCCACCATACATCAGCTCTTTCCTGCAGTACACCGTTCATAAGCACCATCTAAACAAATGTAACTTAACAAAACATACAAGCATATAAACTAAAGCATACCTGTAGCATGTAGGTGGCTAATGTGACCTTATCCTCATCTGCACACCTGATGGCTCGGAAGATCTTTTCTATCTCCCTCATCCAGCTTTCAGCCAACAATGGATCGCTCTCCCCCTTAAAAGAGGGTGGCAGCATCCTCTTGAATCTTTCCATGGTAGAAGGTCCACCATGGTCCTGAGCTGGTACTTGAGCCTGCTACAGTACACAGCAAGCAATACACAATCAACATAATATCGCATAAGCAAATAAAACAGACTATTAATCATTTTATTAGTCTAACCTGAGCCTCCAACTGTGCCTGGAGTGCTGCCTGAGTATGAGCCTGCGTCTGCATGGCTTGCACCAGACCTTGCATGAATACTCCATAATCCACAGGCGGCGGTGGGGGAAGTACAGGACCTTGCGGTGCCGGGGCCTGCTGCTCCGCCCGCTCGTCACGTCTCGGCTCGTCCTCACGGGCCGGCGCTCCGCCACGCCTACCTCTCGAAGCCATGGCTGTAATAAATTTCAACCACCATTAGAGCTAGGTTACTAAGTTTTCTAACCATTTTCTTATCTATTTTTCATTCGTTATTAATCAATTGTACACATGTGGACATACTTAGCATGCAATGGGGATGATGACTTATGTATATTCATGTGCAATCTCAACCGGTTGGCTCTGATACCAATCTCTGTAGCGACCCTCATTACACCAGTACGGTTATACCAACCCACGTCGATATAGTGAACGTTGCCACAGTGGGACATTTACCCAACAATAACATTCAGCTGAGATACACGTGAATATAAGAACAGAGTAGCGGAAGTAAAAGAACCACTGTCTTCATTTCATTCATCATCCACATTTAACATACATGATTGATAACATTTAAAGAACTAAAAGTCCACATAATTAAATTACTGAAAATCAAATACATAATTGTCCACACTTAAACATTTCTTTCCATGATAGTGCTAATACAATGTTTCAATTACATACATCAAAATGCCAAAATGTCACAACTAAGCTCCACCAAACTAGCTACTCCCGATCGGAGTCGCTTGCCACGGTCTCCTCCAAAGGTGTGTCACCTACTACACCTGTACGCCGAAGCAAGTAATGAGTCTAAAAGACTCAGTAAATAACTCTACACATACCATACATGTACATATCATAGCAGGTTTTACATACACATTTACAAGACACAACATATAGCATGCGTGACATTGAAATTAACAACCTATCTGGAAATTCTACTAATGAACACATGATTCATGCTTTCAGATTTTCTAAATCAAAATCTCCTATCACATGCTCTCTAATCATTCCTACACATAAAGTTCTACTTTCAATTAAACTAAAACATGAGAGCAATCTAGCATGACTAGCTTACATACATGAAAGAAAACATTGCTAACATGGTTACTACTCATTCGTATACATGCACATAACCATTTCACATGCTTTAAGCTTGCTGTTTTGATGTGGTTTAACACTTTACAATCTAACACATGAAAGCTATGTTCTCATTCAAACCACAACGTGAGAGCATACACACATGGAATGGTTTACACATAAGTAAGGATTGTCCCTAGCATGGATTCTACGCATTGTACACATATAACACATGATCATAACCACATTTATGTTGCTGTTCTAACATGATTTCAGATCATCATATCATGGATTTCATTTCACATCCTCACATTTTGGTTTCACATTTTTACACAATTTCTAATTCACATACTTCACCTTTTACACATTGCACATTTACACATTCACATTTACACATTGTTCACACTACACAATTTGCACATGATCACAATCACATTCACATTTTACACTTTAGTGCCGTGACACATAGTCCAAACCACCATAAGAAGGACACATCACATCACATACACATAGACGTCACCTAGGCAATACAATGACGACTCTTGGACTGCACAGACCGGGAGAACAAGTCTCCACCCTAACCAGTGGTACTTGTCCACCTCCAGGATTTCATCCTAATGCCCTTAGGATCACAACACATTGAACCTTCCCATGGGGACTTTTCCATGGTATGGTTCCACAGCCCTCTATGGAAGCAGTATCACACATGGTACAGTTTTACACATTACACATATCGGTTTTTACACACATTTTACACATGACACTCACATCTCATTCATTCTCTCATTCGCAACATGACCCTGTTTTTCCTAATCATGCCACTACAGATGACAGAATTTATCATTCAGGAAATTTCACTAATCAGGTTAGATTACATAGAAATTAAATCATTTCACAATGGTATGCATTAATTACCCATTTTGCATGGAAAATTCATATTGTATAGTATAGTTGTCCAAATGACCTGAGAATTTAACCACATGCTGATTTCAGGTTTAGGATCCCACATGAAAATTTTCACATTTTTCTGATCCAAAATACAATTGCAGAAAATTTAACATAGATTCCCGTATTATTCAAAATTCAATTTATCATGATGTATAACATAAAATTTCAGTTTTAACAGATCATAACCCTGAACTCAATATACACAATACCACAGAAATTTTTCCCGAATTTATTTCACAGTACACAATTTACTGGAGATTTTACAACCCTACACATGTTTTTCTAATTCCATTTCAGAAAATTCAATAAATCAGAGGAACATGGAGAAAATTCCCAAAAATTTAGAGCATGGATTGATTCACCCATTCTTGGTTTAGCAAAACTTAGGACATCCAACTTCACATGAATTGCACAAACAGTAAAGAACATGGTCTAGGTCCCATCATGCATACATTCTCCATAAATAAACCATTTATGCCAAATCATAGAAATTACAAGGATCCCACCACACATTCAGACATCCATATTACATATCATAGTAGGTTTACAATATATCCTCATCGAAAACACATCGAAATTAATCATATATATCAGGAAGAACTGCTCATTGTTCTGTTCTGGAGAACTTAACGGCAGTCTCTGGCCGTTCCAGGAGTGGACGGCAAGATCGCTGGATGCACATTAGGGATCTCGGCGTCAAGGGCATTGACGCCAAGTTCATGTCTGTGCAGAAACACAGACCGAACTCTAAATAAAAAGGTGAATGGGGGATCTAGGACACGAGGAAAAATACATAAAAAATGATAAAACCCTACTTGACATCTACATGGACGGTAGGGGTAGGTTACTTGCCTCTTGCAAAAACTCCAAAGGGATCTAAATGGTCGGAGAAGCTCTCCTTGGGCAGTCCCAAGAAGCTCCACAACTGCTCTCCTCCGGGTTCTAGGACGAAGATGCCTCCAAGATGAGGTCGGGGAAGCCTCCTCCTTCACTTCAGCTAGCTCCTTGTCGTGGTAGATGGCCAGGAACAGCTTCAGAAGGTTGGATCCAAGCTTGCAAAGGTGGGGTTTTCTTACAGATTTTCTAGGGTTTCTTCTTCTCCTTCTTCTCCTCTTGCAAAGAGAGCCAAGAGAGGGCTGAGGGTTGTAGAAAAGGCTTTGTAAATAGGAGAGGAAGCTCTCCTTTCACGTAGGTTTGACAAGAGGGCTTTCAGACCGTTGGGGACAGCTCCCCAATGGGTGAGCAAGCTTGCTCCCAGAAATCCGGCTATGCAATGCATGCAGGTCAGAGAAATTAGCGTCCACATCGCTGGACACTGGACTTAGTGTTGGCGTCCATATGGTTGATGCCGACACAACACAAACTTCCATTGATATTGACGCCAAGCTGGCCTTCGGCCAGAACTCAAAACATGCAGGAAACCATGCATAACCTATACATATATACATGCATTATGTATACTATCACGTACATGCTACCATCATACCATTCATACATTATTTACAACTAATTATACACATGCATACACAAGTATACTAACTAGTACTTACGTAGATATTTACATACGTACCTACACAACATGAATTATTTACACAAAATTAAAATAATGCAACAAAATTCGAGGGCCTTACATGTTAGCTATTGCTAGTTGTACGGAGCCATTCAGCGGAGTCTTGTGGATGACCTCTTGGCATTTTCTCGGTTCGTCGTCGGCAGCAGTGTCCTCTATCTAGTCGTTGGTGAGAGAGTGAGTTACTGACCAGTTGGTGTCAACAGCGTGGTCTGTTGAGGGCTCAGTCGTGATTTTCGACTGGCAGTTTCAATGTTTCTAGTCGGTTTGGTGCCCGCCGCGCCTGTGGAGTTGTCGACATCCAATTGTAAGCTCCGCGTCGTTTGGGGGGCACTCTGTGAGCTGTCGGACGTCTGGTTAGGCACTCCCTTTGTGGCAAGGCCATGGTGGGGACCACCGGGAAGTCGTGGTACGACTTAGTGGTCCCTTGGTACCTGTTGTGTTCTCCGACCGGGTTTCACCCTTAATTTCGAGGATGAAATTATTTCTTTATTGGCTATATTGTAACATCCTGGGTTTTCTAGCTTCCCGTTTGTTGTGTTGGATGACTGGCCACTAACGCGTCCGGTCTGAGCGACGTGTTAGTGTCGCGTCAGAGTTGCTTGACGCGACAGTCATCCGGGTTGGGACCACCTTGTGCGTCGCGTTCCTATCACGCCCGGTCAATGGGTCACGACAGGGTTCTGCTTTTTGGTCGTCTGACGCCTGTCAAAAGGGTAGGTATGTCAGAGCGACCTGTCAGGTTGTCGCAGCGTCCCGGAGGGACGCATTCTGGTCGTGGTTTGCTGGCCCACCGCGTTAAGGTCTTAACGCGATGTGGTGCCCCGTCGCGTCTTGGGGGCCGAAGGCTAAAAGCCTTGGCCGGCGCCCCCTTTCCTTTTCTCTCCTTCCTCCTTTCCCTCCTCCTCTCCGAGGTGGGGAAAGCTTTCCTCTCCGGCAGTTCGGGCATGGAGCGGCCGGCGGCTCATGCGGAGCGGTGGAGCGGCGCCATGGAGTGAGGAGGAGGCGGCCGAGTTGTTGTGAAGGCCCATTCGTGGGTTTGGTTCTTCCTTTCCAGTAGGGATTTCTTGTTCCCTTTCCAATCCGGGTGATTGGGAGCCCTCTTGGTTGATTTCATGCTTTTACAACTTTCCCCATGCTCCCCTCCCCTTTGTGGTGCTTGTTGTAGGGTGTAGGCGACCCCGGGATGTAGCATCCCGGCGGTCTACCTCCCGACTGATGTCGGGACCGCCGTGCGCATCACGACATCAGAGGAGGCGTCGCCCCGGTCGAGTGCGACCTTATCGTGGCTCAGTTGGATGTCGCGATAAGAGTCGTGTCGCGACCTGGTTTCCTATCACGACAAGCTTGTTGTCGCGACGCGCTTACCTGTCGCAACAGGGTACTTGTCACTGTTGCCCTTCCTGTTGCGATGGTATCGCGACGGGCTAGGAGGGCGCGATGGCACCAGGCTTGCCTCAGGTGTTTCCGTGGCCTCGTTGGCATGTCGGCGTGTGCCCCAGGGCAGGGTTGCCCTTAGGACCTTCTGGTAGGGAACGCGGCAGGTTGCCTCCCGATGTTCAGTGACCGAAGGTGACACCTTCGTTGCCATGTCCTAGCGGCGGTGCTAGGAGGCTCGCGTCTGTCTAATAATCGATTGTCTGACTGTCAATCGATTATTAGAAGAGTGATGGTTTCTGTACCGTCTCGTGGTGTTCCGGGTTTTCTGGCTGTGCCGTATGTGTCGGCGTTGGCCGATGGCCCTCTTGGGTGTTCCGGGAGGGAGCCGTGTGTGCCTGTGCCTGCTGGGCTTGTCTTGGTTACAAGCCAGCTGTGTCGGTTTCTGTGGTGGTTGCCCCGCATGTTCTCTTTCGCCCGGTGCTTTGCACTTGAGGGCTTGTCCCGTTCAGAGGTTGTCTCTATTTCCTGGGACCCCCATCCTCGGGAGCCTATTAAGGGAGTTCTCCGGGCTACGAGTGTGCTCGAATTGGCAGCCTAGTGTGGCAAACTCTAGAGCTGAGGGGAAAACGGTGGTGGGCAGCAGCGTAGAGTCGCTTGTGAAGCTCCCTTAGATGTGTCTATGTCTCCAAGGTGGTTGAGGCATTTTTACCGGTGCGGACCAGCTAAACCTTCTCACTGCCTCGCTCTGTGTTGGTTCCGGAGCAGTGTAGGGAGGGTAGGCGTGGGGCCGCTGCTCGGCCGGGCTGCGGTGGTTTGTTAGTTGTTCTCTGTTGTGGCTCACTAGTCTCACTCTACCGGGAAGGTTGTAGGCAGGAGTCAGCAGCTGGCGAGTTGGAGGTGTGGACAGTGTGTCCTCCTCTTAGCTGCCTATGGCGGTGGCTTAGTTGCTCTTGCTGTGACAGAGTTTCTCACTTAGTTTCTAAGTGAGTCTCGTCACTCTAGCCTGCACAGTGGTTGTAGCCTAGCCATGTCTAGTGTCGTGGGCTTGGTTGGTTTGGCCTCGTGGGTTGTGTTTAATGGCTTCCGCTCAATGTGTTCTCTCAGGGTGTCCTGTGCAGACACCCGACCGCTAGTTTTGTAAACCGTTCCTTGGTGCCATACATGGTGGCACTGTAGGGTGTAGTTCCCTGACCTCGTGGCATGTCCGAGGTGCAGGGTGGTTCCGCTTATGGGCCCTCGACCTTGTGGAGGTCTGAGGTGGCCGTGCCAGTGGTGAAACGTTCCTTCTCACATGGTTGCTTGGTATCTCCCGTGGTGACACCTGGTTGTTCCTTCCCGACCTCATGGAGGTCTGGGATGTTGGTGCTTGTGTCATGAGACTCTGCTCTCACTTGGTTTCTCTGGTGTTCCGTAAGCTTCTCTGTCTCGGTGGGTGCATGCCGAGGTGTTGCTTCCGCATTGTGTTTGACTCCTCTGGTTCTGCGGGAGTCGTGTTTGACCCGACCCTGGTTGTGGGTCGTGGCATTACTTTGTTCCGCTGCTTTGTAGTACTCTGCAGTAGGTGTTTCCCGTTTTACTGCTTTGTAGAGTAGTTTGCTTCCACTTTTGTTGGAGTTCCTGTTGCTTTGGCTAGTAGGGGACTGGTTATCCCTACTAAGCCTTGTTCGCGAGGCTCACCCCCCTACTCTCTTCAGGTAGGGACTTGCAGTCACAGGAGTTCGTTGCCGGACGGTCATGGTGGCGGTTTGTACGCCGTGCGTTGCCACCAGTGTGAGTTGTGAGCGTGAGCGCTTGTCCTGTGTGAGTTGAGAGTTGCCTTTTTGTAAGTCCTCGGGGTATGCCCCCTAAGGATTGCACCTTTCTTTATGTACCTGTACTTTTATTTGGGACATGTTGTACATAATTTCCTTATTAATGTACGAACTATCTTGTTATAGTTATTTGAATTCATTGCTTATCTCACTGGACTAAATTCTAACCCTTTCGGGTCTTCGGATCCGTGGGTGGCGGCACGACCTTCGGGGTCCCTGCAGGGGATCCGGGAGGTCGGGTCGTTACAAATTGCTTCTCAAGTTCTTCATCAAATCAGCAAAATAAGAAGAAGAGCTACTAAAAGAGAATACTAGAAGATGTTAATCTGATCAGTAACTCCAAGAAGACCTTGATCCAAAGCAGAGCAGCGCCGTCATGAAGAAGAAGAAGAGAAATCCGAGCAGCAATCGTATCAAGGAAGAATTAATATGAATCTGTGATCGTGGTCATCAGATCAAGAGTTGAAGGGATCTTTCTTCCTTCATTCATAACTTTCTCAATTCAATTCATATATTTGTGTGTGTGTGTACTGATTGGAGATTAGTACGTGGAGTTTGTGATAGTGTGTGCTTTGTGGTCTATGCTGGCTTTTGCATAGATCTGATTTGTTTGTGTGGTGTTTTGATCAAATCAAGGCTAGAGGAACTGATCTTTTGTGGACTTGATTTAGCGTGTGTGTGTATGTGGTTGAGCCGTCATTCTCAAGTGTTTGTGTTGTACTCAATCTTGAGTAGTGTGTTCTCACTGTGTGAGGGGTGGACGTAGGAGTCACTGGATGTGAACTATGAACCACCGAAAAATCCCTTGTGCACTATGGTTTGATTTGTGGTTTGCATTGTATTGCACTAAATGCATGCATAGGGATTTTGCCTACACACTACTAATTAATTTGTTCACACATGTTAATCACATATTTGACGCTTACACTGTTTGATAAAATGTTTTACACATTTTGATAACACACATTGCATCAGATCAGAGGGGTCTTAATTGAGTAGATCTCTTAATTCGAAGTAATTTTTAAATTGCTTAAGTTTCTGATGTAAATCTATTCAATCCCCCCCCCCCCCCTTATAGCTTTGCCATCACTGAGTATCCGATCCTAACACAACTAAAAGGGGAGTAGTGAATTGGTTATCACCTAATTAAAATTTTCTTTAACATAGAATAGATTATACTTAACTGAGCAAATCTATTGAGCAAGATGAACTATGGAATATGACAAATTAATATAGTGAAACCAGCTATCCTAATGTTCTTAGAAAGAGGTAGAAGAGATGGATCAAACCATAAAGTGCACACAAGATTTAGAGTGGTTCAGCTAACACATCGCAGGTGTGCCTACGTCCACTACCCCACACCCTGTGAGGAATTTCACTAACTCGTTTATCTTGGGTATAAGCCTCAAACCATCACACATGGTTGTTTTCGGGGACAACACAAACCCCACCTCCTTTCCAAGGATGAGACAACCTTATATGTAGCATGTCGCATGCACCACACACCAAACATGTGCTCACAAACCGAGCACACACACAGAATGCATTTTTGTTCAGTTAAGAAATGCAAACATCAACATGAAGAATAAGAACAAAAATAGTAGTGTATCGATTCCCCCTGTTCAGTGATGAAGAGATGTGGTAAGACGATGAACGCCGGTGTAGAACATGATTTGAACTCTTCACTGAAGCCTTATGGATGTTTATTTGATGTAGCATGATCCTCTGATGCTTGGTAGCAACTCCACACAATAACAAGATGATTTCCAACGCTTGACTTTGAGGTTGCTACAGGCTTCTTCAGAATCTCGCCCAAAAACCCTAGCTTCAAAGGTATAACTCTTTCTGCACGATGGGTTGCCTTCTAAGGCTTCAGATCCACTTATATTTATAGCCCACATCCAAAGAAGTAGAGTCTTGGACAGATCTTTGGCAAAAATCCTAAAGGAGGAAAGAGTCCTCTCATATTAGGAAATTGTGTCGCCATAATCAGTCATCCGATTTCCAACAATTGGTCATCCAATTTCTCCAAATCGATCGTCTAACTTTTTGCTTGCTCATCAATCGAAACCTTCTTCTCTTCACCAATCGGAAGCTTCTCTTCATCAATCGATAGGTGGATGCTTTGTCTTCATCAATCAATTGGCTTTGTCTTCACCAATCAATAGCCTTCTCTTCTTGATTGGCTTTGTCTTCACCAATCGATAGCCTTTTCTTCTGCACCAATCGGAATGTCCTTCTCTAATCGATTGGCCTATCATAATCAGTCGATCGATTCTTGGAATTTGGTCGTCTGATTTCCAGTTTGTTCACCAATCGATTAGTCCTTTCTTCATCAATCGCTTGGGGCTTTCTTCAGGTCGATCGTTTGATTCTCAGAGTTCGGTCGATCGATTTCTTCTTTTCTTCTGAATGTAGATTTTGTTTCAGTTTGTCTTGTCCTTTGTTCTATCCAAGTCTTGGCCTTAATGATAATGACTTATCAATGCGACTTTGGCCTATTTTTCTGCACACTTAACACACAAATTAGACCCTCAAATTAAATATAAATAAATCAAATACTTGAGTCATTAACATGAACACTGGTCTTATGCTTTGTGATGTTATCAACATGAATGACACTAAGTGTTTTTGTGATCATCAAAATCTACATAATACAACAAATTGGTGGGAGTTGATTGGGGAGTTGGGTTTACAACCTGATGAGGGTAAATTACAAAGTGTGTGGTTCATGTTCAATCTAAGAAAATGGAAGCAAAGGCCTATCACTATGCATGATGAATAAAATAATAAAATAGAAAAAGGTGAAGAGGGATGCCCTAGATACCCTTTAAGCTAATAGCTGATGTGGGAAGGGTTTGGAGATGAAGAGCAACTCGCCTATTGCCCAACTTGTCATCCTCCCGAACCTTAGAGCCGTAGAGGTCTATCTATAGGAGGGGGAAACCCTAACTAGGCCTAGGAGGACAGTCATAGGAAAAATCGATTTTGTGATGATAAATCCATAGAAAATGGGGTTTAGAGCATTCCAAGGATAATTACCAAAATGTTTGGCCCGAAAAAAAACCAAAAACCTTTTAAAATGTGGCCTCCAAGACAAAAAAAAAAAGTAGAAAAGAGACATGTTGATGAGGACTGCATGAAAATCTTGAGAACGAGACAATTGCATAGTTGCATTTACAGTGCATGCTGGACTTAATGTTATGTGGATTTTTAGATCCCAAGGCTTGATTGGGCGCAAATTATGCTTAATGTGTTCATAATTGGCCAAGGTAAGGCTGAAAAACATTGACCAATTTGAGGGCATCATTAAAATAACAAGAATTTATCTTTACTTATAAGTCAAAAATGGGTGCTTACATCTCTCTCAAAAAATTATTGAAATCTACTATGAATATCTATAGAAGATTTATATTGCAGCATATTGCTAAGATTATTTTTATACAAATTTCAACATGCAAATCTTGAACGAAATGTGCAAAAGACTCTGCATACTCTGAAGGATGAGACTCTATAGGAAGGGGAATGAGGTCCATGGGTCTTCTAGGGTGCTAGCCAGTGACTATCTCAAATAGACTTTGATTAGTGGAATGATTGATTGAACCATTATAAGCTAACCTTGACAAAGATAAAACCGGATCCCAACTTGTATGATGCTCTTCCACTAGACATCGCAATAAATCCCCTAGACTCCTATTGACCACCTCAATTTGACCATTGGTCTGAGGATGATGTACCACATCCTCACTCTTAGTTTGGATCGAATTGAGATGAGGATAATAGACTAAGCAAAATCTTTTTAGAAGAAGGAAGTAGAACAATAAATCAACTTTTACTAGAAGAGCATTCACCAGGATCTATAAGAGCATCTTATCAAAATTTGAAGAAACTACATTTACAAGGCCTAAAATAGTGTATTAGATTAGAATGAAACATCATAACAATCATAATTTACAAGGCCTAAAACATAATAAAGAAAATCTATCTTAAATAGAAGTTCAATCAAAATATAATTGGCCACAGATATACATAATCAGTCAATGGAAAACATGATTGGTCATTGACAACTTTTTTTGTAGCCCAGTGGCGTCCGCCTTGGGAATCCCCAGTGCCACCCTGGGATCAGATACTCTAGAAATACTCAAATAATAGAAAAAGTTATAGAATATTGCAGATATTTGAAATGTTATGCAAGTAACTGAAAACATAGGAGTTTCTAAAAAAACATTATGCAACTAACTTAAAACCATATTCATATATTTAAAAATCTTATTCAAGTAACTGAAACATTAATTGGATAACTAGAAACGAATAATTCAATATGATGATCAAATCCTTATATACATTATCTGAATACTTAATCAGATGTTTCAAGTAGGTAATCAAATACTTAGTTAAATAATCAAATACTTAATCAGATAAACAAATACTTGATGAGATAATCGAATACTTCAATTAAATATTCAAATTCTGAGTTAGATAATAAAATAGTTTAGTCAGATAATTAAATATTAGGGGCTGTGAATTCATCATCCTTTTAAAGTCTGCATCATCAACTTCATAGGTAGCAGTAGTCCCATGATCATATCTAGTGGTACTCCCAACAATGATGTTATCATCATGATCAAGTTGAGCCATTTATTTGAGTCATATCTATACTGGCCCAATTTGACCTTTGGCTTTGAGTCATTTCATGGCCCATTTTGAGCCCATTAAAGTTGTTCACAAACCCATCATTGACTTGGATATCCATGAGCCACATAAATCTCATTCCATGTAGACCCAGCTTGAAATGCAGTTTAGAGATAAATCGAGACTTTGAAAGTGGCTTGTCTTGTAGCCGCATTTATGTGTGTGGTTGTTCGATAAGTTGCTTCTTGAAATATCTATGTTGACCTACACTTGGACTGAGTCTTCATGTTATGTAGGTCATGGGTAGTTTCCATGACCTAAGATGTCGCTTAAGAAGGTGGCCAATGTTGTAGCTGCGATCTTGGTCATCCTACAGTTGCTGATCCCCTCGTTACGTGAACTGAGTGGGAGAGATCGTACGAAGACCGAATGACTCACAATTGTCTCTTTGATGTGGTTGGGATCCTTACCGCATTTATCCACATCTTTCAGAAGGTGGTCTATCGCATAGCCGTGTTTACAAAGATGGCTACATGATAGACCACATTCTGTGTATCTCCCATGCAAGTTACATAGCCACGTTCTCTAGCTGCATGGGTTGAGTGGCGGAAGTTGTGGGGAGTCCCTTGTGAACCATAGTGATCCTTTGATGTCCAAAATGTTGGCCATTTTATCTCCTTTTTCTATATGAATTTTGGTGATAACAATAATTTTGAAATTATGTGATTAACATATAATTTCCATTAAGTCTATCAACAAGATATAAAGAATAATTTATCACTTTAAGGATCACCAAAGTAAGTATTCTAAATTTCAGTCTCAAGCACCTCAAACATTTTCTACATCTATATTGATTACAATTTAAGTTCACACCGATTCTTGTCAAAACATCATATCGATTGCTATTCAAGAGTTACATCGATTAGAGAACAAGTTCACTTTGTCATGCATAAAGCTTATTTCGTCATACACGAAGTTTACTTCATCATATGCGAAGGCTTTCTTCGTCATTTGCGAAGTCCACTTCGTCATATACAAAGTTCACTTTGTCATGCGCGAAGCTCACTTCGTCATACATGAACGAGTACTTCATCATACAATTAATGAAGAAGCTTTATGCCAATTAGTGAAGAAGACTCATGTCGATTACTACTTTTGAACTTGTACCGATTATAATTAAGTAATATTCTGATTAGAGAACAAAGTTTATTTTGATTGGTGTTATAAGCTTTCTAATTAGTGAACACTTGTCATGAAGCATTCTGATTGATGTTATAAGTGTTACGATTAGCGTTATCTTTTATCGATTAGTGAACAAAAGGTTCAGTATCATTCTGATTAATGTTATACGTATTCCGATTATTGAATAAATGTTCAACTTTGTTTCTATTAGTGTTATACACATATCGATTAGTGAACAAATGTTCAATATCATTCTGATTAGTATTATACATATTCCGATTATTGAACAAATGTTCAACTTTGTTCCGATTAGTGTTATACATATATCGATTAGTGAACAATGATTTCAGTATCGTTCTGATTGGTGTTATGCATATTCCAATTACTGAACATGTCTAACTTTGTTCCGACTAGTGTTATACGCATATCGATTAGTGAACAAAGATTCAGTATCATTCTGATTGGTGTTATACATAATCCAATTACTTAACAAATGTTCAACTTTGTTCCGATTAGTGTTATACACATATTGATCAGTGAACGAAGGTTCAACATTATTTCGATTGATGTTATAGACATTCTGATTACTAAACAAATTTTCATTATCCTTCCCATTGGTGAAAAATATGCACTACTCTTCCAATTGATGTTATTAACATTCCGATTAGTGTTAATTTGACCTAAAATACCTCGATTGGTGAACTACGTGTTCAGTACTTATAGTATGCACCAATTACTAATGATTTTACACTTTCTGTCACTGATTAGTAATCAAAGTAATTTATTCAAATTGCTTTTGGCATGCAACGCAAGTATGGGTTTCTTATAAAATCTGTTTCACAACTTTTTTGTAAAATCTTTTGCGTATCTAAAAGTCTCAAATATTGAATGCAGTAGACACTACTTTTTGACTTAGGCTATATGTTATAAGATTCATTCTTACCTTGGTAACATGTTTCCCTTGGTCAGGAGACATCGGGCCGACCTCTCCCATTAGAAGAGGCCTTCCACTAGTGGGGGCAGAGGACCAGTGAACAAAGACCCTGACAATCGAATCTTAGAGACCTTCTCGACCGAACATATCGGGAAGGTGAAGCTAACTCTACCCTTTGGCTTGACACAAAGAACGATTCTTTCACTTGTGAATAAAGGAAGGTAGACCGATCACTAGGGATCACCAAGCCCGAGCAACCACATAAAGCCACACCTTATATGTCAAGTTGTGCTTGAAGGAGCAGCAAGATAAAAAATAATATACCGAGGGTGAAATCACCCCCGCCCTATGACAAATGACCAGAAAGTTAAAGATAATGCACCAACTATTTGGAGCGACTTGGGCAAGTGCCAACCTAAGGCGGCTAAGTAACCCACCAATGAAGGACAGTACCGAGAAGCAAAAGCCAGCCTGAATGGCTTCCTTGTACACGCATGCATGACCATCTCGGCTTGCATCTACATGTTTCTCAGCCTGAGGAGTGGTGAGCTTGCAACTAGTAGGGATTTGAAACTCAGATCGAAGCGTCCCAAGTTTCTCCTTGGTGACACTCGAGGCACTTTTCCCCACTTACTGTGTAGCAGTCCCCGTCGTTCAAACTTATTAACCTATTAACGGGCCTCACCCGACTCCGCCTCCCGCGATCGGGCCGTAGCCTCGCAAGGGATACCATTCACAAGTCTATAGAAATATAAAGGAAACTACTCAAATATATATAAGATTGCCATCTCACAAATATTTACATGAAATATACATAACCGTTTCTCAACTGTAACCAGACACTAGTACAAGAAAACCTGGGGCATACCCTAAGGTGTACAAAGAAAGGAAATTACATTACTGGTGGTGCAGACCCAACTCCGCTACGACGCGGCTCTGAACTAGACGAAGGGCGACAAAGTTCCTGCTCTCCCTCACCTAAAAGGAATAGGAGTGAGCCTCATAAGTCACTGGCTCAGTAGGGAAACTCCCTCAGAAACTGAGCAAAACCAAACTCACAAGTAGCGAAGCAAGAAGCTACGCTAGTAATTTATAGAACTAACTAAGTAGGATATTAAAGCTATAAATGCCACTTATCACATGCTATTAACTGAATCAACTTTAATAAATAAACGACAAATCACAACCAGGTGTACGAGCTAAAGTAGGAAAATGCCACACTCGAGCCACGAAAACTAGTTTGCGACACCAACTACCGATCCGAACAAACCACACATGACTACCTCTCAGTCTCGCAGCCACGAACTAAAGGTCAAGCTGCCACTCCACTAAAACAAGCCAAGAAACTGTGGAGACCAACTAACGCCACTCTGCGGACCACACTGCTGCAGGCCCATGCCTGGCACCTTTAGGGACTTCGGCCCGAGCTCCCTAAAGTGAGGCACTAGAAAACAGGACTAGTTGGGGCCCAATACATCTACTGGTGTCCGTAACCCCCAACCACAAGCGCGCTACAAGCGACAAACACTAACTCTCACAAGTCGCTGTCCCATTGTCGTCTTTCCCTCATCCGGACGTACAACTCTACATAAGAGTGAGGGTGTCTAGGAAGACGACACAGACCTCGATGGTACACAAGTACCGAGACAAGCCCTGAGCACTCACGTGCCTGGCTCACACAAAAATTGGGGCTCCCAACTAAAGAGACACAGTAGGCATCGTACTACTTGCCACGCACACACAAACCATGGGCTCACCGCTCAAACCATGTAAACACCACGTCAACCGCGTGAACAACACGCACCTCGAGCTCTACAGGTGCCAATGCACTGCTTACCATTGCCATACAAAACACATATCGATAATCCGATAACGACATAACCATGCACAAGCATATAGCCCTCGGGACCCTTAACGCGATAGGGTCCTCCATCGCCTTCTGGTCGCGACACTACGATAGGTCGCGTTCAGAAGCAGAACACGACGGGTCGGGCTATCGCATTCTGAACGCGACACCCTGGTCCGTCGCCTTCTCAGGCAAAACCCTAATCCGGGAACCCATCTCCAGATTTCACATGCAAACCATATTAAACGATGTAAAAACCCATTATTCATGCTCTACTCATTGTTCTAACATGGTATCTATCGTTTATAAAGCAGTTAACAATCTATTCATGCATCACATGCAATCTACAGCGTAAAACGGGGCAGAATCTCTCTACCTTCACGAAGAATGCGAAGAACAACAACCACCCGACGTTTCTCCCGCTCCGTACGACATCCTCATGGTGAGACCACGCCAAAAATGACCCCAAAACGTCAGATTGCCCTAAAATCCACCACAAAACCTCCTCCCTGGCCGAGCAGAGCTTTCTGAGCTCTGTTCGGTCGACCTCAACTAAAAACGCCTCACAGTTGAGAACGCGATGCACCCTACTGTCGTGACAAGATCGCGACGTAGGAGGTCGTCACCTTCCCCTGCCGATGTCAGCAAGCCCACCCGGCGCGTGACACGCAGTAGACATGCAGAAGAAGACCTCAAACAACGGTAACCAAAATGCGACACCCAGGGCCGTCGCGTTCAGAACGCGACGCCTATCTCTATCGCGTTCACAGACAGTGAACCAGCGGGTGCTTTGGGCCCAAACTGCCGGCCCACGAAGCCCCGAAAACCTGCGTAAACACTTGTAACACACACTAATGGGCCACACACTGGCCTCCACAACCACTAAGCCACAATCTGAATGGTCAATACGCTACAAACTGGGCACTATGGTGGAATGAGTCCATAATGGCACCATCCTCCTTGGCCTCAGCCGAGCCCGAGGACCTTACTTTCTCAACCTCTTGGGAAGGAGAAGTAGGCCTTCACTGATCGACCTCTCATGAAGGCCGTTGACTAGGAGGAGACGACGCAAGGTGAGAAGATGAAGAGCTAGAAGGATCCCTACTAGACCTAAGTGCAGAGGACGGAGCATGCTTCTAAGAGCCCCAAGCTTGGTTGTCTGATGATATCCTTATGCTAAAAAGTCAAGGAGAAGTGGCGAAAGGACAACCTAGCACAAGGAACTAACCAATAGCCTAGATGACATGACAATAATGGTAGTCGAGGTTTCCCTAGGTGAGCACTTGTAGGAAAGGTGAATATGATTGCCCCACAACTCTTATTTATAGTTGAGTGGAGGCGACACCTCGACATCAAGTAGAGAACAATTGTCCTCCATAAAGGGCGTCAGTTTCAAAGCATCTCGAAGCAGCACTTTCCATTTTGGCTACCACGTGGTAGCAAGGCCATGATGGGCAGCTCGGTATGCAGAAGAAGGTATCATTACCTTCACTCGATACAAAGATGAAGGCATCATTACCTCAGGTGCTGCTTGCACCATGCCAAGTGCCTATGTGCCCGCCAATGTGACCATCCGACACACAGTGCCAAGAGCATCCTGACCTTTCCTAGTTTGTCAAGCTAGGTACTTTCAGAAAGGATGAATCTTGGCAAATAGTGTCTACTTCCGGACTAGATCTTGTGACCAAGGTGTAGTCTTGGAGTGGGGGGGGGGGGGGGGGGGTCATGATGGGTCACGACATCTGGCCCAAATTCGTTGGCCCACTAAGGATCCAAGCCTAGATCAGTCAGCCTGTTAAGCATCATCAGCCCAGAAGGGAGAGTCCCTCATGAGTTTGACTACGACAAAGATTCACAAAGGCTTCCAGATTCCGACTACGACCAAGATGCTTGGTTGATTCTGAACCTCCTCAAAACTTTTTCTATTATAGGTATCTAAGTAGGGAAACAATCTTAGAGTCTAGTGATGAACCTACCCTGCAAGCCCAAAATCCCAAGGTAGGTCTCTAGTTCGATAATGACACATAAGTCCAACCGACTTACCCTTCACCTATAAAAGCATCCCATCGTCACAGGTAAAAAGCAAGGGATTTCAGATCCACACTAGAGATCTCGACTTAATCTCAGTGCCCATTCTCTGTCCTCTTAGTTCTTCTAATACTTTATTTTCCTTGCTCCTCTCATCGAACCGAGACCTAATTTGATCATCGGAGGGTCGATTTTGGCAACCCTTTCTTCGAGTTGACTTCTTGTTGATCGAGAGATGCCAGCACTAACAACGACTATAAGTAGCACCAACGGCTTCACTTTCCCCTCTTTCTTAGCAAATTTGAGTTCACTTTCTTGAGTCTGATGGCTTTTGTGAGTTTGGAACTGGTCTTATCACATATAATGCACGGGATTCAAATTAGGATTTGAATCCCACATCACAATGTAAACAACAAGCTTAATTCACATTAAGCTTGAACAAATTGTTAAATTTTGTATCCATATGAAATTGATGAAACCAATTGTGTACTGCATACTGTTATCAGTGTAATCACTAGCATACTGATGGTGTTGAAAGGAAAGTACTCATACACCATGTCGAGACAATGAAAGTCTTCGGAAATTGTAATCAAGAGCGCTGGCATTAATGGTCCATTTAGTTGTATGTAAAATAGTTTAATGGGGAAACAATTTTCCATGGAATAACTTTTACATAAAAATGAAAATCGTAATTGTCTATTTGGTTGTCAAGTAAATATTTTCATTGGCTATTTGTGTAAATAGAGAAAAAAAAAAGGTGAAATATCAATAGTATTAAATGTAAGGTTTTACTATAAAGTTGCATGGAGGGGCATGGGATCTTATGATCCACTGAGAGTCATGTACTCCTTGTGTACTATTTAACATTATTCATCAATTTTTTATTTTTAATATTTTTTAAAAAATAAAAAATATTAAGATAACTAAGTTACTTTGACAAAGACAATTTAAAGTAGGAGAAATAAAATAAAAACACAACTTGAATCAATAATATTTTATAGAATTTTAGTAAATTTAAAAATTAAATTAACTAATAAAAATAATTAAATTTGACAAAGACTACTTAAATAAGTGGAAAGAAATAAAAATACAATTTGAATGAATAGTGTCTAAAAAATTGTCACTGTAGCTAGAATAAAGAGAACACGGTGAACTGGAAAATGGCCTCCGCACTTTTCCAGCAGATGCCAAAATTTGGAACTTTCAGAATAAAATTTTTCAGATTTTATTTTTCAAGGGCACCAAATGATCTAAAAAATACAGTTTTCCCAGAATATTTTTTTCTTAATGAGATTTTACGTTGAAACAAACAAACCTTAAATGTGTCGGGGAATGTTATTATGCCACATTTTTAATTTGGCCATCTCATGGTGGCATAATAGAGATGAGTAACTTAAGCTCCACGACACTCCTTAATTTGAGTGCAAGGAACTTAACTTTATCATTTTTGGTCATATAATTTTATAGACAAAATGCGGTAACAAGAGTAGTAAAGACTATGATACAATAATATTCTTAGGAAGTAATTTGTCATTGAAAAATTCTTGTTGCAAATTTAATGGTTTGCCACCTAATTCCTTAAGTTCAGGTAAGAACAGGTAATCATGAGTCATGAGGTGACAAACCTTTATTAAATTTGCAACACTTGTTGCAAAGTAGAAGTTCACACTAAATTGTTCTCTTTGTCATTTTTCACCGCCAAAGAAGAAATTTTCATTAGAGGAAAAAAAACTTTATAATGCTACTAATATCTACTTTGCATAGGCGCAAAATTTCTAATACGATTCATATATAAAACAAACCATGTAATATCTTGTTCGCAATTACTATTGTTATTTAAGTATTCAAATATCATCATGTTACGTGGAAGTCCATAATTCATGGGTCCATTTAGAGAAAAATTTATTACACTTTAAGTGCAATGTGACTAAACAACAAATCTATGTGACATCCAACAATTAAATTGTCATTTTATCACCCCTCATATGATGGGTGCCACATAAACTATTACCTAGTCACGTTGTACTTAAAGTACAATAAATAAGTGTAATAAACCTTTCTCTTCCACTTAAGATCTCTTAACCCCTCGTATAAGCGGGCAACGCCTTCAGCAGACAAGCACACATGGAGCCACATTTCCCCAAAAGGGGTATCTCCACTAATTTAATCCTTTGACGTGACTTTGGATTCGATCCCTGATCTTTTTTTTTTTTTTTTTTTTTTTGACAATGAATAACTATCATTTCAAAGCCAGAAAGGAGTACAAGGGGTAAATACTTTCATGTCACCATGACATGAAGTTAAAGAAACCCCACTCAAATCTCTAAAGTTAACACTCCCCGGGCCCCCACCACAGCCACCCAAACGTAATCGTCACATTTATTTTAATCATTGCTCTACCCCCGGCCCGACCCACCAACTGTCGCCGACAGCGGCCCACTGGCAACGCGGCCCAATAGGATGCTCCCTTTCCCGGCTTCCCCGGACGAAACCAGAACCAATCTGGATCGTCCAACAGTCCAGCGGTGGGGATCTGCCCGGAGTAACCAAACGAGGCCTAAGCGGTCAGGCAGTACACACATGACACATCGGCGAGACGGCGTCTTCGGAGGCCAGGTAGGAGTGTGATTAATGGCAACTCCGAGCCCAGAAACCGAGCCACCTTCTTCCCCCCAAAATAAACCGCTTAAAACGCGCATCCCCATATTTATAAATCTGCTCTCCCATCTTTTCCTCTCTTTCCCTGTTCTTCTCCCTCTTTCCCCCCTTTCTTCCCCTCCCCCCGCTCCTGAAACCTTCCCTTCCCAGAGCCCAGCCTGCCATGGAAACGGGAAATTTTACCTCTTAGGAAGCTCCGCCCATTCGTCCAAACCCCCTTCTCTTCCCCTCCTCCTCCTGCGGGTTTTGATCGCCTCCGCTGTCGTCTCCTTCGGTGGATGGAAAAGATGATGAAGAAACTGGCGCTGTGGCACACCAAGACCTTCCGGCCCATCATGACCCACGACGAGCTGGAGCCCATCATGGCGGTGCTGGGCTTCGTGGCGCTTCCCCTGCCGCCCCCTTCCGCCGCGACGCCGCAGGGCGGCGCCGCCCCCGCCGCTGCGGCCCCCTGGAGGGAGTACTCCTTCCACGTCGTCGTGCCGCTCCCCGGCGAGCGGCGGCACCCGCAGCCGCCCCCCGCCCGGCCCCGCCTCCCGTCCCCTCGGATCGACGGCCTCCACCTCCTAACCTACCGCGCCTTTATCGACGCCGTCGGCTATTTCATCGGCGCCGACAAGGTTGCTGACCACTTCCACGTCAGGTTCCCCCCTCCCCCTCTCTCTCCTCTCTCGCTCGCTCTCTCTCTCTCTCTCTCTCGTGTGAAGCGGAGTACATTTCGACGTCCTAGTTTCCGTGTGGAACTTTGGGTCCGGCAGAGCTTTCGGGAGAAAACCCCTTGAGTTTTCAAAAAATTTACGCCGCTGCCACTGGTTTATGGAACCAGTCCATTTCATCTAGCAACTTTCAAAAGAAGGGCGGCCCCTTTGCTATGGAAAATTCCATAGGTGCCCCCCCCCCCCCCGTGGGCTTCGCCGCTTCGGGCCTTCCCCATTTTTCCAGCTCAAATGGGCGGTTTTGCCGCGGCTGAGGGGCCCATTCGTATTACGCACCTGCCAAAGCCGTTGCCGCCGGCGTCCGGGTGAAGACGTGGACATTTTTCTGAGATCTCCATCCACACGCGGGTCGCTTAATTTTCTCTTCGTTTACAACATAATTTATTGTATTTATTGGTTGTAATCTACCATCATTATTGACATCAGCGAAAACGACGATTCTATCACTTTAATATCTCATTTTCCCACATATTCTTAATTCTTCCACCTTTGAAATCACGAGGGGTGTAAGTTATTTTGGTAAACGGTTATTAACAGTATTATTATATGTTCCATATTGGAAGATGCGTAAATCATATTATAAAATGAGATGGAGGGACTATGGGAGCTTATGATCAAATATGTTTGCCACTTAAACCTCCCCCTCCTCTTCCTTGTGGACTTAATAATCTATCATTGGAAATTATTCAAGAAATTACTAGTGTGGATTTGAATTATTGCATAAGTATAACTTCAAAGTTACCCGCCTGTTATATAGTAAAACTATTTTTAGTGAACATTTTGTTAAAAAGTGCTGTTCCTAATTAGTTTTGTACGTCAGACGATCATTTGTACTCTTGTCTTTTTATTTTTGATTTTTTTTTTTAGAAATTTTAATCACATGAGAAGATTTTCTTTTGCACGCGATGTTGGGCAGGAGCATGCCTCTGCACCGCGTCCACGACCGGGTGTTCGACAAGGTATTCCGGCATATGAGTGACGACCGGCGGGGCGGCGACGACGAAGGGCTACTGGTTTACAGGGAGGGTACTCTCGACCAGACGACCCTCTTGCTCTGCGGCGGCAGCAACACCGCCTCTGCCGGCGGCAGCGGCAACAACTCTCCGGCGCCGAACTTGACGTGCATGGTTTCTCTGAGCGATATCATCCCCCCCATGAAAGATATCGCCGTCTAGGCCAAGTTCCCGCAGCTTCCGGCTTTGTTTTGCTGCGCTCAGGAGCTGCCGGCGCGCGATATTCCCCCCTTTCTTTCTTTTCTTCTCTACTTTCCAGCATGGTGTTCTTTGTCATGGGAGTGCAGCTTCTGGGGGGTTGGGCAAGGTTGCTCCTTTGTTGCCAGAGTGGAGTCGCGTCACAATTTTGTTTAGTGGATTACCTTTTTTCTTGTGGGTTAGATTACATGTTTTGAGCTTTTTATTTTTTTGACAGAGAGATCTTGGTTTGTAGTGATCCTGATCCATTCTTTTCTGTAGTCGAGGCTGATGCTAGCTTTAAAGCAGCTGGTGGTTTGCCAATTTTGATCAGAATAAGGTGTTCCCAAAACCTTGTGGTTACTTGTTGAAGTGCGAAAGCTGATCCTTTCAGATTGCTCTGTCCTGGTTTTAAATGAGAGATATCCCACTTTTCTCAAGTGGAGTGTGACCCCAGTCACCATTTGGGTTAAGGAGCCTCTCTTGCACGAGAAGAGCTTCCCAACTTTGGAGTTTAGTGGATATTATGGCCACTAAAAGCGGAGTACAAAGAAGGATTCCCTATCTCAAAAACGACATGATTTGATGTTTGCCATTCTTTATTTGATCCTCTTTTGAAATGTGCACTAGTGCAAGGATGACTAAGCCTGGAAGGGCATTGTTTACATTAGGCCATCCACCTTTTCGAGTTTCTTGGCATTTTAGCTGGTGGGAGTTCTGAGAGAATCAGGGATGTCAGGATAAAACTGATGGGATTCCCTGCTTCTTCTTTAAAGCTTCTTTAGATACAAGGAGCCTGCTGAGTTTCCACTTCTAGGAATAAAGTTGAGCACACAATGCTTTTGGCTGAGAATGTATTGTGTAATCTTGGATAATGGATTTGATCATCGATCCCGGGGAGCAGCACCAAATTGTTGATAGCTGGGATAATGATCTCTGTGCATCCCCCCTCAGGTCTTACTCAGGCTGTCTGCTGTCCTCTTCCGAGGAAAAGAGCTTCCATACTTGCCTTGCCCAGTCACAATTGAAGAGCATATGTTCTGTGGTTTCATCAAGGTCATCTTCACAGATTTGGCATTAGTTTTATCAACACGCAGGGTTCTCTTGGAAAGAACCGCCTGAACTGGAATGGCCTGCTGAAGCTCCTTCCAGACAAGTGGAGTCTGGAAGACTAGTACGCCATAGGATTCTCTAGACTTCGTCTGTCTGAGAAGACGAGGGTGGGAGATGTGGATCCCGTAACAAGTTTACAGCCGATTTCACAGTCTTGAAGCCACTGAAATCTATTGATGAATCTTCAAAATATAGTCCCTTGTGGGCCCCTTGGTGTCTTTCACAAAATTAACCAAGTATTTTTCATCTCCTCATAGGTAACAAATGTGAGGTACAGATCCTGAGACCTCTTACTGCATACAACCCATCGAAATAAGTTATACCCGGAATATAATGTAAGTCCGGATCTCTTTACTCTCTAGTTATAGATGAGATAACAAAACAAATTGTATGATGATATCTCTTGGTGTATATTTTTTGTAGATGATATTGTCTTAATTGATGAGAGTATTGATGGTTTAAATATTAAGTTAAAAAGTTGGACACATATTTTGGAATCTAAAATTTTTAAAATCAGTGAGAGTAGGTAGATTTTATGTATTGTAATTATAGTAATCAGAGGGTGTCACAAAAAGATATGATTTAAATTAATAGATAATATATTCTTAAGAGTAGTAACTTTCGATACTTAGGATCTATCATTTAAGAAAATGAGAAGATTTATAACAATCTGGCACACATGATTAAGACAAACTGATTAAAATGGAGAAGTTCATCAGGAATCCTCTGAGATTGTCATATACTAGTAAAATTTGAAGGAAAGTTTTATAGAACAGCAGTGAGGTTTGTTTTATTATATAGTACTGAATGTTGGATGCAAAATAAACACATTAACAAAACGTATATAATAAAGATCAGGATGCTAAGATGGATGTATGGTAAGACTAAAAAAGATAAGATTAATTAAGAATGAACACTTTCATGAGAATTTGAGAATAACTCTAATTTATAAAAAATGAGAGAAAATAGACTTAGATAGTTTGGACACGTATCCTAACTTGACGTTAGTTAAAAGATGTGAATAAATCTTAGTAGATGCGAATAAAAGAATTAGGAGAAGACCTAAAATAAAATATTGTGATATTATTAAGAAAGACTAAATACGACTATAGTACCTGATAGAAATATTTAATAAAAAAATAATTCTTATAACTAACTCCAAATAATAAGATAAGACTCTGATGATAATCACGATGATGAAAATATATCGTCCAAGAGTAATAGTGTTTTCCCATCTAAAACTCTATGACATTGAAGATCATTAGGCGCCTTTTGGTAGCCGGATAGAATAGACTTGGCCAGCATATACTCGAATAAGTTTATCTTGATTTCTTTTTCCTTTTCTCGGATGATACAACTTTTAGATTTACTGGAATAGGCAAGTATGGATTTTAATCTTGGATAAGAATGATTTTTGTCTTACCTGTGCATGTTGATGAGCCACCTATCCTCGCCCCTATCTGCCTCTCAAGCCGGCCTTTATCGAGTGGAAACCAGATCTATTAGACTCACTGGTTTGAAGTGTGCAAATTTTAACTTTTAAAAGTTGTACTCACTATTAGACGGCTGGGTCATGGGGATGAACGGGAGGTCAAAACGGCACTTAATGAAAACTTCTCGCTGCAGTGCCATGATCAAACCTTCCCGTTAGTATGTGGCCCCACAGTCCAACATTTAATTCTCCAATATGGCCCATTCTTATCTCTTTTGAGATTCCATTAATCAAAAGCCAATCTAACGTTATAATTTGAGTGTCCTATTTTACATTTGTTATTGTAAAGCAGTTGACAAATTTTCACCATCTAATTTTTATGTGCTCTTAAATTTATCGTCGTGGTAATATCTCTCGCACATTTAAATAACCAAAATGGTGAAACGACCTCATGAGTGATACTATAAAAGAACTATCTGATATTCAAGTTTGGGACCCACAACTAAATCCACATGTTCTGGAGTTGAAATCAAAATTAAACATTCACCTAGATCTCATGAAAAATATGGGTGGATTTTAATGAGATCACAACTCAGTACGACAATAAGTAGTTTTTTTAGCAAACATATCATTTTTCATGTTCTCAAATATTGTGTTAACATATATAATCAAGGTCAGATTAAAACGTTAATATCTTAATTTAAAGAGTCTGTAGACATAATTGGTCATCATAACGTATAAAGATCCAATAGCTAGCTAGAACAATCATTGAAATCTCAGTCACATGCTTAAAACACAAACTCACACGTAATATGATATAATAAAATAATAGAGTAAACTGTAAGAACATTGGAAATCCATAATCAGTTAATCATTAAATACCCTACATAATCAGAACAGGACTTGAAACCGCTAAAGACCAGCTCTCAGCATATTTATTTAAAATCTCTTAAAACCAAATGGCATATACTTCTACATAATTGATTACAATACTTGAAAACCACTGAAAACCAAAGCATACATATACATATTCGATTAACCTTAGCTAAAGAAACAAGTTTACTCGATAATCGATTATCACAAGATAATTAATCTATTATCTAACGGCCACAAATAAATTGATGCTCGATAACCGATGGCCACATGATAATAATCAATTAATGAGAAACAACAAGAAAACTAAACGATTAACTTATTGTGGTACCTATGAACATAATCGATCATCGAGATACAATACTTAGTCGTTGAAAGCCAATTCATCTCCTATACGATACTTAACGAAAATCAACACTGTTAGTGAAAGTCAAAACACATCAAATAAAGTATACTTAATTGATTATCGAGAAATAATATTGAGTTTCTGAAAGCCAAACATATCGTATATAGTATATGTAGTAATCTAAAAATTTTAAGTATGTATAAAAATAAATTTATTAGAAATGATTATAAATAAATCATCAAATATGACATTTATAAATGATTGTGATAATTAAAGACTTAAAATGGACTCCCAAGAGAATAAATATCCAAAAATTCATAATACCCAAACCCTTGTGTTGAAAGGCCTTAACCCAAGCCTAATTGGGCTCAAATTTGTATCCAAGTCCCAACCCAAGTTAAAGAAACTACGTCCAACCTTACTAGAGTTAAGAAAGGAGAAATGACCTAAAAATTAAGACAAAATCAAGAAGGGATCTCTCTCTCTCAAGGAAAGGCCAAATCATAGACTCTTTGAACCATAGATTTTTATATAGAACCTTATACTTGTCCCAACTGCCCTTAGGTCGTGCCAAAAGGTCGCAAGAAGTGGACTGGACAAGCAAGAGGAGAGGAACGAAGAGATCTTGGAGCAACATCGAGTTCTCCAAGTTCTTCTTCCCTTCTTCCTAAAAACGACCAAAGATAGTCAATCTCTTAAGCTAACTAACGAAATCATTACTATTAGTTCTTCTCCATGCCAAGATCATTTCCCCCGTGTTTTTCCCATTTATAGCTACTATCTTGTGTGTATTTAGCAAATTAGGTCATTTGTAGCATCGTTCGCACATTTCATTTTAATCCATGTAAAGGTTATAAATCCTTGGGTCTAAGTTTAATTAAACATTACCATGGATTCATCAACATGTTTCCATGAGTTCTATATCTTTTACCCTCTTTTTAATCCATCTTATATAATAGATTTTTAGTTTCAAATCGGAAACTACGAGAATCCTATTTTTGGGTCTTAATGTGCCACTCTCATGAGCCGCATCTAACGCACCATCGCGATAACACACAACTTGACCCTAATAACGAGACACCTCGATATGTCACGTTTCGGCCCTCTTAATGTGCCATCATTATCTATCACGTCTTTAAATGCACCAGTGATCCAAGGTGCGACAGCACAATTTCTTTAAAACTCCTTATTTATTTTCAAAACAATCAGTTGTTAACTAATGATTGTTGACCTCAACTATTTTTTCAACCCTAATTTTGCCATGTGGAAAGTACAACCATGATAAAATATGATATAAACATATTAAGTCATGTCATGTCTGATTTTATCATGTTCCTTTCTCTCAATCCTATAATGTATAAAAGAACAGAAAAAAAAAATTGTCCTTATGGTCATGAGTACATGATATCCATATTAGATTTATTTGTTATCCACAATAAACCTTGTTATCTATACTATTATAATATAACTCAGTCTTGGAGCAACCACGTGGCAGCACCAAGACATTCATATTATCACCAAAACTCACAAATATCTCTCCTACCTCACTCCTTTAATGCACCTATTTTAAGAAGGCAAGTCTCTCACCTAAAGTCGTGAAGAAACCTTCTAAAATCGGCATGTTAAATCTTGCTAAATCTTGCACAATTTTTTTTAAAAAAAAAATTGCAGTTTTATACCACTAAGAAATGACTACCCGTTGCAATTTTTAAAATCTTGCTAAATCTTCCAAAACAAGTCTAAAAATAGCAATGGTAAGGCTTACTTGCAGTTTTATACCACTAAGAAATGACTATCCGTAACAGTTTTATATCACTTTGTAATTTTTTAAATCTTACTAATATATATATAAACTAAGATATATTAATACATTAAAAATATTTAAATCTAAAAACTTTTCGTGCATCGCACGGATAGTCATCTAGTTATGTTTAAATTGTAGTTCTATGATGGTTATGCATTACATATTTGCATTCCTTTTGAATTTTGTTGCCCCGACTACGGCATGATTCACATGTGGTGACTGCGAACACCCATTGATGAAGTTCAAACCCTCCACTAGGTATTCCTCTTGTCGGATTGAAATGTCCTCAAAACTACCTCCATAAAACTCCACGAACCATGGATTTCTATATGGCCATTAATCTGGTTGTATCATAAACACCGAGAACACCCTTCTGAACATCGTTAGACCACGAGGACATGTTTCTACTTGCCTTAATATGATTTCTATCCAAATCCTATTAGCGCGTCATCTTTCGATGTTGTGTTTAATAACGTGATTGTCTCTCTTTTGGCATTTATCTTCTTAATGTGTCATCCATGAATGTTGCATTTATATTCTTAATGAACCCTTCTTGATCATCACGTCTATAACCACACCACCAGATCCAAGCGCACTTAACCTTCTCTGCCCGCATGATGTCCAAACTGAGCAAACCCCTTTTTACCCTCGTTTTAACTCCAGATTAGATTTATAATGTCCTTCTTCCGTATCATGGATTCTTACGTATAAATGGCGAAGGATTTCAAGAAACAATCCAGATATTACAAATAGGTAATTTCAAGGAATAGCATAGTACAATATTTGCAAAAGTAGTTTCAAATATGCTTAAAAGAATAAGATTTGATCAAGTGTAATCAAGGTTAATTTATGAAAAGATAAAGATTAAAGATTAATTGAATTTGATTGAGAATCACTAATCAGTCGACCAATGATCATGTTTCGGTCGACCTAACAGTCAAACTAGAAGATCAAGAATTACTGGGAAATTCAATTGACCAATTAGTGAATTTTGGTTGATCAGAAATCAAATTAGGCTCAAAAGTCTATTCTTATAATAAGAGAGTCGATTCTCATTAAAGTGAGAATCGATTTTAATGAGAATAGATTCTTAATTTAAGTAGGAGTTGATTCTTAGTTTATCTGGGATTTATTGGTCGACCTATAATCAATCTTTCATTGACCAAACAGTCAAGTAGTGTGGTTGTGCTGTCGACATTGGCATGGAAAGCCTTACTGAGACTTAGGAGGTCGAGGACTCATTTTTGGCATGAATTCTATTGTTTGGGGACAATGAGCCCACGAGGGTGCTTCCACTTGTTTTGGGTTGGACATCGGTGATCCAATGGGCTAAGAGGAATGGGATTTAGGCCTAGCCCCTATCCCTCAGTCTTCATGGGCCATTGCTAAGTAACATGGTAGATGTCGAGCATTGACCTTATCCTATTCTCTAACCCTGATGAGCCAGGTGAGCAGACCTTAATGGGCCAGATCAGCTCTACCCCACTACAATTACAAAGAAAAGAATGGGTTTAGAGATCATATAGACAAGGCATAGTTCATTTATAACGTTGCGGTTGTTCGGATTCTAGTTTAAGGAATTTTGCGTGACTTTTGGGCCAATGTGTGGCCATTGAGCTGTGTTTTAGGCTTTAGTGTGTTGTGTGGATGTTGTGGGCCAGGGATTTTGGCCCGTATAGCACTTAGGTTCTCTATCTGACAACGCGATGGGAGAGGGCGTCGCGTTCATAATGTGACCTTCAGCCATGTCACGATCTCCAAACTGCCAATCTTGGTTCTTCGGGTGCATGTGCGACACGTGGCATGCACTGGGCTACCGCGTGGCATTGCGTTCAAGAACGCGATGGTCCGATAGGTTAAGTTCTAAATGCGACGATAGACCTGATGATCAGTTCATCCCCATATAATTTCATTAATTATATGCCAATTTTGGTGATTAACAAAACTTCAATAAAGAATTATCTAACAAGTTTTTATGAAGCTTAGTCATAGAAAATAAATCAGGCAAAATTAAGTAAAACCTGTAAGTACTCTTACATTGTATCATTTAGAGTTCACAGCATGTAATTTTTCTAAGCTCACAACGATTTTTTAAGTGAGAACAACAATTTGATCTCACAACGATTTGTTAAGTGAGAACAATGATTTGATCTCACAACGATTTGTTAAGTGAGAACAACGATTTGATCTCACAACGATTCGATAAGTTACACAACGACTTGGTCGCCATAACGATTCGATAAGTTACATAACGACTTGGTCTCCGTAATGATTCGATAAAGCAAACAACGATTCGGTCACTGCATCGATTTGATAAGTGAAACAACGATTTGTGTTCACAATGATTTGCTTCTAACGATTTGCTCACAATGATTTGTGTTCACAACAATTTGCTTATAACGATTTGCTTATGTTTGAACAACGATTTGTTCAAACAACGATTTGCTTATGTTTGAACAAAGATTTATTTGTATCTGTACAACGATTTGCTTATGTGTACAACGATTTGTATTCACATCGATTTGCTTCTACTATAAGAACGATTAGCTTGCTCTTGCAATGATTTCATTAGTGGAACAGTGTCTCATGGACACATCGATTTCTCTATCACAGATTTAATGAATATATCTATTATTCTCATGATATTCAAATATATTTTTAAATATTATGAAAGTCAAAGTCTTCCCGCGCACATCTCTAATATCCTTGCATTTATTATGACTGTTCACATCATCTGCTTGTTGCCTTCCATTCTTATGCTTCTATAAGAAACACTTTTCAGAAAGCAGAATGACATTTCTATTTTGGTGAATAGTCTTACTACATGAATTCTAACGTTGACTGACAGCAAGAGACAGCATAGCTGTCTATGCTTTGGCATTTAATGTGTGCAGGTCTCTGCCAGTACCATGTCATACAACGTTGAACAAAATAGAAGCTGAAGGATATCAAGATGGATCTTCTCCTTGTGTGCATGCAGCGTAAAGCATTAAATGACTGCAAGCTCACCTGTCGTACTCGACGAACCATGCAATCTATCGAGCATCCAACCTATAGACAACGGACACTTCATCGGATATATTTTTCAAAGAGAAGGATATATATAGAAGACTGATGACTCCGAAAAGAAGAACTTTTGAACTTTTGAGCTTTCAACTTACAACCTGCGAGCATCAGAAAGAAGTGCCCTAAGCTTCACTCCCTAGCTTGTTGTAGCTCTTGCTCTCCATTTTTCATTGTTTTTTTAGCATTTAGAGAGCTAGTGTATTCTGAGAGATTTTATTATTGTAGATCTTTCTCTCTCAATCACTGCCTCAGATCGAGCATTTGTTGTAAGCTTGATCTAGGGGCATTTTGCCTTTATTCACACTTGTGGTGAAATTCCACTTCGGGCTGTGAAGAGAAGACCTGTTGAGAACAGGTGGTTTGTGTTCCCTTCGGTAAGGAAGGAAGACCTGTGCATCAGGGTGTTTGTATTCCTCTTTGGGATTAGAAGAGAAGGCCAGATGTGGCTGGATATGTAAGGGTCCTTAAGGGGGATAGTACCCTTGGTAGTGAAAGCCCAAGTTATTACTTGGGGTCTGGACGTAGGACTCCTTAGTATAGGAGGGCCGAACTAGGATAAAAATCTCATATTGCATATGTGATTGCTTTTGTGCATTTGTTTGTCTTCATTCATCTAACACTAACTATTCTCTTTAGTGTTTTTCTATTAAGTATTTTTATTAACAGGTTTTAATTGAAAAGAATTTTAGAATCCCATTCACCCCCCCCCCCTCTGGGCTTGCTAGCTGGACAACAAGTGGTATTAGAGCCAAGTCCCTTCAACAAAGAAGATCTCATGATTTGAAGAGCAAAGATAAATGGTAGCTCAAGGGTATGCAGAAAGCCAGTCAGTCAACAGACCACCTTTGTTCGATGGTTAAGACTGCAACTACTGGAAGACCAGAATGAAGTTTTTCTTTCAAGGTCTCGATTTTTAAATCTGGTCAATCATAGAAGAAGGAGATTTAGTAGTTCTCAACAATAGAGATAATTGGACAGAAGATGACAAGAAGAAAATATCCTTAAACTGCAAAGCAAAAAGCATCTTGCGTTGTGCGCTAACAAAGAAGAAGTTCAACAGGATCTCAGCTTGCAAATCTGCTATGAAAATGTGGAAAAAGTTGAGAATCACATATGAAGGCACAGACAAAGTGAAGGAAACCAGAATAGATATTCTAGTAGCTCAATATGAGCGATTTCAGATGCAACCAGAAGAATCAATCACTCAGATGTATAGTAGATTTACAAACATTACAAATGGTCTGGCTGGTCTTGGAAAGCAATATGAAATGGGGGATATGGTAAGAAAAATCCTAAGATCCCTACCAGCCTCGTGGACTCCAAAGGTGACAGCCATAGAAGAGGCAAATGACTTGAGAAGGATGTCGCTGGAAAAGCTTGTTGGGTCACTCATGGCCCATGAGATTAACATGGAAAGGTTAGGAGAATCCTCCAGCAGAAAGAAGCATAGCAATGCGCTAAAAGTCACATAAAGTAGCACCGAAGAAAAATCAGAAGATGAAGATAGCAGTGAGGATAGCGAAGATGAAGAAACTCTTCTATCCAGAAGACTGTAGCGAATATTGGCAAAGAAAAAATATCAATTTGGAAGAAGACACTTTAAGAAAGGAAAAATCTCAAAAAATCTGAAGGAAAAGAGCTCAAAAAGTCAGAACCCATATGCTACGAATGCAAGAAGCCTGGACACATCAAGGCCTAGTGTCCAAAGCTGAAGAAGACCGAGTTTAGAAAGAAGGACAACGCAAAGAAATTTAGAAAATACAAGAAGAAGGCCATGGCAGCAACATGGGACAACGACAACGACTCAGATAGTGAGTCAAGCTCGAGTGAAGAAGAAGAAGAAAAGGCCAACCTTGTTGAACAACTACCCCTAAGAAAATCTAAAATCTTGAAGATATAGTATATATCATGTCTTCGCTATAACAAAATCTTTAAATAGACTATCTACAAAATAAATGTATATCAAAATATATATGCATACAACTGTGTGATAAACTTCAACGCCAAAAATTTTCTAAGTCCACAGAGTCTCAGTACATCATATTGTATCTGACTTCAGTCTCCAACTGTTGACTCTGACTTCTTAAGAATCGAAGTCAAAACCATCCTGAAATTTTTCTAAGTCCATACAGCTATACATGATTCGACTGTTCACTTCGACTCATACAGTCGAATGCTTCATAAAACCTAACTACATGATTCGACTATTCACTTCGACTTTTACAGTCGAATGTTTTAGAAATCAATCTCCATAGTATCCGACTGCTAAAGTCAAATCATTCTATTTCCACTCCGACTTCTACAGTTGAATTGTAATCTTCTTCTGCAGTCGAATTACTCAGTTTGCAACTTCGACTCCTACAGTCGAATGACTATCTTTCTGTAAAGTCGAATCATTCTTCAACTTCTACAGTCGAATTGCATGTTATTATGAATTCAACTTCTCTGTCAATTCTGTGCTTAATACTTTTCTGATCTTTTAAAGCTTAAACACTTAGGGTCCGTTTGTTTGTAGGTAAAACTCCATTAGGAAATCGTTTTCTAGGGAAAACTTTTTTTTTAGACCATTTGGTACTACGGAAAAAAAAATTCTAAAAAAGCATATCACGTAAATCCCAGATTTTGGCATCCGCGATAAAACTGCAGATGCCATTTTCCTAACTGCCGCCCCTGCAGTTTCTACAGTCACAAGTTTGGGCACTATTCATTCAAGTTAGATTTTTATTTCTTTCCACTCATTTAAGTATCTTTGTCAAATTTAATTATTTTTCATTAATTAATTGAATTTTTATTTTTTATTAAAATATCTGTAAAATACTATTCATTCAAATTGTGTTTTTTATTTTATTTCTTCTACTTTAAATTGTCTTTGTCAAAGTTACTTATTTTTCATTAGTTATCTAATTTTTTTATTTTTAAAAAATATTAAAAATAAAAAATAAAATAAAATAAAAAATTGATGAATAGTGTTAGTACACAATGAATATATGACTCTCTCTCATTTGAGTAGATCATAAGATCTCATATCCCTCCATACAACTTTATATTTTCTTAACAACCAAATAGACAATTACGTTTTCATTTTCACGAAAAAGTTATTCCGTTGAAAACTATTTCCCTCTGAAACTGTTTTACATACAACCAAATGGACCCTTAATGTAAGATTATCTCCTAATCTTTCTTACAACATTTCCAATGAACTTTTAATTTCTTATTAGTTCATCAAAAATATTATTATTTTATTATTTTCTATGACAAGACAAGTCATATTATATTCATCTAAATCCTACGCATGTTATTTCTAAAATATCTTAACTAATCTTTGAGTTGTTCAATGTCTTTGCTCCGAATTTTTTTGGATTCAATAGATACAATGCATTTATGAATTCTCAGGCGCACGACATTTGACAAGACTCACTTACCACTGACAAGACCCATGCTTTACCTTTTTAGCATATCTGTCTGTCTATTCTTTCTATCTGAAAGCTTGTGTATACGAGGTTTCCATACCTTCTTTCTGTACTTATTTGACCTACCTACCTCAAAGGTATGGAGTTGCTTTCTCTTTTTATCTTGTCTTTGTTGCAGTCATTTATTGGAGCACGTTTCTAGCATGTCTCCTTCACAGTCCACTCCTAGAAAGAAAGAGCTAATCTTCTAGCTGTGAAGACTGCACCTCTTCTGAAGACCTTGGAAAGAAGCAAAACTGAAGAACTCTTGGATAATAAACTCATCAAAATCCAAAGGATCCTAGAGTTCTCTTCAATACGGTCAGATTGCAAACGGCCACAAATTCCAACGATTATCTTCCAAACGGCTATATTCTGAAGTGTATAAAAGAAGCTTAAGTTTGAAGAGAAGAACATACAAAGATACATAGAGCTTTTGAAAATTCTGTGAGCTACATACTTCGGATTTCCTGCAAGCCAAGTCTGAGAGCTTCCCTCTTCAGAAAACACTCTCTCTGAAGCTCTCTAAGAAGTCTTGTGTAGGGTGGTAATTGTAATTGCTTATTTTCTCTAAGTCTACCCTTGTTTTTTCAGATAGGATTTCAGTCTCATCTCTGATCAGTTAAATCCTTCTGAAGTCTGTGCTTGTTCTCAGTCCTGGGGCAAACACACAAGTCTTTTTATTATCTTGTGTATTTTGTGCAAAAGACTGTTTCTGCATTTTCCCCTCTGTGAAGGGAAGGCCTTGTGAAGGCAGGTTTGTACCCCTGTTCAGGGAAGGCTTGCTTGGGAGCAAGTGGGTTTGTAATTCCTCTCAAGGGTGAGAGAAGGCCAATTTATTGGCAGTTAGTGGAAATCTCAAGTGGTTGGCTTCGACTCCCTTGTCTTCTTCTGCCTCTTCGTGCCCTTACTATTTTCTGGCGAAGATCTTCCGGGGAGCCACCAAGAACTCCATCCTCCTTCGAAGAAAGGTAGGTTCTCTAGACTCTCATCCTTTATTCTATCACTCCTTTACTAGTTCCCTAAGTCCTGTTCATTTCCTTCTTCTAGATGGCATCATCTAGGGCTCCGAAAACCGCACAAATGACCCCTGATCAACTCCAGAGACTTGCTAAAATTCCCATCTGTCCAGGGAAGGTTGTAGATTTCTCCCATCTTAGTGGAAACCTGTCGTGGGTAGAAGAAACCCTAAATGTCATGGGATGGACCAAGTTGTGCCAGATTTTTGATTCCATGGTAGAAAATGCCGTTAGAGCTTTCTATGCCTCTCTGGAAGTATCATCTGGAAATACTGTGTTTGGATATGTCAAGGGTACCAAGATTACCATATCTGAAAAGTTATTGGTTGAGATTTTGGATTGTCCAAACTCTGGGCACAAACTTAGTGAAGTCGTGCCTTTGGAAAGGCAAAAATTGGGGATCATTGGCAGATTGGCCACTGTCAGTAAAACGGGACTTTTAATAAATGAACTGACAACAGAGAAAAGATTGCTTCATTCAGTTATATCAACCATTGTGACTCCTAGAGCTGGAACATATTCTTCTATCACCTCCAGAGATGGAAATTTATTATTTTGGGCTATTCAGAGGCATAAGGTAAATTTGGCTGCAATTATCTTGGAGAGAATAATTGCTTCAAAGACTTTACAGGAGTCCCTTCCCTATGGACCTCTGCTTACTTTGATTTTCAAGATATTCTTAGTAGATCTATTTGGAGATATATCAGTTGGAATCAAGGAAAAAATTGGCATCTCTACCTTGAGAAGAAGTCATTATTCCTTGGTCAACAAAAAGCAAAATTTATGGTTAAAGGATTCTGTGCCAGAATGTGATCATGAGATGTTTTTTGATGACCCTATCATTTCATCATCCTCTCAAGCAGTCCAATAAGAAGAAGAACCAGTAGCAAAAGATAGAATGGAAGAACCAGAAATTCAAGTCAGATCTGAAGTCTCAGTTCAGATTCAAGAACACCAAGAACAAGTTCATGTTTCCTCCTCACTTCCTGAACCATATGCTCCTAAGGAAACGATAAATGAAGTCTTAAGAGATATTAGAGGAAAAGGAGTTGCCTCTGATGATATTCTTATGGAAACTAATTTTGAGGAAAGAGTTCATCACTTTTCCCCTTCTCAGTTTGAGACCCGACCAAGGTCTCAGGGGGAGAGTAGCAACAGCTTCAATTCCATTATGGATTTGTTGAGCAAGCAACAGGAGAATCTCTATGTTCTTCAGTTGCAAGTTGAATTCATTGATGCCAAGTTCGATGGTTTGACTGATGAAGTCAAACAAATCAAAGATTTATTATTTCAATTGGTGTGCCAATAGGGCACTTCTCGGCCATCAGGGCCTTCTTCCTCTCAGCAGCAAGAAGAACAAGTTCATGTTCAAGAGATGCAAGTACCAGAATAGGAAGAGACAATACTTGAATAACAATCAGTGGAAGAAAAAGAGCCTAAGTCATAGGCAGAGCAGCAGCAGTCAGCAAAAGATCAATGTCAGCTGGTTGAACAGCAACCTGAGTAGAAGCAGGACCAGGAGCCAGAATCTCAAGTACTAGGGCATGATGAGCCAGTACTTGATCAGCACAAGGAACCTGAGCCACAGTTAGAAATGTGGTGTTTCAACCACAAGTTGAGCAGCAGCAAGAGCCAATGTTGGAAGAGCACCCAGCAGGAGTAGCAGCAGCAGTAGAGGAATCCCAGCAAGTGCAGGAATCCCAGATGGAGTCCAAGGCCAAGAGACCTCTAGAGTCCTCTCATAATCTCCAAACCTTCAATAGGAAAGTGAAGCGCAGACCGGTCAAAAATGGTGACCCTGTCTTCCCTCCTCCTCCTTCTAGGCCAACTCCTTCTACTCCAGGTCCATCTGTTAAGCCTCCTCCAGAGCCTAAAAAACCAACTCCAGCTGAGCCTCAACCCACTGCACCCTCTGCACCTACTCCTTTCACCACTGAAATTCCCTCACAATCCACTTTTTCTGATCCTGCTCCCCTTGCATCCATTCCAGGGGATCCATTCCACCAGGACATCAAGTTCAAAATCTTCCCAATGAAATACCGGTTCAAACCTCCAAAACCTCTCACTCTCACTCTTTCCACTCAACCTCCTCAGTATTTTTCTTGTCTTCCCACTGCCTCAAGAACAGACTCCAAGAAAACACTTCTCCATCAAGCTGAAATACTTCCCAGTATTCAGCTTTCCTCATCTAGTGGACCCAAACTTGGAGACAATCCTTCTAAACTCCTTCCACCCTTTTGGTATGCCTTCATCTACCACTCTGAACATCACATGAATTTGTTCAGAGAATATCTATCTATTCGTGCTTTCCTTGAAGTTCATGAGATGTCAGGGTTCACCTTCGAACATTGGCTTTCTATTCTTATCAGACCTACATAAATTTCAGTTGAGGAACTTCAATTCATCTCTCAAAAAAGTCATAGCTTGACTCCTAAGGAGTTCCTTGATCTCTATCGAGGAGAAGCAGCCAAATATCAGCAAACCCAATCTAGAAACCAATTTTTAACTGTCCAACATCACTTATCCTTAAGGTTTCATGATATGTTTGGACATTTTATCCAGGACTCTCACGCCAAGTACACCATAATGAAGACATTCAATTTCGACATATTCAAATTGGGATTGCCTGATGTTTCTAAAGGCCAATGGGACAATCTGCTAAGAGGCCAAAGAGAAATCATTCCCTCCATGACTGTGGCCTTACCCTCTGGACTACATCCATCCTTTATAGGAGCAGTTTCCTTCAGAAGGGATTTTGCTAAAGTAGTATTCAACAGATTCATCCGCATTGCCACTAGGTTCAAAATTAAATACAAGCTCAAATTGTCTTTCCAAAGATTTATGTTCCTCTAAATCTCTAAGAACCCCCATCATCTGTTGGATTTCCAGTTATGTTTTGCTGAATCTGAGAGACTCAATGAAGATCAGTGGGCAGCTGCCTATCCCTCTTACCACTCTGACTGTGAAAAGATGAAGCTCTCTCTTTATGAATTCCAGTCCAAGAGTCTTAAGGATCTGAGGAAGAACATTGGTCACAAATGGGCTCAAAGGTACTTAGTGTACTATCAAGTCAAAGATGCAGCTGTGGACCGAGGCCTACATTGGAATATCACTGTCCATGAGTTTCTTCTTCTTGCAGCCTCTAAGAAGTTTGTTTCCCTTAAGTATTGTCTCAGCAAGGACAAATTCCACTCCAAGATAGGCTGATTCCATAGGTGCCACATCAAATCTCATAGGAAACTGCCTACTACTAATCCCTCCTACAATATTGACCTCTCCTTGTTTGAAAATTTCTTTTGTGAAAATGAGACAAAGCTCTGGGACCTTCTCAAACCATATTTTGCTCAAATTCTCAGATCTTTGTACTTGCCTAGCTCCTTATCTAGGTCTTAAACACTATGCTCTGTATTTATTTATTTTTGTATCTGAATGCAGCTATGATCTTTCTTCCCTGCTTATTTCATGTTTTCCTTGTGGTTTGTTACCCTTTCTGTTAATGCCACAAAGGGGGAGAAAGAGGAAATCTTAAATTTTTTCACTGTTCTTTACTGTCTATTTTAAAGTTTTTGTCATTAAAAAAGGGGGAGAATTGTTGAGCAACTACCCCTAAGAAAATCTAAAATCTTGAAGATATAGTATATATCATGTTTTTGCTATAACAAAATCTTTAAATAGACTATCTACAAAATAAATGTATATCAAAATATATATGCATACAACTGTGTGATAAACTTCATCGCCAAAAATTTTCTAAGTCCACAGACTCTCAATACATCATACTGTATCTGACTTCACTCTCCAACTGTTGACTCCGACTCCTTAAGAATCGAAGTCAAAACCATCCTGAAAATTTTCTAAGTCCATACAGCTATACATGATTCGACTATTCACTTTGACTCATACAGTCGAATGCTTCATAAATCCTAACTATATGATTCGACTATTCACTTCGACTTTTACAGTCGAATGTTTTAGAAATCAACCTCCATAGTATCCAACTGCTAAAGTCGAATCTTTCTATTTCCACTCCGACTTCTACAGTCGAATTGTAATCTTCTTCTGCAGTCGAATTACTTTGTTTGTAACTTCGACTCCTACAGTCGAATGACTATCTTTCTGTAAAGTCGAAACATTCTTCAACTTCTACAGTCGAATTGCATGTTATTATGAATTCAACTTCTCTGTCAGTTCTATGCTTAATACTTTTCTGATCTTTTAAAGCTTAAACACTAAATGTAAGATTATCTCCTAATCTTTCTTACAACATTTCCAATGAACTTTTAATTTCTTATTAGTTCATCAAAAAATATTATTATTTTATTATTTTCTCTGACAAGACAAGTCATATTATATTCATCTAAATCCTGCGTATGTTATTTCTGAAATATCATAACTAATCTTTGAGTTGTTCAATGTCTTTACTCTGGAATTTTCTAGATTCAATAGATACAATGCATTTATGAATTCTCAGGCGCACGGCATCTGACAAGACTCACCTACCACTGACAAGACCCATGCTTTACCTTTTTAGCCTATCTGCCTATCTATTCTTTCTATCTAAAAGCTTGTGCATACGAGGTTTCCATACCTTCTTTCTGTACCTATCTGACCAACCTACCTCAAAGGTATGGAGTTGCTTTCTCTTTTTATCTTGTCTTTGTTGCAGTCATTTATTGGAGCACGTTTCTAGCATGTCTCCTTCACAGTCCACTCCTAGAAAGAAAGAGCTAATCTTCTAGCTGTGAAGACTGCACCTCTTCTGAAGACCTTGGAAAGAAGCAAAACTGAAGAACTCTTGGATAATAAACTCATCAAGATCCAAATGATCCTAGAGTTCTCTTCAATACGGTCAGATTGCAAACGGCCACAAATTCCAACAGCTATCTTCCAAACGGCTATATTCTGAAGTGTATAAAAGAAGCTCAAGTTTGAAGAGAAGAACATACAGAGATACATAGAACTTTTGAAAATTCTGTGAGCTACATACTTCGGATTTCCTACAAGCCAAGTCTGAGAGCTTCCCTCTTCAGAAAACACTCTATCTGAAGCTCTCCAAGAAGTCTTGTGTAGGGTGGCAATTGTAATTGCTTATTTTTTCTAAGTCCACCCTTGTTTTTTCAGATAGGATTTCAATCTCATCTCTAATCAGTTAAATCCTTCTGAAGTCTGTGTTTGTTTTCAGTCCTGAGGCAAACACACAAGTCTTTTTATTCTCTTGTGTATTTTGTGCAGAAGACTGTTTCTGCATTTTCCCCTCTATGAAGGGAAGGCCTTGTGAAGGCAGGTTTGTACCCCTGTTCAGGGAAGGCTTGCTTGGGAGCAAGTGGGTTTGTAATTCCTCTCAAGGGTGAGAGAAGGCCAATTTATTCGTAGTTAGTGGAAATCTCAAGTGGTTGCCTTGAGGACTGGATGTAGGACTTTCTAGTTGGAAGGGCCGAACTAGGATAAATTCTTGTGCATATTTGTGTGATTGTTTCTACCTAGTTCACACTTGAATCATACACAACACACTAAGTACTAATGAATCTATTTAGTGTTGTGCATTTCAGAAGAAATTTTTTAAAGCCAAGAATTCCTATTCACCCCCCTCTAGGACATCTAGTGTGCCATTTCGATCCAACAAACCTGGCCTTCATGGCAAACATCGACGATAAGGTAACATCTGACTCATCATTCACTTCATGCAATGAGTCTGATTCTGACAGTTTAGAAGATGCTTTCAATGAACTATATAGTAAATATAAAGAGGTATGTAAAGTACTAAAAACAACAAGAAAAATCATGCTTGTTTAGAAAACACCAACTCAGACCTAAAATCTGAAAATGAGCAATTAGAGAAGCAACTTTCTGAACTAAAAAGGAGAAATGAATTGCTATGTGAAGATATGAAAAATAAAAAAGAACATATAGCAAGTCTAGAAAAACAAGAAACTCTAGATGAACTTAAAAAGAAATGGACACATTAACTAAGGAAAACGAATATTTAACTAATACCATTGAAAAGTTTACAAATGGAAAATCAACCTTAATAGTTAAAGGAGCTAGAAGATCAGGTAAGAAGAAACATGGTTTAGGATACGTCCCACCTGATAATGAAGAAACGATAGTCCATCCTAAGGTATATCCAACTCTAATATTTGTAGCTGAACAAGATACTAAATATAAATCGAACTTTAAATATATCTCAACTGAAAAGGTAAGTAAAATATCATGTTGTAGTCACTGTAACAGATTAGGTCATACAAAAATAACTTGTCCCACTAAACACCTAAAATGGATACTTAAAAGAAAAAGTAAGGAAACTAACCAGTAAGGACCCAAAGAAACTTGGGTACCTAAATCTTAGTATTTTTATTGCAGGGAAGCCTTAGAGCATCAAAGTGGTATCTGGACAGCGGGTGCTCAAGGCACATGACAGGCAATAGGAAGTTGTTTTCACACCTTGAAGATGAAGAAGGCACAATAACTTATGGGGATAATGGAAAAGGTGTAGTGATCGGCTGTGGATCAGTTGGCAGTCATGGTAAAATCCTCATTGAAGATGTTTTATGCGTATAAGGGCTCAAGCATAACCTAATCAGCATCAGCCAGCTATGTGATAAAGGGCATCAAATAAAGTTTCAAGAGTCAAAGTGCGTAATCATGAAAGATGGTGCAACAGTGTTCGAAGCTTGTAGAGAAAGAAATATTTATGTGCTTCATTTAGAAGAATTGAAGGATCAGGATGTATGTCTTGCGGCAAACAAGGATCAATCAGCTGAACTGTGGCACAGGAGATTGGGTCACTATAGTCTGGATGGAATCATAAAATTAGTTAAGAGAAATTTAGTAGAAGGTCTGCCCAAGATAAGTTCAAGGATAGTGGGTGTGTGCGAACCTTGTGCAAAAGAGAAGCATACAAAATCATCCTTCAAGTCTAAAATAGTTGTAACCACTTCTAAACCTTTAGAACTGTTGCATATGGATCTATTTGGGCCGATGAAAACAACCAGTTTAGGAGGAAAGAACTTTGGGTTTGTGATTGTAGATGATTATTCCAGATTTACTTGGGTATCGTTTTTGGAACATAAGGATGATACCTTCGATAGTTTTGTTAATTTCAGTAAGAAAGTTCAGAAAGACAAGAAGTTCAGTATAATAGGCACTCAATCAGATCTTGGAGGAGAATTTCAAAATGAAAGATTTGCAGAATTTTGTGATGATCATGGAATTGAGCATAACTTCTCAGCTCCAAGGACACCCTAGCAAAATGGAGTAGCTGAGAGGAAAAATAGGACCTTGTTGGATATGGCAAGAACAATGTTAGCAGAATATAATCTTCCAAGATACTTCTAGGCTGAAGCAATCAACACTGCATGTTATATAATTAATAGAGTGATGATCAGGCCAACCATGAAGAAGACTGCATACGAGCTTTATAAGCAAAAGAAACCAAAGATCAGTCATTTCAGAACCTTCGGTTGTCCTTGCTTCATCCACAATAATGGCAAGAGAGATATTGGTAAGCTAGACTCAAAGTCTGATGAAGGTATATTTATGGGGTATGCTTCTAAACCCAAAGACTATAGAGTATTTAATAAACAAAGTTTATTAATTGAGCAAACTGTATATGTTATCTTTGATGAATCTAACCATTTCTTGAGAAAGGAAGTAGATAGTGATAATGATGACGTAGATAGTTTGTCCAAGAAATTAAAAGATACATCTATCAAGGACAAGGAAGATCCTCCCTTGGAAGAACTACAACAGAAAGAACTATCTCATGATGATCTTCTAAAGGAATGGAGATACAAGAAGGATCACCCTTTGGATAACATCATTGGAGATCCATCGGTTGGGGTAAGAACTAGAGGTAATGTAATTCCTTGTGATTACCTAGCCTTTATATCTCAAATAGAGCCTAAGATAGTCAATGAAGCACTGTCTGATGAATCTTGGATACTAGCCATGCAAAATGAACTTAATCAGTTCAAAAGAAACCATGTTTGGTCCCTTGTTCCGAGACCATCAGATCATCCTGTGATTGGCACCAAATAGGTGTTCAGGAACAAATTAGATGAAGCTGGTGTGATCACTAGAAACAAGGCTAGACTAGTTGCTCAAGGCTATTCCCAAGAGGAAGGCATAGATTTCGATGAAACCTATGCACCAGTGGCTATACTAGAGGCAATTAGAATTTTACTTGCTTATGCATCTGCATTAGATTTAAAACTTTTTCAAATGGATGTAAAATCTGCATTTTTAAATGGTTTCATAAAGGAGGAAGTCTATGTAGAACAACCTCCTGGTTTTGATGATGTGGATTTTCTAAATCATGTTTTTAAATTGCATAAAGTATTGTATGGTTTAAAGCAAGCACCTAGAGCATGGCATGAAAGGCTCAGTGTATTTTTATTAAAACATAGTTTTATCAGATGACAGATAGATAGCACATTATTTATTAAATCAAAAGTCAAAAATATATTACTTGTACAAATATATGTAGATGATATAATTTTTGGATCTACTGATGAATCTCTTTGCAAGTATTTTGAAAAGCTTATGCAGGGAGAATTTGAAATGAGTATGATGGGAGAGCTAAATTATTTCCTTGGATTGTAAATCAAGCAAGGAAAAAAAGGCACACATATCTATTAAGCTAAATACACCAAGGAATTATTGAAGAAATTTGGATTCGACAATGCAAAGCTACTGTCAACACTAATGAGCACATCTACAAGATTAGACAGTGACAAAGATGGTAAGAAGGTAGACCAGAAGCTCTACAGAGATATGATAGGTTTACTACTTTATTTAACTGCCAGTAGACCTGATATTTTATTTAGTGTATGCATGTGTGCAAGGTATCAAGCTGATCCTAAAGAATCTCACTTAATCTCTGTCAAAAGAATCTTTAGATATCTAGCTAAATCTCATGATATAGACTTATGGTATCCTAAATCATGCAAAGTAAATTTAGTAGGATATTCTGATGCTGACTATGCTGGATGCAAGATAGATAGAAAAAGCACCAATGATTGTTGTCAATTTTTTGCAGGATGCTTAATCTCATGGTCCTCAAAGAAACAAAATTCAATAGCACTATCAACAACTGAGGCTGAGTACGTGGCTGCTGGAAGCTGTTGCACACAACTCCTTTGGATAAAACAACAACTTGAGGATTATGGACTGCACTTAAAGACAATTCCATTGCTTTACGACAACACCAGTGCAATAAATCTCACCAAAAATCCAGTTCAGCACTCAAGGACAAAGCATATAGAGGTTAGATATCATTTTATTAGAGATCATGTAGCTAACGGAAATATAAATATTTCTTTCATAGATACTCAAAATCAGTTAGCAGATATCTTCACAAAAGCCTTACCTGAAGAGAGATTTACCTCTCTTAGAAGGGAATTAGGCATGTGTAATTTGTGATAGATTTATCTGTATAAAACTGAAAAAAAAAAAACTAATATTTCAGAATAATCCTTATTCTCTCCCCTGGATTTAAGTGAACTCTTTAAATTGCTCGCTTCATATATAGCTTTGACGGTTCGTTATAAATATTTCTTTAAATTGTCAAAGCCTTAATTTATCTCGAACTCATTTCCATTTTGTCATTTTCTATATTTAATGCTCTGTCCCCTCAAAAGTAACTTTATGCTTATCTCTAAAATCCCGCAATATGTGTCACAACGATTCACCTCCTTCTCTCATCTCTTCCGACTCACCTGGAACGAAAAGCCCTATCGATTCCGGCTCTCCTTCTCTGAGAGATTTCAAAGAATCCTTCTCCTCCCACCAAAAATCTCTTGAGGGTTTCTGTTCTACTCCCTTCTACGATCCTCTAGAACTTCCTCTCGTTCAATCCCATGGCGGTTTCTGGGGTTTCCGGCACCGTTGGAGGCTACAGTGCTGTTTTTCTCACAGTAGAGCAGCAAGAGAGGTTTGCAGCCGTGAAGGTGAAGCTGTGTGGCAACAAAGCAGTGGATGTAGCAGATTTAGAGAAGAATGGCATGCATAGCATAGTAGTAGCGATGCAGAGAATGAAGTGGTCGCAGATAGCAACTCTTTCTGAAGCAAGTTATCCAGACTTGGTAAAAACATTCTATGTTTGTTTGAAATCAGAGGCAGATGGGTCCTTGACCTCCACAGTCAAAGGAACCCAGATTCATATCACCTATGATCTATTGGAATCTCTATTTGGAGTTTCTACCTCTAGTCACAGCGGTGTACACACTGTAGATGTTCATGCCAAGGGTTTGGGCATTGTCGGAACTAAATACAAGTTAAAGGATGGAAAAATCAACATCAACCAGTTAAATGCTTTCAATAGAATCCTGCACTTCATTGTTTGTCAAATTCTTGTGCCCCGGAGTGCTACCTTCTCCACTTGTACTAAGGCAGACTCCGATATGATGTTTTGAACCATCCAGAACCAAAATATTAACATGGCTGAGGTGATTATCGAGCGGATGAAGTTTGCAAATGCGATGATTTGGGACAAGAAGAGTAAATTAAATGTGTCCCTTCCCTATGCTCATCTGTTGACAAAGATTTTCCAACACTACAACATCAGCTTGTTTGGAACAGTTTCTGAGAAGATGGGCCAAGCAATCAGGAGTAGAAATTTGAAGAAAAGTGGGTTCTCTTTGGTAGCTGGGGTATGGACCAAGACCTCACTAGCTGAAGGTGAGGCCATTATCGGTGAAGCTCAGGAAGTTCAGATCCCTAAAGCAGAAGAAGAAGTAGTTGTAAGGGCTGAAGCCTCTTCAGCAGACGTTCCAGTTGTGCAAGCAGTTCAAGAACAACAAGAAGAAGAAGCAGCAGCAGGTGTCAGAGTGGACGATTTAGTGGTCAGTGAAAGCAGAATAGAGGATATACCTCCAGAACATATTGATCCCATTGGGCAAGTATCAGAGGCAGACACCCCCACCTCTCTTGTAGCATCTATACTTCGAAATGTGCTGGACTCTATCACCAGCACTCAGGGGGAGCAAGAAAACACTTCTGCAGCAAATGTTCCGAAGGTTGTGGCACCACGCCACAATGAAGCTATCCAAATGGAAGATGGTCCCATTCAGGGGGAGCAAGAAGTTTTTGCTAAAGATGTGGCACTAGGCCACAATGTGGATGTTCAGATGGAGAATGCTCCTGGTCCGGGGGAGCATGTTGTTGAAAAAGATGTAGAATTTCAGGGGGAGCACTTAGCTAGTGTCCCTATAGATTAGTTTTAGGAAGGTGTTGTGGAGAGCACCTCAGATGAAGAAGAAGCTCATGATGAAAATGTGGAGCCCGCTGCTAGGGCAAGTGTCAAAGGCAAAGGTGTAGCTCCTGAGATCCCTCTCCTCACAAGGAAGACACACCGGGGGCTAAGGCAGAAGAAATTGAAGGTCAATATGAAGCCTATAATTGACAGATTGGATGCTCAAGGACAAATTCTCTGTTCTGTGCAGTCTGACATAGCCTCAATCTTCATCAGTCAGAATAAAGCAGCTACGGAAATGGGAATGGTTAGGAATGCCCTAAGATGGGTAAGAAGTGAGTTGGGCAGCATCAAAGATTCCGTGGCTACTCTTTCAGATCTTTTGAGGGCGCAATCTACTCCTGCCCCTCCTACTCCTTCTCCTACAGCTCCTGCCAACAGCTCAGTACCATCAGGGCCAAGGCAAGAAGAAGTCCGGCCATCATGGCCAATTAATGTTGAGCAGTCTGGGCCATCTAGGCCATCAGTTGTGGCAGATTCAGGGCCATCAGGGCTAAAGAATGTGGCAGAAGTCCGACCATCAGGGCCAAGTTCTAAAGAGCCAGCAGGGCCAGTTGAGGATGCATCTGGGCCATCTGGGCCAATGGAGTCTGAGGTTGTACCTGCCAGAGCAGATGAAGACCAGGCTGTAGCCCCAGAGCCCCATATCTCTTCATCTCTTTCCACTCCGGCACCTCCTTCTCCACCATCATCCTCCACTGCTCCTCCAGCACCTGCCACATTCAAACAACCCCTTCCTAAACACATTTCTTCTCCCACTCCCTTTCCTTCACAATCCTCATCATCTCCTGCTTCCTCCACATCCAACCATCCTCCTATTGTTGAGGTTCCTCCAGCATCATCTTCAGCTGGAGCCTCCTCTTCTGATCCCTCCTCAGCTTGACCATCTATTCCTCCTACCTTCATCTCTCATTCATTCCTTCATCCTCCTTCTCCTCCCTCCTTTATAACTATCATTCCAGAGAGTGCTCAAATTGATGGTCCCTTCCTCCGGGATATCAAAGATGAGTTTGAAGAAGTCATTCTTCGTTCGGTTCTGAAAGTTGGCACTCATTCTCATAGGACGGGCTCTTCTAGCTCTGCTCCTAAGAAAAGAAAGATTTCCTCCACTCATGCTCTCTCTTCTGAGCCTCGTTTTCCACCGCTTTGGTTTTCACTCTCAATTGAAAATCGAAATAAGCCCCTTTATTGTGAATATCTTCAGAAATGCACCTTTGCCACCATTTTTGGACTTCCACACCTCAACCTCACCGACCATCTCAATGTCATTCTCCCTTCCACTTCTCTATCCAAGGCTGATAAGTCTAAAATATTTTCCATGACTGAAGCCAAATCTGAAGAGCAATGGGCTCAGGGCCACAAGTCCCTGTATAATAAGTTTTTGCTTGCAAGGTCAGCCAGATTTCCTTGTCGGATCATCCCTTGACCTCTCTGAGTGGTTCCAATCCATCACAAGGACACATGGGCTCCCTTCATTCAAAAGGAGATCAAGTTGATCAGGTACTTTCAGATGTTTAATGATTATCGACATCTCAATAATCTGCCTGAAGTTCATCTTGGTCAATTTCGGCAAGCTATCTCTAATCTTGGATCAGAAGTGGTCGTCACCTCCTCAATTCAAGTAGATTTTGCCACCTTGTAGTTGCCTGATATAGTGTTCCTACCTCCTCTTCACTCTCTGGTTATGGATTCAGATGTTGGCTCCATCATTTTTGAACAGTTTGCCATAGTCATGGGGAGAATTCATGTGCAGAAAGGCAATCTAGTTGCATTTCACCAGTTTTTGTTCAGAGAATATCTCTTGGGCCACATCAACTCTGATGTTCTTGCCCCTCTCTTGTCCGAATGTGAGAGGTTGTCTCTAGCAGACTGGGCCAAATTTTATCTTCTTTCTGCTCAACAACTTCACGATCTCAACACCTCTCAAGCCAGAACAAATAAGCCTCCTGTTTCAGTTGCCGAATTCCTTAATATGAACTCCATTCACCTTGTTTGAGATCCATTTGTCATTTGGGTTGAGAGATACTGTAACACCCCGGAAATTTTTATTTGTTGAAAAACTTGAAAACAAAAAAAGTTATTAAACTTAACCATTATTCTTAAATTGAATTAATTGATAATTGGGAATGTTTAGCATTAATGAACGTTTCCCCAATGTCGTACTCGGACGTGCGCGCTTCCACAGGGCGACACTGAAAAATTATAACGAAAATGAAATCTGAGAACACCATAATTTTCAGAAAAATGTTGAGATATCAGAAATGTAAATATCTGAATTTTTCAACGTACAGATTTCGGGATTAAGTCGACGCGACTATTTTCTGGGTGATTTTTCACCTACTATAAAATAAATTCTAAAAATAAAACTAAAATTACCATAATTTTTAAAACCATCACATTAGCTTATGGTAGAAATTTCAATACAAACAGACACCATTTGGACATGTTTTCATCAAGTTTACCAGACCAGCTGAATTTTAGGCCAATTACGATGGCCAATTTTCTGGGATTTTTTGTGCCTACGTGTTGAGCCATGGGATGGCCAACATGCTTGATGGAAATGTTAACACGTACTTACCTGAGGTGTCTTAGCTAGAGAGTTGCATGAGTTAGGTGTCTGTGGGAGGTAAAATGTGTTTTGCTTCCAACACCTGTAAACGTACGTGGTGTTGTGCATGGAATGAGCTTGGAGTTATAAAACCCACTCTGTAACCAGCAGGAAAGCCTTTCTAATGCAAGCTTCTATTGGGTTTTCTCCTATTCTTGCACCTTCTTCAGTTCTTATCCTTGGTTTTCTCTGCCTCTACTGCCATTAATTATCTGGAGGCAATTGTTATTACGGGAGTTATTCCTTGCCACTGTAGCTGCTGCTGGGGGAGTTACTAGTGCTGCTCTTCTGGTAGTTGAGCTTGCAACCTGGTAAGGATAACTTGCACTAAGGGCTGCTGCGTTGGCATCTGGACTTCATCTCTTCTTCAATAGTTGGACTCCATCCAGGAGAGGATATCAACTCTTGAGAAAAGTAGGATTCTCTTCCTTTATCACTCTTATCTAATTTCTTGACCACTACCGTTGTTTAAAAGGTCATGATCACCACTTACTTGCTTTAAACTTGTGAATTCTCATTTGAAATAGTGTATCCATCCCTTATAGTCATGTTTTAGTTGTGTGGTTGTAGGATTCGATTCTCTTTCCCTTTTCTTCTAACTCATGTTATTGAACATGCTTTAGAACCTACTGTTTGGATGTTCCAGTTTATGTTCTAGTGCCATGAATCCTCTAGCACTACATGTGTGTCTTGTGTTGCTGTAGAAGCTACTCTTTGAGTTCACATAATCTCTGTTTTGGAAAGGATATTCTTCCAGTATCATGTGGTAGCAGGTTCCTAGCTATCCATGTGTAGGATTCATCTTCCTATAATTCTGTTCTGTCCTTCATACATGGTAAGGAAGTCTAGATAAAGGAACAAGTTGTATACTAATAACTCCCCTGTTCCTACCTCAATTGTGATAAACACATTCATATTAGAAAGGATAAGATCCTTGACCCACTGGGAGATCAAGATTTTTCTTCCACTTTTGATACTTGTTCATATTATGGAGTTGTGTAGAAGTCTTAACCTCATTAGAAACATGTAGGGACTTCGGTTTAGTTTTTAGATACTTCCAGTCTTGATTTAGCACAATGAAAGACAATGTAATTTAGTGTTCACATGGTCAGATTTTCCCAATAAACCATTGCTATCAAGTCCATGCTTTTAGTACTACACCATGTTAGCTTCTAGTCGGCCAAATTCGAATTTTAAAACCCTTGTGTCATCCCGATTGTTTAGCTTATAAACTACTGTGAGAGCTTCAATTAGACTCTTCCATTTGATATAAAACATGTCTTGGGTTATAAGTTTTATAATTAGGGCCTTTAGAATAGATTTACAAAGCATTTCTGGAAGTTCTGCAGCTACCTGTCGACAGCCAGCCCAAAGCTGTCGACAGGCGCAAGCTTTCCAGAACTCAGATTTATGGACTGTGTGGATCTGTCAACAGATCCCTTGTTGTTGTCGACAGATACCCACAGAGCCAGCAAACTTGAGCTCTGTCTGTTGCCATCTATCGACAGCCCCTTCCTGGCTGTCGACAGCTGCTGTCTTGCCATGGATTCCAGCAACTTTTCATGATAAAACTCTTGCTTAAACTTCATCCTAATAGCCTACCAAGTTACCCCCTTAGATGCCTTGGTATCTACTGTCATTTCACTGTAAAGATTACCCTCTTAATGTACCTTACACCCCTGAATTATCCTTGAAGTTGTCAACTATGAATGGTACTCCGTTGAGTCCATTCTCTTGTATTCGGTAACTAAGTTCATATTACTTGATATCTTGAGAGTTTAAAGGCTTGCATATCTTGTGAGACGTGATAAATTGATGATGATGACATTTATTGGGTCCTTGGAACCCACATGATTATTATGCCTGGCAAATAAGGGTTGGTTCAGTCCTGGGGGGAGCGCCCGAATTCATCAGTGGCCGCACGAGGGTGATAAGGACATCGTGGATGTTGGCATACATCAGTTCGTGTTTGATTAGTCATCATATCATAATTGTGTGTGTGAAAATGTGTCTGATTGTCAGTGGCCGCACGGGGGAAAATTTGTCAGTGGCCGTGCGAGGGCATTGAGGACACCCAGATGTTTGGCATTACATCAATACCTGTTTGATTATAGTCATCATGATACCTGTCCTATGAGAATATATCTATGAACCAGATTTATGAGATTTACTGTGAATTCCTGAGCACATTTTGTAATTCAGTACCATTGTTCCAATTTCATTATCCTGATAAGATACTTGTTCGTTCATCTTTGATAGCAGTTAAGTCTTTTCTTGTGTCCATATGAACTAGAACTTGAGTTTCAATGTGAATTCCTGAGCATACCTTGTGTATCAATTCTACTATTTCACATTCACTGTCATGTTCAGATGCCTATTGGTCCATCTATGATATTACTTAAGCCTTTTCCTTGACCATCATATAGCTAATCCTTTGATTTGAGAATTTGAATCCTACTGGGCTAGTTAGCTCACCAAATCCTATTTTTCATGTATCTACCGTTCTTGAAGGAGGGAACTTCGGGATATGTGTGTGGAGAGACCAACCATGATGACATTTTACTTATGAGATTGTAAATTTGAAATCTTGTAATTATTCATAGAATGACAATTATCAAATTTTTTATTTAGTAGAGCTTCTGAGCAATTTGCTGCTCAAATAGTGCAAATTTTTACTCTTGATTTCTCGTTCACTCACGTTTCGGCATTTATAGATATATTAAATATCGTGACGTGACAGATACAAGGTCTATGTAGCCATGCGCCAGGAACTGAAGCACCATCAAATCTTCTACCCCATATCACTCGATAAGTTCCTTCGGTATGCTAGCTTTGGCTCCCTCAGCACCTTCAAAATGTCTCTTGGCACGGATGACTATGGCACTTTTGTGGAAGCACAACGGCATCTTCATATCCAAAGGATGGCTCCTCTTCCTATTCCATAACTTTTGGTGCTTTTCAAGCTTACATTGAACAGCAGGAACGCAAGGCTTGGCCAATTATAACCCACCATGCCTCTCTTTTGTCTCCTGCCTTCTATCTTCTTGTACCTTCCAAAGAGTAATATAAATGATTTCCTTTGCTCCCATTTATCTTTCCTCTCTTCTTTCTTTGTGTTATCTTTTTACTTAATGACAAAAGGGGGAGAAAATAACTATTCTAAAATATATTTCTTGAATTTATTCCGTAAATTTACTTAGATTTATTTCAGAACTTTCTATGCTTATGTCATGTTTTGTCATCACCAAAAAGGGGGAGATTGATGATCAGTTCATCCCCATATAATTTCATTAATTATATGCCTATTTTGGTGATTAACAAAACTTCAATAAAGCATTATCTAACAAGTTTTTATAAAGCTTAGTCACAGGAAATAAATCAGGCAAAATCAAGCAAAACCTGTAAGTACTCTTACACTGTATCATTTAGAGTTCACAGCATGTAATTTTTCTAAGCTCACAACGATTTGTTAACTGAGAACAACGATTTGATCTCACAACGATTTGTTAACTGAGAACAACGATTTGATCTCACAACGATTTGATAAGTTACACAACGACTTGGTTGCCATAACGATTCGATAAGTTACATAACAACTGGGTCGCTGTAATGATTCGATAAAGCAAACAACGATTCGGTCACTGCATCAATTTGATAAGTGAAACAACGATTTGTGTTCACAACGATTTGCTTCTAATGATTTGCTCACAACGATTTGTGTTCACAATGATTTGCTTATGTTTGAACAAAGATTTGTTTGTATCTGTACAACGATTTGCTTATATGTATACAACAATTTGTATTCACATCGATTTGCTTCTATTATAAGAACGATTCGCTTGCTCTTGCAATGATTTCATTAGTGGAACAGTGTCTCATGGACACATCGATTTCTCTATCACAGATTTAATGAATATATCTATTATTCTCATGATATTCAAATATATTTTTAAATATTATGAAAGTCAAAGTCTTCCCGCGCACATCTTTAATATCCTTGCATTTATTATGACTGTTCACATCATCTGCTCGTTGCCTTCCATTCTTATGCTTCTATAAGAAACAACTTTTCAGAAAGCAGAATGACATTTCTATTTTGGTGAATAGTCTTACTATATGAATTCTAACGTTGACTGACAGCAAGAGACAGCATAGCTGTCTATGCTTTGGTATTTAATGTGTGCAGGTATCTACCAGTACCATGTCATACAACGTTGGACAAAATAGAAGCTGAAGGATATCAAGATGGATCTTCTCCTTGCGTGCATGGAGCGTAAAGCATTAAATGACTGCAAGCTCACCTGTCGTACTCGACGAACCATGCAGTCTAACGAGCATCCAACCTAGAGACAACGGACACTTCCACAGGTATATTTTTCAAAGAGAAGGATATATATAGAAGACTGATGACTCTGTGAAGAAGAACTTTTGAGCTTTCAACTTACAACCTGCGAGCATCAGAAAGAAGTGCCCTAAGCTTCACTCCCTAGCTTGCTGTAGCTCTTGCTCTCCGTTTTTCATGGTTTTTTTAGCATTTGGAGAGCTAGTGTGTTCTGAGAGATTTTCTTATTGTAGATCTTCCTCTCTCAATCACTGCTTCAGATCGAGCATTTGTTGTAAGCTTGGCCTATGGGGCATTTTGTCTTTATTCACACTTGTGGTGAAATTCCTCTTCAGGCTGTGAAGAGAAGACCTATTGTGAACAGATGGTTTATGTTCTTTTCAGTAAGGAAGGAAGACCTGTGCATCAGGGTGTTTGTATTTCTCTTAGGGGTTAGAAGAGAAGGCCAGCTGTGGCTGGATGTGTAAGGATCCTTAAGGGGGACAGTACCCTTAGTAGTGAAAGCCCAAGTTGTTGCTTGGGGACTGGACGTAGGACTCCTTAGTATAGGAACGCCGAACCAGGATAAAAATCTCCTATTGCATATGTGATTGCTTTTGTGCGTTTGTTTGTCTTCATTCATCTAATACTAACTATTCTCTTTAGTGTTTTTCTGTTAAGCGTTTTTGTTAATAGGTTTTAATTGAAAAGAATTTTAGAATCCCATTCACCCCCCCCCCCCCTGGGCTTGCTAGCTGGGCAACAAGACCATGTCGCATTTCTGATCTCCGATGCCTTTAATCCCTGTTTGTTAGTCAAACAAGATAGACGACCCTATTCGGGTGAGGTGAGGCTCTCAGGAGCATTTTTGGTGATTTCTGCTCGAGTGTTCGTGTTTTGGTGTGGTTTCCACGCAAGGAGGACGACTAGAGCATAGGAAACACCAATCAAGCACCGTTCTTCTTGTTCTTTGCATTGGGAGGGGATTTCTCTCGCTCTTTTGCGTTATTTGTGTGGTTTAATGCATGTAAATGGATGGTTAGCAGTGTGTAGATAGTTTCTTATCGAAATAGTTAGTTATAGTGGGTTGATGGATATGAAAATAGAGGTTTTTTTAGGTTTTCTAGGTTGAACCCATGTGTTGTGCGTTCTGTCTGAGAGTGCGAAGGGTAGGGTGGTTGAGTTCATATCGCGACCTTCGTTCCTGGTGCCTTGTCATCTAAAACACGACGTATCGAGACATCACATTCTTAACGTGACCATTTCCCCTGTCGTGTTTTTCTTTCTGAGGTCATTGGGCCTTCAGTTTGCAGCATATATACATCCAATGTAGTCCTAGTTTTTGACATTGTCTCATTAAATAATGCATTTGAATATTCACTTAAATGTGTTTTATTGAGAATGATCAAAGGAGTCTCATATGAGGAATTTAATGGTTTGAAATAAAGTTTATATGATAGAATGGTTAGTTTATGCATGTTCTATAGGTTAGAATGGTTTAGTCGATGGGTTTGGACCTGTGTGGCCGTTCCTAGAGTGCTCTATGTGAGACCCACATGCTGGGCGATATGTCTGAGATCACATCCTTTCGGTTGGGCATCTTATTAAGGCATCTGAGTTGGTGAACATGTGAGAGTTTGCTAACACGGCCTCCCTTGTCTGACGCATTGGTGTTGTGTTAGGGGTTTGTGATGTGTTTTGAATTTTTGTGAACCAAGCTTCTTACTTGTAGGTTGACCTTTAGGTCAATGGTACCACAGCTTGCGTGCCTAATGATTCTATTATATTGTGATACCAAGGATACTGATTATTGGCATTTTGTATAAAGGTTTAATAATGTAAATGTGGTTTACCGAGTTCGGTGGTCCGACGCTTATCCAGAATGCCTCTCTAGTTAGATACCGTAGGTTCTCTGTGAGCCAGGTGCATTGGTGCTTGGGATTTGTCTCAGTACTATGTGTTCTGTGGAGGTCTGTGTCGTCTTTCTGGACACTCTCACTCATTTGTCGAGTTGTGCGTCTGGTTGAGGGAAAGATGACAGTGGGGCAATGACTTGTGGTATGGTTCGTTTTAAGTTTGGTCACTTATAGCACGCTCGTAGTTGGGGGTATGTACACTAGTAAACATACTGGGCACCATCTAATCCCTTGTTCTCACTTGCCTCACTCTACGGGTTTCAAAACCTTTAGTGGTGTGATAGGCATGGGTTTGCAGTCCGGTCAGGCTACAGGTGGTGTTGGTTTATCTCCACAGTTTGTTTGTACTTGTTGAGGTGGAGCCGTAGTTGGACCTTTTGTTAGTGACTGTGAGATTGAGAGATTTTTCTTGTGTTTTCTTATCCGGGTCTAATACTAGCATCAAGAGTCAGTAGTCGTGACCCAAGTGATAGCATCATTCCTTCCAACTTAGGGTTCTATTTTCCTTGTAACGTGTGGTGTGGAACTTGAAAGAGTACTTTCTGATTATATTTCCTATTTATAGTTTTCTCTACTCCCTTTCCAGTGATTTATTTCCAGCACTTGTCTTGCCTCAGTGATTCTTAAGATAACCGTTTACTTTTGAGTAATTGTATTGCTATTTTATTATTATTAATTATGAATCTCATGTAGTTAACGTAGTTGCTTAGCAGTCATTGATAATGAGTTTACTTTTGTTAATTGAGATCATGCTTTAATTCTTGTTATTTGTAAGTTCTTTTGAATGGTTGTATGCGAGCCGATCGGTGAGATTGTTTATTACTTTTGCTACTGTAGCGTCATGGCATTCCGAAACTAGTCTATTGGGTTTTGGATCGTGGTCCGGTGTTCTTTGGTGTTTTGTGGTCGTTTAGGCTTGTGTTTGGGCCTTTCTCCCAAGCCTGGACTTCTGGTTGCGGTCACGGCCAAGGAGGTTGACGCGTTGGTTTCGAGTCGACTGAGGCTGATGCTGTAGACGAAGGCAATTCTTGCATGTTTGAGCCTCGTGCCACCCAGTTAGCTGACTTGTCCCCTACCCCTAATGCATTCTTGAGGTGTCCTGGCGATGTGACGCGTTCTTAGTGGTGATGGGGTTTTCTTCTTTCCTTCAGCCAGAACAAGGGTTAACCATGTTCACGGTCAAAAGAAGAACCTTGCGGCAATTTTGAGTTGAGGAAGGTTTCTGATGGTTTAGATGCTATTTAGGTGTGGCCTTTTCTAGGAGGAAGCTGCCAGATCATGGGAAGTCACCAACGGGTGCATTCTTCGTCATCAGATAGAATGACACCCTCCTCTTGGATTCCTCGTGGTTTCTTTGAGTTTTATAGCTTTCAGAATGTGGATTTGAGGCTTTGGGTGTTGAGTAGGTCGTGATTAACTAGGAGTTATGTGAATTTCATATTTTATTTGATTAAGTTGAGTTTTTTGTTAAATTAATCTATTTGAAGCATTTAATGTATGGAATGGATATTTTAGAATGGGTAAAGCATGTTTAGAGCTTCTGTTATGCATTTTTAATGTTACAATCATGGTTTGGGGCCTTGGAAGGCCATTTGAGAGTTTGGTTTTGAGCTCCGAAATTGGGGAGCCTCGGTCTGATAACACGTCCTGTTGGGCCGACGCGTCGGTAAGGCATTTGGTGGCCACGAAGTGTTAATGAGGGAGGAGGCGTCTGTGAGACCTGACGCATTAGTATGGCGTTCAGGTGCTCAGACGCATTAAGGCATATGTGTGGTGTCCATTTGGGTCGATGTGTTATTCTGGCGGTGGTACGACCTGACGTGACAACCTTCGTCGTGGGTTTGGTTTTCCCTCATAGCTAACAATGAATAAAGTGTGATTTATGTGAATCCTGATTTGTGTGGCACTGAGTTGTATGGTCCAACGCTTACCATAGATGCCTCTCTAGTCGGGTACTCTAGATTCTTTGTGAGCCAGGCACATTAGTGTTTAGATTTTTGTCCCAGTATTGTGTGTACCATAGAGGTCTGTGTCATCTTCGTGGACACCCTCACTCGTTTGTCGAGTTGTACGTCCAGTTGAGGGAAATAATTCAGTGGGGCAACGACTTGTGGTATAGTTGGCTTTCTGTTCTGTCACTTGTAATATTCCCGTGGTTGGGGGAGGGACACCAGTAAACATACTAGTTCCCAACTAGTCCTGTGTTCCACAGCCTCACTCTAGGACTTTGGAATCCCTAAAGGTTTGTCAGGCGCGTGGGTCTGTAATTTGGGTGTCTACAGGTGGTGTTGGTTGGACTCCATAGTTTCTTGTACTTATGGAGGTGAAGCCGTAGTTGGACCTTTCACCTGTGGCTATGAGATTGAGAGGTAATCTTGTATGGTTTGTCCGAGTTGGTAGTTGGTGTCGCAAACCAAGTTTCGGCTTGTTTGCAGGAGGCGGAGTCGGATCGTACTTGTTATTGGGTTAACGGGTTTGAACGACGAGGATAGCTACAACTACCCTTCTTTTACATGCGGTTTGTATATGTTGTTTTGGGGAGTTTCTTTATTGAGCCGGTGACTTTGTTAGGCTCACAGCCCTACACCCATTTTCAGGTGTTTTAGAGAATGTGGTTCTTGGAGGCGGACTTATACCACTAATAGTAGTGTGAGCCTTTGCTCCTATTGTACACCTTGAGATATATCTCAGGCTATTGTACTTTTCTTTTGGACATATATTAATATATTGGGAAAATATAATTTTATGTACTTGTGTATAAGATCATGTACTAGTTATGAATCTTTACTATATGTAGTTATCTTTTATATTCTTACAAAACACGTGTACGATATCCGTGGTGAAATTTTGGTCTATTCACGAGAGACGAATCTAGATATAGAGCCTTTTTGGACATAAATATCCAAGACTGCTACATTATTGGTTAAGACCCTCTATATATATCTTAAAATCTATGTTCAAACTCTACTCCCCACATTTGCTTATATAAAAAAAATGCTTAGAGATCATGTATGGCTCTCATTTAGGACCGCAAATGAGCCGAGCTTTGCGAGCCAAGCCTAATAGCACTTTACTCAGACTCGGCTCATTTGTCTTTTGGCGAGCTCAAACTCGACTCGTTATTTGTCATTTCCACCTTTATTCAAGCTTGGCTCGTTAACTATTCATGATGTTCAAGCTCAGCTCATCAAGTTGCTCCATTATGTAAACGGGCTTGAGTTCGAAAATTCTTACTCAAATGAGCTTAGTCTCGAACTCAGCACATTTAACCTAATATATATGCACTCGATAAAGTAAACAAGTTTGAACTAGCTCATTTAACATGATAAGTTAAAAAATGTTATACTTTTAACTTATTTTAAAAAGAAGCAAATAATAATAACTATATAAAAATAAATAAATATGTTTATGTCTTCGTACTTATTATTAAGAATTTGACTATATTAACGAGTATCATATCGAGTATCATAACGGGTATTTTATCAAGCATCATAATATGTATATTATTGACTATTTTAGCGACTATATTATCGAGTATCTTAACGAGTTACTTGAGAATATAATCGAGTCAAGCACACCTCTATTCAAGCTCAGATTGTTTATGAATTGAGCTTTTTCTTTTTCAAGCTTGTTTATTTAATCTAATAAATGAGTCTAGCCAAATTTTTATTGAGTTGAGCCTTGAGTTACTTGTCAAGAGTATAGGTTCATTTGTACCCCTACTCTCATTAGACTGCACTTATTAGTATCATTGGAAATCAAAAGATGCAAATCCAATTAGTCTCTCATCATAAGTTCCCCACTTGTGTTACTCTAAAATGTTGTGAAATCCGTATTTCTTATATTTTTTCTTACAATTTGAATTTCAAAATCATTTGACTCACCTGAAACTTGTATGAGAAATATTTATTATATGTTCTAAATATATTTGCATTTTTTCTATTGGCTAATATATTTGTGACACACTGTAACGGTGCAACAAAAAAAAAAATCAAAAGTGTATTCCCAAGTATATTTAAGAAGTGAAATAAATATTTCTCAACTTTTATTAACATATTTCTTTTCTGCAGATCGAAGCGGCCAAAAAGCGAACTCAATGATCATGAAGCCAGTGTTCAGCCATTATGAAAGCAAAGCCTGTTCTCATTCATTTTATGTTATAGGTTCAAACCTAGAGAAAATTCTCTACACATAAACTTGGAACTCCCATAAAATTTTGATATTTGACTAAACCACACCACCTCTTTTCATGCAAAACCAACGGATTTAGAACACAACACAAATACAAAGAGTTCGGAACTTTACCATTGTAAAATCAGTGATTTTCAAAATTGATGTTTCACATTATCTTATGACATACCAAATATTAATCTCTTGGAAAATTTGTTCCTTGGTCTCTCCTGAGAGGATGCTCCAACACCCAGCCGCTGGCATCTGCACTGACATCAACTTGAATCCATCGAATGCGGGGTTTTCAATGTGCAGAGATGATGAGATCTGCAATCCCGAAGAAAAGAACTGGATGATGGCTCTATCTTTTTGTTCCACCATATGGCGTGTGGGCCGTGGGCTTGGAGGCTCCAACCATGATGACTGCCTTGCTCTTCCCGAGTACCTGCAGATCAACAAAGGCAAAGGAGGGCTCGTCTCTTGGACCATTGTAATATTGGCATTTGGCATCGCTTTTGGGTGCTCGCACCCCACCAATCTTAGTTAGTGGATAAGTTAGAAAAGAAGGAATAACCATATATCTCCTTGTTTACTGTTTAAACACACATTGATCAAAAGAAAAGAAAATTGCAACATGGGATTTTAAGCTAAGTGAGACAATTCTACCTCTCTGCCTCCCTCAAAAGGATTCAGAAGGAGAAGGAAAGCCCCACATTCTTTAATATAGTGGGCATTATGAGAAAAGGTGTACTTGAGCTTATGTAATTGTGGAGGTCTTTTCTTGATTGGGCCGAAACTGAATGGGCCTACACTCAGAGGAAAGGGAAGACGGTCGCCGGTAGCGGGCGCAGACCTGCAAAACTAGAATAGGATTAGGGAGCCCGATTGAAGAACCGGGGAGAACTCTCCGATGTCTAAGTCAGTAGCGGACTTAAAAGGAAGGGAGTTCTCGTGTGTGATACCGTAGCTGGTGTGAGTAAGATTGCGTGATTATGCGTACCTTTGTGTGGCGCTGTACCTGAGCCTTTTATAGGCATGTGCACTGGGGAGAAGGGATGAAACGTCCCGGGATCGTACCTGAAAGGTCGCGCCGGTTGGCGCGTCGCCTGGGGAGTTACGCGCCGGAGTGCCCGTTGGGGCGCCCGGTAGTTATTGCTCCTCTTGATCGTGGGGCGCGCGACCTGCAGCCGTTATAACCGTCGTAGGACGTGAAACGACCTGCTCGAATGTCGTTGGCCATAGCTCCCGAGCAGGTTGCCTATATGGGGAGCCGGGCCTGCCGTTCAGTAACCGCAGTGGGTACTCGGTGCGACTGGTCCTGTAGTCAGGAACCCACGTAGGCTGCTCTGGGGCTAAAGCCTGCTCCTCGAGGGAGTCTGCTCGGAGTGGGATTCGAACATACCAGGAGGCGTCCGGGGACGGCTCTGCGCCGAGCAGTCATCCCTGGGTCGTTGGAAACGGACGTCTGAGGGCGCATGGTGTCCCAAAAAAAAGAGGAGCCCGTTCACTCTGCCATGAGCTATACGGGCCCAAAAAAGAGGCCCAAATGGCAAAAATTGACCACCACAGTAATATTGCATTTTTAGGCCGGGAGGTATGCAATAACCACTATTCTTTCTTCTAAACGTTATCTTCAAACAATGATCCTGACCAGTATTCTATTGATCGAGTTATTTCGTTTTAAGACCCTACACAGTATAAAAATCGTGGGGGTATATATGTAGCTTCGAAATTTGCCTGTCTTCACTGTTCTCCATGACCCCCCATACATACTTTTCATACAGTATCAAACATGCATAAAGTGTGTGTACATGCAAATACCGTTTTGATATATTTTGTTGACAAGGGTACAAGTACAATAATTCAAAATCTCAGAAGAAATAGGAGGACGAACCCTGCTTATACCAGTCACCACATAAATATTTCTTGAAGTTGTCCAATGATGCCAAAAAGCTAACTTGGACCGTCAACGCCGTTCCTCCTCCCCAGGGCGGCCCTCCCCTTCGCTTTCTTGAGCCTAGTCGAAAAATAAAACCTTATGCAGCCTGCCTTGGGCACCGAGCTCGAACCACACACAGCAAAGAAGACCGGGAACCTCGATACACCCGTTTCCTCTTATTTCTTGTCATGGCGTCAATCTCTTTGTGTGAGAAAAAGCAACCAGAGAGAGAGAGAGAGAGAAAGATCTTCTCTCTCGCGATCACTTCCTTCTACTCGACCCCACCAACTCAGCCTCTCTGGTTATATTAGCCTGTCATCTGCAGTTTACCCAATGACCACTCTACCTCTCTACTTTCCCACCACTATATATATATATATATATGACTCATACCATGCCTTGGCCTCATTCTCCAGTGAGTGTTCATGTGCCTCGGATCTCTTCCACTTGTTCCCGTTCTCCCTGGTTAGACGACGTGTATGCTTATTGCTTGCTGCCACCATTGTCTCAGTGCCTCAAGCTGATCGATCTCCTCGCATCAGAATTTTTATCAGTCTCCGGCTCGATCCCGTACGTCATCCATGGAGGTATATATATGTCTTTGCCGCATGCGGCGTCTTCAGCATTTTCGGCAATCTTGCAACTCTTGTTCGAGCATCTGCTCTACCTAGCTAGCTCATGTCATGAATAATCCGTCTTGCCAGTTTTAGTGCTCACCCATTGTCATTTCAAATTTTGAGCTGCATGACCTCTTTCAAAGGTGAAAGCTTTGGCTGAACCAATCCTGCGTAATACTGCAGCCATGTATACCATCGTTCATCTCTTATATCGATCCTTTTAATCCTATTAATTAAACCTCTGTTATGAGAGATATATATATATATTAGGCCGGCCAGAATCCTTGATCATTGTGACTAGCATCCGAGGGTCCCAAGAGCCACCTCTCTGTATTAATGCTCAAGAAGCTACCTAGCTATCTCGTATACGTACCCTTCTTATATATATACATCCCATTAATTCTTGATCATCAGATACAGGTTTCTTTTCTGCATAAGCATCTTGGTTCCTTCAAGCTAAAGCAAAGGAGACGTTGATACGGTGGAATCCCGCTACCTTCCTTTTTTTTCTTTTTTTTCTCTCCCCCCCCCCCCCCTAAAGGGCCAAAACTATATAATCACGTATCGAACTTCGCATTGCAGACTGTTGAGCTGAAGGTGGAGATGGTGGCAATCCACGAAAAGAGACTGAGGAAATGCCTGTCAAAGTTAAAGGGTGCGTATGAAACCCCCCTGTTCTTAACCCCCCGGTGGTGTACGGAGCCTTTAAAAGCATCAATAGCTTGTATCTACTGCCACCACCGGCTTATAAAAAGCATCAAGCGTTTTGGTTTTTCTCTTCACGTCACTGCAGAGGAGTCCTGCTCCCTTTTCAGATGTGTTAATGCTGCTCGATCTCTAATCCCCGTCAACCACAGGAATTGAGAAGGTGGAAGTGGAGGCCAGCACCCAGAAGGTGGCAGTGACAGGCTACGTCCACAGGAACAAGGTCCTCAAGGCCCTGAGAAGAGGCGGGCTGAAGGCCGAGTTCTGGTCCGCACACAACGAGATCCTCATCAATGCGTACGCCAGAGGGAGCTTTTCAGCCTTCCGGATCAACAACTTCATACGCTTCTTCTGATCATTTGAATACCACCAAGAACACAGGGTCATCCGGGCTGTAGAAGCTCATGGGTTCTTACTTGTTCCTTCTGATCATGTTCCCTTAACCTTGTTCTTTGATTAAAGTTGTGTAAGCGCGAGATTAATTAACAACTCACATGTATGTATACTTGTTTGGCCTGGCCGGTGGTCGATCGCCTCCCTTACGATCTATATGTATACATATATATTGTTTGATTTCGTACGCGTTGCCCACACTTTTGTTCGAGAAGAAGAGCTACCTCCACACCACATCGTGCACACACTTTTGTCTCTTGTTCTCTCTTATTGTCATTATTTGCACGTATCTGGAAGGAAGAGCCACTTAACTGCCTTGAGAGGTGAGCAAGGGACGGAGCTTTTCACGCAGACCTATACAAGAGAAGGTAGCGCATCCAAAGGCTAACAAAGGTTAATTGGGAACATCACGTTAGAAGATACGCAGAGGCTATACTAGCTAGCCCACCAACAAAACTTGGGATGCCCTGATCACGTGAGTACCGCATGATCGTCCAAAACCGTGGATTCCAGATCCTGCAAGCAAGTTATGTCGATGCATCATATTCATAGAGTTTCAAGTAAGAAAAATATTTATTCCAAATTTATTATTCTAATAAGAGGTTTTTTTTTCTTTTAACCTTCTCATACTTGTGACACGAGTAATATATACTTTTTTAATACAAGTGCCAAGCACTTAATTTATTTAATAAAATTGAGAGATATGAGCCACAATCACAACGAGGAGCGAAGGCCAAATGAAAGAAATTGCCCTTTGAGTAGACCAACCCGACGAAAATAAAATGAAGATTAACCTACCAGACTAGGGATTATACGGCAAAGGAAAACCGAAAGATCCTCAATCAGGGACACTGAATTCTAATAATAGGATTAAAATTGAGATGAAATGTAAAAAAAGTTAATTTTATTAGTTAGAGAGAGAGAGAGAGAATTTGTCAAAATTTTCTCAATCAATAAAATTACATTTTTTATAATCTACCAACCAATAAAATTACCTTTTTTTTACAATCTACCTCAATCTTAACAAAGAAGACATATGGATCCTCTTCATTTATGCTTGGTGTACGTATATATGAGTGTGACGTTTGGGGAAGTCAAATCGTACTGCCCAATCTTTTGGAGATTGGTCTGTCACCTCTCAACAACTCTCAGCAAAAAAGATAATTACATAAAAATATGATTTAACATGAACTTGTTGAGACGCGAGCTCTAATTAGCATTCATTCATAACATTAATAAATTGAAGGTAAAAATTTTCAAAATTTTTATCTCATAACCATGTTCAAATCTAATACAATATCCATTAAGTAAATTTTCAAATTCAACTACAACTCGAAGAAAAATACATAGTAGTTTCCATTTATCTCACTGCCTCTACAACCATGTACTCTCAAACAATCAACAACAAAAGACTAAGGGTATTGTAAGCTCTTCACTCAGTTGCATGGCCCCTCACTAGCTTGTAGTTTGTCATTTTGATTTGTACCACCTAAAATGTTAAAAAGTAGGTAATGAGCAAACATGCTCAGTAAGATTTACTCCTCAATGTGCGGGTAATAAATGATTAACCTTTTAAGGAGTAAGCATGCATGAGTAAATCAAGTTATGCACGTAAACATTTCCATTAAAAACAAAACATGAAAAGAGAGAAAGAAAAATATCAAGAGCAAGACTGATCAAGAGAGCATGAATATAGCAAGAACTTTCAATAAGTAGTAACATTCAAGCAAGCAGGAATGACATATCACTTAAGCAAGTAAGCAAGCAAGCATACATGTAATATTAATCATGTAACAGTAATCAGACACTAATCATAACATGTACTAAGGATCTATGTCATTTTGGAATGCATATCATGAACAAGTGTTATGTGGTTGTTGTATCTATCATTTTCACACAAGTACTCTCAGTGCAGATGCAATGTTAGTATCATTATACCCCATGATTAACAGTATATTTTTGACTCTCTACCGTGATGACTAAATTATAATCACTGAACACTCTATGTGCCCGATTCAGCATCTCAGTAAATAGAAAGTATAGTCAATTATGACCAGTAACAAGAATTTCAAGAAGAAGATAGTACAATAACAAGGCAAGATCTTTCAAGTCAACAACAAGTTTTTAGGATAATAATAGTCAAGAGTTTCTAAAATCAGATAGTGCAATTTCCTTTAATTTTTTATCGCATTAATAGCTTACTTTCAGGTGTAATGATCGTACTATGATCAGTAGATAAGAAAAGAAAGAGCCCCACGAGACTCAGTGAAAAACTCTAGATAAATCTTTATGGAAAACATGACAGTGACAATAAAATAAGATGATGTTTACATACGTTAATCCATATTTTAAGGCATGTGTTTACAATTTACAAGGTAAGCAATGATTATTATGAGAGGAATATTCCAAGTAATCAGATGATGAGAAGCAAGTCAAGAGATTAAAGAATGTTTAGGAATAACTTTCATGTAGTTATAGCTTTAAACATGGTTAATCAATTTTTAGGGTTTGTATGTACGTCCGTACAACCATGGGTTAGACAGACCTATTAAATCCAATCGATGCATAAAACAGGAAGTCGACTTGTAAGGTGAAAGTCAAATTGTAGGGGTGATAGTTGATTTTCAGAACAAGACAAATCGTCACATTTGTTAAAAATCCGAAGCAACACAATTCTAAGTAAAAACAAATATGTACTTATAAATAAGAATTATTCCTTTTCTCTTCACAAAACCCTTTTTCTAAGAAAATGACAAAATTTCAGACGAGGATAATAATTCTTGGGGGCCATATTGAGACTTCTCGTCTTTTTAATGGTGCTGTCTATAAAAAAATTGAATGAGAGGTCATGTGTCATATCCGAACATCTTATCATGATAAGATTCATACACCTTTATTTTCACTAAGTATTTGTAAAGATATAGTCCAATCTCACATTAGAAGTAGTAAAAATAAGTGTGTATTTATAGAACCTTCTCTTCAAAAGACCCTTTTCCTAGAAAAAATTATAAACTCCCGGATAGAGATAATATCTCCTGAGAGATTTATCGAAATTTCAGGTCGCTTCACTTTTATTTTTTATTATGTGTATTCAATGTATCTCAATAGAATATATTAGCGATTTTGATAATTGACAAGTATAATAAATATCGAGCTCATAAATATCTCACGTCTCAGTTTCAACTTTGTTGGAACCAAAGAGGTATCTAGATGTGATATGGTACATCCATACGTGGAACTTGATTATTTAAATTTGAATTTAAGAAACTTGATTTTTCAAAAGGATGAAATTCTCATTAACAAAAAAACGACCCATTTTTAAGTTCGATGAATCCTACTTTTAAGAATTTAGATTCAAAATTAAATAGTTGGATGACATGTGCTAAAATAGTTGGGAAATATTATAAAAGATTAAAAATTAAAAGAGAAAAAAATTATATACTTAAAAATTATACTTTCTCATATATTTTGGCCTTCCAACCAATACATTAGGAATACATTATGTCCATCCAAAAAAAAGTAAGAAAGTGTAATTTTTAAGTGCAACAAAATTTTCTCAACTATTTTTCCCTCACTAAAACATCATGTTATCCATACTTTGAATTAGAATGAGTATTTTTAGTTTGAGAAAAACTTACAACACATGAAAAATATAATGGGAAAATTAATTAGTGGTCTTCGGTAATAGGCAGACTTATTTTTTAGTCCCTGTCAGAAATAGATGTGACAGACAGTCCCTCCTTTAAGCGAACTTTACTAATGAGTCTCTGACAGACACTTTCCATCTTTTTGCTGGCAATCCTTCATTTCATTTCTCTTTTTACCCTTCCATATAATTAATACATTTCTTACCATCTGAGAAAGCAGGCCACTGTATTTATATTTTAATTGATTTCTTCGTTCACTTTAACAAAATTCTTTGTAACTTATTCTATCTTATAACTTATTTTGTAATTAGTTGTTGTGTGCGTGTGTATTTTTTTAAACAACTATATATAATAGACTATACCTACTACTTTAACATACTATACCTACTACTTTAACAGACAATGACTACTTTAACCGATTTCCTCTTTTACATTAACCGGTATCATCATCTACTTTAACCAATTTCCTTCTCTACTTCAATCGGCTTCCTCGTCTACTTTAACTAGTTTTCTTTTCCACTTTAATTGATTTTCTCCCCATACTTTAACTAGTTTCCTCTTCTTCTTTAATGTGTTTTTTTCTTTTACTTGAACTAGTTTTGTCTTCTATTTTAACTAGCTAAAGTAGACGAAGAAATCAGTTAAAGTATGAATGCAGTGGCCATCCATATCTTATCACCTTGACATAAAGTGTTAGAAGAATGATTAACAGAAATAAGGTGTTAGCTTATAGGTAGTAGAAGTAATGTTGATAAGTTAAAGTATATGAAGAACTTAATTAAAGTAGAAAAAGAATGTGGTTAAAATAAATGAAGAAATCAGTTAAAATATGAACACAATGAACCTCCATTTCTGATGGTCAGAAATACATTAATTATATGAAAGTAAACACACACAGATGCCGGTTAAAGAATAAGCTAAAGTAGAACAAGTTAAAGTATAAGAACTTAGGCACAGTTTGGGAGCACAGTGGAAAAAAAATTTGCATTTCAAAATCTCTGACAAAAGCCAAAGCGGTGTCAAATATTTCTGACGGCGTTCCGACTTGTGTGCAGTCTGATTTTCACAGGAGGAGAGAGATAGAGAGAACAGTTGTTCTCTCTCTTCCGTGCCCAAAAGCAAGTTCCAAGCCGCTTCAGAAAAATTTCTAGCACGAACGATGAAGTTGAACTTGTCACGTCCTACTTATTGACTATTTTCGAATGAGACAGGAAAAACAGGATAAAGGAAATAGAGATCGTCATTCATATCCATATTGCAGTGTAGCTGAATAGTACATTACATGGGCTGATAGTTTCGAGTTTAATATATACAACAATGTTAGTGGCAATTCTACGGGACACTGGGTTTGCTAGTATAAGGATTCACTCAGTGCATAATTCCCTGGAGAGTTAGCCCCATCTAGAAGACCTGAAAGGAAAGTAGGGGACATGAGCAAAGTTTGCCCAATAGGAAATTACCTTTGACAATAAAAGTAGGGTATGAAGGAAGCATTGAAAGAGAGACATGCATACCAGTCAATAATAAAATACAAATTGTTACACCAGTGATACTATAATGCAGTGCAATAAGGATATCATAATAGAACTTGCCGAAACCAAACATTAATAAAATTCATGCCATAATACAGTTGATGGAAATATAGACTAAATTTAACAGTAGGTGGTGTTATGCCAGACACCCAGTAGATCCATTCTCGATGGATACATATTTGAATTGTCCGATTCAGTGGTCGAGTTCGGGTGCTCCTCTCGGGACTGGATCAGCCCCAATTGCACAGGCATTGGTCCAGTAGAGTCTGAAGACCTAAATTGTCATCATTTCTATTTGGTCAGTCTTTTAGTATGGTTCGGGCAGGACTAATAGTTGTAGCCACCAGTTCTGAGTGCAACTTCCTCTCCTCTATTTTCTTCTTCTCTGCCTTGGGATCGTGAAATCTTCAAGGGTGTTTTGGATATAAATATAACCCTCATATGAAAAATTGTGTGAAAATCCTTCCTGCTTTTGCATGAATCCCCCTCTTAGAGAGCTATATTTGCAAGAGAATCCTACCATAACCATCTGTTTGAAAACTGTGGAATATGCTTCAAATTTTCCTTTAACATTGATTTGAAAAGTGTGGATATATTTGCATGATAACCCTGCCATAGCCATCTTTCCAAAAAGGTAGTGTAACCAACAACACATTCTGGGAGGTGGTTGAGACTTGAGAATCACCAAAAGGGGGTGAGAAAAACATATCTTGGGTGTGTATTTGATGAACTGTATACTTGATATTCTGATAATGTAACACATCCCCGCTTCTTTTTACTCAAAGGAATATTAGTTTCATTGCAAATACATTTAAAGTAATTGCTTATTTATTTCTCCAATGTAGATAAATGAATCATTATGATTGTAGAATTTTTCATCAATGCACACCAGTTTCCAATCTTGCAATATTTCAGGTAGAATCTTTAAAGTTCAACTAACATGAGGATCTGCGTTAGATATTGACTGTAACACTTTCTATGATGTCTGTTGTTTAGGAATGGTGCTCAGAAGTTGTTAGGGATCCTAATTGCCGTTGGTGAGGCAGCAGCATATGTTCTTTCTGGGATGTATGGTAGTGTGAGCCAACTTGGTACAGGGAATGCAATTCTCATAGGTCTCCAACTTATCTTTGCTGGAATCATAGTCATTTGCCTAGATGAACTTCTCCAGAAAGAATATGGTCTTGGTTCTGGCATATCCTTATTTATTGCCACTAAAATATGGTAAGCTGACAGATCATACCATTTTATGGTGAATGATCAAATATGTGTTTCTTCTAATTACAGTGAAAACATTATCTGGAAGGCTTTCAGTCCTACAACTATTAACCTGAGTAACATAAATAAATAAATAAACATGAATGACACAGGGAATCACATGATGATTACTCAACAAAAGAAAGATCATTGCCAATAAAGAATACGAAAATGGTGTCTATTTCAGACAAAAAAGTACAGAGGAAAAAAGCCTAGCTATAAAGGCAGCAGACAGAAGCCATTAACTTAAGATAATAATAAACAGGATCTACTGAACTCATAATTCATTAGATACTTTTTATGAATGCCAACTTTTATATAAATATCAAATTCAAATTCAAATTCAAGACATGCAAACAATAGAAAAGACCACATCCAAAAACTGAGTTCTGAAGTTACTTCTTCTTATCAATGTCTGGAATGTCAGTCTTCTCAGCCTTCTCAACAATCAACTAAATTTGATAAAAACCAAATGAGAAACAGTATGATCAAAAATCAGAAATTAACTCTCTGATCTTGTTCTCATTCCAACCACAAGAACACAAAGTACTCACTGAAATTCTATCTGGATATTTCTCTCTAATATGAGAAGCTTCAGCCTGACGCCCTGGTGATGCCTTGAAAAACTGTGCATAGGACTGGTTGATCTTAAATGATGCTGACCTGTGGTTTCACATAGTGCGGGCCCAATGACAAAGGAATATAAAGAAAGCACACTTTAAAAATTCCCCAGGGCTATAATACTAGCTCTGGAATGGCATAAAAGAGCACTATCTAACAAAACTAACCTGGAATGGGTTACAAATTTTTGCCACTTCTTTGACTATCTTTAAATGATTCAGTATTCACACTACCAGAGCTTTTACCAGAAGTTTGGCCCTTCTCAATCTCTAGCAGGCGCAAAGCCTCAATGACAGCTCACCTCTGCTGTCCATGCCCATATATTAGGAATTCAGATGTACGTTGCAACCTATTAATGGAGTGTTGAGAATGCATTAGCAAATTGTCAGAAACACAAAAAAATGGCAATCAAAGGTAACCGAAGAAATCCCTTGTCTATTTTGACTTAAACATCACAGTATAAGCTACATTCTTGCACATCATTGTACAGTAATAATTTATTAAGTCACATAATCAAACTGCAACAGGGAGGTCCATACACAGCTGTGGTATGTCAAGAAACTAGTGCAAAACATCTTAACAAGGACCAGAATTTCTCAATAGCCTATTTACCGTGAATAATCAAGTCATTCAAGACCACTCTGAAGCAGAAAATGGAGACCCCTTATTTTTGTTTCATGCATACAGCTGTAGATAATACATGCAAGATTTCAAGCATTCAAAGCATGATTTGAATGTCAATAACATTGACGATCCTTGTCGGTTTTTTATGTCAATATATAGCCATAATCTTATCAAAATTTCTTAAAGTTTCCGGCATCTTATCCAGTCATTTTCTCAAGGTTTGATGTTTAAACTTCAAAAGAATCATGCTTATAATACAGTGATTCTTAATTTCCCCTCTATTTGTATACCATTTTCTATCAATTGCTTTTGAATTCGATTAGTACATATTTTTATGTGGTTCCAACCAAAGAATACATATTGATGTTTGGATTATTAATAAGAAACAAATAGCTCAAGTACAGTCCATTTGTGGTTTATTAATACGTATTAAGGCTATTGTAAGAAAGGAAGAAGCAGCAGATGCAGCGGCAACAGGAGCAGAATAGGAAGAAGAAGAAACATCAACGGCGGGAGGGGTAGGGGTGTAAACGGAACCCGATATTCCGATATTCCGACCCGATACCGATAAAAATTATCGGTTTCGGAATCAGAAAATGATACCGATAGCTTATCGGAATCGGTATCGGATATTCCGATAAGTTATCGGAATCGGAATCGAAAAAATAATCAGAATCGATATCGGTATCGGTTATTCCGATAAATTATCATAAACTCAAGGTAAAATTATGGTAAACATCTTACCTTATCGAAATTTCGTTCCGGTAATGTTATCGGAATCGGAACTAACCATTCTTATCGGAATCGGAATCGGAACCATATTTCGGTTATCGGAATCGGCATCGGAATCTGTGTTTCCGATTCCAAACCCGACCCGTTTACAGCCCTAGGGAGGGGGAAGAGAGAGAGAAGCAGCAGTAGTAGTAGTAGGAGGAGCAGGAGGAGGAAGAGTTGCAGAAGAAGAAGAAGGAGGAAGAGCAGCAGAAGAAGGAGGAGAGGATGAGAAAATGGTGTTACCCTACAGAGGGTTGGGGATGGCGTCGGCGTGCTCGGGCTGACGGTGCTCAGGACGGCGATGCGTGGCTCAACGATGGTGTCGAGGGGATGTTGTCGAGGCTCCGGCGATGCACGGCTCGGGATGGTGATGCACGGTGTCGGGACGGGGGATCATGGCGAGAGGCGATGTCGACGGCGATGCACGGTGTGACGTCGACGGCGAGCAGGCACGGCGTCGACGGCGAGCAGACACGGCGTCGACGGCGATCAGGCGGGGCGTCGACGGTAAGCAGGCGCGGTCCTCGGCGACGGCGAGCTGGTGCAGTCGTCGACAGCTTCGTATGAGTATTTGGTGCAAAATAAAAGGGGGGAAGTTAGGGCCACAGCGACCGAATAGAGACTAACAGTCGCTATTTGGTCGCAAATATAGCGACCGAAATTATTTTGGTCGCTAATTAATTGGTCGCAAATATATCGACCGAAATAGTTCGGTCACTGATTGGTCTCAGATTTGCGACTGATTATATTAGTCAATATTCGGTCGCTATTTGTGACTAAATAGCAACCGATTATATCGGTCGCAAAATCAGTCGCTATAGCCACTTTTTCTTGTAATGGTCAAAGTCTTACTTCGTCATATCCGAAGCCGCACTTCGTCCTGCTTGTTTTGTCTTGATCAGTCGAAGTCTTACTTTGTCATATTCGAAGTTAACTTCGTCATATACAAAGTTACACTTCGTCATATCTGAAGCTGCACTTTGTCATGCTTGTTTTATCTTGATCAGTTGAAGTCTTACTTCGTCATATTTGAAGTTACACTTCGTCATATCCAAAACTACACTTCGACTGACTACGTTATATCTTGGCCAGTCGAAGTAGTCTATAAAACATTTATTGCCTTTATAAAACATCGATTGTCTTTATATAATGATTACAATTATTTCACATGATCATATTATTATTTCTTTGTTTGACTACAAATCTTTTGTCTAACTCATAAGATCTTTTCCTTCCATGGGTAGAATCAGTTGACTGGAATGGTAGGATCGGTTTCCGGTGGTGTTACAGTCTTTCTTTACAGTGGTAAGTGAGGGTATAGAGGAGAGTTCAAGACTGTGACCTGATACAAAAAGGGTCTCCTCTGACAAGAACAAGTATTCAAAAGACACTTGAAGAGTAGCACAAGTGAGAAGGGAAAAGAGAGTAGCACATGCGAGAAGGGAAAGAGAAGACAAGGTTCCTACCTGGCAAGAAGAAGATGACAAGAATACAAAGGCAGAAGACCACATGCCCAGCTCCAAAGTTTTCCTCCCTTCACTCAGTACGTTGCTTCCTTCCTTCCTTTTCCTCCACAGCCCTCGACTAGGGTAGCAGCAAGCTAGTAATCGAGGTTTGGATAAGGATCACAGTGGTGAATATATAGAATTTACCTATAAGGGGCGTGCGTGAATTTCCCAATAGGTGGAGGATAAGGATGAGCTCTTCCAAGGGATTTAACCCAAGGTTAACATGTAAGGGGGAGGTGTTTAATATGTAATCCATATTACGTAGGTGAACAGTGTATGTATATATCCCTTCTTTTTTAATCATATCCTATAACGTCGCGCATTTTTCGGATCCTCGTGGATCCTCGCTTAGTGGTCGTTTGGATCCGTGTTTACTGGCTCTGGTGTGGTGCTCATGACCAATGTGGGGTCATTGAGCCTTGGTCGTGGTTCCCGTGCATTGTGTGGGTGTCGTGGGCCAGAGGTTTTAGCCCAAATAGTCCACAGGTTCTCTGTCTGTGAACGCAACAGAGCCTCGCGTCGTGTTCTTAACGCGACGGCCCTGATGGTCGCGTTCTGCTTGCCGACCGAGATGCGATCTTCGTCTGCATGCACGCCGCGTGTCGCGCACTGGGCAGCATGCTGACGTCGGCCTTGAGAAGGCGACGCCCTATTCCATCGTGTTTAGGTCGCGACGAAGGGGTACGTCACGTTCTTAACCGCAAACAGTTCTTAACCCTGGTCGGCCAGACATAGCTGAGCAAGCTCTATTTGGCCAAGGGGAGAAGCTGTCGCGGGGATCTCAGGCGATTTGGCGTTTGGGGATCATTTTTGGCATGGTCTCGCCGCGAGGACGTTGCACGGAGCGGAGGAAACATCGGGTTGTGATCGGTCTTCGCGTTCTTCACGAAGGTAGGGAGATTCTGCCCGTTTTCATGTTGTGAATTGCATGTGACGCATGTATGGCTTGTTAATTGCTTAAAGAATATTAGATATCATGCTAGGGCACTAAGTAAAGCATGAAAAATGGATTTTAATGTGGTTTTGCATGGTTTGTGGGGGTGATCTGGGGAGAGCATCCCGGATTAGGGTTCCTGCCTGTGAAGGCGACGGAGCCCCCTGTCGCGTTCTGAACGCGACAGGACGACCTGTCGCGTTTTGGTTTTGAACATGACATATCGGGGTGTCGAGTTCAGAAGGCGACACTACCCTATGTCACGACCACAGTCGAGAGAACTTATTGTGTATGTTTTAATGGTACGATTATCTGATTATCGTTGAAATGATGTGCATGGCAATGGTAATGGTGCATTGGCACCCGTAGCGCTCGAGGAGTGTGACGTTCACGTGGTGTTTACGTGGTTTGCATGCTGTGCATGTGGTTTGCGCGTGCAGGGCAAGTAGTTTGACGTTATGTTTATCGTAATATAACTTCTGTGGTTAGTTTGTGGAGGTTGAGCAGTGAGGTTCTAGTGTGAACCTAACCTCGGTCCTTTAATGTCTTTTGTATGGTTATTAAAGATGATTTAATTAGTAAATCATGTGTATGGTTATTAAGTGATTATATATTGTGTTAATATGACAATGAAGGTCATGAGATGACCAATGACAGGCAAGTTTGTTGTATATTATTATGATTTAAGTATGTGTTGGTGTCGGTTAGCTTGGAGGTCACGTGGTGACCGGTGATGAGCCAATTATATTTAATGTATCGTGATATAAGTTTCACCGAGGTGTTAACTGACTGACGTGATTTGTGTGTTAGCCGAGTGTAGTGGTCTAGCGCCTATTCCGGAATGCCTCTCTAGTCGGGTACCCCAGGTTCTGTGTGAGCCATGCACGTGTGTTTTGTTGTGCTCGGGGTTAGTCCCGGTACTGTGTGTACTGTCGAGGTATGTGTCGTCTTCCTGGACACCTTCACTCCTGAGTTTGAGTTGTACGTCCGACTGAGGGAAAGACGACAGTGGGACAGCGACTTGTGAGAGTTTGTTGTGTTGTCGCTTGTAGCGCGCTCGTGGTTGGGGGTACGGACACCAGTAGACGTATTGGTCCCCATCTAGTCCTATGTTTCCCGTGCCTCACTTTAGGGAGCTCGGGCCGGACTCCCAAAAGGTGCCAGGATGGACCTGCAGCTGTGTGGTCTGTAGGTGTGGTGTTGGTTGGTCTCCACAGTTGGTTGACTTACTTTGTGTGTTTGTGGAGCGATAGCTGGACTGAGTAGTCCGTGGCTACGAGACTGAGAGGTGGTTCTTGTGTTGTGTTGTCCGGGTTGGATACTGGCGTCATGAACCAGTAGTCCGTTCCCATGTGGTGGCGTTGTTCCTTTCCGACTTGTGCTTTGCCACTGGTGGTGGCTTGTGTGTGTGACAGGTTGGTTGAGGTTTTACCCGTTGTGGTGTGCCATGGTGGTGGCATGATTCTGGTTGTGGTTCCGTTGTGGTACCTCGTGGTAGTAGGTACCTGTACCCTTTGTGGGTAGTTTTGTGTTGTGGTACATTATGTACCAATTCCTTCAGGTGTTGAGGTGGACTTGTGTTCTGTGGAGGTCTGTGGAGTGACCTGCCACGAGTTGTATTTTTACTCGCCTTCGGGTAAGCTTCTGAATATGTTTTGTTGTGAGGTGTTGGTGTGAGGTGGATTGGCTAGCTGATGCCAGTCATGTTACCCTTCGTGGGTAGGTTGCCTGTGAAGCTTGTAGCTTCAGCGACCAATTGTCGTAATGATTTGCCTATGAGGCATGTGGCCTAGGCTTTGCAATTGTTGAGCGGACTAGTGGTGCTGAGCTAGTCCTGTTGTCCCTTTTTCTTTCCGTGATTTGTATTAGCTGATGTAATTATGTTTAGTTATTGTTAATTATGCTTTGTTGTGAGCATGATATGGTTTGACTATTAGTGTTGCCAGTGAGACCCTCTGAGGTTGAGGTCTCTTCAGTGTTGTGTGTTGTTTTTGGGTGGTCCCTATTGAGCCTGTGACTTGTTGAGGCTCACTCCCCTACAGTTCTTTTCAGGGTTTGCCGTTTGTGTGGCTTGTAGAGGTGTTGTGGCAGACTTGTACCACCGGCAGTAGAGTTAGTCGTGTTGTATGAGCTTGTGCTCCCTCGGAGTATGCCTCAGGTAGTTGTACTCTTTAATTGGACATGCAATAATGTATAAGAAATGCTTTGCTCCCGGCTAGCCGGGAGCAAAGCTGAGCTGGGGGGGCCGCGCCCCCCCACACGCGCGACGTGTGGGGCGGGCCCCCAAGCAAAAAATGATGTGGCGTTTTTTTTTTTTTTTCGTGTGCACTATTTGTGTGCACAAATGATGTATTTGTGTGCACAAATTGTAAAATAAAAAAAATGTCACATCATGCTGGGGGGCCCGCCCCCCTCCACGCGGCGCACGCGTGGAGGGGCGTGGCCCCTCCAGCGCATGCTGCGCTCCCGGCTAGCCGAGAGCGTAGCATTGCTCATAATGTATTGAGACAGTTTTAAATTGTTATATACAGGTATGAGCACATGTACTTTCTTGTGTATTATACTGTTGTGGTTGTCTTTTATATTCATACTGGACACGTGTACGAGTTATCCCTTGCGAGATTTCGGTCCGTTCGCGGGAGACGGATCTGGATATGGAGCCTTATTGGACATAAATATCCAGGACCGTTACATATCCTATCAATAAAATTTTATTTATTTAGTTGTTAATTTATGTAGCCTCATATGTGCTTTCTCCAATGATTATTTTGGTAATGACAGTGTGAGATATACCTCATTTAATCATAACGTTATCATGTAGTATTTGAAAATTACATGACTAATTATTTTTATAAATAAAATTGAAGTGTTACAGAACTCTTCGCTGCGCTTAATTGACGGGGCGAGATTTTTTTTATTTTTTTAATACCTAATGTACGCCTCGTCGCGCGCACCGCATGGGCGACGAGGTCGAAAAGTGCCTCGGTGTAATGTTTTCACACGCAATCGACTTCTGTTGATTTTTCTTTTTTGGCAAGCGCTCTCAAACGTTGTCTTAATTAAAGTAGAAGAAGAAAGTGGTTAAAATAAATAAAAAAATCAATTAAAGTATGAACGCAATGACCCCCATTCTCGATAGTCAGAAATATATTAATTATATGAAAGAGTAAAATAGGAAATGAGAAAATTGATCCGGTAACAATTAGACAGAAATTGTCTCCCAAAGACCTTTAATGTGGATGGCGAAAAAATATGAACTAAAAATTAACATATGTAAAAATACTTGAACTATTTGATCTAAATATTTCTAACAAAGACCTGTTGGTAAGGTCCGCTCTATGACAGGAACTTGAAATTATTTTTACTACTTAAAATCTTATGTGAGATGTTGGATGGCCCCACATGCATGGCTTTGGCACTTTGTGAGAGACGCCGTCGGGATCACCGACAATTGATGCGCCCGGCTGTTCATGTTGGGCCGCTAACGACAACTACTTTAATTACTTGATTAATCAAGTCAAAAAATATAGCCGAAAAGAGGTCTCGTCCGGACTTAGTTCTTTTCCCACTTTGATCTATCATTATCTTAACACTCTGAACCATAACAAGCTGGATTTCGTTAGAGTCACACAACTTCTTTAAAATTTGAGAAATATTTATTACAATTTTCTATTACACTTTTAATATATTTTTGACCTCCATATTAGATAGATGCAGTATATCAATATATAGGACAATATTAGTTAATAAAAGAGGATCAAAATGTATTAGAAATATAATAAAAATATAATAAATATTTTTCTTAAAATATTTTGCTCGATCTAGATCCAGCCGAACATGATCTCCTACACACATCCTTGGGCAATGTCAAGGGATGACGTTCGTGGACTCTTAAGATATGTTTGATATTAAGTTAGATCGAAGATGGAATAATAAAGATATCTTCACTCTATCTCTGATCTATCTTAATATTAAACATACTTCTATAATCTCCTATCAAATTTGTAGAAATTTCTCTCTCTTAATCCTTGTATCGAAATTGCCCTTCATGCCCAACAGGTACGCCCACCTCGTTCTTCCTTATTAGTTATTCCTACAACACGAACGGAGATAAATTAACCCAACAGCCGAGCTTCTTCCCCTTTCCACCCTTCAGATGGGGGGAGACTCGACAGTCGATCGATCGAGCTACTCCCCCTTTCCTCCCTTCATGTTACTCCTGCATTTGGACACTGCGACCTAGCCTGCAGTAAACCCCCCTCCGTAGCACTGCTAGATCTGGGGCAATATTTGGACGGCCACTTTGCTCTTCTCCTGCGTTCAAATTGTATCCTGATCGATGATGTCTTGCTCTTCCCCCCTTGGGATGGAGAGACAACTGCACTCCATGCTAACACAGAGGAGATACATATATACTCCCCACGATCTTAACTTTCTTTCTTCTCCATGAAACCCACATCTCACCCACGCCTTTGTCCGTTCCAGTATACCTGTAAGAAACATATGGCAACGGTTGTCGCAACCGTTTAAGTAGGCGCTTCATATATCCTTTTCGTTTCTGCTGAAGAAGACATCGATTTTAGGCACAAAATACGTACAATGGCTTATAGGCGGCACTTTAGTTGGCTTACAACACATGGCGGAGAGGAGGAAGAAGAGAGCGGACAAGTTGATATGAAAATTAATGGACAAAATGTAACAAGTTGTTTCAGTTAACAATGTTTTTTTTTTTTTTTTTTTGATGGGGATGGGGAGAAATGAGGAGAGGGCGCGGGTCCCGCGCCCTCCCATCTCCACTTGGCAGGGGGGAGACCACCGCGCCATTTGGCGGGGCTCATTTCAGTTATATGGAGGGATATGAGATCTTATGATCCACTCAAATGAGAGAGAGTCGTATACTCATTGTGTATTAATAATATTTATCAAAAAAATTATTTTATTTTATTTTTAATATTTTTTTTAAAAAATAAAAAATTTAGATAGCTAATAAAAAATAAGTAATTTTGACAAAGATAATTTAAAGTAGGAGAAATAAAATAAAAACATAAATTGAATGAATAGTATTCTACAGATATTTTAATAAAAAAATAAAAATCAAATTAACTAATAAAAAATAATTAAATTGACAAAGACTACTTAAATGAGTGGAAAGAAAATAAAAATACAACTTGAATAAATGGTGCCTAAAAATTGTCACTGCAGAAACTGTAGAATGAAATGGTCCAGCAACAATTGGAAAATGGCGTCCGTAGATGTCAAAATCTGGAATTTTCAGGATATAATTTTTCATATTTTATTTTTCAGAGATACCAAATGATATAAAGAATATAATTTTCCCTGAAATTTTTTTCTTAATAGATTTTTACGTTTGTACCTTTAAGTACGTATATGGGTATATCTTTTTTTGGGATTTAAAACTGCACCGTATCTCTGTACTATTTGTTTTTGGCCTATACGTTAGTGCCATTACGATGTTTGTCTATCCTAGTTTTCACTCTTTGCTGCTCTCAATATTTAATTGTTTGAGCAACTATCGATAACAAGCATACATAATTAATTGTGTTAAACATTGCCCTAGACAGGCCTACGTATATAGGTGCTTTTTTTTTTGGAGATCATACAGAAACCTCACCTTCACTTTGTCTGTGTTATAATTAACTATATGTTTGTGCTAGTGGCCCACATGTCAATGTCATTAGAATGTTTGTCTGTCTTAGTTTTTATTATTTGTTGTTCTTATTACGGGAATTTGATTCCCGGTCCATTCTTGAATAGGTCAGTTAATTTTTAGTCCAGACAGCTTTACATTGTAATGTCCGGTCCTTTGTTGTCTCAAAATTAATTTCCAATCCAAAATGGATGGAAACCGTGAAAGGTGGTAACAGTCTATTGATTGTCTTACTGAAATACCCTCCTTAGTGGATGTAACTTGGAAGGAGGTGAAGGTGCAGGTGCCGGAGGTGGCCAGGACGAAATGATGAGACGGATCGCGGAGATGGGGGATTTCGATGTGGGAGTCGGCGGCCGAGGCGTCGCTGGGAAGGCCAACGGCCACCACCACAAGGAAGACGATTACGAGAGTAGATCGGGGAGTGATAACATGGAGGGCGGCTCTGGGGATGACCTCGACCCGGAGAACCCACCCAAGAAGAAGAGATACCACCGCCACACCCCCGAGCAGATCCAGCAGCTGGAAGCGTAAGCACCCACAAACTCTAGCTCTCTCCTTGTGACAAGTTTCTGTCCATGGCAACCCTCGAGCAGCACGGCGTCGCCCTCGAAGCACGGCGTCGCCCTCGAAGCACGGCGTCGCCCTCGCAAAGGTGAGCCCCGCGTCGTCTTCAGCAGGTGCTGCACAGCGCCGCGCCCTCCAACAGCACGACGTCGCCCTCCACCAGTGCCGCGTCCTCGCCCTCAAAGCCCTCAAGCAGGCTGGCGCGATGCATCCAGAAGACTGGGGGTATTGTTAGAGACGCATCCAGAAGACAGGGGGGTATTTTGGGATTTTAGGAGGCTTCACCAGCGGCGTTACTTTTTTGGTTGTAAAATTATGTAGTTAACAGTCAAAGGACTGGATATTAATTTTTCTGATCTTTGGACTGGAAATTAATTAAATTTATTATTTTGGACCGGATATTAATTTCCCCTTCTTATTATTTGCCTGTTTGAATAATTATTGGTAACAGAAAAATATTTATTTGTGTTAGACAATGCCCTTGATAGGCTTAGGTATATGGGTTTGAACTTTTTGGAGATGCAAAACCTGACCTTCTATTTGCCAATGTCAATTGGCTATTGTTTATGCTAGCAGCCTATATGTCTGGCCTAGCATTCCATTTTAGTATCCCTTATAGCTATTTAACTATTGGAACATTAATGTCTTATTTGACAATGTGTGTACAGTTATAGAAATTGATATCTCATCTAGCAACATAGGTATAGATATGTAAATTGATGGCCCCAGATATGTAATATGATGGCTCATAGACAAATTGTGTATTGCCATGCAAATGGTCATTTATTGAGCACGTGGGTTTAGCTGTAAAATAGTGCAGTATTTGCCGGTCAAAGTCAAATTTATCAGTTTACACGAAATATTAATTATTATAATAAGAGCAACAACTAACACGCCCCTGGAATTAAGACAGGGGCGGGCCGAACAAATCTTGCAAATGAAAGAAGTAGAATAACAAGTCAAAAAAAAATCATTAATTAGAAGAACAAACATTAAGATCTACATAAACATCATACCGAAAACTTAGAGAAATTACTTTCACTGTACCCACCCAGTAAACTCAAATGCTTTATGGGCTTAACTAGAGATTATCTTAAACCCATAACTAATTTCATATGTGCTGTAGTTGAAATAGTAAATAAACCTTCACCTTGATCTCCTAAAAAATATGAGTAGATTAATGAGATCACAACTCAGTGGGACAATCCGCAATTCTCTTGAGTAAGTAGATCATATTCCACACTTTCAAATATCTTGCTAACATATATATTTAAGATCGGATTGAAATACATAACACTCTAAATATTCAAAAAAAAATCTTAACATGCATTAAAAATACGAACACACTCATAACATGACATAATAAAGTATCGGAGTTCACAACTGTAAGAACATCGGAAACCATAATTGATTAGTTGTAAAATACCATACATAATGATAATAAGACGTGAAGTCACTAAAGACCAACTCTGAGCATACTTATTTAAAAATTGAATACTTTAAAACCTCTAAAAACCAATAACATGTGCTTATACATATTCGATTGCAATATTTGGAAAGAATTGAAAACCAAAATATACATCTTGGATTAACCTTAGCCACTGAAACAAGTCTACTAGATAATCAATTTTCTTAAGGTGGCTAATTGGTTACATAACAACCACAACCAGATCGGTGCTCAATAATCAATTTCCACGAAACAATAATCGATTATCTAGAAAGAACAAGAGACCAGTAATTGATTAACTCACTATGATGCTAGTGAACATAATTGATTAACGAAAAATAATACTTAGTTGTTGAAACCTAATACATCATATGTAGTATACTTAATCAATTAACATATCATACGTATAATACTTGGTTGCAAAAATCAAAATTTGTCACAATCATTACAAGACAAAAGGCATATGTCAGCGGCTAAAAGCCGTCGACAAACATACAAAATTCGTTGACAAAGACATATGTCAACGGCCACAGTCTGTTGACAAAGCCGTCGACATCTTAGTCGTCGACTTATCATATGTCAATAGAAAACTAGGCCGCTGATAAAAAAATTTTATCTGTTGACATAAATTTTTTTTGTCAGCGAATTAAAGCTGCTGACAAAAATTTTCTATGTCAGCGGCTTATAGCCGCTGACAAATATCTCTTTTGTCAGCGGATTTCAGCCGCTGACAAATGTTTGTATATTTTTTTTAATATAAATTCTTTTAAAAATTCTAATTTTCTGTTTATACAAAATACCTAAATACACACACAACAAGAAAACAAACATACTAAATCCACATCATACTCAATTCATATAAGATCAAAGTCTCTAAATACTCAATTCATACAACATCAAAGTCTCTAAATACTCAATTCATACAACATCAAAGTCTCTAAATACTCAATTTATACAACATCAAAGTCTCTAAATTAATGTCATCAAAATATCAATCTATCAATCATCATCATCATAGTCATCTCCCTCCGCATCAGTATCTACATAGTCGTCCTCTGGTGCTCTCGGTGGAGCTGACGCAGTAAATCTCTGACTAGTCTGAAACTGAGCCATGAATGTGCTCATCTGCAGCATCTGTCTACGTATGTCATCCATCTCAGACTCTCGTTTACGCAGCTGCTTAAACTCCCTTCGCATTTCATTCATCTCTGAGTCCCGTCTGCGCGTCTCTATGCGCAACTCCTCAACCTCCATTCTGAGAGTATTTTTGATGTTGTTAATATATTACTGATAGTCAATGGAGCTCGACCCTTCTCCTGTCCCATACCATGTGCGACGTGTCTCCTGACTGTCTCCGCAACGAATGCGGCCAGATCGGTCCTTCCCCATAACTGAAACAAAAGCCTCCTCAGCAGAAATGGGGGTACTCTCACTCTCACTATCTAGTGAAGGAGTCGATAGCTGAATCATCCTCTCCTGCATAAGAAATTCAGAAGAAAAAAAAATATTATTTATAATAAAAAATATCACATAAATATTAATTATAAATTTTAAAAATAGACTTACATATCGACTCCTACTCTCGTCATCTACCCACTGCTCATTGCCATCAGGTAATTCATTGCATCTGCCAATTTTAAAGATCTCCACACGATTGAGTTCACGATCATGAGCAAGGCGCTATTCACATGTGTTAAAGAGAGTAAGAATTAAGTAAATATTAAATTGACAGTAAATTTTAACTAAATATTTAACTTACAAAATCATCCTTCAATTAATAATGACTCTTCCTGCCCTTTCTATATGGCATAGATTGATGAGACCGATTTGCTTTATTACGATCAGCGATATTCTGCCACCAAGTCTTTTAAATGTTAAAATAAAAAATGAAGATGTACTATAAAACTTTATTATTACCTGCTCATCCGAAGTGTTCCATTTTGCACACATTATTTGCCAATCTTGCGGATTAACACCAGCTGGAACTGAGGCAATAGCATTCTCGAAAGATTTGCCTGTATAATGTTGTATAGAGACAATTTTTTTAGTTCCACATTAAAAGTAGTGAAAATAAATGTGCTTGTAAATAAGACTATTACTTGTAAAAAAATAACCTCACCAAATCAATACTACCAGGAGAATTATTGTTGTTCCTGTTAAGGAGATTAAGAACCTCACTAAATCAACAACAAAAGAATCTAAAAAATGAGAAGGAAAGCACATATAATGGAGAACATCAGATGATCAAAATATCTACAGACTGTCCAATAGGACAATTCAAGACTTTATGCTCGATATATGTCATTACCATCAAAAGACGGTAAAAACATATATCCTAACAAAAGTCTTAAACGGGTAAAAAAGGTAAAAAAAGTATATGCATTCACACACCACATCCACACATTCATATTTATACGTTTGCATCCTACATTAAAATATATGAAGACAATCACATCCTGTAAAAAATCACACATTCATATCCATATACTTGCAGAGGTGGAGGATCGGGTGATCCAATATTTGATCTGATATCAAAATCTTCTATAACTCAGAATCAACTGACTTTGACACACACATGTTGCTTTGGATAAAATATGTGATGAGTGGATGAAAAATTACCTGTCCAAACGAGAAACTAGTATTTCTTGTGGAGGAAAACATACCATAGAGATAATTAAGAAAAAAATGCAATACCACATAAAAAGAGACAAGAAGGAGAAAAGAGACAAAAGGCGTGATGTAGTGTTGGTTTTGGGGGAGAGATCCTTATACGATATCTAAAATTGATGCTCATATTCAGAAAGACACTACATCGAAAAAGAGGCCATCTTAGATTCGTAGTATACTCTGCATGCAGAAAAGATGAGATATGTGACCCGATAAATAGATAAGATCACAGCGGTATATATTGGAAGGAGACAAGGAGTTCTGTACTAAACAATTACTGGGGAAAATTTTCCCCCTCAAATCAACGGTTCTAGAATGGTATAATGATTATAGAAACCTCAGAAACGGATGCTCTTGAGCCCCCACAAAAAAAAAAGAAGAGAAGAATGCAAATCCAGAAAAAAGGAAAGTAAAAATTGTTCCAAGAAGGCCTGGGAACCCCAAAGGATCGCTGCCAGATAAAGATGGTTGTGTTATAAACAGATCTTACCGATATGCCACAAGAATATTAAGAAAGATGGAAGCATTCGTGAAAACCCGTGGGAATGCCAAAGCACAATTTTCCAGCCATCCACAGAGCAGGATATCTGACCATCGATCAGATTCTGATCAGCTCCCATCAATAACGTCTACCCCAAAATTCTCATTACTTCCGCTTATCAGCACCAATTGATAGGAGCTCAAAGCTTCTAACAGGGTCCTCACGTGTGCTCCTCACCCCGGCATTGCGAGAGAGAGAGTTAGGGATCTTGACTCAATACCAGACTGGTGAATCCGTTGGGCAGTGGCAGTGCGGCCACTGATGCTGATGCTGGAAATCAAGAGGGCCTACAGATCCGCCATCGCAGGAAGAGGGCGATCAGCTTGGAGCTAGCTGGAGGAGGTGGAGGTCGCCCGAGGTGGAGGAGGCCGGCACGAAGGGGATCAAATCCCTCGCTAAAGGAGGAGGCAGTCGGTGCGAAGGGGACTGAATCCCTCGCCGGAGGAGGAGGCGGCGGCGCGGGTGGGGAGATCGCAGGAGCTCACGAGCTAGGGCAATGGAGATCGCTGCCTGTGCAGTGGGGAAAGCCAAGTTTGGGGCCGGGGGGATAAAAAAAGAAATATATGTCAGTAGCTAGTTCGCCGCTGACATTACTTTAAATTAAATAATGATATAATTATTGTTTTTATTTATTATAATTTCATTAATATTAAATAATATTATTTATTAATATTATATTATATTTAATTTTACTTATTAATTATTATTTATTAATAGTAAATATGAAAAATAGCAATTAGAAATAATATATTAATCAAAAATATTAAAATTAATTATAATATAAATATTAAAGATGTCAAATAATTTGTTAAAGATGACAAATACATAAAGAATGCCTGCATCTTACACTTTTGTGATAGTTCTTCTGTAACATGTTATTATTGCCATGTCCTGTGCAATTCTTCTTTGTGAATGCTAATTATTTGATATTGCAACATTTTTGTAGGAGACCTTTTACCTATGGGAAGATGATGATACAAGGTAATATATAAATTATCTTCTTTAGGCTTCATTATTATAGAATGCCTCTCTTTCATGAGCAGAAATGGATCTTTACATGCCTATTTGATTAAATACTGTTGTCTTTTGTATATGTTATCATTTTCTACTTGTTCTCTTTTCTTCAGTGAAACTAAATGTCTGTGAAACTATTGTTCCATTTATCGGAAGTAATTGAGTTGGATGTTAATGGTCAGGAAAGTAATCATAGACTCATAGCTACATCAGTGTTTGTTAGAACTGAAAAGTCATACGCATTGCTAAGTCATGAATGTCAACTGTGAAATTGATTCCTATTTATGTTGTTTTGTCTTCCCAGGTTTTGTTTGGAACACGTGCGGAGATCGAGCTAGTTGTTTTCATCTTTTAAGGTTTTTGTTCAGGTAAGATCCAGCGAGCCTGGGTGGTGGCTCATCTTTATTTATCCAGTGAGCCTGGGTGGTGGCTCATTTTTATTGATACAGCGAGTCTGGGTGGTGACTCATTTTTATTTAATCCAGCGAGTCTGGGTGGTAGCTCAACTTTTATATTATGCGTGGATGCATGAATATATTTTTTGCAGGATGTGTGAATGTATTTTAATGCAGGATGCAAGCATTGGATGATTGTTTTCTATTATAAATATGGAACAACTTGATGGTCTGACTTGCATCAACTGGGTTCAGGCTAGTCTTAGGCTGGTATAGACATTGAGAGTCTTTAAAAAATAGAGAAAAAATATACATGCACCCCCTCATAGACTTAACGCAGTAGTATGTTTTTAAATTTATCTTCTAAAGGTGATAACTATAAACTTACTCATATACACCCTTTAAAACAAAGAAATAATTAAACAGGCATGAGATCATAAATTCATAAGTTGGTCGATTCTTCATTCTTCTCTTAATATTTAATCTTTAAGAGATATGAGTTTGAGATTTAATCATCTTAAGAAAAATGATAGTGTGAGTCGAACGTTCGCTCCTAGGCCTCACATGTATCTGGATTTAAAATTTTCATCCTTAGTCTATCATTTACTAATGAATTGGAGTTGATGTTCTGAGAATCTATGTTTATAATATTAAATGGATTATCAGTTTCTTGATTGATTGACATTAGGTTTAGAGAAATATCTACTCATCTGCACATGTATGTTTCCTGCAAGGCGAATTCTTTCTTTTTCTCTTTGAAATTCAATTATGATTTAGAATAAATGGGTATGAACTTCCATTTGTCTCATTTAAAACGAACTGTGTAAAATTCTGCCATTTGTTGGTAGAACAGCATATTTTTGAGATCCATTATTTTCTTCTCCTGCACATACTCTTGACGCCAGTTTGTTTTTTTTGTAAACTCATAAAAGTAGAATCTGTCATATAGATAAAAAGTCAATGCCTTGCAGTATTCTGAAATCTGAATGTCTGCTTCACATGGAGTGGCATGTTGAAGTAGGTTCCATGCATAGTTTTGGCTACCTTGAATTCTAGATATGTTCCAGAGTAGTTGTGTGATATATATCTAAATGACCATCTTCAGTTGCAACAATTTAGTAATGATATGATAATTTCTTTGCGTATCAGATGGGAGGACATTGGCCACTGCAGCCACTGCAGCTTCTCAGTTAAAGATTTTTAGTCAGCCGATTATAAGAAGATTCCGAAATTTTCTGGTCATCCTGTGAGTGTTTTAAAATAAAATTTTTACTTCTAGCTCTTTCTGGTCATCCTGGTCACACCAGCATATTGGTAGTGATTGCCATAACATTTGCAACCTTTCGTTAATTCTATCCCCACATACTTTTCTTTTTTTACTTCTAGCTCTTTCTGTTCTTTCTATATCTTGGCAACCAGTACTTGAAATAACTATGAAGGCCTTCTCTTCTTTCGTTGCTGAATTTGCATTTTTTTTTCATTTCATTCACTTTGGTAGTGTCTTCCCAGTTAGCAGAAAGAAACCTAAAAAGTTGATTCTTCCTAAAAACTATATATGTTACCTGGCTAGTGGCTACACAATTACATCCTCTGGTTATCTTGCAAGCTAGCACTTATTCTTCCAATGTGAATGAGCCAGAGCTACATGGATCTGTTCATTCATTAGCTACAGATCAGTCCGAAAATAGAATTAAGTATTTGTTCATAGTGTAGACAATTTGAACATGTGGAGAGAGTCAAACTGGAGATGTGGGAGTTAACAGAATTCAAATCGGACGTTAGAATTTGTCAAGAGCATTTATGTTTAGGTTTAAAGTTTGTTAATGTAAAATGATCTCTTATTTCCTCTTCATATTCATACATGTCTAATAATTATTTTTTGCTTGCAGGCTGATGGAGAACAGGCTAGCAACGATGCAGATGGCAACGACCGCGAGACTCATCTTGCAGACGATTAAGAGTACGTCATTTGGCTTCTCCATTCTTATTTTCTTCATTATCTATGTAAACATTTTTGTGACTTGTTGCAAATATTTAACAGATATTTAAATTAGTGTGAAATGTTTAAATTTTACTTATATTGTAAAATGATCTTTTATCTCTTCTTCATATACATACATGTCTAATAATTATTTTGTGTTTGTAAGCTATTGGAAAACAATCTAGCAGCGATGTAGATGGCGACGACCACGAGACTCGTTTTGCAGAGGATTAGGAGTCTCGTCATTTGACTTTTCTATTTTTATCTTCTTCATTATCTATGTAAACACTTTTGTAATTTGTTGTCAAACATTTAACATATATTTGTGTTAGTGTGAAATGTTTGAATTTTACTTATGTGATTTTGTTATATGTTAATGGTGATTGTGATATATTTTATTTTTTAGTTAATTGTTATATGAATTGTATACAGGTGTAAAAAAATGTGTTAGTGTGAAATGTTTGAATTTTTCTTATGTGATTTTGTTATATATGAATGGTGATTGTGATATATTTTATTTTTTAGTTAATTGTTATATGAATTGTATACAGGTGTAAAAAAATAAATATATTTTTAAAAAATATATACATTATTTTTTTTATTTATTTAGCGACGGAATAGCGACGGATCAGAGTCAATCTCCAACGTCCGTCGCTGATTCAGCGATAAGGTTCGTCCACCTTTTAGCGACGGGATATGGACTGTTGCATAGGTTAGCGACAGCCGTTGCGACAGCCCATTGCCATCGCTAATCGGTCGCGATTAGCGACAACTTAGTGACGCCCGCCCGTCCGCCCCTAATTAGCGTCCAACATATAGCTGCCGACTAAGTCTGTCGCTATCCCGTCGCTAGACATTGTAGCGACAGAATAGCGACGACATATCGACGGACTGAGGCCGTCGCTAAATAGTTTTTTTCTTGTAGTGATCGATGGACAAAACCGTTGACATATATCAAGGATATGTCAACCGATAAAAGAAATCGTTGACGTAAGTGTCTTTTATCAGCAAATTTGTCAACGGATATCGTAGCCGTTGATGAAATGTCTATTTGTCAACGGCTTTTTAAAGCTGTTGACAAATATCTAACTTTATGTCAACTGTCATTCCTACTTGTTGACATAAAGTTCTTTTGTCAGCGACTTTTATAAGCCGCTGATATTTGGGCGTTGACAAATAGACATTTTTTTGTAGTGAATGAGATATAATGGATTAAATAGAACACTTAATTGATTATAGTACCAGTGTGGCACTAACCGTAGAAAATAAAATTTGTCACAATGAGACATAATCAATTATCGAAAACACTTAATTGATTATATGCACATTGCATGGTTCTTACCCGCAGAATAAAAAACTATGCCACAGTCAGACATAATTATCAGGACAACTAAAATCGATTATGTCCTCTTTGTCTAGTACTTAGTCATAAAGGTCAGGGAGAAACTTAATCGGATTATCGTACCACTATATGGTAGTTAGTCGCAGAATTGAAACAAAATGTCACAATGAGATTTAATTGATTATCGTGATAACTGATCAATTATATATGTGCTCCTTATAAGGTACTTAGTTACAAAGGCCAACAAGAATCTTAATGGATTATCATACCACTGTCTGGTAGTTAGTCACATAATCAAAACAAAATATCATAGTGAAACAGTCGATTATCGGAACAACTAATCGGTTATGTGCTCTTTGGATGGTACTTATAAGTCACAAACGTTAATGAGATACTTAATCAATTATCATACCATTTTGTGATACTTAGTCACAGAAACGAAAAATTTGTCACAGTAAGATATAATTGATTATTAGGACAACTAATCGATTATGTGCTCTTTGTATAGTACTTAGTCACAAAGGCCAATAAGAAATTTAACCAATTATCATACCACTACGTGACGCTCAGTCGTAGAAATGAAAATTTTATCACAATGAGACATAATTGATTATTGAGACATAATCACAATATAAGAAAAAGGGGGATTAAGGACCAAATCTGAGATGAATATATATAAAAATAAAATCTAAAAATTTAAATAATTTATTGCTTATAGTAGTATTTAATTTTAATTTATTATTATTATATATCTATTGTAGGTTCCTTCATTGAGTGGCGTCGGAGGAGATGAGGACGAGAATTCATGATTTTCTTTTCATTGTTATGAACATTTAATGTATTGTTGTGGATATTTTATGTATTATTATTGTGGATATTTTATGGACATTTTATTATTGTTGACATTTGTCATAGTATAGTTTTTATTTTTATTATATGCACATGTTATTTTTTTTAAAAAAATATGTATCTTTTTAAAAAATAATTTTAAAAAATTAGAGATCGATTAGTAACCGAAATTATTGGTTGCTATTTCAAATTATATCGAGCGATCATTTTCAGTCACTATATCGGTCACTATTTTGTGACCGAAATAGTGACCGAATCGATCATTCGCTAATAGCGATCAAACATTTCAGTCACTATATTGTGACCGAAATAGTGGTTGAAGTAATCGGTCATGGATAGCGACTGAAATGTGTCAGTCTGACTGAAATAGTGAACAGTGACCGAAATAGTGACTGAATGTATTGGTCGCTGATAGCAATGAAATAATTCGGTCACTATTTCGGTCACTATCAATGACTAAGTAGCGATCGAAAATTTTCGGTCACAATATTGTGACAAAAAATTCTTCACCGACAAATTCGGTCCATATTCGGTCACTAATTATTTTATTATTTTAGTGACCGAATAGTGACCGATGTTGTCGGTCGCTAAAACCACTTTTTCTTGTAGTGTCAATTATGATGCCCACTGTGGCACTTAGTCGTAGAAGTCAACTCACAAAGAACGGTCTGAAGTAAATTGATTAATAAGTCTCACAGAATGCAGAACACTAATACTAATCAAATACTTTAGAGGGAGTAAGACTACATTATAGAAGATGAAGTAGTAAATATCAAATCCAAAAATCTATTATAAACTTAAGTTTTCATACTTCAAAACTTAAACTTGCATATCTTAAGTAGAAACTCATGCATGCATGCTACATCATAAAATATTCTCATGCATGTGTACCACCATCACATTTCGGATGCCAAAAGTAAAGTTAATCGAACATATATATATCCAAACACCATAAGGAGCCATACTAATTATATAGATACTTAACACCTATGTATGTAGTGGATAGGCGTTGGCTATCTATACAGTGTCGAGAACTTTTGTCCACTTTCTATCAGGTCTTAGGTCATCTAATTTTAATATTTTTTATGTATATCCTCAAGTTTGGACTCTCCTATGAATACTTGCAAGGAAAAGCTACCTCTCCTTAGACAACACTTTTCATAGTTCTTGTGCATATGCATCGATGCTTCATGGGGAACAATCATATCATACTTATTTCTTTCAGATCAATAGACATATTTCACATGGTTCTTAAATCAAACAAATAGAAGGCGATATGAACGATCTTAAAATCTTTCATACATATTCAACATATCATAAGCAGTCATAAGACTGAAATAAAACTAAACCGTACATGCTAAAGGGTTGTTCGAATCATCCAACCTTAAATTCAGCAAATGGTCTAATAGATTTAGCAACCAAGTTAGACACAAAAACCCACACGATCTGATCTCCTAAAATTCACCTGTTGTAGTAGCACCTTTCATTGCTCCGAGACACAACAAACGAACTTACAAATGACTCATAATTAACATCGCATCCAACCTCCTATATTTATAGGGACCTTAACCCCTCAATGCTCTCTAGTAAGGAAAAGGCCTACTGAAATTTAAGTTGCAATAGGAAGACGATACACACACAACTAGGCAACTCAAGTTAGACGACTAAAACTCTACTCCTATCAAGACACTTGGTCATAACAGATTTCTAACATTTAACTTCCTTCCTACTACGATGAGGACTCCTATATTCTTACTAGAGGTCCTTTTAACCAGATCCGAGATAGAATACTACTATCCAACATTTTTAGTGTTTAGAATTCATAAATATAATTAATTATAACATACATTTTATTATAAATCCTATTTGGCATGCTCAATTTCAAAAATAACTTAATTTAATCATTTAATTTATTGTCACTATATATAATATTATCTTAAACTCAAAAAATCTAATTACAGGAGTTTCATTTATTTATTTATTACAAACAACATATTTTAAAATCTTATCAAACATGCAAGTTTATTTATTTGAATCTATCAATCATACAAGAAGAATTAAGATCAGTAGGATAGACAAACATTCTTTTGGAGCTGATATATAGGCTGCTAAAGTATACAAATAGTCAACTAATTACATAGGCAAATAGAAGATAAAGTTTTTTTTTTTTTTACAAATTATGATTTATATTACAGACAAATAGAAGGGTGAGGTTCTATATCCCCAAAGAACACATAATCATGTACTTAAGCATGTAATTACATTGTGTAACATCTATATGTGTTAATACAATTATCGATAATTACTCAAATAATTAAATAATATGAACAAAAATAATGAAAACTAGAACAGACAAATATCTCGTCCAAGCTGGCATTTAGGCCACTAGGATAAAAAAAATAGAATGCAAAGATAGATAAATGAGTATCTCAGAACAACAGATGCTTGTGTATCATTTCTACTTTTCAGGGCTTACAACCTATATATTGTCAACACATAACATGTCACAACCACTGAAGCACAAGTTCTGAGCTGCAAAGTTTGTCATATATTAAATATACTATTATATTATATAATAGATTTAGAATCAGAAATGAGTGTTTGGCTTCCACCACCTATAAGAAATTTTAGAGTTGAAAATAAAAACGAAAAATTGTGTTTTCACTTTCGCATCTATTTTCGCTTTAAGTAGAAAAAATAGAAATAAAATCGATGTTTTAGATGCAACAATTATTTATATAACGAGAATAAATTTATAAATATATTATTATTAAAATTTTGAATAATTTTAAATATAAATTTAATATTCTATTAATATAGATAACTAACAATAATAAATAATAGGATAAATTAATTAGGAATTCCTATCAGATTTTTAACTTATTTGTTAGTATCTAACAGAGCTGTAACTTATTACAGTAAGGGTTATCACCTGTTGCAGTATACGTTACGTCCTGTTATAGTAAGGACCTCCATATTACAGTCAGAAACTTTTAATTAATTTGTCCTAAATAAAAATATAATTTTCTACCATATGTTATCCATCACATATATGATAATGATATTTACTAAATAAAATATGACAAGATCAAATTAGTATTGTAACATCATATAATTATATATAATAATTAAGTAATAGATAGTTGATATATATAGATACGAAGACTGACAGAAAAAAATTATCATATATAATAAAATAAAATTGTCATTATTAATCATTAATTATAATAATTACATATAAATTAGAGGTGGCGGATAACCAGTTAAAAATTTAAGTGTCGTCGACCGCGCACGTTCAATACCGTCCTCTTCTGTTCCTCTCTCAGTTCCCTCGGTCAGTCTCCGCTGCCATCAATCCCACCGTTCTGTGCTCTCTTCTGAGTCTTCTCCGGTGAAGAACCGATCTGGGAGAGAGGAGAGAAGGAAAGGAGAGGGGAGAGAGATGCATCTGAGCGAGAGCGAGGGCATCGAGGGCAACACCTTCCTGGTCACTGGCGGCGCGGGTTTCGTCGGCGCCGCCCTCTGCCTGGAGCTGGTCCGCCGTGGCGCCGCTGAGGTCCGCTCCCTCGACTTCCGAGCGGAGTCCACTTGGTCCCCCGACCTCCGGAATGCTGGCGTCCTCTCCATCCAAGGTCCGTCTCTCCCACTATCTCTGTCTCTCGTTGTCTCCCTCTCATGAAGATTAGGGTTCCCGGAGGGAGACCTGCTTCTGTTTAACTGCAATCTGGAAAAGTAGCATTTGTTTGCGCCCTTTCTTTTTAACTTTCTTTTAAGGGGTGCTTAAATTCCATTCAATCCAATAAATCAGAAATCTGGACTGCGATACTTTATGATTCTACTCGCATTCTGTGTGTGAGGACTTCTAATCCAGTGTTTGATGGTTGATGGACTACTGCCCATAGTTAGCATGCAAATTGCACATTGACCTGTTGTTTAGCGGTTGATGGATTTCTGGCAGGCTGTTAATCTGTAATTTACATGCCGATTGTGTGAAGGGTCAGTAATCCATTAACCATCAAACACCAGGTCAGTGTGTAGTTTACATCCAATTGTTTGATGATTATGGTGAGAATTGCTATTGCATCGCATCTGCTGCGATCCGTGTTCCAGGGGATGTGTGCCAGAGAAAGGATGTGGAGCGGGCTCTGCGTGGGGTGAGCTGTGTGTTCCATCTCGCGTCGCATGGCATGTCCGGGAAGGAGATGCTCCAATCTGGGCGTGCAGACAAAGTTAACATTGACGGGACCTGTAACATATTGGAGGGTTGCCATGAGTTTGGGGTGAAGAGGCTTGTCTACGCGAGCACGTACAATGTGGTATTTGGTGGACAGGAGATCCTGAATGGGAATGAATCTCTTCCGTACTTTCCAATTGATGAGCATGTAGATCCATATGGCCGAAGCAAGTCGCTTGCCGAACAGCTGGTGCTGAAGTGTAATGGCCGCCCATCGAAGTAAGTTTTTCTCTCAATAGAAATTATGTCGACCAAAGTACGTCTTACGGATTTGCATAGACACTTGCATGCAGCATGCTGAAATTACACAGAATTTTTTGGTCATGGTTAGGAAGAAGGATGGTACCCAGCTCTACACCTGTGCTATTCGCCCTGCTGCTATATATGGGCCAGGGGAGGAGAGACATCTTCCAAGGATACTTGCTCTTGCAAAAATGGGTCTTCTAATCTTCAAAGTCGGCAAATCAGATGTGAAGTCAGATTGGGTTTATAAAGACAACCTTGTCCTTGCCCTGATATTAGCAAGCATGGGACTTTTAGATGATATTCCTGGTAGAGAAGGTTATCCTGTTGCTGCTGCGCAAGCTTATTTCATTTCTGATGGTAATCGTCATACTTCTGGAAAATCTACTTAAGTCGATCTTTTGTTATTTGACCCTGGTGGGCATAGTGACCAACTAATCAACAATCCCATTTTAAGCTCTAGTTCATGAATCGTTATATTGAGAGACAGTAATCACACATTTAATATGAGATTTTACTGTAACTTCACCCCATTCTTCTGTCCTACTTTCTGCGGAGTGCTGATGAATGATTCACCATTTACATTTAGTTTCACTGCCCTACTACTTCCCCCAGGTGGAGATAACAAGTTTTCTACTAGAAATGAGCTTTCCCAATTTTTTTGTAGGTGATTGATCATCACGAAGGATGTAAATAACAACACTCTTTAAAGTTTTTATATGGTACTATGGTGGTATTTCTTTAATATCTATTTTGACAAGGGCACCATATAGGATGTTCTATTTTACAAAGAAATATTCAGAGAACTTAGATGGGTTATTGCCACTGCATCCCTGCAATCCCTTGGGCATTGCTACTCCCTGCTCATATGATGCTACAATCTGTCACTTTTAATAGGTAGGGTGGTCTACTTTGTGTGCTAATATTTCATTTCTTCATTGGCAACTCATTGATTCTTAGGATTATTGTTTCTCAACTAATCTTTGATTGGTAGCAGATACTTACAGTTCTTGATATTGTGTCCAGACATGCCATATATTCTCATAGGTTTAGGTACTATCTTTATATACAATACAGATTCATGTTGAAAGCCAGCTTTATATGTGAGAGTGGAATTAATAACAATTTCATAACGTTTCAGTTCAAAGACTTATTGGTGAACCAAGTATCACGATGGATAAAATTGAAATTGTAATACTCCTTTATCATAGTAAATCCACTTTATTGACTCAATTTTCTCCTTCATGCTTATGCTTGGTGGATCTACGAAACTAAATAGATACTGATGTTGAATATTTTAAATCACTACATTATGGTTTAGATTTTATCATCCGTTGTCTTTGAAGTAGTATTCTTCTTGTTTTTTTTTGTTATAATTGTAGTTAATTTCTATGTAGTTCTCAGGTTGATGGAAAATGTCTTATTTTGTTAACTTAACTACTTTTCTATTTTAGGTTTTCCTGTCAACACTTTTGACTTTTTAAGCCCACTGCTAAGGAGCCTCGACTATGACTTACCCAAGTACACATTATCTGCCCAAAAGGCACTATTCATTTCCCGTCTGTTTCTGGTTATGTATACAATGTTGCATCCATGGTTGAATAGCTGGTGGCTTCCACAACCTTTTTTGCTTCCTGCTGAAGTGTATAAGGTGAGTTACTTAGCTCCACATTCCTGACTAAACATGTTCTGTTATTCTGCTTTGCTCTCTCATCGATGCCTTTATTGTTTTATACACCACAATTTATGAACAATTAGTAAACATACTGAAGCTTTAGTCATGAGTAAAGCTACTTTAATCGTTATCAGCACACCATATGGCATCATATTGGAAAATATTGTCCATGTTATTTTAAAAAGAAAGCTAAACAAACAACTAGTTGGGACTTGGGAGACGACATTTCCTTTCTTCAATTCAACCTTCTGTTTACATATATATCCTTTTTTTCCCTCCCTTCTTAATTCTGCTCCTTTGCCTTTGATTTCTCATTGGTCCTTTTGGGCTGACCACGTGTTGTTTCATTATTTTTGCCTTTTCTTAATACTTTTTTTTTGTGTGCTAGGCTGGTTGGCCTAGTCTTTTGAACTGTACAGACACATCCTGGTTCGAGACCCAGAACGTGCGCCTAAATCCTGACTATTTATAAATCATGAGAAAATCTCCTTATAAACCTGACAGACCTAGGTATTGATGACCACTACTTTTAAATCCATAATGAATTGTATAACTATCTTGTTTTAAATGTTTGATGTTGTATATTATACTGCATCATTTGTCAACCATCTCTTCATTGTGGTCTAGTATATTTGTATCCGTGTATGTTGCACACAAATGTATAACTGAGAGTGTTCTCTAGACAAACTTGTCTGAGGAGTCTCAAATTTAGTGCTGTCATGATATTGTACACATATTGGTTAGCATCTATACAAAATAGGACTATGGACCATTTGGCACTGCATATGCAGACAAGTCCTGATGCATCATTCGGTATAGACTTTCTTAGACATTTGAGAACAAAACCGTCTCCCACCTCCCTCTTTTGATCTTTCTGACACTATACTGTACATGAAACTTTGTCTGTAAGTGTTGTAAGATACGTCATACTTGTGCATCATTTAAGTTGAAGCAATGCTGCAAGAAGTCAAGCGCCTGTAGATCCCAAGAGACCTATTCATCTCATGTGAAAATCAGGACTGGTTTGATTAATATGATTTAGTATAGAGATTCACTGAAACATGTGAGTTTGAATAAGTAAAAGTTAAATAGTTAGAAGGATGCATTGCAGAAAGAAAGCATCATGTGATTGTAACTAAAGCATCACATGATTATAAGAGCCATTCGTTTAGGTGGGTGATTGGTGACCCATAATCCTTTAGTTCATGCTGTGTTGTGAGTACCGAGTCAATATGGGCAACTGCACTGGCGTTCTTGGTGGCAGGAGTCCTTGCACCCAGCACATGGTCTCTAGTGAGGACACGAGAGCACAAACCCACTTCAACTTGCCGCTTATGTATCGTCGTCAGAAGACTTCACATCATACAAGAATCAATCTGGCTTCGAGACTGTCCATATTCATAAAGCCTCGAAGGACAAATCCATAGTAAAAGCCAGTAGGGGCTGTTTGAGTCTTTTAATACCTTTGTAATGAATAGCCCAAGTGTTGTATGGTGTCAGAAACTTGGGATATCGTAAGATAGTCCAAGAGTCAGGTTAGCTATAACTCTATATATAGTGGTGTACTTGCACATTTTTTATAGAAAGAAAGGATGAATTGAAAAGTTTTCCATACTCTGAGTTCCTGTGAGAGGATCCTTTTGCGAAGGGATTTCTACACCTATAAGGGGTAGGGGTGTGGTGCCCCAATGCCTCCGGCCAAAGAGTGCGACACTCTTGACCAGCATGCTCGAGTCTTTTGAGTCAGTTGAGTCCTTTGACGATTATATTAGGAGCTGCATGAGAATGTCCATTGCCAAATTGAGATCAGCAATGAGCCCTATAAATAGTTAGTTGACGCACATTGTCGTCAACTCGAATTTCAAGAAAGATGACTGCGTCATGATGTGGGTTAAACTTGAACGGTTCCCCTTAGGAACTATGAAGTAGCTACATGCCCGCAGAGTCGGTCCTTTCAAAATTGTGAAACGAATTGGGTTCAATGCTTATGTTGTGGATTTATCAGACGACTATGGTATCATCTCCAGGTTCAATGTCTCAGACTTAGTAGTCTATCGGGATCCGACAGTGATTTCCAGCAATTCCCTTGTGAGTGATCCCATAGCGGAGTGTCTACCTTCAGGCCCCTACCTGTTCAGGGTGAGTAAATTGAGCATATATTGGGTGAGCAGGTTGTCACTTCTAGGGATGAAGGAGGTTATCAATGCTACTTGGTGCGATGGAATGGACGCCTCTCGATAGAAGTCACGTGGATCACAAGGGAAGAGCTGCAACGTATCAACCCTGACTTACTGGAGCAATAACAGAGTGACAGGGATCCTTACTCGACATGGTCAAATTCTTCCCAACTGAGGAGTGGTGAGAACAAACCCGCTACCCGATGCTCACGTATCATCATCAGAAGACCACAAATGTCACACAATTATCCATCTGGCTTGGGGATGGTCTAGATTCATAAAGCCTTAAAGGACAAATCCATAGTAAAGGCCAATAGGGCCATTTGAGTTTTTAATAATTTTTGTAATGAATAACCCAAATATTTCATGGTGTCAGAAACTTGGGATATCATAAAAGAGTTCAAGAGTCCGATTAGCTATAACCCTATATATAGTGGTGCACTTGCACTTTTTTTGGGGAAAGAAAGGAAGAATTGAGAAGTTTTCCATACTCTTGAGTCCCTGCGAGAAGATCCTCCCGCAGAGGGATTTCTGTGCTCATGAGGGGTAGGGGTGTGACGTCTCAACATCTCCGGCCAAGGAGTGCGACGTTGTTGACTGGAGATGCCACTGACCATGGGGTGTGACACCCCTGGCCACAATCACCTCTGCTTGTACGCCCTCCTTGCGACGGGGGGTGGGGGGGGGGCACTGCTGTGTTGCCGCCTCTTCACAGCCTCGCCAACATACTCCGTAAGACTCATTCGCCACCACCACCCCTCCAACCAACTTCTCTTTCCTATCTTCATCACCACCACTACTACGTCATCTCGCTTCAAGAACATTTCCACCCAGCAGTTGCCATGTCACCCCCATCTGCCCCAGTTCAGTCATAGTTACGCTGCTGTTCCTTGAATCGACTCCACGCCATTCACCTTTCCATTATGCCATTCAAGAAACTCTTCAGCGGCTAAGTGTCGAAGAGGCTTCCCCATTGTTAATTGATTACTGGAGTATTAATCGAGCAAGGTTCGCCGCATCGGGGAATCGGGGCGAATCGAGTTTTTCCTGATCCGCCACGTCGCCTGAATTGGGCCGATTCGAATGGGAATCGGATGGGAATCGGTCCGATTCGATGGGAATCGGGCGAATTGGATTTCTCCTGATTTGATCCGATTCGACTGAATCGGACCGATTCGATCTGCCACGCCAAACCATGTAATCGAGTATCGACACCCACGAAGCTCGTCTAGTGGCCAAGTGTCCTTGAGGCTTCACCAACACTACTCGATTATCGACTCCCACAAAGCCCCTCCAACGACTAAATGTTCCAAAGGCTTCACCAACAATAATTGATTATTGACACTCCAAGTAGCCCTACCGGTGTCTAAGTCCCAAGAGCACCCCACAGAGGTAATCAACTAGCAACCCTTTATTAATCGATTATCGGCCTCAGGAACGCTTGTCAGCGACTAAGTGCTATGATGATCCTGTACTTGTCAAGGTGAACCAAGATGTTCGCAAGGTCCCTAAGTGCTTAGGCACATAAGTGTCTGCTTAGGCGTCGCCTAGGCAGCACTTAGGTCACTAATTAAAATTTTTTAAATATATATCTCCTAATATACTAAATAAGAATAAAATATATAAAAAATTACTTATAAGTCAAACATACGTGTAACTTCTCCAAGAGACTAAGTGCTATCAGTAGGAGAGCGAGTCCCTTGGAGAAGTTACATGTACATTTGATTTATTTCACTGGGCTTCAGATTTTTAATGTTCTATGTGATTTATTTAAATTATGAAATTTTTATTTAGATCAAATTATGAGAGATTAAAAAGTTAATTATGATTTTCTTCTTCAATCGAAGTGTTGACTTTTTCTAAGTGAGAGATATGATTTTTTTTGATATTTTTGTTAGATTCAAATAGGAATATTTTCTTATTTACATATAATATCTTAAGTAAATATTTGCTTAAATGATATTAAGAAAAATAAGGTATTGAACTATGCATCATAAGACCTATACCACTTAAAACATCATAGGGCCAAGGCGCCCAGGCGGGCCAAGGTGCATGTCTAGCCCACCTAAGCACTGCCTGGGGACGCCTTTTTGGGTCCCCATTGTGCAATAACTTGAAGTCATCTCTTTGTCCGGTGGTGTGCCAAGAGAAGTCTTTGACATAAGCAGTTTGTTGCAAGTATAATGAGGTGAATCATCAGGCAGAAAAACTACTCTTTTCATAATATAAGGCTTTAACCTCATGTGGTTATGAGAATTAGCTGTCGGAAATTCCCATAAGCATAGCATAAGCTCAATTCTTTGTTTTGATGACATGATCTTGAAATCAGTGGACCTGCTTTACTTCTTCATTGGTCGTTCAGAGTAAGGTGTTTGATCTTGCGTCAAACTGAAGGTTATATATGTCATACGGCCCTCCCTGTGTGGGCTGCCTGAGGATTGAACGAAGACTTCACCTTCCATGTTCCTCAAAGGTGACTTCCTCAGTTGATTGGTTCGATGCAGAGTGCTTACTGTGAATCACTTTAATGTATATGGATGTGGTTCGTGGCTTGTGAATGGGTCTTGTTCTGCAGTTCTAGACAACTCGTGGGCAACTGCATGCAGGTTTATGAGTTCTCACAGTCGGCTAATCTTATATACTTTTGAACAGGTTGGTGTTACACACTATTTTTCCTATTTGAAAGCAAAGGAAGAGCTTGGTTACACTCCCATGGTAAATCCTCGTGAGGGCATGGCTGCCACAATCTCTTACTGGCAGGAGAAGAAGAGGAAGGAGCTTGATGGCCCCACAATATACGCGTGGCTATTTGCCGTTCCTGGGATGTTACTGTTGTTCTGTGCAGCTTTTCTGCCCCCCTGTGGTTTCCTGGCGTGGTACAAAGCCTTGATTGTATTCGTCTTCAGGTCATTATGGATGGCTCGCCTTGTGTTCATTATTTCGGCGGCTTTGCATGTAGGTGAAGGTATCTACGCGTGGTACCTCGCCAAGAGAGTGGATCCTGCTAATTCCACGCGGTGGTTTTGGCAGACATTCGCTCTCGGGTTCTTCTCCCTTCGTTTTCTTTTGAAGAGGGCTCGAGAATCACGATGAGTCTTCTCCACACAATCGAGACCAGTTCCTATTGTCAAAATCTTACATATGATTGGAAAGAAATGGTAAAAAAAAAAAAAATTGATGTGCTGGGGCCGGGATTAACTTTCCAATATCAATTACATTGTTTCGAGGTCCCACTGGGGGGGCTTGAGTATCTTTGGTTGCCCCTATTTGACAGGAGTTTTGTCATCTTTTATTTGTGCTCTAGAACGATTTCTTCAAATGTTTGATGACCAAACAAATCTGCTTTTGAGGGTGCCGCGATCTTGTTTGATGAATATACTTTAAAACCAGGACCCAGTTATCCACAGACCTTGGAGGACTGCGGACTTCTGCGAGAGTGGTAATGGCCAGTGCCCAAGACCAGGTGCGGTGATGCGACATGAGGCCTTGTAGTTGTTACAGTTATGTGCCTGACGAAGGTGGCTTTGCTTTTGGCCACAAAAGAACCTAACAGCCGTATGGTTGGGGAACTGACTGGGCAGGTCGGCTGATGGAAACCGATAATGTGCTTTGACCACAGTTACATGGACTCGCCCAGTGCTTTTCTATTTTCATAGCTCGCTTTTTCTCAAGAAAGTATTCCACACTTCTGCTGGGAACAATAAAGTTTTCAACCTTCGAGCCCCACTCCGTTATGTGGGATATCCACTTTCTCAAAAGAAGAGACAGAGCCATCTCTGCCAACCAACCTTACCCTAATTCCAAGTTCCAATCGATAGAGGTGTTTGTTCATCAAGATCGCGGGGCCTCCTACCTTTGTTTAATCTCCTCTTCCCAGCACTTGTCCACAAAACATCAGTTTAATCTTCTCTTCTATCTAAACTCCCGACCAAGCTTAGTGATGGGAGGTACAGAGGGGAACATGTCAAGCCACATGTAGTCCATGTCTCTCGCTTAAATGCTCGGCGGCGGCAAAAATCCGAACCCTCCTTTTATAACCCAGATTTCCGGACCGGACCCTGGTGCCGTGTGAGACGTGTTTTGTATTTATTAACGAAAGAAACCAAAAGCAGCTCTTCACCACCTCTTCAGCTGGGGAGAGGTCCCGAGAAGAAACACATCGACATGAATGCCGATTGCCGATGCTCGCATTTGTCAGAGGTTCATGCAGACCAAGGCCGAAGAATTAATGAACCAGAGGCACCATTGCCCTGCTTTGCAAACACGGGAGGAGCTTCTTTTAAAGAAAAGCTCGCAGGAAAGAAAGGGCAGTTGCCTCAAGGAGCCCGTCAACAATCTCAATAATAAAGCAAGGCGCTGAGTCCTCCCTTTCCCGTTTGGTGCCTTCTTAACCTATAAAGAGAGGAGAGGCAGCAAGGGTGAAGGAGAACTGGATCTCTGGTTTCCCACGCAGCTATAAGCCATGCGCCACCTTCTCCGCACCGCCACCGCGGCCCTCTCCTACTTTATGGCGTTAGCATTGCTCAGTTGCGGAGCAACAGCAAGGTACGAGGAGTGGAAGTCCGCCACGGCCACCTACTCCAAGGAACCGCGCGGCTTCGTCGCCACTGGTACGTACGCCCCCATCCTCTCCTCCACGTTCATAGGCTCCCCATCGATCTCCAGCAGATTAATAGAAAGGGCTCTTCTCTCCTGCGATTTTCTTCATCTTTGTCCTCTCCTTGAGCAGTTATATATATGTCACAATGCTTCGTAGGAAACCAAGAGGCAAGAAAGAAACTTATTAGCTTCTCTGTTTATGTTGTTACTCTTATGTTTTGGGAAAAAGGGGGTGCTTGTGGCTATGAAGATCTTCGGAAGGCGGGCTACGTGAGGACATCTGCGGTGAGCACTTCCCTGTTCAACCGGGGGAGCACCTGCGGCGGGTGCTTTGAGCTGAGGTGCGTGGACCACATCCTCTGGTGCCTGCAAGGGAGCCCCTCCACCGTCGTCACCGTCACGGACTTCTGCCCGCCCAACTACGGCCTCCCCGGGGATTACGGCGGCTGGTGCAATTACCCGAGAGAGCACTTCGACATGTCGGAGCAGGCGTTCGCGGAGATTGCCGAGAGACGGGCTGACATAGTGCCTGTTCAATATAGAAGGTGAGTTACAAGACGTACGTGAAGGTCCCTCCGTTTAACGTATTACTGTTTTGGTTTGAATGAGTCCGTAAAGTCCCCATCTTTATTTAGTCTTGTGATGTTCCAAAAGCTAGATAAGTTAACAGTTTATTCCCCAATTTGTATGGGTTAATAATATTATCACATGAAGCTATATATATACATAGCAAGTGTTTGTTGATGCAGAGTCGACTGCGAGAGGAATGGAGGGGTGAGGTTCACAGTGAGCGGGAGCTCCCACTTCTGCCAAGTCCTGATAACCAACGTGGGCTCAGATGGTGAAGTCGCGGCCGTCAAAGTGAAGGGGTCGAGGACAGGATGGATCCCCATGGGAAGAAACTGGGGGCAGAACTGGCAGTGCAATGCGGATCTCAGCGGCCAACCCCTCTCCTTCGAGGTGACCACCAGCAGGGGAAGAACAGTGACCTCGTACAGTGTTGCTTCAGCTAATTGGCAGTTTGGGCAGACCTTCCAAGGCAAGCAGTTCCAGCGATAAGATCACAACGAAACATGGGCAGGCAATCCTTTGATTCATGGGCTGTGAATTAAGAGCAGCGATTGGTAGACTATAAAGAGAGGTGAGTTTCATCACTCTGGCTTTGCGCATGCCTGAGTAATTAATCTGGGTTTTGTTGTGATCGTAGAGACGAGAGTTTTTAGTATAGAAACTTAACGTTTAACCCATTAGCAGGTGTTGTAGTTTCCGGTCACAGGAAGTTGGGAACCAGTTACGTCAGCTACTTGTCAAGGTTTATCTTGTTTGAGGATCAGTAGAATGATACTATAATATAGTAGTAATATGCCTGCAAAACCTCGTTGGAAAGGTTACAAATCACCTCGGAACTCAATCATAATATTAGCCCCCGAGTCTTGCTGGTAGAATAGTTGCTCAAAGTTGGTGCTAGCTACCTCCATGTTAATGTACTGTGAATTCCGTCATCAGTGACGATTTGTGATCAGTCTTCGGGTTCAGTACGAAGGACGAAGCTAATCAAAGTGATCTCTCTTACTTACCTCACAGAATTGTGCATGAAGGGCTCGTTAGAGGCTAGAGGTAGAAGATGATTTTAGGGTTTCGTACCTAAATTCTTGGTTTGGAGGTGCGGACGGTCCCTTTGCCTTGTCACCGGAGACACAAGTTTCAGGGTCATGGCTCGAGATTACTTTTGGGAGCCCAGTAGTCATGTCATGGCCCATAAGATTCGGCCTGTTATCTTGGCCCATCTAGATGACCAATACATGTTGTTGGCCATGTCTTGGACATATGCCCATATAAAAGAAAAGGCTCAACAATCCATTCATCTCCGTTTACACACGAGCAGTTAGTCATAATAGCCCGAATGACTGAAAAAATGTGACAAAAAGGTACGAAGTGAATTTGGAAATTAAGGTGTACTGGTTCACAAATTCTCAACACTTGGGAATTAAATGACGAATCATCTCACATAATCTTATGTGATTGATTCATATAGAAATGATAAAGTTTGAAATTAATTAAATCTTATTAGAATATATATAATATATAGTATATAACTGTTTAAATCATATTTTGTCCTTACAAATTTTGTCAAAAGAATATTACCCTTGAGGAAAGTAGCAAAAAGAGAAGGACGGGAGGCCATACATGATACACCTGGCTAGTGGCAGCTCGGCTAGGCATCAGCGGGCCCCCGCTGCAGTAGACTATGCCGCCTACGTATCTTCGCGGCGAAGCAGGCCCCCGCAGAAAAGGGTAGGGGTGTTCACGGTTCGGTTCGGTTCGATTTTCTCCATTTTGGGAGAAATCGAACCAAACTGAACTTACTGTTTGAACCGAACTGAACCGGTTCGGTTCAAACCGAAATATTATATTTATGATAATTTTTAATATTTTATGACATTTTTGGGGGTTTTTATGACATTTTTTGGCAAAAACTGTTAAAAATGACTTTTTTTTGGTGGTCGCAAGTTTCGAACTCCCGACCGCTAGGCGCGTGGAGGGCGCGCGAAGCCACCCTCCACTGCGCTACCTTGTTTTTTTTGTTAATTTTATTATTTATATAATTATATATAAGTATTCGATTCATTTTGATTTCCCAACCAAAAACCGAACCTAACCGAACCGGTCGGTTCGGTTTGGACCAAATAATGAACAGCCTTAGAAAAGGGTGCCTTTCTTTTTCGAGGGTGTTCGTTTTCAAATTACGCTAAAGAAATACAAAGCATGTTCTATTACAGCAGAATACAATTTTTTTTTATTTTACAAGTTTAGGGCAATTTAGATTACATCAAACAATCTTGTTCTGTAGACTTGTCCATCCAGCTTCTCAAAATCTCTAGCCCACCCTTATGGAATCAGATCACTGAAAGAGCCCCCTCAAAATCAACGGAAAAAATGTTTTTTTTTCCCTGATTTTTAAAGTTTTTTTTATGTGATTATTAGAATAAAGAAAACAGATACATAAAAATATAATCCTTCTTTTATATATAACATGCCCACAGAGCTGCCCGTGTCATTCAAAGCTTCACGCAATCGGCACTTTCCAAACAACCATAATCATAACATTTCACCAAGTCCACTGCAAGGGAAGAAGCAATTTAAAACTCATTTGTCCAACAGACCCAAAGCTTGACATGTCACTATCTATCATACAAATCCAACGAAATCGAGCTTTACCTCCCATGGTTTCTCCCATTGTCTTGTCCTCATCAACAGGCCTTGTCAGCAGATGAACACAGGCAGGCACTCACTTGCATGAGAAGACACCAATAGAATTATCACATTGCGTACAATAATAATACATTTTTGAGTAACCAACAGCACCTCTCCACCATAGTATCCGGCTGGAAGACAACAAAGGAAAACGTCTCTAGGGAAATATGAGAAAGTAGTACCAGTCTGCCTTCTAGGGGTCTCACACAACCACAGGAACAAGACAACAATCGCCGGCTGAGCTACAACATCTTCCTACACATGAACAAGCACAGGTTACATGTGTGACACACCAGTCACTAGCTTTCCCCCCTACCTACAAAGGACAAGTTTATTTCCATGGCATGCTCGAGATCCCCAGCTGATTCCCGTTATTGCAGGCGCCCGAGCTCTGGTTAAGTGGGCTTCCAGGCCCGCCGGAGGACTCGCTCAGTGTGCCCCGCGACGGCGGGCTGCTGGGCCCCATGGAGACGCCGGGAGTGAGCTTGATGGGAGCAGGTGACATTTCCGGAGGGATCGTCGGTTTAGACTCTTTGCGGCCATCTGCAATGAAACTGCCCACTACGACCTGCAAAACATGAAAGAAACAAAGGACGATGAGTACAGACATGGGGTCTGCCACCAAAACACACTCAGTGTGGAATGTGGATGCAAAGAACACGGACATAGGGGCAGCACAAATCACGATGGCACCTTAGACGTGCAACACATATTTTACCGCAGTACTGCAGCTGTGTGGCAATGCTAAAATTAACTTTACTAGATATCAGCCAACTGTAATGTCAGAAAATAATTATTCCTCGAATAAAAAGGCTTATATTTCTCAAGAAGTTAACGCAGTTCCTAGTCCAACTGTGAAAACTTTCCGGAACCACAAAAAAAGCGAGACAACCACAGCCTAGAGATGAACTAGCGTGTCTGTAATGCAGGCAACTCTTGGTACCGCCTTTGGCATGTTACAAGGTGCAGTCAAATCTGACTGAAATGATCTCTTCCGCTTGTGATGACTCTGGCATTGCACTAAAGAAAATAGTTGGAAAAAAAAAACACCAAATCACCCTAGAAATTGTTGTCTATATATATGTTCCATCTTCTAGGTCATCCTTGAATGAAGAAACCACAGATTGACACTAGTTCATCTACTATAGTATACTCAGCTGCAAGTCACGTTTAGGATTCACCTGCACAGGTGATGCCGCTGTTAATAACCCAGCAACTCCACCACCCAAAACCCGGCCATCAGGACCTGCCAGAGATACACTCAATCCACCTGTTCGGCTGCGTTGACCACCACTCTCAGAGAGGAGGAAGGATCCAGATAATGACAGAATCTCAAAACGGCCCTGCACATGAAAATTGGGTTCCATTATATAATCCCCAGTGGCAAACAAGACATAAAAAAAGACATACTAGATGACAAAAGTAGAGGCTTCAGTTACCAATTAGGAAGAATATCGTGCATGCAGATAATTTTCCATGCATAATCAAATTTTATTACTGACCGTACTTTTTGAAAGTGGGAAGTACCATATTACTGACTGTACTTTGAATCAAAGGTAAATGCATAATCTAGGGATTGGCCGCATAACATCCGACACAAATCAGGATTGGAAATGGCTTATGATCAGCCTGTAGGATAAACCAATCTTGAGCCAATTCTAGCCAATTCACGTTGCTCTCCATCTTTTTCATTTTTTTCATCTCTAAATTAGAGGAGAGATCAGATTCCCCCCCTCATATTAGATGCATTGGCAAATCCTGATCTGAACCAGTCAAATTGGACTAGAATCAGCATATCTCAAAACCATGGCAAGCAGATACGCCAGATAAAGAATACCTCATAAGTCACTGTTCCACCAGACATAGCAGCCTGCCTGAGGGTCACATTTGATATAGCTCCATTTGCTGATAGAATGCAAACGGCACGAGGCCCATTCTGAGAAAATGACATGATCTTTGATGATACATCCTGCAGAGTGAAGCACTAATCAGAATGTTATGAACAAGCGCTTTGAAAACATTTAACAGACCATTTGCGGCATTGACAACTGATATCCATATAAGCTAGAAGCTATAACCGGCAAGTCTCATTTTGCCAACTGGAAAATACGATCATTTAATTGCCCATAAAGAAGTGTCTTACTGATCATTGACCCATTCATTAAAAGAGGGAAGGCAAAATAAGATGTGGCAATATCACTGTCTCCTTCACTTGGATAAATCATTTTTCACGAGAAAGTTGTTGATAAATCTGTTGCAAGCACTTGGCCTAATACATTCACCTGCTCATGTCATGTCATACGCTTGCTCACATGTTTCTCACCAGATAATACAAACTATGTGATCAATAAATTCAATAAACATGTTTCGTAAGTAACTAAAAACTTATAAGATAACTCAGATTATAACCCTCAACAAACGCTATGGCCTCTTCCACAAAGCAGATAATGGTCTGCTTGACAACATTATCTTAGAATGCATGATAACCAAAAGATAAAATTTTACATAGTCAAAGCAAGTTTTCAACTCCCTTTGGGTCACCTCTTACAAAAAAAAAAAGGAAAAGAGAGAGAGGGGGAGAATAATGACATATAACATAATCAAGCCAATAAAAAGAAATTTATAATCCGAAAACAGCAGGCAAAAGTCCTTTTGAGCACTTTGGATCTCCACTCGAGGCATAGTTTTCTGATTATCCAAGATTAATCGACCAGTCAGCTGTTAAGGATCTTTACATGATGAGAATAGGAGAGCACTAAGAAGGCAAAAAAGAAAGAGATTTTAGCATGCAAGACTCTTTCCACATATACACCCAAAGGATGAGCAGACCTTGCTCTGTTGACTTAGGAAGAGATGCTCTAAGCAGGTGATAATGCAGTAGCTTGTATGACTTTGTTATACACATGATATTTTTTATTCTCCTCCTTTTTCACTGATTAGGTTTCCATTTTTTGCTGCCATTTTCAACACTTTCTTTTGTTAGTCAAAGGGGCATTGGCTATGCATTTAATTTTTCTTTATTTCATAAGGGGTGTTATTATCAGCATGCAAGCTACTCTCCAGATATCAGCGCATCCATAAATTCCATATACCATCATCCCTGCAGGATTTTAGTTCCTTTATATGACAGTAAGTTTTCAAGATGCCTTTTTAGTATAAAAGGGAACTGATATAAACATTCGAGATTAGTTTTTGGGAAAACCTAATCAACATTTAGTAACAGTAATCATAAACATTAAAGAACCTTGTTAGAAGTTTACAATGTTTATCACATTAGTTTAACATCTGCCTAAAAATCTAAGAAGAATGTACAGTTCAAGAATAGCATAAAGGAAACCTAGATGTACACGCCGCAAAATCATTCTTTTTGAGTCAGTTAAATGCATTCAATTGTTAAGAGGCTCTCATGTTACTGGGCATTAAACCAGAAGCATAAACAAATCCATAATGTGCAGGAGTTAAAGCACATTTAGACTTCATCATGTAGAATACTTGAATCCAGATTTTATAATTCACAGAAAACATACTAGATGACAGCGATCTAGACTTGAAGATTGAGCTGCTAGCACCAACAGTGTGGACAGTAAAAATTCTAGTTATGTTATATAGAATCCAGATTTCACAATTCACAGAAACATACTAGATGACAGAGATCTAGACTTTAAGATTGAGTTGCTAGCATCAACAACGTGGACGGTAAAAATTCTAGCTATGTTATATAGAAACTCTCCTGAATGATTTAACATAACCTAATACTGTTTTGCACTGCAATTAAATGATCAACTGGCAACCATATGATGCATATGGGTCAGTAAGGTTGTGATGCTGCAAATAAGGTGATTGCCACATAATATTTCAATGCGCTCTTTTAGGTACACAGAAATCGATGTCATGTACCAGTACATCCAAACAAAAACAGGATATCTAGATGAAAGAATAAGATAATCATTTGGCACAAAGTGCATATAGTGTGAGTCATATTCCTGCGATGCATTTGCATCGGTTAAAATTCACTCACTGGTAGATTCCAGCTAACATGTTTATGCGCTAGGATTACAATTTAAAATTCCTTTATTATGTTTCAGAAAAGGCCTCCTGCAAAGAATCTTTTGCAAACAAGAGGTTAATCTAGATAACTAGTGGCAGAGTGAAGGCTAAATGCTTATTCATCTCCACAAAAATGAATAAGAAAGCATCAACATTTGCATCAATTTATTCTTTATTAATAGAGAAAGATACCATCAGGCACTCAAAAATTTACGTTCCAAAAGACATTGAGATGCAAATATTAGAACAGACAGATAACCAGGCAATGATTCCAAAGGATTTCTCCAGAGAGAAAATGCAGGATTACATTGCAACTAATACATCTAAGAAGAAATATGAATGAAAAGCTAACAGAGAAGAAGGGTAAGTTAGTCATAACCGTACACAAAGGGAAGAGCAGTGTTGATTCATAAAAAGTGCCTATATATATATACCGAAACTTTACAAATAACTGGTAGGATAGTTACCTCTCCAGTTTTCACGGTAATAACATGTGGGGTAAATCCAATGCCAGCTGATCCTGCAACGTACCTTTCTTAATAAGAATAGTTTAACAAAATTGCGCTAAACATATACAAGAAAGATGATGGAAAAATGATGCAACTTTACCAAGTTTGAAACATAGAAAACAAGAGAGGCAAACCAAGGATGCTCGACAATGATGAAGTAACGAATCTTTAGAAACAAAATAATTTAAGGTATCTAGAGTTAAAACAAAGGCAAGAAAATAACTCTAATATATAAAATATAGTAATTTGTGGAAGCTGAAGAGGATATTCCATGTTGCATCAAAATAAACCTGGTCTATCTGAGATTCTTAAGATGAAATCAACAGAATTATACGTATCTCTAAACTCACAAAATCATTAAACTCCTGAAAACCTCGGAATGAAGTATTGCAATGCATCATTCATTATGCATACCAAGTGATCATCAAATAATAACGAAGGCCATGTATCAATTTCCAAATGATGTAGTGGGCCAAATCTGACAACTGGGGAAAGGGCATATGCGTAATTTCATGAATTACAACAATGAATCAGGGACACAGGATACAACAAATATAGAGCAAGTAGCAGAACCAAACAGCTTTCCTTTTTCTCTTTTGGTAGAGTGAGCTCCTGCCATCACCCATAACCATCAAACTGGTCCAGGCCTGTCGGAACCCATACAACTAGACACACCAAACCACTTAAAGTTAGCGAGGGGCACCAAAACCCCCGGCTCGAAGGCTGCAACCATGCGACCAATGTCACATCACATCCCAGAGATCCACACAGACCGAACCACAAGACTCATCGGTCCCAACAACAATGAAAGGTAATCAAGCGCACAGAGAAGCTAGTAACGGATGGCCAAGAATCTGAGATATACCCAGAGCAGCCATCTGCTGCTTCTTGCCGGAACCCGGAGGCCGTCCTCTTGCCTTCTTTACGGAACCAGCTGACGCCGAGAGCCCAGACGGAGACAACGCCGCGTTCGGCGAGGCGCCAACGCCGGAGGAAGAGAACCCGGCCGACCCGGGCGCAATACCCGGAGAGGATGACACGGGGGCCAGAGCGAGAGCCATGGTCCCGTCAGGCCCGTACTTCCTCGGGCGCCCACGCTTCCGCTTCATCGGCGGCTCCCCCATGCCTATGTTTAGCCCAGCATGGGGAGCCACCATTGTTGCTGGAGCACTGTCCCCGCCGCCGCCCCCGGGTGCTGCTCCTCCGGCGCTGGCGCCCTGGTAAGTTGGAGAGCTGCTGGTTACCGGCTTGTAAATGGCGGTGCCGTCGGGGGTGAAGGCCAGCCGCATGTTCTGCATCGGTTGCTGCGGCTGCACCGGGTTCTTCTGCAACCCCATGCCGAACTGCTCCCTACTCCCCATGATCGCCTGCTCAGATTTCACCTCCATGCATGCACAAACTAAGAACCCAACTGTCTAACTAATTCTGGACTGATCAGTAGCTAACCATGGCAAAAAAAAAAAAAAACCCTAAGCTCTACCACTCAAAGAGTCAGCAAAAAAAACCAACAAGAACGTCTTCCAAACTAAGCAGAGTGACCACAAGACCCAGATGAACAACAGATCACAAGATTCGAACTTTCCGATTGAAATCTCCCGGAAATAAGCTAGGGATCTTCAGATCACCAGGGATCTGAAAAACCCTAAACCCCGCAGTGCAAATCCACAGTCCGGAAATTACAATAAGGCAGCAAAACCACAGAAGAAGTAAAAACAAACACCAGAGAGGGAAAACACGAACAGAAAAAAAAAATCCCCGAGACCAAACGCCGGAGTAAGGAAGCAAAAGCGCAAAAATACCCACCCAGGGAAGAGGATCGAGCTAAAAAAGCAGAGAAAATCCCCACCGGGGCCTCCGGATCGGCCAGGAAAAGCCCTCCTTTTTTTCGTGAATTCGCACGGAAAACCCAGAAAATCCAACACAAAAAACGCCCAAGAAATACGGAAAATACGGGGAAAGCGCAAAAGAAAAGATGCGAAATTTACACTCCAGACAAGAAAATAAAACCGAAACCCTAGCACCGGAATCCGGGGGGACACTCCAAACCCTCACCCAAATTTTCCGAAATTCCGGGACCCTCGTGCCCTTTTATCGTCTGAGAACTGCGGAGCCCCTTTATTAAAAAACAAAGGGAGAAAAATAAAAAAGAAAAGGCAGGTAAAGCTGTCCGAAATTGCTTTCGTACAGGACATATATTTTATTTTAAAAAAGACAAAAACCTATGCATTAACTCCACTACCCACTTTTTATTTATTTATCAGATTAATTAATCACCCCCAACTTCCCCAAACTATCCTCTCTTGCCTCAGAAAGAAGAAATTTGTGCATATACACTTCCAATTTTTTTATATTTTATGTTTGTTATACCAATAAAATCGTAATAACTTATCCGAATGGATTTGTGTATTTCTCAGACTTTTGATATGCTATTATTGAGTATATATGTTTCATTAAAACAGTTGATACTTTTCATGTGCAATATGATTGCTTGGTGCACAAACTGTAAACTTCTTTTCTTGTAGAATATATTATTTATTGATATTAAAACAAATAAATTGTTAGTGCAATTATAGTTGAATCAAAAGAAAATATCGGCAGCCATATTTTTGCGACGCCTCTCTCGCACTAGAAAAGGAAGTCAAAATTTGAGTTTGGCCTTATACTAACAAAAATGTCTTCATTAAATTAAGAGCACAAATGAGTGATTGCAAATGCAAAAAAGAATTCATTTTAAACTGGATAAAGCACGAATATCAAAGAAAGAATGGGCTCTAAAATATAAACATTAGAGATAAGTATGCAAAAAAAAAAAATTCAGGAAAAAAGAGGGAAACGATCACATGTGGGCCCCCTCTTGCTGATGGGAAGCTACCATCAAGAAGCCAAAATCTAATCGAACTCGGCCGCCCAAATCCGCTTCTTAAAACCACTCCAACCCTTTTGGGCCTTGACTTTTTTGGCCTGGGTTGGTTTCGCGTGGATTAAAAGTTTTTTTAAAAAAATAAAAATAAAAAGAGGAAAAAGTGGGCGGGGGGAAGCTCTATGCTATCTTGCAATTAAAGAAGAGACTACTCGACCCCCTTCATTTAATTATATAGGCTCAACTTTTGGACAGACGCGCCACAAATATTATTATCCAACATCTATATATGTTCTGAGACGTAACAAAACCCACCTCTCCCCTCTTTCTTTAAATTAAAAATAATGGTGGATCAAGACCCGACCCAGCTTGGGTGCAACCCCGTCAGGAACAACTTATTTTATTTTTATGGTAAGTCATAATTTTTTTTAAGAAATGAGTCGGATGTGGGTTTATTTTTTAATTAAATTATGTCATGTTTAGGTAGATATAATTGGTAGTTGATAGATGACCATTACAAGAAGATGCCAAATCAGTCTATATAGATCGATGACATAATAAATATTTTTCTTTCTTTTTAAATTTTAGGACTTATGAGAAAGATGAGGATTAACGAGTTAAGCTTTAATTCTTTTTACAGCTGGAAAGGGAAGTCTAGGGTTTCATGATGATAATAGTTGGGAGGTATTTAAATAAGACAATGGAGGGGTATAAAATTAAACTTATTAGATCATTATCCCGAGACATTGACCTTTTTGGGGTTTAGGCTTTTCAGTGGGCACTTCATTTGGCAAGTGACGTCAAAATGGTCAGGACAGCAGCGTTAAGTTTGGATAAACGTTTGCTGGCTACATCCAATGGAAACTCGCCAACGCATAGGTTGGAGGTGCAGTGCGCCCGAAGACTGGCGCGGGGGAAGCGTGGGTGAGAGGCGCTGTTCGAATACGGACAAGACGCCCACGTGATGGGTGCGCAGTGCGCACCTGCGACTCCGAAACGGTTCAAACCGGAAAAGCCGGAGCTGTTTGTAGAAAGTTTCTGACTCACGTGCCACCTGGCGGTTGCATTTATAATTAAAGAGATTATTTTACATTTTAATATGGGAGAATTAATTAGGGGTCCCTGTCAGAGTGTTGACTTCATTTGTAGTCCCTGTCAGAAAATCAGAAGTCATATGATCCTTACTTTTTGTGTTAGTTTAATTTCTAGTCCCTGCTTTTTTGTTTCTAGTCCCCGCTAATGAGTCTTGGAAGAGGAGCCGTCCTTTTAACATCAACTTTTTCCTATTTTGCCCTTCCTTCTTCTTCTATTTTCCTAGCTACATTCGTTACAGTTGCCTTTGTATCAGTTACAGTAAGCTTCTATGTCAATTATAGTAAGCCTTTATATCTGTTACAGTAAGCCTTTTTTTCCTTATGCACTATTACATTACTATTACATTCATTACAGTTGCCTTTGTATCAGTTACAGTAGGTCTTTATATCTGTTACAGTAAGCCTTTGTAACTGTTACAGACTATAGCTATAAGCTCTTACAAAAGAAAAAAAAAACTTTATTTGTTTGCAAGTGGTAGGATTCGAACCCAGGTCTTCACAAAGACAACATGAGGTACCATTACCACTAAGCTACAACTACATTTGTGTTACAACAGAACATATAATATATTAATTAAATATTGTAGTAAATATAATACTCTATTACAACTTATGTTAAGTCTTGTTACAGTCAATATCATTCCCTGTTACAGTATACATTAAATTCTGTTACAGTAAACACTATCATCTATTATAGTAAACATAATACTCTATTACAACTTATGTTAAGTCTTGTTACAGTTAATATCATTCCCTGTTACAGTATACATTAAGTTCTGTTACAGTAAACATTATCATCTATTATAGTAAATATAATACTCTATTACAACTTATGTTAAGTCTTGTTACAGTCAATATCATCTATTATAGTAAACATAATACTCTATTACAACTTATGTTAAGCTTTGTTACAATATGCATTAACCTTTGTTACAATATATATTAAGCTCTATTACAACTTATGTTAAGTCTTGTTATAGTATACATTAAGCTCTATTACAATGTACATAAGCTTTGTTACAATATACATTAACCGTTGTTACAATATACATTAATCTTTGTTACAATGTTTAATGTTTGTTGTAACATAGTTTAATGTTTACTGTAATAGATGATAATGTTTGTTGTAACAGAACTTAATGTAAGTGATATAAAGACTTTCTGTAATAAGTATGAAGACTTTCTGTAGGAGATATAAAAGCTTACTGTAAATGATATGAAAGCTTTCTGTAATTGATATGTAGACTTAGTGTAAGTGACATAAAGACTTACTGTAACAAAATTTAATGTATATTGTAATAGAGCTTAATGTATAGTTGTAATAGAGCTTAATGTATACTGTAACAAGACTTAACGCAAGTTGTAATGGAGCTTAATATATATTGTAACAAAAGTTAATGTATATTGTAACAAATGTTAATGTTATGTTTACTATAATAGATGACAATGTTTACTGTAACAGAACTTAATGTATATTGTAACATGGAATGATATTAACTGTAATAAGACTTAACATAAGTTGTAATAGAGTATTATGTTTACTATAATAGATGATAGTGTTTACTGTAACAGAACTTAATGTATACTGTAACAGGGAATGATATTGACTGTAACAAGACTTAACATAAGTTGTAATAGAGTATTATGTTTACTATAATAGATGATAGTGTTTACTATAACAGAACTTAGTGTATACTGTAACAGGGAATGATATTGACTGTAACAAGACTTAATATAAGTTGTAATAGAGTATTATATTTACTACAATACTTAATTAAATATATTATATGTTCTGTTGTAACACAAATGTAGTTGTAGCTTAGTGGTAAGGGTATCTTATGTTGTCTTTGTGAAGACCTGGGTTCGAATCCTACCACTTGAAAATAAATAAAGTTTTTTTTTTCTTTTGTAAGAGCTTATAGCTATAGTCTGTAACAGTTACAAAGGCTTACTGTAACAGATATAAAGACCTACTGTAACTGATACAAAGGTAACTGTAATGAATGTAATAGTGCATAAAGAAAAAAAGACTTACTGTAACAGATATAAAGGCTTACTGTAACTGACATAGAAGCTTACTGTAACTGATACAAAGGCAACTGTAACGAATGTAACTAGAAAAATAGAAGAAGAAGGAAGGGCAAAATAGGAAAAAGTTGATGTTAAAAGGACGGCTCCTCTTCCAAGACTCATTAAATGCTGAGAAACAAAAAGCAGGGACTAGAAACAAAAAGCAGGGACTAGAAATTAAACTAACACAAAAAGTAAGGATCATATGACTTCTGATTTTCTGACAGGGACTACAAATTAAGTCTAACCCTCTGACAAGGACCCCTAATTAATTCTCCCTTTTAATATAAATCTCTATAATCTCAATATTTTGAAATACATATCTAGAATTATCTGATTTTGAAAATTTTAATATCTATGTCTAGTTCCTAAAGGCAAGGTTGGCACTTATTTTAAAATGATGAAGAATAGAGTCCTATTTAAGAATAGGGTTACACCTGAAAACAAACTCCATGAATTACCTACATACCCTTAAATTTATGTAAAAGACCCGTATATCTTTAAAAACTTTTAACCAGCGTTGTCATACCCCTAAAGTTATTTGCCGTTGTGACACTACTAACGACGATATTTTTTGGACGATTATACCCCTCCTCACCTCCTCATTAACAAATACTCTTCTCCCCTTGCTTCTGCCTCTGCCTCCCCCTCCCCTCTACTCTGAGGGCATATAGATCGGAGCTCGCCCCCCTGCAACTGGCGCTTGGAGCTCACTTGCAAGGTTCTGTCTTCATCGGAGCTCACCCCCCTCCCCCTTTGCCTCTGCCTCTCCCTCTCCCAGTGGCGTTGACGGAGAGCCTAGATGGGACTTGCGAAGGGTTCTGTCTTCATCAGTGTGATTAATTTTTCCATTGTCATGATCAGTGAGCACCATGCCCTCGTACAATCATTGCAAGAGATGTTAATTTTCTCATTGTCACTTGTTGCCCAGCTAACTAGCCCAGAGGGGGGGTGAATGGGTTAATAAAAACTTCGATCTCTAATTAAAATCTGTTCACTGAAAGGATTGCACAACTTAACAACAAGGTTAGAGTTAGAGCAAATAAGACAACAATCACACAAAAAACACACCCAAGACACAAGGATTTTTATCCTGGTTCGGAACTCCTCTCCACAGGAGACCTACGTCCAGTCCCTGAGCAATATCTCAGGATTTCACTACCAAGGGTACAATCCCCCTTAAGGATCCTTACACCCAGCCTCAACTGGTCTTCCTTCAGCCTGAAGGGAACAACAACCACCCTGGATACCACCAGGTCTTCCTTCGTCCAGAAGGGAACACAACCTAATAAGAAAAGGGTGTGGAAACAGGCTTCAGACTCTAGCTTGACCAGCTACACACTGAAGCTTCTAAGCCCCCGAGAGAGAAAGAGATTTAACAAGGTTTTTCTCTCCAAGGACTACACAAGCTCTCACAAAATGAGAAAATTCTTTTTGAGCACAGAGAGCTAAGAGCTTAGAACAAGGTTGGAGTGGTAGCTTCGCTCTTCTTCAATGTTCTGAAGACTCGAAGAGATGGATTTCTTTCTTCTTCTGAAATCAAGCGTTGTTTTTCTCTTCTCTATATCTTCTTTTCCGTCTTGAGTCTTCTATTTAAACTGCTGATTCAAATTCGAACGTTGAAGTGTCCGTTGTCTCTTATCCTTGTGTACGTTAGACTGGTCACAAAGGAAGCTTCTGATCGTCAGTCTTTTATCCTTGTGTACACGCCAAAGAGATGTCATAGAACTTTGTATCTTGTGTCCAACGTTGTCCAGATGAGTCTTGTCAGATATCTGTAAGCATATCATCAATAAATAGAAGACAGCTAAGACTGCTGTCTATTGTTAGTTGAGATGGAACAGATATTGCAGTATATAGCAAGGCTCCTTTCTGTCTAAAAAAGTACGTAGACAGAGTAGCATAGAAATGGAAGATATTGTCTGCATGCATGGGAGATACGATCAGAGAGCATTTAATGCATAGCAGTCAACGGACAAGATATGACTTTGACTTTTCAACGCTATTAAAAGCATTATACTGATGCATCAAGAAATTCGATAAAAAGAATCTTGCTGACTTCATAACTTATGAAATCGTTATGAATTATAGCAAGTCGTTATGAACTGTAAGGAAATCGTTGTGATAACTTATGAAGTCGTTACAACAAGCAAGTCGTTGCGAGTTCTAAAGAAATCGTTACAAGAAATCGTTATGACTATCAAGTTGTAAGGAAATCGTTACACGAAATCGTTATGACTATCAAGTTGTAAGGAAATCGTTACACGAAATCGTTACACAAAACAAGTGTTATGAACTGTAAAGAAATCGTTATGAACTCTAAAGGAATCGTTATGACTATAGAGTCGTTGCGAGTTCTAAAGAAATCGTTACGAGATCTAAAGAAATCGTTACGACAGAGAGTCGTTGCGAGTTCTAAAGAAATCGTTACGAGGTCTAAAGAAATCGTTACGACAGAGAGTCGTTGCGAGTTCTAAAGAAATCGTTACGAGGTCTAAAGAAATCGTTACGGCTAGAGAGTCGTTGCGAGTTCTAAAGAAATCGTTACGAGGTCTAAAGAAATCGTTACGACAGAGAGTCGTTGCGAGTTCTAAAGAAATCGTTACGAGGTCTAAAGAAATCGTTACGGCTAGAGAGTCGTTGCGAGTTCTAAAGAAATCGTTACGAGGTCTAAAGAAATCGTTACGAGGTCTAAAGAAATCGTTACGACAGAGAGTCGTTGCGAGTTCTAAAGAAATCGTTACGAGATCTTAAAGAGTCGTTGCGATATCGATTTGTTTTGAGTTTCCCGGTCAAAGAGGAAATCGTTCTGCTTATCAAGGAAGTCGATACAAAGACTTGGATAGAAGTGAGATGAGACTTACCAGTTGTCTTGAACTTTCATTTTTCTTTTATTTCCTGTTCTCAAGGCTCAAGTAATCCATTAGTGTTATTTGTTAATCATCAAAATTAATATATAAATAAATGAAAATATTTATTATGGGGACAGTTTGGTCATCAATCTCCCCCTTTTTGATGATGACAAAATATACTAAACATCATAAAAAAATGAAATATGTTTTCAGATTTACTTTAGTTGTCTCCCCCATTTTGTCATTAAGCAAAAAGATAAGCTGTGAGACAAAGAAGAGAGAAAGATTTATATTAGGATGGAGAAAGATAATACAGAGGAGATAACAAGGAGGCATGCTGTGAGACAACAGCCCATGCCTTGATCTCAAGATCCTCAAAAATTTGCAGAAAAACGCCAGAGGCAACTGAGAAGGAGGGTCCCATGGAAGGGATGTTCCTCTGAATGTAGAGTTGCCTTTGCTGCTCTAAGAATTCTCCATACTGAGTTTTGTCCAAGAAGAATCTGTAGTAAGTACTCTTACCAAAACTGGCCCTATGGAGAAATCTGTCCAAGGAAATTGGATAGTGAATCTTTTGATTTAACAGATCCTGCTTTAAGGCATAGAAAGCAGAATATCTAGATGCCCATACAGCATAGATCTCTGGTATGGGTGCGATGGAATTTAGATCCATAAAGCTTCTGCAGAAAGAGCAGGCTTCCTCTGACTAACTAGATCTTGATTGATAGCTTCCAATTGCTGATAAGAGGCCTGATAGAGAAGCTCCCATTCTGATGAGGTGAGTCTTTCACACTCAGAAATGAGTGGAGCTAAGATCTGAGAAGACATGCGGCCAGAGTGGTATTCTCTGAAGATGAACCGCAAAAAGGAAGGAGATCTGCCCTGCTTGGCTGACATCCTGCCCATCTGTCTTGCAAACATATCTAGAGCATGTGACCCAGCATCGGAATCAAATACTAAAGAGTGCAGCTTCGGCAGAAGAACTGGAAAATCAACCTTGAAAGAGACAAAGTCTACCTTAAGAGGAAGGTTGAGAGGGATTTCTGATTTCAGCACAGTAATCTGCGAATGGAACTGGCAAAACTGAACTTCTGGAATTTTGTTCAAGTAACAGAAGTCACTGTACAGCTGAAAAGCTCTGGCAATGCGAATTTCCTTCAAAATGAAGGATCCCCAAGAGTTCTTGTGCTGGATGATAAACCACTCAGAGAAGGTGAGTGGGTGAGCTCTGTGAGTGAGGGATTCGGCCCTTGCAGTCAGGTATTTTTCATACTGAGCCTTATTTCCTTTGATAGCTGCCCACTGATCTTCAGTCTTGAACTCAGTGCCCTCAAGGATTTTGGATTTGAAAGCTTGGGATATCTGAGTAAAAGGAAGAACAATGTCCAGGTGTTCGGATAGGTTGAGAAAAGGAATACCATAAATGGTAGAAAGAATGCATTTCTGGAGGTATTCTTTGTAGATAGGTCTTCTCTTAGGATCAAGGGTAAGAGAGTACCATAAAGGAGGGTATAGAGGAACAGAAGGAGTGCTTAGAGATGAGAGGTTTTTCTCTTTTTCTTGGCAGGACTGGGAGGGTCAGTCCTGTGAATGTGAGAGGCTGTGGAAAGAATGGTGAGGAGGGTGTTCCTTTCAAAATTGTCTGGAACATTGGTGTCAAAGACACCAAGAGGCAGAGGTTTATCTGGAGGAAAGATAACAGAATTAGGAGGAGTAGGAGGATAGAAAAGATGTTTAGGATTAAAGGAAGAGGTTGGTTGAAGAGGAGGTGTTTGAATTTTAATAGGTGAAGGTTTGGGAGTTAATGAGGATGGAGCTGAGATGTGAGCTGGAGTAGGAGAGAAGGAGGGTTGAGATGAAGTAGAGGATGAGGAAGGTTGGGTGCGAGGCATGGGATGTTTTATGGTTGGTGGAGCAGGAGGTGCAGTAGAAGGAGATGAAGGTGTGGAGAGGGTTGGAGTGGCAAGAGATGAAGTATCAGGGGCCTTGGAGACTGACACTGGCTCTTTCCCTTTGGCCTGACTCTCTCTGACTGCTGAAGAGGGTCCTGAAGACCCTGAGGCTGCCACTGGTCCTGGTGACCTCACTACAGATGGCCCTGACCCTTGAGCAGATGGCCCTGCTGGCCCTGGTGGCCGAGGAGCAGCTGGTCTGCCCGGAGACATCCCACTGGACTTAGACAAAACACCCAGCATAGACTTCATGTCAGACAATTCTTTATTGAAGTACCTCATTGCATTTCTTATTGAAGATACGTCTGAGGAAGTTGAGGCTTGATTGGAAACAATGCCTTGAATGCTAGACTGAACAGATGCCAAGATCTCTCCTTGGGCTTTTAACAAGGCCATAACATGCTTCAACTTCACTTTCTATGGCCCTTCCTTGACCTCCTGTGAACAACTCTTTTCTGCTTACCTTGCTGAGAGACAGGCTCCTCTAGATTTATATTGCTTGCACTTGGGCCTTCACTAACATCAACCTTGGCTGGAGCTGGGATTTCCTGAGTAGGTGAACACTTCTCAGGAATATCTTCATTCACTGGCTTCTCAATCTCAGCTTGCTCCCCCTGAATGGGAGCAGGGACTTCAATACTTAAATGCTCCCCCTGAGCAGGAGCTTCTTCCAAAACAGCTTTTTCCAAGTGGCCTTCTGGCACGGATTCAGACACTTCAGGTTCTACTCTACTTTGCTCCCCTTGGCTAGGAGCTTCTTCCATGACTACATCTTGTTGAGTCCTGCTTGTATCTCAACATCAGCAACTTGTTCAGACTGAACTGTCGAATGACTAGGTGCCACAAGCTCCACCTTCTTTAGAAGTGGCTAAGGTGGAGGGAATGGAGTCCAATACTCTTTTAAGATAGAGGCAACTAAGGTGGTGGGCAAGGAGTCTGCCACACCAGCTGCACCTACTTCCACTTGAGCTTCGGATTGGCATTCCACAACTGGTACTTCTACTGCAGCTGATTCTACTGGTTCTTGTTCTGCTGCTGCTTGCTTGCTGCTACTGCTTCTTCTCTGCTGCTGCTGCTTGCTGCTGCTGCTTCTGGAATATCTTCAATAACTGCTTCTCCTTCAGCCACAGAGGACTTTGACCAAACTCCTTCTTGCACTGAAAAACCGCTTTTCTTTAGATTTCTGGACCTTATTGACTGGCCCATCTTTTCAGCTACTGCTCCTGACAAATCTACTCCAAAGTGCTTGAAAACCTTGGTCAGTAGATGAGCATACGGAAGGGAAACATTCAACTTGCTCTTTGTTTCCCATAACTGAGCATGTGCAAACATCATTCGCTCAATCATCACTGCGGCCAGGTTTATCTCTTTGTTCTGGATTGCCCAGAACATTATGTCCGAATCTGCCCTAGTGCATGAGGAAAAGGTAGCACTACGAGGTACTAAGATTTGGCAGACTATAAAGTGAAGCAATCTATTGAATGCGGACATCTGATTAATATCAAGCTTCCCATCCTTCAACTTAAATCCTGGACCGATAATCCCGAGACCTTTGACTTCATCATTCACAGAGTGAATGCCACTAAATCCAGAGGTCTTCACTCCAAACAATCACGCAAAAGCTCATGGGTTATTCTGATTTGGATGCCCTTGACAGAGGAAACAAGGGACCCATCTGCTTCTGACTTCAGACAAATGTAGAAGGCTTTTACCAAGTCCGGGTAGCTTACCTCACTGAAGGTGACCACATCCATCCACTGCAATCTTCTTAGAGTATCAACTAGCCTGGCCATGCCACTCTTCTCAAGATTCTGAACATCCACTGCCTTATTTCCGCAAATCTTCGTCTTCACAAACGTAAATCTTTCTTGCTCCTTGGGGATAAATACTCAGCACTGTAGCCCCCAACACTTCCGGAGATCAACGGAGCGGCCATGGGTGCAGAGAAGAAAAGATTCTGGAAGGGAGGATGATGGAAGGGACGGAAGTTCTCGAAGGAATTCTTCGCGGGAAGAGAAGAAGGCTTCGAAAGTTGCAGAGAGTCGATCCCAAAATCGTTAGGGCATCGGCTTTGGGTGAACAGATAGAGGATAAAAAGGGTAAAGGTAGAAGACGAGTCGATCCAGAGCGATTTGGATAAAATAATATTACTTTATTGAAAGGAGGAGCGCCAAAGGCGGTAAAGATAGAAAGCGACAAAAAGGTTTGACAAGTCAAACAACTTTCTACACAGAAGCGGTCAAAGCATATAGATAACTGAGTTTTGCTTAACTTTAACGGAGAGAGAACTTTCATTTAATCTGAAAAATTTATATGTCAATAAAATCACAGAAATTCTTTCACAAATTGCACATCCCTAGTTCCCTTCTAAGAGATGTAAATCTCTCTTCAGGTAGGGCTTTTGTGAAGATATCTGCCAATTGACCATTTGTATCTATAAACGAAATTTCTAAATTACCACTAGCTACATGGTCTCGAATAAAATGGTATCTTACCTCAATGTGCTTCGTCCTTGAGTGTTGAACTGGATTTTTGGTGAGGTTGATGGCACTTGTATTATCACACAATAGAGGAATTGATTTGATGTGAATGCCGAAATCTTCAAGTTGTTGCTTTATCCAAAGAAGTTGTGTACAGCAACTTCCAGCAGCAACATATTCCGCCTCAGCTGTTGATAGAGCTACTGAATTTTGTTTCTTGGATGTCCATGATATTAAGCATCCTGCAAGAAACTGACAACATCCACTGGTGCTCTTTCTATCTACTTTGCAACCAGCATAATCAGCATCTGAATATCCTATTAGATTTATCTCACAAGATCTAGGATACCAGAGACCTAAGTCATGAGTTCTAGCTAAATATCTAAATATTCTTTTTACAGAAATTAAGTGAGACTCTCTAGGGTCTGCCTGATATCTAGCACACATGCATACACTGAACAAAATGTCTGGTCTACTGGCAGTTAAGTAAAGTAATGATCCTATCATACCTCGATAATTCTTTTGATCTACCTTTTTACCTTTTTGATCACTGTCCATTCTGGTTGATGTGCTCATTGGAGTTGATAATGGCTTTGCATCTTCAAATCCAAATTTCTTTAACAGCTCTTTGGTGTACTTTGCTTGACAGATATGAGTGCCATCCTTCCCTTGCTTGATTTGCAATCCAAGGAAGTAGCTTAACTCCCCCATCAAGCTCATTTCGAATTCTCCCTGCATAAGCTTTTCAAAGTACTTGCAAAGAGATTCATCAGTAGATCCAAAAATAATATCATCTACATAGATTTGTACAAGAAGTATATGTTTAACCTTAGATTTTATAAATAATGTACTATCTACTTTACCTCTAGTGAAACCATGATTTAATAAGAAAGTACTGAGCCTTTCATACCAGGCTCTAGGAGCTTGCTTTAAACCATATAAAGCCTTATGTAGTTTAAATACATGATTTGGAAATTCAGTGTCATCAAAACCTGGAGGTTGTTCAACATAAACTTCCTCCTTGATGAAACCATTTAAAAAGGCTGATTTGACATCCATTTGAAAAAGTTTTAAATCAAATGCAGATGCATAAGCAAGTAAAATCCTAATGGCCTCAAGTCTAGCTACAGGTGCATAAGTTTCATCGAAATCTATGCCTTCCTCTTGGGAGTAGCCTTGAGCCACCAATCTGGCTTTGTTCCTTAAGATTATTCCAGACTCATCCAGTTTATTTCTGAACACCCACTTGGTGCCAATAACTGAATGATTGGATGGTCTAGGAACAAGTGACCATACTTGGTTTCTCTTGAACTGATTTAGTTCATCTTGCATGGCTAATATCCAAGATTCATCAGATAAAGCTTCATTGACTGTCTTAGGCTCTATTTGAGAAACAAATGCTAAATAATCGCATGGAATTACATTACCTCTAGTTCTTACCCCTACAGATGGATCACCAATGATGTTTTCAGGAGGGTGATCTTTCTGATATCTCCATTCCTTTGGAAGATCTTCATGTTGGATTTCTGTTTGCTGCAGTTCTTCCAGAGTTGGATCCTCTTTGTCCTTAATTGAAGTATTCTTTAATTTTTCGGACAAGTCATCTGCATCATCAATGTCACTAATTTCTTCCTTTTTCAAGGAAGGGTTAGATTCATCAAAAATAACATGTACTGATTGTTCAATCAATAAGGAACGTTTATTGAAAACTCTATAACCTTTGGGTTTAGAAGAGTACCCCATGAAGATGCCTTCATCTGATTTGGCATCCAACTTACCAATGTCCCTTTTTCCATTGTTATGGATGAAGCAAGGACATCCAAATATTCTGAAATGGCTAATCTTTGGCTTCTTTTCTTTGTAGAGTTCATAAGCAGTCTTTTTCAGAATTGGCCTGATCATCACTCTATTTATGATATAACATGCAGTGTTGATAGCTTCGGCCCAGAAATATCTTGGCAGATCATATTCTGACAACATGGTTCTTGCCATATCCAAAAGAGTTCTGTTTTTCCTCTCAGCAATTCCATTCTGTTGAGGTGTCCTTGGAGCTGAGAAGTTGTGCTCAATTCCTTGATCATCACAGAACTTCGTAAACTTTTCATTCTGAAACTCACCACCATGATCTGATCGAATAGAGACAATTGAGAATTTCTGATCTTTCTGAACTTTCTTACTGAAGCTGACAAAATTTTCAAATGTGTCATCTTTGTGCTCTAAAAAGGATACCCAAGTGAATCTTGAATAATCATCAACTATTACAAATCCAAAATTCTTTCCTCCCAAACTGGTAGTCCTCATTGGCCCAAATAAATCCATGTGAAGTAGTTCTAAGGGCTTTGAGGTGGTTACTACAGTCTTTGATTTGAAGGAGCTCTTGGTGTGCTTTCCTCTTGCACAAGGTCTGCAAATGCTATCCAATCTGAAATTTACCTTTGGCAGTCCTTCAACTAGTTTTCTCTTTCTGAGCTTGTTCAACCCATCCAAGCTGCAGTGGCCCAATCTTCTGTGCCACAACTCAGTTGATTGATCTTTACTAGCTGCCAAACACACATCTTGATCCTTGAGTTCCTCGAGATATAGAACATACAAATTTCTTTCTCTGTAGGCTTCAAATATGACTGCACCATCCTTTAAGATACTGCATTTTGATTCTTGAAACTGAATTTGATGGCCTTTGTCACACAACTGGCTGATGCTGATGAGATTGTGCTTTAACCCTTTGACCAGCATTACATCTCTATGACTGATTTTCCTTTGATGTTCACAGACCCGCTTCCTATCACAGTCCCTTTTCCATTATCTCCATAGGTGACTGTACCTTCTTCAGCTTGGAGATCAACAAATATCTTCTTGTTGCCTGACATATGCCTTGAGCACCCACTATCCAAATACCATTTGGATGCTCGAGGGTTAACCTGAAATGAGAACATCAAGCTTTAGGTACCCAAATTCTTTTGGGTCCTGATTGGTTAGTATCATCAACTTTACCTTTTAATATCCATTTTTTATGTCTTGTTGGGCATGTAATTTTAATATGTCCTAACTTGTTGCAGTGACTGCAGCAGGATAACTTAGTCACTTTTTCTATATATTTGAAATCAGCTTTGTATGCTATATCTTGTTCGGGTACAAATTTTGGTGTTGGATATGTTTTAGGGTATATTATGGTTTCTTCATTGTCTGGGGGTGTATATCCTAATCCATTTTTCTTTTTACCCGATCTCCTAGCACCTTTTAATATTAAAGAGTTTTTACCATTGGTGAATTTTTCTAGTGTACTTGATAGATTATCATTTTCTTTATTTAGTCTTTCTATTTCTATTTTAAATTCACCTAAGTCTTCTTGTTTTTCTAGAATTTATTTCTTATTTTTCTTTTAAATCTTCACATAATAATTCATTTCTTCTTTTATGTTCAGTAATTTGTTTTTCAAGTTCTTCATTTTCTGTTCTTAGGTCTGATTTGTATTTTCTAAACAGATTATATTTTTCTTACTAGTTTTAAGTAATTTGCATACTTCTTTGTATTTTTCATAAAGTTCATTAAAAGCATTTTCCAAATTATCAGAATCTGAATCATTGCATGAATCAAAAGAAGAGTCAGAAGTTACCTTGTCTTCGGTGTTGGCCATGAGAGCCAAGTTGGCTTCTTCACCTTCACTGCTCGAGCTTGACTCACTGTCTGAGTCACTGCTGTTCTCCCAAGCAGCTGCCATTGCTTTCTTTTTGTACTTCTTAAATCTTCTGAAGTTGTCCTTCTTCTTGTGATCACTCTTTTGATCATGGGACAATCTGCCTTGATGTGTCCAGGCTTCTTGCATTCATAACAGATCACTTCTCCTTTCTTTTGATCCTTTACTTCTGGTTTTCTAAAGTCTTTGTTTTTCTTAAAAAAATTTCTTCCGGACTGATATTTCTTTTTCTTTGCTAGAATCCTTTGAAGTCTTCGAGACAGCATGGCTTCTTCATCATCACTGTCTTTACTACTCTCACTATTATCCAAAGATTCTTCTGAATTATCTTCACTTGCTTTGAGAGCATTTGATTGTTTCCTTCTGCTGGAGGATTCTCCTAATCTCTCCATGTTTATCTCGTGAGCCATGAGAGATCCTATTAGCTTTTCCAATGACATTAATTTTAAATCATTGGCTTCTTCAATGGCTGTTACCTTCGGAGTCCATGAAGATGGTAAAGATCTGAGGACTTTTCTAACCATATCTGGTACATCATAAACCTTTCCCAAACCAGCTAATCCATTTGTGATGTCAGTGAATCTGCTGAACATCTGAGTTATTGATTCACCTGTCTGCATCTGAAATCTTTCATATTGAGCTACTAGAATATCTATTCTTGTCTCCTTTACCTTGTCTGTCCCTTCATAGGTAATTCTGAGCTTTTCCCACATCTCCATTGCGGATTTGCAGGCTGAGACTCTATTGAACTCTTTCTTGCTTAGGGCACAGCATAATATGCTCTTGGCTTTGCAGTTTAAGGATATTCTTTTCCTATCATCATCTGTCCACTGAGCCTTAGCGTTTGTGACCAAAAGATCACCTTCTTCTACAATGGACCAGATTGTGTAATCATGACCTTGTAGAAAATATTCCATTCTAGTCTTCCAGTATGTGTAATCTTCTCCATCGAACAAGGGAGGCCTGTTGACTGACTGACCTTCGAAGTTACTTTGGGCTGCCATTGATCTTTGCTCTTCAGATCGTTGGATCTTCTTCTTTGTCGAAGAGACGGGCTCTGATACCACTTGTTGCCCAGCTAACTAGCCCAGAGGGGGGGGGGTGAATGGGTTAATAAAAACTTCGATCTCTAATTAAAATCTGTTCACTGAAAGGATTGCACAACTTAATAACAAGGTTAGAGTTAGAGCAAATAAGACAACAATCACACAAAAAACACACCCACAAGACACAAGGATTTTTATCCTGGTTCGGAACTCCTCTCCACAGGAGACCTACGTCCAGTCCCTGAGCAATATCTCAGGATTTCACTACCAAGGGTACAATCCCCCTTAAGGATCCTTACACCCAGCCTCAACTGGTCTTCCTTCAGCCTGAAGGGAACAACAACCACCCTGGATACCACCAGGTCTTCCTTCGTCCAGAAGGGAACACAACCTAATAAGAAAAGGGTGTGGAAACAGGCTTCAGACTCTAGCTTGACCAGCTACACACTGAAGCTCTAAGCCCCGAGAGAGAAAGAGATTTAACAAGGTTTTTCTCTCCAAGGACTACACAAGCTCTCACAAATGAGAAAATTCTTTTGAGCACAGAGAGCTAAGAGCTTAGAACAAGGTTGGAGTGGTAGCTTCGCTCTTCTTCAATGTTCTGAAGACTCGAAGAGATGGATTTCTTTCTTCTTCTGAAATCAAGCGTTGTTTTTCTCTTCTCTATATCTTCTTTTCCGTCTTGAGTCTTCTATTTAAACTGCTGATTCAAATTCGAACGTTGAAGTGTCCGTTGTCTCTTATCCTTGTGTACGTTAGACTGGTCACAAAGGAAGCTTCTGATCGTCAGTCTTTTATCCTTGTGTACACGCCAAAGAGATGTCATAGAACTTTGTATCTTGTGTCCAACGTTGTCCAGATGAGTCTTGTCAGATATCTGTAAGCATATCATCAATAAATAGAAGACAGCTAAGACTGCTGTCTATTGTTAGTTGAGATGGAACAGATATTGCAGTATATAGCAAGGCTCCTTTCTGTCTAAAAAAGTACGTAGACAGAGTAGCATAGAAATGGAAGATATTGTCTGCATGCATGGGAGATACGATCAGAGAGCATTTAATGCATAGCAGTCAACGGACAAGATATGACTTTGACTTTTCAACGCTATTAAAAAGCATTATACTGATGCATCAAGAAATTCGATAAAAAGAATCTTGCTGACTTCATAACTTATGAAGTCGTTATGAATTATAGCAAGTCGTTATGAACTGTAAGGAAATCGTTGTGATAACTTATGAAGTCGTTACAACAAGCAAGTCGTTGCAAGTTCTAAAGAAATCGTTACAAGAAATCGTTATGACTATCAAGTTGTAAGGAAATCGTTACACGAAATCGTTATGACTATCAAGTTGTAAGGAAATCGATACACGAAATCGTTACACAAAACAAGGTGTTATGAACTGTAAAGAAATCGTTATGAACTCTAAAGAAATCGTTATGAACTCTAAAGGAATCGTTATGACTATAGAGTCGTTGCGAGTTCTAAAGAAATCGTTACGAGATCTAAAGAAATCGTTACGACAGAGAGTCGTTGCGAGTTCTAAAGAAATCGTTACGAGGTCTAAAGAAATCGTTACGACAGAGAGTCGTTGCGAGTTCTAAAGAAATCGTTACGAGATCTAAAGAAATCGTTACGGCTAGAGAGTCGTTGCGAGTTCTAAAGAAATCGTTACGAGGTCTAAAGAAATCGTTACGACAGAGAGTCGTTGCGAGTTCTAAAGAAATCGTTACGAGGTCTAAAGAAATCGTTACGGCTAGAGAGTCGTTGCGAGTTCTAAAGAAATCGTTACGAGGTCTAAAGAAATCGTTACGAGGTCTAAAGAAATCGTTACGACAGAGAGTCGTTGCGAGTTCTAAAGAAATCATTACGAGATCTTAAAGAGTCGTTGCGATATCGATTTGTTTTGAGTTTCCCGGTCAAAGAGGAAATCGTTCTGCTTATCAAGGAAGTCGATACAAAGACTTGGATAGAAGTGAGATGAGACTTACCAGTTGTCTTGAACTTTCATTTTTCTTTTATTTCCTGTTCTCAAGGCTCAAGTAATCCATTAGTGTTATTTTGTTAATCATCAAAATTAATATACAAATAAATGAAAACATTTATTATGGGGACAGTTTGGTCATCATCACTGGTTGTATAGGTTGATGATCGTAGTGGATGTTAATGAGTCAAGGTACTGCTGCGCATTCTACTAGTCGAAGTCTGATTGCTCCAGACTGTCATTGTAAGAGAGAAAGTAAGACCTATATCTTGTCTCAAGTATGGAGCAAAGGGAGACGATTCTATCGATGTGCACAATAGAATGTAAGCCTTTAGAAAATGCCTACAAACTGTTTGATAATATGCCTTTGAGATTGCGTTGATTTAATTGATGCGTTTTCGTAGGAAGACAATACTTGCAGATACTTTGCATGGGCTAGTGATGTGCATCATTCCACGGTTGACTTGAAGTATCAGCTAATGAATGTGGAATCACTCTTGGAGTCGAAGTTTAGTTCCCTTGAAAAGAAGTTAGATTAGTTTTATGCAATTGAATTGAAGGTGGAGAAGATGGAAGTAGACGTCTAGGAGTTGAAAAAGTGTTGGAGGAAGTCAGAAAGATCACTTACATCTTGCAATTCTAGTTGCTTTGTACGTTGTGATTTACTATATAATTTGATGTAAGAAGTGGGCATTCTTGTGCCATTGAACTTGCACTAATATAATCTGACTAATGTATTATGCAATCAGATGTAACAAGTCAGCCTTCTTATGCCTTTTAAGTTGCAACCATACTTGACTATTAAATTGTTTATTACATAGCAGTTTTGAAACCACTTTGCTTCACAAAACATATCATTCAGTAATACCATTCAACTTGATTGTTAAACTGTCAATTACATAGCAGAGTTTTAAAGTCACTTTACTCCACAAAAGTTACCATTCAAAGCATAATTACAAAACACTAGACAAATATTTCAGAGTTTAGCCATACAAGGCATAATTGCAAAACACCATCTGAACAAAAACCTTAAATTCCATGTCAGAACTCATTGCTGACCATAAACACCTACTAAATGCTAGTGCTAGGCCTTGACCTTGCTAGCACAAATCTTGCTCTGCCCTTTTGTCCAATTGGTAGACGAGTAGGTCTAAGCTCACTAGATACAGCATGTATTGAGGTTGAAGTAGTCTTCTTCGGCCTCCCAAGAGGTCTCTTACAAAAACTCCAGTAATAAATAACTGAAATACCTAAGAAGTGCTAAAGCAATCAAATAGTTTGAAGAAAATTATATTTCACTTGACCCTAGTGTGTTTTGGATTGGGTTCTTGCATGTGCTTGAATAGTGATCAAGTCGACCACGTCTAGTGCAATTATGCTGCTTTTTTAGTCTTCCTGGCTCATCAGGATCTCGAATATGATTCTTTCTTGGTCTTCCAGGTGGACGCCTTACATTTAGTTGGAATACTTCCACATCAAGCCTGACCCAACTTTTTTTGTTAGGCATAGGGCTGATGTTCTGAGCATAAATTGCCTTATATGTGGCCACATTATAATAATGAGACACATACTCCTCCCACTTCGGGGCCCTATTGCATGATAAGAATGCACATGCATATACACAAGGATGTAACACCCCAAAATTTAATATCAAAATAATAATATGATATCAAAAAAAAGATTATAATTTTCATAAAAGACATAAATACTTACTAGAAACATGATTATCTTTACTTTAGAGATATTTCTACATTAATAAAGTGACCCAGATACTGTCTTCAAATGTGCGCACTCCGACAGGGCGCTACCAGAATTCAATAACGGAATTGAAATCTAAAAACACCATAATTCTAAAAAAAAATGTGTTGATTCTAGAAACGTAAATTTCATGAATCATTGACGTTCGGATATCAAGATTAAGTCGACATAATGATTTTTTGAGTAATTTTTTCTGGATGAAAAAATAATTTTAAAAATTAAACTAAAATCATCATAATTTGTAAAACCTTTCAATTAGCTCATGTTTGAAATTTTGACTTGATTGGACATCATTTGGATACAAAAATAAAGAGCTAAAGGGTCTGGATGAATTAAATCCTATTTACGTAACCCATTTTCTTGAAATATTCTACTTACGTAACCTTGGTTACGTAAGACCTTTATTCCTTGTGTATATGGGTTACACATTCCTATACTACGTGTTGGCAGTGAAAGCTTCACTGTGAATGTGGCTAGGCTGTGAGAAAGGGAAGCTTGTACCCTTCCTTGCACACACTCGTGAAGGTTTACCCACTTGCTCAACCTTCCACCCTACTTCTACCGTTGCTTCTGCTGAAGCTGCTGCTGCTCCTGTTGTAGCTGCTGCTCCTACTGTAGCTGCTGCTGTTGCTCCTGCTATAGCTGTTGTTGCTGTCGTTCCTACTGTTGCTACTGCTGTAGCTGCTACTGTTGCGACTCCTATTACTACTCCTCTTGTAGTTGCTACTGCTACAACTGCTACTACTACTGCTGGTTCCTTTGTTGAAGAGAAGAGGAGGATTTGCATTCCTCTTCGGCTAAGTAGGTTCCTCCCTATGATTCTTCTCCAATTTCTTAACTTCATGCTAGTAGTCTCTTCATCTGTATAAACCCATGTTTCCTATTTGTTCCATGCTCTATAGGAATTTCTTTTCTCTTGTTCCCACCTTTTTGTTAGAATCTTTAAGGATAATCGTTTACCTTGGTATTATCTTTGACTTGTGTTCAGTTAGGATGTTAGAAGTGTGAACTCCTTATTCTTCTTTCACTTTGTTCATATCTTTAGTGGAAGTTCATGTCTTTAGTTATTGATTCACGTACTTGATGTGAGCTTACTTCCAACTTCAAGGAAATATTCTTTTCTTCCATAAGTGTTCCACACTTCCACATCACCCATACTATAAAGATCACCTCTCTTTGTCTATCTTTTTCTTCATGAAGTATATGTGAAGAAATGTACTTAGGACCCACAATTGTTGTTTTGATCCTTCATGGAACAATAGAAACTCTTAGAAGAGTCTCTTTAGTCGGTTTTAAATCATTCCTAGAAGCATAACCTGTGACTGTCGACAGACAGAACCTAGCTGCCGACAGATATCTTGCTTCCAGAACCCAGAATTCCAAAACAACCAGTAGAGGTTGACAGATGGAACCCATCTGTCGACAGATGACAACCATCTGTCGACAACCACCTATAGCATGTCGACAACTAAGGGCCAGATTCCAAAATCTAGTTCTGGATGAACAAGTAACTGTCGACAGCCACCTTATGGCTGTCGACATCCACCAGTCTGTGATTTTAACTAGAATCATTCCTTTCCCAATCCAAGGTGACACACTTTTGTATTGTCCAATCAAGTTGTTTTCCCCATTTTCTTGAATTCCAACTATTATACCACTAAGAGGAATCATGTAATCATCATCTACAACCACCTTTGGATTATTCTTAGACATCCTAAAATATTTTGATTCTTATACCTTCTAGATATCTTTGAGCATTAATTCCTAGAACCCTGCTTCTTGTGATATTGTTTTACTTCTAATGAGTGCCCAAGTACCATGTATGTATATCAAAAATGGAAATGGGATGACGTACTTTTGGGTCTTCAGACTCTCTCTTGATTTAATGCCTATGCAAATGGGGCAGATCCAGTCCCGGGAGGAGCACCCGAATTCGTTTAATCTGTGCAGAGTGGTATGGATCTCTAGGGTGTTTGGCATGACACCACTACATGCTAGATTGGTCGACATTTCCATGAACTATGTTGAAACATGATTGTTTATTGCTTGCTTGAAGGACTGGACATGACATCTCTACACATACACTTTCTTTATTTCCTTCTGAATTATTGATCATATACACTCGTGCTTTGCTATTTCATTGATGGTCACATTATGTTAGTTCTTTGGCATATTATTTCATGCTTGTTACTATTTGATAATCATGATTCACTTCATCTATGATCTGATTTGTATCATTTTCCATTACTTGTATTCAGTACTTATTACCTTCTTGTACCTCAATTATCCTTGACTCATGTAAACTTTTATATTTTTTATTTTGAAGGATAAATCCTACTGGGCAAGAGTGTTCATACCTACTTTTTCTCAGGTAATCTACAGTTCTAGAAGACGGAACATCAAGATTTGTGTGCTGAGATATCAATCTTTGCGGTGTGTACCTTTGAGTTGTAAATTGAAAATTATGTAATACATGTAGAATGACAGTTAATTAATTTTTATTTAGTGAAGCCCTCGAGCAATTTCTGCTCGAAAAGTTCAAAATTTACTCTTGATTTCTTATTCGTTCCGTTTCGGCATTTATAGATATGTTAAATGTCGGAACGTGATAGAATGGTATCAGAGCATCGGTTGAGGATATAAATACTTTAGAGTTATTGGTCTTCAACATCCTGTAGTGACATGTGAGGATGGGTAGAAAGCATGAGGTTAAGCTAGATAAGTAAAGTTAGATATAGATCATGTTGTGTATGAAATGAATATGTAGAGGTGGGTGAATAGATATTGATCAATTAAAATTTAAGAGGTTAAGACTATGATTCATTCAGATGAAACATTGTAGTCGGTGCACATCAAACCTCACAGAGCAAGCAAAAATTTTATGGTGGTTCGGCTCCTGTATGGAGACCTACATCCACCCCTCACTAAATCAAGTGAGGTTCCTCTAACAACTTGACTTGGATCAGTAAAGAAAGTTTCAGTAGAGTCAACTTCCTGCTTTCTAGAGTCTATCTCATCTAAGTAATTGCAGTTCTGACTAACTGTCCATCATGTAGAGTTGACTTTGTAGCATCTTAGTGTCAACCTCACATACTGGTAGAGTCGACCTCAAGTAGTATTTTTCTCTAAGCTTTAACTGGAAACTTGATTAGTGTCGACTTGATCTCCATGTAGTGTCGACCTAAGGTGATACTTTGAACTTCCGCGCTATAGGAAATCCATCAAGCATCGATCTATCCTTTGAATAGAGTTGACTCATATGCATCACCAAACTTCAGTAGCTCACTCAATATTATTTGTATGTCGACTTATGAAGTAACCTGAGTCAACACACTAAAAAGAGCCTTTGACTTTGTGAATTTTCTTATGATATAAAAGACTTGTGTTAGATATTTATTACATTTTGCTTGACTTATGACATCATCAAAACTTGGGACACAATATAAATCATCTGTCATATCTCATAATCCTATAAGGAAAAGACATCATTTAATCACGAAGGTTAATGTATCAAGTAACTAGATACACACAGTAACATCTGTACTAATAGTATTAGTTAGAAAAGATGAGTTTTAAACTACATGATTGATTAACCAAATTTAAATTTGTTTGCTCAGCCAACGGGATGGGAGACGAAACACATTGGAAAGAGGTTCAATATGCAATGAATAACCTTGCTCAGTCCTTGGAGCGAGTAGTTTCAGTCGGTGATCAAGGGAAAATGGAATTACATGGAACTATTAGAAGTACAAATCCCCAAGAAACAGTGAGTATTACAGTATCTATATGGAAGAGAATAATTTCCTCCAATAATAGAGAAACAACTGGTAATAAGATGGTGAAGAGGAACAAGAAGAGCAAAAAGATCAAGAAGGACAACAAGCAAGAGAATGTCAAGGCACAACCTAAGGAAGCTTGTGCGTGTTGTCACAAACCGGGCCATGTCAAAGAAAATTGTTGGTAGAGACAAGGAGCATGTCTGAGGTGTGGAAGTCTAAAGCATTGTATCTCAAAATGTCCTGTACCATCTCAGAACAATGACAAGAGTTCAGGAAGACTTTAAGCTATAAGGAGAATTGACTGAGGCTATTAGAAGTAACTTTTATGTATAAGTCAGTAAGACTAGAGTATAGTGAGAGATGCTTGAGTTTAGTTGTCCAAACCTAGTAAGTTTTGCCAACCAATGTAATTTTGTAAGGATGATTATACAGTTTTGTACTAGAAACCTAATGTGATAAATATAATATTTGCTGTCTATCATTATATTCTTAGTATTCATCATTCTCGTCATGCTTTATCACCCTTTCCAAGGAATATGTATTCCTATAACTCTCTGATGACTAAGATTATTCCTTGGTAGGGGAGACCTTAAGTATAATATGCTATTAACAAGGATCTGCTCAATATTTAATATGCTACTGCCAGAAATAAAGAACATAGTGGAGGTTGCATCTAATTGAACCCATGTTCACAACATGGCTCCTTAAGATCTAAAAATGCTAATTAATATTAAGCTCCCCATCAACTGACGATGTCATGACAACAAGATATATAGAGTGTACACGACGTATGACATAATAATCATGACAAGATTGGTAAGACTAATCTGGATTAAATAAAATTTAAAAAGACTGAAAACTTAATCCTTGTGATCCATCTAAACTAGTCATGGAGTTTGGAGGACCAAACTCTTTTCTTAGTGGGGGAGGAATTGTAACACACCAAAATTTAATACCAAAATAATAATATGGTATCAAAAAAAATTAGAGAAGATTCTAATTTTCATAAAAGATATAAATATTTACTAGAAACCTGATTATCTTTACTTTAGATATATTTCTACATTAATAATGTGACCCCGATACTGTCTTCAGATGTGCGCACTCCGACAGGACGCCACCAGAATTCGATAACCAAATTGAAATCCAAAAACACCATAATTCTCAGAAAAATGTGCTGATTCTAGAAACGTAAATTTCCTGAATCATTGACACATATATATCAAGATTAACTCGACACAATGATTTTCTGAGTAATTTTTGCTAGATGAAAAATTAATTCTAAAAATTAAACTAAAATCACCATAATTTGTAAAACCTTTCAATTAGCTTATGTTTGAAATTTCGACTTGATTGGACATTATTTGAATATAAAAATAAAGGGCCAAAGGGTCTGGATGAATTAAATCCTATTTATGTAACCCATTTTCTTGAAATATTCTGCTTACGTAACCTTGGTTACGTAAGACCTTTATTCCTTGTGTATATGGGTTACACGTTCCTATACTACGTGTTGGCAGTGAAAGCTTCACTGTGAACGTGGTTAGGATGTGAGAAAGGGAAGCTTGTACGACGGCAAGTGTATGGCTACGTGCCATACATGCACCGAAACTACACCCCTATTTATACCCTTCCTTGCACACACTCGTGAAGGTTTACCCACTTGCTCAACCTTCCACCCTGCTGCTGCCGTTGCTCCTGCTGAAGCTACTGTTTCTCTTGTTGTAGCTGCTGCTCCTGTTGTAGCTACTGCTGCTGCTCCTGCTATAGCTGTTGTTGCTGTCGTTGCTGTTGTTGCTGTTGCTGTAGTTGCTACTACTGCGACTCTTGTTACTACTCTTGTTGTAGTTGCTACTGCTACAACTGCTACTACTACTGCTGGTTCCTTTGTTGAAGAGAAGAGGAGGATTTGCATTCCTCTTTGGCTAAGTAGGTTCCTCTCTATGATTCTTCTCCAATTTCTTAACTTCATGCTAGTAGTCTCTTCATCTGTATGAACCCATGTTTCCTATTTGTTCCATGCTCTATAGGAATTTCTTTTCTCTTGTTCCCACCTTTTTGTTAGAATCTTTAAGGATAATCGTTTACCTTGGTATTATCTTTGACTTATGTTTAGTTAGGATGTTAGAAGTGTGAACTCCTTATTCTTCTTTCACTTTGTTCATATCTTTAGTGGAAGTTCATGTCTTTAGTTATTGATTCATGTACTTGACGTGAGCGTACTTCCAACTTCAAGGAAATATTCTTTTCTTCCATAAGTGTTCCACACTTCCACATCACCCATACTATAAAGACCACCTCTCTTTGTCTATCTTTTTCTTCATGAAGGATATGTGAAGAAAGGTACTTAGGACCCACAATTGTTGTTTTGATCCTTCATGGAACAATAGAAACTCTTAGAAGAGTCTCTTTAGTCGGTTTTAAATCATTCTTGGAAGCATAACCTGCGGTTGTCGACAGACAGAACCTAGCTGTCGACAGGTATCTTGCTTCCAGAACCCAGAATTCTAGAACAACCAGTAGATGTCGACAGATAGAACCCATCTGTCGACAACCACCTATAGCATGTCGATAGCTAAGGGCTAGATTCCAGAATCCAGTTCAAGATGACCCAGTAGCTGTCGATAGCCACCTTTTGGCTGTCGACATCCACCAATCTGTGATTTTAACTAGAATCATTCCTTTCCCAATCCAAGGTGACACACTTTTGTATTGTCCAAACAAGTTGTTTTCCCCATTTTCTTGAATTCTAACTATTATACCGCTGAGAGGAATCATGTAATCATCATCTACAACCACCTTTGGATTATTCTTGGACATCCTAAAATATTTTGATTCTTATACCTTCTAGATATCTTTGAGCATTAATTCCTAGAACCCTGCTTCTTGTGATATTGTTTTACTTCTGATGAGTGCTCAAGTACCATGTATGTATATCAGAAATGGAAATGGGATGACATACTTTTGGGTCTTCGGACTCTCTCTTGATTTAATGCAAGTCCAAATGGGGCAGATCCAGTCCCGAGAAGAGCACCCAAATTCGTTTAATCTACGCAGAGCGGTATAGATCTCTAGGGTGTTTGGCATGACACCACTACATGCTAGATTGGTCAACATTTCCATGAACTATGTTGAAACATGATTGTTTATTGCTTGCTTGAAGGATTGGACATGGCATCTCTATACATACACTTTCTCTATTTCCTTCTGAATTATTGATCATATACACTCGTGCTTTGCTATTTCATTGATGGTCACATTATGTCAGTTCTTTGGCATATTATTTCATGCTTGTTACTATTTGATAACCGTGATTCACTTCATCTATGATCTGATTTGTATTATTTTCCATTATTTGTATTCAGTACTTATTACCTTCTTATACCTCAATTATCCTTGACTCATATAAACTTTTATATTCCTTGATTTTGGAGGATAAATTTTACTGGGCAAGAGTGCTCATACCTACTCTTTCTCAGGTAATCTACAGTTCTAGAAGACGGAACATCAGAATTTGTGTGTTGAGAGATCAACCTTTGCGGCGTGTACCTTTGAGTTGTAAATTAAGAATTATGTAATACCCTTAGAATGACAGTTAATCAATTTTTATTTAGTGAAGCCCTCAAGCAATTTTTGCTCGAAAAGTTCAAAATTTACTCTTGATTTCTTATTTGTTCATGTTTCGGCATTTATAGATATGTTAAATGTCGGGACGTGACACAAGGAAGTCCAATTTTCTGCCATTTTTGACAACTACAAGTCTTCATATCCATGTCTACTTCAGCCCTCTCAGTTGGGCTAGCGACTTGGACTAGACTGTGACTGGCCTTCTCAACAATAAACCCTCACAAACCTATAGTGGTAGCCATAATATGGTTCCTAATGGGTGTGATTATGTTCTTCCACCTATCAATAAGTGTCCTCTTATTATGGAAACTCTTCATGAACAATGATATAAGTGTGTCAATGCATTTCAGAATTGGTTTTGTGCGCGCATCTCCAATATAGTTGTTGAAAGACTCACTGGAATTATTGCAAACATACTCACAGTTCATTGAGGTACTGAACTGTGACCTTGCCATTTCAAGTGCCTCACCTCCTAACCCATCATGAAGTTGTAGGCTTTCTCATTTAGTGCTCTCATCTCATGCAAGTGAAACTTAAAATTACTTTTATTAAAATATTTAGAGGTTGACCATAACACCCTCTTCAATATCGGCCCTAGAAACTTACTTTTGAAACTCTTGTAAAAATGTATTAAACATGTACGATGTTCTTGCACTCCAAACACAACTGCTATAGTATCATTTAGGCCTTTTGACCTATTAAAGATGAAAGCTAGTTCTTCGAGGTGTCCAATTGCTTCCTTCATGTTCTCAAGGAACCAAACCCAGTGATCAGCATTTTCGCTTTAAACTATGACCACACCAATGGGAAACTAACAGTTATTCCCATCAACATAAGTACGTAGCTGCTAAAAGTGCACCATGTAACGCACACTTCATGTGACAAGCATCTAGGCCAATTAAGGGCCGACACCACTTGAATCCTTAAAGACAAACTTTAAATGAAAGGAAGAATCTCTTAACAACCATTGTACCTTCCTCCAATTCATATTTTATCACACTTCTCGGATTCCTAACCATGATCTCATGTTGTAATCCTGGAATCATGACTTACATGCATGTCCTCCCATGTGCCATGTATCACTGTCAATGCAACAACCTTAGCTTTGTACATCCTTATGTATGGAAGACTTATATGGTAACTATGCTCTAGCCTTCTTTGGATCTCTCTCACCCTTAAATCCCCTTCATTCTTCAACCATTGAATTATTTGGTGGACAATCCAATTCTTAGTTGTCATGTGATTCCCTCGCCTATTTTTTGAAACACAAGTGTGTTGCTCTTGTACTTTCTTTACTTGGAATGTGTGGACATCTCTTAGTCTTGAAGCATGTACCCTCCAACAACAATTACTTGCTTTACAAGTCACAATCATACGTAGAGACTCTGAACAGATGTGCTTAACATCAAACTCATTCATTATTGCAAATTAGGACAAAGCTAGTCTAAATGCTTAAATGTTATCATACAATGTCCCCTCAGTCATTATCGGCGTCATTAAATTGCCAAATTGGTCTCCTATTGCATCATCATCATCAACAAACTCATCTACAAAATCTTCATCTGAATTTGAGCTTGGACTATATTCACTGTCATCAGTTCTCACGTCCCCATCTGATGCTTGTTCTAAAGTAACCTATGCATCTCCTAGTGTTTCATCAAGCCTAACCGCATCTACATCTTCTTCTTCAGCTTCCTAAACATCTATGAGTACTGTCGAGCAGTCCTGACTAGCAAACACCTTAATTGTCTTATTGTTACTGCACATGTCAAACATTCACAATATGTGCTTATCTATGTCCAAGTTAAAAAATTTCCTATTGCTACTGTTAGTGGGCACTTCAACCGCAAAGTATAATTGGTCAACCTATATATGCTCCATAAATAGCCCACTTGCTACCAACTGCAGCTCCATAAAGTTAGAATAATCCTTGGTCCATGTAAAAGACTTCTATCTAAACTCTCTAGGAGACAACCTAGACTAACCATCTTCACCATTCACCACCTTCCAATGCCCACCATAATACAACTTAATTACATATTGTTCATCCATAGTACCTGTGACAAAGCTATCAAATACAAACCAATGACTAGTCAAATAAGATATGCAAAGTCCTCGATAATGGATGATGGACTATTCAATAAGCATGTGTAAAGTGCCCGACATTGAGTCCTACTCAGACATGAAGGTGGAATATTCAATAAGCATGTGAACAATATCCTATTCCCACCATAGTGAGGAAGATGATGTGATAGTGGTGTCTGCACCTCTGGTCAGACACATGTGGGACAAGCTTTACTCTCACAAACATTCAAAGCACTAGAAAACACCAACCCTATGAGAGGAGGGATATAACTAGAGAAAACACATGAAGAGACAAAGATACGAGACATAGAAAGGGTTCATACCTCACCGTCATCATCTTCAATGATTTGCTTTTATCCTTCTCCCACGTCTCCGTCCCTATTTCGGCGATGCAATAGTTTATTAGGGAGGGCTTTGTCGTCGGTTCCCCACCCTATTCAGGCGACGCAATAGCAATTTAGAGAGGGCTTTGTCCTCAGTTCCCCTCCGTATTTTGGCGACACAACAACAACTATATTCTCTCAATCCCTAAAATGGAAGACGATAGAGGACGCAAAAGGGCTGATTGGCTATTTTAGAACCCTAGAATGGAGACGAAGGGGGTAACCAAGGTTGGGGCTTTGAAACCCAAGTTGATCGGTAAACCCCACTTACTCTTTTAGGGGTAGGTTAGTCTTTTTATGTGTACAGTTACCACTCTAGTTCACAATAATAACATATCGTCGATGGTAGGCATATGAAGGAGAGTACTTTAATTTTTTAAGGATATACAGGTCTTTTACATTATACGATATACTGAAAATTAAACATGATTGTAAGGAGTAAAAAGTAAAAAAAAAATGCTTAATTAAGGGTGGGAGAACCCTTAAAGGGTGTATCGGGAAACTTTGGTGGGAGCTTCGCATGAATCCCCAAATCTGATATATTCTTATCCCATACCCCTATTTTTTACATATATTTTGACGAATTATGCCATAATAGGTGATATTATTTTACTATTCTACTATCTAGAAGGTTCTTTAGAATATATCAAATTCTAGGGGATTATTTGAAGATACAGAAAAGGAGTCAAATACCTTGGCCTCAAGAATGTGAACGCTCACAGAAATATGTGGGCGTTGGGACTTTAAAAGAAACCTTAGGTAGGTAGTCACTAGTGAAATCTCATTGAGAAACTTTCCACACAAAATTTTAAAATGTTATTTTCTCATCTCACCTTTTCCAACCATTTTCTTCTCCCTCCCACCAGGCCAAGAAGTTTGTCTTCAGTGCCCGAATAGCTGGTGTAAGTGGATATTTCTCGACCAGTGTTATATATTTATATTTGGTGATTATTATGTTTATTACTTGTTCGGTAGACCACACACACACATGTTTGGTTCTAGAATGACATCAAAATGCCATTATCTCTTCCCTTGATAGATTAGAAACTTTTGCACGCATCTCTTAGGATCTATGGTGGGTCCATTGGTCCTTGATAGGTGTGGTGGCTATTTCTAGTCACCATCGTGCGCTGGGCCCATCATGGCCCGGCCCAGTTCGGCAGGCGGACGTGGCCCTATCGCAAGGCGCCACGACATTTCAAGAGTAGCTTCAAGGATCCGAGTCTGGTTCCTGCATTCGGGTACCAACGGGACCCAAAAGCCGCCTCCGGGCGCCTCACAACCTGTTCGGACAAAGGCCCTTCCTTCCGAGCAGGGTCTGCTCGGCTTGCGCCGAAAACCCCTTCGAAACGGACAACACTTCCTTGCATCAGGCATCTGGCAGCAAGCCATGCCTCCAGACACCAAGTGCCGAGCAGCGGGTTTGACTACCAAACAACAGGACTACCTCACCGAGCAGGCTACCTGCTCGGTACCTTCCTCCTAGAAGAATCCGAGCGGCCCTTTATCCCCTCACAGCAGTTACAACGGCTACGCCACGCGCGCCCCACGATCAAGTGGTGCATTAGCTTCCTAGCTCTTCAACGGGCGGCTCAACGCGTAACTCCCCGTTGAGGACGCTAACTAGTGCGCCCTTTGCGGCATTGATCAGAGACGTTCTGTCCCTCTCTCTCAGCGCTTCTGCCTATAAAAGGCACTGGTAAGCCTCCGTGCAGAGGTACATGATCCAAGGCACCCTTGCTTACACAAGCCCTTCCGCCTTCACACACGAGAACCCCCTTCCTCTTACGTCCCTTACTGACTTAGGCATCGGAGGGTTCTCCCCGGTTCTTCAACCGGGCCCCCCTGATCCGCTCCTAGTTTTGCAGGTGATCGTCCGCTACCGGCGACCGTCTTCTTCCCTCTCAAGTGTAGGCCCGCTTGGCTCTGGCTCAAGCAGGAAATAACCTCCACACTTTTGGCGCCGTCTGTGGGAAGGAACAATAGTCATGGCTCGTGGATGATCCTCGTACCAGAACATAGGAAGCCGTATGACGAGGTCCCGCCAGTCGCAGGCGGACTCCCGTCAATGTTCTCCCCCCGTCGACGTCGCTGTAGCTCCTGCTACCACGACCGGGGGCGTCCCGCCGCCCGCCGCCGTCGTGCCTGCAATCGCCTTGGAGATGGCCGAACTCCGGGGATAGATGCAGCAGCTGATGGGCATCTTCCTGGGCCTCCAGGCCCAACTCGCCAGGCAGCCTGCCCCGACAGCCTCCGTTCTGCAGGAGCGCCAGGCAGAATCGTCTCACCGGCGATCGCGCGCACCTCCTACCCCGGTAGGATCGATTCAAGAGCAGCACGTCGACTCGTCGCTAAGGTCGCGCTGCGCTCCGTCCGGAGAACGAGCCCCGGAGTGCTGCGGCCGTTCGCCCCATCGTTTTGTGGCGGTCTCACGCCTGCCGCGCTCGGTCGTGGGAGCGAACTCCCACAAGTCTGGCCGTGCGGACTCGGCCCACTCCGAATAAGAGTTAGCCAGGCGCTTGCGCTGTGTCATCGACCTGGAGCATCGTGTGGACGCGATGGTCCAGCGTGTTGAGGGAAAGGCTCCGGCCGAAGAGGACCTGAACTTCCGCTCCCCATTCATTGCGGAGATCCTGGAGGCTCGGGTCTCTCCCAAACTCCCTCTACCTGCCATCGCGTTGTACGAAGGTACTTCTGATCCCGCAGATCACATCCACGGGTTTGAGTCGCATATGGTGTTCCACAGAGCATATGATGCGGCCAAATGCCGGGCCTTTCCGGCCACCTTGAAGGAAACTGCTCGGGCTTGGTTCGAAGCCCTCCCCATAGGTTCCATCTCATCCTTCCACCAGCTGAAGAAGTCCTTTTGGGACAACTTCCTAGGCGGAAGATCACAGCCGCGCACCGCGGCCTCCCTTCTTGCTGTTCGGCAAAAGAAGGGAGAAGCGCTCTGGGACTACGTCAAGAGGTTCCAGACCGAGGTGCTCCGCATCCCGCGCCTCGATGTCCCGCTAGCCACCAGTGCCCTGATTCAGGGTACTCGTGATGGTTTCCTGCAGAGGACGTTGGGAGTGCAGTAGCCCGCCACTCTTGCCGAGCTCCTCTCCACCACACAACGCCACGCGGCGTGTGAGGAAAGTCTGGCTGCTGGCTGGGCGGAGCACGGAGAATCGACGGACAAGAAGAGGCCTTCCGACAACGGTTCCGACCGCAATTGGAAGAAAGGACGGTGCAACGGCGATTCACTGCGCCGACCATGCCCCTTCACTAACTACACACCGCTGACGGTGGCACCCGAACAGATCCTGGCAGAGATCAGGGACGAACCATATGTTCGGTGGCCACCAAAGATGTGCTCCGATCCCCGACGACGCAACCAGGAGAAGTACTGTCACTTCCACCGCAACCACGGCCACGACACCTCTGAATGCCGCCAGCTTAAAGACGAAATCGAGTCCCTCATTAAGCGCGGCTACCTCGGACGGTTTGTGCGCCGGAATGAAGACCGCCCCAGACGCCAAGAGCGGACTCCTGAGCAGCCGATCAACAACGAGCCCAATGGGCAAGAAATCAACGTGATCGCAGGAGGGTTCGGTGCAGGCGGAGAGAGCACTCAGAGCCGACGCGATTACGCAAGGCGAGTGCATGTCGTGGACAGACTGCCGATACCTCGGCCGGCTCCTTATCCCTCTAATCCCGCGCACGCACAGTCTGAGGGGGCCATAACCTTCTCAGACGAAGATCTTGTAGGGGTTACCACCCCGCACACTGATGCGTTGGTCGTTTCGGAAACCATCAATCATTGTAATGTGCGCAGAATTCTGGTAGATAATGGAAGTGCCCCCGACGTATTGGCTTACGATTGCTATCTCCTTATGGGCCTAAAAACCAACCAGCTCACCCCTGTAGAATCGCCCCTGTTCGGCTTCTCGGGGGTGTCGGTTCAGCCTATGGGTAGAGTCCGCCTTCCGATCACCCTCGGGACGGCTCCGAAGTGTGTGACCAAGGTTGTGGATTTCTTGGTCATCAGGAACATGCCTGGATACAAAGCGATCCTTGGTAGAGGTTTGATCGGGCGGATCAAGGTGGTGCCTTCGTCCCTCCATCAGAAGATGAAGTTCCCCACCCCGTGTGGGATCGGTGAGGTGCTCGGATGTCAGCGCGAGTCTCTATGGTGTTATGTCCTTTCTCTAAGGGACAAGCAGCCACTCGCGGCTCCAACACCTGTTCCTCCACCAGCCGACCAGCCTTCCACAAGCTGTGGAACTCCTGCCGAGGACCTACTTCCAGTCCAAGTGGATAGCGACCCCGAACACGTCCTATACATTGGCGCGTTACTAGCGGAAGCAGAGCAGCAGCGGTATACAAGTTTCTTGCTAGCTAATCTAGACGTGTTCGCGTGGTTCGACAAAGAGTTACTAGGCATCCTTCCAGAGGTAATGGTGCATCGCCTCCGCCTGGATCCGCAGGTCCCACCGGTTCAACAAAGGAGGCGACCCACCAACCAAGAGCGACAGACCGTGATCCGTGATCACGTCGTCAGAAGCCGAGCAGTGGGGCTCCTCCGGGAAGCCCAATACCCAAGATGGATCTCCAATGTAGTCCTCGTACACAAAGCCACTGGTAAATGGCGCGTATGTGTGGATTACAAGGACCTCAACAAAGCGACGCCCAAGGATAACTTCTCATTGCCACGCATTGATCAGCTGGTAGACGCTACATCTGGGCACGAGCTCCTCAGCTTCTTGGATGCCTACTCTGGGTATCACTAGATCAGTATGCATCCTTTGGATCAGGACGCCACCACGTTTGTCATAGACCTGGGGTTATACTGTTTCACCAGGATGCCCTTTGGTCTGAAAAACGCGGGCGCAACATACCAGCGATTGGTCAATAAGATGTTCGAGCAGAAAATTGGGCGCAATATGGAGGTCTACGTCGACGACATGTTGGTCAAAATGCTTCCGAGCACCGACCACATCTCTGACCTCGAAGAGAGCTTTGCAACTTTGCGAAGGTACAATATGAAGCTCAACCCAGCCAAGTGTGCATTTGGAGTACGCTCAGGAAGTTTCTCGGCTTCCTCGTTTCAAATAGAGGAATAGAGGCCAACCCTGAGAAGATCCAAGCAATACTTGAAATGAGCAGCCCAAAAACGGTACGCGACGTCCAACGTTTGATTGGATGACTAGCCGCACTCAACCGATTCATGTCTCGAGCAGTGGAGAGGAGCTTCAACTTCTTCAAATTGCTGCAAGGACCCAGAGGCTCTTCACAGCAAGGAGGGCATGTACGGTGGACTGAGGATTGTGAGGCCACCTTCATGGAGTTAAAGGCCTATCTCGCAGCCCCATCTGTTCTCTCAAAACCTGTGCTTGGGGAGCCCTTGTTCGTATACCTTTCGGTTACCGAGCACTCCATCAACGTAGTGTTGATCAGAGAAGAGGGAGTGACCCAGTGTCCCATTTACTATATCAGCAGGGTCCTTCAAGAAGTTGAAAGAAAGTACCCCTGAGCAGAAAAACTCGCCCTTGCTCTGGTCACGGCTGCCCGGAAACTCAGGCCCTACTTTCAGGCCCACTCAATAATGGTTCTTACCGACCAGCCGCTGAAGTCTATTCTATAGCAGCCGGAGGCTTCTGGCCGGCTCATTAAATGGGCCATAAAGCTAGGCGAGTTCGACATCAGCTACCGTCCAAGGACGGCCATTAAAACGCAAGCATTGGCAAACTTCGTCGCAGAATGTACCCTCCCTACCGAGCAGGATCCTCCGCTGGCCGACGAGCCCCCATGGGAGCTCTACGTCGATGGATCCTCATGTGTCACAGGGAGCGGAGCTGGCCTGGTCCTCACCTCTCCGGAGGGGTTAGAGTTCCAATATTCCCTTCAGTTTCACTTTGCAGCCTCCAACAATGTGGTCGAATACGAAGCGCTGCTGTCTGGAATCCGAATGGCGAGGCACCTCGGAGCCCTTCAACTCAGGGCCTTCAATGACTCCCAATTGGTTGCCGGCCAGGTGAATGGACAGTTTGAAGCAAAGGAGCCACGAATGGCCCAGTACCTTCAACAGGTCAAGAGCCGAGCAGAAGGCCTCCTCTACTTCCAAGTCATACACGTTCCACGGGAGCAAAATGCGCGAACCGATGCACTTGCCAAGCTGGCGTCTTCAGGTGACATCGCCCCTTCTCGCTCCGTATTCATTGAAGAGCTCACTGCACCGAGCACTGAAGTGGATGTAGCAGCCATTGGGTCCGACCCTCCAGCTCCGAACTGGATGGACCCTCTCTTGGCCTATCTGCTTCGAGGTGAGCTTCCCCCTGAGCAGGGCGAAGCTCGGAAGATCAGACTGCGTTCTCAGCATTTCACCCTCATAGAAGGCAAGCTCTACCGATGGTCCCTTTCAAGACCCCTCTTACGGTGTCTCAGCCCTGAAGAGGCCCTTGCGGCTACCGAAGAGGTTCACGAGGGGTTGTGCGGAAGCCACTTGGGGGGCAGAATGCTGGCACGCAGCATCATCCGAGCAGGATTCTGGTGGCCCTCTCTACAAAAGGACTGTATGTCTTTTATCAGAAGGTGCCTGGAATGCCAGAAGTTCGGACAGCTCATTAAGCAACCGGCCGAGCAACTTCATACACTGTTTGAGTCTCGCTCTTTCGCTAGGTAGGGCATTGATATACTGGTTCCCTTCCCAGAGGCCCAGGGTTGGAAGAAGTTCTTGTTCGTGGCCATCGACTACTTTACCAAGTGGGTCGAAGCAGAACCTGTTACCACAATCACTGAACAAGCCGCGTGGAAGTTCGTTTAGAAGAACCTCCTCTGCAGGTTTGGCATCCCAAGAGTGATTACCTCCGACAACAGGAAGCAGTTCGATAGCACCTTCTTCAAGCAGAAGTGCACCGAACTTGGCATCTACAACCACTTTACCTCCGTGGCACATTCTCAGGCCAACGGTCTGGTCGAAAATGCCAACCGTACGTTGCTGCACGGGATCCGCACGAGAGTCGAAGTTGCTGGTAGTTCGTGGATTGACGAGCTCCCTAATGTGTTGTGGTGTCATCGAACAACTGCTCGGGTAGCCACAGGGGAGACCCCTTTCCATTTGGCCTACGGTACAGAGGCCGTTGTACCTTTGGAAGTGGCTCTCCCCACTCTCCGGACAACTCACTTTGATGAGGCCACCAATAATCGCGCGCTCAGGGAAATCCTAGACATGCTTGGCGAACGCCAAAACGATGCCAGCATCAGACTAGTTTCCTATCAACAGCGCCTTGCGCAGTATTATAACTCCTGAGTTCGGGAAAGGTGCTTCTTCGAAGGGGACCTTATTCTTCGCGACTGCTCGGCATCGGATCCCCGAAGAGCAGCCGGCAAACTCGCCCCCAAGTGGGAAGGACCTTATCAGGTCATCCAGGTCCTTGGAAAAGGCTCTTATAAGGTAACTACTCCTAGTGGCGGGGCCATACCCAGAACCTGGCATGTATCCAATTTGAAGGCTTACTATTTATAAAAGCCTTCTATTCGACATCCTACTTCTCTCCTACCAGTTCTTCTGGCCGGATAGTGACGAAGTCCAAAACATCCTTATATCTTTAGTTTACAAGGATGTAACGACATCTCCTAGTATGAAGATGTTCCGCAAGCACCCCAGGTTAGAACACCTGCAGTTCATAACAACTTGTGCGGTAATTACGAACGCTTCTAAACGACCAATGAATTCCGGTTCGGACAGAACACTTGCAAGGTAAGGAGATAGAAAAAGCGAAGCCATTTTTTGAAAAAAAAAAGAGAGATCTATTCAGATTTTATACAAAATCTCACTTTGGCCGAGCTGCCAAACAAAAAGGGAAGGATATTCAAGGGGCCTGCCTGGAGGTACCGGCGCCATCATCTACAGGAGGCATTCGCCCTGACTAGAACTGGGCAAAGTGCGCTCCGTCCAAACGCGCGTCTTGGGTACGACGCCGGCACTCCCTTACAGCAGCCTCGAAAGCTTCTCGGGCACGCTCTGTCCAAGCAAGCTTCTCCCCGAACTCCTTTCCGGCTTCAAGGCCCACCTTGTAACAATGGGCCCCGAACTGCTCCAAGTCCTTTTGGAAGTCAGGACCTTCTTTGTACTCCGCCACTCCTTGGGCCTTGGCTTCGGCTAACACCTTCACGACTGCCTCCTTTTCGGCTCGGGCAACAGTCAGGTTTAGCTCGGATGCTTAGAGGGCATCTTGGAGGCTTTTCACCTCCTTTAGCAGTTCGGCCTCGCGAGCCCGATGCTTGGTGACCAGATCATCACAGAAGGCCGTTTCCGCCTCCCACATCTGCCTCTAATTTTGGGCACGCAAGGCGAGCTTCTTCAGTAGGACCATCGAGCTCGTGATGCCATCCACCAACGCTCCCACGTCGATGTTGTCATCTTCGTCATGTTCGGAGAGGTGCCCTGGGCGATAGGCCGCACTAGAATGCTCGGGGGTCTTCTCCGGGCTCAGGTCTTGACACCGCATCATCCTATCCAGGCAGGATGCGGACGGGCACGGGGGTAGAACCCTTGAAGCATCGCTCCCAAGCCTTCCCAACGTGGCTTCCAGCATCGCTTGCGAGGGGAGCTCAGATGACTTCCCCTTCAGTACTATGGAGAGAGGTCTCCGGTCCTCCCCAGAACTGACGACCTCCTCAGCGGTGTCTGGTCGCTCATTGGAGATCTCCGCCCTCCTAGCAGGATCAGTAGCAGGATCAGCAACCTCCCCGCGGCCCCTCTATCGCCAGGGCCATCTCCTTGGTCCCTTGCGCGGCTTCTCCAACCTCAGCGGAGACCAAAGTGGTTGACGGTGTCTCCACTACCGCAACCATTTTGGTGGGGGGCAAGGGGGCCATGGCAACTTCGACAACTTCCTTCTGTGGGGCCGGCATCTCCCCGGTAGGAGTGGCCTCCGTGGCTGAAGCAGCCGCCTCCTCAGGAACATCTTTCTCTAGCACCTCGAGGCACGGAGAGGTCCCCTCCCTCGCAACGGAGGTCTCTTCATTACCTTTGCCCCTTCGAGCAAAGGTCTCTGCAGCGTCGCCAGCAGCATCCTGTTCGGCACCTCCGGTGCTCGATGCTGCTGTTCGAGCAACTTCCTCTTTGCGACCCTCACTGGGGCCCAACGGCGTGGGCACTTTCCTCTGCTCTTTAGCAGAGCTCTCTGACCCGTCGCTTACCACGACGAGCTCGAGCTCGGTCGCCATCCTCTGCGCGACCTCAGGACGGACCACGGGGGGCATCCGCGGTGCTTCCTGTTCGGCCGACCCAGCGGCCTTGCGCTTCTTACGCAGTAGCAACTGCGCCTCGTCGGCCTCCTCTTCAGTCCCCTCCTCACTCTGTTGAGGGGCAGCACAGACCAGCCTCTTCTTCTTCCAAGCTCGGAGCTGGTTTGCATCCTCCGCGCCCTCGTCGAGCAGCGTCGGCCTCTTCTTCATAACGGCGGAAGGCCGAGTCGCCCCTTCGCCCTCCTTGAACGAAGGCCGAGCTCTTGCTGAAACCACCTTGATTGTGGCCTTCTTCTTCAAACGAATTTTTTCGGGCCCCTTCTCAGGGACCCGTGTGCTTTCCGGGCGTCCCTTGGCAGGTGAAGGCGCCACCAATGTGGTCGTTACCGCAGTACCAACCCTCACAGCAGAGGGGACCCAGACAACAGCAGCGACGTCGTCATCCTCATATACCATGTGGGCCATAACAGGGATCTGTTCGGCGAAATCCTCGTTCGCCTCCTGATCCCTCCCAACTTCCAATTCCACAGCAGCTGCAAAAAGGAGGAAGTTGTTAGAACACAGTTACTGAACCGGTGCGCAACAAAACAAGTTCAAGCACTTACTCCATGGTTTGCTCAGACCATGCCGAACAAGTGAAAACTCTGTCAAGTAGCCCTCTCCATTCCTCACGCCGGCCCAGAGCAGGCTATCTGAGGCCCTCGCCTCATCTTGAATCAGCTTGGGGAAGCTGTCCTTCTGCGTTGATCGGATGACGGTGGGGAACCCCCGCTCTGCACCGTCCCGACGCCGGACAAAGAACAACCTATCCATCCAACCTTTGTTGTTGGAATATTTACCGGACAGCTGTATGTGCATCCTGTCCGTTCGGTGCTTTGCATAGTAGACATCCGCCCCTGACGACCGCGAAGCAGAAAGCTTAAAATGTGCTCGGAACACATCCGCCGAGCCTCGGATCTGCTTGATTCTGCAAATGACGCCGAAGATGCAGATATATCTCCACGTGTTTGGTGTCAGTTGGATCGACGAAATTCCCCACCAGTTTAGCAGTGCCTTCGCCACCTCCGGCAACGGCAGCCAGAGTCCCGCTTCCATATGATCCACGGAGAGGGGAAGGCAACCTGGTTTGTTCACCAGGTACGACTCTCCTTCCTTCGTGTCGATGATCACGTATTCGTCGCCGATGTGAAAGCGCTCTCGGAGCCCGCTGTAGTGGCAGCATCGCGGCTTGCGAGCCGCAGACACGGTGACTCCACTCGCCCCAGCGACCGTAACCGCCTTCCCCTTGCTGGCCATCGCCGTAAGTTGCGGAAGGGAACAACGAACAGAGGAAGGCACGAGGAAGAAGATGACTGAGAGCTTGAGGGGGACACGAAGGTCCTAGAATCAGGAAACTCTGAGAGATTTCGAAGGCGTGGCTCCCGCCTTCGCCCCTCTCCTCCCTTATAAGGAAGTAGGGGCGCAAAATTCGAAGCGGGCCAGAAGCGGCGTTTCCCCCCGCTCCAAGTCGCTCATCAGGTCCATCGCTGGTGACCGTTCGTGTGGAGCGCGCGGCGTCCGTGGCTCGACACGACCCCCGCACTCATCATAAAAGCTCTGTGTTCAAGGGAAACCCCCAAACCATGCCACCATGTAGCCCTTCGAATCTCCGAGGACGATACCGCATTTAATACGGAGATGACATCCAGGCAAGTCGCCGCTCCCAATCGCTCCGGTTCCCGAACCGCTTGAGAGCGTGGGGGGCAAGTGTGGTGGCTATTTCTAGCCACCATCGTGCGCTGGGCCCATCATGGCCTGGCCCAGTTCTGCAGGCGGACGTGGCCCTATCGCAAGGCGCCACGACATTTCAAGAGGAGCTTCAAGGATCTGAGTCCGGTTCCTACATTCGGGTACCAACGGGACCCAAAAGCCGCCTCCGGGCGCTTCACAGCCTGTTCGGACAAAGACCCTTCCTTCCGAGCAGGGTCTACTCGGCTTGCGCCGAAAACCCCTTCGGAACGGACAGCACTTCCTTTCATCAGGCATCTGGCAGCAAGCCATACCTTTGGGCACCAGGTGCCGAGCAGCAGGCTTGACTACCGAACAGCAGGACTGCCTCCCCGAGCAGGCTACCTGCTCGGTACCTTCCTCCTAGAAGAATTCGAGCGGCCCTTCATCCCCTCACAGCAGTTACAACGGCTACGCCACGCGCGCCCCATGATCAAGTGGTGCATTAACTGCCTAGCTCCTCAACGGGCGCCTCAACGCGTAACTCCCCGTTGAGGACGCTAACTGGCGCGCCCTTTGCGGCATTGATCAGGGACGTTCCGTCCCTCTCCCTCAGCGCTTCTGCCTATAAAAGGCACTGGTAAGCCTCCATGCAGAGGTACGTGATCCAAGGCACCCTTTCTCACACAAGCCCTTGCGCCTTCACACACGAGAACCCCCTTCCTCTCACGTCCCTTACTGACTTAGGCATCGGAGGGTTCTCTCCGGTTCTTCAACCGGGCCCCCCTGATCCGCTCCTGATTTTGTAGGTGATCGTCCGCTACCGGCGACCGTCTTCTTCCCTCTCAAGTGTAGGCCCACTTGGCTCCGGCCCAAGCAGGAAATAACCTCCACAATAGGCATTGAAATTAGAGTGAGATATGGTCTTCACTCTATTCAACAATGAACAATGGCTAGTTATATATGTTCCAATGTCCTATTTTTAATTATAATTCCAACAAGGGCTAGTGTATTTTCAAATTTTATCAGAATTGGTAAGGAGATTTTTGAAGGAGAGAATAAGATCATAAACAAAAGATCTAGAGCAAACAAACACCTCCCATTTGTGCATAGACATAGATACATGCGACCAAAGACCTACAGGTTTCTTTCTCCTAATGGGAGACCTTTAGTTGTGAAACATTGGAGACAGAGCAAGACATGGGGATGTTGTTGCAAAGCTAGCTAATGAGACTTTATGGTACAATTATTTGTAAGAAGGTGGTCAAAAAGGAATCTTGACTATCCAGTGATATGAGAAGAAAATTAGTGCGGATTTCATTAGTGGATTAAATAAATTAAAGAGGGTTTACAAAATCCAAACGAGAAAAATCATGCTAGTTGGGCATGAAGTCTACAGAAAAGACCTCTAAACAGTGGCAAGGGCCATGTGAACAGGAAGACTAGATAGCAGCTAGAGTGGTTCATCATGTGGAGGTATGATATATATATTGACAAGATTATAAGATGTAATAAAAAAGATATCTACCTAACCTGTCGAATCACAGGAGAAGATAGTGAGCCTTCTTATAGGATGAGGATTAGGTTATTGTAGAATCATAATTTCAAGACAAACCCATCGGGTTGGCCATTTGCGAGGTAGAAGGCTATGTTTAATTTATTCCGGTTTAATAACCAAATATATATATAGACACCTCAGGTAGGGATACTTCCGGATGAAAAAAAATAAAAATAAAAAATGAGTTTGGTGATCTAAATAGGAAGATACCATGGATAATTAATCTTTGGCTATTGTACACGATCAATTTATATGAGGCTATTAACAAAGGGAAAATTGAGAGTTTAAACTGATAGTGCTATATCTTGTGTGGTAATCGAACCGACCAGGCATTTAAGTATGATTCAGACATCAACTGCCGCTTGAAGTCTCTCACCAGCGGGACCTCCTTTGGACAAGAGGTCAAGCCTAGTTGGGGAAGGACCGCAGTGACCAACTTATCCAAGAGACTCGACAGAAAGATTGTGGCGGGTCCGCTTTCACATATGATTGGTTGATTGGAACGTGTGATTGCAGATATAAGTGCATGTGAAGGGAAGATCGAGTCACGTACTCGTTAGGCCTCCACGTATACTAAGATAAGATAAGGTTGAGGATTCAAAAATCACAAGAAGAAGAGAAACACTTATTGGTCGGCAACTTTGTGCCGAGCGACTACCAATATTTATATGTGTATAGATTCCATTGTCATATTGGTAGTAGGACTCATCTTAAGATGTGAGTGTTGATATTTGTTATCTGAATGTTTCATTCAGACAACAAGTATTTTTTCATGAAGAATAGATTTACAAGAAAATTTTAAGGACATAATAATAGACTAATCTTCTTAAAAAAAAAAAAGTGAAGGAAGATCTGTGCTGCATTTTTTTATTTTTGTAAGAAGAAAATACGAATGTTTAAAAGGATAAAATGCATTGGGAACGACATATTTTCTATTAACACTTGTTTATCTCCCCAATGGGTATGTTTTGTTGTGACAGTAGTGTTTTGAAGTTTAGTTAGCAAGTTTCGGAGTTGGTCTGGCCTTTAGAAGACTTAGACAATGTTTGGGATTGTGTTGATAAAAGTTATTTTTTAAAAAGTGAATTTTTGGTGGAAGATATGACACCACAGAAATTTGTGATGATTGGTCAAAATCAAGAAAACTCATTTGGGAGCAGTAGGGAACATGTACAAGGGGTGTATTATATTTTTACACTCTTGCCCTCAAAAGAAGACAACCATCTTCCTACAGAGAACATGTGAAAAGGGATGAAGCAATTATTGATGTGCAGTAGGGCACCTTGGGATGTTCTCCCTGAAAATCGGTCTCATCCACTTCAAAAGTAGCATCCCTCCCACTTTTGAAAAAGAGGAGAGAGAAAATATATTCTCTCTATCTCCCTCCTCAAAGTAAAAAGTGAAGCCAAAGACTCTTGTGCATGTTTGGAATTGCACCCGCTACTTGTCAGAAATTTTGGTCTCGAAATCGGCCCTCAACTTGTTTCCAAACAGCACCTTAGAGTTTCTATTCAAACTTTACCTTGGGTGTTCCCCTGAGTTTCTGTCGATTTCTACTTTGAATTCGACATCCTCATGCAACTATGAGGATGGGTGTGTTCATGTTTGGCGAATTTTCTATCATGGTTGGCTTGTGTGTCACGACTAGGTGGTGTGACACCTGTCCATTCTAGGGGGGGGGGGGGGGGGGGGGGGAGTGTTTCTTGCAAGTAGATGGGTTGGTGGACACATTCTTAATGCGGCATGGGTGACCGACCCATTCTTGGCATAGTCATGGTTAGGTAGGTAGCCACGTCTTTGTCATGATCAATTGAATGACCGCGTTCTCAAGTGGCGATTTGTGGGTATTCATACTTTGTTATCTCTATCTCTCTCCTTATTTTCTCACTCCCCCTCTATCTCTCCGACCCAGAGCTTCCCCTCTTCCACTTTTCCTCCTTGAAGGGCTGACGATGGGAAGCTGACGAGGCAGCGACAGTGTGGTGCTCGACGTCGATTGATGGTGACAACGTAAGGTGCATAAATGTGATGAGGTGGTGGCCGACCTTTATGAAGATCTCAAAGAGTTGTTTGTCATTCTGGAGGTAAGGTGACACTCCTACCTCGTCCTAGTGTTGATTTCTTGCAAGATCTTGGTAGAAATACATATTTAGATGAGAAATTTTGTGGGTTTATAGCCTTTTTGGAGAGGAAGTTTCATGTGAAGGGTATGTGAGCTGTTTTTAGCTTTCCTACAGTGTTAGACCACGTTTGAGTTAGGTTTTGTGATGTTGGCAATTAGAGGAATAGTTTCCTCTTCTTCCTCTCTATGTTTTGAGGCCTTCTGAGCCGATTTCTGGGCCATGTGGGCCATTCTAAAGGTTTTCTACTTGAATGGGTTTCTAGGTGTACGCACGGTGGGGACAGTAGCCCCTTCTTGAACGCGGCACTATTGGAGGGCATGTTCACAATTTTGAATGTGGCCTATGTGAAGACCGCATCTTGAACACGGACTCTGAGGTAGCCACATTTTGGGCCAGTGGCCTATTAAGGACTTGACAATGTGTTTTACCTCCCATTCAAGTTCCATTGTGGTTCTTGATAGTCGTGGGAGTTGGACTCCCTACCTTGTTGACTGATAGCCCACGAATGCGTTGTTAAACACGTGGCTAACAATCTTAAAATTAATCGACCTACACTAAATATTTTAACAATAGTTAAGTGGTGAGAGCCGAGTCGAATTCACGGAGAAAAAGATTTTAGAAGTGAAAACCTTGGATTTGTTTATTTAAGAAAATAATGTGGTGATATTAAAACTAAGTTGTATTAAATAAATCTAAACTAAGCGAAATAGGTAAAGAGAGATAAAGAGTGGATTAGAGAAAAAGAGATAAAGATCTAAAATTGCATTCCACTAAAAAAATATTTAACAAAAATTGTTTTATACTAAACGAAATAAATAAACAACTCCACTAATAAAATATGAGAAATAGGGAGAGGGGAAAGAGAACGAGGGAGAGAAAGAGGAGAGAGAGAGAGAAGAGAACACTACAAGAAAAATTGGAAATAGAGACCGAAATATTCGGTCTCTATTCGGTCCCTAAAGATCGAATAGTGACTGAATAGTGACCGAATTTGTCGATGAAGAATTTCTGGTCACAAATCTGTGACCGACTGAATTCGGTCCCTATTCGGTCACTAAATAGGGACCGAACTGGGACCGACTCCTTTTCGTCCCTATTTAGGGACCGAACTATTCGGTCCCTATTTGGTCCTTAAAATAGGGACCGAATAGTTCGGTCCCTAAATAGGGACCGAAAGAGTCGGTCCTAGTTCAGTCCCTATTTTAGGGACCGAATAGAGACCGAAATGTTCGGTCCCTATTTAGGGATGGAACAGAGTTGGTCCCAATTCGGTCCCTAATATAGGGACTGAATTGGGACCGAATGAGTTCGGTCACTATTAGGGACCGAACTATTCGGTCCCTATTCAGTCCCTATTCGGTCTCTATTCTAGGGACCGAACTGGGACCGACCGAATAGGGACCAAATAGTTCGGTCCCCATTTAGGCACTGAACTATTCGGTCCCAGTTCGGTCTCTAAAATAGGGACCGAATTGGGACTAACTCTGTTCGGTCCCTAAATAGGGACCGAACATTTCGGTCCCTATTCGTCCCTATTGACTACTTAGGGACCGAATAGTGACTGATTATAATCGGTCACTAATCGGTCTCTATTTTTTAAATATTTTATTTTTAAATTATATACATTTTTAGGAAAATAACCTGCGTAAAATAAATAATATCCACAACAATAATAATTGTCCACAATAAAAATGTCTACAACACAACAATAATAAAAATATCCACAACCATAATAAAATTGTCCACAAGAATAATAAATGTCCACAAGATAAAAATAATCAAAATGTCTACAACTCAACAATAATAAAAATATCCACAACAAATAATAATAAAATGTCCACAACATCAACAATAATAAAAATATCTACAATACAATAATAATAAAAATATCCACAACACAACAATAATAAAATGTCCACAACATCAGAATAATAAAATATCCACAATAAGAACACAAATATCCACAACATCAAAATAATAAAATGTCAACAACAATAATAAAAATGTCTACAACAATAATAATAATGAAATGAAAATCATGAATCCTCGTCCTCGTGCTCGTCTCCTCCCACTCCACCCGATGAAGGAACCTACAATACATATATAACAATAAAAAGTTAAAATTAAATACTATTATAAGCAATAACTTATTTTAGAAGCATAAATTAAATACTATTATGAGCAATAAATTATTTAATTTCATAAATTTTTATTCACTCACTTTCGGTCAATATTTTGATCGCACTATATATTTTTGTCACATAAATCGGGAGTTCGAATTGAATTCCGTTAGTTTTCACAAGTCACACTCATCGTCCCGACCGTGCTGGAACAAACCGGAGGCCAATCGGATGAGTATTTTTAATTTTGGACCCACAAACCTAAGTTTTTCATTTCTAAACTAAATTAGCTTGTTTATTGTGACTTTGAGCGCCGAACTCAAACCGGGAGTCCGAATTGAACTCCGTCAGTTTCCACAAGTCACACTGATCGCCCCGACCGTGCTGGAACAAACCGGAGGCCAATCGGATGAGTATTTCTAATTTTGGACCCACAAACCTAAGTTTTTTATTTCTAAACTAAACTAACTTGTTTATTGTGACTTTGAGCGTCGAGCTCAAATCGGGAGTTCAAATTGAACTCCGTCGGTTTCCACAAGTCACTCATCGCCCCGACCGTGCTGGAACAAACCGGAGGCCAATCGAATGAGTATTTTTAATTTTGGACCCACAAACCTAAAATTTTCATTTCTTAACTAAACTAACTTATTTATTATGACTTTGAGCGCCGAGCTCAAACTGGGAGTCCGAATTGAACTCCGTCGGTTTTCACAAGTCACACTCATCGCCCTGGCCGTGCTGGAATAAACCGGACGCCAATCGGATGAGTATTTCTAATTTTGGACCCACATACCTAAGTTTTTTATTTCTAAACTAAACTAACTTTTTATTGTGACTTTGAGCGCCGAGCTCAAACCGGGAGTCCGAATTGAACTCCGTCGGTTTTCACAAGTCACACTCATCGCCCCGACCGTGCTGGAACAAACCGGAGGCCAATCGGATGAGTATTTTTAATTTTGGACCCACAAACCTAAATTTTTTATTTCTTAACTAAACTAACTTGTTTATTGTGACTTTCAGCGCCGAGCTCAAACTGGGAGTCCGAATTGAACTCCGTCGGTTTCCACAAGTCACACTCATCGCCCTGGCCGTGCTGAAAAAAATCGGACGCCAATCGGATGAGTATTTCTAATTTTGGACCCACAAATCTAAGTTTTTCATTTCTTAACTAAACTAACTTGGTTGACTTGAATACAGGGTGTGTCAACCTGAATAGCTAGAAGAGAGTGTTGACACTTTGAAGGATAGTGTCAACATACTCTCTGCAAGGTATAGGTCGATAATATGAAGGGATAGGTCGATAATATGAAGGGATAGGTCAACGTCACTATAAGGATAATTAAATAGGTCAACGTAGTGTTGACACTACTGGATAGATCGATAGTGTTGACACTACTGGACAGATAGCTAGGTCAACACTAGTGGACATATAGTGTTGACACTACTAGACAGATAGATTAACACTACTGGATATAGTGTTGACACTACTGGACAGATAGATTAACACTACTGGATAGATAGTGTTGACACTACTAGACAGATAGGTCAACACTACTGGACAGATAGTGCTGACACTGCTGGACAGATAGTGTTGACACTACCACTGCTTCCAGAACACAGTCAGAAGAAAAGAAGAAGAAGAAGGAGAAGAATCCTTCACAAAAACACTTGCCTAAGACATGAGTGTTAGCTAAGACACGTACACAAGAGGCCAAAAGTATATCTAATGATCTTTATGGCACGCAAATCAAGGGGTAAATATGATAGATACTTATTCAATATCCTAACCAAAGATGGAGACACGAAGGAAAGGAGATACAAAAATCTTACACGATGATCACGCAATTCCAGAAATCATATAGTAGCCTTTAAAAATGAAACTTCAGATGGAACATTTGTTTTTTATTTATATTAACTGAAGTTCTTGACTTATAAACTAGATCTATTAAGGATCAAGAAAAAAAATTATTATCTTAAAGATAATGTGAAAGTACCTATCTTATGCACCTTATTTCCTTCTTCATTATTTCCAGAAAATCAAGTTAACCCTTTTTCCTTCTGCGAAAACTCCTCCCTTCCTAGAGTTTCTTCCTCTCCCAATACTTCCGCCGCCAACCCCTTTATATATGTACTCTTATATATGTATATATATATACTTGCACATGCATATAAGCACTTCCACACTCTCCCACGTAGCTATCTATCTTCCTTCTAACACCTCACACACTCCCATGTGACACTAACAAGCACAAACTTACACGTATATATGTGCATGCAGGAAGTTTATCCATTTCTTTGACATTATAATTTTATCATTTCTTTATTACACACACATATATATATATACTAATAAATATATACACTTTTACACATACCTATCACTACCTACACATGTTCACATTTAGATGCATGTTAAACCTTGCGTAAATAAATTACGGAAAATAGAGACCAATTTAGAAACCGATTATATTCGGTCCCTATTCGGTCCCAAAATAGGGACGGAATAGGGACCGAATTTAATCGGTCTCAATGCCTTGAGACCGAAATTTTCCGTCTCTATTCGGTCACTATTTTGGGACCGAATAGGGACCGAATGTAATCGGTCTCTAGAGACCGATTACATTCGGTCCCTATTCGGTCCCAAAATAGTGACTGAATAGGGATTGAATTTAATCAGTCTCAATGTTTTGAGACCAAAAATTTCGGTCCCTATTCGGTCCCTATTCGGTCACTATTTGGGACCGAATAGAGACTGAAAATATCAGTCACTATTCAGTCCCTATTTTGGGACCGAATAGCGACCGATTATATTCGGTCCCTATTTGGTCTCAAAATAGTGACTGAATTTAATCAGTCTCAATGTTTTGAGACCGAAAATTTCGGTCACTATTTGGTCCCTATTTTGGGATCGAATAGGGACCGAATATAATCGGTCTCAGAGACCGATTATATTCGGTCCCTATTCGGTCACTATTTGGGACCGAATAGAGATTGAAAATATCAGTCACTATTCAGTCCCTATTTTGGGACCGAATAGCGACCGATTATATTCGGTCCCTATTCGGTCCCAAAATAGGGACTAAATAGTGACTGAATTTAATCAGTCTCAATGTTTTGAGACCGAAAATTTTGGTCACTATTCGGTCCCTATTTTGGGATGGAATAGAGACCGAATATAATCGGTCTCTATATTTAGAGACCGATTATATTCGGTCCCTATTCGGTCACTATTTGGGACTGAATAGAGACTGAAAATATCAGTCACTATTCAGTCCCTATTTTGGGACCGATTAGAGACCGAATATAATCGGTCTCTATGGACCGATTAGAGACCGAAAATTTCGGTCACTATTCGGTTCCAATTTTGGGATCGAATAGTGACCGAAATTTTCGGTCTCTAATCTTTGAGACCAGTTATTTTGGTCCCTATTCGGTCCCAAATAGGGACCGAAATTTTCGGTCTCTAAATCGGTCTCTATAAGCGTTTTTTCTTATAGTGGAAGAGAGAGAACAGAATAACAGAGAGAGAGAAGAGAGACGAGAGAGAGAGAGAGGAGAGGGAGAAGAGAGAGAACGGGAGACAGGAGAGAGAGAGAGAGAGAGAGAAGGCGGCGCGGCCTCCTCTACGTGCATGCATGCACGTAGAGAGGAGGGCGCAGGGGCGCGTGGCAGGCAGCGGCGAGCGCGGGCGAGCAGATGCGGCCTAGACGCTGGGGCGCGTGGCGCAGGCGGGGCCCGACGTGCGGGGCGGGGCTGTTGGCGGGCGGCCACAGGTGTGTGCGGGGGCGCAGGCGCGCACGCATAGGCACGGCCACTGGCGTGCGGGCGGGGCTGCTGGTGGGCTTGGCGCGGGCGGGCTCGGAGGCCGGAGGCGACGTGTCCGAGCGTTGGTGCTTGCGCGAGCGTGGGCGCCAAGCTGGGCGCAGGGGTGCACGGGAGCGCGCCTGCTGCTGCTACTGAAGAGAAAAAAGAAGAAGAGGTCCCAGGGAAGAGAAGAGCTCCCGGGGGGAAGGTGAGATCCCCGGAGAGGGGGAAGAAGAGGAGAGAGAGAGGTCAAAATTGGTGGAAGGGATTGAGAGAGAGAAGAGGTGAAGATATTTTTAACATATAGATAGAAAGAAGAGAGGAAAGAAGAGAGAATTAAGGAAATGTTTTTTTGAAAATAGAGAGGGATTTTAAAATGAGAGAGAGAGTTTTAAAAATTGAAAAGAAAAAGAGAGAGGGAAAGGAAAGATATTTTAAAATTAGAATCTCTCCTCTCTCCTCATTATCTCTTAATGCATCTTGGTCCATTAGCAAGTCCTTGTTGAGTGGCCCATTATCCTGCAAACAAAGCACATACAATGATTTAATCAATTTATCATTTTTGTAATAAAATAGTAATGGATTAATGTCAAACTAAGGACCATTATATAATAAAATATCATGATTATCATCAATAATTATGTAATTATCACACCCCCCAACTTACTCATTGCTAGTCCCTTAGCAATGCACACAAGTGAATAATTGGGACAAACAAGAGTTCAAAATATCATACTTCATGGCAAGAAATTAAGAATGAGAATGCTTGATCATAAGTATTTCAAGTTCCAGTCGAAAGTGTCAAAGACAAATATGTCAGTTCATGTCATTAGACAGTTCCTCAAGATACACACAAAATTTCACTACCTTTTTATTCAATGTTTGAGCATCAAAAAGAGAATGCATGAGATTTTTACCTATCACTCAAAGATGATATCAACTCTACACTCCTTAAATTCGATCCTCGGATTACAGATAGCTTCCACTCTACTTAGTTTTTTTTTTCATGCTTTTTGCTCTCTCTCTCTCTCTCTCTCTCGCTCTCTCTCTCTCTCTCTCTCTCTCTCTTTTCAGATACATGATGTTGCACCTTCCCTTCACCGTTTGACGCGAGCCTCAACTCTTGCCTTAGGAGCAGCAAACTCGGTTACTCAGATCAAGGGCATTTTCCATTTTTTTGCTCTATCCCATTTTCACATTTATTTGTAGGTAGGTAGCTTTTTTCCCATGATTGGTCTTCAATAAGAGTGTAGAATATCAATCAATCAGCCTGAATGTTAGGTAAAACTCTCATCATCCATTTGAATAGCTCCTAATAATACTTTTTTATGTTGATGAAATTTCAAATGTATTTTGAGGAAGATGCTAAAAACATAACCAGTTAACTCACCCCTTCAACTCACCACCTTCACAAGTACACACTATGAGTCAAGTTAGAAAAAAAATTTCTTGCATGAAATACGAAACATGAAACACAATGTTAGGGACAAAAATTTGAAATACAATTTATCTCTCCCCCCAACTTGAATGACATTGACCTCAATGGCATAAAAGTAATGAAAATAGAATAAAACCAATGTAAGTTAAGAAATGAGAGATATAACCTGATGATGACATGAGGGTGGTTGCACACTAGCTTCATCAAAGGATAGTGGGACATCAAACACCTAAGACACAAAATAAAAACTAAATCAATAGAAATCAATTTTTCCTAAAAATATTGGGTTGCCTCCCAACAAGCGCTAAGTTTAATGTCTTCAGCCAGACACATTGAGGTAACAGGCTCACGTAACACCCCCAATGAATTGACGCCAAATTTTTTCTTTGTAAGGCATCACCAGCCATGGTGGGTCAAGTGGGCCAAACTTACCCTTCAGATCAGTAAATGATAGAGAAATTGGGGCATTCAAGATCATATCTTCAATTAAGAATATTCATTTGTACACTTAAGATCTTTATATGTGTTGAACACATCAATGTGGACTTTATTATTTTCACCTTTTCACCCACAACTTCCATTTTCAGATCCTCTTTCATGATGTTGAGGTCAGATTGATTTGAATGCTCAGAGGATTGCTGGAACTCCACAAGCTGACTTGTGTCAAAAATAGTAGCATGATCTGGAATAAAATGGATATGACTTTCAACACAAGGATGCTTAAAAGATTCAAGTGTAGTTGACCAATCCGCTAGTGGTAGCATGTCCATGAACATGTTGGATTTGCCAAGGTTAGGGAGAGGTAGGAGTTCCATGTCTTTCTCGACATCAAGAGAGACCCAGTCAATGTGGACTTCAGGCAGAATTTCTAATTCTTCTCTGACCCAAGAAGAATGATTGATGATTACACCCAGTCTTTCTCCAAACTCACCTCTTCTTCGTCACCCACTTGAAACAATGTCACATCAAATTTGGACCAACATCTGGATGACACTCTTTCTCTTCTCCCCCCAACTTGAATTCAACTAATTCACTAGAGCTTTCTCAATATGACATTATGGATGAGTCTCTGATGGTCAGTTTCAAGTTGGGTCAAGACTATGGATTGATTTTCAGTGGCACTCATCTCTTCTTGATTTGACCCATTAATATTATCTCTCATTTTCCAAGTGGGTATGTCCACAATAATGTTGGACTGAGAAGTTGTGGATGGAATTTGAGAGTCAAATTGTTGGTCACAATCAAGATAGTGATGTTCATGATTGTCAATGGGTTGACATGGTGATTGGCTACCTTGCCTCCTTCTGATTTCCATCAATTGAGTAATTAGGAGGTCAGTTTTGACAAATGATTGCTCTATTTCTTGTTGTTGTTGGGTGAATGTTTGCTCAAAGACTTGTTGGTTATCATGTAATTTTTGCATAAATTACCCAAATTGATCATCAAAGAGGCCTGATTGCGAGGGAGATGTGTGAGTGGGCTGTGGTATGCATGTTGCCCCTCATGATGACTTTTATCATGAATATCAATCTGGAATGGGGCCAAATGTTGAAAGTTGTGGATAGGTGGACTTTGGCTTGGGCCAGAATAGGTTAATCTTTAAGTGTCAAATGTGGCATTACTTCTCCAAGTTGTTGGAAAGTGTGCCTTCAGGAGCATTTGCTAAGCACACTGGCAGATCAATGCCAGATTTTTTTGATCAAACCATGATATGATTTCGGCACCTGAAAAGGGTCCTTGAATTTCTCCTTGAGGATCTTGATAGAGTAAACTCAATTTCTCAAGAGAGACACCTTGGTCACTTTTGAGTAAGGAGTGGTTGGGATAATACTTGAAAGTTTTGGATTTGTTCTTGGGTTGAGGGAGGTGATGAGGTGTAAAGTGGGTCAACATAGTTCCTCTACCCTGAATCATACATGTAATCTTTAATTGGGTGACCATGAATCAGATGGGCTTGAGTCCATTTGGAGCCATTGGACTGGTAAGTGGAGGTTGATGGATAAAGTGGTTAGGTTGAGAGTGCATACCATAATGGGCTGATCCAATTTGTCCAATTGAAGTGCCAATTTCATAACCAGATTGTCACCCACATAAATTTTTTTTTATTTTTTATTGTTTTGAAATATTTGATTTTTTTTGTATTTTCAAATAAGTTAGCAAACAATTAATCCTATGACACCTATGGTTCCCTAGGACATAACATTTGATTTCTCACTAATCACTGAGGCCTAGCTCAAATCCACTCTCAAGCTTTTTACTGGCCAGGTAAGAGGTGGGAAAGTGGGAGGTTCCCCCTGCTCTCGCAGAGGCCTAATTAAGTAACCACTTGTCCACTTAGGAGTTTGCCATGAACCTCTAGCCTTAGACACCAGTCTCCATATTTGATAGTGGGTCCAAGTGGGCTAAGTCTCAAAGCGAACCTATGTCAAGTTTCTACTTTCTTTATTGGGCTTGGGTTGATGAGTGCAATGGTGTGTTTCTGGGCCAAGGAAGGGTAATGAAATCCCCACCTTATCTTATTAATGGGCTTGCCCTTAAGATGTTTTTAGACATGATGTGCAAACCACAAAATCAAGCAAGAGGTTCTATGCAAGCATGACAATGCATGATCATGCTTTTTTAGAAAGTTGAGATTCTCACCTTGCCTCCCACAATCTTCGACAAGAAAGGAAACTTTTAAAAAGAAAAACATCTAAAGATGAAAGTCTAAATGATACATGTCCTAAAGATGAAAGTTCTAATTTTGACATGACATCTTTTTATTGGATTCAAGTGATTGATTTTGATTTTTTTTTAATTTTCTAAACATGGCAACTAGGAAGAGGAAACTCAATCAAGAGGGTTTTAAGGGTACTTACCTCGAACGCAACCTCTCGTTCTTTTGGAAATTAACACAAATAGAAAGAGTGAGAGAGAGAAGGAACCTCACCTCAACTTACCTTTTTTTTCTGCAATTTTCAGATTTTTTTCAAAACATGCCCTTTTACTTACAGATCTTGCTTTCAGCGATAGATTTCTGACAGATTTTTTTTTTTATTTCTGCAATTTTCAAGCTTTTTTAATTTTTATTTAACACCTACAAAATGGAAGAAAATGTTAGCATGAATATATACAAAAGACACCAAAATTATCAAAACTAAAAATCTAATTCCCCGGCAATGGCGCTAAAAATTGATAGCCCACGAATGCGTCGTTAAACACGTGGCTAACAATCTTAAAATTAATCGACCTACACTAAATATTTTAACAATAGTTAAGTGGTGAGAGCCGAGTCGAATCCACAGAGAAAATATTTTAGAAGTGAAAATCTTGGATTTGTTTATTTAAGAAAATAATGTGGTGATTTAAAACTAAGTTGTATTAAATAAATCTAAACTAGCAAAATAGGTAAAGAGAGATAAATAGTGGATTAAGAAAAAGAGATAAAGACTAAATTGCATTCCACTAAAAAATGTTTAACAAAAATTGTTTTATACTAAACGAAATAAATCAATAACTCCACTAATAAAATATGAGAAATAGGGAGAGGGGAAAGAGAAACGGGGGAGAGAAAAGAGAGAGAGAGAGAGGAGAAGATAATAGAGAACGGAATAGCAGAGGAGGAGAGAGACGAGAGAGAGAGATAGAGAGAAGGAGAGAGGAGAGCGAGAAGAGAGAGAACGGAGACATGCGAGAGAGAGAGAAGGCGGCGCGACCCCTCTATGTGCATGCATGCACGTAGAGAGGAGGCGCAGGGGCGCGTGGTAGGCAGCGGCGAGCGCAGGGCGAGCAGAGGCAGCCTGGACGCTGGGGCGCATGGCGCAGGCGGGGCCGGCGCGCGGGGCGGGGCTGTTTGTCGGGCAGGCAAGCGGCCGCTGGTGTGCGCGGGTGGCGCAGGCACGCATGCACAGGCGTGGCCGCTGGCGCGCGTGCGGGGCTGCTGGCGGGCTTTGCGCTGGCGGGCTCGGAGGCCGGAGGCGACGTGTCCGAGCGCTGGTGCTTGCGCGAGCGTGTTGGGGCGCCAACCTGGGCGCAGGGGTGCACAGGAGCGCGCCTACTGCTGCTGCTGAGAGAAAAAAGAAGGGAGGTCCTGGGAAGAGAGAGCTCCCGGGGGAAGGTGAGATCCCGGAGAGGGGGAAGAGGAGAGAGAGAGGTCAAAATCGTGGAAGGAATGAGAGAGAGAAGAGGTGAAGATATTTTTAAAATATAGATAGAAAGAAGAGAGGAAAGAAAAGAGAATTAAGGAAATGTTTTTGAAAATAGATAGGGAATTTAAATGAGAGAGAGTTTTAAAATTGAAGAAAAAGAGAGAGGAAGGAAAATATTTAAAATTAGAATCTCTCCTCTCTCCTCATTATCTCTTATGCATCTTGGTCCATTAGAAAGTCCTTGTTGAGTGGCCCATTATCCTGCAAACAAAGCACATACAATGATTTAATCATTTATCATTTTTGTAATAAAATAGTATGGATTAATGTCAAACTAAGGACCATTATATAATAAAATATCATGATTATCATCAATAATTATGTATTATCATTGACGTGAACATTGACTGAGTATGATGTGCTCCAATTTACATGCCAATCTTTAGTGGCAGTTAGTTGTGTGACTGCACCCTCAGTGTTTGGTTGAGGTGTTCTTGGCATGGCGTCCAGGCATGTTGTGTTTCGCATGTAGTTCAAACAACTAGCTAATGATGCACAGTCTTGTGTAGTTTATGCAAGGCAACTTTATGATTGGTTTTTCAAGGAAGGGAGACATTCGTGGTCTTTGGCTCATCTGGGATGCGTCCATAATAGGGATGCATGTTTGTGCTTCTAGTCCCTGTGGTCATCATGTTCCGAGGTTGTGTGTTGTCTCTTATGTGATTTCTTGTGTGCCATGTGTTTGCATTTAATTGTGCTATACTGTCCTTGTGTAGAACTCACCAGTAGAGTACCCTATCACTATGTGTGCCTCTCACTGTGTGTGTGAAGGGTTTAGTCTTGGTGCTATGTGCAATAAAAGGGTTTGGTGTCGTCTCCCTAGCATCCCTTTTTTCTGAGTCCACATCCAGGCAAGGGAAAGATGGCTTGGGACAACATCTTGTTGTTCATCTTTGTCACTTGAGTACGCTCATAGCTGAGGGTGTGGACACCTACAAAACATGCAATTCTCAGCTAGTCCCATATTCTCACTTGCATCACTTTGGGCCCCCAGAATTCATAAAGGTGGTTAGACATAAGACTATAACTTGGCCTGGCTACAAGTATTGTGTGTGTTGAGTAGACTCTACTGCCTCTCTGATAAACAGTTGACAGGCGTGGGTGTGGCAATCAGAATATGTTTTTGACTACAAGAATGGTGTTTTCTCATTACTGTGGTTGTTTTTAAGTTTTGCATGTGTATAGCACCGAGTAATCTGTCTTTACGGCTTTACTTGTGTGGCACTTGTGTAGAAGTCTTGTCCATGTCGAAAATTGGTAACTGAGCATGACAATTATAATGCTTGTCGTGTTTTCTAGTTGAGAGTGATGTAGAGTTTTTTGGTACCTTCTTGGCTACTATGTGTAGCCACGTCAGTAGTGATTTTTACTAGTCTTGCCTTCATTCCTTATAGCACTTTATTTATATGTATATATTACAGTTGTTATGATTTCGTCGAGCATGGGATCGAGATATTCTTATTGAGCATGTGACTTTATGAGGCACATCCCCTACTTTTTAGGTGCAAATTCGTAGAGGCAACATTGACTTTGACCCAGTTGTCTGGTGTAGTGGCGTTTTATATATTAGTTGCAGTTCGATCTTTTGTGTTATCTCAAGAACACCTATTAAGGTGCATTACTTAAATTTTGTACTCATATTGTATTGGGTATTGTTGTTTATAAAATTTTAATTCCTGGTATAATTATTTGTACTATTTGTATATCTCTCTAAATTGTGTGTGAATCCCTTCTGAGTCTTAGACCCATGGGAGGCGATACTAGATTTGGATTCCCTTTTAGATATAGATCCCAAGATTGCTTCATATTCACCTTAGTCTTTTTAATATATGATAAGTTATGTGAATTTGTCAATGATTATGCATGCCATTAATCATAAATTGAATATGCAATTGGATGACTATATATAGAATATATTACAGTTAGCAACAAATTACTCTAATTTGATTCTAGTACGGTTGACATGATGAACTTATCTTCCCTTTAGATTTCAAGGGGGGTCGATGAAATCATATGAATCATAAGCGTACATTTTTATGTTTAATAGTATTTTCTTTGACATTTTCTAGGGGATCGAAAGTGCATAATCACAACCATTTTACACATGTTCAAGGCAAGAGTCTTATTTTTGACATATTGCTAAAAGTTAGGTGTTGTTTAATTAATGTTTGAAAATGGAGGGCATGCATGTTCGTTAGGGTTTTCCTAGATTGGGCTCTCTTTTTTTGACAATAACTTAGTGCTCCATTAATTAGATTAAACCAAAGACATATAACATTGTATCAAGAGTTGCGAGAAGAATAATAACTAAATCACAAAATAGGATGAGCTCTAGAAACACAATGCATAAGACTAGCAAGGAGAAACTCCAAGCTAGCACCAACATAGGGCAAAACAACTAAGCAACCCAAAAAAACAAATAACACTTCTCCAAGCTATGAAACAAGATCAAGCAAAATTGAGGATGCTTGAGCATCAAAAGAAATCGAGATAAGATCCGTTCTTAAGGAGATGGTGTGGCGGTCCTCGTCGTCTAGACCCAGAAAAGATCCGTAACTAACTCCGCCAACCCACGCGAGTCACAAAATCTTGGAAGGGAAATCAACACATATGTGACGCCCGCCACCTTGGAGGGAAGGGGGCCGCCCTTGTTGACGCCTCAGCCCCCTCCTCCTTTTCCCACTCCTCATGCACCGCCCGTGTAGTACCCCGAAAATCTATTAATTAAAAATTATAATAAATTGAAATTTTATCAATTAATAAATTCAATTAGTTAAAAGGTACGCATCATTATTATATGCGTATAAACCCCTATAAATTCCGTAAAAATATAGTTATACTTTAAATAATATTCTCTAATGACCCATCATGAAATTTGGGCACAAAAAAATCATTTAGATCAAGTTTAAGAAATTATACAACTTATTAGTGTAATTAAGGAATAAGTCAAAGAACCCATTATTTTATGACCAAAGTGGATTATAAATAAAAATAAACAGTGGGTAGACTTTAAATAATATGGGATGATAGCCCATTATGATTTGGACCAATGGACAATCTTGGCCCATGAATAAATTCTCTAATAAAAGGATAATTAAAAATATATTAAGTAAAGTAAGTACATGTGTTGTACAATTAAGCTCACATGAGTTATTGAGCCAAGAGTAAGAGCCCAAAGGGTGAAGATTAGAAATATTGACATGAATAATATTTAATCAAATTAAAATATGAAGTTACTTGAATAAGTGTGATAAATATATTTAAATAAGAACAAATGGTGAATAATTAGAATTAAACCAATACCCATTAAGTTAAATTAGTAATGAGTTTTGTTAATGGACCTAACATGAATTGTTGGGCCATATGAGAAGATCCCATCATGAGATAGGAAGTAATTAGGCTAAATTCGTACCTAAAAATAGTATAAATAGAAAGGTTTAAGATAATGACTATTTTAACTCCTTACTTATCTTAAAAAGAGTCTCCATCCCATCCTAACACATTAGCCAAGAAATTAGATCTCTCCTTAAGCCAATTAGTAGATAAATGCTAGAATATGGAGAGATAAATGTGGAATTCGGAGTTAATTAATAAATAAATTAAATAAGAGTGAGATAATGCCTAAAATGATGGTAATTATCCAAAATAAGAACTCCTTACCTCATCCTAACCCATGGCCACGAATTTAGCTCTCTCCCTTACCCAATTAGATAGATAATAGCAAAAAAAAGGTGATAATTATGAAAATTCAAAATTTAATAGGAAATTAAGAGTTTAAGGTGAAATGACTCTTGTAGCAAGTCATAGACACCCCAATCCAACCCTATCAACCTGAATTTCGTACTAAGACCTTTGGAGATGAAGAGGAGAAGTTCTAGAGGAAGAGCAAGGAGAGGAGGAGGCTTGGAGCTTGGATTTTCTGATTTTCGCCACCAAACTAGGGCATCTTCTTTACTGCAACAAAAGGTAGGCAATCTCTCAAGATAAAATCGTGAAAAAATTACCCTAGGTAGATTTCATGATCCTTTTCAAAAGCCCTCTGGTCTCGTTGCATTTCTCTCATCCATTTGAGCGAATTTAATTTGTGAATCCCTACTATTACCATGAACTGAAATCTCATGTTTTCTCTAATTCCCCACATGTACTTGCTCTCATGCCATGATAAAATTCTCATATATACTGCATCATATTAGCTTTCAAACGGCCTTGGTCTTGCTCTATTTTGATCTCCCATTAGGGAGAATTAATTCTTTGAATCTCTATCAGAACCATGCACCCGACCCTTCATGTTTGCTTGTGAACTCCGGGCATACTTGATCCCACACTATGAGAAAATTCTCTTAAATACTACATCTTGTCATGTTCAAACGCTTCTAGTTTCAAAATGTTTCATCATGTATTCATCTCTAATTAATTCGTTGAACCCTAACTGTTGCCTGTTTTAGGTCATTGGAATGTAATATGTTCAAAGCATGCCTAAATCTTATCTAATTTCAATTAATCGTGCATGCTGATAGATCTATGCGTCTACTTTCATTTGAATTAGATTCGTGATTTTTGGGTCATTATTCGATATTTATATTGAATTTAGAAGACCCGTGTCAAATAGATCAACCTTGGAAAAAGGAAAAAGGGTCGGACTCTCCTGATATTGCGACGGCGCGACCCGCCGCGATATCAGCCGGGTCGCGTCCCGCTGGCACGTCGCGTTAAGAACGCGGCGGCCTATGTCGTCGTGTTTCCACCCCTGAACTGGGCCTGGGCCGTTTCGCTTGTCGCGCCCAGCCGCCTTGTCGCGACCTGGAGTCGCGACGGGTACCCCCGTCGCTTAACAGAAAAATAGCCAGAACCCAAAATTACTTATATACCCTTTCTCTACTTGCTAATTAGCCATTGTTTAGCCTTAATTAAACATTGTTATTCATAATTTGATCTGAATAATATTAATGTGCAATAAATTACATGATCATCTAATTAATTTAAAAGACTTGTGCATAATCCTCATGCTCTTTTGATTTCATACCTTGCGCATACTTAACCATCACGTTGCCATTACTTTAGTAAATTACTCAATAATTATCTGGTAATTAATGAAACTAATTACCTAATTTTATTATTATTTAAATGACATATGTCTTTTCTTTTTATTCGCGTGATTTATACACCATTATCGCATCCCTCTGCTTCGAGCACTCGAGGCACGATGAACCTGTTTTCTACACACTTTCTCTTGACTTGGACCACCTCTCCGTCGGAATACTCTCGACTAGGCAGAGACTCCTTGTCAAGGCCTCCATAAGTCTTCTTGGCTTTGGCGCATGTCCTTAGCCACGAGCTGGTTTACCCTTTAAATCCCGTTACACTCTTAGGGATCATACGATCCAAACGGCCTTAGTGAGATCTCTCTTATCTTGTGATCACGCCGGACCACCTGCTCGTGTACACTACACGGCTAGTGGGGCAGATGTGACTTCTACCTGACTGTCGGTACCCGACCTGGTCTGTTCAACTGTACTATTACTATTTATCGTTTCGTTTTTCGTTGTTTACGTATACCCATATCTCATCTACTATCCTTGTACTCTCATCTATTCACGTTCACTCTACTATCTCGTATATTCATCTAGTACTCTCTTGAGACTCTTGAGCTGTTTGTGGCTCCCATTGCTTGTACTATACATGACTGTCTAGCACCATAATTGGGTCCGGTGACCCTACTGACTCGAATGCATACTGTGCAGGCATGGAGAGTGTCCGAGGGGCTCTAATCTAATCCTGGGGGCAGAGAGCCACTCGAAATACCTGCAGGGCCTATTGACAGTGTTCTACATTGCACCGGTTCTGAATGACTATACTGACTTGGCTAGACATCTAATTGTTTGACTATAGTCTGAGGTGTTCAGACGTACTTACTATCGTGAAATGGCTACTGTCCTAAGTGACTATTGCCGTACTTGACTAGTGCACCGTGGTGCAACCATACCGTTTATCTCATCACATCTTATCTCGTTACACGCTATCTTGATATACAGCTATCTCGTACACACGCCACCTTGATACAAGCTATCCTATTACATGCCATTTTGATACACGCTATCTTGTTATACACTATCTTGTTACGCGCTATCTCGTTATGTTGTCATCCTGATTTTGCAATACTCTTGAGAAATATATTATCGTTCACTTGTTATCTTATACTATTACTCTCTTGACTATACATGATCGTTCTCCTCTAGTTAACCTGCATTACAAGATATTAATCACTTAAAGCATGCTTGTTTACACGAGATATTAAGTCCTACTGCGTTATCGCTCACCCTTCGTTATTTGTTATTGTGTTTCAGGTAAGTCAGATGATGACTTTACCACATCAACGGGAATGGACTGGAGTGATGAGCGACCTGAAGTCATAGCGATGGAATGTCCTTAGTACCTTAGAGTCTAGTTAGATATTTACTTTAGATTTCTTTTTCCATGTATTAAAGTCATTGAGCCCTATGTTTTGGCTCTGAATTAGTGGTTGTAATAGTTTAGATGAATTATCAATAAAATGATGAGTTTTATTACAATTATTGTTCATTAGTTGCTCTGATATTTGCGAATGTATGCGCAATTTACGTTACCATACTCATTGTTCATGCCTCCCCGATTTATTCCGCTGCTAAATTGGCGGGGCATGACAGCCCACCCTTTTTGACCCCCCATCCCACCTCCTCCGCCTCCTACTTCCTTCTTCTTCCTCCCTCCCTCGCCCAAGCTCTCCACTCTCTCTGCTCCCACTCTTTCTCTCTTTTTCTTTCTTGCGCACTACACTGTGGAGGAGGAGGGAGCCGTCGCCGTCGTGCCGCCTGAGGGGAGCATCACCGCCACTGTGGGGGACATTGGCGGGTCCTACCGCCAAAGTAGGGTCCCTCTACTCTCTCCGACGTCGGCCGAAGCCCCCCTCCCCCTGTGTAATCGCAAACCCCCTTCTCTCTCTCTAACTGTTCTCTTTCTCCCCCCTCTCTCTCTCTCTCTCTCTCTCTCTCTTTGGCCCCGACGGTGATCGCCCCCTCCCCTGCTGCCGATGGGTAGCACTGGCGGCGGCAGCCCTCCCTTCCCTTCCCCTCCTCCTCACCTGTCGCTGAAACTGGAGACTGGAGGGAGGATGGGATGAGGGCTGGCACAATGCGCCAGGCGTGGCCTGCTCGGCGCAGTGTGCCGAGGCGTGGGTGGCCAGGGACTGCGGTGCATTGCACCAGGAAAGTTTTTTGACAACTTTTTGGCCTTCCAAAGTTCGATTTTCGTACCATTTTCGGCATCGGGATCGTCTCGGCTGCGCCAATGGGCCAGCCCGGGGTTGACGATCGTCGCACCAGGTTCGTCAGTTTCTAGGCCCACCCAGGTTAGCTCTGATCAGGCTGGGGTGGCCATTTGACCGGTTGACCTGGACAGTCGCGTGGAGTTTCCTCCACCCATGGGGTGAGTTCTTAGGTCCAACCAATTGTTCGAGGTGGGAATATAAACTTTTCGAGGTTGACCTTCACTCGGGTACCTTAGCAAGTCCGCTTCCGCGTTGAATTTTCGTATCGTACGCATGACGCTGTGTTGACTCCCTAGCACTGCCCCTTACTAGCCTTCAACTGGTGCTTTGGCACTTGAGGGATCATCCCAATGCACGGTGCGCTTTTAGGGTTGTTACTATTTCCCAGGACCCTTATCCTCATGGGCTGTTAAGGGTGGTCTTCGAGCCACGAGTGCGTCTGTCGAGCATTTCTCTAGACAGAGGGGAAAATGGTATTGGATAGCGATGTCGAGTCGTTTGAAGTGCTCTCTTAATTGGTCTGGGTCTCGTGGACTTAGGAGAGTCGCAGTGCGGTCCAGCTAGTCCTTTCTCACTGCCTTGCTTTGTAAGGTTCTGGAGCCATCCCAAGAGGATAGGCGTGGGACCATGGTCCGTCTAGACCATGGTGTGTGTTGCTGTAGTATCCTTGAGTTTCGCTCCAATGGGAGAGGAGACCAGGATCTGTGGTCGAGCGGTAAGATGCCAATAGGCACACCTGACCACTGACTAGTAGAGGTTGGTCTGTCGCTAGTACCTATTGACCGAACGAGGGTTTTCCGTCTGTGTGTGCAGCCTAGTAGCATTCATGGAGCACGCTTACCGAGTTGTGATAGTGTGTGGTTGTGCTGAGTTGGTGGTACTTGTAGACCCACGTACTTCCCATTTACTTACTTCAATATCTGCATAGTCATTATTTATTATATTCCTACTTAGTTAGTATTGTGTGTACTTGAGATACCATCGCCTTTCCGCTTAGTGTAGTTAGCCTATTTACTTTAGTACTGTTGTATCTCCTACCTAGTTAGCTGCACTGTTATTGTTTCCGTTGTTTGAACCAGTGAGGGGTTGGGTTCCCTGCTGGGCTTCGTTCGCGAAGCTCACTCCTTTTTCCCTTTCATAGGTGAGAGTTCGCAGCACCGATAGGACATCCCCCTGATAGAGGGCTAGTTCCAGGATGTTGCGTTCAACAGTTGTTTCCCTGTTTTGTGTAGTCTTCACCCTCGGGGTATGCCCCTAAAGGGTTTTGTGTTCCCTTTTGTTACTATACTTGTACTTGAGACAAACAGATAGACGTGTACTTGGCGCATGGGCTTGTACTGTTTACTGTAGGGTTATGTCTATTTGTCTTCTTTGCATACTTATCCAGGTCTTTTCTAACCCTTCCGGATCTACAAACCCGTGGGTGGTAGTCCAAGGGCCTAGTACTTGGAGGGTTCCAGGTATCGAGTTCTTGGGTTGTTACAGTTGGTATTAGAGCATTCCTGGCATGGTTGGTAAAGGATTCAAATGACCGTAACAATCTCAAGGAAGAGTACGGGTGAGCTACTGACCGTCCGACGTACCTTGGACATACTGTTGTTCTAATGTTTTGGCTCGATATGGCTCCGCGTAGGTAGATACGGCTTGATGACCTACCAGACCCACCAAGAGACCCCAACCGACAAAGATGAGTTACTCAGAGTCATCACAGGATGAAGCACAACACCCTTAAGACGTAGGTAGATGACACCGTAGAGGTGACCCCATGGCATAGTTCTTCGACAGGATGTGGACTAGTCTTATGAGGCACATGAGGTGACTTGGGAGCTTGAGGATGAGATGTGGGAGAGATTCTGACCCCCACCTTACTCTTGTGCCTTTGGCTTTGTTTTTGTAATTTCGAGGGCAAAAGTTTTTGTAAGGGGTGTGGGATGTGGCGCCCGCTACCTTGGAGGGAAGGGGGCACCCTTGTTGACCCCTCCCCCCCTCATCCTTTCCCATTCCTCATGCACTACCACCCTTTTTGACCCCCCATACCACCTCCACCACCTCCTTCTTCCTTCTTCTTCTTCCCTCCCTCCCTTGAGCTCTCCACTCTCTCTGCTCCTCCTCTTTCTCTCTTCCTCTCGCCTGCACACTACGCCATGGAGGAGGAGGGAGTCGTCGTCGTCACTGCCGCCTACGTGGGTGTCGCCGACGGGTCCTACCGCCAACGTAGGGTCCCTCTACCCTCTTTGGCGTCGGTCGGAGCCCCCCTCCCCCTTGTGTAACCGCAAACCCCCCTTCTCTCTCTCTCTGACTATCTCTCTCTCTCTCTCTCCTCTCTCTCTCTCTCTCTCCTCTCTCATCTCTCTCTCTCTCTCTCTCTCTCTCTCTCTCTCCTCTCTCTCTCTCCTCTCTCTCTCCTCTCTCTCTCTCATCTCTCTCTCTCTCTCTCTCTCTCCCTCTCTTCTCTCTCTCCTGTTCCCGGGAGTGGCCGGGGAGGGGCCGGTGGTGGCCGACACCCCTCCCCCGCTACCATTGGGCTGCGTCGGTGGTGGTCGGACACCGGCCGTTGCGGCCCTCCCTTCCCCTTCCCTCCTCCTCCTATACTATCGCGGAAATAGGGGATCAGAGGGGGGATGGGATGGGGGCTAGCGTAGTGCACTAGCCCGTGGCCTGGCTAGCGCACTGTACCAGCTGTGGCTTGCCCGATGTAGTACGGAGAAGTGTGGGTGGCCAAGGACTGTGACACATTGTGCTAGGCAGCATTTTTGACCACTTTTTGGCCTTTCGGAGTTCATTTTTCGTGCCTTGGGCTCATCCTGGCTGCGCTAGTGGGCAAGCACAGGGTTGACGACTGTTGCACTAGGTTCCTCGATTTTTGGGCCCACCCAAATTGGCTTCGACTGGGTTGATGTAGCCATTTGACTGGTTGACCCAAACAGTCGTGCTGAGGTTTCCTGCATCTATGGGGTTAGTTCTGAGGGCCAATTGACTATCAAGGGTGGTACTATAAGCTTTTTGAGGTTGACAGTCAGTCGGGTACCTTAGTGGGTCTGCTTCTGCGTTGAGTTTTTGTACCATACCTGTGACATGTGCTAATTCCCTAGCACTGCGCCATACTAATGTTCGCCTGGTGCTTTGGAACTTGAGGGCTTGTCCCAGCGTGCAGTGCGCTTTTGGGGTTGTTACGGTTTCCCGGGACCCCTATCCTCGTGGGCCGTTGAGGGTGGTCTTCGAGCCACGAGTGTGTCCGTCGAGCGTTTCTTCGAACTGAGGGGAAAACGGTGTTGGACAACGGTCTCAAGTCGTTTGCAGAGCTCTCTTAGTTAGTTCGGGTCCGCGGAGTTTTGAGAGTCATGGTGCGGTCCAGCTAGTCCGTTCTCATTGCCTCGCTTTGTACGGTTTTGGAGCCGTGTCGGGAGGACAGGCATGGGACCGTGGTCCAGCCAGACCACATAGTGTGTTGTAGTGGTGTCCTCGAGTTTTACTCTGACGGGCGAGGAGACCAATACTTGTGGTCGAGTAGTAAGATGCCGACAGGCGTACCTGACCACTGATTAGTAGAGGTTGGCCTGTCGCTAGTACCCATTGAACGAACGAGGGTTTTCTGTCTGTGTGTACAACCTAGTAGCGTTCACAGAGCACGCTTGTTGAGTTTGTGACCGTGAATGGCTATGCCGAGTTGGCGGTACTTTTAGACCCACGTACTTCCCATTTACTTACTTCAGTACTTGCACAGTTATTGTTTTATTATATTCCTGTTCAGTTAGTAGTTGTGTTTACTTGAGATACCGCCGCCTTTCCGCTCAGTGTAGTTAGCCTGTTTACTTTAGTACTGTTGTATCTCCTCCCTAGTTAGCTGCACTGTTATTGTTTTTGCTGTTAGAATCGGTGAGGGGTTGGGTTCCCTTCTAGGCTTCATTCGCGAAGATCACTCCTTTTTCCCTTTCATAGGTGAGAGTTCGCAGCACTAAAAGGACATCCCTTGGATGGAGGGTTAGTTCTGGGACGTCGCATTCAACAGTTGTTGTAGCGGTCCTCGCCGTTCAAACCTGTTAACCTAATAACTAGCTTGACCTGACTCCGCCTCCCACGAATAAGCCGTAACCTCGCAAGGGATATCATTCACATGTTCGTAGAAATATAAAGGAAACAACTCAAATATATTGCCATATCTCACAAACATTTACATGAAATATACATAGCCATTTCTCAACTGAAGTCAAACTCAAAGTACAGCAACCTAGGGCATACCCCGAGGTGAACAGAAAAGAAAGATTTCACTGCTGGTGGTGCAGACCCAACTCCGCTATAGTGCGGCTAAGAACTAGAAGAAGGACAGGAAGCCTCCTACTCTTCCTCACCTGAAAGGAGTAGGGGTGAATCTCGCAAGTCACTAGCTTAGTAAGGAAACTCCCCAAAAGCCGTACAAAACCAAACTCACAAAGTGCAAAAGTAGGAAGCTACACTAGGCAATTTATAGAACTAGCTACACATGATATTAAAGCTGGAAATAACAATTATCTCATGCTATTAACATGAATCAACCTTTAATAAATAAACGGCAAACCTCGTCCAAGTGTACGTGCTAAAGTAGAAATTGCCACACTCAGGTCACGAAGACTGGTTTGTGACACCAGCAGCTAATTCGGACAAACCACACAGGACTACCTCTCAGTCTCGCAGCCACAGATGAAAGGTCTAGTTGCCGTTCCACTAGAACAAGCTAAGAAACCGTGGAGACCAACCAACACCACTCCTGCAGACCACACAGCTGCAGGCCCATGCCTGGCACCTTTAGGGATTCCGGCCTAAGCTCCCTAAAGTGAGGCACTGGAAAACAGGACTAGCTGGGGCCCAGTACATCTACTGGTGTCCGTAACCCCCAACCACGAGCGGGCTACATGCGACAACACAAACTCTCACAAGTCGCTGTCCCACTGCCGTCTTTACCTCAGCCGGACGTACAACTCTACACAAGAGTGAGGGTGTCCTGGAAGATGACATAGACCTTGACAGTACACAAGTACTAGGACAAACCCCGAACACTAACGTGCCCAGCTCACACAAAACCTGGGGTATCCGACTAGAGAGGTAACCACAGTAGGCATCGTACTACTTGCCACGCACACACAAACCATGTGAACATCACACAAACCACATGAACACCATGTTTCTCGAGCTCAACAAGTGCCGATGCACCGCTTATCATTGCCATAAACAACGAATAAAGATAATCCAATAACCACATAACCATGCATAGACCTATTGCCATTGGAAGCCAGATCGCGACGGGGTCCACTGTCGCCTTCATAATGCGTATGTCGCGTTCTGAAACAGAACGCGATGGGTCGGACTGTTGCGTTCTAAACGTGACACCCAGGTCCGTCACCTTCACAGACAGTGACCCAAACCGGGATTCCATCTCCGGAATCCCATGCAAATCACTTATTCATCAATAACCAGCTACTACCATGTTCTACTCAATACCCTAGCATGATATCTACCGTCTACAACATGTAAAACAAGCTAAACATACTTAACCAATCAATCATAATGAGAAACGTGGTGGAATCTCCCTACCTTCGCGAAGAACCAAAGAACGACAATAACCTGGCATTTCCCCTGCTCCGTACCACGTCCTCGCGGCGAGAGCATGCCGAAAACAGCACAGGAACCTTAAATCTCCCAAAACCACCCGCAAGATCTCCTTCCTGGCCGAGTAGAGCTTTCTGAGCTCTATTTGGCCGACCTAAATTAAAAAAAAACTCGGAGTTGAGAACACGACGCATCTTGCCGTCGCGACCAGAACACGACGGTTCAGGCCGTCGCCTTCTCATTGCTGACGCCACTAGGCCGCCCAGTGTGCGCCACGCGGCGGACATGCAGATGAAGACCTCAAACGGCGGTTTCATGAACGCGATGCCCTGGACCGTTGCGTTCAAAATGCACCCAGCTCTATCGCGTTCACAAACAAAGAACCTGTGGGTGCTCTGGGCGCAATCTATCGGCCCACGAAGCCCCAAAACCTATGAAAACACCTGAAACACAAATTATAGGCCACACACTGACCACCACAACCACTAAACCTCGATCCGAACGGCCAATACGCTACATTACTATCACCTAAAAGAAATTTCGTCCTCGAAATTTAGGAAGAAAGCTCAACACAAAAATTCTTAATTAAACATGCATGGTAATTCATCTAAAAGAATTAAAAGCTTACTCAAACAAGTATGGATACGCTTTCATCATTTCCTCTGTCAATTTCCATGTGTCTTCTCCTCCCTGTCTGTTTTTCCATCTGATTTTCGCTAACTCAATTTCTTTATTTCTCAGCTTTTGGGTTCTGCGTCCTGTAATTTGTACTGGATACTATGACATTGTCATATCTGGCTTCAAATGTATATAACTATATGATTTTATCATATTAATTTGATCTTGTTATATTTCATTTAATAACGGTCATTATAATGTACATGATGGAGAAGATATGGTGGAAGAGATTATTAATTTATATTTAAAATTATTCATAAATTTAATAATCAAAGTACTTGTAAATTTATAAACTTATTCCAATTATATAAATATTATTACATTTGAAGTTTCCGCTTTATTTCATTTTTCCGTTTCATTTTCGTTTTCAACTCAAAGTGAAAATGGATGCGAAAACATCATTTTCTATTTCTAACTCTGAAATTTCTTATAAGAATGAAAATAAAACATCTATTTTTCGATCTTGACTCCAACTTGTTGGTAACCTTAGTACCAACGGATTGTGCCACCCACATTCTTCGACCACGCCAAGTTATATGAATCCTCTCTCTCTATGTGTGCACGAGGGCGCGCGCGTTTCGATCACCTCCTCCCTCCACGCATGCCCTCCCTCTCCCTCTCTTTGCTGCAATGCCTCCCCCAACTTGCATGTGTCCTCCCTCTCTCTCTCTTCTCCGGTGCCTTCTCTCTCCCTCTCTACTCTAGTGCCCCACCCGGCACGCCTCTCTTTCTCTCCTTTGCCCTCCCTCTCCCTCTCCTTGCTCCAATGCCCCCTTGAACCCGCACCTATGCTCAATGTCCCTTTCCCTCTCTCTACCCGGACATAGCTCCCCTCACGCATGTGTGCCCCACCATCCCTCTTCTTCTTCTTCTTCTCTCTCTCTCTCTCCCACACACCAAGTGATCCGACCTAATTGTGCTAGAGATTTTTAATCTTTGATATGGTACGAGTCGGCCTCACCGATGGACCAACCCTATTTAGAATAAAATTATAGAAAGTTATTTGAAATTAGTTAAGATTTCATAAAACTCATATGTAAAAGACAAACTAAAACAAGAATTTTTTTTTTGCACATCTCATGGTTTCTGCACTCTATGATGGGTTAGAGTTCACTGGACCGTTCAATCTGTGCGGTCCGGGTTTGTGTGGTACGGTATCGTGCTGCATCGATTCGGCGGTCCGGCACATATAGGCAAAAATTCAACATATCAAAATGGCACCACCGTGCCTGGGACACCCTCGGTCCCATGGCGAATACCTTGGCTCAGCGCAAAGAGCATGCCTAGGAGCTCCCACGGAAGAGAGAGTGGCAGACGATCACTCATCCCCTCCTCCTCCCCTCCGCCTTTCCCATCTTCGTTCCTCCGTCAGGAAGGGGAAAACCTTGTAACTTCCAGACAAGAAGTGCCCATCAATGGCAGAAGGCAAAGCAGTTACTCACCCCCCCCCCCCCCCCCCCCCCCCCGCCATCAGAAGGGCGCCAGCTACAGGGCCATCGAGGGGCCCCTGTTCTCGCGACGACGCTGCGGTGGCGGCCTCAGCTTCTCCTGCTAGCTGCAGAGGATGGAGGGAGCCCCACCACTTCCTCGACGCGTGCTCCCTCTGCGGTTAACCCTCCGGGTCTCCCGTGACATCTTCATGTACAGAGGCGACACGCCCTTCTGCAGCGAGGAGTGCCGGCAGGAGCAGATCGAGCTCGACGAGGTCAGGGAGGGGGAGACCAGGGCCCGGCGGCGGAGGTGGCACCACCGGTCCACCACGCTGCTCCCTCTCCCATGAAGCGGAGGGCAACGCCGGCTGTGGGAGCCTTCGGCGCTTCGCGCCCCGCCCGCCGACGCTACCATCGCCAGTTGAGGGACCGTGCGAACTCTGGTAACTTCATGCGCTCACTTAAAAAGAAAAAAAAAAGGAACTTCTTGCGCTCCTCCAATTTGCTGTATTTTTTTAGGGTTTTGTTGATTTGTTGGAGAACCGCTGGGATAAATCCCGTACCGGATATCACTTGGAGTCCTGTGCATATAGTTCTGGGCCCTTCAACCTTGACACCATGGTTTTGAGGTTTGTAAGATGGTATCAAAGCTGGGCCTAGACCCATTTTAGTGATTTGCGCCACCTCCTTTCTAATTTGATTTTTATGTCCCATCTTGACCGTGAGGGGGAGTGTTAGAGAACCGCTGGTCGGATACATCACTTGGAGTCCTAGGCCCTTCAACCTTGACACCATGGTTTTTGAGGTTTGTAAGATGATTTAATATTGTTATTATTTTTCAAAATATGCTGACACTAGATCCCGTCTGAAGTATGTATCTAATTATATGACTAGAAAAGCTATTATCAAAAATAAGATAAGTGAGGGTAAAGTTGCTATAGAGCTAAGCCATGAAGAAATAGCTCAAAAATGAATGGAAGTCTAATTTTTGGTAGATATCTGAATCTGATGCCAATCAATTCTTGTCGGCAAGTCAACTACAACCATGAATAGCTCAAAAATGAATGAAATTAATTTTTGGTTGATATCTGAATCTGATGCCCATCAATTCTTGTCGGCAAGTCAACTACATTGGGTTTAACCTTTCCTGATTTCATATAATTTTTATTATCTCAGATAGGATCCATCGACATTTTAAAAAAAAATTTAAACCTTCTCGGGGATCGCAGATGATAGAACCTATGGGTCGCCCTTAAAAATAAAAATAAAAATACCGGACCGATACAATTACAGTACCGTAACAATAGTTGGCTGGTGTTTAAAATATACAGAGTCCGGTACCGTAAACAGTGGGCCAGTGTATTATATATAGTCCGGCTAGCTTTGATCAGTCGATAGTATATGGAAAGAATTATTGATAGAAGGTTCCATAAGAACTGATATGACATAGAATGGATATAATGGGCCAAACTAGCTCCTGAACTTTTAACTTAAAGGGAACTAGCTCCTGAACGCTTAAAGGGAACTAACGAGGCAAGAACCTTAAGTATTAGAGTAGTCTTTTACAATCAAAAGCATTCAGAATGGTAGCCAGTTAACAAAACAAAACATTTTGCTAGTCTGGCTATCTGTATCCACATTTTCTTCCTTCAGTTCAGTCAATCCTATTTGTGCACATCAAGCTGATTAATTAAAACAAACGACATTAGCAATATCAAATAGGGGGAAAAAAACAGCATGACTAAAAAGGATTTGATTCGTGCAAGTCAATCTCTGCAAAACATCAGCTCCTCCAGAAGCAACTGCTTGAGGAAAGCAAGTCATCTATCTATCAAAGCCTCCAGGTCCAAAGAGCTCTGCTCAAAGGTGTGTTTTATCCAGGTCATCAAAGTACGGATGTTCCATGGCTTTCTTGGCAGAAATTCTCTTTGCAGGGTCATGCTGCAGCATCCTCTGCCAAAAAGGAAAAATAAGAAATTAGGAAAAGTTTAGAAAAGAAGTATGTATGACAATCTCCTAACTTACAGAGAGCAGATCCAGCCCACTGGTTTCCAAGTTGGGCACAACAGCTGACAGACTTTTCGGGCTCCATTGAGGATATTCATGCCAATTTGCCAACTTGCTTACCCCCGGCCACACCTCTTCGTTTGGAGTTCCCAGCAGCCTGCATCAAGAATATGTCAGCCCCAAACACTTGGGACTCACCATGCAAAAGGGAGAGCTTACACTCAGATAAGGGAAACAACCTGAAAATGTGGAGGAGTTGCTGCAGTTCAGAATCCCCAGTGAAGAGGGGTTGAGTTGTAACTAGTTCAGCTGTAATCCACAAGTTATTTATTACTAGACATACATGGATCTGCAAGCATTGCATGGCTGGAATCACTGGGTAAAGGATAACTGCTTACCAAAGATGCAGCCGACAGACCACATGTCTACTGGGGTAGAATAGTGAGTTGTTCCAAGAAGCACTTCAGGGGCTCTATACCACAGAGTCAGGATCTAAAACAAGCAACACCATGACAAGACCAGTCAGGAAAACAATGTTCGAGAGCCTCAAGGGTTGTTACTTGACGTAGTTAAAGCATGTTACTGAGATACCTCATGAGTATATTTCTTAAGGGGAATAGTAAATGATCGACTCAGCCCAAGATCTGCTATCTTGAGCTCCATGGTGTTCATATCCATCAAAAGATTGTGAGGCTTCAAATCTCTGTGATAGATGGTAACATGAATAAGAGTTATTTCAATAAAAGATTAACACACATCCAGTGCAGAACGAAGCGTGGGGCTGTTCTTATTACCTATGCAACACCCCATGACCATGACAGAAAGCAACACCTTTGCAAAGCTGATACATCAGAGTCTGCATAAACAATCAGTAACTGGTAAGTATAGTATGTCACGGCAATTGGTAAACATAGGAGTCATGACTTGATTGATATATGCACTGATGTTTGATTTTAACGGATAAGTTAGGAGGAATATTCCTTTAATATCAACAATTATTGGTTAATGTAGAATGCCTACCTTCACAGTTTTAGAAGGAATCATGATTCCTTTATGGCGAAAGCTTTTGATGTACTTCCTCAGGTCGGTGTCCATATACTCGAAAACCAAGTATAAAATGGTCTTCCCCTCTTTATTTTTGCCCTGTTTAAGGTCCAGCAGCCTGCAATGGAACATCAAAGAAGGTACCCCGATGAGAACTAATTGTTTCACAGGGAAAAATAAAACGATGACGGTGGAGACGGCCACTCGAAGGGGAAAACGCTCGGTTGTGGAGAAGGTCGCTTAGAGAAATCCAAGATTGAAGATATGGCAGAAGGGATTTTTTAAACAATTAATGGAAGCACCGCTAGGAATGAAAGCAAGATTGCGACAAAACGTTGATGGATCGTGAGATCAGAGGAAAAGGCAAAAAAAAAACATGTAGTCGTACTTGTGGCAACGAGAATACCCGTCTCTGAGAGCGAGGGAAGACATAGGAAATGCAGATGCACATGGAAACTAATCAATACCATATAAAACGAGAAATTTTTTATGCGCCTCTTCAAGAACCCACATGGAGTTGGGAGAAAGGAAGAAAGAAAGTGTACTCGAAGGATCCAATAGCTCGGAACTCTGAAGATGGAATTGCGGGGTTTGGGCGTGGAGGTTTGAGACGAACAAGAAAAGGGATTTATTCAAACACCACCACCACTGAAAGAGTCAGTTCTTTTCCAACCGATTAAATCCGCAAAAAGATGGAACTTTTGACCAAGAAAGAAACCACTGATCAACAGAATTAGGAACAAAAAACCGTAGAAGGTGATTAATCGGCAATGGCAACAGGAAAGGATTTTCCAGTCGAAACCATATAAGAGCAAAAGCTAGAAACATAAACCCTAGCAATGGCAACAGGAAACAGATTAATGGACAAGGAAAAAGAAGAGGAGAAGGCGGAAGAAAATGTAAGAGGAAACCACCTGACGACGTGAGGATCGATGGAGAGCATTCGCAAGAGGGAGACCTCGCGGAGGGTGGTGGGTGGCACCCCCTCGTCGTCCTCGGGGAGGCGGGTCTTCTTGAGCGCCACGATCTTTCCGGTGGCCCTCTCTCTCGCGCGGTACACCTTCCCGTAGGTCCCCTCGCCGACCTTCTCCAGCTTCTCGTACAGATCCATCACCCTCCCCCCTCCCATCTCTCTCTCTGGACCTGCGACTGCGAATGAGAGGATGAACAGATTGGAAAGTAAGAATGGAGCCGAGGGGTTCCACCTTATAATGTAGCCGTTGGAAAAGCTAACGGCTCTCTGCTTGAAAATTCAAATTTCGAATCCAAGGGGGAAGCGGCGTTTCGGGTGGGGCTGCGTGAGGCTTGCTTTCAAGAAAACCATTACCAATGCCGTTAACCGATAAGAAATTTCATATATCGCGTTAGGGTTTTTATTGAAAACCTTTTGCTAGATTAATACGAGGGATATATATATTATCTCATATTTATTCCTGTATTTTTTATTTTCATATTATTCAAGAATACCTCTGGATATGCCTTTATAATTGCTGTCATGCTATTTTGGTAAGCCAACCAAACTATAAGGAAACTTTCTAAGATATACTCCGCAAAAGCTTCCAAATGGGAAAAAATAAAGATGTCCTTATGTCTCACAAAACTCATTGATTCCCTATAAAATCTAGCTTGAGGATAACTTCATCCTTTTTGTACTTAAAACCATTGTTAAGTTTTTCAATAAAAGGTTGGTTTCAGACCCATTTAATTAAAAAAAAACATTATTAAGTTATGTTAACTAAAGAGAAATATCAAACTGAGAATGGTACCTTAAATTCTTGGTGCCTTCTTATGCTACTACGTCAGTATTCACTGTCTCACTATGTTACGATCAACTTCATTATATTATCATAATTCTACTAAGTAAAGAATTCCACTACATTATTACATCACTACATTATATCATCACACGAGATTTTTGCCACTTTTCTATTTTTGTATCTGTGGTGGTGTGATCCTGTTTGGGCCTGAGCCAAACAGGCCTCCACTAGAATGAGAGAGGGAAGACGATCGCCGGAGAGGACGGAGACCTGCAAAACCAGAGAAGGATCAGGAGGCCCGGTGTAGACCGGGGAAACCCTCCGATGCCTAAGTCAGTCAGGAGCTTGAGAGGCAGGGGGTTTCGGAATGTGAGAATTGTGTTCGCGTGAAGAAGAGAACGTACCGTTGCATGGTACTGTACCTGTGTCTTTATAGGCGCGGGCGTAGAGGCCAACGTGCGTAACGTTAGGCAGATCGTGCCTGAAGAGGCGCCTTGACGCACGCGCATAACGGGAGGAGTTATGACTCCGGTGCCCGTTAGGCTGCCAGGCAGTTCTCGCCCCTTGATGGTGGAGAACGTGGCCTGGGACGGTTACAACCGTTCTGGAAGCCAGAGAGCCTGCGCGGTGCCCTTTCGGGGATGCTCCCCGAGCAGGCGACCCACATGGGGGAGCGAACCCGCTGTTCGGTGATGTTGAGGGCCGTCCCGCGCAGCAAGTTTACTGTTCCTGTTCGGAAGGCCTTCTGCAGCTGTTCGGAAGGCGCCTGCTGATGAGCTCGGTAGGGCTTCGCTAGGGACAGCTGGCGAGTGGGCCCCTTCTCCATCCGATCCTCTCGGAAATCGTGAGACCTTGTGGGAAGGTCACGTCGTAGAGAAGGCACTTGATGGGCTTTGACGTTTTGGGCTTAGGTGGCAGGAAACGGCCACCACACTTGCCCCCCACGCTCTCGAACGGCTTGGTGAAGCGAGCATTTCGAGGGCGTCATTTCCGCATTTAATGCGATGGTCCGTTGTGGGATGCCGTCGCCCGGAGTCTGGATAGGCGGTTAACCCATCATGATGGGTGCGAAACCGCGCCATGCTTAAGGTGCAGCCGCCGCGTTCGGACGGTCGCCAACGCTGTACCCGAAGGGGCACTTTCAAAAAACGGGAAGAAGCGGCGATTGAAGCCCGCCTCGAATTTCGTTCCCTCCTCTTTCCTTATAAGGAGGGGAAGAGACGAGGGAGGGAGCTACGCCTCCCAGAGACCTCCCAGCTTTTAGCTTTCGCGCTTTCTTGCCTTCTCCCGTTTCCATCTTCTCCTCCGTTCCTCTGTGCCATCATCGCCCCCTACGATCCTCCCAGCAATGGCGAGCAAAGGGAAGGCCGTCGCCGGAGCGAGCAAGGTGACCGTCGCGGCGACGAGCGGACCGCGGTACCGGCACTTCAGTGGTCTCCGTGAGCGGTTCCGGATCGGGGACGAGTACGAGATCATCGACGCCAGGGAAAGCGACACGATCTTGGTGAATAAGCCGGGTTGCCTGCTCCTATCTGTGGATCATCTGGAGGCAGGCTTCCGGCTGCCGTTGCCGGAGGTGGCGAAGGCGCTCCTCAACTTTTGGGGCGTTTCGCCGATACAGCTAACGCCCAACACCTGGAGATACATCTGTATCTTCGGTGTTGTCTGTAAGTTGAAGGGAATCCGGGGTTCGGCGGACGTCTTCCGAGCGCACTTCAAGCTGTCTGCCTCGAGGGCATCAGGGGCAGACATCTACTACGCCAAACACCGAACAGACCGGATGCACATCGGCCTGTCTAACAAGTATTCCAACAACAAGGGTTGGATGGACAGGCTGTTCTTCGTGCGCCACCGGAGTGGTGCTGAGTGGGGGTTCCCCACGGTCATTCGCACGGCACAGAAGGATAGCTTTCCGAAGCTTATCCAGGATGAGGCGAGGGCCTCAGACGCACTTCTCCGAGCAGGCGTTCGGAACGGAGAAGGGTATGTGACCGAATTCATGCTCGTCAAGTACGGGCTCAGCAAACCATGGAGTAAGTATACTGTTTCGGTTGTTTTACTCTTAGGTTTGGTGGCCTCATACTAATCTTTCTTCCTCTTGTCTTCTTTGTGCGCAGCGGCCGCAGAGCTGGAGGCCGGTCGAGATGAAGAGGCGAATGATGAGGTCGCCGAGCGGATCCCTGTGCAAGCGCACAGGGTGTATGAAGATGACGACGTCGACGCTGTTGTTCGGGTTCCTTCCGCAGTGACGGCTGGTACCGTGGTAACAACGGCACTTGTTGCCCCATCCCAAGTCGAAGGGCGCCCCAGCAAGGCACAGGCTCCTGGGAAGGGGCCTGAAAGAATTCGCTTGAAGAAGAAGGCCACTAAGGAGGTGGTAGCGGCTGGGGCCCGAGCTCCTCGGGAGAAAGATGACCAAGCGAGCCAACCTTCTGCGAAGAAGAGGCCCGTTCTGGTTGACGAGAGCGCGGAGGAAGCAGAACAGCTTCGTGCTCGAAAAAAGCAGAAGGCGGTCCGGGCTACTCCTCCAAGTGACGAGGAGGGGACCGCAGCGGAAGAGGAAGGGGCGCAGTTGCTGCTGCGCAAGAACAGTAGGGCCGTGCAATCGGCTGATGAGGGAGCGCCGCGGGTGGCCTCCGCGACTCGCCCCGAGGTCGCCCAGAGGATGGCGATCGAGCTGGGGCTCATCTTGGTGAGCGAAGGGTCTGAGAGTCCTGCCGGTGGAGAAGCCGGGGGCTCCCCCTGCGCGAGAGATAAGGCGCCCTCCGATGCTTCCAATGCTGGAGGTGTCGAGCGCGGTGTTTCCAGCAACATCGCGGAGGTATCCTCTAGGAGGAGCAGGGAAGCTACGGCGTCACCTGCTTGGCAGGAGGAGGACACTTGCGCAACGGGAGTTTCCGCCCCTGCTGGGGTGGTTCCGAGCAGCGCGGTGACAGCAGCGCCTTCAGAGCAAGGAATGGTTCCTGCAGCAGGGACCATTGCGGAGGCGGCCGCAACGGCGAGGGCGTCCGAAGAGGTTGCCACTTCAACCGGGAGAATCCTGCCCCCCCTGCCCCCCTCCGAGGTGGTTGCTAACGCAGAAGCAACCTCCAAAGGAGTCGAAGACATTGGGGGGGAGGCTGCGGGTGCTGCCCGGGATGAAGGGTCCGAAGACGACCGAAGGCCTCTTAGTGAGGTGCTTCTGAGAGAACCTCTTGGAGTTCCTTCGGTGGCAGCGCTGGAGGCGACCCTTCGTCGGATGGAGGATACGCCAAGGGAGCTGCCTGCAAGCCCCACTGCTTCTCGTCTTGAACGGTTGGCAAGGTGCTTGGACCTTCCTTCCGAACAGACTCCGGAGAAGTCAGTGGAAGGTTACCAGCCGGAGTGGCAGACAGAAGATGGTTTGAGCGACGTCGACGTAGAGGCGCTCGCGGACGAAATGTCCAAGTCGCTGGCCACTCTGAAGGCTTTAGCTGTTCGGGGCCAGAGACAGAGGTATCTCTACGAGGCGCAGGTAGCCTTCTGTGATGACCTTTCGGCAGGGCATAAAGCTCGCGAGGCGGCGCTGGAGGAGGAGGTGAAGGACCTCAGAGCTGCTCTTCATGCCGCGAAGCTGGATGCTACCTTGGCGCGGGCCGAAAAGGACGCCCTAGCCAAGGTAGTAGTAGATGCGGAGGCCCGTGCCGTTGCTGACTATAAGACTGGGCCAGAGTACAAGGAAGACTTGGAGCAGTATGGGGCTCGCTGCTACAAAGTGGGCCTCAATGCTGGGAAGGAGGTGGGGGAGAGGCTTTCCTGGGCCGAACGCGCCCAAGAAGCCTTCGAGGCTGCTGTTCGGGAATGTCAACGCCGTACCCAAGATGTCCGCTTAGATGGTGTGCGGTTCGCACAATTTCAGTCTGGGCGGATGCCTTCTTCGGGTGAGGATGCTGGTCCTTCCGAACAAGCTCCTTAATCCCCTTGCCTCACGTCTTCTTGTACTTCGCTTTTTGTAACATCGGCCAAGGAAGGCTGTTTGTAAGCACAAGAACTTCTTATAAATGAAATCCTCTGCTTTACGAGTTTTTCTGTAGCGTCTCTTTCTCTATCTTCTCCCTGTTGTGGTTGTTCCTGCTCGGATCGGAATCCATTAGCTTCGTGAGCATTGCATGTAAGACGCAGATCGTTGGGTACCGCAAAGGAGGTTCCGATCAGGTATCTATGCCAAATGCTCATGAAGCAACAGGGGTAAGGAGAAGAGAGGTTGGATGCTGAAAGAAGGCTTTTATAGATGATAAGCCTTAAGATTGGAGACATGCCAAGTCCTGGGAATGGCCTCGCCACTAGGAGTAGTTAGCTTATATGAGCCTTTCCCAAGGACGTGGGTGACCTGATAAGGTCCTTCCCATTTGATGGCAAGTTTGCCGACTGCTCTTCGGGGGTCCGAAGCCGAACAGCGGCGCAAAACCAAATCTCCCACGTTGAACCGCCTTTCCCGAACTCGCGCGTTGTAATATTGTGCGAGTCGTTGCTGATAGGAAACGAGGCGAATGCTGGCGTCGCTCTGTCGTTCGCCTAGCATATCCAAGTTTTCCCGAAGAGCTCGGTTGTTGGCGGCTTCGTCGAAGTGGGTAGTTCGGATAGTTGGAAGGGCTACTTCCAAAGGTACAACTGCTTCCGAGCCGTAGGCCAGGTGGAAAGGTGTTTCCCCTGTAGCTACCCGAGCAGTTGTTCGGTGACACCAAAGGACGTTTGGGAGCTCATCGATCCACGATCCACCTGCAGCCTCCACTCTAGTTCGGATCCCGTGTAGTAATGTTCGGTTGGCGTTTTCAACCAGGCCGTTAGCTTGGGGATGTGCGACGGAGGTGAAGTGGTTGTAGATTCCGAGCTCGGCGCACTTCTGCTTGAAGAAGGTGCTGTCAAACTGTTTCCCGTTGTCAGACGTAATCACCCTGGGGACGCCAAACCTGCAGAGAAGGTTCTTCCATACGAACTTCCATGCGGCCTGTTCGGTGATTGTGGTAACGGGTTCGGCCTCGATCCACTTGGTAAAGTAGTCGATGGCGACAAACAGGAACTTCTTCCGCCCTTGGGCCTCTGGAAAGGGGCCCAAGATGTCAATGCCCCATCTGGCGAAGGGGCGCGGCTCGAACAGACTGTGAAGCTGTTCGGCTGGCTGCTTGATGAGTACTCCGAACTTCTGGCATTCTGGACATTTCTTGACGAAGGACATGCAATCCTTCTGAAGAGAAGGCCACCAGAACCCTGCTCGGATGAGGCTGCGTGCTAGCGTTCTGCCCCCCAGATGGCTTCCGCACAACCCCTCGTGGACTTCCTCTGTGGCAGCGAGGGCCTCCTCAGGGTTGAGGCAACGCAGAAGAGGTCTTGCAAGGGACCGCCGGTACAGCTTGCCTTCTACGAGGGTGAAATGCTGCGAGCGCATCCTGACTTTCCGAGCTTCATCCTGTTCGGAAGGAAGCTCGCCTCGGAGAAGGTACGCCAAGAGAGGGTCCACCCAACTTGGGGTCGGTGGGCCCGTTTCTATGGCGGCTACATCAATCTCCGTGCTCGGCAAGGCGAGCTCTTCAATGAAGACAGAGCGAGAAGGGGTGATGTCACCTGAAGATGCCAATTTGGCCAGCGCATCAGCTCGCGCGTTCTGCTCCCGCGGAACATGTATAACCTCGAAGTATACGAGGCCTTCTGTCTGGCTCTTGACCTGTTGGAGGTATTGAGCCATACGAGGTTCCCTTGCTCCGAACTGTCCGCTCACCTGGCTGGCAACCAACTGGGAGTCACTAAAGACTCTAAGCCGAATGGCTCCGAGGTGCCTAGCCATGCGGATACCGGAAAGCAAGGCTTCGTACTCGGCGACGTTGTTGGAGGCTGGGAAGCGGAAACGGAGGGCGTATTGGAACTCTAGCCCCTCTGGGGAGGTGAGAACCAGACCTGCCCCGCTTCCGGAGACACAAGAGGATCCGTCCACATAAAGCTCCCATGGGGGCTCGTCTGCCAGCGGTGGATCCTGCTCGGCCGGAAGGGTGCATTCCGCCACGAAATCTGCTAACGCCTGCGCTTTGATCGCCGTCCTTGGTCGGAAGCTGATGTCAAACTCTCCCAACTCAATTGCCCACTTAACCAACCTACCGGAAGCCTCCGGCCGCTGCAAGATGGATTTCAGCGGTTGATCGGTAAGCACTGTAACGGAATGGGCCTGAAAGTAGGGCCTGAGCTTCCGTGCAGCTGTGACAAGAGCAAGGGCAAGCTTTTCTGCTCTGGGGTACCTCCTTTCAGCTTCTTGGAGGACCCTGCTGATGTAGTACACTGGATACTGTGCCGCTCCTAATTCTATGATCAAGACCGCACTGATGGAGTGTTCGGTGACTGAGAGGTACACGAACAAGGGTTCTCCGAGCACAGGCTTTGAGAGAACAGGAGGGGCTGCCAAATATGCCTTCAGCTCAGTGAAGGCAGCTTCGTATTCGTCAGTCCACAGTACTTGCCCCCCTTGCTTCGAGCATTTTTAGGGCCTCGGAGCAACTTGAAGAAGTTAAAACTTCTTTCTGCTGCTCGGGACATGAACCTGTTTAGCGCGGCGAGACGTCCTGTCAGACGCTGGACGTCGCGCACTGTCTTCGGACTGGACATCTCAAGTATGGCTTGGATTTTCTCCGGGTTCGCCTCTATTCCCCTGTTTGATACGAGGAACCCAAGGAACTTACCCGAACGAACACCAAACGCGCACTTGGCTGGATTGAGCTTCATATCATACCTTCGCAAAGTTGCGAAAGTCTCCTGGAGGTCGGAAATGTGATCGGTACTTGGAAGAGTCTTGACCAACATGTCGTCGACGTAAACCTCCATGTTTCGCCCGATCTGCTGCTCGAACATCTTGTTGACCAGCCGCTGGTAAGTCGCACCTGCATTCTTCAGACCAAAAGGCATCCTGGTGAAGCAGTATAAGCCTAGGTCTGTGACGAACGTAGTGGCGTCTTGATCCGGGGGATGCATGCTGATCTGGTGGTAACCAGAGTAGGCATCCAAAAAGCTGAGGAGCTCGTGCCCGGAAGTAGCGTCCACCAGCTGATCAATGCGCGGCAATGGGAAATTATCCTTGGGCGTCGCCTTATTAAGGTCCTTGTAATCCACGCACACACGCCATTTGCCATTGGCCTTGCGCACGAGGACCACGTTGGAGATCCATCTAGGATATTGGGCTTCTCGGAGGAGCCCAACAGCTCGGCTCTTGACCACGTGATCCCGTATTATGGTCTGCCGTTCTCGGTTCACGGGTCGCCTTCTTTGCTGCACTGGCGGGATTCGTGGATCCAACCGAAGGCGATGCACCATGACTTCTGGGGGAATGCCTGGAAGCTCGTCATCAGACCAAGCGAACACGTCCAAATTGGCCAGCAGGAAAGCTGTGTAGCGTTGCTGCTCGGCCTCTGTTAACAGGGCGCCAATGTACAAGACGTGTTCGGGGTCGTCGTCCACTTGAATGGGGATTAAGTCTTCGGCAGGCGTCCCTCGGCTGGTTGAAGGCTGATCGGAGGTCGGAAGAGCTGGATCAGCGAGTGGTTGCTTGTCTCTTAGAGAGAGGACATAGCAACGGCGAGACTCACGCTGACACCCGAGTACTTCGCCCACTCCGCTCGGAGTAGGAAACTTCATCTTCTGATGGAGCGACGAAGGTACTGCTTTGATGCGTCCGATCAGGCCTCTGCCCAGGATAGCATTGTATCCAGGCATGTTGTTGATGACCAAAAAGTCAACAATTTTGGTCACAGCTTTTGGAGCAGTCCCCAAGGTAATCGGAAGACGAATCCTCCCCATGGGCTGGACCGAAACTCCCGAAAAGCCGAAAAGTGGCGAGTTTACAGGGGCGAGTTGATCGGTTCGCAGACCCATGAGGACAAAACAGTCGTAAGCCAAGACATCGGGGGCGCTTCCATTATCTACCAGAATTCGGCGCACGTTACAGTGGTTGATGGTGGCCGAAACGACCAGCGCATCAGTGTGTGGGGTCGTAATCCCTACAAGATCTTCATCCGAGAAGGTTATAGCCTCCTCGGGCTGTGCGCGTGTGGGACTGGCAAGATATGGGGCCGACCGAACAGTCGCAGGCCTGTCTACGACATGCACTCGCCTTGCGTAGTCGCGTCGGCTTCGAGTGCTTTCTCCACCCGCGCCGAAACCTCCCGCGATCACGTTGATTCTTGCCCATTGGGCTCGTTGTTGATCGGCTGCTCGGGAGTGCGGTCTCGGCGTCGGGGGCGCTCTTCGTTTCGGCGCACGAACCGCCCCAGGTAGCCACGCTTGATAAGGTCTTCGATTTCGTCCTTAAGCTGGCGGCACTCGGAGGTGTCGTGGCCGTGGTCGCGATGAAAGCGACAGTACTTATTTTGATCGCGCTTCCGGGGGTCGGAGCGCATTCTTTGGGGCCACCGAACAAAAGCTTCATTCCTGATCTCTGCCAGGATTTGTTCGGGAGCCACCGTGAGGGGGGTGTAGTTGGTGAAGGGGCGTGGACGGCGCGGAGAATCGCCATTGCGCCGTCCTTTCTTCCGATCTCGGTCGGAGCCGTTGTCGGAAGGCCGCTTCTTGTCCGACTGCTCCCCCTGTTCGGCCCTGCTCGCCGCCAGGCTCTCCTCGCAGGCCGCGTGGCGCTGCGCAATGGAGAGTAGTTCGGCGAGGGTGGCGGGTTGCTGGACGCCGAGAGTCCTCTGTAGAAAGCCGTCACGAGTGCCCTGGATGAGAGCACTGGTGGCTAGGGGGACGTCCAGGCGCGAGATGCGAAGCGCCTCTGTTCGGAACCTCTTGACGAAGTCCCAGAGTGCCTCGCCTTTCTTCTGGCGCACAGCCAGAAGGGAAGCCGCCGTTCGCGGCTGCGATCTCCCGCCCAGGAAGTTGTCCCTAAAGGACTTCTTCAGTTGGCGGAAAGAAGTGATGGAGCCCGCAGGGAGGGTTTCAAACCAAGCCCTGGCGGTCTCTTTTAGCGTTGCAGGGAAGGCCCTGCACTTGGCCGCGTCCGATGCTCCGTGGAACACCATGTGTGACTCGAAGCCATGGATGTGGTCGGCCGGGTCAGTTGTGCCGTCGTAAGGAGCGATGGTGGGCAGAGGGAGCTTGGAGGAGACCTGGGCCTCCAGGATCTCCCTGCTAAAAGGGGAGCGGAAGTCTAGGTCGTCCTCCGCTGGAGCCTTGCCCTCCGCTCGCTGAACCATCGCATCCATGCGGCGTTCGAGATCAACCACGCGCTTGAGGCGCCTGGCGAGCTCCTGCTCGGAGTTGGCGGGGCCCCCCCGTCCCGAGGCGTGGGAGTTGCCTCCTACGACCGACCGAGGCGGACGGGGGGAGGCCATAGAGCGGCGAGGCGAACGCCCGCGGCGCTCTGGTACCCGCTCCTCCGATGGGGCCCGGAGGGACCGGCGCGGAGAATCCGCCTGCTGCTCCCGCGGCGCGAGGGGGACGCGGGAGCGTCGATGTGACGATTCCGCCTGCCGCTCGCGCGGCAGGGAAACCGCTGGGGCCGCCGCCCCTGCCAACTGGGCCTGTAGGGCGAGGCAAACGCCCGTCAACTGTTGCATTTGTCCTCGAAGCTCAGCTACTTCGAGGGCAGTTGCAGGCGCTACAGCCGGCGGTGCCGGGACGTCGTGATTTATGCCGGCGGCGGCGACGACGTCGTCACCAGGAGGGGATCGGCGACGGGAGTCCCCTCGTGACTGGCGAGACCTCGTCGCCCTGCTTCCTATGTTCTGGTATGAAGATCGTCCTCGAGCCATGGCAGCGTCGTTCCCACAGACGGCGCCAAATGTGGTGGTGTGATCCTGTTTGGGCCTGAGCCAAACAGGCCTCCACTAAAATGAGAGAGGGAAGACGATCGCCGGAGAGGACGGAGACCTGCAAAACCAGAGAAGGATCAGGAGGCCCGGTGTAGACCGGGGAAACCCTCCGATGCCTAAGTCAGTCAGGAGCTTGAGAGGCAGGGGGTTTCGGAATGTGAGAATTGTGTTCGCGTGAAGAAGAGAACGTACCGTTGCATGGTACTGTACCTGTGTCTTTATAGGCGCGGGCGTAGAGGCCAACGTGCGTAACGTTAGGCAGATCGTGCCTGAAGAGGCGCCTTGACGCACGCGCATAACGGGAGGAGTTATGACTCCGGTGCCCGTTAGGCTGCCAGGCAGTTCTCGCCCCTTGATGGTGGAGAACGTGGCCTGGGACGGTTACAACCGTTCTGGAAGCCAGAGAGCCTGCGCGGTGCCCTTTCGGGGATGCTCCCCGAGCAGGCGACCCACATGGGGGAGCGAACCCGCTGTTCGGTGATGTTGAGGGCCGTCCCGCGCAGCAAGTTTACTGTTCCTGTTCGGAAGGCCTTCTGCAGCTGTTCGGAAGGCGCCTGCTGATGAGCTCGGTAGGGCTTCGCTAGGGACAGCTGGCGAGTGGGCCCCTTCTCCATCCGATCCTCTCGGAAATCGTGAGACCTTGTGGGAAGGTCACGTCGTAGAGAAGGCACTTGATGGGCTTTGACGTTTTGGGCTTAGGTGGCAGGAAACGGCCACCACAGTATCTTATGAGCATTGGATAATTAAATGAAGGGCAACTTAGTTCAGCATGACCTGGTTTTAAGAAAACTAACCCTAATAGGGAAAGTTTGCAAATAATAGTGACTTAGTATAATGCAAAACAGACAATGAACACCCTCTTCCTCTAACTTTTGCCTCCTTCTTTATTTAGGATAAATATGTCATCCGAAACTTTTGAAATTTGTATAGTTGTCCCTCTCCACTATGAACCTATCTATTAAGGAAAATTTCTCAAGTTGTTAAAAATGTAATATTGGGACATCTTTAAAAAATACCAGGTTTAAAAATAATTTTTCAGAAGCTTATTGAGCGCAATGGTTTATACAAATTTCTTTGTAAATTACTTGTTTATCTTCTTTAGGTATACTTGCATTTTGAAAAATTCGAGCAAATTTATGCATATTCTTACCTCAACGGTGTGGTAGGAGAGAGAGAAATAATGTTGGTACTTTCAAGTTGCACAATACTAATATGAGATTTTTACATATTAATTCTTATTCCCATCAAGATAGTCACCATGTCATATATATATATATATATATATATATAGACAAATTAATTAAGAGTCTTTATTAGATGTTTGACTTATTTTCTAATCTCTAATAAGACTGTAACTCATTATAATTAATGTTATCTCCTGTTACAATATATACTAAGTTTCGTTATAATAAGAACCTCTTTATTATAGTCAATAACTCCTAATTAATTTGTCATATATGTATATATTAATATTCATGAAGAGCGGCCTCAGCTGGCCTCAACAGACCATGTCATTTATATTAATTTGGCCATCGCCATTGGAGAACTTGCAGCAGAGATATGCCCTTTCTTTGATAACGTTGAAGAGATATATATGTCTAATAAAGTGTAACCCAAGTGAATGAACAATATGGAAGTACTGGATTATTCATCGTGAAGCGTGAAGTGGATGAAGCGATAATGTTATGTAGAGAAAGACTTATATATACTATTCTAATAAAATTCAGTCTTAACAGTACACGTGGCAACCTCAAGTTCTTCCAAAATCCCGCCCAAAATTGGCATATCAACCTCTCACTTCCTCCTTTCTTCCCAGTCTTCCAAAATCCCGCACAAAATCTATACTATCTATATTATAGATGCATAAATAGTCGGTCTCCATTGTATCAACTCCACAAGATATACACCAAAACATAGCAGGTAGAAGCATAAATAGTCGGTCTCCATTGTATCAACTTTAAAGCACTTATTAAGAAGAAAACACTAAAACAATAAACCCATCAATAAATCCGCCTAAAATATTCACCGTGCTATATCAATATGCCACCACATATATTTTTTTTAAATTTCAATTTTATCAAATGACATTTGTTGTTCCAAGACAAGTATAAAAACTCTCAAAAGAATGCAAGCAAGGATAATTCTTCTCCCGCCAAAACTCAAAAAATGCAAGAAAGAACATAAATAGTCGAAGCTTCAAAAATCTCAAATACATCTACGCCAAAACATGGTAGTTAGAAGCATAAATAGTCGGTGTCCATTCTATCAACTTTAAAGCACCGAAGGAAAGATTCAAACAATAAATCCATGAATAAATCTTTCTAAAATATTCACTGTCCTATATGTCACGACATTTTTTTTTTACTTTCAATTTTAAAATTTAAGAGCTATCACATGGCAACACCAGAAGAACTCTTTTCCCGTCCAAAAAATTTCAAACAACATATACTGCAGTCAGTTCTATTGATTTGAAAATACATTTGAAACGATTCGTCTAAGCGATTCTTTGGAAACACAAAAATAGGATATGTATTTCCCTAACCCGAATATTAACCTTCCTTAAAATAACAATTTATTTTTTATGTATCCCCATCCGACCTCCCTCTTCCTCCGCCTAAGCCGTTCTCATTACAGCCTACCTCCCCTGCACCCTCCGAAGAAAGTCCTTCAACTCTCTCTCTCTCTTTGCACAATCTCTCTCTGCCCCAGCGGCACTTCCGAGCTATGTTTAGAAGATACGTATCTCTCTCTCTCTCTCTCTCTCTCTCTCTCAATATTCACAAGAACCACCCGAGCTACGGCATGATGAAGAAGAACAAGAGTGTTGTCCCCGGGGATCGTACACAACTATGACGATGACGACAGGGCCTTCTACGAGTGCGCCGGCGAAGGGTTGTTGTCGCTTCAGAAGATCCCGTGGGGTGGTGATCAAGTCAAACCAATACTTCATTCCGATTCTGTTCCTGACCACCCCACTTTCGAGGGCGAGCTGCGTCGGCTGTTTGTTCTTGGAGTAGGAAGCCATCTTCCACCACCTGGCCAGGTATCCACGGTCTTCCAGTTCGACAGCTCGAGACCTTTTCTTCTTCATCAACGGCGTCCTTGGGCCATGCCAAGTGGGGCAGAAGCTGGTCGCCTACGTAAGAAGCTGGCCAAGTGCAGACCTCTGGAAACCTGTCCTTGGGTCATGCCGCAGACTTGTACGCCTCCACAATCTCCGCTGCCGTGTGAACCTCCTTAACATAGTTCTCCGTCACCAAATAATCTCCTTTTTGCACTAGAATATGAAGCCGTTGCAGATGCCTCTCCAATCCGTCACGATGACGGTCTAAATTTATACAGTTGTCCACATTCAGATTTTCTGGCGCTACTGGTCGCATCGTTGTTGAAATACATGAGGTTAGTTTATGTCATCGTTGTTACAATATTCGTTTCTTCTTGTGTGCGTTCGTACATTGCAACAAAGATATGTTCTATATATTTTTGCATCGCACGGGTATATTTCTGCGTGCCTTTGTCTTATTACTGTGCAAATCGATCTTCTCATAGCATTTACACGTGTTGGTTTCTTTTCCACTTCATGTTAGTTTTTCGCATACCTCCTCATCTCCTGGCGTGTTCTCCATTAAGGCTCTCTTCGTGATGTGCTTAACGATTTATAGATAGCTTAGATATGTACGTAGACTCCTCTCTATCTATCTATCTCCCTCCTTTCTCTCCACCGCCATCTTTTTTGCTACCCCTCCTACTCCAGTCCACTTTAAGTTCACTGTAAGCATACACAATTAAATGATGAACTTTTTGATCAAACGTCACATTCCAAGTAGCATGGATCACTCATTCATCTTTCCACATGTAGAATATTAGCTGACAATTTGAAAAAAAAATTTGTTGCATGTATTAAATCGACAAAAATGTGGATTGCAAGGGTTGAATCAATGTTATAAAATCGATAGAAAACAATACATATAAAATATAACATGTATATAATCTTAACAGAATCAATGCTTTGGAGCAGTGTGGATGGCATGATAATGATAATAGAAATGTGTAATCTTATTAGTGAGTAATGTTTATCTGTGTTGCTTCTCAGTGAGCCAATTATCTGTGTTTATCTGGATGGCATGATAATGATAATAAATAACTTCACACAATCTGATCTTTTAAAAAAAAAAAATTAAAACTAAGAAATAAAATAAGAAACATTTTCAATGAATAGTGATTACTATTTATTATCGTTGGGTTAGCGGGTTACTGCAACGCTATGTAACTTCGTCAAAAATCATAATTTTTAATATATATTATTTTTTGTGTATTATTATTATCTCTAAAAAATATGTAAATAAATTTTTAAATATATTATATATTTAAAATATTTAAATTTAACAACTTCCCGTGCATCGCACGGGTATAGAGCTAGTTGCACTTGTATATTGCACTTTAAGTGTAATATGACTAGGCAACAAGCCCATGTGGCATCCAACAATTGGATTACCACTTTCTCACTCCTCATGTAAGGGGTGCCACATGGGCTATTGTCTAGTCATATTGCACTTAAAGTGCAATATGCAAGTGTAATAAACCTTCCTCATGTTATGTATATTTGGACTCCTAGCTAGATCATAGTACACCTAAGAATTATGTTTCAATGATCAAACTCAAAATAATAAAGTATTTCATTTTTTATCCTCAAGAACAGAGTCAAATTAAACGTTTTATTTAAAATCCTCTTTTTATATTGTCTGCGGGTGAGTTCAGAGGATATGCAGGCAACGCAAAGAACTGCACTTACCTCGGAGGGGCTTTCGCCACGTATCCATTACATCGAACAAGATGAACTCAGGTATCCATCCATAATTAGTTGGACACTCGTGCGATGCACGGAGTTTGATTATAAAATATAGGAAAAATTAATTGGGGGTCCCTGTCAGAGGGTGGTATTTTTTTCCTCGTCCCTGTCAGAATACTGGAAGACGTAGAGTCCTTACTTTTTCGTCTGGTTTAATTTTTAGTCTCTACTTTTGAGACGTCACCATTTACGACCCTCGATTCACGAGTTCCATCTCTTTTTCCCATTCTCGTCCTACCCTTCCGTCCTTTCGAATGTCTTTTTCCCAATGACACTCACGCTTCTATCCTTTCGAAGGGCCGTGAACTCTGATCGATGGGAAGTTGCTCTTACATAACGTGTCGAGCACACTTACAGCAACCATTGACATCACTTACACAGGTCCTTTTGAAGGCCCGTGAACCGTTCTTCACAACTATAAAAGGAACCCAGTGCCTTATACTTATCCTTCACAAGCTTCTTTGAGTCTTGTTCGCTTCCTATCTTTCTTGCTCGTCTTCTTTCTCTTTATTTGCAGATGTCTTCATCTGACGGTACTCTCCGAAGGGATGGCAAGGCACCTGCGTCACCGGTGCCACGGTCGCCCTCGGCTCCCCTGGCGCCACAGGCTCCACCTTCGCCACTGACCTTTAGCCCCGACTATTGGAACGGTTTTTACATCGGCTGGAAGATGGCTTTAGCCAAAGCCTCTCGGCTGTACGACCACAATGGCCTCACCAACATCCTTCCTGACATCGGCCCTAGGGCAGAACCCATATGTTCCTCCTCCCCTCCCTCCCCTACCCATTCCGCCTCCTCCCCTCCCTCCTCCACCGAGTGGTCAGGTTAGGGAGTTTAGAGAGTTATTGTAACGGGGCTTGTTTATGCAATATATTTTTGTTTTATGCAGTCTTCTGTGGGCTTGTATATGCTCTCTATCATCCAAACTGAACATGTTATCAATACCATATTGTAACATTCTATTATGTATACTATAATCAAAATAAGTAAATACTGTAACAACTTATTACGTATACTGTAATACTGTAGGTTAGAGTGCAGTGCTCGAACTGTAAGAGTGTAGTGCTCGAACTGTAAGAGTGTAGTGTTCGAAATGATGTCGTGTAGTGCTCGAACTGTAACATGCTATTATGTATACTATAATGAAAACAAGTAAATACTGTAATAGCTTATTACGTATACTGTAATAGTGTACGTTAGTAGACAGTGCTCGAACTGTAAGACTGTAGTGCTCGAACTGTAAGAGTGTAGTGCTCGAACTGTAACATACTATTATGTATACTATAATGAAAACAAGTAAATACTATAACAGCTTATTACGTATACTGTAATAGTGTACGTTAGTAGATAGTGCTTGAAGTGTAAGAAATGTAAGCCTTGTATGTAACACTTGGCACTTACATATTGTGGAATGTCAGGGTGATCTTTGTACGAAGGGCCGTTAACTCTGATCGATGGGAAGTTGCTCTTACATAACGTGCCGAGCACACTTACAACAACCATTGACATCACTTACACAAGTCCTTTTGAAGGCCTGTGAACCGTTCTTCATGTAACACCCCAGAAATTGAGTAATTTAAAATTTTGAAATAAATCAAAATAAATAATTTCCGCATTTTTGGAATGATAAAACTTACGTACCATTATCGTATGTGAGAAAACATATCGAAAAATTTCGTAAAAATTATAAATCAACCCCAAATATTATTACTAAGTGTTCCACAAAGAAAGTCGTGCAACGAAAAATCCGATTGGCCTAGTGTACGTCACACAGGACTAATTACCCAAATTAAAAAACTAAGTCGGAAAATCATTAACGCGGAAAAATGACACAACCATAAATTAAATAAACATGTTGGAAGGACTTCCAACATCATGTATTAGAGTCCCATTAATGCAATTGGGCCAATGAATTACTTTTGGCCCAAGAATAAAATGGGAACAAGAAAATACCCAAAAATTCGTGTATGTAATTATGCAATAATTAGGGAGTGCAGTTTATGGTTAAAATTGAGATAATTAGTCATGCAAGGTAAGTCAAAACCGGACCCAACCCTAAGAGGTGGTTTCCTAAACCTTTGCCACTCTAATTGGGTGAGAGAATTCCAAAACATGGAAGGGCCAAGCAGATTTTCGCAGCCCCTTTTCTAACACCATTGGGACATGGATTTAAACCCTATTTGTATATAAACTCGTAAAGAGATCTTAGGTAAGACTTTACCACTGTGTTGGGGTTGTTTGGAGGCGGGCTAGGGCACCAGAGGAGGAGAGGAAAGGCTGGGAACCGGAGCTTCATCCCCCTTCATCCTCTGCTGCATCCAGAACGACATCTGTCTTAGATCTTCATAAAGGTAGGTGTTCTCAGGCCAAGATTAATTGAAACCCATACCATCGTGTAGAGCTACATGTCTAGGTTCATATGCACTTGGTTTGCCTAATTTTCATGTTGTATCCGTCGAGTATTAGTCGTTTTCCCTAAGTCGTGCACAGTTAGAGATTTTTCCGTTCTTCATATTTTGCACATGATTGGAGACCGAATTAGATCTAACCCCCAACATGATAGTTCTTCTAAGAGTTGTCCTCGTCATCTTTGATGTTGAGAGTTTTGTCTAAATGTCAATATATTTCAAGTTATAGGCCTAACATGAAGGTTGCAACAAAGTCACATATGTTTAGGAATATTTACGTTCTTCAGAGGTTTCACATGATTCAAGACCGAATTAGAATAAATCCCCAACATAACCGTTCTATATGTCATCGTCATCTTTCATGTTGAATATTTTGTCTAAATGTCATTAGATAGAGAGTTATAGGCATGGTAAGAGAGTCACTGCATGAATACTGTGTTTTCGGGTTGCACTTGGAATCGAGTTCGGTTCAGGCGACGCGATTCTAGCACCTGGTATCGCGTCGGCCTGGGCTGACGCGATTCACTAAAAAGCATCCGTGAGATCCGACGCGAATCTTGCACTGACCAATCCACGACGCGCGTGAGACTTCGCGCCACGTGGGAGTCTGTGCATGTCTGAATCGCGGCGGGATCCCCTGACGCGATTCAGGCAGTTTTCCCACCCAATGTTTTATTTAATGATTATTCATGAATGCGTCAGGATGCCCCGATGTGATTCACTTTAAAAGGCGGCTTAGGTGGCCAACACGATTTACCTGTCTTCACATTTGGTCTGTTTAAACTGTACACCGTGTTTTGAAAAACGTCCACTGTGTAGGACGCGGTTCATAGACCGACCCGAGACTGTACTTTTTAGCCAGTCAGTCAGCATGTTAGTTTTTCTTGGTCTGTAAACATGTTACATAGTGTGCATTGGCCTAAAAATAATCAATCAACTTGAAAACGGTAATGACATGGATATGATTCTAATGTATGATATGTGATTTATCTTATGTTCATTGATTATTATCTTGTGACCTAGCTTGTTATGAAATTGAAATGATGAGAACTATGAATGTGTGGATGAATACATGTTAGCATGGACTTGTTGGTTAAGTTGTATCATGATTTGCATGTGAGTTTTCTTAGTCATATGCTTTCCGATGTTTCAATTATTTGTTCATAAATTGCATACATGTTTAGGAAAGATCCGTAACACGTCACTTACACATTTTCACAATTAGGCACACCCTTCTTGGGGAATTGGGAGCTCTCTGCCGGTCATTCCGTATTGGTAGACTAGCGATCTTTTCCTTAAGACCTTCGTAAGTCTCTGTACTCTATGGATTCCCTCATAGAGACCGAGCTGGTTGTACCATGAAGTACCCTGGAGATAGAGTGCACTTGTTCTGGGTACGATTTGTCCTTAGCCATCCTCATGTCAAGACATTAATGAATTATGAAACATAAGATACGTCGTTATGCTGCCCATTTGATCTCTTGAGCTTTTGTCATACCTTGATTCCATGAATGATCATGTTCCTATTACATTGAGCTTGTTATTGAAATTCCGTGGCCATAATATGTATATGCTTGTTCGGCACAACTTAGGACTTCGGTCCATTTGACTAATGCCTGTGCAATAGGGGTCCGGTCTGGTCTTGGGGAGGAGCGCCCCAACGTACTTATTAACCGCGGGAGTATGGACTTATGGTACTAGGCATAGCACAACGAATACGCAAGATTTGTGTGAATGTGCCTTCGTTTGATATGATATGATAAGTTTGATATGATATGTCTGATCATGTGAAAATGTGATATCTGTGTGAATATGGCCAATTCCTTTTGATATGCTTCTATTCTTGAATTACCTGTCCAATGTATATGAAATCCACTATTTGATCTGATATGATATTCATTCCATTTAGCTATTTGACCTGTTAGTATTGCATGCATTGTCATCATGTTCATATGCATGTCCTGCCTACTTAAAATGTTAATCATATATATTAGTGCCCGCACAATATTGAGATGTAAATCCTACTGAGCTAGTTCGCTCACCCCTATCATCCTGTCCTTTTTATGTAGTGATGAGGAACTAGAGGAGTCTGATGGGGCAAGGCAAGAGTGATGAGCACCCGCCATATGAGGAGTTGACAGTTTATGAATAGATATTTGAGTAGTCTATGTAATAGTGAAACTTTTTCTTGAAGTTTTTATTTGAATAATGGACCTTTAGTTGGTTCATCTTATGTAAGGTTGTAACTAGTGGATTGAAATGGAATAAAGTGTACTTTTGATGACAATATTATAGTCTCAAATGTGTTGTTATGTTTAATTGTGACTCTGCGCTATTCAACTGTGATACGTCTATTTGTACCGTTCACGCAACCCGATATTTATTCCGCTGCTAAATATCGGGGCGTGACACTTCATGTCCGCCTGTCTATCCGCCTCCGCCATCCATGGAAGGTGGACTTACATAACGTGTGTATCGCACTTACATAATGTGTGTACCGCACTTACATAACGTGTGTTTCGCACTTACAACAACCATATACATCACTTACACATTGTAGGTAAAGAACAATTATAGAAGATTTTAATTCATTCAGATTGTGGGGTAGGTTGCTACAAGTTCTTCTGTTGTGACCTATTTGTTTGCACCTTGAACAAATATATGCATGCTCTACTTCTCCTCTTGAATGTATTCTCCTCTTTCTCGGTCTTCCTAGCAACCTTTTTGTTGTCGGTGGCTTGATGAGAACATCAGATGGTTGAGGCGGATTCGGCATGTCAAATATTAGGATAGGTTGAATGTATCTTTCGTATGCATCCATGTACACTTCTGTGCTATAAAATACTGAAACATATTGAGAAACGACCTCCTTGTTACTGCCAATTGCTGCGCATGCATGCTTGCAAGGAATCTCGACAAGTTTCCAGTGTCCACAGGAGCATGTTTGTTGATAGAGGTCTACGGCGTACGTCTTCATACATTCAATAACCTCAAATTTGATTCCGTTTGAATGACGGATTGCTAAACTTCTTCTTTCTTGAAGGTTTTTTTCGATGATTTTTTGTACTTTAGGACAGTATGGAGTATCCCACAAGGCTGCATCAATTTTCCTCTTTGCAGCCATTTCCATCATTTGAACTCTAATTTTGTCAACCATCTGTAGTATTGGTAGACTTCGCGCATCATGTATCCAATTGTTGAATGACTTTGCCAAATTAGAGTATAACTCGCCAAACCTGTGAGACAATGTAAAGGAAATTAGTTTAACATCATATATCTGTAACAAGTCTTCACTACATACTGTAACCACATTTAACACGTTCTGTAATAGCTTATATATGTAACTGTAAGATAATACTTATTGTAATACCTTATATCTGTTACTATAAGAACATAAATGGCGGAAGTGAGCCTCAACAAGTCACAGGCTCAGCAGGGGCTACCCAAAACAACAACAAACTACGTACACCTCAACCCCAGAGGGTCTCAGTGGCAACACCAATAGCCAAACCATTTCATGCTCACAACAATTGAATTTAGGCTGCAATTAAATATAAACACCTTAATCAAACATAACCTCGGAAGGTAAGAAGAAGCAACAGGGCTAGTTTAGCACCACTAGTCCACACAACAACTGAAACGCCTAAGCCTTAAGCCTCACAGGCAAACCATAATAAGAACTGGTCGCCTACGCTTTAAGCCACACAGGCAAGTCACTGCCTAGGCTGCAAGCTTCCCAGGCGAACCTCAACTCGTGGGTACTAGGACAGCCTTTGTCCCGAGAAACGAGCATGGGACCAGTGGTCGACATCATTTTAGAGCACCCATTCTTTGGCATCAGAAAAATTAAGCTCCATTGCGATCATTGCGTCTTAGTACTCTTGTTCAGTGACAACATAGACAATGCGCTAGAGGATTTTTCTAAGTAATTTCTTGAAAGGGGCGGCATATTTCTCTGCACATTGGTCGTCAAAGTTCTGCATGATGTGCTGGAAACAGTAGCCGTGATGATCATTTAGAAATATGTCAGGAATCACTTCCTTCAGACCTTTCCCCCTGTCTGATAGAAAGGCGATCCTTCTATCTGAGAGTAATGCCCTTTTCAAATTTTGTAGAAACCAGACCCAGTTGTCATATGTTTCCGAATCTGCGATGGAGTACGCTACAATGAATATCTCATTGTTACCGTTTAAGGCACTTGCTGCAAGTATAACCCCTTGTACTCTATGTTGTTTGATATGAGCTCCGTCCAAAAAGAGCATAGGTCGGCAGCCAACTTCAAACCCATATGCAGATGCCTATAAGCATATGAAAAAGTGTTTGAAACGTTGTGTCTGCAGGTCCACTTCTAGAGACAAAACTGATCCCGGGTTTGACTATAATGCATGTTCGATGTACCAGTGCAACATATGATAGCTTGTTCTGAAATCTCCATATAGAGAACTAACAACAACTTCTTTGCCCCACCATGCCTATTGATATGATGATACATGGTATGTTAGATGAATCTATATAGTGCTATTTACATACTATTTACAGATTGTTACAGTACTTGTCCTTAGACCTTACAGATTATACTGTTGTTGATACATTGGCCTACAGAGATTGTTATAGTATACTTTTTAATGATTACAGTTGTTACAATACGGACCCTTATAGTATATGATTATAGTTGTTACAATACAAGCGTCAGAAACTTACAGTTATCATTGTATGCATTACCGTAGAAGTCGTGATGTGTTAGAATTAAAATCATGGCATACTTGATGATAAGGGATGGAGATGCTGTAATCTCGACGTATGTCTCTCATCATTTCACTTGCTCTATAAGTGGGTTTATCAACTAGTTTCCCCTTCACAGCATTTGCAACCCACTTCTTAGATGTCCTAGGATATCGATCGCTCATAATGTCACACCCACAGCTGTGTATGTTGTTCAGACTCTTGATGGCAAATTCTGGACCTTCACGAATGACGGACGCATGAAGGCTCCATGGGTAAACATCTACATTGCACCGTATAGTTAATCGTACATAGTCGTTCTTCAAATATTTTCAATTAAATCTTCGTGTGATCGCGTAATTTGTCAATTCCATTTGCAATTGCTCTTTGCTTATGAAGACTTGTCATACTGAATGTATTCTATCTAGACAATATTGCATCAAGACTGGTACTTCACCTTCCGCTCCTTTTGGTCAGTCGTCGTACAATTCCAGACTGCTTCCTGGTAAGTGGGACGGTTCTGTGGTTTCCAAACAAGCACCATGCGTGTTTGAAGTACTTCTGTAAAAACTTTACATACATACGTACATGATGCAGGGGATAACATGAAGGTTGTTGAAGAATGCATGGGAACGACGCATGGGAGTATGTACCTGTCAAGTGGTGGCGGATCACCTGACTGACAACTAGCATGCGTACTGATGCAACGAGAGTCCACCGGATGGATGTGTAGATTTATGAATGATGTTCCTTGACACTTGTGAAGATCAAACATAGCTTGGACATCCCCATTGTCATGCAGCACCTGTGCAACGTGGCCATCAATGGGAATAAGATACTTCAGAATGTTCTCCTGCATGTTTATACCCAACCTTTCTGAAATCCTGGCATGTATGGACGCCAATTCCATGTCCCTCCCTATGAAAAGAACGAAACTTTGATCTCCAAATGCACATCTTGCAGGGAGCTGTTCCATTGCATCGCAGAGGAAGGCGAATGAAAGACTTTTTTATCATAGAAATATGGCGCGCAGTGTCTATAAATAGCATGTGTGAGGAGATGAGCTGCTGTGGGTCAATTTGGCGGGAGTGCGTATCATGCATGTAGTATTGGCAGGAAAGTGCCAAACGAATGAACGTGATAGCTTGGACGTCCCATCGTCAAGAATACCGATTATGTTCAGCCGCACGATGTTCATCATTGCAGTGCACCGCCATTCTGTCGGGTCCACCGAACCCATCCTTGCATATATTGCGGCATTCCGGAACTCCATACACCTGCACCACCATTCCTGCACTAGCCCTCTTCTCTGTTATAGTTTTCCATTCTTTGAGTTACATCTGCAGCCGAAGCGATCTCTCCGTCCCCTCTAACCATGCAAGCCATGGATCTCCTACGAGCGCGGTGATTGGTCGCATTGCGGCGGAAGTGGAGCAAGAAGCATTAATGGCGATGGAAGTGGATGAAACTGCCCTCCAAGTCGTCCGAAGTAGTAATCTTTCTTCTTACCCTGTGTCCGGTCTTTGTTGACTGAATGTTTTTTTTTTTAAAGTTTCGATCTTCTCTTAGCAGAAAAGGATCGAAATTAATTTAATACGTGATGTTCGCTTTCATGGTACTGTAGCGTTATGCAAGACTTGCAGTTTAGGAGCACTCATCTCAAGTTAATGAGAAATTCACCATTCCATGCGTATGTTAAATGCGAAGTGGTGACCCACCTTATTTCCCTGATAGTCGATTTGATAACACATTTCGATGGAGAAGATCGTTTTAAGATTGGCCCCTGCAACTTGCATTTTCGTCCTTCAGACCTGGCAACGGTTATGGGTATACCCAATCATGGTTCACCCATCAATCTAAAGGCAGATGGGATAAAAGCTAGTTTGCACCGCATCCTTGGATCCAAACAAACGATGGACATGCACAACGTCTTGCGAAAGCTTACGGAGTACGTTCCACAAGAGGGTGAGCTAGCTGTTGAAATTTCGGTGAAGCTTTGGTTTGCACTTCTATGTTCTTGTTTCTTCCTCCCCATAAGTGGGAGGGCAGGGTTGCTGTCCATTCTGCCGTATGTGGACGACCTCCATGAGATGAAGAGGGTCAATTGGGCTGCTACATTCCACGAGTACCTGATATTGGTAGTGCAGCAGTGCCACGAGCATGTGAAGGCAGTCGTAATAGGAGATCCGTCTGGAAAAACCATCTTCCTAATTGGTTGTGTTCCCGCTCTCGGTGTAAGTAGTCTTTTATATATGATATATCTATCTGTTATAGTACCCGAAGTAGTCTTTTACAAAAGATACACCGCTCTGTTACAGTACGCGAAGTAGTCTTTTACATATGACATATGTATCTATTACAGTACTCGAAGTAGTCTTTTACATACCATACACCGCACTGTTACAGTGCGCGAAGTAGTCTCTTACAGACCTCCATAGCAATTTAATACGTGAAGTAGCCTTTTCATAGTCGTAGCATAGCACGAACTGTTAGATTTCAATCCAATGGCCACAACAAGAAAAAGCGGCATTTCCGACGAACATAATCTGTCAGAAATCTGACGGAAATCCGTCGAAAACCACAGCTTCCGACAACTTTCTGGAGAACGACGGTCGGAAAAGGTTCATCAGAAAATTCTAGTCAGAAATTACCGACGGACGAAAAAATTGTCGATAATCCGTCGGAACTTCCGACGAAATATTATGTCGAAAAATTCGTCGATAAATTCCGATCAAAAGTGGTCGGCAAACATTGTCGAAAAATTAGTCGGTATATTTCGATAGAAAATCTGTCAGAAGTCCATCGAAAATTCCGTCGATATACTCCGTCGGATAGTTCTGTCGGAAAATAATCTGTCGGAAGTTCCGACGATTTTGCCGACAGGTTTTCCGTCGGAAGTTTTGACGGGTTTTGCCAACAAATAACATCCTTCGAAAAATCCGTCACAAATAATCAACTTATTTTTATTAAAAAATACTGAAATTAACAATGAGAAATTACAAAACATGCTAAAATATTCATACATTCCACAATAATAAGTACTAAAAATCAAAAATAAAATCATCACACACAAGAAATATAAAATCATACACAATTATAATTGCTACAAATCAAGAAAGGTCTGCTGGATCATCCGCTGTCCCCGCCTCACGGTCGTCAGGTGCGAGAGGATTCTATATTAAAAAAAGACAAATATGTGAAACATAAATAAAAATAATATATAAACATTATTTTCATAAATTTAAATTCAAAACATGTGATTAATCACTAAGTTTAATTAGATAATATTTTTGATCATTTACACAAGTTTTTTTTAGATTAGTGATTTAAACGCCGAATCCAAACTAAGAATCCGATTAGTATTCCATCAGTTCCCACACGTCACTTTCATCCACCCGGTCGTGTCGGAGTGAATGACACACCGATCGGATCCCTATTTTTGATTTTGGAACCCTGGGTTGCTTGTTTTTATCCTTTACACTTAGATTTTTTTTAGAATAGTGATTTGAGCGCCGAACCCAAACCAAGAATCCGATTACGATTATGTCAGTTTTCACACGTCACTTTCACCCACCCGGTCGTGTCGGAGTGAACGACATGTCGATCAGATCCCTATTTGTGATTTTGGACTACCGGGTTGCGTGTTCTGATCTTTTACCCTTGAGTTTTGTTTAGATTAGTGGTTTGAGCGCCGAACCCAAACCGGGAATCCGATGAGGATTCCGTCAGTTTCCACACGCCACTTTCACCCACCCGATCGTGTCGGAGTGAACGACACGCCGATCGGATCCCTATTTGTGATTTTGGACCACCGGGTTGCATGTTCTGATCTTTTACCCTTGAGTTTTTTTTTTAGATTAGTGGTTTGAGCGCCGAACCCAAACCAGGAATCCGATGAGGATTCTGTCAATTCCCACACGTCACTTTCACCCACCCAGTCGTGTCGAAGCGAACGACACGTCGATCGGATCCCTATTTGTGATTTTGGACCCCCTGGGTTGCGTGTTTTGATCATTTACACTTGAGTTTTTTTTAGATTAGTGATTTGAGTGCCGAACCCAAATCGAGAATCTGATTAGGATTCCATTAGTTCCCACACATCACTTTCACCCACCCGGTCATGTCGGAGTGAACGACACACCGATCGGATCCCTATTTGTGAATTTGGACTCCCAGGTTGCGTGTTCTGATCTTTTACACTTAAGTTTTCTTTAGATGAGTGGTTTGAGCGCCGAACGCAAATCGAGAATCTGATGAGGATTCCATCAGTTCCCACACATCACTTTCACCTACCCGGTCATATCGGAGCGAATGACACGCTGATCGGATCCCTATTTGTGATTTTGGACCCCCGGGTTACGTGTTTTGATCCTTTACACTTGAGTTTTTTTTAGATTAGTGATTTGAGTGCCGAACTCAAACCAGGAATCCGATTAGGTTTTCGTCAGTTCCTACACGTCACTTTCACCCACCCGGTCGTGTCAGAGCAAATCACACGTCGATCGGATCCTTATTTGTGATTTTGGACCCCCGGTTTGCGTGTTCTGATCCTTTACACTTGAGTTTTTTTTAGATTAGTGGTTTGAGCGCCGAACCCAAACCGGGAATCCGATGAGGATTCTGTTAGTTCCCACACGTCACTTTCACCCACTCGATCATGTCGGAGTGAACGACACACCGATCGGATCCCTATTTGTGATTTTGGACCCCCGGGTTGCGTGTTCTGATCCTTTACACTTGAGTTTTTTTTAGATTAGTGGTTTGAGCACCGAACCCAAACTGGGAATCCGATGAGGATTCCGTCAGTTCCCACACGTCCCTTTCACCCACCCGGTTGTGTCGGAGCAAACGACATGCCGATCGAATCCCTATTTGTGATTTTGGACCCCGGGTTGCGTGTTCTGATCCTTTACATTTGAGTTTTTTTTTAGATTAGTGGTTTGAGTTCCGAAACCAAACCGGGAATCCGATGAGGATTTCGTCAGTTCCCACACGTCACTTTCACCCACCCAGTTGTGTCGGAGCGAACGACACGCCGATCGGATCCCTATTCGAGATTTTGGACCCCCGGGTTACGTGTTTGATCCTTTACACTTGAGTTTTTTTGTAGATTAGTGATTTGAGTGCCGAACCCAAACTGGTAATCTGATGAGGATTCCGTCAGTTCCCACACGTCACTTTCACCCACTTGGTCGTGTCGGAGCGAACGACACGCCAATCGGATCCCTATTTGTGATTTTGGACCCCCCCGGTTGCGTGTTCTGATCCTTTACATTTAGACTTTTTATTATTATTTAGATTAGTGACTTTTCAAGTGACTTTTTTATCCTTCCATAAGTTGATTGTATAAAGGGACCTTCTTTATAGGTTTCTTAATTTAGATTTCTTTTTTTCCCTTTTGAGCTCTTTGGACACCAAATCATAAATTGACCTGAGTGACATCTAGTTGTAGTGGTTTCATTTCATTCAAACTATATGAAATTAATAGTAATACTGACCTGAGGGGCTTGCTGTGAGGGGCCTACTCCTCGGATGACAGAGATCAGCTGCTCGACCATAACGCCAAACTGCAGCTATAGCTCTTCCTGGATGAGGATTCTCATGTCCTCTCCACCACTGTCGGACGGCGCAGCAGATGTACTCGCGTAGGCTGGAGGAGCGACCGAACTCGTATATGAGGACAACACTGGAGTAGTATCCAAGCTGTCCCCAAAGCCGTACACTCGGCCCTTCCTCGGCCCTCCCGCTGCGTCGACCCAAGCCTCCGGATCTAAGTCTGGTTGGGGAGTGCCCTCTACATAGCGATCCGCCATCGTCCTATCATAGGTCTCCTTCAGAACAAATTAAAAATGTATTATTGAAATCATATTTTTTTAATATCTAAATTGAATTCAAAAATTATATTTTGACTTACAGTAATCGTGCGAGCACTCTCGCTGACATAGTCATCCGTCCCTTTTTGCTTATGAGTCCGATCAAATAACTCGCGAAAAGTAGGGGCACGCTCGAGCTCGTGACGCTTACAATTCAACAAAAGTAGTTAGTTTCACAATAATAATTAATGTATTAAGCAATTGAACAATAATATGCTTACCAATTTCTGGCTGTGGGTCACATAAGATACAGACCCACTAGTATGCACATTCTTCTACGGAAGAGCTGCTCGATTGCATTTAGCCGCCTGTGACCTTTCCTGCCATGGTCCAGTAGCCCAACGATGACAAAGGGACTCCCAATAGTCCCTCCTCAGCCACACAGGGCCGTAATCCATCCAAGCCGTGGGATCCCGGCTGCCTTGTTGCCCAGCTAGCTAGCCCAGAGCGGGGGTGAATGGGTTATTAAAACTTCGATCTCTGATTAAAACCTGTTTACTGAAAGGATTGCACAACTTAATAACAAGGTTAGAGTTAGAGCAAATAAGACAACAATCACACAAAACACATCCACAAGACACAAGGATTTTTATCCTGGTTCGGAACTCCTCTCCACAAGAGACCTACGTCCAGTCCCTGAGCAATACCTCAGGATTTCACTATCAAGGGTACAATCCCCCTTAAGGATCCTTACACCCAGCCTCAACTGGTCTTCCTTCAACCTGAAGGGAAAACAACCACCCTGGATACCACCAGGTCTTCCTTCGTCCAGAAGGGAACACAACTAAAGAAGAAAATGTGGGAACTGGCTTCAGACTCTAGCTTGACCAGCTACAAACTGAAGCTACCAAGGCCCGAGAGAGAAAGAGATTTAACAAGGTTTTCTCTCCAAGGACTACACAAGCTCTCACAAATAAAAACTCCTTTTGATCACTGAGAGCTAAGAGCTAAGAACAAGGTTGGAGTGGAAGCTTCGCTCTTCTTTCAATCTTCTGAAAACTCGAAGAGATGGTATTCTTTCTTTTCGAAAAAATGCAAGTCTTGTTCTCTCTGTCTTCTGTTCTTCTCCGTCTTGAGTCTTTTATTTATACTTCTGATTCAAATTTGAACGTTGAAGTGTCCGTTGTCTCTTATCCTGGTGTACGTTAGACTGGTCACCAAGGAAGCTTCTGATCTTCAGTCTTTTATCCTTTAGTACACGCCAGAGAAATGTTTTGGAATCTTGTATCTTGTATCTAACGTTGTACAGATGAGTCTTGTCAGATATCTGCAAGCATATCAACAATAAATAGAGGACAGCTAGGACTGCCGTCAATTGTTAGTTACAGATGGAACATATATTGCAATATATAGCAAGGCTCCATTCTGTCTAAAAAGTACGTATACAGAGTAGCATGGAAATGGAAGATATTGTCTGCATGCATGGGAGATACGATCAGAGAGCATTTAATGCGTAGCAGTCAACAGACAAGATATGACTTTGACTTTTCAACGCTATTAAAAAACATTATACTGATACAGCAAGAAATTCGATATAAATAATCCCGATGCTTTCATGACTTATGAAATCGTTATGAGTTATAGCAAGTCGTTATGAACACTTATCAAGTCGTTATGAACTGTAAAGAAATCGTTATGACTATCAAGTAGTTATGAACTGTAAAGAAATCGTTATGAACTCTAAAGAAATCGTTACAGCAATCAAGTCGTTATGAATGATAAAGAGATCGTTATGAATTATAGCAAGTCGTTATGAACACTTATCAAGTCGTTATGAACTGTAAAGAAATCGTTATGACTATCAAGTAGTTATGAACTGTAAAGAAATCGTTATGAACTCTAAAGAAATCGTTACAGCAATCAAGTCGTTATGAATGATAAAGAAATCGTTATGAATTATAGCAAGTCGTTATGAACACTTATCAAGTCGTTATGAACACTTATCAAGTGGTTATGAACTGTAAAGAAATCGTTATGGCTAGAGAGTCGTTGCGAGTTCTAAAGAAATCGTTACGAGGTCTAAAGAAATCGTTACAGCTAGAGAGTCGTTGCGAGTTCTAAAGAAATCGTTACGAGGTCTAAAGAAATTGTTACGGCTAGAGAGTCGTTGCGAGTTCTAAAGAAATCGTTACGAGGTCTAAAGAAATTGTTACGGCTAGAGAGTCGTTGCGAGTTCTAAAGAAATCGTTACGAGGTCTAAAGAAATCGTTACGACAGTCAAGTCGTTACGGGTTCTAAAGAAATCGTTACGAGGTCTAAAGAAATCATTACGACAGTCAAGTCGTTACGGGTTCTAAAGAAATCGTTGCGATGTCTTAAGGAATCGTTGCGATATCGATTTGTTTTGAGTTTTCCGGTCAAAGAGGAAATCGTTCTGCTTATCAAAGAAGTCGATACAAAGACTTGGACAGAATGAGAGATGAGACTTACCTGATTGTCTTGAACTTTCATTTTTCTTTTATTTCCTGTTCTCAAGGCTCAAGTAATCCATTAGTACTATTTTGTTAATCATCAAAATTAATATATAAATAAATGAATTATTTATTATGGGGACAGTTTGGTCATCAATCTCCCCCTTTTTGATGATGACAAAATATACTAAACATCATACAAAAAATTAAACATTCATGTTTTTCAGATTGACTTTAGTTTTCTCCCCCATTTTGTCAATAAGCAAAAAGATAGGCTGTGAGACAAAGAAGAGAGATATCATTGTATTAAGTATGAGAAAGGTAGTACAAGGGAGATAACAAGGAGGCATGCTGTGAGATGACAGCCCATGCCTTGATCTCAAGGTCTTCAAACGTCTGTTGGAAAACCCCAGAAGCAACAGAGAAGTTAGGACCCATGGATTGGGTGGCCCTTTGAATGTACAAAGCCCTTTACTGATCCAAGAATTCTGCATACTGATCTGGGTCCAGAATGAATCTGAAGTAAGTGCTTTTTCCGAAGCTGGCACGATGGAGAAATCTATCCAAAGAGATTGGATAGAAGATCTTCTGATCTATCAGATCCTGCTTCAGAGCGAAGAAGGCTATATATCTAACTGCCCACTGAACATAAATCTCTTGAATAGGATTTATGGAGTTGAGATCCATGAAGGCTTCAGCTGAGAGAGAGGGCTTATTTTGATGAACCAAGGAACTGTTGATGGCCTCTAACTGAAGGTGGGTTTCCTTGTAGATGATTGCCCATACGGAGGGAGTAAGCCTTTCACACTCAGAAATGAGTGGAGCCAAAACCTGAGAGGAGATGCGGCCAGAGTGGTATTCTCTGAAGATAAACCGCAGGAAGGAGGGAAGTCTGCTATGCTTGGCTGACATTCTACCCATCTGCTTGGCAAACATGTCAAATGCATGGGATCCTGCATCTGAATCAAATACTAGGGAATGCAGCTTTGGCAAAAGGACTAGAGAGTCAACCCGGATATCAGCAAAATTCACTGTTAGGGGAATATTCACTGGACGTTCGGATCTTAACATTACTATAGCTGAATGGAATTGAGAGAACTGGACTTCTGGCAGTTTGTTCAGGAAGCAGAAGTCACTGTACTGCTGGAAGCTTTTGGCAATGCGGATCTCTTTCAAGATGAAAGGACCCCACAAATTCTTATGCTTGAGAAAGAACCACTCAGAGAGAGTGAGAGAATGAGCTCCATGTGTAATGGATTTGGCCCTGGCAGTCAAGAACTTGTTGTATTGAGCTTTGTTGCCCTTGACATTTGCCCACTGATCTTCAGTCTTGAACTCAGTCCCCTCAAAGATTTTGGATTTATGAAAGTGGGATAACTGGGTAAGAGGAAGAACAATATTTAGGTGCTCAGAAAGGTTGAGAAAGGGAATACCATAAATGGTGGAGAGGATGCACTTTTGAAGATATTCCTTATAAAGGAATCTTTTGTGAGGTTCAAGGGTAAGAGAGTACCAAAGAGGAGGAAATAAAGAGGAGGAGATGGAAGCAGAGGATGATTGTTTCCTCTTTTTCTTGGCAGGACTGGGAGGATCAGTCCTGTGGATATGAGTGGCAGTGAAGAGAATGGTGGAAAGGGTATTTCTCTCAAAGTCATCCGGCAAGTTTGGGTCAAAGACACCAAGTAGAGGAGGATTTTCTGGAATAAAAGTAACAGAGGAAGGAGGAGTAGGAGGATAGAAAAGGTGTTTGGGATTGAAGGAAGAAGGAGGGTGAACTTGAGTGGGTTGAGTGAGAGGTGATGAGGGTGAAAATGATGATGGACCTGAGGTGTGAGAGGGAGTAGGAGAGAAAGAGGGTTGAGATGTAGTGAGAGAGGAAGATGGTTGAGTGCGAGGCACAGGATGTTTAATGGTTGGTGGTGCAGGAGGGGCTGTAGAAGGAGAGGTAGGTGAGGATAAAATTGGAGTTGCAAGATTTGAAGTGTCAGGGGCCGAAGTAGCTGACATGGGCTCTTTCCCTTTGATTGCTCTGACAACTGAAGAGGGTCCTGATGACCCTGAAGCTTGCCCTGATGGCCCTGGTGGCCCTGATGCTTGAACTGGTAGCCCTGTTGGCCGAGAGACTTCTGCTGGAGGCCCTGGTGGCCTAGGAACTTCAGCTGGACTGCTCTGAGTGGGTGCAGGAGGGACACCACTAGACCTTGAAAGATTAGCCAGCAAATTCTTCATATCAGACATCTCTTTATTGAACCACCTCATTGCATTTCGAATTGAGGATAGGTCAGAGGAGGTTGAAGCTTGATTAGAAATAATGCCCTGAACACTTGTCTGAACGGATGACAAGACTTCTCCTTGAGCTTTCAGCAATGCCATAATAGGCTTCAGATTGACTTTTCTGTGACTCTTTCTTGGCCTTTTGTGAGCCACTCTCTTTTGCTTCCCTTGCTGAATGACATGCTCCTCAAGATTGATATTGCTTGCACCTGGGCCTTCACTAATAGGAACACTGGCAGGAGGTGGAATTTCCTCAATGCCTACTTGCTCCCCCTGACTAGGAGCGGGGCGTTCAACACTTTCTTGCTCCCCCTGAGCAGGAGCTTCTTCCAAAACAACTTTCTCCAAGTGGCCTTCTGCCATGGATTTAGGCACTTCAGGTTCAAAGAGACTTTGCTCCCCTTGGCTAGGAGCTTCTTCCATGACCACATCTTGTTGAGTACCTACTTGTATCTCAACATTAGCAATTGGTTCAGACTGAATTTCTGTATGGCCTGGTGCCATAACTTCTTCTTCAATACATCCACCTTCTTTAGAAGTAGCTAAGGTGGAGGGAATGGAATCCAATACTTCTCTTAAGATTGAGGCGACTAAGGTGGTGGGCAAAGAGTCTGCCACACCAGCTGCACCTTCTTCCATCTGAACTTCTGGAGAATGAGAGATAATCTCCACAATAGGTGAGACTGAAACTTCTGCCTGGCTGGACACAACTGGTACTGCTGCTGCTTGAACAACTGCTGCCGCTGCTTGCTCTGCTGCTGCTGCTTCTTTTTCTGCTGCTGCTGCTGCTTGCTCTGCTGCTGCTGCTTCTTTTTCTACTGCTGCTGCTTCTTCTTCTGCTGCTGCTTCTTCTTGAACTTCTGGAATATCCCCAATAATTGCTTCTCCTTCAGCCACAGAGGACTTTGACCAAATTCCATCTTGCACTGAAAAACCACTCTTCTTCAAATTTTTGGACCTTATAGACTGGCCCATCTTCTCTACAACAGCTCCAGACACATCTACTCCGAAATGCTTGAAAATCCTGGTGAGTAGATGAGCATAAGGCAAGGAAACATTTAGCTTGCTCTTTGTTTCCCAGATTTGAGTACTGGCAAATTTCATTCTCTCAATCATAACTGCGGCCAGATTTATCTCCTTGTTCTAGATTACCCAGAACATCAAGTCTGAGTCTGCCCTAGTGCATGAAGAAAAGGTAGCACTCCGAGGAATTATGATTTGGCAGACAATAAAGTGGAGCAACCGATTGAAAGCTGAAATCTGATTTATATCCAATTTTCCATCCTTCAGCTTAAACCCTGGACCAATAATGCCAAGACCCTTAGCTTCATCATTTACTGAGTCCACACCACTAAAGCCTGATGTCTTCACTCCAAACAACTCATGCAATAGATCATAATCTATCTTGATCTGGGTGCCCTTTACTGTGGAGACAAGGGACCCATCTGCCTCTGACTTCAAACAAATGAAAAAGGCTTTCACAAGGTCCGGGTAGCATACCTCGGTGAGAGTAACAACATCCATCCACTGCATTCTTCTCAAGGCTTCGACTAAACTGGACATGCCACTCTTCTCAAGATTCTGAACATCCACTGCCTTATTTCCGCAAATCTTCATCTTCACAAACGTAAACCTCTCTTGCTCCTTTGGGGACAAATACTCAGCACTGTAGCCCCCTACGCTTCCGGAGATCATCGGAGCGGCCATGGGTTAGAGGAGAAGGAGATTCTGGTGAAGGGAAATGATGGAAGAGGTGGAAGCTCTCGAAGGGATTCTTCGCGGGAAGAGGAGAAAGCTTCGAAAGTTGCAGAGAGTCGATCCCAAAATCGTTAGGGCATCGGCTTTGGGTGAACGGATAGAGGATAAAAGGGTAAAGGTAGAAGACAAGTCGTTCTCAGAACGATTTGAATAAGTTATTATTATTTTATCGAAAAGTGAAGCGCCAAAGGCAGTAAAGCCAGAAAACGACAAAATCGTTTGACGGGTCAAACAACTTTTAATACGATAGCGGTCAAGGAATGTAGACAAACTGAATTTTGTTCATTGTTAAAGAGGGAAAATTTCATTTCTATCTGAAAATTTTTATGCCAATAAAATTACAGAGATCTTTTCACACATTGCACATCCCTAATTCCCTTCTAAGAGATGTAAATCTCTCTTCAGGTAGGGCTTTTGTGAAGATGTCTGCTAATTGACCATTTGTATCTATAAAAGAAATTTCTAAATTACCACTAGCTACGTGGTCTCGAATAAAATGATATCTTACCTCAATGTGCTTAGTCCTTGAGTGCTGAACTTGTTGGTGATTGGGATGGGAAAGGTGACGCTACTGGGCAAGAGGCGGACCCAGCAAAATTATATGCACGCTACAAAATATGAATTTAATATGAACAATAATATATAGAGTTTTGTGTTTGGGTACATATACATATACCTGTCACCCGGACGCCCGGCGTGGACGGGGAGGCGGTCCCTGCAAAATTATATGCATGTTAGAAAATATGAATTTAATAAAAACAATAATATATAGAGTTTTGTGTTTACATATATATATATATATATATATATATATATATATATATATATATATATATATATACACCTGTCGCTGGGACGACCGACGTGGATGGGGAGGCGGACCCTGCAAAATTATATGCATGTTAGAAAATATGAATTTAATAAGAACAATAATGTATAGAGTTTTGTCTTTACATATATATATACCTGTTGCTGGGACAACCGGCATGGACGAGGAGGTAAACCCTGCAAAATTATATGCATATTAGAAAATATAAAGTTAATATGAACAATAATATATAAAGCTTTGTGTTTGGGTACATATACATATACCTGTCGCCGGGACGACCGGTGTGGACGGGGAGGCGGACCCTATAAAATTATATGCACGTTAGAAAATATAAAGTTAATATACACAGTATAATAAAAGAATTGAGTTAAGTCCATATATACTTATCCGCGTAGACCCTCGGCCTACGGAGGTGGAAACCCTCCCACTACGTCCTCCACGTACCATATCTCTATTGAGAAAAATAAAGATATAACATGTCATCAACACTCAAATTTGAAGTAGCTATTTAATAACATATAATTAGCAACAACACTGAGTTCTTACAAAATTTTATAATATTATCTATATTCATCATCACATGCTGAAGATATGTCTAATTCAGCGTCATCTTCGTCATCCTCTTCGAATTCATCCTCATCATCGGGGGATTCTTCCTCCTCATCAGACTCCACCTCCCGCTCAAGGGCATTTGGGTCAACTTCTTCCTGTTCGTTACCCTTATATAAGCAAATTGGTTCATTTATATCATCAACACTGAACTGCGTAGAAGGAGCCAACTCTCGTGAGTCACTCTGGTTTGATTGGAAAAAATTGTCATTAACACCTTCGAGCTCTATATCAGCCGGGAGAAGCTCATACCAGGGAATAGCCTTGTTTGCACTCTACAAGCAGCCCACCAATCTCTCAATTTGAGGGACGAATAATTCGAATAATAAACTTGTTGGGCTTGTGCCGCCAGAATGAATAGCTCATACGTACTCAACTTGGACTTATGTTTGACATCGACGATCCCATATGTTGTGTCATTACGAATAGAAGTTGGATCGAACCAATGACACTTGAAGAGAAATACATTGTTGCCTTGTCCCAAAAATTGCAGTTCAATGACTTCTTCGAGAATGCCATAATAGTCTACTTCATTTTCATTGTAGGAATTTCCCTTCACACATACGCCGCTGTTCATCGTAGACTTATTCTGTCCATAATCTCTTGTGTGAAATCGGTATCCATTCACAATGTAGCCTGGATAGACACATACAATCTTCGAGGGCCCATAATTGATCTCTTGTTCTCTTGAATCAGTAATAAAGCCTTGTTCAACCTATTATTAAAAAAAGGGACAGACAATGACAAATTACAACAACTAATTATGCATAAGAACATAACACTTATGCATCAAAATATTTAGACACTTACTCGATATCTTAACCAAGTAGCAAAAGACTTCTCCCGTTCCTTTTCAACCTGCATGTCAGTCAGACGTGGATTCCGTTGCAGTATGATTGAGTCAAACTCTCTACAATGAAATGTCACACAACCTCTAAGTTCTACGAATTGCAAGCAAATGAGGTACATCATTAGTGTTGAGAGCTTACTTAATGTAAGGGTCTAGTTCTGCGCAATTCATGAAGATGTAGATCTCCGTAGCTACCAACTCTCTGTCTTCGAGTGCGCGAGTAGAAGAATATCCAAACACTTGTCCGGGACACTTGAATATAGAGAGTCGGTCAGACACATTATAATCTCCACCATCATCATTACGTGGAGGTTGAGTGCGTCGAGTTCGTATTTTCATGTCAAAGTACATCGAACAAAAGTTCGATATCGCTTCAATAAGGTACGCCTGGGTAATGGAGCCCTCAACTTGTGCTTTGTTGCGGACTTTCATCTTAAGATCGTGCATGCACCTACGACAACAATTCAAATAAATACATATGAAATATAAAAGATCGTCGTAATGTGAATAAATTGAGACATAGGAATATACCTCTCAAATGAATACATCCATCGAAATTGTACTGGTCATTTGACTCTAGCCTCATATGGCAAATGGATGATCAGGTGCTCCATTGAATCAAAGAATGCTGGAGGAAATATCTTCTCTAATTTACAGACTGTCTGTATTATATTTTGCTTCATATTTTTCAAGTCATGAAGTCTAAGTTCTGATGCACATAAAATCCTGAAGAATAGACTTAGCTCGGTCATTGCTCCCCATATTTTCTTTGGCAACAACTCACGAAAAGTAATTGGAATCAGTTTTTGCATGAAAACATGGCAGTCATGACTCTTCATTCCGTATATTTTCCCCTCGTTGACATTTACACAACGGGCAATATTCGAGACATATCCATTCGGAAATCTCAATTGCTTCAACCATTGACACACTTCCTTAATCTGTTGGGCCACAAGCACATATGAAGCTTTAGGTTGCACCACTTTTCCACTAACATGCTACAGTTCTAGTTCTGGACGTCTGTAAAGTACTTTCAAATCCATTCGTGCCTTGACGTGATCCTTCGTTTTGCCTTTGATGTCCATAACTGTGTTGAACACATTATCAAAAACATTATTCTCTATATGCATGACGTCTAGGTTATGCCATATCAAAAGTGTTGACCAATAAGGCAATTCCCAAAATATGCTTTGCTTCACCCAATTGTGATCCTTCCCAAACCTTGGGATTTGTCGGGTACTACCAGCCAGTTGTGATACAGTCGGTAAGTTCTGGACCCGCCTCGCCATGTTTCCACCAGACACCCGTTCCATATCTACCTCATCCATCACAATTGTATTTTTCATAAAAGAATCATTTTGCTTTCGGAAAGGATGGTCACGCGGTAGAAATCAACGATGACAATCGAACCAACATACTTTTCCCCCAAATTTCAACATGAATGATTTAGAATCCTCCATACAATAAGGACATGCCAACCTCCCATGTGTGCTCCAGCCAGATAACATGTCGTACGCTGGAAAGTCACTTATTGTCCACATTAATGCAACATTCAAATTGAAATTCTATTTTTTGGATGCATCATAAGAGATCTGACCATAACAATTTCAGTCTCATCAATCAACAGTCTGAGATATATGTCTATATTTTTTCCTGGACTTTTTGGACCAGGAATCAGCAATGAAAGGAAGAGATTCTCACGCTTCATGCACATGCCTGGCGGAAGGTTGTACAGTGTTAGGAATACTGGCCAACATGAGTAAGATGCCACCGAGCCTCCGAATGGATTGAAACAGTTTGTGCATAAACCTAGCCGCACGTTGCGTGGATCCCTTGAGAAGTAAGGATGAGTACGGCTAAAATGAGCCCAAGCTTCGCCATCGGCAGGATGACTGATTTCACCATCACCACGACAAACTCTTTCCGCATGCCAAATCATATGTCCAGCCGTTTTTGGGGACATGAACAACCGCTGCAATCTGGGTGTGATCGGAAAGTACCGCAGTGACTTATATGGAACATCATTCTGCTTTGACTTGTCTCCTCTCTTAGGCTTGAACCTATCATGCTTACAGATACATTATGATGTCTTATTTGCATCATCTTTATAGTACAACATACAATGATTAGGACATGCATCAATTTTCATAAAACCAAACCCCAGATCATTCACCATCTTCTTGGCATGGTAAAAATCATCAGGCAACCTCTCTGATTGAGGAAGCATACTCTTGACGAGTAAGAGAAGTCGATCAAAACAACTCTTGCTCATATGAAATCCAGACTTCAAATTCAGTAGCTGCGACACTGCAGACAACTGTGTATGCTTCTCACAACCATCCCATAATGGCTCATCAGCATCTCGAAGTAACTGATAAAATCTCTGAGCTATATTATTCGGCACTTCTTCATTTGTTTGGTCATCATGAATATTGAACTCCGGAACAGCAGCATCGACAACCATGTCTACGTACGTACTTGTGGAGGCAAAGTTGGCTGGTTCAGATGACTGAATATTAAACTCACCATGAGATGACCATAACTCATAATGGGCAACAAATCCTCTCGTATACAAATGATGCTGCACATCCCATGTCGATATCCACTTTCTGTTCTTACAAGCCGAACACGGACATCAGATGTTACCCATCGGATCATCTGCTACTGATGAATTCCTCAATGCAAACCAAATGAAACTTTCAACTCCGTCTTTAAACTCCTCTGTCACAACTCCATTAACTATTCCACGGTACATCCATGATCGATTCTCATAAGACATTTTTCCTACACAGATTAAATGCCATGTCACGTTATAAAACCCAACACACCCTCACATCGTTCGAGTAAGTCAAAATGAATAGGTAGGACATAGTATTTAGATTATCACTTTTTACCCATCTGTGAATATTTGATCGCACTCAGATGGCCATTTACTATGTGTTTGTATAATTTGCTGAAAATTTCGGCAGCATCTCCCCACACCTCTCCGATATACCAAAAATATTTATTGATTAAGATATTTTCTTAAACACTTACTAATAAGTGGTTAAGAAAATATTCTAAATCAATAAAGGTATATCAGAGAGGAGTGAGTAGACGCACCCGAAATTTTCAACAAATAATATAAACACATAGTAAATGACCACCTAACTACGATTAAACATTCATAGACTGTCCAAAACGGGACAGTTCAAGACTTTGAGTTAGATATACGCGTTCTCATCATTAAAAATAAGACTCGTGCACATCAATCCCAAAGTCTTGAACGGGAAGGTTCATTGACACGGGCTTAACACGCTCTCGTGAGGTGTGTGCAGTGATAAATTGCTATATATGCATAGATCAAATTTAAAAACCACATAAATATGAAAGGAAAATAAAAACAAAATATTACATGTGAACAAGTGCAATATTAAAACAAATTCACACATATATGTAAATGAATTACATTAAAGTAAGAACTGTAATACTAAAAATCTCCTAAAAAACTCACTAACATCAGTTTTTAAAGCCCAAAATCTAGCATATCATCGTTATATTTTTTTCTCTCTCTCTCTCTCCTCTATCTTAAAATCTATTTTTACATAATTTAAAATCTATTTTACTTGTTTGATAATTAGAAGGAGAAAATAAATTTTCAATCATTAAATAATTAAAACCCACACTTTAAAAATATTACCAAACAATGTCTGAGACTCAAAACTAGATTCTTCTCATTCTAATCATCTACTCTTTTATTTAGCCTAAAAGAGTAGATGGAACTTTGTTTATCTTACTCTATGGCAAAAGGTCTTAATCGATCAATTGACACTTCTTATGTACAACTAACTATTCTACTTTTTAGTTGGAAACTTGTCTCTTATATTATCCTTTAAAATTTCTTTATAATCCCATTCTTAGTGAAGTTTGAACCTCTAACTAACTATTATAAGTCAAGTTAGTAGAGGAAGAACTTGACAAGAGAATGAAGTTGAGAAGAGTGAGTTTGTTTGAGAGGATTATGTTTGACTTTCACTAGTCTTCTTTTTATCTAGAATTATTGATATCTTCTCGAAGATAATCTTGAGAAAGAGATATACATGAGATCTGATATAAGATTAAATATTTCTTTAAAAGTCCCTTACTTTTCCTTCTCTTATATGTCACCCTATTTGGAGGGCACTTCCCCTCTGATAATAACTGTAGACATGCCAATTTGGCTTCACATTGAGCAAAATTCATGTTACACTACGATGCCTCAAAATGGCTCTTCTCAATTAACCTCTTGAGTGGTGTTCCTATTTTGCCAGATTATTTTAGGATTTTTAGAAATTTCCCCAAAGGGGCTGATGAACTTCATTTAAACGTGTCCAAGGCAATGGACGTCTTTTGTAGGATCGATGCGTGGCGACGGTCACCGATGCATATCGAACCTGCGATTAGGCACATGGTCTATTTTTGAACCGTGTCCTGCCATCTCGCCGCGATTTAAAAGTCAAGGATTCTGACCGCACCCTGTCAGCTCCATTTAATGGACGCCATGTCAGCAATCATGATGTTCCTTGAAAAAGCGTCCGGGCGGCTCGCCGCATTTTATAAACATCAAATCAAGGATCGAATTTTGTCAAAGATTCGATTTGCCTAAGAAAACGCGGCCAGCCACCCAGATGCGATTCAGAACCTAGCTTCCAGCTACGAACATCATGATAATGTAAAATCGCACGCAAATCAGGCGATCTTCTAAATCGCGGCTTGTCAGACGGATGCTGTTGATTGGCAAGAGGCGTCCGCTGTATTGGATGTGATTTTGGCTATAAATACTATGACGGCCCTGGATATTTATGCCTATTAAGGCTCCATATCCAGATCCGCCTCCCGCGAATGGACCGAAGTCTCGCAAGGGATATCTCACACAAGTGTCCAGTAAGAATATAAAAGATAACTACACAGTATAAGACACAAGAAAGTATATGTGCTCATACCTGCATATAACAATTTACAACTGTCCCATTACATTATTACATGTCCAATTAAAAAGTACAACTACCTGGGGCATACCCCGAGGGAGCACAAGCTCACAAAACACTACTAACTCGACTCAGCTGCAGGTGGTACAAGTCTTACACAACGTCTCCACAAGTCGAACCAATGGTAAGCCCTGAAAAGAACTGTAGGGAAGTGAGCCTCAACAAGTCACAGGCTCAGCAGGGGCTACCCAAAACAACAACAAACTACGTACACCTCAACCCCAGAGGGTCTCAGTGGCAACACCAATAGCCAAACCATTTCATGCTCACAACAATTGAATTAGGCTGCAATTAAATATAAACACCTTAATCAAACATAACCTCGGAAGGTAAGAAGAAGCAACAGGGCTAGTTTAGCACCACTAGTCCACACAACAACTGAAACGCCTAAGCCTTAAGCCTCACAGGCAAACCATAATAAGAACTGGTCGCCTACGCTTTAAGCCACACAGGTAAGTCACTGCCTAGGCTGCAAGCTTCCCAGGCGAACCTCAACTCGTGGGTACTAGGACAGCCTTTGTCCCGAGAAACGAGCATGGGACCAGTGGTCGACATCATTTTAGAGCACCCATTCTTTGGCATCAGCAAAATTAAGCTCCATTGCGATCATTGCGTCTTAGTACTCTTGTTCAGTGACAGCATAGACAATGCGCTAGAGGATTTTTCTAAGTAATTTCTTGAAAGGGGCGGCATATTTCTTTGCACATTGGTCGTCAAAGTTCTGCATGATGTGCTGGAAACAGTAGCCGTGATGATCATTTGGAAATATGTCAGGAATCACTTCCTTCAGACCTTTCCCCCTGTCTGATAGGAAGGCGATCCTTCTATCTGAGAGTAATGCCCTTTTCAAATTTTGTAGAAACCAGACCCAGTTGTCATATGTTTCCGAATCTGCGATGGAGTACGCTACAATGAATAGCTCATTGTTACCGTTTAAGGCACTTGCTGCAAGTATAACCCCTTGTACTCTATGTTGTTTGATATGAGCTCCGTCCAAAAAGAGCATAGGTCGGCAACCAACTTCAAACCCATATGCAGATGCCTATAAGCATATGAAAAAGCGTTTGAAACGTTGTGTCTGCAGGTCCACTTCTAGAGACAAAACCGATCCCGGGTTTGACTGTAATGCATGTTCGATGTACCAGTGCAACATATGATAGCTTGTTCTGAAATCTCATATAGAGAACTAACAACAACTTCAAAGATACGTGCACAAATGCAATTTGAGTGCTTGAATGGGGACATATGGAATGAATGTGATTGATCATATTTATAATAGAGTAAAAGTTTCCTAGGGTGTGAATATGACATTACATCTATATATGGAGGGCATACAAGCAAATGCAAAAAGGAGGATAGATTTCCATGAAAATTTTAATTTAAGAAGAGAATATATGCAAAATTTCTCATATATGTATAATTTAATCGCCAAGTAACAGAGGGCCCAAGAGACCTTTGCCTCTATCAGCCGCCCCTCTCCCCTCCCATGCACACAAAAAGGCACTATAAGGACTGTTGGAGAGTCTGGCCTGAACAGTCCCTCCATTGCTTCCTCCCCCATACTGTTCAAAGAGCAGCAGCCAGTAACATTTCCATGAGACTGGGATGGGGAGGGGCCGGGTGTGGGGGTTGCCAGGAGGGGGAGGGGGCCCGGCAGGGATAATGGGGGACTACGAACGGGAGGGGGAGGGGGTCGCCGAGAGGGGGAGGGGGAGGTGTAACACCCCGACGCGGAATATCGGAGCGGAATTATAGTTATTAAATAGTATCGAGCGATAAATAGACAACAAACCATTGCACAATTGGAATAAGGCCAAATGAAATCCAACTTGATTAATAATTCATCAAACTTCACTACATTCACTAATCAGAGCCGAAAGTAGGGCTCAGAGTACTTATTCAAATTCAAACTAATACATAATGGATAACAAATGATTGACTAACTAACTAACTACTAAGCACGGGTTGTCGAAATTGGTCACTCTTGAGCATCATCCTCTTTTCCTTCCTCGTGAGTGTGGTAATCTCCATCAGACTCACATGAAACACATGAAATAATAACGCAGGATGAGCGATAGACGCCCAGTAGGACTTAATATCTCATGTAAACAAGCATGGTTTAAATGATTAATGTCTTAAGGCAGTATAACTAGAGAATATAGTCATGTAGAGCAAAGTAACGATGGCAAGAGAACAATAGCGCTTGTACAGGGGAAAATAGCACAACAAGTAATGATCATGGAATGACCATGTAACGATATAGCACGTAAGGTTGCACAACGGTGCACTAGTAAAGCTAGCACTTGTAAAGATAGAACTTGAATAGATTACACTTTGATTGCAATAGATTCAATCTTGATTGTATAGGCACTGAATCTATGCCGACATCCTGATCATTTTAACTCCCATGGGCAAATGACACTTTTCGGGCGCTCTCTTTAGGACCAGATCGGGCCCCATTGTTTCCCAGCTAGCAAGCCCAGAGGGGGGGTGAATGGGATTCTTAAAATTCAATTATCTAAACCTGTTAACAAAAACGTTCAACACAAAACACTACGTTCGACTGTTAGTGTTAGAGATAAAGAAGATAATGGACGTAAACAAGCAATCACACAACATAAGGATTTTATCCTGGTTCGGACCTCCTTTCCAAAGGAGTCCTATGTCCAGTCCCTGAGCAACAACTCAGGATTTCACTACCCAAGGGTACAGTCCCCCTCAAGGACACTTACACATCCAGCCGCAGCTGGCCTTCTCTTCACAACCCGAAGAGGAAAACAACATCCTGATTCACAGGTCTTCCTTCAACACGAAGGGAACACTCTCCACCTGTTTCCAACAGGTCTTCTCTTCACACAAGAAGAGGAATTTCTCATAAAAGAGATAAAACAGGCGAAATGCCCCTAGACCAAGCTTATAGCAAATGCTTGATCTGAGGCAGTGACTGAGAGAGAAAGATCTACAATAATGAAATCTCTCATATCACAAGGGCTCTCCAAAACTAACAATAATGAGGCACTGGAGAGCAAGAGATATATGGTTGGAGTGAAAGGCAAGAAGCTCTTTTGCTAAGACTCTATCACTTCCAGATTTTTCGTTGAGATTTTGAACACTTCGAAAGTTGTTTTTCCAGGAGTCTTCAATCTTGTATATATATATATATATATCTTCTCTTGCTGAATTAGCCGTTTAGATGACCGTTGTCTCTAGGCTTTAGTGAACATTAGACTGCATGGTTCTTCTTATTCTTCAACGGGTATGTTGCAGTCAACAGTCCTTTACATTCCATGCACGCAAGGAGAAGATCATTCTTGATATCCATCAGCTTCCACTTTGTCCAACATTGTATGGTGATGTGCTGTTAGAGACCTGCACACAATAAATACCACACTATAGACAACTATGCTGTCTTCTGTTGTCAGTCAAAGTTAGAATTCATGTAGACAGACTTTTCACTAAAATAGAAACATCATTATGCTTTTTCTAAAGGTGTTTCTTATATACGCATGAGAGTAGAAGATATTCAGATATGCATTGTAGTGAAATGTACAGTCGCATTAAATGCATGGATATTAGAGAAACACGCGGGAGGACTTTGACTTTCAAAAATATTTGAGACATGTTTGAATGTCAAGTCGTTGTAGTCCATGAAATTGTTATGAGTATAATTTATGAAATCGTTGAGTGAATAAGTCGTTGTTCATGTAAATCGTTATTCATCCATAAACAAATCGATGTAAACACAAGTCATTATACAATCATAATCAAATCGTTATGAGAGTATAAGCAAGTCGTTATAAGCAAGTCGTTGTGAGCAAATCGTTATAACCAAATCGTTGCGAGCAAATCGTTGTTTCACTTATCAAGTCGATGTTGTGATCAAATCATTGCTTGCTATATCAAATCGTTACGGCGACCAAATCCTTGTGTAACTTATCGAATCGTTACGGTGACCAAGTCGTTATGTAACTTATCGAATCGTTACGGCGACCAAGTCGTTATGTAACTTATCGAATCGTTACGGTGACCAAGTCGATGTGAAACTTATCAAGTCGTTATGGCGACCAAGTCGATGTGAGACTTATCAAATCGATGTGAAAGTAAATCGTTGTTCTCACTTAACAAATCATCGTGAGAACAAATCGTTGTTCTCACTTATCAAATCATTGTGAGAGCAAATCGTTGTTCTCACTTATCAAATCGTTGTGAGAGCAAATCGTTGTTCTCACTTAACAAATCGTTGTGAGAGCAAATCGTTGTTCTCACTTATCAAATCATTGTGAGAGCAAATCGTTGTTCTCACTTAACAAATCATTGTGAGAGCAAATCGTTGTTCTCACTTAACAAATCGATGCGGCGATCAAATCATTCTACTCACCTGGTGAATCATTTGTGAGATCGAAATCGTTATGCTCACTTAGAGAATCGTTGTGAGATCGAAATCGATGCAACACTTATGAAATCACTATAAAACTGAAATCAATATGATACTTTATTAAATCCTTGTGAAAATGAAATCAATATAAGTGGAAATCGTTATGACACATAAGAAGTCGATGTGTACTTAGAGAAATTTCCTACTATGTACTTTAAATGCTATAGTGTAAGAAATACTTACATATTTGCTTGATTTCACCTAACTTACTTACTGTGACTAAACTTCATAAAAGCTTGTTAGAAACTAATTGTTAGGATTTTGTTAATCACCAAATAGATATATAATTCATGAAATTATATGGGGATGAACTGATCATCAATCTCCCCTTTTTTGGTGATGACAAAACATGATATAAGCATAAAATGTTTTGAATTAAATCTTAAATAATTTTGCAGAATAAATTTGAGAATTTGAGAGATCTATTTCAGAATAGTGATTTTTCTCCCCCTTTTTGTCATTAAGCAAAATGATACGAGAGTGAGAAAGAAGAGAAGAAAGATAAATGGGAGCAAAAGAAACCAGTTTATTCATTCTGAGGGGGTACAGGAAGATAGAAGGCAGGAGACCGAAGAGAGGCATGGCGAGAAATGATTTGCCAAGCCTTAAGTTCCTGTTCTTCAAAATGTTGCCGAAAGACCCCACTAGCGATGGAGTAAGAAGGTCCCATGTCAGGAACCATCAGCTTGATATGAAGCGCCCACTGCTCGTCTAAGAAATGGTTATAGCGGTCTTGATCAAGAGAAAATTTGTAAAATCTGGTTTTGCCAAAACTGGCACGTTGGAGGAACTGACCAATGTTGATGGGGTAGTGGATTTTATGCTTCTTTAGGTCCTTCTTCATAGCCACAAAAACCTTGCACCTTTCTGTGACGGAATGCCCCGTCCAAACCCGTTAAACTGATAACAAGTTTGATCCGAGTCCGTCTCCCATGAACGAGCCGGAACCTCGCAAGGGATATCACACAACAGTCCGTGAAAACACAAAGGAACACACCATTCCATATATATATTTCACAAATTTACATAGCCATATTCCACAAAATTGAAAAGAAATACAAGAGCCTGGGGCATACCTCGGGGTACAACTGGAAGAAGTAAACAACTAGCTACACTACACTGCTGGAGGTGCTGACCCTGCACCGCTAAGACGCGGCTCCGAACTGGACGACGGCCGAGAAACGTCCTCCTCGCCCTCACCTGAGGGGGTAGGGGTGAGCCTCGCTAGTCACTGGCTCAGTAGGGAACTCCCCCAACACCGAGCGAACCAAAAACATAGGTATGAAGGCAGTAAACTACACTAACAGTTTATAGAACAACTAAGTAGGATATTAAAGCTGTAAATATACTCACCGTTTTTCGACTACATAAAACAACTATATTAAATAAACGGCAAACCCAAACAGGTGTACGAGCTAAAGTAGAGACCGCCACACGCGAGCCACGTAAACTGGTTCGCGACACCAGTAACTGACTCAGACAAACACACACAGGTCTACCTCTTAGTCTCGAAGCCACGAATGAAAGGTCCAGCTGCCGCTCCACGTGAAAAGGCCAAGTAACTGTGGAGACCAACTAAACACCACCACCTGCGGACCACACGGTCGCAGGCCCATGCCTGGCACCTCTAGAGACCCTGGCCTGGGCCCTCTAGAGTGAGGCACTGGAAAAGGACTAACTGGGGACCAGTGTCGACTACTGGTGTCCGTGCCCCCAACTAAGAGTGCGCCACAAGTGACTAGAAACAAACACAAGAGTCACTGTCCCATTGTCGTCTTTCCCTCAGCCGGACGTACAACTCAAAATAAGGAGTGAGGGTGTCCAGGTCAGACGACATAGACCTCGACAGTACAGTACAAGTATCGGGACAAAGCCCCGAGCTAACAACCTGGCTCACAGAGAACCTGGGGCACCCAACTGGAGAGGTAACCACAGTAGGCGTCATACTACT